>CAKXYN010000016.1:23732500-24982500 GCA_935064755.1 Tragelaphus eurycerus
TCACACCATCATGATTATCTGGGTTGTGAAGAACTTTTTTGTACAGTTCTTCTGTGTATTCTTGCCACCTCTTTCTAATATCTTCTGCTTCTGTTAGGTCTTTACCATTTCTGTCCATTATTGAGCCCATCTTTGCATGAAATGCTCCCTTGGTATCTCTAATTTTCTTGAAGAGATCTCTAAGTCTTTCTTATTCTTTTGTTTTCCTCTATTTCTTTACATTGATCACTGAGGAAGGCTTTCTTATCTCTCCTTGCTATTCTTTGGAACTCTGCATTCAAATGGGTAGATTTTTCCTTTTCTCTTTGCTTTTTGCTTCCCTTCTTTTCATAGCTATTCGTAAGG
Source organism: Tragelaphus eurycerus (assembly GCA_935064755.1). NCBI lineage: Eukaryota > Metazoa > Chordata > Mammalia > Artiodactyla > Bovidae > Tragelaphus > Tragelaphus eurycerus. Next base: position 23,732,846 of record CAKXYN010000016.1, read on the forward strand.
CCTCCTCAGACAGCCAATTTGCTTTTTTGCATTTCTTTTTCTTGGGGATGGTCTTGATTCCTGTTTCCTGTACAATGTCACGAACCTCTGTCCATAGTTCATTAGGCACTCTGTCTATCAGATCTAGTCCCTTAAATCTATTTCTCACTTCCACTGTATAGTCACAAGGGATTTGATTTAGGTCATACTTGAATGAGAGGAGCTACCCCACGACCGAGGAAGGACAGCGGTGAGGGCCAGCGCACTAAGCACGGCCAAGAAGAGCTACCCCACGACCAAGGTCAGGAAGGGCGGCGGTGAGGAGAGACCCCTCGTCCAAGGTAAGGTGCGATGGCTGTGCTTTGCTGGCTGGGAGCAGCCAGGAGCAGCCGGGATGAGATACCCCACGCCCAAGGTAAGAGAAACCCAAGTAAGACAGTAGGTCTTGAAAGAGGGCATCAGAGGGCAAATACACTAAAACCATTCTCACAGATAACTAGTCAATCTAATCACACAAGGATCACACCCTTGTCTAACTCAATGAGATTAAGCCATGCCCGAGGGGCAACCTGGGATGGGCGGGTCATGGTGGAGAGATATGACAGGGTGTGGTCCGCTGGAGAAGGGAATGGCAAACCACTTCAGTATTCTTGCCTTGAGAACCCCATGAACAGTATGAGAAGACAAAATGATAGGATACTGAAAGAGAAACTCCCCAGGTCAGTAGGGGCCCAATATGCTACTGGAGATCAGTGGAGAAATAACTCCAGAAAGAATGAAAGGATGGAGCCAAAACAAAAAGAATACCCAGCTGTGGATGTGTCTGGTGATAGAAGCAAAGTCCGATGCTGTAAAGAGCAATATTGCATAGGAACCTGGAATGTCAGGTCCATGAATCAAGGCAAATTGGAAGTGGTCAAACAAGAGATGGCAAGAGTGAATGTTGACATTCTAGGAATTAGCGAACTAAAATGGACTGGAATGGGTGAATTTAACTCAGATGACCATTATATCTACTACTGTGGGCAGGAATCCCTCAGAAGAAATGGAGTGGCCATCATGGTCAACAAAAGAGTCCGAAATGCAGTACTTGGATGCAATCTCAAAAATGACAGAATGATTTCTGTTCGTTTCCAAGGCAAACCATTCAATGTCACAGTAATCCAAATCTATGCCCCAACCAGTAACGCCGAAGAAGCTGAAGTTGAACGGTTCTATGAAGACTTACAAGACCTTTTAGAACTAACACCCAAAAAAGATGTCCTTTTCATTATAGGGGACTGGAATGCAAAAGTAGGAAGTCAAGAAACACCTGGAGTAACAGGAAAATTTGGCCTTGGAACACGGAATGAAGCAGGGCAAAGACTAACAGAGTTTTGCCAAGAAAATGCACTGGTCATAGCAAATACCCTCTTCCAACAACACAAGAGAAGACTCTATACGTGGACATCACCAGATGGTCAACACCGAAATCAGATCGATTATATTCTTTGCAGCCAAAGATGGAGAAGCTCTATACAGTCAGCAAAAACAAGACCAGGAGCTGACTGTGGCTCAGACCATGAACTCCTTATTGCCAAATTCAGACTGAAATTGAAGAAAGTAGAGAAAACTACTAGACCATTCAGGTATGACCTAAATCAAATCCCTTATGATTATACAGTGGAAGTGAGAAATAGATTTAAGGGCCTAGATCTGATAGATAGAGTGCCTGATGAACTATGGAATGAGGTTCGTGACATTGTACAGGAGACAGGGATCAAGACCATCCCCATGGAAAAGAAATGCAAAAAAGCAAAATGGCTGTCTGGGGAGGCCTTACAAATAGCTGTGAAAAGAAGAGAAGCGAAAAGCAAAGGAGAAAAGGAAAGATATAAACATCTAAATGCAGAGTTCCAAAGAATAGCAAGAAGAGATAAGAAAGCCTTCTTCAGTGATCAATGCAAAGAAATAGAGGAAAACAACAGAATGGGAAAGACTAGGGATCTCTTCAAGAAAATCAGAGACACCAAAGGAACATTTCATGCAAAGATGGGCACGATAAAGGACAGAGATGGTGTGGACCTAACAGAAGCAGAAGATATTAAGAAGAGGTGGCAAGAATACACAGAAGAACTGTACAAAAAAGAGCTTCAAGACCTAGATAATCATGATGATGTGATCACTGACCTAGAGCCAGACATCTTGGAATGTGAAGTCAAATGGGCCTTAGAAAGCATCACTACGAACAAAGCTAGTGGAGGTGATGGAATTCCAGTGGAGCTATTCCAAGTCCTGAATGATGATGCTGTGAAAGTGCTACACTCAATATGCCAGCAAATTTGGAAAACTCAGCAGTGGCCACAAGATTGGAAAAGGTCAGTTTTCATCCGAATCCCAAAGAAAGGCAATGGCAAGGAGTGTTCAAACTACCGAACAATTGCACTCATCTCACAGGCTAGTAAAGTAATGCTCAAAATTCTCCAAGCCAGGCTTCAGCAATATGTGAACCGTGAACTTCCTGATGTTCAAGCTGGTTTTAGAAAAGGCAGAGGAACCAGAGATCAAATTGCCAACATCCTCTGGATCATGGAAAAAGCAAGAGAGTTCCAGAAAAACATCTATTTCTGCTTGATTGACTATGCCAAAGCCTTTGACTGTGTGGATCACAATAAACTATGGAAAATTCTGAAAGAGATGGGAATACCAGACCACCTGATCTGCCTCTTAAGAAATGTGTATGCAGGTCAGGAAGCAACAGTTAGAACTGGTCATGGAACAACAGACTGGTTCCAAATAGGAAGAGGAGTACGTCAAGGCTGCATATTGTCACCATGTTTATTTAACTTATATGCAGAGTACATCATGAGAAATGCTGGACTGGAAGAAACACAAGTTGGAATCAAGATTGCTGGGAGAAATCTCAATAACCTCAGATATGCAGATGACACCACTCTTATGGCAGAAAGTGAAGAGGGGCTAAAAAGCCTCTTGATGAAAGTGAAAGTGGAGAGTGAAAAGGTTGGCTTAAAGCTCAACATTCAGAAAACGAAGATCATGGCATCTGGTCCCATCACTGCATGGGAAATAGATGGGGAAACAGTGGAAACAGTGTCAGACTTTATTTTTCTGGGCTCCAAAATCACTGTAGATGGTGACTGCAGCCATGAAATTAAAAGACGCTTGCTCCTTGGAAGGAAAGTTATGACCAACCTAGATAGCATATTCAAAAGCAGAGACATTACTTTACCAACAAAGGTTCGCCTAGTCAAGGCTATGGTCTTTCCTGTGGTCATGTATGGATGTGAGAGCTGGACTGTGAAGAAGGCTGAGCGCCAAAGAATTGATGCTTTTGAAGTGTGGTGTTGGAGAAGACTCTTGAGAGTCCCTTGGACTGCAAGAATATCCAACCAGTCCATTCTGAAGGAGATCAATCCTGGAATTTCTTTAGAAGGAATGATGCTAAAGCTGAAACTCCAGTACTTTGGCCACCTCATGCGAAGAGTTGACTCATTGGAGAAGACTCTGATGCTGGGAGGGATTGAGGGCAGGAGGAGAAGGGGACGACAGAGGATGAGATGGCTGGATGGCATCACTGACTCGATGGATGCAAGTCTGAGTGACCTCCGGGAGCTGGTGATGGACAGGGAGGCCTGGCGTGCTGCGGTTCATGGGGTCGCAAAGAGTCGGACACGACTGGGACTGATCGATCTGATCTGATCTGAATGGTCTAGTGGTTTTCTTCACTTTCTTCAATTTCAGTCTGAATTTGGCAATAAGGAGTTCGTGATCTGAGCCACAGTCAGCTCCCGGTCTTGTTTTTGCTGACTGTATAGAGCTTCTCCATCTTTGGCTGCAAAGAATATAATCAATCTGATTTCGGTGTTGACCATCTGGTGATGTCCATGTGTAGAGTCTTCTCTTGTGTTGTTGGAAGAGGGTGTTTGCTATGACCAGTGCATTCTCTTGACAGAACTCTGTTAGCCTTTGCCCTGCTTCATTCTGTACTTCAAGGCCAAATTTGCCTATTACTCCAGGTGTTTCTTGACTTCCTACTTTTGCATTCAAGTCCCCTATAATGAAAAGGACATCATTTTGGGCTGTTATTTCTAGAAGATTTGTAGGTCTTTATCAGAGCAGATTAGATAAGATCAGTCACTCAGTCGTGTCCGACCCTTTGCAGCCCCATGAATCGCAGCATGCCAGGCCTCCCTGTCCATCACCAACTCCCGGAGTTCACTCAGACTCATATCCATCGAGTCAGTGATGCCATCCAGCCATCTCATCCTCTGTCGTCCCCTTCTCCTCTTGCCCCCAATCCCTCCCAGCTTCAGAGTCTTTTCCAATGAGTCAACTCTTCGCATGAGGTGGCCAAAGTACTGGAGTTTCAGCTTTAGCATCATTCCTTCTAAAGAAATCCCAGGATTGATCTCCTTCAGAATGGACTGGTTGGATATTCTTGCAGTCCAAGGCACTCTCAAGAGTCTTCTCCAACACCACAGTTCAAAAGCATCTATTCTTTGGCGCTCAGCTTTCTTCACAGTCCAACTCTCACATCCATACATGACCACAGGAAAAACCATAGCCTTGACTAGACGGACCTTGGTTAGCAAAGTAATGTCTCTGCTTTTGAATATGCTATCTAGGTTGGTCATAACTTTCCTTCCAAGGAGTAAGCGTCTTTTAATTTCATGGCTGCAGTCACCATCTGCAGTGATTTTGGAGCCCAGAAAAATAAAGTCTGACACTGTTTCCCCATCTATTTCCCATGAAGTGATGGGACCAGATGCCATGATCTTTGTTTTCTGAATGTTGAGCTTTAAGCCAACTTTTTCACTCTCCACTTTCACTTTCATCAAGAGGCTTTTTAGTTCCTCTTCACTTTCTGCCATAAGGGTGGTGTCATCTGCATATCTGAGGTTATTGAGATTTCTCCTGGTAATTTTGATTCCAACTTGTGTTTCTTCCAGTCCAGCGTTTCTCATGATGTACTCTGCATATAAGTTAAATAAGCAGAGTGACAATATACAGCCTTGACGAACTGCTTTTCCTATTTGGAACCAGTCTGTTGTTCCATGTCCAGTTCTAACTGTTGCTTCCTGACCCGCATACTAATTTCTCAAGAGGCAGATCAGCTGGTCTGGTACTCCCATCTCTTTCAGAATTTTCCAGTTTATTGTGATCCACACAAAGGCTTTGGCATAGTCAATAAAGCAGAAACAGATGTTTTTCTGGAACTCTCTTGCTTTTTCCATGATCCAGAGGATGTTGGAATTTGATCTCTGGTTCCTCTGCCTTTTCTAAAACCAGCTTGAACATCAGGAAGTTCACAGTTCACATATTGCTGAAGCCTGGCTTGGAGAATTTTGAGCTTTCCTTTACTAGTGTGTGAGATGAGTGCAATTGTGCAGTAGTTTGAGCATTCTTTGGCATTGCCTTTCTTTGGGATTGGAATGAAAACTGACCTTTTCCAGTCCTGTGGCCACTGCTGAGTTTTCCAAATTTGCTGGCATATTGAGTGCAGCACTTTCACAGCATCATCTTTTAGGATTTGGAATCAGATCAGATCAGATCAGATCAGTCGCTCAGTCCTGTCCGACTCTTTGTGACCCCATGAATCGCAGCACGCCAGGCCTCCCTGTCCATCACCAACTCCCGGAGTTCACTCAGACTCACATCCATCGAGTCAGTGATGCCATCCAGACATCTCATCCTCTGTCGTCCCCTTCTCCTCTTGCCCCCAATCCCTCCCAGCATCAGAGTTTTCTCCAACGAGTCAACTCTTCATATGAGGTGCCCAAAGTACTGCAGTTTCAGCTTTAGCATCATTCCTTCCAAAGAAATCCCAGGGCTGATCTCCTTTACAATGGACTGGTTGGATCTCCTTGCAGTCCAAGGGACTCTCAAGAGTCTTCTCCAACACCACAGTTCAAAAGCATCAATTCTTTGGCACTCAGCCTTCTTCACAGTCCAGCTCTCACATCCATACATGACCACAGGAAAAACCATAGGCTTGACTAGACGAACCTTTGTTGGCAAAGTAATGTCTCTGCTTTTCAATATGCTGCTGCTGCTGCTGCTAAGTCGCTTCAGTCGTGTCCGACTCTGTGCGACCCCATAGACGGAAGCTCACCAGGCTCCCCCGTCCCTGGGATTCTCCAGGCAAGAACACTGGAGTGGGTTGCCATTTCCTTCTCCAATGCATGAAAGTGAAAAGTGAAAGTGAAGTCGCTCAGTCGTGTCCGACTCTTAGCGACCCCATGGACTGGAGCCCACCAGGATCCTCCGTCCATGGGATTTTCCAGGCAAAAGTACTGGGGTGGGGTGCCATTGCCTTCCCCCAATATGCTATCTAGGTATTAAGTGCTACTAAATGCAAGGTATTAAATGGTACTAACAGGGAAGATACTGCAAACTGAAATTTTTAACAGATCATTAACCAAAATATTCCTATAGGCAAATTATTATATATGAAATGTGTAACTTTTCTGAATAACAAAGGCTTCTAAATGTCTTAGACTGATATGATGGCAGTTTAACTTGCTTTTAAAATGTATAAATGTATAATAGTATTAGAAATGTCACTATAGAAGCCTAAATACAATCTCTGCCTAAGGTCCCCCCACCTCCATCCCTATTTTACAACTGATTATACATATACTCGAGTGATAATTACTCTCTATTTATTTTGGGAATGGTCTATTTATAACCTTAGAAGATTCCTGAGGGCAAAAACCAAGTCTTTTACACTTTCTGTATGTGTGTTAGTCACTCAGTTGTGTCTGACTCTTTGTGACCCCATGGACTGTAGCCTGCCAGGCTCCTCTGTCCATGGGATTCTCTAGGCAAGAATACTGGAGTGGGTTGCCATGCTGTTCTCCCTGGGATCTTCCTGACCCAAGGATTGAAACTGCGTCTCCTGCATGGCAGGCAGATTCTTTACCCTCTTGAGCCACCAGGGAAGCCCCTTTACATTTTCTAGCATGCTTTTATGTGCCCACCAAGTCTTTAATAAACAATCTGTTGACAAAGTACCATTTCTAGAATACTATATTCTAAATTCCACATCTTAGGAAGGGAAGCCCATGCTTTCAGGGGCCTGGACATGGGCTAAACATTCTTCACTGAGTATTAATAATTATTCCCCACAGCCAGTGAGTGACAGTATCACTCAGGAATCTGTTTTTACAGGTTAACTCACTCGAGGTGAAAAAAAAAAAAATCTCCTAGTTCTATTCTTTGAAAATATTTTACATGTTCTTGTTTACTATTTTAGCATTTAATAACACCATGTGGCTATAACATTCTCTTCACTAGCTGCAGAGTCTTACCAGAGAGGATTATCTAAACTGGAAGAAATCCATAATATGAATCTCAATAAATATCACCAAAAAGGACCACATACTCATTTTATTTGATATATTTCTAGGAAAAAAGAATCATTTTCCATATCATAGCAGGGAAAAAGGAGATAAGCAGTTGAAATGCACGTGTAATCAGGTTAAGAAAACTGTATTCTCTAGAAATCTTTTTAGGAAAGGTACCGTTTAGGGTGGGAGAAACTCCTGTAAAATTAATTTGCTGTAGAAGGTGAGCCTTGAGAGACCAGAGCAAGAGAATTGCTTCATGGGAGAAAGTGAAAGATTTCCCTGGTTAGTGGGAACACAGTGCTGGAGTAAGGTAAAGATGAAAAAAATGAGTGGTACATTTCAGATAGTGAGAGGCCTCATTCTGCATAATGTGGACTCTACCCTAAGACACTCCATTTTTGGTAAAACTACTAGCTCCATATAAAGCTTAGGAGTTTGTGGATTTTTTGGTGTGGAAATCACTGATGAAGCAGGATTTGATGTCTAAGACACAAGAATGGAACAGAAGCGGGTCATGAATTGGGAAAGTGTAGCAACCCACAACCTCTAAGGAGAGGTACCACACGAAAATCCAGTTAAATAGAGGGAAGCACATAATCCACCCAAATACCAGCAGGAAAAGATGAGAATAAAACAAAAGCTCTTCTAAGTATTTCACTAACATTCTCTCTTAATCTCCACAGCAATCCTGTTGAGGTAGATGGTCTAGTTTTTCAGATGAAATCTCCAACATTCAGAGATTTGTTTAAAGTAAGGCATAATCTAGTGAGTGCCAGAATTGGGGCTTAAACTTAAGTCTTTCTGTGCCCAAAGCCCACACTCTTAGCCACTACTCTACACTCTCACACTTCTCACTTTAGTTCCAGATGGCTCGGATGTAAAACTCTGATTTTTCTCAAAGATTGCAAATGGGAGTTTGGGGGAACCAGGCTGAAGAAAAATGCCCCTCAACAAAAGGTTTAGTCTTTGGAAGGAAAATACAAATGAGGTCACATCACACACTAGTGTGTTAAATCAGAATAAATTATTCCCTACCATAAACACACTGAGCTCCATTTAATTTGAAGCTTGCCAGCAGTTTGAGGTTGAGAAAGCAAACGCCAAATACGTCCATCCTATTCCTATGCACAACTCCAAAATCCAGAAAGCTCTAAAAGCTAAAAATGTCCATATGCTTTCATGTCAAAACTCAGTTGACAGTGGAACTTGGCCTGAACTGATGTGAAGCTATATATAGCCTTCATTTATCTTAGTGAGAGTGAATACTCTTGCTTTCCTCAGAAATATTAATGCATGTGACTACGGGTTCTACGCCAGACCCCTGAGGCATTATATAACATACAGAGAAAGCATCTCTAAAATCTGAAAAATTCTTAATTCCAAAATTTATCTAGCCAAAGATTTAGGACTCTCTATAAACCTGTATTTCAAAGTATTTAAAAAGAGACTTAAAAAAAGAATGAGTAGATAAGAGATACTCAATCTTTAGGATTTCACAGACCAATCAATTTTTACAAGTATTCTGAGGACAACATAAGATTATAATTTGTTTTATCTAAATAAGGGTGATAAAAAACATCCTTGAAAAGTGAAAATGAAAGTCTTTCAGTTGTGTCCGACTCTGTGCGACCCCATAGACGGCAGCCCACCAGGCTCCCCCGTCCCTGGGATTCTCCAGGCAAGAACACTGGAGTGGGTTGCCATTTCCTTTTCCAATGAATGAAAGTGAAAAGTGAAAGTGAAGTCGCGCAGTCGTGTCCGACTCTTAGCGACCCCATGGACTGGAGCCTACCAGGATCCTCCGTCCATGGGATTTTGCAGGCAAAAGTACTGGGGTGGGGTGCCATTGCCTTCCCCGGTATGGACTGTATAGTCCATGGAATTCTCCAGGCCAGAATACTGGAGTGGGTAGCCTATCCCTTCTCCAGAGGATCTTCCCCACCCAGGGTCTCCTGCATTGCAGGCGGATTCTTTACCAACTGCGCTATGAGGGAAGCCAAGAAAACATCCTTATCAACATAATTTTATAAAAGGATATTTTAAACACCACAAAATATAAAAAGGCCTTAATTTAAGGCAAAACTCCTAATTCTTTTTATTGAATAAATGTAATTTTATAAAAAACACTATGTGGTCCTAACTTTATTTTACCACCTCCCCGACTGCTAAGTTGCATCACTCGTGTCTATCTCTTTGCGATCCCATGGACTGTAGCCCACCAGGCTCCTCTGTCTGTGGGATTCTCCAGGCAAGAATACTATAGCGGATTGCCATGCCCGCCTTCAGGGGATCTTCCTGACTCAGGGATAGGACCCTCATCTCTGTCTCCTGCATTGGGAGGTGGGTTCTTTACCACTAGCGCAAGCTGGGAAGCCCTTTATTTTACCACTGCTGCTGAAAATTCACCTAGGACCAGCACTGGTATAGCCTGAGGCATAGAGTCCATCTGGCTACACAAGATTTCTTCAGGAAGTTGTTAAAAATGCAGCCCCCAGGCTGCATTCTATCAGCTCGAGATTCAGAAGGTCTCTGGGTGGGGCCAACAAATATACTGCACAGTAGGAGAAGGCAATGGCAACCCACACCAGTACTCTTGCCTGGAAAATCCCATGGACGCGGGAGCCTGGTAGGGTGCAGTCCGTGGGGTCGCTAAGAGTCGGACACGACTGAGCGACTTCACTTTCACTTTTCACTTTCATGCATTGGAGACAGAAGTGGCAACCCACTCCACTATTCTTGCCTACAGAATCTCAGGGATGGCAGAGCCTGGTGGGCTGCCGTCAATGGGGTCGCACAGAGTCGGACACGACTGAAGTGACTTAGCAGCAGCAGCAGCAGCAGAGAGCCAGTGGGTTGTTTCTGATGCACAGCAAGCTTCAGAAGCACTGGCCTGACCTGTTGGATCTAGTTCTACTCTCCTTTTCCTCCTCCTAATTCTCCTCTGTGGGGGTGGGAGGAACCAAGTAGGGAGTCTGTCCCACCCACTGTCTGTAATACCAGTTATTCCTCCAGCAGTCAATGAGGGACCAGCTGGTCAACTTGACAGCTAAGGGTGTCAGCAGTGGAACAACAGAAATGAGGTAGCAGACAAGTGAGAAAAACCTGTTGAAGCAAAAATCCTTCAGGAAAAGGGGTGGCTTCCAGAGTTGATGCCTAAATTCAGAACAAGTATCTTTGTCTTTAGCTAAAATAATAACCATAATTTAAAAAATATATATATTATATATATTACATATATTATATATATGTGTGTATGTGTGTGTATAGATGTGTGTATATATCTATCTATTCCTTCATAGCTGTCTCCTGCACCCAGCTTCTATGCCAGGTCTATGATTTTGGCCTTCATCTTTTATCTTTAGAAGGATTATGAAAATTACTAGTATTACCTCAAACAATGTAATGCCGAACCACTTAAAAAAAAATACATAAGACGCCTGACGATTTATGAAGCAGATGATATTCTCCAACATATAAAATAATTCCAGTGAGTTTTCTTTTTCAAAAATAGTTTTTCTTATTCTCTTAAATGACTGTTTAAAATTTTTTAAGAATAAATATAGCTAATATCTTTAAAAACACATAAAACTTTCACTTTAATAAGCACTCAAAGCACTTCCCCAGTTAAAATAAACACCAGCCCTTCTAAAGCAAGGCCAAATATTAAGTGGGGAATAGAGAAGAGACATTAAAAATAACCCCCATTCTTACGGGATTAATCACTTAATCCTATTTGACCAGAATCCCCTGGTCTCTAAGCTTTGCAAATGAAATAAAATTTCTCACTTGATATTTGGCTAGGATTTCCAATCATGAAACAAGAATTGTGTCATATCCCTATATACTGCTCATTTCCTAAACTCAGACACTGCTTAGCAGAAGCAGTTGAGTCTTTCATGATCTGCTCCCTAATCTCCTCACTTGTTACACTCCCAGACTAAATTCAGCTTTCTTCTAGAACCAGATTTCTAGAATTTAGTTAGTATATAGCAATGTGCCAGCAAATTTGGAAAACTCAGCAGTGGCCACAGGACTGGAAAAGGTCAGTTTTCATTCCAATCCCAAAGAAAGGCAATGCCAAAGAATGCTCAAACTACCGCACAATTGCACTCATCTCACACACTAGTAAAGGAATGCTCAAAATTCTCCGAGCCAGGCTTCAGCAATATGTGAACCGTGAAATTCCTGATGTTCAAGCTGGTTTTAGAAAAGGCAGAGGAACCAGAGATCAAATTTCCAACATCCTCTGGATCATGGAAAAAGCAAGAGAGTTCCAGAAAAACATCTATTTCTGCTTGATTGACTATGCCAAAGCCTTTGACTGTGTGGATCACAAGAAACTGTGGAAAATTCTGAAAGAGATGGGAATACTTGACCACCTGACCTGCCTCTTGAGAAATTTGTATGCAGGTCAGGAAGCAACAGTCAGAACTGGACATGGAACAACAGACTGGTTCCAAATAGGAAAAGGAGTACGTCAAGGCTGTATATTGTCACCCTGCTTATTTAACTTCTATGCAGAGTACATCATGAGAAACGCTGGACTGGAAGAAACACAAGCTGGAATCAAGATTGCCGGGAGAAATCTCAATAACCTCAGATATGCAGATGACACCACCCTTATGGCAGAAAATGAAGAGGAACCCAAAAGCCCCGTGATGAAAGTTAAAGAGGAGAGTGAAAAAGTTGGCTTAAAGCTCAACATTCAGAAAACGAAGATAATGGCATCTGGTCCCATCACTTCATGGCAAATAGATGGGGAAACAGTGGAAACAGTGTCAGACTTTCTTTTTCTGGGCTCCAAAATCACTGCAGATGGTGACTGTAGCCATGAAGTTAAAAGACGCTTATTCCTTGGAAGGAAAGTTATGACCAACCTAGATAGCATATTCAAAAGCAGAGACATTACTTTGCCAACCAAAGTTCGCCTAGTCAAGGCTATGGTTTTTCCTGTGGTCATGTATGGATGTGAGAGTTGGACTGTGAAGAAGGCTGAGCGCCGAAGAATTGATGCTTTTGAACTGTGGTGTTGGAGAAGACTCTTGAAAGTCCCTTGGACTGCAAGAAGATCCAACCAGTCCATTCTGAAGCAGATCAGCCCTGGGATTTCTTTGGAAGGAATGATGCTAAAGCTGAAACTCCAGTACTTTGGCCACCTCATGCAAAGAGTTGACTCATTGGAAAACACTCTGATGTTGGGAGGGATTGGGGGCAAGAGGAGAAGGGGACGACAGAGGATGAGATGTCTGGATGGCATCACTGACTCGATGGACGTGAGTCTGAGTGAACTCCAGGAGTTGGTGATGGACAGGGAGGCTTGGTGTGCTGCGATTCATGGAGTCGCAAAGAGTCAGACACAACTGAGAAACTGAAGTGAACTGAACTGAACCAATACAGCAATGGTTCTCAAAATTTAGTCCCTGGCCCACCAGCATCAGTATCACCTGGGAACTTGTTAAGAAATGCAAATTACCAGGCCTCAGCTTGTTGCTGCTGCTGCTAAGTCAGTTCAGTCGTGTCTGACTCTGTGCAGCCCATAGTCAGCAGCCCACCAGGCAATCCACTCCAGTATTCTGGCCTGGAGAATTCCATGGACTGTATAGTCCATGAGGTCGCAAAGAATTGGACATGACTGAGCAACTTTCACTTATGGATACCAAGGACGGAAGGAGAGTGGGATAAAATGAGATTGGGACTGACATATATATACACTACTATGTATAACGTGCACTTCCCAGGTGGTGCTATTGGTACAGAACTCAGCTGCCAATGCAGAAGACTCAAGAGATACAGGTTTGATCCCTGAATTGGGAAGATCCCCTGGAGGAGGGCATGGCAGCCCACTACAAGCCTGGAGGATCCCAGGGACAGAGGAGCCTGGCGGGCTACAGTCCATAGGGTCGCAAAGAGTCGGACTCGGCTGAAGCAACTTAGCATGCACACACATGTATAAAATAGATAACTAATGAGAACTTACTGTATAGCCCAGGGAACTCTACTCAATGCTTTGTGGTGACCTAAATGGGAAGGAAACCCAAACAAGAGGGGATATATGTGTATGTATAGTTGATTTCCTTTGTTGTACAGGAGAAACTAAAACAACATTCTGTACAACAACTGTACTCCATTAAAAAAAAAAAAAAAACATTCTGTACAACATTCTGTACAACAACTGTACTCCATTAAAAAAAAAAAAAAAAAACTAAATCCATAAAGCATGCCAGAAATATTTTAACTAACGAGTGTCATGGGCTCTAGATTGAACAACCAGGGAATAGTGAGTCAGTTATGTGAAAAACTTGTTAATTTTCAAACTAGCAGACTTCACTGAAAATTAATTTAAATGTGTTATGAGGTTGGAGCCCTAACAATATTCACATACCTTTTGATGAACTCAGCCTTATTCATGTTATTTGGAAATTTTAATGCTATTTGTGTTCTATAAGTTAAGAATGTCTTAAATATACCTTTAGAGACAATATTTTTAAAATATTTTCCATGCTACAAACATATAATTTCAAATAAAACAGGATCAAATAAAATCAAGCAAATTATTTAAAAATAAAGCAAAACAAAAAAATTATGATCAAATAGGGTTCAGCCCAGAAATGCAAGGGTGGTCTAAAACTAAAAAATAGAAAAAAACACAAACCTCTACCTAAGCATTTCAACAACTGAAGAAAAAGAGATATTATAATTCTATTTTTGGAAAGGTTTATATGCATAAAAAGTTCTAAAAAGCAAAAAATAGAATGTTTTTGGTGGCAAAATTAAAGATGTTTTTCCTTTTATTTTGCATTCTGAATTATTACTTTAAAAGTGTGGTTTTTATAATCAGGGGCAAATATTTTCTTTTTCTTATTTTTTCCAATGTATGTATGTGCTGTATAAACTAAAGGGTTTGAATTTCCTGCCTCTTGAGGTAGCTCAGACCACTTTGGGAATGTGCACTCTACAAAACTGCTCTATCTTCCTTTTTTTAAAGGTCCTCCTAAAGGACACAGAAAAAAAACAATTAGGTAAGTTTAAAAATGTTAGAAATGTAAATACAATTAAAAATAATACATATGCATATGAAAAAATACAAGTGAATATGAAAAAAAGCAGCTATTGAACCAATGGGGACTGCCATTTGGCAGTTTCAATATTTTTTTAAATATACAAAACTGAGTAAACAAGAAAAATAAAGCTGCCAAATCCTTCTTGGGGCCTCTCTTCTAATCTTTTCCACCATACTATGTATTCACCTGATACTAAAGAGATGGGCAGCATCTCAGATCCCTTTTTCTCCTCTCTCTTCACTCCATTTCATTCATTCATTCATTCATTTCTTCACTCATTTTTTGAAAAAGGTAATAAAAATATATGATTCAAAAAAAATTTTATAATATACATATATGGGCTTTCCAGGTAGTAGTGATAAAGAACCTGCCTGACAATGAAGGAGACATAAGAGACATGGGTTTGATCCCTAGGTCGGGAAGGCCCCCTGGAGAAGGGCATGGCAACCCACTGCAGTATTCTTGCCTGGAGAATCCCACTGACAGAGGAGCCTGGTGGGCTACAGTCCACAGGGTCGCAAAGAGACAGAACTGAAACAGCTCAGCATGCATGCATATATAAAGGCATATATAGTGAAATCTGATCCCTACTTCTATTTCTTTCATTGGTTTCTTATATATCATTTCAGAATTTCTTTTTGCAAATTATAAGCAATGTATATTCTTATTCTACCCTTGTTTTTCTCTTCCTTATTCTTTTTACAGCTATACAATAGTCCATGGTTTTGGATGTATCAAGGTTTACTTAACTAGCTCCTATTGATAACACTAGAGTTATCCTTTTCATGCTACTACAAACAATACCAAGCATAACTATGTAAATACATTAAGTTCATTTCTGAATGTGTCTTTCATGATGCTTCTGAAGTGGTGCAGGATATTAGATTACTGCAAGATGACACACTTCACCAGGCTGAGAAGTCAGCTCCTGTTCTCATTATACATAGCAATATGTAGCAAAAGACTTAACAATTCCTTGAACCAAGCAAATGTATTCTTAGGGGATCTAGAAAAATAAAGTGACCCCAACAAAACACTCAAGATAAACCTGTTACTATTAAATAATGCATATGCACACACAAATATGCATAGAAAGTATACATCCATCAAAATGTTAACCATTGTCTCAGTATGGTAGATTTATGAAGTGCTTTGTAGCTTTTCCCTATCAATACTTTTCCATTTTACTGTAGAGAATAAGTACTATTTTTATATACAAAATTAAAGACTAAAAATGTTAATGAAAATTAAACTGGATGAATTTATTCAGTCTTTTATTTGTATACCACTTCAGAGTTCATAAAGTGTTTATATGCATCATTTAATTCTTATATTACCTCTATGTATTTTCAGTTTGTCAAAATGGGAAAGGAAAAAAAATGTAAAAAGAGGCTACAGATGGTGAGGCAGTTGTTTCCCAAGGTCATTCAGATAGAAAGTTGGCAGAGACAAATCTAAAACATAGATCTGACTTCAAATTCATATCAAAAGCATGATCATTGCTTCCTTAGTTTTAACAATACCCTGGGAGTTAATCATAATCAGAATTTGACAGACGAATTAAAATTATGCAGCAAGGACATTAATTAATTCTCAGATCAGATCAGATCAGTTGCTCAGTCGTGTCCGAACTCTTTGCGACCCCATGAATCGCAGCATGCCAGGCCTCTGGGTCCATCACCAACTCCCGGAGGTCACTCAGACTCACGTCCATCGAGTCAGTGATGCCATCCAGACATCTCATCCTCTGTCGTCCCCTTCTCCTCTTGCCGCCAATCCCTCCCCAGCATCAGAGTCTTTCCCAATGAGTCAACTTTTTGCATGAGGTGGCCAAAGTACTGGAGTTTCAGCTTTAGCATCATTCCTTCCAAAGAAATCCCAGGGCTGATCTCCTTCAGAATGGACTGGTTGGATCTCCTTGCAGTCCAAGGCACTCTCAAGAGTCTTCTCCAACACCGCAATTCAAAAGCATCAATTCTTCAGCACTCAGCCTTCTTCACAGTCCAACTCTCACATCCATACATGACCACAGGAAAAACCATAGCCTTGACTAGACGAACTTTTGTTGGCAAAGTAATGTCTCTGCTTTTGAATATGCTATCTAGGTTGGTCATAACTTTCCTTCCAAGGAGTAAGCGTCTTTTAATTTCATGGCTGCAGTCACCATCTGCAGTGATTTTGGAGCCCAGAAAAAGAAAGTCTGACACTGTTTCCACTGTTTCCCCATCTATTTGCCATGAAGTGATGGGACCAGATGCCATGATCTTCGTTTTCTGAATGTTGAGCTTTAAGCCAACTTTTTCACTCTCCTCTTTCATTTTCATCACAGGGCTTTTTAGTTCCTCTTCACTTTCTGCCATAAGGGTGGTATCATCTGCATATCTGAGGTTATTGAGATTTCTCCTGGCAATCTTGATTCCAGCTTGTGTTTCTTCCAGTCCAGCGTTTCTCACGATGTACTCTGCATAGAAGTTAAATAAGCAGGGTGACAATATACAGCCTTGACGTACTCCTTTTCCTATTTGGAACCAGTCTGTTGTTCCATGTCCAGTTCTAAATGTTGCTTCCTGACGTGCATACTAACTTCTCAAGAGGCAGGTCAGGTGGTCAAGTATTCCCATCTCTTTCAGAATTTTCCACAGTTTCTTGTGATCCACACAGTCAAAAGCTTTGGCATAGTCAATAAAGCAGAAATAGATGTTTTTCTGGCACTCTCTTGCTTTTTCCATGATCCAGAGGATGTTGGAAATTTGATCTCTGGTTCCTCTGCCTTTTCTAAAGCCAGCTTGAACATCAGGAAGTTCACGGTTCACATATTGCTGAAGCCTGGCTTGGAGAATTTTGAGCATTCCTTTACTAGCGTGTGAGATGAGTGCAACTGTGTGGTAGTTTGAGCATTCTTTGGCATTGCCTTTCTTTGGGATTGGAATGAAAACTGACCTTTTCCAGTCCTGTGGCCACTGCTGAGTTTTCCCAATTTGCTGGCATACTGAGTGCAGCACTTTCACAGCATCATCTTTCAGGATTTGGAATAGCTCAACTGGAATTCCATCACCTCCACTAGCTTTGTTCGTAGTGATTCTTTCTAAGGCCCACTTCACTTCACATTCCAGGATGTCTGGCTCTAGGTCAGTAATCACACCATCGTGATTATCTGGGTCGTGAAGATCTTTTTTGTACAGTTCTTCTGTGTATTCTTACCATCTCTTCTTAATATCTTCTGCTTCTTTAGGTCCATACCATTTCTGTCCTTTATCGAGCCCATCTTTGCATGAAATGTTCCTTTGGTATCTCTGATTTTCTTGAAGAGATCTCTAGTCTTTCCCATTCTGTTGTTTTCCTCTATTTCTTTGCATTGATCGCTGAAGAAGGCTTTTTTATCTCTTGCTATTCTTTGGAACTCTGCATTCAGATGTTTATATCTTTCCTTTTCTCCTTTGCTTTTCGCTTCTCTTCTTTTCACAGCTATTTGTAAGGCCTCCCCAGACAGCCATTTTGCTTTTTTGCATTTCTTTTCCATGGGGATGGTCTTGATCCCTGTCTCCTGTACAATGTCACGAACCTCAGTCCATAGCTCATCAGGCACTCTATCTATCAGATCTAGGCCCTTAAATCTATTTCTCACTTCCACTGTATAATCATAAGGGATTTGATTTAGGTCATACCTGAATGGTCTAGTGGTTTCCCCTACTTTCTTCACTTTCAGTCTGAATTTGGCAATAAGGAGTTCATGGTCTGAGCCACAGTCAGCTCCTGGTCTTGTTTTTGCTGACTGTATAGAGCTTCTCCATCTTTGGCTGAAAAGAATATAATCAATCTGATTTCGGTGTTGACCATCTGGTGATGTCCATGTGTAGAGTCTTCTCTTGTGTTGTTGGAAGAGGGTGTTTGTTATGACCAGTGCATTTTCTTGGCAAAACTCTATTAGTCTTTGCCCTGCTTCATTTCGTATTCCAAGGCCAAATTTGCCTGTTACTCCAGGTGTTTCTTGACTTCCTACTTTTGCATTCCAGTCCCCTATAATGAAAAGGACATCTTTTTGGGGTGTTAGTTCTAAAAGGTCTTGTGGTCTTCATAGAACCGTTCAACTTCAGCTTCTTCAGCATTACTGGTTGGGGCATAGACTTGGATTACTGTGATATTGAATGGTTTGCCTTGGAAACGAACAGAGATCATTCTGTCGTTTTTGAGATTGCATCCAAGTACTGCATTTCAGACTCTTGTTGACCATGATGGCTACTCCATTTCTTCTGAGGGATTCCTGCCCACAGTAGTAGATATAATGGTCATCTGAGTTAAATTCACCCATTCCAGTCCATTTCAGTTCCCTGATTCCTAGAATGTCAACATTCACTCTTGCCATCTCTTGTTTGACCACTTCTGATTTGCCTTGATTCATGGACCTGACATTCCAGGTTCCTATCCAATATTGCTCTTTACAGCATCGGACCTTGCTTCTATCACCAGTCACATCCACAGCTGGGTATTCTTTTTCCTTTGGCTCCTTCCCTTCATTCTTTCTGGAGTTATTTCTCCACTGATCTCCAGTAGCATATTGGGCACCTATTGACCTGCGGAGTTCCTCTTTCAGTATCCTATTATTTTGCCTTTTCATACTGTTCATGGGGTTCTCAAGGCAAGAATACTGAAGTGGTTTGCTATTCCCTTCTCCAGTGGACCACATTCTGTCAGATCTCTCCACCATGACCCGCCCTTCTTGGGTTGCCCCATGGGCATGGCTTAGTTTCATTGAGTTAGACAAGGCTGTGGTCCTAGTGCGATTAGATTGACTAGTTTTCTGTGAGTATGGTTTCAGTGTGTCTGCCCTCTGATGCCCTCTTGCAACACCTACCGTCTTACTTGGGTTTCTCTTACCTTGGGTGTGGGGTATCTCTTCACAGCTGCTCCAGCAAAGTGCAGCCATTGCTCCTTACCTTGGATGAGGGGTATCTCCTTACCACCACCGTTCCTGACCTTCAATGTGGGATAGCTCCTCTAGGACCTCCTGCGCCCAGATATTATAGAAGAATCAGATTGATCTGGTCTTTAATTTCTGCATATACCTACCACCTGAGTGACTTTGGTCAAGCTATTGAACTTTTAAAGCCTGTTTCCTGATTTCAGAAGTGGTGAAATCACTTGGTAGGCCCTTGTTGTTAGAGAGGAAGAGACATACACATATTACTTTTGATGATGAGGGTTTAATGTAAACTAAAATGGAATATCATCTTAACCACCATATTGTCTGTTGGCCCTAGTGCTTTCAGAACCTTAGGATAAGTTTAGGATTTAAGCTCTGAAGACCTACTTTCTTTTGTTTGGTTCACTCAACATTTGTGTTTCCTAAAAGAGAGTATCTGATTGGATTGTTTTGTCACCTTTCAAAATGGAGGACTCCTATCCAGCAAAATTTTGAACCAAGCCATGTCCTAAGTGATCTTCCTCACGTTCAGCCTGTAGATTGTCCTTAGAGTTCTGAGTTTGGTCCAGGAGTTTATAGCCAAAGAAGTAGGATTGGTTTCATGTATTATCTATGACGGAGACTGTAGCATATACAGAAAGAACCCCTTGGTGACAATTTCTTCAGAAAACAACTGAGTATAGAGTGGTCCTTAGAGCTTCATGGACTTCTGTCCTATTCAAATACTTGTGTACCACGATCATAGACAGTGTTTAATAAAGCACCTAACAAAGTAACTGTTACATGTCAAATACTGCATAGATCTTCCTTTTGATGTTGCATTTGACATTATTATAGTGTGGTTATTTGTTTATATGGCTGTCTTGTATGACTATTCTCCATGAGGGAGGGTTAAGATCTTCATCCTCTATCTTTGGCACTTAGTTCTGTGCCTGAGGCATGGTAATAAATGCACAAATGTCTGACTTAAGGAATTCCTTAACTCTTCCTGAAAGGATGGAAGGATAGGAAAGCTTCCCAGAGAAAATATTGTTTAAGCTGGTTCTTAAAGAATGAGTAGGAAGGTTTTCTAGATGAATAAAATCTTGAGGCAGCATTCCAAATAGGGACTAGCAGTTGCAAAGGCACAGAGATATCAAAAGATAATGAAGTTTATTATATACTCCTAGCAGATTAAAACAACAAACAAAAATCAGAATCAGTGGACTTGGTCGGAAGGCATGTCACAACTGAATTAACTTATGATCATAGTTGCTCAGTAACAGATGCAAATTTTAAGGAGAAAGTATAATATCCTCAGGTTGTTGGCAGGGTATCAACAGTTTAGAAATACAAATATTGACTTTTGGGAACTTTTACACTGTAGTGAATTCATCATGAAGGTCATTATGTGTATGCACTGTTCAAGGTACTGAAAATGTAATCAAACTTACTCTCAAGAGGCTAACAAGCTAGCAAGGAGACAGATAAATGATTTATTATGTAAGTGAGGTAATAGAGATGGGAATAAAGTGCTATCTGAACCAGGAGAAAGGAGTATTTCATAATATGAAACGCTGGAGGAAGATTTCTCAAGTGAGATGGCATTTGAGCTGTGCCTTGGTGGAGTGCACTAGACCAAAAATAGGGACTTTGTGAAGACAGTGGTAGGAAAGATTTAAGAATTATCCCTTTTTGCTATATCTGTTTTGGGCATTCAGTTAATAGTTATATTTGTTTAGGCAGTGTCTGTGAGCATAAGATGTGAATAGTTATGCCATACTAGAATTTTGTGTCAAACTGGGTTAAAGTTTTCTGAAATGCAGAGCATCTCTAAAGTCTTCATTATATTAACATCCTTAATGGCTCTCCAAAAGGGCTACATTGTATTCAACAATCCACCCCCACAGCATACCTAAACATCTTCTGGAACAGAATTACATGAGACAGAATTTGAGGAATGATGAATTAAAATATATTTTTACCAAACCAAGATTTATTGGTAGTCTCCATGTCCACTATAAAATAATATATAATTCTATAATCTCATAGATAAGAAGGAGAGGAAGGAGAGACATTTGGAGAGAAAGAATACATTCTAGCCAAGTTATTATCATTTTGGTCAATATGTCCCAAATTTAAAAAATAATTATTATATGATCACCTCCTCCCTTGAAAAGTATGGCTTGTTCATATTTTGAAATTCTATAAGGTGATCAGACACACCCTGGGAAGGTACAGAACCAGAGCAGAAGTCAGTGGTAGGGGCAGAGGCAGAGGCCGCCTTGGAATGGTACTCTTCCACCTTGAGAGAATGCTGCTTTTATTTTGCATTCATTTTAGGCCATATTAGACATACATTTTGCCAGTAGGGCATTTTAAGAGCATATTGAAAATCCACACCCTTTTTTGATTCTGGAATTTTAGGGGTTGATTGCCAGTGTTTCCTTTTCAATAAGATTTGATTATATGAGAATCCCAAAGAAAGGCAATGCCAAAGAATGCTCAAACTACTGCACAATTGCACTCATCTCACATGCTAGTAAAGTAATGCTCAAAATTCTCCAAGCCAGGCTTCAGCAATATGGACATGGAACCGTGAACTTCCTGATGTTCAAGCTGGCTTTAGAAAAGGCAGAGGAACCAGAGATCAAATTTCCAACATCCTCTGGATCATGGAAAAAGCAAGAGAGTTCCAGAAAAACATCTATTTCTGCTTGATTGACTATGCCAAAGCCTTTGACTGTGTGGATCACAAGAAACTGTGGAAAATTCTGCAGAGAGATGGGAATACCAGACCAGCTGATCTGCCTCTTGAGAAATCTGTATGCAGGTCAGGAAGCAACAGTTAGAACTGGACATGGAACAACAGACTGGTTCCAAATAGGAAAAGGAGTACATCAAGGCTATATATTGTCACCCTGCTTATTTAACTTCTATGCAGAGTACATCATGAGAAATGCTGGACTGGAAGAAACACAAGCTGGATCAAGATTGCCAGGAGAAATCTCAATAACCTCAGATATGCAGATGACACCACTCTTATGGCAGAAAGTGAAGAGGAACTAAAAAGCCTCTTGATGAAAGTGAAAGTGGAGAGTGAAAAAGTTGGCTTAAAGCTCAACATTCAGAAAACGAAGATCATGGCATCCGGTCCCATCACTTCATGGGAAACAGATGGGGAAACAGTGGAAACAGTGTCAGACTTTATTTTTCTGGGCTCCAAAATCACTACAGATGGTGACTGCAGCCGTGAAATTAAAAGACGCTTACTCCTTGGAAGGAAAGTTATGACCAACCTAGATAGCATATTCAAAAGCAGAGACATTACTTTGCCAACAAAAGTTCGTCTAGTCAAGGCTATGGTTTTTCCAGTGGTCATGTATGGATGTGAGAGATGGACTGTGAAGAAGGCTGAGTGCTGAAGAATTGATGCTTTTGAACTGTGGTGTTGGAGAAGACTCTTGAGAGTGCCTTGGACTGCAAGGAGATCCAACCAGTCCATTCTGAAGGAGATCAGCCCTGGGATTTCTTTGGAAGGAATGATGCTAAAGCTGAAACTCCAGTACTTTGGCCATCTCATGGGAAGAGCTGACTCATTGAAAAGACTCTGAAGCTGGGAGGGATTGGCGGCAAGAGGAGAAGGGGACGACAGAGGATGAGATGGCTGGATGGCATCACTGACTTGATGGATGTGAGTCTGAGTGACCTCCGGGAGTTGGTGATGGACAGGGAGGCCTGGCGTGCTGGGATTCCTGGGGTCGCAAAGAGTCAGACACAACTGAGCGACTGAACTGATCTGATCTGATCAGCTACCAGCTATATGAGTAAACGGCCTCAAAATCAACTAATGACAAGTAGAGAGGCTCAAAAGGAAGAATATATGCACAGGGTAGAACAGAAATGTAATGGAAATCAGTATGTTAAGAAGATGTGAAGTGGGAGGGGCCGCACAGGGCTTTATTTTGGTCAAATTAATCTCTAATTCCAAACTAGACCTCTCTCCTGAGCTCCAGACTGTTAGCTGTCTGTCTTTGTTATTCAAATGAAGCATCTACAAGGGCAGCACGACACCACAGTCTAAAACAGAGCTTGGCTTACAGTAAGTGCTTAATAAATATTTGTTGAATAAATGAGTAAGAGAATGAATTCTCAAAGCAGTTAAAGGCACAGTCTACAGTGAGTTGCAGGGAGGGTTACCCTGAAATAGATTCCAGGGCTCATTTGCAAGTACGCTGGATCCTCATTATTTGTGGATCCTGTATTTGCGAATTTGCCTACTTGCTAAAATTTACTTGTAACCCCTAAATCAACACTGATGGTGCTTTGGCAGTCATTCACGGACATGCACAGAGAGGCAAAAATTTTGAGTCACTCCTGAGCACGTTCCCAGATAAGGTCAAACTAAGCAGTGCTCTGCTTTTTTTTAGTTTCAGCTTTTGTGGGGATGACACAGAATGCAGGCCAGTAGGGGGCAGTGCAGTGCAGTGGTGGTGGTGGGGGGGGGGGCAGGGTTTCTGAACTCTGGCACGTATTAGGGGTTGGCCTCCGGCAAGTTACTTAACACTTCTGTACCTCATTTTCTCTTCTGTAAAATAAAGAAATAGAATCTACCAGAATGAGTTGTATTTAGGAAAAGATTAAAATCTATGTGAGATATGAACATACTTTCCCTAGGGAGCAATTGTTCAATATTCACTCATTTAGTGCTCTGTGTGATTTTATATATTCTCATGAATAGCGAGAATCAACTGTAATTATTTATAATGAGATAACAAAAAATACAGATAACAATTATTTGAATGGAGGGGAGGCAGTGTGAGGCTTCAGTAAGATTTTCAACTAGGACCTCACCAGGCACAGAAGGTATGGAAAAGTCTTTTAAGAGAGAACAGTACCTACAGAGAAAAGCCCAGGTATGTGAAATAAGCAGGTAGTTTGGGAAAAGGCACTTCAGAAGGTCCACAGCAGTAGGATATGAGGCCAGAACACCGTGCCACAGAGCTTCTCTATGCCCTGTGCACATCTTCCACTACGGAACCTCTCCCTCTGCATTTAATTCTTGGTTTCCAGGTCTCTCTTCCACCCAAATATGAGCTCCTTAAAGGTAAGGTCTCTGAAGAAATCGTAGTTATGGCTCTAAATTTGCAAAGGAGTAATTACTAAGCACAAATACATCTGAAAAGATGGTACAAAAAGAAGTTTGGTTTTCAACTGCGGCCTTATACCAACTCACAATAGTGTAATAATCAATTCATAGATTTGTAATTTGTCTAGGACTTTCATTTGATGATTGCTAATAATTCTGTCATAATCTTGTTGCTGTTGTTCTAGCCATCTAGGTATTTATTAGAGCAGTTTTAAGATTTTCCTCTTTTCAGTGTGATTTTCCATATTAACAGGGCTCAAACATATGGTCCATTAGACAGTGCTACCTCTTCAGATTAAAGACTCCTTTTAATTCTATTAGACTTACTTCTCTATATATAAGATACAGTTTTACCAGAGTAAAATAGAAGGCAGTATTGATACATGTCACAAATAAGGAAAACAACAAGAATTTTTCACAAAGACTTGTAAAATTCTGGCTAAAACACAGCAGGCACAATGTTAAACTCACTGCTTACATTTCCCCATTAAGAACTAGGAAATAAAACTTCAATTTATGTAAAGTCGTGAAATAAAGCACAGTTTGAATCTACAAGGCTTTGGACACCTGTATTTTCTTTCTTCCTCCCTTCCCCCCTACACACAGGATAAAAGACCCATCTGGCTCATTCCCATACTTCAATTTCATCCATCCCCTCAAACAAAATCCTCACTGTCCAACATTCAAATTAATATTTTCAAAACCCTAAAGTCTCAATCAAAACTGAATATGATAGGTTACTTTTTCCCCATAAAAATTCTTGGCATATTTTATTTAGGCACAACATAGTTTGTACTTTATCTAGAAACATATGGCTAGATCCACCACTAATGAAACCCAAACTGATACGTTATGAAAGTGAATACAAAATGCTGTTTTTAAAGAGATTAATGCCATATTATCCAAATCACAGTGCCATAGAGCCAAAATATGTCCTATATTTTATGACAAAGTAGGGTGGTCAAGCCATTACTTATACTGCAAATTCTCCGACACTCCAGTTAAGCTGTTTCAAATATAACCCAATTCTATTTAAATAAAAAAATAATACATTTAAAACTTTCTTGCTGCCAGTAAACCCTTCTCATTTGCGTTTTCAAAAGAGATCACCAAACAACTATAATGGGACAGATTCCAAAAAGGATATAAAGATCAAGTGCCATTTTCAGGAAGGCAAGAAGCGGCTACCATTAACAAAACTGATTAAAGTCCCCAACCTTCAAAAGCTCCCCGTACTGTATATTCCGCGTCTCTTGGGTTCACCTTCCAGCTGCTTGGTAGGGGCAAATTTTAGTTTCTATGAGAGATGAGGACGAAATTTAGGGGGTGGGAGGGAGCAAAGGGCCGACTCGCTGAAGGGAAGGATGAAGAGAAGTGGCCAAGGTCCCTAACTCACTAGAGATATCAACAATGAAGGCTAGAATAACGCGGGAAGCGGAGAGTGTTTAAGAAACGCAAATAAGGCGAGGGGTGGGGGGTGGTTGCCGGGGTTGGGGTTGGGGGTCCCGCGAATGGTGGAGGGGCGAGATCCACCTTCCCATCTCGGCGAGAAGGACGGCAGGAGGCAGCACTGGTCAGTTTGCCTAGCAGTGTGGCACGCACTCGGGCACTGAAGGGACACGCAAGCCAGAGACTTCAGTCCGACTATTAGAAGGGGACTGGGGAGTTGAGGGCGGGGTTAGAATAGCGCGCGGCTGCGGGGAGAAAGGGACCACGGACCGCCCAGCGCCCCCGAGGGGCAGGGGCTGACCCCAGCGGTCCCCCTTCTCGTCGAGAGCCGCGACGTGGGACCTGCCGGCTTACCCTCCCCACAGGAGCTCGGGCAGGCGGGCACCGTCCCTCACAGCCCCGATGGCAGCGCAAAGGGAGGCGCAGGGGCCCCCAGAGCCGGGAGAGTGGCGCTTCCCGTGGGTTCTCTCCGGCAGCCCGGTGCGCGAGCCCACCTGCGTTAACTAGAAGTGCCTCCTCCGGGCCGTCCTCCTCTACTCTTTCGAGAATCTCAGCCGTCGCCGCAGAGGTCGCCGTAGCCAGAACAGTCTCGGTCCCTAGTATCAAAGCGTGAGCCACAGAAACCGAGGAGCGCCTCTACCACTAGTCCGGTTACCTCTTACTGCACACTGGCTTCTCACCCCACCCCCGAACCCAAGCCATTGGTTGCTGGGCACCGCCCCATTTGTCTATTGGGCCAAAGAGGATGCCACTCAGTCAACTAGAAGGGCACGTGTGCTGGTTATTGGCCTAAATGTGAAGCAGTGCCCGCCCACTCCCTCAGAAATTTCAGCTTCTGATTGGTATTAATGTCTGTCTTTTCTCTCCCTTAGTTCTTTCCCTCCCGGTGGAGCGTCTTCTTGCGAGAGGCACCAGCTCTGATAGGTTGAACGGACGCTATGCTTTTCCCGGATAAGGCATTGGGCCAAGGATCCGTCCGGCCCCACGTGGGGGAGGAGCCTAAGGCCCAGCATCTCTGGGTTTGTTTACACAGGCTCCTGCTCCAGTTTCCTTCCGTTGGCTAAAACAGCAGCCACTTCTACCGGGTTGTGCCACTCAGCCTAGCGTGGGGAGGTGGGGGTGGGGAACGGGGCATGGAGGCGAGCTTCCCTGGGATTTCCCCAGCTGTCAATTACCAAGGGAGGTTCTTTGGGCAAGGCTGGCTGGACACTGATGTAGCCCTCCGTTCAAAAAATTTGGGAACATGGGCTTTTTGGAGGGGCTGGAGGGAAGCAGAGGGACTCTTCCATATGTCCAGAGACAAAAATCTAGCTTCTTCAATATTTTAAAAATAAATAAAACCTTACTATCCCCTTATTGACAAATTCAGACTTAAATTGAAGAAAGTAGGGGAAACCACTAGACCATTCAGATATGACCTAAATCAAATCTCTTATGATTATACAGTGGAAGTGAGAAATAGATTTAAGGGCCTAGATCTGATAGAGTGCCGGATGAACTATGGAATGAGGTTCGTGACATTGTACAGGAGACAGGGATCAAGACCATCCCCGTGGAAAAGAAATGCAAAAAAGCAAAATGGCTGTCTGGGGAGGCCTTACAAATAGCTGTGAAAAGAAGAGAAGTGAAAAGCAAAGGAGAAAAGGAAAGATATAAACATCTGAATGCAGAGTTCCAAAGAATAGCAAGAAGAGATAAGAAAGCCTTCTTCAGCGATCAATGCAAAGAAATAGAGGAAAACAACAGAATGGGAAAGACTAGAGATCTCTTCAAGAAAATCAGAGATACCAAAGGAACATTTCATGCAAAAATGGGCTCGATAAAGGACAGAAATGGTATGGACCTAACAGAAGCAGAAGATATTAAGAAGAGGTGGCAAGAATACACAGAGGAACTGTACAAAAAAGAGCTTCACGATCCAGATAATCACGATGGTGTGATCACTGACCTAGAGCCAGACATCCTGGAATGTGAAGTGAAGTGGGCCTTAGAAAGCATCACTATGAACAAAGCTAGTGGAGGTGATGGAATTCCAGTTGAGCTATTCCAAATCCCGAAAGATGATGCTGTGAAAGTGCTGCACTCAGCATGCCAGCAAATTGGGAAAACTCAGCAGTGGCCACAGGACTGGAAAAGGTCAGTTTTCATTCCAATCCCAAAGAAAGGCAATGCCAAAGAATGCTCAAACTACTGCACAATTGCACTCATCTCACATGCTAGTAAAGTAATGCTCAAAATTCTCCAAGCCAGGCTTCAGCAATATGTGAACCGTGAACTTGCTGATGTTCAAGCTGGTTTTAGAAAAGGCAGAGGAACCAGAGATCAAATTCCCAACATCCTCTGGATCATGGAAAAAGCAAGAGAGTTCCAGAAAAACATCTGTTTCTGCTTTATTGACTATGCCAAGGCCTTTGACTGTGTGGATCACAATAAACTGTGGAAAATTCTGAGAGAGATGGGAATACCAGACCACCTGATCTGCCTCTTGAGAAATTTGTATACAGGTTAGGAAGCAACAGTTAGAACTGGACATGCAACAACAGACTGGTTCCAAATAGGAAAAGGAGTTCGTCAAGGCTGTACATTGTCACCCTGCTTATTTAACTTCTATGCAGAGTACAGCATGAGAAACGCTGGGCTGGAAGAAACACAAGCTGGAATCAAGATTGCCAGGAGAAATCTCAATAACCTCAGATATGCAGATGACACCACTCTTATGGCAGAAAGTGAAGAGGAACTAAAAAGCCTCTTGATGAAAGTGAAAGTGGAGAGTGAAAAAGTTGGCTTAAAGCTCAACATTCAGAAAACGAAGATCATGGCATCTTCATTGTCCCATCACTTCATGGGAAATAGATGGGGAAACAGTGGAAACAGTGTCAGACTTTATGTTTCTGGGCTCCAAAATCACTGCAGATGGTGACTGCATCCATGAAGTTAAAAGACGCTCACTCCTTGGAAGGAAAGTTATGACCAACCTAGATAGCATATTGAAAAGCAGCGACATTACTTTGCCAACCAAGGTTCGTCTAGTCAGATCAGATCAGATCAGATCAGTCGCTCAGTCGTGTCCGACTCTTTGCGACCCCATGAACTGCAGCACTCCAGGCCTCCCTATCCATCACCAGCTCTCGGAGGTCACTCAAACTCACATCCATCGAGTCAGTGATGCCATCCAGCCATCTCATCCTCTGTTGTCCCCTTTTCCTCCTGCCCCCAATCCCTCCCAGCTGTGGTTTTTCCTGTGGTCATGTATGGATGTGAGAGTTGGACTGTGAAGAAGGCTGAGCACTGAAGAATTGATGCTTTTGAACTGTGGTGTTGGAGAAAACTCTTGAGAGTGCCTTGGACTGCAAGGAGATCCAACCAGTCCATTCTGAAGGAGATCAGCCCTGGGATTTCTTTGGAAGGAATGATGCTAAAGCTGAAACTGCAGTTCTTTGGCCACCTCATGGGAAGAGTTGACTCATTGGTGAAGACTCTGATGCTGGGAGGGATTGGGTGCAAGAGGAGAAGGGGATGACAGAGGATGAGATGGCTGGATGGCATCACTGACTCGATGGACGTGAGTCTGAGTGAACTCCGGGAGTTGGTGATGGACAGGGAGGCCTGGCGTGCTGCGACTCATGGGGTCGCAAATAGTTCGGACACGACTAAACGACTGATCTGATCTGATCCCCTTGGATTTACGATGTCCAGTCTTTACTTGCCAAGACTTAGAAGTTTATCCTTTCAGGGAGTGGGATTTCTTTATGGAAGTTTTTATACATCTTTGTTCCTCTCTACCTCTCATGTTAGCTGTATACATAACGTAAACTAGAGGCTCAGTAAGTGATTGATAATGATCCAAGCTCCAATCCAAGCTCTGAATGTATGATATGGACAAGGCAGTGAAGCTGCATCCGGGGTGCTTATTCTGTAGCTGAGGAAACTGACAATAAACAAGTAACAGTAAATAATAAAACAGCTTAGTCAGAATGGCCGTCACCAAAAAGTTTACAAACAAATATGCTGGAGAAGGTGTGAAGAAAAAGGAACCCTCCTACACTGTTGGTGGGAATGTTGATTGGTACAGCTGCTCTAAAGAACAATATGGAAGTTCCTTAAAAAACTAAAACTAGAGCTGCCAGGTGAACCAGCAATCCCACTCTGGTGTATATACCTGGAGAAAGCAGTAATTCAAAAAGATATATGCATCTGAATGTTCATTGCAGCACAGTTTGCAATAGCCAGTACATGGAAGCAACCAAAATATCCATCAACAGATGAAAGGATAAAGAAAATATGGTACATATATACAGTGGAATATTATACAGCCATTAAAAGGAGTGGAAACAATGCCATTTGCATCAACATGGATGGACCTAGAGATTATACTGAATGAAGTAAGTCAGAGAAAGACATATCATATGATATCACATATATGTGGAATCTAAAAAAAGGATAAAAAATAAATTTAATTAGAAAACAGAAACAGACTCACAGACTAAATAAACAAACAAATGGTTACCAGAGGGGAAAGGTGGATGGAGGGATAAATTAGGAGTTGGGGATTAATATGTACACAATATTATATATAAAACAGATAATCAACAATGACCTACTTTAATCTGCTGATGGGTGGGGCTGTGCTCACTTCCTATAGTTTGGCCTGAGGCAGCCCAGTCCTAGAGTTTGCAGTCTCTATGGTAGACTATGTGAAGTTGCTCAATTGTGTCCGACTCATTGTGACCCCATAGACGGTAGCCTACCAGGCTCCTCCATCCATGGGATTTTCCAGGCAAGAGTACTGGAGTGGGTTGCCATTTCCTTCTCCAGAGAATCTTCCTGACCCAGGGATCGAACCTGGGTCTCTCGCATTGTAGGCAGACGCTTTACCGTCTGAGGTAGGGGTAATGGCCACCTACTTCAGGAGGACCTAGGCCAGCACCCTGAGCCTCCCAGGACTGCTGCTGCCAGAGCCCCTGTCCCTGTGGTAGCCACAGTTGACCCATGCCTCTGCTGGAGACTCCCAAACACTCACAGGCAAGTCTGGCTCAGTCTCTTGTGGGGTCACTGTTCCTTTCTCCTGGGTCCTGTTAAGCACAAGGTTTTGTCTGTGTCCTCCAAGAGTCTCTGTTTCCCAGTCCTGTGGAAGTTCTGTAATCAAATCTCACTGACCTTCAAAGTCAGATTCCCAGGCCCTTTGCCAAAGATTCCCAAATTGGGAAGGCTGTTTCAGGGCCTAGAACTTTCATAACAGTGCGAGAACTTCTTTGCTATAATTGTTCTCCAGTTTGTGGATCACCTACCAGCAGCTCTCAGTTCAGTTCAGTTCAGTTCAGTTGCTCAGTTGTGTCCAACTCTCTGTGACCCCATGGACTGAAGCATGCTAGGCTTCCCTGTCCATCACCAACTCCTGAAGCTTGCTCAAATTCATGTTCATAGAGTTGGTGATGCCATTCAACCATCTCATCCTCTGTTATCACCTTCTTTTTCTTTCAGGGTCTTTTCTAAGGAGTCAGCTCTTTGCATCAGATGGCCAAAGTATTGAAGTTTCAGCTTCAGCATCAGTCCTTCCAGTGATCTCCTTAAAGTCCAAGGGACACTCAAGAGTCCTCTCCAACACCACAGTTCAAAAGCATCGATTCTTCAGTGCTCAGCTTTCTTTATAGTCCAACTCTCACATCCATGCATGACTACTGTAAAAAAACAGCTTTGACTAGACGAACCTTTGTTGGCAAAGTAACAAAGATGAACAGGTCATGGTGGAGAGTTCTGACAAAATGTGGTCCGCTGGAGAATGGAATGGCAAATCACTTCAGTATTCTTGCCTTGAGAACCCCATGAACAGTATGAAAAGGCAAGAAGATATGACACTAAAAGATGAACTCCCCAGGTCAGTAGGTGCCCAATATGCTACTGGAGAAGAGTGGAGAAATAACTCCAGAAGAATGAAGAGATGGATCCAAAGGAAAAACATTGCCTAGTTGTGGACATGACTGGTGACGGAAGTAAAGTCTGATGCTGTAAAGGACAACACTGCATAGAAACCTGGGATGTTAGGTCCATGAATCAAGGTAAATTCAGATCAGATCAGTCACTCAGTCGTGTCCGACTCTTTGCAACCCCATGAACTGCAGCACGCCAGGCCTCCCTGTCCATCACTAACTCCCGGAGGTCACTCAGACTCACATCCATCGAGTCAGTGATGCCATCCAGCCATCTCATCCTCTGTCGTCCCCTTCTCCTCCTGTCCCCAATCCCTCCCAGCATCAGAGTCTTCTCCAATGAGTCAACTCTTTGCATGAGGTGGCCAAAATACTGGAGTTTCAGCTTTAGCATCATTCCTTCCAAAGAAGTCCCAGGGCTGATCTCCTTCAGAATGGACTGGTTGGATCTCCTTGCAGTCCAAGGGACTCTCAAGAGTATTCTCCAACACCACAGTTCAAAAGCATCAATTCTTCGGCGCTCAGCCTTCTTCACAGTCCAGCTCTCACATCCATACATGACCACAGGAAAGACCATAGCCTTGACTAGGTGAACCTTTGTTGGCAAAGTGATGTCTCTGCTTTTGAATATGCTATCTAGGTTGGTCATAACATTCCTTCCAAGGAGTAAGTGTCTTTTATTTTCATGGCTGCAGTCACCATCTGCAGTGATTTTGGAGCCCAGAAAAAGAAAGTCTGACACTGTTTCCACTGTTTCTCCATCTATTTCCCATGTAGTGATGGGACCAGATGCCATGATCTTCGTTTTCTGAATGTTGAGCTTTAAGCCAACCTTTTCACTCTCCACTTTCACTTTCATCAAGAGGCTTTTTAGCCCCTCTTCACTTTCTGCCATAAGGGTGGTGTCATCTGCATATCTGAGGTTATTGAGATTTCTCCCAGCAATCTTGATTCCAACTTGTGTTTCCTCCAGTCCAGCATTTCTCATGATGTACTCTGCATATAAGTTAAATAAACATGGTGACAATATACAGCCTTGACGTACTCCTTTTCCTATTTGGAACCAGTCTGTTGTTCCATGACCAGTTCTAACTGTTGCTTCCTGTCCTGCATACAGATTTCTCAAGAGGCAGATCAGGTGGTCTGGTATTCCCATGTCTTTCAGAACTTTCCACAGTTTATTGTGATCTACACAGTCAAAGGCTTTGGCATAGTCAATAAAGCAGAAATAGATGTTTTTCTGGAACTCTCTTGCTTTTTCCATGATCCAGAGGATGTTGGCAATTTCATCTCTAGTTCCTCTGCCTTTTCGAAAACCAGCTTGAACATCAGGAAGTTCGCGGTTCACATATTGCTGAAGCCTGGCTTGCAGAATTTTGAGCATTACTTTACTAGCGTGTGAGATGACTGCAATTATGCGGTAGTTTGAGCACTCCTTGGCATTGCCTTTCTTTGGGATTGGGATGAAAACTGACCTTTTCCAATCTTGTGGCCACTGCTGAGTTTTCCAGATTTGCTGGCATATTGAGTGCAGCACTTTCACAGCATCATCTTTCAGGATTTGGCATAGCTCCACTGGAATTCCATCACCTCCACTAGCTTTGTTCGTAGTGATGCTTTCTAAGGCCCACTTGACTTCACATTCCAGGATGTCTGGCTCTAGGTCAGTGATCACACCATCATGATTATCTGGATCGTGAAGCTCTTTTTTGTACAGTTCCTCTGTGTATTCTTGCCACCTCTTCTTAATATCTTCTGCTTCTGTTAGGTCCATACCATTTCTGTCCTTTATTGAGCCCATCTTTGCATGAAATGTTCCTTTGGTATCTCTGATTTTCTTGAAGAGATCCCTAGTCTTTCCCATTCAGTTGTTTTCCTCTATTTCTTTGCATTGATCGCTGAAGAAGGCTTTCTTATATCTTCTTGCCGTTCTTTGGAATTCTGCATTCAGATGTTTATATCTTTCCTTTTCTCCTTTGCTTTTCACTTCTCTTCTTTTCACAGCTATTTGTAAGGCCTCCCCAGACAGCCATTTTGCTTTTTTGCATTTCTTTTCCATGGGGATGGTCTTGATCCCTGTCTCCTGTACAATGTCACGAACCTCATTCCATAGTTCATCAGGCACTCTATCTATCAGATCTAGGCCCTTAAATCTATTTCTCACTTCCACTGTATAATCATAAGGGATTTGATTTAGATCATACCTGAATGGTCTAGTGGTTTTCCCTACTTTCTTCAATTTCAGTCTGAATTTGGCAATAAGGAGTTCATGGTCTGAGCCACAGTCAGCTCCTGGTCTTGTTTTTGCTGACTGTATAGAGCTTCTCCATCTTTGGCTGCAAAGAATATAATTGATCTGATTTCGGTGTTGACCATATGGTGATGTCCATGTATAGAGTCTTCTCTTGTGTTGTTGGAAGAGGTTATTTGCTATGACCAGTGCATTTTCTTGGCAAAACTCTATTAGTCTTTGCCCTGCTTCATTCCATATTCCAAGGCCAAATTTGCCTGTTACTCCAGGTGTTTCTTGACTTCCTACTTTTGCATTCCAGTCCCCTATAATGAAAAGGACATCTTTTTTTGGGTGTTAGTTCTAAAAGATCTTGTAGGTCCTCATAGAACCGCTCAACTTCAGCTTCTTCAGTGTTACTGGTTGGGGCATAGACTTGGATTACTGTGATATTGAATGGTTTGCCTTGGAAACGAACAGAGATCATTCTGTCGTTTTTGAGATTGCATCCAAGTACTGCATTTCGGACTCTTTTGTTGACCATGATGGCCACTCCATTTCTTCTGAGGGATTCTTGCCCGCAGTAGTAGATATAATGGTCATCTGAGTTAAATTCACCCATTCCAGTCCATTTCAGTTCCCTGATTCCTAGAATGTCAACATTTACTCTTGCCATCTCTTGTTTGACCAGAATGGGAAAGATTAGGGATCTCTTCAAGAAAATCAGAGATACCAAAGGTACATTTCACGCAAAGATGCGCTCGATAAAGGACAGAAATGGTATGGACCTAACAGAAGCAGAAGATATTAATAAGAGGTGGCAAGAATACACAGAAGAACTGTACAAAAAAGATCTTGACGACCCAGATAATCATGATGGTGTGATCACTGACCTAGAGCCAGACATCCTGGAACGTGAAGTCAAGTGAGCCTTAGAAAGCATCACTACGAACAAAGCTAGTGGAGGTGATGGAATTCCAGTGGAGCTATTCCACATTGAAAGATGATGCTGTGAAAGTGCTGTACTCAATATGCCAGCAAATTTGGAAAACTCAGAAGTGGCCAAAGGACTGGAAAAGGTCAGTTTTCATTCCAATCCCAAAGAAAAGCAATGCCAAAGAATGTTCAAACTACCACACAGTTGCACTCATCTCACACGTTAGTAAAGTCATGCTCAAAATTCTCCAAGCCAGGCTTCAGCAATATGTGAACCATGAACTTCCTGATGTTCAAGCTGGTTTTAGAAAAGGCAGAGGAACCAGAGATCAAATTCCCAACATCCTCTGGATCATGGAAAAAGCAAGAGAGTTCCAGAAAAACATCTATTTCTGCTTTATTGACTATGCCAAAGCCTTCGACTGTGTGGATCACAATAAACTGTGGAAAATTCTGCAAGAGATGGGAATACCAGACCACCTGACCTGCCTCTTGAGAAATTTGTATACAGGTCAGGAAGCAACAGTTAGAACTGGACATGGAACAACAGACTGGTTCCAAATAGGAAAAGGAGTTCGTCAAGGCTGTATATTGTCACCCTCTTTAACTTATATGCAGAGTACATCATGAGAAATGCTGGACTGGAGGAAACACAAGCTGGAATCAAGATTGCCGGGAGAAATCTCAATAACCTCAGATATGCAGATGATACCACCCTTATGGCAGAAAGTGAAGAGGAACTCAAAAGCCTCTTGATGAAAGTGAAAGTGGAGAGTGAAAAGGTTGGCTTAAAGCTCAACATTCAGAAAACGAAGATCATGGCATCTGGTCCCATCACTGCATGGGGAATAGATGGGGAAACAGTGGAAACAGTGTCAGACTTCCCTTTTCTGGGCTCCAAAATCACTGCAGATGGTGACTGCAGCCATGAAATTAAAAGACGCTTACTCCTTGGAAGGAAAGTTATGACCAACCTAGAGGGCATATTCAAAAGCAGAGACATCACTTTGCCAACAAAGGTTTGCCTAGTCAAGGCTATGGTCTTTCCTGTGTTCATGTATGGACGTGAGAGCTGGACTGTGAAGAAGGCTGAGCGCCGAAGAATTGATGCTTTTGAACTGTGGTGTTGGAGAATACTCTTGAGAGTCCCTTGGACTGCAAGAAGATCCAACCGGTCCATTCTGAAGGAGATCAGCCCTGGGATTTCTTTGGAAGGAATGATGCTAAGGCTGAAACTCCAGTATTTTGGCCACCTCATGCGAAGACTTGACTCATTGGTGAAGACTCTGATGCTGGGAAGGATTGAGGGCAGGAGGAGAAGGGGACAACAGAGGATGAGATGGCTGGATGGCATCCCTGACTCGATGAATGTGGGTCTGAGTGACCTCCGAGAGCTGGTGATGGATAGGGAGGCCTGGCGTGCTGCAGTTCATGGGGTTGCAAAGAGTTGGACACGACTGAGCGACTGATCTGATCTGATCTGATGCAAAGTACATCATGAGAAACGCTGGGCTGGAAGAAACACAAGCTGGAATCAAGATTGCCCGGAGAAATCTCAATAACCTCAGATATGCAGATGACACCACCCTTATGCCCGAAAATGAAGAGGAACTAAAAAGCCTCTTGATCAAAGTGAAAGAGGAGAGTGAAAAAGTTGGCTTAAAGCTCAACATTCAGAAAACGAAGATCATGGCATCTGGTCCCATCACTTTATGGGAAATAGATGGGGAAACAGTGGAAACAGTGTCAGACTTTATTTTTCTGGGCTCCAAAATCACTGCAGATGGTGACTGCAGCCATAAAATTAAAAGATGCTTACTCCTTGGAAGGAAAGTTATGACCAACCTAGACAGCATATTCAAAAGCAGAGACATTACTTTGCCAACCAAGGTTCGTCTAGTCAAGGCTATGGTTTTTGCTGTGGTCATGTATGGATGTGAGAGTTGGACTGTGAAGAAGGCTGAGTGCCAAAGAATTGATGCTTTTGAACTGTGGTGTTGGAGAAGACTCTTGAGGGTGCCTTGGACTGCAAGGAGATCCAACCAGTGCATTCTGAAGGAGATCAGCCCTGGGATTTCTTTGGAAGGAATGATGCTAAAGCTGAAACTGCAGTTCTTTGGCCACCTCATGCAAAGAGTTGACTCATTGGTGAAGACTCTGATGCTGGGAGGGATTGAGGGCAAGAGGAGAAGGGGACGAGAGAGGATGAGATGGCTGGATGGCATCACTGACTCGATGGATGTGAGTCTGAGTGAACTCCGGGAGTTGGTGATGGACAGGGAGGCCTGGTGTGCTGGGATTCATGGGGTCGCAAAGAGTCAGACACGACTGAGCGACTGATCTGATCTCATCTGATCTGAACTAAAATGACTGGAATGGGTGAATTTAACTCAGATGACCGCAAGCTCTATGGTGGGGCTAATGGCAACCTCCTTCAAGAGTACTCATGCCACACGCCGCATCTCCCAGGACTGCCGCCACCAGTGTTCATGTACTGCAGTGCTGACCCAGGCCTCTGCAGGAGAGCCTCAGACACTCACAGGCAGGTCTGGCTCTTTTGTGGGCTGCAATGCTCCTTTCCCTGTGTCTTGGTGCACACAAGGTTTTTCTTTGTGCCCGCCCAGAATCTCTGGTGGGTATGGGGCTTGATTTAAACGCGATTGCACCCCTCCTACCGTCTTACTGCAGCTTCTCCTTTGTCCTTGGATGGGGTATCTTTTTTGGTGGGTTCCAACATCATCCTATCAATGGTTGTTTAGCGGTGTTCTCACAGGGGAAGATAAGCATACATTCTTCTACTCTGCAATCTTTCAGACATGGTATTGTACAGGGAATTCTACTCAATATTCTCTAATAACCTAAATAGGAAAAGAATTTGAAAAATTTTAAGAAGAATTTGAAAAAAATTTGAAAAAGAATAGATATATTATACGTGAATCACTTTGCTGTACACCGGAAACTAATGCAATATTGTAAATCAATTATACTCCAGTATGAAAATTTTTTTAATAATAAAATGTTATGCTTTGACTAAACACTACAAAGAAAAATAGAGCAAGTTTAAGGGAATAGCTGTTTTGGTTTAACAGCTTAAGAGCTGTTTGAAGAAGGAGCATTGAACAGAGACATGAAGAATGTGAACAGTGGGAAGAGGGTACCATCCCCAGGGTCATTATGCTGCACAACTAGAATCACTAATCATAATCCTTCATGTATTTCCAACTTGGGTTATAAGGTATATGTCCTTTCAGGATTGTCTACTCTTGTTTTAAGCGCTTTCTTTTTTTTAAAAAAAGCTTTATCTGAGAATAAATAAATATCTGAGAATAAATAAATATCTCTTTGCCTGGAGAATCCAAGGGATGGTGGAGCCTGATGGGCTGCCGTCTATGGGGTCGTACAGAGTCGGACACGACTGAAGCGACTTAGCTTAGCTTAGCTTATCTGATTAAATAAATAGGTCTTATCAAAAACACATTTCTTTTTTAGTTTATTTAAAAATTTTTTAATGTCTTTATTTAATTTGTTACAATATTGCTTCTGTCTTATGTTTTGTTTTTTTTGTCCACAAGGCATGTTGGACTCTTAGCTTCCCAACAGTGATTGAATCCAAACCTCCTGCATTGGACAGCAAAATCTTCACCACTGGACACAATTGTATCTCAGTAAAAGAAAATAATTGAATGGCTATGTCAGCTGTATGTATGGCTGTGCTAACAGGCAGTTTTATAGCTTCAGATCAGTTAGTGATAAATTCATGGAAGACTAAGAGGGTCTTCTATGAATATGCAGACTAATAAGTGCAAGAAAAAGACGAAAGAAAAGGCACAAAATCATACTACTTTTGGTGGCTTAGCTACAAAGAATAATAGCAAATACACACATAGATAGCACTTACTATGTGTTAGGCACTGTTTCAACTGTTTTACATTTATTAACTTTAATACTCACAGTGGCTTCGCAGGTGTCTCAGTGGTAAAGAACCCACCTGCAATGCAGGAGACCTGAGACTCAGGTTCAATCACTGGGTCGGGAAGATCCCCTAGAGGAGGGCATGGCAACCCACTCCAGTATACTTGCCCAGAGAGTCCCATGGACAGGGAAGCCTGGAGGGCTGCAGTCCACGGGGTTGCAAAGAGTCAGATGCCACTGAAGTGACTTAGCATGCATGCAAGATCCTCTTAGTAGCTCTGCTGCTGCTGCTAAGTCGCTTCAGTCGTGTCCGACTCTGTGCGACCCCATAGACCGCAGCCCACCAGGCTCTCCCATCCCTGGGATTCTCCAGGCAAGAACACTGGAGCGGGTTGCCATTTCCTTCTCCAATGCATAAAAGTGAAAGTGAAGTCGCTGAGTCTTTTCCGACTCTTAGCGACCCATGGACTGCGGCCCACCAGGGTCCTCTGTCCATGGGATTTTCCAGGCAAGAGTACTGGGGTGGGGTGCCATTGCCTTAGTAGCTCATTTTTTTTTAACTGAAATTTACATTTTGGCTTTAAAAAATTATTTTATTCATTTATCACTGCCCTGCATCTTCGTTGCTGTGTGCAGGCTTTCTCTAGTTGCGGTGAGCAAGAGCTGCTCTCTGGTTGCAGTGTGCGGGCTTCTCACTGAGCTGGCTTCCCTTGCGAAGGACGAGCTTACTTGTCCGGTGGCATGTGGAATCTTCCTGTACAAAGGAGTGCACCTCTGCCACCTGAAATGGTGGGTGGATTCTTAACCACTGGTCCATCAGGGAAGTAATTTTGCAGATAAGAAAGCTTTGGCAAAAAGACCTTGTTGAAGGTCACACAGTGTATTCATTTCCTCTTGTTACTCTAACACAGAACCACAAACTTAATTGTTTAAAGAGATATACATTTATTATCTTGAGGTTCTGGAGACTTGAGGTCCAAAATAGGTATTAATGAGCAAAAATCAAGGTGTCTGCAGGCCTTCATTCTGTTTGGAGGCTCTAAGGGAGACTTCATTTCCTTGCTTTTTCCATCTTCTAGAGGCCACCTACTATCCCTGGCCCATGGCCTCTTCCTCCATCTTTAAAGTAAGCAGTGAGGCATCTTCTCTCCCTCTGACTTCTACTCCCATCCTTACATCTTCTCTCTCTGACTCTTCTGCCTTCCTCTTAATAAGACATATGATTACACTGGGTCCACCTGGTAACCCAGGATAATTAGTCAAAATCCTTGACTTAATCACATCTACAAAGTCTCTTTTACCATGCAGAGTAAACTAGCCACAGGTTCTGGAAATTAGGGCATTGGCATCTTTGAGAAGATATTATTTAGTCTAACACACACAGCTAGTGGTGGAGGCAGGATTCAAATTCAGATAATCTGCCTTCAGAGTTCTTACTCTTATTATGCTGTTGCCTTTGTGGCAGTATTTACATAGTCAGCCTCATGTTGACACTGAATATGGATTAACACTGGAAGGCAGGGAGTGGGAAAGTAGATACGGGCATATGAGAGCTGATTTCCCTTATTTCACAGAAGAAAGGCACTAGCTAGACTAAACAGATAGTTTAAAACTAAAACAAAAATTCAAGAATATATAACCAAATTATTAACATGTGAAGATACATGTATCAAAAGAAAAGGCTAAAAAGTTGAAAGTTTGTCTCCATGGTAGAGAATGGAACTGGCAAGTTTCACTTAAAGCCTTGGAAAACCAAGGGATTTTGTAAAATGTGTGCAGGTATTACTTTGATTAAAGAGATTTAATTAGAAAACCCTAAAGTGCGAATACGGGACCTTGTTTACTGAGTTTCTATTTGCAGCGTCTGCCCTGCTGGTTTTCACTCTCATGTTCCCCAGCTCCCTGACCTTGTCTCAGGATCCTGTTTCTTGCCTCTGGCTCCTTCCACGGTGACTAGATTTGGCTGAATTTCTCAGCCTTGGCACCCTTCCTTGGACACAGCTTTGGTATTTGTCCTCCAGCAGCAAGTCTGAGCCTCTGAGTATCTAAACCTCCACTGGCAGAAAGAGGGGAAGACAAGGACTAATCTAGCTTTGGTAGGTTCAAGCCATGACATGTGGGTACAGAAATTCTTTCTGATTTCTATGTGGGCTGAAGCCAAAAGGCAGAGGCCAGAATCAGAGGTAAAAGTAGGGATCCTACACCTGGGAGTTCATCTTAGGGGCAATGCAGAGAGCAGGAGCCAAGTCATACAGCCAATATGGGATGAGTGAATAGGGGTGAAAGAATGGAAGTTTCTTCCAAGAACAAAGAGAGACAGAGGGGACTGGGGCACTGGGGTGGGCCTTGGCTAGGGGTGACAAACAAATGGGCCATAGCCCAATGGGCATCTCATTAAGATCATTAAAAAATACTCCAATAATTTTTTTTTTCTAGGTTCATGGTAGATTAGACTTTGCCTTCCCTTTAAAGTTAGACACAGACATCTGATTTGCTTTCTCCAATGAAATGTGAGTGGAAGCTGTATGTGTTACTTCTGGTCAGGTGTCTTAAGAGCAAGCACATTATATGCCACACCTTCTTCCTACCACAATCATGTAGGAAGAGAGCTGAGGCCCTGAGATGGATCCTCCATCAGCTTGGGTCATTTGAGTACCTACAATGAGCACAGCCTCCTGCCTCCTCACACCAGACATAGAGAATAAGTGACATAGACTTTGTTGTATTAAGGCTCTGAGACATTGGAATTGTTTGTTACCACAGTCTGACCGTACCTATCACGGCTGATGTACCGGAGCGGTGAGCCCAAGGTGGAGTTTTCATAAAATCGATGGATCAAGCCAGAAAACCAAATTCATTCAGTGGGTACAAAAGGTAGGAATAGTGGTGGCCAAGTCAAGAATCAAGAGCTGAGGAGGGCTGGGATGAAAACAGGTTGGAAGTAAAATTGAGGATGCCAGTTAATTTCTAGGGAAGGAGCTGAATTAAAGTGAGAAATTCTTGTCTTTATTATTCGTTCACTTCTGTACCCACAGGTTCATCTGATGGGTTTGAAGACTCCGGGTCAAGTGGACATGAGAGTAGTTGAAGCATTGTGACTATGCAGGTTGGTAGTGGAGGGGAACATGGAAAACATGAAGAGGTATTCTGACGAGAGAGCTGAACATATACCCTGCAGGGACAAGGAGCTTTACAGAGCCACAGTGACGGCGATGGTAGGTTTCCCTTGAGCTTTTCAATGAGATGTTCTCTTTGGTCATCACTGTGTGTGGTGAGCAGTGTTCAGGTGGACAAAGACACACCCCTCTAAACTGAGAGGTGAACTGGGGGCTAGGTCAGAAGTCAAGTGATTCTGAAGGAAGATGAACAGATTGGCCTTGGAGGCAAAGATAGGGGCTAATATAGAAAATGTCCATGCTAGGAGGTTGGGTCAGAAACATGCAAGGAAGCACTGAGAGTTAGAGAGAAGGCAACAATTCCTCATGCTTCCCACGCATCCCTTGACTTCAGGACGGAAGTCTCACGTAGCAGTAATGCACAGGATGTCATTTTTGATTTTGTACTTCATAGCCTATATTCAGGGCTAGTGAAATCTAGTCAAGAAGCATGGCAACAGAACATCAACCTGAACACATGCTCCCTGGCAGTTTTGGTTGTCTAGAGTGCATGGGTTTGAAAATGCAGAACATTAAAAAGAGGTGGCCTGCCAAGTATGAACAGAACACCCTGCATGTGGCAGCTGCCACAGGCTGTGATGGGATGCGTGTCTTAGCCTCAGATGCAGGGCCCTTAGGAAACCATGACTAAAATCTGATTTTAGGCTAGAATTCCATCGCCTAGCATAACATTTTGGAGAAGGAAATGGCAACCCACTCCAGTGTTCTTGTCTGGAGAATCCCAGGGACAGCGGAGCCTGGTGGGCTGCCGTCTATGGGGTCGCACAGAGTCGGATACAACTGAAGTGACTTAGCAGCAGCAGGATAAATTTGGCCTTCACTGGGGTTCTCTTCCATAAGAAATGGGTACAGAGTTGAGGCTAACAGACCTGACAGCCCCCTGAGATACAGTTGCCCTCATAACTTTGTAGTAAAGAGACTATAAAATACCAGACTGGCTGAGATAAGGTCAGGGCAGAGATGAAGTCTACAGCCTGTGGATTACAGACCAGCTTTCTGGGACCTAACAAATCACCTTGTCTTCTGAATGAGTCAATTGTGGTACTTTCAGAGTAGGAAAGGAGTGAATGAGTATTAGTAATATCAATGCACCCCAGAAAGGATAATAAATTATGTTGAAGCCTTGGTGGTCTTGGTGAGAGGTCTGTACAAAGATCACTGGTGTCTTGCCTGGAAATGAGTGTCATGGTATGTGAGTAGAGCTTCAGCTTCAGAGGGAATGCAGCTGCTTGGCAAAAAGTCAGGCTGGGCACATGTTCAACTGGGCACTTGTACTAGGGAGGGTGGTGATAATGGGGCAGCTCCTCAGCTTTCCCATCAACTGTGTACATCTGGAACCTCTGACACTGAATGGCAAGGAAGCTGGGGTTCCATGGGCCCAAGCAATGCTGGTGGACAGCAGGCATGCTTCCTTCAGGAGAGGCTCTGCTTGTTGGTCTTGTCCAGAGAGGCCAAAGAACTCAGATAGTGTGGGCAGCATGGGACCAAGTCTTGGCTTTGGATACACTGCCTTCAAGAGCAGCTGGAATGAAGTGATCTGGGTTACTGTCCTCTCTCTCTGGCCCTCCCTCCATTTCAAGTTCAGCAATATTGCCTCCTCTCATCTCTCCAGTTATTTTTTTAAGAAGAGTGGGGCCAGTTAACTGCAAACTTTTATTTTGTTGAGTCAAATGTGCAAGTGGTATAGGACACCTGTAGCCATATATCACACCTATTGTCCTTCTCCATGCCTCTCCACACAGCATGTAACTCTTTCTCTAAGGAAACACTGAACAAATAATCTTTAAGCATCGACTTAATGAAGCATCAAATCATTAACTTCCCCAGACACCTGTGTGTCCTGATCTGGCCCTCATCTACCCACCCTAAGAAGGAAGACTCCGCCCAAGTACAACTGGAATACAGAAAAATCCTTTTTATAGTTGACCCTGGAGTACAGCACCAAACATAAGGTTCAATGAAGCA
Organism: Tragelaphus eurycerus; assembly: GCA_935064755.1. NCBI lineage: Eukaryota > Metazoa > Chordata > Mammalia > Artiodactyla > Bovidae > Tragelaphus > Tragelaphus eurycerus. The sequence continues at coordinate 23,776,879 of CAKXYN010000016.1, forward strand.
TCAATCTGAAGATGCCAGATGGAGAGATGGGAGCAGGAATGAGGCCATGGAAGACAGGGAAGACAGGGTATAGTTCAACCAATGCCCATAGTTCAACTGGCATGGGCTTAACTATGCCCATCAGATCCTCCGTGGAGCCTGGAATCCACACCACTCAGGCGAGCTAAATGTAAAAGTGTTCCATCCCGCTCGACAGGGACTTCAGTAGACCTCAAAGACATAGCTGGCTGATGTTGACACTGATTTGGTCAAATAAATTAGAAGGGCTGAAAGAGATCTAGAAGGAGGGTCGAAAAACATCCCAGAAGAGAGCCAAAGTCAAGACCAAAGAGGGCAATGGGGTCAGGGCTGAGAGGTGAAAAAAATCAGACAAAATTTAAAAGATGGAAGCCACGTGAAAGGAAGATGAGGAACAAAAGCCAAAAATGGGGGCAAGAGTGTAGCCAGGAATTGTAAAGAGGGCTGAGACACTCTAAATTCTTTTGTGTTAGGTGTCAACCTAACACAAGATAGGAGAGGATACAATGTAATTAAGAATCCAACTGATACTAGCAGTAGTAATTTAATGGTAATGATGATTTTAGCGATCATTTAAAAAACAAGCAAAACAGCTGTGGAATATATTTGGAATAGTTGGGAAAATACAACGATGTACTAGATGCTAGCATTAGGAAATGATTGTTCATTTTGTTGGCGTAATGGTGGTATGGTGGTTAATAGAATATTCTTAATTTTTTAGAGCTGCAAGATGAAATATTTAAGGATAAACCATCATGATAGCTGAAAATAACTTTGAAATAGTTTAGCAATACAGGCACATATACTGATTGATATAGTCAATACAACAAAATGTTAACTATTTTTGGACTTAAGTGATGAGAATATGTTCTGTGTACTTGTCTTTCTACTTTTCTGTTTAAATATTTTTCTTAATAAAAGTTAAAATAGGCTAAAACATTAGCTTTTATAAATGGGTCAATCAGAAACTAAAATACGACTATGTAATAAGTGATTATCCTGATGAGAAATCAAGACTATGTGCGTGAAAATTGTTGACATCCATTTGGCAAAAGGTCTTTAGCATAGAGACTTTGCAGACTAAACGAGGTTAGAGCTGGATGATAAGATAATTTCTGAGTTTCTACTGCAGTTTCTTAGGTCTATCTTGATTTCAATGATCTAAATATTCATTTACAAATTCATCTATTTTAAGGACATTGAGAGTGATTACTTTTTTTTCTCTTGAGTGCTTGCATCTATTTAATGAACTTTGTCATTTTTGTCTAGCATTTTTAATTATGTGTTGTGACTGCCTGATTTATTCCTCAATAATATTGCCACCTTTTTAATGATCATGTTTTAGAATTCTTGATTTCTCTACCTCCCATGCACATGTCCAACAAGTATCTATTTATGGGTGAACTTTAAAGATTTATGTTGTGAATACGTTTGCAGAGCCCACAAACACCACTCTACCCAATTTATTTTTCGCAAACCATTATGTTTGTATAGGAGCTTGCATTCTGAACGCAAATCTCATCCACATTCCCAAGATCGAAGGGTTTCATTATACTTTAAAATAAAAATTCCAAGAATGCTTCCAGGTTCCAAATTTACCACTCCTGTAATGGAAAATCCAGGGTTGACCTCTCCTCCTGAGGTGGTAGTTTCTGATTGCACAATATCGTGTTCCCTTCCCAGTGTTGCAGGAACCCAAATACTCTTTTGAGAATCCCTCCCCTCACTAAAAACACAGACTGTTCATTTAGCAATTAGAGCTGTCAGCATAGCAAGCTGGCAAGACAGCAAGCAGCTTCTGGCCCTGGGCAGGGAGCCCTTGGCAGAGACAGGACTTTAGGGCCTAGGGAAATAGGTAGGACAGTGACTCTAATTTGTTACTTCCCCAGCACTTATTTGCATCTTGTATCCTGGCAAACGACATGTGTATTAAGCATACTTGTATGGTAGAGAGGAAAGTTAGAAAGAAAGTATAGCAAGAAGGTAAGAACATGAATGGTCTGTAGGTCTCCAAGAGCTCAGATCTAGGTGATGCTGCCTCATCCATTCGTTCCTCCATTCAACACCCACCTACTGACCATTTATTCTATTCTGCAAGCTTGGTGCTGGGGACTCACTGGTGAATGTGACCTGGTTCTTGTCTTTGAAGAACACACAGTGAGTAGAAATGACCAAAATATAAATAAGAGCAACAACAGGGTTCAGACTTTATGGGGCATAGAGAAGATACACAAATAGGACCAGAATAGACTGTGGGTCTCCACAGTTTCTACCTGCCCTTTTGTCCAGAGGACCCACATTTCCTAACTGTTTCAGTATGCTGCTACTTTCTAAGATTCCTCTTTGAGGTTTTCCATCAGCTGAACAGGAACTCTTGAAACGCCTCAATTTTTTGTGGTACGTGCTATCTGTGTATTTAATTTTGGCCTGTAAATGGTGTTAAGCCTGGGATGGCTATTTAGGTATCACATATACATAAATCTTGTCACCGAGATTTGATGGCAGTGATTATCTTGTACTCTTACATAATGGCAAGCACAGTGCTAATTATATAATAGCTATTCAATATGTATTTTGAATTGAATAGTTACTGAATCATCAGAAGGCCCTTCATCTCTCTTTCTCAGATAGTTAGTATTAGTCGCTCAGTTGTGTCTCACTCTTCGTGACCCTATGGACTGGAGCCCATCAGACTCCTCTGTCCGTGGGGGTTTTCCAGGCAAGAATATTGGAGTGGGTTGCCATTTCCTTCTCCACTTTCTCAGATATACAATATGAAATATTAAGAGAACTGTCCAACCCTCCTTACCTTCTAACACTGATGATCAAGACCTCTGAAGAATGAATATATTTTGTCTGGATAATGGTGAATAATTAGCATTCTCCATTTCATGGAATTCAGGATATAGACATCAGGGAAGGATCAAGGTAGTGCCCTTTGCTAGTTAAAATTCTTTAGACACAACTGACAGAAACCCAACTTGGAATTCCCTTAAGCAAAAAAGGAATTTGTTGCTTTATTAAAGCCTCAGGATTATTATTAGAATCAAGTATCACTGGATCCAGTTATTCAGACAATGTCATCAGGCCCTGTTTTTCTTTTTCTCTGTCTTCACTCTGTTCTCCTCTGTGGTAGCTCCATTGTTAAGCAGGTTCTCCAACTCTCGTAGGAAAGATGGACCCATGCAGCTTTTAGCTTTATGATTCTCATAACATCAATTCCAGAAAAGGACAGAGCCTTACTCCCCAACCATGATCCTAGCACATTTCATGTAGGGACTCCAACTGGCTATAGTTGTGTCCCATGCCCACTCATTTGACTGACTACTGAAGACAGTAGGAGGAAGCAGCAGAATCGTCCAGGCCTAGGTCACCTTCCCACCCTTGCACCAGGTTAATGTTACTAGAACCACTAAGGATGGGGAAGGGAAATTTCTCCGATAGAAAAAGGGATATTGGGCAGACAAAAAACAGATATCCACAAGCTTCTTGATAATATTTACCTAATCTAGAAGCTGGGAGAATTCAAGTGCATGCAGGGCAGTGGAATGTACTGAGGGACCATTATTTATCCTTTGGAGGAGTACTGCGTCTTGATTTCCTTTTAAATACTAGTGGCATCTAACTGGTAGAAAGTGAGCTAACTCTTATGCACAACAGATGAGGTAAGTGAAGTGAAAGTCACTCAGTTGTGTCCGACTCTTTGCGACCCCATGGACTGTACAGTTCATGGAATTCTCCAGGCCAGGATACTGAAGTGGGGGAGCCTTTCCCTTCTCCAGGGCATCTTCCCAACCCAGGGATTGAACCCAGGTCTCCAGCATTGCAGGCAGATTCTTTACCAGCTGAGCCACCAGGGAAGCCCAGATGAGGTAAGTGGGTTTCAGATAGATTGTACTCCTTTTGCCAACTTACGGGAAGTTGTGGTTTATTTTATAAGTGGGTCAAAGTCCCACATAGCCGGGTCACCCCAGAGTAAAGAACGAGGTGAGAGTATGAAACCGGTAGAGTATGAAACATGTAGGCCTCCACTACATGGAGCTGTAGTGCATGGTACCCATCTCAAAGCCCAGTCACAGACTGTGCCCATCATGGATGCAATTTGATGAGCACATGAGTTTAACTCAGGGGTTTATCAGAGACCAAGCCTATGAGCAAAATAAATTTCCCACCTCAACAACTGATGGACTAGGGTTGCTAATAGTTTCTGGCCTTCCCAACTCTTCTCCCTAGGAAAGAGAAATTACTTATCTGGTTAATCATATTGTAGATGGTAATTGGGTCCTGTTCATTCCTGATCAAAATCATCATGGGCTGGAAGATGCTCGCTCACATAGCTGGTAGTTGATGCAGCCTCAGTTGGGGCTAGCAGCTGAGGTGTCTTGGCTATATTCCACAAGACTTCTCCATGTGGCCTGGGTTTCTTTCAGCATAGTAACTGAGTTCTAAGAAGTATTTCCCTAAAAGGAAGCAGAAGTTACTCATTCTTTCAGGCTTTTGTTTAGAACATCATCTCCATCTTGTTCTATTGACAAAAGCAGTCACAGTCCAGCCTAGATTCAATAGGAGAGAAAATAAACTTCACCTCTTGATGTGAGGAACACTATGCATAGAGAGAAAGGAGGAATTTGCTGTTGCAGGAGGCCATCTATGGACAGTAGCTACCACACACAGTTTGGGCTTTACCCTATCATAATAGCATGATGTATTTTTAACCTTTAAAAAATTTCCCATTTGCTAGTCAAACAATATTATCTTTACTAATATTTTTCTAATATAAATGTAATACTCATGGTATTAAATATTAACATAAATATTGTTTATTAATATTAAACATAAACAATATTTAAATGTATATATCCTTAATCACTAATGAGGTTATAAATACATACATATATATAAATGTTTTCAGGCCATCTTATGCTTTTTCTAGGAATTGTCTTTTTAATTTTGCTCATTTTCTCTCTTATGATATCTTATTGCTTTTCTTTTTTCCGCCCCTTCTGGTCTCTGTATGGGATTTTGATATCTTATTGACTTATAGGAGCTGTTTAATATGTCATGGATATTAATCCTTTGATGCTTGTTTCAAATATTTTCTTCCCAATTGTCTTTTTTTAAAAATTACTTATTTATTTTTTTATTTGGCCGCACCGTGTCTTAGTTGCAGCATACCAGATCTTCAGTTGGGGTATGCAAACTCTTAGTTGTGGCATGTGAGATCTAGTTCCCTGACTAGAGGTAGAACTCTGGCCCCTGGCACTGGGAGCACAGAGTCTTAGCCGTTGGACCACCAGGGAAGTACCCCCATTTGTCTTTTGACCTTATTTATTCTTTTTGCTATTTCAAAAAGTAGTCAAATCTACCAGTGTTTTCCTTTAGATATTCTGGGGTTCATGTGCTCCTTGGGAAGGTCTTCCCTATCTTAATATCATAAAAACACTTTTCAGAATCAAGGTGCTGGCGCCACTGTTTCCCACTTGAAATGCCAGTCTTAAGTGCTGGGGGCAAGGCCTCTGCATGTAGATTATAGTCAAAAACATCTCTAACATGAGAAAGGAAATAGTCACCCAAATCCAGGAAGCACAGAGTCCCAAACAGAATAAACCCAAGAAGGAACATGCTGAGACACATATTAATCAAACTAACAAAAATTACATACAGAGAAAAAATATTAAAAGCAACAAGGTAAAAGCAACAAATAACATACAAGGGAATACCCATAAGGTTATCAGCTGCATTTGCAGCAGAAACTTTGCAGGTCAGAGGGAGTAACACAATATATTCAAAGTGATGAAAGGAAAAAACCTACAACCAAGACAATACTCTACCCAGCAAGGCTCTCACTCACATTTGATGCAGAAATTAAAAGCTTTACAGACAAGCAAAAGCTAAGAGAATTCAGCACCACCAAACCAGCTTCAAATCAAAACCTAAAGAAACTTCTTTTGGGAGGTGGGGGCAGGGTGAGGCCACATCTAGAAAGAAGAAAATCACAAATGGGAAAGTTCACTGGTAAAGGCAAACATAACTGTAAAAGTATGAAACTATCCAGGTACAAATATGATATCAAAACCAGCAACTCTGAGGAGAGCACAAATATAAGAAATAGGAACTGTGTTTGAAATTAAGAGATAAGCAACTCAGGACAACCTTATGTATACATAGACTGTTATATCAAAACCTCATGGAAAATACAAACCAAAACATTACAATATATACAAAAAAAAAAAAAAGAGAGAAAGCAACCCAAACATAACACTAAAGATGTCATCTAACCACAAGAGAAAAGAGCAAAAGAGGAAGGGAAGAAAAAGGACGTACAAAAATAAACCCAAAACAATTAAGAAAATGGCAATAGGAACATATATATCAATAATTACCTTAAATGTAAATGGATTAAATGCTCTAACCAAAAGACATTGACTGGCTGAATGGATACAAAAACAAGATCCATACATATGCTGTCTACAAGAGACCCACTTCATACCTAGGGGTGCAAAAGACTGAAAGTGAGAGAATGCAAAAAGATATTCCATGCAAATGGAAATCAAAAAGAAAGCTGGAGTAGCAATACTCATATTGGACAAAATAGGCTTTAAAATAAAGACAGTTACAAGAGACTAGGAAGGATGCTACTTAATGATCAAGGGATCAATCCAAGAAGAAGATGTAATAATTATATATGCTGCTGCTGCTGCTGCTCAGTCGCTTCAGTCATGTCTGACTCTGTGCGACCCCATAGACGGCAGCCCACCATGCTTCCCCGTCCCTGGGATTCTCCAGGCAAGAACACTGGAGTGGGTTGCCATTTCCTCCTCCAATGCATGAAAGTGAAAAGTGAAAGTGAAGTCGCTCAGTCGTGTCCGACTCGTAGCGACCCCATGTATATAGAGGCACCTCAATATGTAAGGTAAATCCTAAAATTCATAAAAGAGGAAATTGACACCACAGTAATAGTGGGACTTTAACACCCCATTTTCACCAATGACTAGATCATCCAGACAGAAGATCATCAAGCAAAAACAAACCTTAAAGGACACACTAGACCAGATAAAATCAATTCATATTTATAGGATATTCCATGTGAATGCAGCAGAATATACTTTCTTCTCAAGTGCATATGGAACATTCTCCAGAACAGATCACATCTTGGAGCACAAATCAAGCCTTGGTAAGTTTAAGAAAACTGAAATCATATCAAGCATCTTTTCTGATCATAGCACTATGAGATTAGAAATCAGGACTTCACTGGTGGTCCAGTTATGAGAGTCTACCTGCCAAAGCAGGGGACATGGGTTCGATCCCTGGTCCAATAAGATTTCACATGTTGTGGGGAAAATGAGCCCATACGGCACAACTGCTGAAGTCCATGCACTCTAGAGCCTGTGTGCTGCAACTACTGAGCTTCATGCTGCAGCTACTGAAGCCTGGATGCCCTAGAGCCCATGCTGTACAATAACAGAAGCCATCACGATGAGAAGCCCATACACTGCAACTAGAGAGCAATCCCCACTCACCACAACTAGAGAAAGCCCGCACGTAGCAATGAAGACCCAATGTGGTCAAAAAAAATAAATAGGCTGCCATGCTCATTCTCTGCGATGGCCTGCACTCAGTGTATGGAGTGCATTTCTCTCTGAATAAATCCACTTCTTACCTAAAAAGTAATAAATAAATGAATTAAAAATAATTTTTTGAAGAAAGTTATGAGAAAAAAATGTAAAAAACACAAGTGTACAGAGGCTAAATAATAAGTTGTGAAATTCTCCAGGCCAGCATACTGGAGTGGGTAGCTTTCCCCTTTTCCAGGGGATCTTCCCAACCCAGGGATCAAACCCAGGTCTCCCACACTGCAGGCAGATTCTTTACCAGCTGGGCCACAAGGGAAGCCCAAGAATACTGGAGTGGGTAGCCTGTCCCTTCTCCAGGGAATCTTCCTGACCCAGGGATTGAACTGGGGTCTCCTGTATTGCAGGCAGATTCTTTACCAACTGAGCTATGAGGATAGTAAACAACTGGCAAATGAATCTGGAAAGTGCTGTGTAATCTGCTATCCAGCAAGGTTCAAGACCTGTGAGAGTCTCTGATTAGGAATGCCTACTATGATCAAGTGGGATTTATCCCAGGAATGCAAAAGTTCTTCAATGTATGCGAATCAATCAATGTGATATACCACATTAAAAACTGAAGACTAAAAACCATATGATCATCTCAATAGATGCAGAAAAAGTTTTTAATAAAATTAAACACCCATTTATGATGAAAACTCTCCAGAAAGGCAGCATAAAAGGAACCTACCTCAATACAATAAAGGCCAAATACGGCAAACCCATAGCAAACATCATTCTCAACTGTGAAAAACTAAACACATTTCCTCAAATATCAGGAACAGGAGAAAGATGTGCACTCTCACCACTTTTTATTTTTTATTTTAGAAGTCCTGGCCATAGCAATCAGAGAAGAAAGAGAAATAATAAGGAATTCAAATTGGAAAAGAAGGAAAACTGTCACTGTTTGCAGATGACATGATACTATATATAGAAAATCCTAAAGATGTTACCAGAAAATTACTATAGTGCATCAATTAATTCAGTAAAATTACAGGATACAAAATTAATACACAGAAATCTCTAGCATTCCTATATACTATTAATGAAAGATCAGAAGGAGAAATAAGGAAATAATCTCATTTACCATTACATCAAAAAGAATAAAATACCTAGGAATAAACCTACCTAAAGAGGCTAAAACTATAAGATTCCAGGTGGCTCAGTGGTAAAGAATCTGTCTCCAACACAGGAGATGCCAGTTCGACCTAGTCAGAAAGATCCTCTGGAGGAGGAAATGGCAACCCACTCCAGCATTCTTGTCAGGAAAATCCCACGAACAGAGCAGCCTGGCAGGCTACAGTCCATGGCATTGCAAGGAATCAAATATGATTGAATACACACACACACACACACACACACATACACACACACACACACCTACTGGTGAAAGAAATCAAAGATGACACAAACAGATGGAGAGATATACCATGTTCTTGGATGGAAAGAATCAATATTGTCAAAATGACTATACTACCAAAAGCAGTCTACAGATTCAATGCATTCCCCATCAAATTACCAATGGCATTTTTCACAGAAATAGGACAAAAATATTTACAATTTGTATGGAATCAAAAAAGATTGCAAATAGCCAAAGCAATCTTAAGAAAGAAAAATGGAGCTGGAGGAACCAGGCTCCCTGACTTCAGACTTCTATAAAGACACAGTTATCAAAACATTATGGTATTGGCCTAAAAACAGAAATACAAATCAATGGAATAGGATAGAAAGTCCAGAAATAAACTCATGTACCTATAGTCATGACAAGAGAGGCAAGAATACACAATGGAGAAAAGAGAGTCTCTTCAATAAGTAGTGCTGGAAAACTAGACATCTGAAAGAATGTAAAAGAATGGAATTAGAACACTCCCTAACACCATACACAAAAATAAACTAAAAATGGATTAGACTTAAATGTAAAGCTGGTTACTATAAAACTCTTAGAGGAAAACATAGAACACTTTTCAACATAAATTGCAGCAATAGCATTTTTGATCCACCTCCTAGAGTAATGAAAATAAAAACAAAGATAAACAAATGGTACTCAATTAAACTCAAAAGCTTTGCACAGCAAAGGAAACTATAAAGCAAACAGGAAGACTACCCTCAGAGTAGAAGAAAATATTTGCAAACAATGTGACTGACAAAGGATTAGTCTTCAAAATATACAAACAACACATGCAGCTCAATATCAAAAGACAAAAAAATAATAATAATAATAAAATGGGTGAAAGATCTTAACAGATATTTCCCCAAAAAAGACATGCTGCTAAGTCGCTTCAGTAGTGTTCGACTCTGTGCAACCCCATAGATGGCAGCCCACCAGGCCCCGCCGTTCCTGGGATTCTCCAGGCAAGAACACTGGAGTGGGTTGCCATTTCCTTCTCCAATGCATGAAAGTGAAAAGTGAAAGTGAAGTCGCTCAGTCGTGTCCAACTCTTAGTGACCCCATTGACTGCAGCCCAGCAGGCTCCTCCATCCATGGGGATTTTCCAGTCAAGAGTACTGGAGTGGGTTGCCATTGCCATAAAGATGGTAAAAAAAGCATACAAAAAGATGTTCAACATCACTATTAGAAAAATTTAAATCAAAACTACACTGAGATCAGTCAGACTGCTGTGCCATGTTTAGTCACTCAGTCATGTCTGACTCTTGGTGACCCCTAACTATTGGAGAAGGCAGTGGCAGAGGGAGGCCTGGCGTGCTGCGATTCATGGGGTCGCAAAGAGTCAGACACGACTGAGCGATTGATCTGATCTGATCTGATCTGATCTGATCTGATCTGACCCAACAATATGATTGGTATATATAACTTCTTATTAGTCATATTTGATACACATATTTCAAATACAGCAATTTAGTAATATCATTTTGGATTGAGTGATAATTTTAAAATTTCCTGGAGTTGATTGGTTGGCCAGATTTATTCTGTCACATCAATGCTTAGAAGGATTTTCCTTCCAGGGTCTAGTACTCAGTTCAGTTCAGTTCAGTCGCTCAGTCATCTCTGACTCTTTGCGACCCCATGAATCGCAGCACACCAGGCCTCCCTGTCCATCACCAACTCCTGGAGTTCACTCAGACTCACGTCTATTGAGTTAGTGATGCCATCCAGCCATCTCATCCTCTGTCGTCCCCTTCTCCTCCTGCCCCCAATCCCTCCCAGCATCAGAGTCTTTCCCAATGAGTCAACTCTTTGCATGAGGTGGCCAAAGTACTGCAGTTTCAGCTTTAGCATCATTCCTTCCAAAGAAATCCCAGGGCTGGTTGGATGGACTGGTTGGATCTCCTTGCAGTCCAAAGGTCTCTCAAGAGTCTTCTCCAACACCACAGTTCAAAAGCATCAATTCTTTGGTGCTCAGCTTTCTTCACAGTCCAACTCTCACATCTATACCTGACCACAGGAAAAACCATAGCCTTGACTAGACAAACCTTTGTTGGCAAAAAGTCCTCTTTTATTTCATTATTTTTGTAATACATTTTACTACTTTTTTTTATACTTTACTCTTTCATTCATCTGGTACTTACTTTGGGCTATAAACCATTTACCAGGATAACATTTATTAAGTAATCCTCATTCAGTTATTTTGGTGGTGTCTCTTTTTGATTTTAGCTGCTCTATTGTACATTTTAACATTTAGTAGAGTTAGACTCCCTTCTGTGCTATTCTCTGTTTTAGGATAATCTGTTTCTTTTACCCAATTATTCTTTCTGATGCAAAAATTGGGCAATATCCCAGCGAACCAGGGTTTTCAGAGTGACTCTAGTTATGGGGCAGAAAATTAGGTAGTAGTACCAGAAAAAATAAAATACAACATTGTGGTCCAAATTTACATGAGTGTGTTTTGGTTTGGAATCAAGGTAGGCAGCATGGGATCATGGTAGAGAATGAGAAATATGCAAGAAGTGCTACAATTCTCAGGCTATATGGAAAGCCTGAGTGGAGAGGAATGATATATATTTAATTGATTCTTAATTAATGAAACTATTGGGCTTCCCTGGTGTATTTTTTCAAATTTTAAAAACTTCTATTGAGAAAATTTTATGTTGTGTCAATAAACATCTGATAATTCAGAAAACTAAGAGAATGAAGGTATTTCTGAACATGTCCAGAAATACCACTATCCAAAGAAAGGTGCTATTAATAACTCCTTCTACACACCTTTCTCTTTAACTACATGCACACCCCCCCACCCACCCACACACAAACACAGCTGGCACTACTGTACACACGATGTTCCCTAACCTTTTCTCCTCTGAAAAATATTGTGGGCATCTTTTCATGTTAATATATCTAGACTAATATGGTAAAGCATCTGCCTACAGTGCGGGAGACCTGGGTTCGATCCCTGGGTCAGGAAGATCCTCTGGAGAGGGAAATAGCACCCCACTCCAGTACTCTTGCCTAGAAAATCCCATGGACAGAGGAACGTAGTAGGCTACAGTCCATGGGTTCGCAAAGAGTCAGACACGACTGAGCCACTTCACTTCACTTCACCGTCATCTTTAATATATGTGTTTGTGTTGACATTTGGCAGAAACCAACACAATACTGTAAAGAAGTTATCCTTCAATTAAAAATAAATTTAAAAAAGAAAAAAATGTGTTTAAATGTACATCATAATTTGTTTAATCAGTTCCTTATTAATGAACTTTTGTGTGTTATTTCCAATATAAAATACTGGTATTAACACTCTTGCAAATGTATCTTTAGAAATTTGTATTGTCCATGCCATAGGATAATTTATAAAAACAAACTCAATGGGTAACTTTTTCCCCAAAGGTAACCATTATATATAGAATTTTGTGTTAATCATTCTCTCACTTTTTAAAATAATCTACCCTATCTGTATTTATTCCTAAATGCCCACATAGAAGCTTTTAAAATTCCAGTGTAGGTCAAATTTACTTATTTTCCTTTGCGATTTATGACTTTTGCTATATACTTAGAAACATCTCTTTCATCAATATATTCATTGTATTTTTTTTGGTACTAGTTTCTTTCAATTTATTACACTTAAGTAATAATAAGTTAAGCAAAAAATAACCTGGAGTTTATCCATTTGATTTAGGAATAGAGGTAGGAAATCCAAGCATTCTTTTTTCCAGATGGTTAACCAGTTGCTCCAATAGCATGGTTAAGAACATCTCTTTCTTAGGAAAGATAACACAACGCCTTTTCCTATTCTCTGGCATAAAACAAGGAAGATGTAGTTTTGAGCTAAGAATATAATCCAGTCATTAAGAGCATTTAGAGTAATCTCCACAGCCTTATGGACTTCCCTGGTGGCTCAGACGGTAAAGCGTCTGTCTATGATGCGGGACACCCGGGTTCGATCCCTGGGTCGGGAAGATCCCTTGGAGAAGGAAATGGCAATCCACTCCAGTACTATTGCCTGGAAAATCCCATGGACAGAGGAGCCTGGTAGGCTACAGTCCATGGGGTCGCAAGAGTCGGACACGACTGAGCGACTTCACGTACGTTCACGTTCCACAGCCTTATGGAGAAGGAAATGGCAACCCACTCCAGTGTTCTTGCCTGGAGAATCCCAGGGACGGGGGAGCCTGGTGGGCTTCCATCTCTGGGGTCACACAGAGTCAGACACGACTGAAGCGACTTAGCAGCAGCAGCAGCAGCCGCAGCCTTATCCAAGGCTTTGTGCAACTGAGAAAGGGCCATAAAGAGCCACTGGGCTTCTTTCTCTCAGCAACCCAGAATGAGCATGATCTGTAAGCCTGGTGGCTCAGATGGTAAAGAATCTGCCTGCAATGCAGGAGACCTGGGTCTGATCCCTGATTTGGGAAGATCCCCTGGAGAAGGGTATGGCTAACCCACTCCAGTATTCTTGCCTGGAGAATCCCCATGCACAGAGGAGCCTGGCGGCAACAGTCCATGAAGTTGCAAAGAGTCAGACATGACTGAGCAACTAAGTACAACACAGTAAGCCAAGAAGGGGACAGGAACCAATAGAGCTCTGCATAAGAGGCCCTGACCCCCTGTGAGCGTGCTCTAGATGAAGTTGCTGCTGCTGCTGCTGCTAAGTCGCTGCAGTCGTGCCCGACTTTGTGCGACCCCATAGATGGAAGCCCACTAGGCTCCCCTGTCCCTGGGATTCTCCAGGGAAGAATACTGGAGTGGGTTGCCATTTCCTTCTCCAATGCATAAAAGTGAAAAGTGAAAGTGAAGTCGCTCAGTCGTGTCCGACTCTTAGCGACCCCATGGACTGGAGCCTACCAGGATCCTCCATCCATGGGATTCTCCAGGCAAAAGTACTGGGGTGGGGTGCCATTGCCTTCCCCTAGATGAAGTTAGGAAATGCCTTTCCTCTTTAAAGATATATATTGAATTAGGAGTCATGTGTGTCTGATTTAATAGTTTGTTCTTTTGTTCATTCATCTGTTTATTCAACAAATATTTATTGAGTGCCTCCTGTGTGTCAGGTACTGAGGCTGGATTTTTGGACCCATTTGTCCCTCGGGCCAGTGCCAACTATACGCAGTGGCCCTGGGCGGGGAGAATATCACTTGAAAGTTAACACCAGCAAATACCTGAAGGAAGTGAAGGATAACTGTGGGCAGAGCAATCTAAGTAGGAGGGACAGAAAGCATAAAGGTCCTGAGATGGAAAAATGCCTGGCACGTTTGAGGAAGGCAAAAAAGGCCCACATGGCTGGAAAGCAGTAAGGGAGGGAGAGCAGTAAGCGAGGAGTGAGAGTACTAAGTGGAAATGCACATCGTCCAGCAGGCCACTGTAGGCCACTGTAAGAATGTTGATAAGATGCCTTGGCCTCATTTTAAAAGGATTTCTTCAGTTGCTAGATGGGAAATAAATCATAGGAAGAAGGGAGACCAGTAAGACAAGGGACGTCGGTGGCCTGAACCAAGGTAGCAGCAGTGAAGATGGTGAGAAGTAACTGGATACTGGATGTACTTTTAGGGCAGAACTGACAGAATCTGCTGCTGGATGGGATGTGTGAGGTGAACGAGGTATCAGTGAAGTGCCTGGGCTTGGGAGCAGGATTTGTATAGTCTGTGTAGTAGAGTATATTTTGCAGAAACAGCCACAACATCTCCCATCTAACATACTCATCTACACTGAAACCTGACATTCTTCCAATTGAGCAGTGACATCTGTGTCCTCTCCCTTTGAGTCTGGACTCACTTGCTTATAACCAACAGAATGTAGCAGAAGTGATACTGTGTGAATTCAGAGGCTGCCCTAAATGGTTGTGTGCCTTCCAACTTGTGGAAGCACTTGCTCCTGGAACTCTGAAATGTCTTGTAAAAAAAATCATTCTCCTCTGAAGCTATCAAGCTAAAAGGAAACCAAAGCATAAGGTGAGACTATGCATAGGTGCTCTGGTCATCAGTCACAATCTTTTCCCCCATCCCAGGCACCAGACAAGTGAATGAATGAGCCTTCAGAGAGTCCCAGTTACTGTGCATGGAGATACTCCCAGGGAAGGTCCTAGACAACATGGAGCAGAGACAAACTGTTCCTTCCTTCCAAAACCTCTGACAGAATCCACAAATCTAATAGAATGGTCATTGTTTTACACCAGTAAGTTTAATAATTGGACACTGTCGGGGCTTGGTCTTTAATCTGAAGGCAACAAGGAGTCATGGAAGTGGTTTCAGGCTATGGAATAATGTGGTCACACCTGGGACCAGGCACATGCCAACAGCATTGCATGCACAGCCTCAGTACTGCACAGCTCCAGCCAGCACCTGTAAGACAGCATGTGATGTAGCGATGTGATGGTACCTAGAGGTGTGCACAGCAGCAACTCTGGCTGCTGTGGATGAACTGCTCACAGCAGAACTAGAAGCAAGCGAACAACTAATGAGGCCAGAATAATTATCCAGAAGGGAGAAGAGGAGGGTCTGGGCTAGTCAGGAACATTTCAGAAATGTTTCAGAGGTGGATCCTACTGGACCATGAGGCAAATCCTAATAGGGTAAGGTAGGAGAAGATTTTCAAAAACACAAAAGAAGGCCACTCTTCTCACTTATTTAGTTGTTGTGGAAAATAAAGTTAATTTTCATAAAAATATGATATGTATGTTAACATATTTTTGTTATTTTTTCCTTTTCTTTCTTTCTTTTCTTTTGGCCACACCATGCAGTTTGGAATCTTAGTTTCCTGACCAGGGACTGAACTGGTACCCCCTGCATTGGAAGGGCAGAGTCTTAACCACTGGACAGCAAGTGAAGTCCCTATTTTTATTTTAGATAATTTGGCTCCCAAGCATTTGGCTCACAGAAGATGATGGTATAATTCCCCACGCTGGAGAACACAGGAGAAACAACCAGTTAGAAGGGAGCGATAATGGTTAAGACACCTCCCAGAATATTGGAAATAAAAGCAAAAATAAACAAATGGGAACTAATTAAAAGCTTCTGCACGACAAAGGAAACTATAAGCAAGGTGAAAAGACAGCCTTCAGAATGGGAGAAAATAATAACAAATGAAGCAACAGACAAACAACTAGTCTCAAAAATATACAAGCAACTCCTGCAGCTCAATTCCAGAAAAATAAACAACCCAATCAAAAAATGGGCCAAAGAACTAAACAGGCATTTCTCCAATGAAGACATACAGATGGCTAACAAACACATGAAAAGATGCTCAACATCACTCATTATCAGAGAAGTGCAAATCAAAACCACTATGAGGTACCATTTCACGCCAGTCAGGATGGCTGCGATCCAAAAGTCTACAAGCAATAAATGTTGGAGAGGGTGTGGAGAAAAGGGAGCCCTCTTACACTGTTGGTGGGAATGCAAACTAGTACGGCCACTATGGAGAACAGTGTGGAGATTCCTTTAAAAACTGGAAATAGAACTGCCTTATGACCCAGCAGTCCCACTGCTGGACATACACACTAAGGAAACCAGATTGAAAGAGACACGTGTACCCCAATGTTCATTGCAGCACTGTTTATAATAGCCAGGACATGGAAGCAACCTAGATGTCCATCAGCAAATGAATGGATAAGAAAGCTGTGGTACATATACACAATGGAGTATTACCCAGCCATTAAAAAAGAATACATTTGAATCAGTTCTAATGAGGTGGATGAAACTGGAACCTATTATACAGAGTGAAGCAAGCCAGAAAGAAAAACACCAATATAGTATACTAACGTATATATATGGAATTTAGAAAGATGGTAACAATAACCCTGTATGAGAGACAGCAAAAGAGACACAGATGTATAGACCAGTCTTTTGGACTCTGTGGGAGAGAGCGAGGGTGGGATAATTTGGGAGAATGGCATTGAAACATGTATAATGTCATATAAGAAATTAATTGCCAGTCCAGGTTTGATGCAGGATACAGGATGCTTGGGGCTGGTGCACTGGGATGACCCAGAGGGATGGTACAGGGAGGGAGGTGGGACGGGGTTCAGGATGGGGAGCATGTGTACACCTGTAGCAGATTCATGTTGATCTATGGCAAAACCAATACAATATTGTAAAGTAATTAGCCTCCAATTAAAATAAATAAATTTAAATTTTAAAAAAAGAAACAAACAAACAAAAAGATTTGGATGGGTTAAATTTGAGGTGTCTGAGAAATGTTTAGGCCTCATTTGGCCATATGACAGAGGTCTGGACTGTAAATAATGTCTTTGGGTGTCAACAGTATATATTTAGTAATTACAGCCATGGAGGTGGATGATGTGGCAGTTGGAGAAGTATTACAAGAAGAAGAAAGAAGAGCCTAGGGCGGAAACTGAGGAATGAAGATACTGACAGGCCAAGGAAGAGAACCTTGTAAAGAATTTTTTTAAAAAATTCTTTATTGGATAGGTGGTAAAAGAAATAGAAGTGTCTGGTGTCAGAATAACAAATAGAGCATTTTAATATAAAAGAAAATATCAGTAATAATCCTGTATTTCAAAGAGCAAGGAAGATGAGGACTGAAAAGTGGCCATGGAATCTAGTAATAAGGTCACTGGTGCCTCAGGAAAGAGCAGAGTCTGTAGAGTGGTGGGAATAATGAACAACAAGCAAGGGACAAGGACTTAAAGCAGAATGAAAAGAAACGAGTTCCCTAAACCAGCAGGGAAAGAGAAAAGAGCATTGAAATCGAAAATGGCAGGGAGAGGAGGGGGAACGGGTGGTGGAGCGGATGACTCAACCTTTTGTCCGTTCACTGCAGCCTTTGTCTGTTAGAGAGGCAGGGCGGTGCAGTAGTTAGGACAGGCTTTGGGGCCAGGCTGCTGGCATTTGTATTCCAGCCTTACCACCACTTACTGTGAAAACTCGAGCTGTTGACTTAACTTCTTTGCCCTTAGTTTCCCTATTTGGAAAGTATCATTGTACCTACTTCTTAGGCTTCGTGAATGCTTAGAACACAGCATATAATAATTACTAGCACCCAGTAAGTGTTATTTGTCAGTAATGTTACTGACAAATAACAGTTATCTGTTACTGTTACCAGTAACTGTTAACAGTTACTGTTACCATCATCACTACATTTGTAAATTCTGTCTTCTTCTCTTAGAGAAAGTTCCTGGGTAGTGATTTTCAAAGTGTGGTCCAGGGACATCTGTGGGTCCCTGAAACTCTTTCAAAGGATCTGAGAGATCAAAACTATTTTCATATTACAAATACATGATTTGCCTTTCCACTCTCATTCTCTCATAGTTTCCAGAGGCAACGTGATGTGTGACATTGCAACAGATTGATGCAGAAACAAATATGAAAGCCCAGCTGTCTTCTATTAAGCCAGACATTACAAGAGGTTTTAAAAAATAAAAAGGAATGCTACTCTTCTCACGTATTTTTGTTGTGTTGTGAGAAATATACTTAATTTTCATAAAAATATGCTATTTACCTTAATATGTTTTTATTGTTATTGTACAGCATTTCAAATATTTAAAAATTTTATGTGTTTAAATTTTGAATACAGTAAACAGTCAAAAGATGTTATCCACATACACAAAAACTCTTTGAAATTACCAATTTTTTTTTGGCTGCACCATGCAGCTTGTGGGATTTAATTTCCCAACTAGGGATCAAACCTGCATCCCCTCAATGGAAGTGCTAACTTCCCCTCAAAGGAGTCCTAACCACTGGACTGCCAGGGAAGTCCCCAAGGTCAACAATAATTTTTGAGTGTAAAAGGAAACTGAGACAAAAATTTGAGAATCATTGCTCTAGGGACTAAGTCAGAATCAGAGTAGGAGGTGTTAAGTAGTTTGTACTCTTGTCTCGTCACACAAGACTACTTGCTTATTTAACTTCTATGCAGAGTACATCATGGGAACACTGGGCTGGAAGAAGCACAAGCTGGAATCAAGATTGCCGGGAGAAATATCAATAACCTCAGATATGCAGATGACACCACTCTTACGGCAGAAAGTGAAGAACTAAAGAGCCTCTTGATGAAAGTGAAAGAGGAGAGTGAAAAAGTTGGCTGAAAGTTGAACATTCAGAAAACTAAGATCATGGCATCTGGTCCCATCACTTCATAGGAAATAGATGGGGAAACAGTGGAAACAGTGGCAGACTTTATTTTTCTGGGCTCCAAAATCACTGCAGATGGTGATTGCAGCCATGAAATTAAAAGACGCTTACTCCTTGGAGGAAAAGTTATGACCAACCCAGACAGCATATTCCAAAGCAGAGACATTACTTTGCCAACAAAGGTCCTTTCAGTCAATGCTATGGTTTTTCCAGTGGTCATGTATGGATGTGAGAGTTGGACTATAAAGAAAGCTGAGCACCGAAGAATAGATGCTTTTGAACTGTGGTGTTGGAGAAGACTCTTGAGAGTCCCTTGGACTGCAGGGAGATCCAACCAATCCATCCTAAAGGAGATTAGTCCTGGGTGTTCATTGGAAGGACTGATGTTGAAGCTGAAACTCCAATACTTTGGCCACCTGATGTGAAGAGCTGACTCATTTGAAAAGACTCTGATGCTGGGAGGGATTGGGGGCAGGAGGAGAAGGGGACGACAGAGGATGAGATGGTTGGATGGCATCACTGACTCGATGGACATGGGTTTGGGTGGACTCCGGGAGTTGGTGATGGACAGGGAGGCCTGGCATGCATACGACTGAGCCACTGAACTGAACTGAACTGAATGTCAGTAGAGGCTAGGGGCTTGTCACCTCCACTGTGGCCAGTGTCCTCCACGAGAACCCTTCTGTCTGCCAAGAGTGCTGCTCTCCTTGCTCCCAAGGCCAAAAATCCTTGACTTGAACAACTGCACTATTCTTTCAGGTTTCACTTTACAGCTGGAGCCACACTTCAATCTAAGCAGAAGTGGGAGAATGGCCCTCTCCCCAGCTCATCACCAAGCTTTGTAACCTGGGCCTCCAAGCATTATTTCTTGTTTGCCAGTTCTCACAAAGCTGCCACTTTAGTTTTTTCACAAGCCTCTTTCTATCACAGTCAGACACAGTCTGGGTCTAAATGAGAAACATGAAACCCTGTTCTCCATACCTTCATCTTTCTTGAACTCCTCAGGGGCTCAAGCACCAAAAATATCTTCTTCACGTTGGTAGCATTTCTGCAAGGTTCTGAATCTTAATTTAAGCTCAGCTTGGATCTCCTTTTGCTGTAATCATCTCCATCCTCATATATATTCTGATCCTTGCAGTAATTCTGCAAGGAAGATATTATTCCATTGCGTTAGTTATCTGTTGCTATGTAACAAATGACCATCAAACTTAGCGGCTTTAAACATTTAATGTCTCACAGTTTCTGTGGATTAGAGCAGTCTGGGCTGATTTACGGGGAAGGCAATGGCACCCCATCCCAGTACTTTTGCCTGGAAAATCCCATGGACGGAGGAGCCTAGTAGGCTCCAGTCCATGGGGTCGCTAAGAGTCGGACACGACTGAGCGACTTCACTTTCGCTTTCCACTTTCATACGTTGGAGAAGGAAATGGCAACCCACTCCAGTATTCTTGCCTGGAGAATCCCAAGGACAGGGGAGCCTGGTGGGCTTCTGTCTGTGGGGTCGCACAGAGTCAGACACGACCGAAGCGACTTAGCAGCAGCAGCAGCAGGGCTGATTTAGCTGAGTCCCTTGCTTCATAGGCTCCAATCGAGGTATTGAATAGGGCTATAGTCATCATCTGGAGAAGGAAATGGCACCCCATTCCAGTACTTCTACCTGGAAAATCCCATGGATGGAGGAGCCTGGTAGGCTGCAGTCCATGGGGTCGCTGAGGGTTGGACACGAGCTGAACGACTTCACTTTTACTTTTCACTTTCATACATTGGAGAAGGAAATGGCAACCCACTCCAGCATTCTTGCCTGGAGAATCCCAGGGACCGCGGAGCCCTGGTGGGCTGCTGTCTATGGGATCACACAGAGTCGGACACGACTGAAGTGACTTAGCAGCAGCAGCAGCAAAAGTGTCAGTTGGGTTTCCTGGTCTGTTTGTATCTTTTGTCCGGAATTTGCTCCAACTGTGCATGCACAGAGTTATTTTTAGCCCCATATAGTTTATTTGTATTTTGTTACTGGAGGAAAGGTGTGTCCAGGTGCAAACATTGCAGCAAAGGGTCCCAGGTCCCAGCCTGTCTCAGTCTCCCCTGAGAGACTCTACCCTTATTCTTAAGGGGTAAGAGGTGGAAAATCTCTTCTTGTGAAACTTCTTCCTGCTGAACAGGCGCCACAGACCCTAGCCTACCCTAGGGGTGTAGAAGTCCCTTGCTGAATGTTCTAAGGACCTGAAGGCACCTAGGCCACTCTGCTGGAATGAGTGGAACTCCTTGAGCCATCATGAGCCTTACTTCAAACTGTTGGAGTCTGAAAGACACAAAATGAATCAAAAGGCTAAACAAACAAGGCCAAAAAGAACAATAGCCATTAAAGGGCCTGGAAAAGGAAGGAACCAGGTTAACTTTGGGAGGCCTTCCTTATCTGTTAACCAAATAGGGAGTGATGTTGCCTCTGCCAAGAAGCCATTCTGCTTTGGTGTATATTTTTTGTTAACCTCAGCATTAAAATTTAACATGTTTTTCTATTTTTAGAATGGAAGGTTGAGACCTATTGGTCCCAGGTCTCCTTCTTGGACTGAAAAGTGCCATAAGTTTACAACAGTATGGAAGACAATAGAATACTAAACAAAGTATAGCATAAACCAGTATGATTGAAAGGAAAGAGGTCGTAAGAAATTGAACATTTCCTGTCAGAAAGTTTTTCATACCTTGTGGGATCCTAGGGAACAAACTAGAAAACCAGTTTTCAATCTCCCCCTCCATAATGAATAGCAAGGATTGGTGGTTAATTGTCTGCTGAAGCCAAGGGGCTTGTTGTTGAATTTTCTTAATGTTAGTTTCTACCTGGTGTGGGCATCAGAATTTCTTTCTTTGCCTCCTGATCTGCCCTACTGTTTCCAGGGTTAATTGAGAATTTTCTTTCTGATGGCAGTAAATGACTGCTGCTATTGCTAAGTCGCATCAGTCGTGTCCGACTCTGTGCCACCCCATAGACAGAAGCCCAACAGGCTCCCCTATCCCTGGGATTCTCCAGGCAAGAACTCTGGAGTGGGTTGCCATGTCCTGCTCCAAAACATGAAAGTGAAAAGTGAAAGTGAAGTCGCTCAGTCCTGCCCGAATCTTAGCAACCCCATGGACTGCAGCCTACCAGGCTCCTCCATCCATGGGATTGTCCAGGCAATAATACTACAGCTAGTTCTAGTTTTTGAGCTGCTTCTTTGAGATGTAAAATCTTAGCCCTATATTTTACAGGGGAATTTTTTGCTTTTAAAAGTCTTCTTTCTTTCCAGATAGCTGCATGGGCATATAAAACAAGGAAGGCATATTTCGAGTCTGTATGTATTCCTCACTCTAAGATTAAGCCTTGAATTAGGACTATTAGCTCAGTCCTCTGGGCTGAAGTTCAGTTCAGTTCAGTTCAGTTCAGTTCAGTTGCTCAGTCATGTCCGACTCTTTGCGACCCCATGAATCCCAGCACGCCAGGCCTCCCTGTCCATCACCAACTCCCGGAGGTCACTCAGACTCACGTCCATCGAGTCAGTGATGCCATCCAGCCATCTCATCCTCTGTCGTTCCCTTCTCCTCCTGCCCCCAATCCCTCCCAGCATCAGAGTCTTTTCAAATGAGTCAACTTTTCGCATGAGGTGGCCAAAGTACTGGAGTTTCAGCTTTAGCATCATTCCTTCCAAAGAAATCCCAGGGCTGATCTCCTGAAGTACTAGGTGGCAAAGGTTTTGCTTCTGTACTACTATCATAATAGCATAATCTGCCCTCCCAACTCCATCTTTAACAAAACTACTGCCATCAATAAGCTATTCTTCTTCAGGGTTTTCTATGGCCTGGTCTGTTATATCAGGCCTGCAGAATAAACCTGGCCAAGTGTTTCAAGGCAGGAAGGTATTAATTCTGGGTTTTACATAAGTATGAATATAGCTGGGTTGAGGGTGTGGCAAGTTTTGAGTGTTATTAATAGTTCTGGGGAGTTAAGGAGTAAAGGCTGGTACTTAGCAGGGTGCCTTCCAATTAGCTAGTGGTGGCCTTTAATCTCCAGAATCCCTTGTACTTGATGAGGGGTCTTAGATTTCCAGTGGCTGTCCAAAGGAAAACTTGTTAGCTTCTGTCACTAATAGAATAGTGGCAGTTACTGCCTGGAGGCAACCAGGCCAACCCCAGGCCACTGAATCTATTTTGGCAGAACAGCCTATATGCTGAGGAACTCCTAGCTTTTGTACAAGGACCTCCAGGGCTGTCCCCTGTCTTTCAGCTTCATACAAGATAAATGAGTTTTTTTAAATGGGGGAACACCCAGAGCAAAAGCACTAGTGAGAGCCTGTTTGATTCTATTAAAAGCCTTTTATTGTTCCCTGGTCCAAAGTAATGGTTCTGCATCTGGGTCTTTAGTGGCTTCATACAGAGGCTTAGCCTTTAGTTTGAAGCCTGAAATCAAATTCTGCAGAAGCCTCCCACACCCAAGAAAATAGGAAGATTTTTTTTTTTTTTGTCTTTGGGGTGCTTAGGCTTAATATAGCTTGTTTTCTATCTGGAGATAACAGTCTACTTTCGGGATTTATAATATAATCCCATAAACACAACGTACTTAACTTGTTTTGAGATTTGTGCCTTTATTTGGGACACTCTATAACCCCAGGTCTCAGGAAATTAAGGACTTCAACGGTATTTTGATCTGAGGCCTCCATGGAGGGGCTAAATGTTAATATATCATCCACATACTATAGAATGGCCCCTTCCCTTAGTTCTTTTCCTAGGATCTAAGTGAACAAGTGCGGACTATCTCAAAACACCTAAGGCAATACCATTCACGTATATTGTTGCATTTGACCAGAGTCGGGGTTAGTCCACTTGAAGGAAAACCTAGAATGAGGGATGAATTGAGATGCAAAATAAAGCATTCTTAAGGTCAAACACAGCAAACCATTTAGCATCTCCAGGAACCTGAACTAATTTAAGGATTGGCCACAAGAGGTGTATAGGGACCACTGTCTCATTTATTGCTGTAAGTCTCATACCATTCGATATTCCCCATTTGGCTTAACAACTGGCAGAATAGGGCACTGCCTGGAGATGGATAGAGCACCAACAGGCCATGTTTTAAGAATTTATTTATGATGGGTGGCAAACCTTTTTTTGCTTCCGACTTTAAGGGGTCCTATTTCTTGTTAAGATAAGCAACTTCTGGATTAAGGCTAATTTTTACAGGTTGGATGTTTATAGCCTTCTCAGGGATTCCTTTGTCCCAAACTGGAAGGTTTACTGTGTATAGAATATGGCTGGCAATAAGCCCTTGTTCTCACAGCTGATTTGTCTTAGAGTCAAGAAAAGGGGCTGCTCAGGAACTCCAAATCATAATATGGCTCTGAGGGAGCCCAGAGAGTTCCTTCCACTAGTCGGGTAGGACACTCAGGCACAACCAAAAAGGCACACAAGATCAAACACTGTTCAAACTGACAAGTGGGAGACCCAGTGAAGAAAGAGGTGTGAGGGTTTCCATCGACATCAGTCATAGTACAGCTTTTGGAGGAAAGAGGCCCAGCATGAGAGATTAGGATGGAGTAAGTGGCTCTCATATCAATTAAAAAACTGGTTTTCTTACCTGCCACTTCACAGACCACCCTGGGCTCCTTGATAGAAATAGGACATCTTGTTGAGGGGAGCTGCCAGAATCCCTGAACCACCTCAGTCATCCAGCACAGCCATCTCAGGATTGGGAGACCCCCTTTCCTTAGGGTCTGGACAGGCTCACTTCTAATGACCTGTCTGCAGACTAGGCATGGACCAGGGATTTCCTTTTGCCACATTTGGGCCCAGTGGCCAGTTGACTGTCATTTAAAGCATTCCCCCTTGCTGGTTTTACCTCCAGGAGGATGGTTAAACTTCCTTGGCCCCCTTGGGTTGTCCTGAGGTGGCAAGGCATCAGATCAGATCAGATCAGTTGCTCAGTCGTGTCCGACTCTTTGTGACCCCATGAATCGCAGCATGCCAGGCCTCCCTGTCCATCACCAACTCTTGGAGTTCACTCAGACTCACGTCCATTGAGTCAGTGATGCCATCCAACCATCTTATCCTCTGGCATCCCCTTCTCCTCTTGCACCCAATCCCTCCCAGCATCAGAGTGTTTTCCAATGAGTCAACTCTTTGCATGAGGTGGCCAAAGTACTGCAGTGTAAGCTTTAGCATCATTCCTTCCAAAGAAATCCCAGGGCTGATCTCCTTCACAATGGACTGGTTGGATCTCCTTGCAGTCCAAGGCACTCTCAAGAGTCTTCTCCAACACCACAGTTCAAAAGCATCAATTCCTAGGTGCTCAGCCTTCATCACAGTCCAACTCTCACATCCACACATGACCACAGGAAAAACCATAGCCTTGACTAGACGAAACTTGGTTGGCAAAGTAATGTCGCTGCTTTTCAATATGCTATCTAGGTTGGTCATAACTTTCCTTCCAAAGAGTAAGGGTCTTTTAATTTCACGGCTGCAGTCACCATCTGTAGTGATTTTGGAGCCCAGAAAAATAAAGTCTGACACTGTTTCCACTGTTTCCCCATCTATTTCCCATGAAGTGATGGGACCGGATGCCATGATCTTCGTTTTCTGAATGTTGAGTTTTAAGCCAACTTTTTCACTCTCCACTTTCACCTTCATCAGGAAGCTTTTTAGTTCCTCTTCACTTTCTGCCATAAGGGTGGTGTCATCTGCATATCTGAGGTTATTGAGATTTCTCCCAGCAATCTTGATTCCAGCTTGTGTTTCTTCCAGCCCAGTATTTCTCACGATGCACTCTGCATAGAAGTTAAATAAGCAGGGTGACAATATACAGCCTTGACGTACTCCTTTTCCTATTTGGAACCAGTCTGTTGGTCCATGTCCAGTTCTAACTGTTGCTTCCTGACCTGCATACAGGTTTCTCAATAGGCAGGTCAGGTGGTCTGGTATTCCCATCTCTTTCAGAATTTTCCACAGTTTCTTGTGATCTACACAGTCAAAGGCTTTGGCATAGTCAATAAAGCAGAAATAGATGTTTTTCTGGAACTCTCCTGCTTTTTCCATGATCCAGCGGATGTTGGCAATTTCATCTCTGGTTCCTCTGCCTTTTCTAAAACCAGCTTGAACATCTGGAAGTTCACGGTTCACATATTGCTGAAGCTTGGCTTGGAGAATTTTGAGCATTACTTTACTAGCGTGTGAGATGAGTGCAATTATGGGTTAGTTTGAGCATTCTTTGACATTGCCTTTCTTTGGGATTGGAATGAAAACTGACCTTTTCCAGTCCTGTGGCCACTGCTGAGTTTTCCAAATTTGCTGGCATATTGAGTGCAGCACTTTCACAGAATCATCTTTCAGGATTTAGCTTAAGCCCTGGCCTGCTTGTTTACATGTTGGATTTTCTCTCTTCCTCTTCAGCTTGATCTCAATTATTAAATACCTCAAAGGCTATGTCTAGGAGTTGAAACATCAAGGTTTATAGGCCTAACTGTAACTATTGGAGTTTCCATCTCAAATCAGTGGTGGACTGGCTGATATTATGGTGTCTTAAAAGGACTCACCCTTGGAAGTAGATGGATTAGTGTTAGTAAATTTTCTAAAAGATTTCACAAGCCATCCCTGATTTTATTTCTTCTTGGGTCATGCCTTTAACCTTTTCAAAGTTAACTGGCTCTCTGATACACTTTCTCATCCCTTCTAATGCACATTGCCTCCTGGCAATTGTTCCTTCCCAGGAATTATAACTCCAATGGGATATAATGGGGCTCCTGATTTAGGAATGTGTCTCTTACTCTTAACAAAATATTCAGGTTGGTCCCTGGCATGCTGGTCAGCGTGCCCCTGATCTGCTGCCCAAATGCTCTGTTTTTCCTCAGGGTACAGCAAGTAGATAGGACTATTTGTACATCCTTCCAAGTTAAATTAAAGGTCAAAGACAGAGTCTTCAGAAAACCAACTCAGTCTCTTTTTGCATTGGATTAAATTAATAACCTCAGGTATGCAGATAACACTACCATTGTGGCAGAAAGTTAAGAGGAATTAAAGAGCCTCTTGATGAAGGTGAAAGAGGAGTGAAAAAGCTGGCTTAAAGCTCAACATTCAAAAAATGAAGATCATGGCATCTGATCCCATCACTTCATGGAAAATAGATGGGGAAACAATGTAAACAGTGACAGACTTTATTTTCTTGGGCACCAAAATCACTGTGGATGGTGACTGCAGCCATGACATTAAAAGACTCTTGCTCCTTGGAAGAAAATCTATGACAAACCTAGACAGTGTATCAAAAAGCAGAGATATTACTTAGCTGACAAAGGTCTGTATAGTTAAAGCTATGGCTTTTCCAGTAGTCATGTACAGATGAGAGAGGTGGATCATAAAGAAGACTGAGTGCCAAAGAACAGATGCTTTCGAACCATGGTGATGGAGAAGAGTCTTGAGAGTCCCTTGGTCTGTCTCTTGATACTAGAGAAAATCAACCCTGAATATTCAGTGGAAGGACTGATGCTGAAGCTGAAACTCCAATTCTTCGGCCACCTGATGCAAAGAGCTAACTCACCGAAAAACACCTTGGTGCTTGGAAAGAAGAAGCAGAAGGGGACAACAGAGGATGAGATGGTTGGATGGCATCACCAGCTCAATGGACATGAGTTTGAGCAAACTCTGGGAGATGGTGAAGGACAGGGAAGCCTGGTGTGCTGCAGTCCATGGGGTTGCAGAGTCAAACATGACTGAGTGACTGAACAACAACAAAGTCAGTTAAAGAGAAGGGTACTCCAGTTGTCCTTTCAACATTTGCCACTTCCCTAAGAGTGCACACTTTTCCTGATCCTGAGTGATAGAAAGTTCCATTACAAGTTACTCTGGAGGGACTAGTTTCTTCTTTCTGGGGTAACGGAGGTTATACAGTAGAGGGATACAGGAAGGCGGAGTTTGGGACTGGTTAGAGGGATCTGGAGACACAGGGACCTCCAGGGAAGTAGGTGGCTCTGGAAAAGTAGGAGACTTGGTTTCCCGCTGAGAACCGGGGAAGGTTGTATCATCTAAAATGTTAGGAGTGCTTTCTGGTTCCCCAGGCTTCTGATTACAGAGCCCATTAGAGTGGGGTTTTGGTAAAGGATCATGAAGGCTCAAACACAGGGAATCTCTGCCCATTTTCCCATCTTGTGACAATAAAGATCCAAAAATTGCAAGGTGGTATTGTAGTTTAGAGACCCATGTGCAGGCCATTTTTCTCTATTCCCCCAACTTATATAAAGGCCAAGCAGTGTTACAGTAGAGTTTAAATTTTTCCCTTTTCAGCTTGAGTATTTTTTTAAATTTCCAATTTTTAGGGATATATAGCAGAGGTGTTGCTTCTGGCTTAGAAGAGGATCCTCCCATGGTGAGTAGCCTGGAACCAAGAGTGCTCTTAGAAATGAAGCTTGGCATCCCAAGACATTTTACCAGGAGGCTTTTGTTGGAAGGGTGTCAGAGGGTCCTCCAAATTTCCTTCTTATCTAATGGGATTTTGACTGTCCTTTTCTTTCCTATCACCTAACCAGATGTTTCTGGTTGACCCAGTCCCTTGAGTGGGGCGTCCTCAATAGAGGACGTTTGAACCAGTGCTGTGCATTGCCATGTCTCTCCTTAAGGGGAATCTGCTGTCTATTAAGCCTATGACTTTCAGGATGGGGAACACATGTACAACCATGTCTGATTCATGTGAATATATGGCAAAAACCACCACAATATTGTGAAGTAATTAGCCTCCAATTAAAAAAAAAAAAAAAGCCTATGACTTATAACAGCTTTCCCTGTGCTGGGATGTATTCCTCAACATGATTGAGCATCTATAAAACCTAGGATGTGGGCTGCTTGGAAGCCTAATAGGTAGTCTGTAACAAGGTATGGGCTGCCAAGGCCTGATGTGAAGGGGGTCCTATAGGTGCAGAAACGAATTCCTGGAAGAAATAGAGTTCCTCACAATAGAAAATGCCAACAGGGTCAGGACCTGAGGGTCTAGAGGTGGAAGTATTTCCATAGGGGATTTTTTGGACATAGTAAGGTGAGAGAGTAGATAGCAGAAGAATCCCAAATCCTTTCCCCTATCTGTTTAGCAGCTGCAATAAAACTAGAGATACCGATAATTCCATCTGACATAAACAACAGTGAATTTGGACAATGTTTCCCATAAAATTTAACATATCAAATGAACCAATTAGGTTAGATCTCCCTTTGCAATATCTTAGGGGCCCCTTGAAGCACCTCAAAGTTAACTGGAAGTCAAAAGAATTTCAATTAGAATTTGATATTTGGGAAGTCTGTCAAAAATCTCGAAAAATTTCAGAACACCTTATCTGACAGAATCATAAGTCACTTTGAAACAATTATTCCTTGAGCTAAGGTGAAAAAAAAAGATTTCAAAAATAAATACAGATCACTTAAAGGCACAGATACTCACACAATACGATATCAAAAGCAGGATTCTAGGAAACCTTTGTTCTCTTAGAAAGGAGCCAAATCTAGTCCTGCCTCAGCCTACTCTTAATAAATCCATTTACCAAATTAAATTTAATCCAACCTTAGAAAATCCTGACTACGCACAAAATTCTTTTCTCAGTGTTCCTTTTTTGCAAACCCTTTTCAACTGTCTGTAGCCATACTTTGTCCCTCATTCTTTCCATTTAGAAACAAATAGTTTTGGGACAAAATCACCGTTTTTTTTTTTTCTTTCAACAAAATATATTTCCAAACCCCAAAGCTTCTTTTCTGAAAACACACATCCTATTTTCCTTAAGCAAACATGAGCTATTTTTATCAGCATTCTATAGACCGACAGAGAACATCTCAAGGTGGCCATCAAACAGCTTTAGTTTCCTTCTCACCAAAAGACAAAAGTAGGTAAATTTAGATCTGTTTAGAAATTAATGTTCCCAATATTTTATCTTATTTGAAATGGTCTGGATAGTCAGTGACTTCCTAACATTTAACTCAATTTAGTTTTAAGTTACTAAAATTTGGAGGGACTGTTTTAGATAGATGTTTCCAAAACATAATTACTCCTATAGAATTTACCAAAAAGTTCTTATCCCAGTTACATTTACTTAAATATTTAATCATGTCAGATTATGTTCCTTGCTGGCAAATTTCATAAAAAAGACATGTACTTACTGACTTATGGTAACCCTAGGTACAATAAAAGTATTATACTTAATCCTTAGGGCTCTAAAGACAAGTCTGTATTAATTAAACCCACAAGCTTAAGCTAGCTTTAACCAGGTATTTTTTAAAATTTTTGTTTATTTACTTTTGGCTGTGCTGGATCTTTGCTGCTGCATGGGCTTTTCTCTAGTTTCGGAGAGTGGGGGCCCCTCTCTAGTTGTGGTGCTAGGGTTTCTCATCATGGTGGCTTCTCTTGTTGCAGAGCACGGGCTCTAAAGCATTCAGGCTTCCATAGTTGCTGCACGTGGGCTCAGTAATTACGGTTCCTGGGTTCTAAAGCACAGGCTTAGTAGTTGTGGCGCACGGGTTAAGTTGCTTCAAGGCACGTGGGATCTTCCCAGATCAGGGATTGAACCCGTGTCTCCTACATTGGCAGGCAGATTCTTTACCACCAAGCCATCAGGGAAGCCCTAATACCAGGTATTAATTCAATATTGAGTATTTCCCAGATCACATGAGCCTGAAATGTGAACGTCTTTTATATTTCTGTATATAAATGCTTGATTTCCTTCAGGCCAATTAAATACAGCTAATTTATGAATTAATTTTTACATGAAGACAGAACCAGATACCTCATAGTTTTCCTGCTTCAATTTAAAATGGCCTCCGCTCCGCCCTGCCCTGCCCCAGTCTGGGGGACTAGGAATGAATCAGATAGTAGTTCCTGGAAGCCCAGGCAGAAAAGTTACATGGCAAAGGCAGAGGAGAGAGATGCAAGCTTCTCCAGCTCAGGAAGCAGCACAGTTACGCTGCAAAAGCAGAGGGAAATGTCTAAATGTGACTTAGTGCTTTGTTCGCCCCAGGAGATTGAAGGTTTTAAACGTCTTGATTTGATTGCCAGTGCGCTTTGTTCAGTGATTACAATTTTGTTTTTACCAGTTTTGCTAAGAAGAAGCAACAACAGCTGAGTTAAGAAACATGAACAAAAAACGCAAAAAGAGAACACACACATAGAAGGTGGTGACTGCTTTTTAGATATTGATACCAAGGGCCATGCTTTCCATAACCACCACCTCGTAGCTGCAGAAAACCCTAGATGTAATGATAATGTAATCATTTTGAATTATATGCATTATTATATCAATGAGTTAGATATCTTACATGATTGCTCTCTTCTGTGTTTAGGTATCCTATGCCAATCTTGCTGTGGAACTGAAGTGCAAGTAGAAAAAACCTTTAACTATATGAAATTTTGCAACGCTTGTGAAAACAATTTGGTTTACGCACAGGGTAACATTTCTCCAGGTGTCATCCAAAATTCTCCATAGACAAGGCTTTCATCCTCATTAGGTGTTGGCCTCAGCCTAGCCATCTGGGACTTTTCTATTAATTGCTGCCAGGATTTTACATCCAGTTACCTCCACTTTCTAGAATATATTCTCTATTAATGTTATTGAAACCAATTTCTACTTCATACAGATGTTTTTGCAACAGCAATTAAAGTTTTTCTTCCATGAGTTGAGTACTCTAAGAAAATGATTGGAGTTATCCATTCCATGTATTTATATTTTAACACTGCTTCTTGTACTTGCATTACTTTGATTCCATCCTTAACATGGTGTCTCCCCTCCTAAATACACCCCTCGATAAAGCAATACACTATTTAAAAAATGTGTAACAGAGGGAAAATGCAAGCTCCTGTCTTTGTTCTGTAAAATCCCACCAAGTAACCCAAGGCTACTTGGGGGGCTTCCCTGGTGGCTCAGACAGTGAAGAATGTGCCTGTGATGCAGGAGACCTGGGTTCGATCCCTGGGTCGTTAAGATCCCCTGGAGAAGGAAACGGTAACCCATTCTAGTTTCTTGCCTGGAGAATCCCATGGACAGAGGAGCCTGGAGGGCTGCAGTCCTGGGGTCACAAAGAGTTGGACACGACTAAGTGACTACCACTTTCACTTTCAACCCAAGGCTAGAGTCTCAGGCAATGTGGACTGCCTTTACTTATTTATTTTGGGGGGCTGCATTTATATTTCAAGATTTACATGCTCCATGGGGCCCACAATTTTGGAAGAGACTTACAGGAGCAGTTGGACTACATAAAACAAAGATACCAATGACAAAACTTAAAGACACAAAAAAGAAGTTTTCAGGATGAAAGGGACAGGAGTCCAGGTATAAGGATCAAGGGAGAGGTAACAGGAGGAGGGACAGATAAACCTGAAAAAGAAAGAGACAGCAAGAAAATAAAGATGAATTTGCTGGGATGATAGGCCTTCCAGCCACTACACTATATGAGGTATAAACCTCTATCACTCTCATAAATCTCCTATCAGGGAAAGCCTGCTGGACCAAGGTCTGCACAGTGTGTATGAGGCAAGCCTCTGCCACCTCTGGTTGTCACCCATCAAGATGAGCCATTACCAGCCAGAAGGAGCATGGTCTCACTAGCTGAGGGGAGGCATGCTGTAGCTTCCTGATGTCACTCTCTCAGAAGGAGAGGACAGAAATTGGGCAGAGAGAGGAGAGGTAGAGAGATATATGGAGAGGGAAAAGGACAAAGTGTGTGTGTGTGTGTGGGGGGGGGGGAGTAGTGGTGGAAAGTGTTGCCTGAAAGAGGGTAGTGGGCCAGAAAGACTTACCAAACACAGTAACGCCGAAATAAGAGGTTCGGCTGTCCTCTTGTCACCTTCAGAGAAGCTGCATTCAGTGGTCTCGGGTGCTCAGATCTTCTCCCCAGAAAGGGACAACTGCCCCACGTTGGGTGCTATAAATCCGATACTAACCAGGGTTCTTGGCCTTCTCCAAGCAATAGAAATTGACTAGAGGCCAGACAAGAAATTCAGGCAAGGCTTTCTTGGGCCCCTGCTGTAGCAGCAGGGAGCAAGAACAAACTGCAGGTTCCCTTGCTTGCTTGCTCTATTTCATGTATTTTTACTTTGTATTTGTCACTTGGTCAGCTCCCTTATTCAACTGCAGCTTTATTAAGGGCAGGGAACGCTCATGTTCCTTACAGTGAAAAAATGTTGGTGAATAGATGGACAGATGAATACACGAATCAATTAAAAGAATCCATATGTTGGAACTGTACAGACAGAAATTGCTGAACCAGGATTCAAAATAAAACAGGACTATAAAAAGTGAGAAAGGAGGAGTGGAAATGAGCAACCCAAATACACTGTTAACCCCTTGGAATTTCTCACATTTTTACCTTCTTTATGAAACATAGCTTATGTTTTGGTGAAAGTCGCTCAGTCGTGTCCGACTCTTTGCAACCCCATGGACTATATAGACTATGGAATTCTCTAGGTAAGAATGTTGGAGTGGGTAGCCTTTCCCTTCTCCAGGGAATCTTCCCAACCCAGGGATCAAAGCCAGGACTCCGACATTGCAGACGGATTCTTTACCAGCTGAACCACAAGAGAAGCCTATGTTTTGATAAACAGAGACAAATCCTGCATATTGCTGGAATTTAGGCAGGATGGCTAAGAATGCTCAAAAGGCATTCTGAATAAAGCTAGATCTACTTCCCACCTCAAATGTATTTACCCTGTATATTTAGGTATATTTAACTCAGAAAATCCTAACCTATGTCACTGGGCTACTTAAAATGGAAGAAAAATGGTTGCAGCCAAGATATGTATGCTAAAAGTGACTGAAGATGCAAAAAATTTTATGCAAATTTGAATGTTTGGATTATTTCTTCACCTCACAATAATTGAATTATTAATATATTTTTGTGACCCCATGGACTATAGCCCACCAGGCTCTGCTGGCCATGGGATTTTCCAGGTAGGAATATTGGGGTAGGTAGCCATTCCCTTCTCCAGGGGATCTTCCTGATCCAGGGATTGAACCCGGGTGTCTTGCATTGCAGGCAGATTCGTTATCATCCAAGTCACTAGGGAAGCCCCATTAATAAAATATTGCCTGCAAAAGGTAACATTTCTAATAACCCTGATTTTATTGGTGGATATTTTGATATATATCTTATCTATATAGTTTCATCGGAGAAGGCAATGGCACCCCACTCCAGTACTCTTGCCTGGAAAATCCCATGGACGGAGGAGCCTGGTAGGCTGCAGTCCAAGGGGTCGCTAAGAGTTGGACATGACTGAGCAACTTCACTTTCTCTTTCCACTTTCATGCATTGGAGAAGGAAATGGCAACCCACTCCAGTGTTCTTGCCTGGAGAATCCCAGGGAAGGGGAAGCCTGGTGGGCTGCCATCTATGGGGTCACACAGAGTCGGACACGACTGAAGTGACTTAGCATAGCATAGCATATAGTTTCATTGTTCCTGCTTTTGGGGGCCTCTGTAAGATGCTTTCAAATATGATATCATGCTATGGAAAAGGGATTGGTTTACAAGTCTTACCAGTTAAGTAAGAGCTCTCTGAGAAATAGTTGTTGGACCTATCATTTCCTTTCTTTTACTGTACACTTCGAAGTTTCTTCTGATCAGGGTCTTATTGAAAGCACAATAAAGAACTGAGCAGAAGCAGTAACAGTGCAGCCTCTTCTATGAAGTGGAAGAAACCAGCAGTCAACAAGTCCATAGTCTGTGACGGTTTGTGATATTTCCATTTAGAACTGGATCAAAAGTATTAACCCACTTTACAGAGAAGAACCCTTTCTGAAAAGTTGGAATAGGATTAAAAAACATTCCTGCAACATAAATTTTTAAAGCTATCTGTTGACTACAGCAGTGCAATATAAGAATCTACGCTACAGAACAGTCACCTAACCAGTGGTACTAGCTCTTGCTATGCTATTATGAGCATAGTAGCTAGCAGAGCACTTCTTCATGGCCTAAATACCTAGAGACGTAGATTTAATGGCTAAGCCCTGGAGTTCTAACTATCTAATGGTCTCATTCTAATTTCCAGTTCTGTTAATTCAGTAAGAAAACTTACAGAAAGTTATCTCTTAGGACCTGTCTCCATAAAATCTTACACTTATGAAAATGTGTACACACTTCTGTGAGATCCTGTAAGCCTGCTAATATGACAGTGTTATATGACAGTGAATTATTATTCAGAAGTTTAGTTTTCAAAAGGGGAGGATGAAAGGTGTTGATCTCTGCAGTTTAAGCATTATGTAAGTAGTGGCTTCATGATAGTGGAGCTGTGCATTTAAAAAATTTTGCAACTCCCAAGAGAATTTTTTTCTGAAACTTGCTTAAGTGCTCAGGTCATTACTGTTTATAGGATTAGGTAGGTCATTTGCTGTTGTCAGGTTACATTTGCAATTGTTGAGCAAGACTATTTCAGCCACAAAACTATGTTAATCTCCCCAGGACATTCATTCCTAAACTCTTTGCTGACAGTACACAAGTTATCATATAGCCTGCATGGGAGTGTGAGGTACAGTTCTATTTTCAGCTCACCCTCTGGCTTGCTCTATAACCTTGGGAAAATCACTTCTAGACCTTGTGCCACAGATCTGCCATCGGCCAAATTAGGCTGGTTAGTAACCATCCTTTGGCTAAGTCAGTGGAAGTGATGAATTCTGGAGTTGAGCAATTAAGAACTTTGACATGCTCTCTGAGAGTCAGTTACAATATTGATTCTTTTCTCTGTGA
This sequence comes from Tragelaphus eurycerus, assembly GCA_935064755.1. Classification (NCBI taxonomy): domain Eukaryota; kingdom Metazoa; phylum Chordata; class Mammalia; order Artiodactyla; family Bovidae; genus Tragelaphus; species Tragelaphus eurycerus. The sequence continues at coordinate 23,812,700 of CAKXYN010000016.1, forward strand.
ATTTTCCTCACAGACAAGTTCTTGAATATTTGATTATATGTTTGCTCTAATAACACTTCAGTGAACACATAGAACAATTTTTCTAAAACTGGACAGCCCAGCTACATTCCTTGCAGCCTTGTTGCCAAGAGAGAATAAGTGTTACTTTTTTCATCTTACCTATTCATTTCCATGCTCCCCCAGCCATTATCCACCGTATACCTCAACATCACTTCCACAGGATTTTGCTGTGGCAGGGGCTTAGCCACAATCCATTCATTCTGTTTTAGTCAGTGGATGGGGATCAATATGGTTAGAACAAACGGGAATTTTAAAAAATTCATATATTTAAGCCTCTCCTAAATGTAAAACCGGGGAAGGCAATGGCACCCCACCCCAGTACTTCTTCCTGGAGAATCCCATGGACGGAGCATCCCGGTAGGCTCCAGTCCATGGGGTCGCTGAGAGTCGGACATGACTGAGCGACTTCACTTTCACTTTCATGCATTGGAGAAGGAAATGGCAACCCACTCCAGTATTCTTGCCTGGAGAATCCCAGGGACGGTGGAGCCTGATGGGCTGCCGTCTGTGGGGTCACACAGAGTCGGACACGACTGAAGCGACTTATCTTAGCAAATGTAAAACATTTACATTTACTTCATGTTTCTTAGGCCTTCCCTGGTGGCTCAGACAGTAAAGCGTCTGTCTACAATGCGGGAGACCTGAGTTTGATCCCTGGGTCGGGAAGATTTGCTGGAGAAGGAAATGGCAACCCACGCCAGTACTCTTGCCTAGAAAATCCCATGGACAGAGGAGCCTGGTTTCCGTGGGGTCACAAAGAGTTGGACACGACTGAGCGACTTCACGTTGGTTCACGTTTTCTTATCCTTATGACAAATATCAACTAGAGCACCCCTTCCCTTTGTAATCCAAATAAGATCTTCCCAAACATCCAATTTGTGTGTTCAGAGCCATTCCCAAGATGACCAGTCATTTCTGAGGGGCTCACTTTGTTCTGTCTTTTCTGGCCATGAACCCTGCATCCAACGGTTCTGTCTTCTCACTGTCAATTGCTTCCACTTCATTCTCTTCCTCAGTTTCTACAAAACTTGATTCACATGGAGCTTTAGTGAGAAAACAACTAAAATTTATATATTAGATACTCCTGTTCCTTTAAAGGTTCCATTTCTCACCCTATCACCAGGGACTTCCTACCAGCCTTCCGCCTACTCAGCAACCCAGACCATCTCTTCTTCTCCCTCTTTCACATAGGAGCAAATATAAATTCCTCCCATGTTTTTATGCAAAGCAGCTTTTCTTGTTTTGCTAGGGCTCATACCCATGTTTTCAGAGTCTCACCTTATGCCAGAACAGTTTATTAGGGAATTTTCCCATACACAGTTTTTTTACCCCCTAAGAAGAATTTTGATGCCATTTATTACTAAATTTCTTCCTCCTTATACTTAACAATGTACATATATTTATGTATAGTTACTAGAATTTAGAAACTAATTCGTATCCTACTTTCTTATTCTTTTGCATGTACTTTTTCCCCTTTATTAATATAGTCTGCATTTGCAACTTTATTAAACATCCTCTCAATTATCCAATTATTTGAGTTGTTTCTAGTTTTATTTTGTTTAGCATTATGAGGAGTATTAATATAAACTTGAGAGTAAACTTTTATTTACTATAAACATTTAGCGAAAATTTATTTTTCTCATTTGGATTATTTTGAGGTATCCCCAAATGTGGATAATGGTACAAGTATGAATAATTTCATAAATCTTGTGTTTTGCCTCAGTAATTTCAATAACAGTTGTCCTAGTAATTTATCAATTTATGAGTTTAGCCATTTTTCTTAGCTCTGCCAATATTCTCCTTCGTAATTTTCAATTAGCCTTTCAGTAAGGCTAATCATTTCCCCAAGATTCACTTCTTTGACTTTCTACATGTATGAATATTTGGTCATATGTTGTAACTTCTTGTTTAGTGAAGTTTGAGTATTTGCTCTGTTTTAACACTTTTATTGAGATATAATTCACATAGAACTCATCCATTCAAAGTATACAATTCAATGAATTTTAGTATATTCAAATAGACTTATGAAACCATCACCACAATACATTTTAGAACATTTCTTTATCCCAAAAAGAAACCCCATGCCTCTGGCCATTATCCCTAGTCCCTTCATCCCACCCCCAGCCATGGGCAACTACTAATCTTTGTTTCTATAGATTTGCTTATTTTTTGGATATTTCATATAGATGGAATCACATGATATGTGGTCCTTAGTGATTGGTTTCTTTCATTTAATATAATGTTTTCAAGGTGTTTCTATGTTGTAGCATGTATGAGTCCTTCATTCCTTTTTTATTGATGGATAACATTACATTATATGAATAGATCATATTTCTTCATCCGTTCACCAGCTGATGGGCACGTGTGCTGTCTGCACTTTTAGATTACTATGAACAATGGTGCTATAAACATTATGTACAAGTGTTTGTGTGTACATTTATTTGGGAGTATATATGTAAGAGTGCAATTGCTGGGATACTTATATGTTTAACTATGTTTTCCAAAGTGGATGCATCATCTTACATTCCCATCAACAGTGTAAGAGGATTCTAATTTCTCCACATTCTTGCTATATTAGTTTACTAGGGCTGCCAAAACAATATATCACCGACATGGTGGCTTAAACAACAGAAACTAATCTTATAGTTCTGGAGCCTGGAAGTCCCAGAACAAGGTATTAGCAGGTTTGGTTTCTTCTGCAGTCTCTCTCCTCAGCTTGGAGATGGTCACATTCTCGCTGTGTCCTCATATGACCTTTTCTGTGTGTGTGCATATCGCTGATGTCTCCACTTTTTATAAGGACGCTAGGCATATTAGGTTAGGGCCTCACCTTAAGACCTCATGTCACTTTTAGTTACCGAGTCTCTAAAGACCCTATCTTCAAATACATGCGTACATACATATATATACATAACATTATTGAATTAGTATATATAATATAATATATATAATAATATATATATAATAATGTAAAACATTATTGAGTAGGAAAATGGGCAAAGGATATGAACAGAATGTTCACAAAAAGGAAGTTTCAAAAAATTAAATTTGATAAATACTATAGAGAGATGTGGTGAAAATGATGCCCTGAAAAATTGCTGTAGGAGCATAATTGAAACAACAAATTGATGCAGTCATTAAAAAGTTGTTCAAAATATAATGGAAAGTGAAGAAAAAGCAGGGTGGCAAAACTGTACTTTGTGTGTGTGTGCGTGCGTGGGTGTGTGTGACAGAGAGAGAGAGAGGAGAGATTGGGGGGAAATAACGAATATTTATATATTGCACAGAATGTCTCTGAAAAGATATGCAGGAAATTTGTTAACAGTGGTAGCCTAGAAGGAAAGAAAACTAGGGACAGTGGATGACAGAACCTTTCTTTTCTTTGCATATTGTGTATTTCTGACGCTATTTAAAATTTAGCTATCACACATACTATCTAGTCGTCTTTAAGGAAAAAAGAAAAAAAATGTGTGGACTGTGTATCACGACCACTAGATATTAAGGTATTAGATATTCAGGGTATTAGTCTTTTTAGTTCCCGCCTGGCCTAAATCTCCCCCAACGCTCTCCCCCTCCTCCTTGCAAAACATGACTTTTTATATTGGAATGCACCCCATGCGGGCTCCCCTATTTATGTTTCCGAATCTGCTTCTGCACCCGACCGACTGAGAGATACTCCAAAGTAAGGGCTGTTTCCCATTGCCGTCTGTCCGCAAGCACCGCGGCTGGCCCTCGATAGGTGGGTGTTTTAGAAACAACACATGAAGAAATGTTTGTCTAAAAAGGGAAAGAGACCCCGCAGAATAAGAACCGTATCCCGCACGTCTTAGATCTCTTATTTGCGGAATGTTTTCCCTCCCCGCTCCTCATTCACTTGAAAGCCACTGTTCCAACCAGGGCCAAGAGGAAACCTGGATGTGCCTTGGCAGCAGGGTGAGGACCGCCGCGCAAGTGGCATCACTAGGAAGCCGGGCCTACTCCGCCCCACCCCGATGGGCGGGCCCCCGCTGCAAGGTGCAGTGCGACCCGGGACTCGCGGGCGCCGTGCGCGGAGCGCGAAGAGCTACGTGGTTTCTGCGCTAGAGCTGCAGGCAATGCCGGGAGACAACGTTCCCGCCAGGGGTACAACCCCGGCGGCTACTAGAGCCGGAGCTCGGAGCTCCGTCTCCTCGACTGCCGTGGCGCCTCTGGTTACCGACCCACTGGAGAGGTGAGCGTCTACCGGGCTCCCCGCCCCCTCCTGTGCTCGGGGCAGTTGGCAGCGGGCGCACAAGCAGGGACGGGCAGCCAGGCAGGGTCCAGGCTAAGGCACCGTCGCGTCGTGGGGTTAGGACACCGGACCCCACTCAACCTCCGACTGTCACTCCCAAGTCTACTGGTCTTTGGCGCTAAGCAAGTTGTGTTTGCGGAGGCTCCCAGCCGGTCAGCTGGCGGTGGAACGCCTCACCGGCATTCGCCTCTTGACTTCGCGGTTTGGTAACTCTTCTTAGATCCAGACGCGCGCAGTGGATGCGGCGCTGTGCGGGTGGGTCTGGAAAACAGCGATTAAATAAATGATAAGTTACACTGAGAGGTCTTGAGATGGGAGTGGGGTGATGAGGGGTCGCCAGAAGTCAGTGAGATAGCTCGGATGAACTCAAGCTCTTTTTAAAGAAATTAATCTGTGGAACTGCATAATATGCTATATCTCAGCCCAAAATAGTGTTTGATGTCAAGGTAGTCACTTGAAGTCAACACTGACACGTTTGTTTTCTAAATAATACGTTTTGAGCTTTCTTATTTTAATAGATTTCTCTCAGAGGAATTTCTACAGGAAAATAAAAGAAACCATGTGAACTGTTTTGAGTTTTTTGGGGTTTTTTAGCCATCATTTTTGAGGGATAAATGGCAGCCAGCTCCAGTCTTCTTGCCTGGAGAATTCTATGGACAGGGAAGCCTGATTGGCTGCAGTCCGTGGGGTCGCAGAGAGTCGGACGCGACTGAGTGACTGACACACTCCTTCCAGTTTGCTTAGGCTTGTTTTTCACCCACAACGGCGCGTGCGCCGCCGCTCGGGTCCCACAGGGCGACCGAGGGAAATTGGCCACGCCCAGCAGCCCTACACGGCGGCCGACGCTGGTTTGTCCTCAGAGCGGGAAGGAATAGCCACCCGCCTGGCTGCGGGTTGCAGCGATCTGCGTGTACCCCGAGTCCCCAGGAAGCCGAGCTGCACACCTGTTAGGACACCGCTCAAGTCTCACTCAGACTGGAGGGCACTTTCTTTTCACCTTTGTGTAAGAGTCTTGTCTCTGGTCCTTAGAGCAATTTAAAGAAATTGTTCTGACAACCCAGTCCCAGTACTGTCCTGCCCTCTCCCAGTCTATGGCTTTTGTTGCGAGTCGACAGGAGCCAGGAGTGAAGAGAATGAAACACATTTTGCAGAACGGAATTCTGGTATTACGCCTGGTATTATGTCATGATTCTTGGCGCTGGTTTCCGGTTCGAATTCTGGTGGCATTGTTTCAGTCGGCTTTGTCCTTTTCCAAGCCCCCGTGAGTTTAGTTTCAGTCAAAAAGGAATGCTTATTTCTTATCCTGTAAGGGCTAGGAAAAGGGGTTGCTGGGATGAGAAAAAGGTTCTGGAATTTAGTCTGCCTCCTTCCGAGATTCAGATTATGGATTTTTTAAAATGAGGGCATATTGGAGATTTCTATGTAGAATCAGATCAGATCAGTCAGATCAGATCAGTCGCTCAGTCATGTCCGACTCTTTGCGACCCCATGAATCGCAGCACGCCAGGCCTCCCTGTCCATCACCAACCCCTGGAGTTCACCCAGACTCACATCCATCGAGTCAGTGATGCCATCCAGACATCTCATCCTCTCTTGTCCCCTTCTCCTCTTGCCCCCAATGCCTCCCAGCATCAGTCTTTTCCAATGAGTCAACTCTTCGCATGAGGTGGCCAAAGTACTGGAGTTTCAGCTTTAGCATTATTCCTTCCAAAGAAATCCCAGGGCTGATCTCCTTCAGAATGGACTGGTTGGATCTCCTTGCAGTCCAAGGCACTCTCAAGAGTCTTCTCCAACACCACAGTTCAAAAGCATCAATGCTTCAGTGCTCAGCCTTCTTCACAGTCCAACTCTCACATCCATACATGACCACAGGAAAAACCATAGCCTTGACTAGACGAACCTTTGCTGGCAAAGTAATGTCTCTGCTTTTGAATATGCTATCTAGGTTGGTCATAACTTTCCTTCCAAGGAGTAAGCGTCTTTTAATTTCATGGCTGCAGTCACCATCTGCAGTGATTTTGGAGCCCAGAAAAATAAAGTCTGACACTGTTTCCACTGTTTCCCCATCCATATGCCATGAAGTGATGGGACCAGATGCCATGATCTTCGTTTTCTGAATGTTGAGCTTTAAGCCAACTTTTTCACTCTCCTCTTTCACTTTCATCAAGAGGCTCTTCAGTTCCTCTTCATTTTCTGCCATAAGGGTGGTGTCATCTGCATATCTGAAGTTATTGATATTTCTCCCGGCAATCTTCTTGTGTTTCTTCCATTCCAGCGTTTCTCATGATGTACTCTGCATAAAAGTTAAATAAACAGGGTGACAATATACAGCCTTGATGTACTCCTTTTCCTATTTGGAACCAGTCTGTTGTTCCATGTCCAGTTCTAACTGTTGCTTCTTGACCTGCATACAGATTTCTCAAGAGGCAGATCAGGTGGTCTGGTATTCCCATCTCTCTCAGAATTTTCCACAGTTTCTTGTGATCCACACAGTCAAAGGCTTTGGCATAGTCAATAAAGCAGAAATAGATGTTTTTCTGGAACTCTCTTGCTTTTTCCATGATCCAGCGGATGTTGGCAATTTGATCTCTGGTTCCTCTGCCTTTTCTAAAGCCAGCTTGAAATCAGGAAGTTCACGGTTCACATATTGCTGAAGCCTGGCTTGGAGAATTTTGAGCATTACTTTACTAGCGTGTGAGATGAGTGCAATTGTGTGGTAGTTTGAGCATTCTTTGGCATTGCCTTTCTTTGGGATTGGAATGAAAACTGACCTTTTCCAGTCCTGTGGCCACTGCTGAGTTTTCCAAATTTGCTGGCATATTGAGTGAAGCACTTTCACAGCATCATCTTTCAGGACTTGGAATAGCTCCACTGGAATTCCATCACCTCCACTAGCTTTGTTCCTAGTGATGCTTTCTAAGGCCCACTTGACTTCACATTCCAGGATGTCTGGCTCTAGGTCAGTGATCACAGCATTGTGATTATCGGAGTCATGAAGATCTTTTTTGTACACTTCTTCTGTGTATTCTTGCCACCTCTTCTTAATATCTTCTGCTTCTGCTATGTAGAATAGTGTAATTCTTGTTCTTATCAGGGAGTTGGAAAAAATAGAATGCCACTCTTAAGTGATTAGAAAAAGTATATATACTTGAAACACTTTAAAAATCCGAATATTGGAGGAGGAGCTAAGAGGGCGGAGGAATAGGACGGGGAGAACACTTTCTCCTCCACAAATTCATCAAAAGAACATTTAAACGCCGAGTAAATTCCACAAAACAACTTCTGAATGCCGGCAGAGGACATCAGACACCCTGAAAAGCAACTCATTGCCTTCTAAAGGAGGTAGGAAAAAATATAAGACAAAAAAGAGACAAAAGAGGGAGGGACGGACCTCCATCTGGGGAAGGGAGTCTTAAAAAGAGAGGTTTCCAAACACCAGGAAACATTCTCACTGCCGAGTCTGTGCCGAACCTGGGAAGCATAGAGGGCAACATAACAGGGAGGAAAAATAAATAAACAATTAAAACCCACAGATTACGAGCCCTACGATAACTTCCCCAGCGGAGAAGCAGCACAAACGCCTGCATCCGCCGTTAGCAAGCGGGGTCTGGGCAGGGAGGCGTGGCTCGGGCTGCATCGCTTAGAGTAAGCATTTGGCCTGAATATCCTGAGCGCTACCTGAGCGAAATAATTTGGGCTAGCAAACCAGACTGTGGGATATCTACCACACAAAAAGCCAGCCCTAACCTAAGACACCGCCAGGCCCACGCACGGAACAAAGGACTGTACAGAGATAGCCAGCTGCAGACTGTTCCGCTCTGGTGACAGGCAGCCAGAGCTGGAGGGGGGCAATCGCAGCCCCAGAGAGACATTATCTACAAAACTGTAAGCAGGCTTCTTTGCTAACTAAGACTTCTTGGGGCTCTGGTCGGTCAACATCCGCCTGAGAAGGTGCGTCGGTTGTACACCTAGAAAACCGAGCGGCGGGGAGGCGATAAGTCGCAGAAGCTGCGCTTGCTAAACACCTCATAACTTGTGCTGCTGGAACCTGCGAAGGACACAAAACGCAGGCCCAACGGAACTTGGGCCTCTGAGGACTACCTGAATGCCTGAACTTGAGGGGCCTAGACCTGGGAGGGGCAAGCAGCCCAGAGCCGGCCGCCGATGGTTCCCTAGAGCCTGAGCAGAGTGGGCAGGGAAGCTACACGTGCCATGAGCTGGGGCAGACCCAGTGTGGCTGAGGCACTGCGAGCACACGCCAGTGTTATTTATTTGCAGCGTCCCTCCCCACAGCGCGACTGAACAAGTGAGCCTTAAAAAAAAAAAAAAAAAAAAAAAAGCGTGTCCACCACTGCCCGCTTTGTATCAGGGCGGAAATCAGAAACTGAAGAGACCAGCAAACAGAAGAAGCTATAACACAGGGAACTGCCGTGGAAGCGACAGGCAATAAACTAAAACCCCGTGGTTAGTACCAACTACAGAGGAAGGGGCCTATAGATCTTGAGAAATTTAAGCTGGAACAAGGAAATAGCCAAAAATGCACTGAACCCACAATACCCACAACAATATCAGAGAAAGTCCTATATATATTTTTACTATTTTTACCATCATTCTTTCTTATTTTTTAATTAAAAAAAATTTTTAATCCTCTATTACTCCTCTAATTTTCACTTTTATAACCTACTATTACTTTGTAAAAAAAAAAAAAATAAATAAATAAAAGACCTTTAAAAAAAAAAACTTCATATATATATATTTTTTATAACTTTTGTGACCTTTTTTTCCCTTTTTTTTTCATTTCTTTTTTTCTTTTCTTTAACATTGTATTTTTGAAACTCCAAACTCTACTCTAGATTTTTAACTTTTGCTTTTTTGGTATTTGGTATCAATTTGTACCTATATTTTCTTTATAACTTTTATGACTCTTTTTTTTCCTTTTCTTTTTCTCTCTTTCTTTTCCTTCTTCTTTTCTTTAACATTGTATTTTTGAAACTCTACTCTAGAATTTTAATTTTTGCTTTTAGGCATTTGTTACCAATTTTGTACCTTTAAGAACCTAATCTTCAGTACCCACTTTTTACTAGGGAGCGAGATTACTGGCTTGACTGTTCTCTCCACCTCCAGACTCTCCTTTTTCTCCACCAGGTCACTTGCGTCTCCTCCCCAACCCCTCTCTACTCTACCCAACTCTGTGAATTTCTGTGTGTTCCAAACAAAGGAAAACACTTAGGGAACTGATTACTGACTGGATCTGTCTCTCTCCTTTTCATTTCCTCCTTTTATCCTCCTGACCACCTCTGTCTCCTTCCTCCCTCTTCTCTTCTCTGTATAACTCCATGTACATCTCTGAGCGGTCCAGCTGTGGAGTGCACATAAGGAAGTGATTACTGGTTAGCCTGCTCTCTCCTCTATTGATTCTACCACATCTCATTCGGGTCACCTCTAACTCCCTCCTCCCTCTTCTCTTCCCCATGTAAATCTGTGAACCTCACTGGGTGACCCTCAGGTGGAGAAACTTGTCATCTTTAACCTAGATGTTTTATCAATGGTGCTGTATAGAAGGAGAAGTTTTGAGACTACTGTAAAAATAAGACCGATAACTGGAAGCAGGAGGCTTAAGTCCAAACCCTGACTCCAGGGAACATTAATTGACAGGAGCTCATCAAATGCCTCCATACCTACACTGAAACCAAGCACCACACAAGGGCCAACAAGTTCCACGGCAAGACATACCAAGCAAATTCTCCAGCAACACAGGAACACAGCCCTGAGCTCCAATATACAGGCTACCCCAAGTCACCCCAAATCATAGACATCTCATAACTCATTACTGAACACTTCATTGCACTCCAGAGAGAAGAAATCCAGCTCCATCTACCAGAACACCGACACAAGCTTCCCTAACCAAGAAACCTTGACAAGCCACCTGTACAAACCCACACACAGTGAGGAAACACCACAATAAAGAGAACTCCACAAACTGCCAGAATACAGTAAGGACAACCCAAACCCAGCAATTTAAACAAGATGAAGAGACAGAAGACTACCCAGCAGGCAAAGGAACAGGATAAGTGCTCACCAAACCAAACCAAAGAGAAAGAAATAGCGAATCTACCTGATGAAGAATTCCGAATAATGATAGGGAAATTAATCCAAAATCTGGAAATCAAAATGGAATCACAGATAAATAGCCTAGAGAAAAGCATTGAGAAGATGCAAGAAAGGTTTAACAAGGACCTAGAAGAAATAAAAAAGAGTCAATATATAATGAACAATGCAATAAATGAGATGAAAAACACTCTGGAGGCAACAAATAGTAGAATAACAGAGGCAGAAGATAGAATTAGTGAATTAGAAGATCAGATCAGTCACTCAGTCGTGTCCGACTCTTTGTGACCCCATGAACTGCAGCACGCCAGGCCTCCCTGTCCATCACCAACTCCCGGAGGTCACTCAGACTCACATCCATCAAGTCAGTGATGCCATCCAGCCATCTCATCCTCTGTCGTCCCCTTCTCCTCCTGCCCTCAATCCCTCCCAGCATCAGAGTCTTCTCCAATGAGTCAACTCTTCGCATGAGGTGGCCAAAATACTGGAGTTTCAGCTTTAGCATCATTCCTTCCAAAGAAATTCCAGGATTGATCTCCTTCAGAATGGACTGGTTGGATCTTCTTGCAGTCCAAGGGACTCTCAAGAGTCTTCTCCAACACCACACTTCAAAAGCATCAATTCTTCGGCGCTCAGCCTTCTTCACAGTCCAGCTCTCACATCCAAACATGACCACAGGAAAGACCATAGCCTTGACTAGGTGAACCTTTGTTGGCAAAGTGATGTCTCTGCTTTTGAATATGCTATCTAGGTTGGTCATAACTTTCCTTCCAAGGAGTAAGTGTCTTTTAATTTCATGGCTGCAGTCACCATCTACAGTGATTCTGGAGCCCAGAAAAATAAATTCTGACACTGTTTCCACTGTTTCTCCATCTATTTCCCATGTAGTGATGGGACCAGATGCCATGATCTTCATTTTCTGAATGTTGAGCTTTAAGCCAACCTTTTCACTCTCCACTTTCACTTTCATCAAGAGGCTTTTTAGCCCCTCTTCACTTTCTGCCATAAGAGTGGTGTCATCTGCATATCTGAAGTTATTGATATTTCTCCCAGCAATCTTGATTCCAACTTGTGTTTCTTCCAGTCCAGCATTTCTCATGATGTACTCTGCATATAAGTTAAATAAACATGGTGACAATATGCAGCCTTGACGTACTCCTTTTCCTATTTGGAATTAGAAGATAGAATGGTAGAAATAAATGACTCAGAGGAGAAAAAAGAAAAAAGAATTAAAAGAAATGAGGACAATCTCAGAGACCTCCAGGACAATATTAAACGTTACAACATTCGAATCATGGGAGTCCCAGAAGAAGAAGACAAAAAGAAGGACCATGAGAAAATACTAGAGGAGATAATAGTTGAAAACTTCCCTAAAATGGGGAAGGAAATAATCACTCAAGTCCAAGAAACCTAGAGAGTCCCAAACAGGATAAACCCAAGGCAAAACACCCCAAGACACATATTAATCAAATTAACAAGGATCAAACACAAAGAACAAATATTAAAAGCAGCAAGGAAAAAACAACAAATAACACACAAGGGAATTCCCATAAGGATAACAGCTGATCTTTCAATAGAAACTCTCCAAGCCAGGAGGGAATGGCAAGACATACTTAAAGTGATGAAAGAAAATAACCTACAGCCCAGATTATTGTACCCAGCAAGGATCTCATTCAAATATGAAGGAGAAATCAAAAGCTTTACAGACAAGCAAAAGCTGAGAGAATTCAGCACCACCAAACCAGCTCTCCAACAAATACTAAAGGACATTCTCTAGACAGGAAACACAAAAAGGGTGTATGAATTTGAACCCAAAACAATAAAGTAAATGGCAATGGGATCATACTTATCAATAATTACCTTAAATGTAAATGGGTTGAATGCCCCAACCAAAAGACAGAGACTGGCCGCATGGATACAAAAACAAGACCCCTACATATGTTGTCTACAAGAGACACACCTAAAAACAGGGGACACATACAGACTGAAAGTGAAGGGCTTGAAAAAGATTTTCCATGCAGATCAGATCAGATCAGTCGCTCAGTCGTGTCCAACTCTTTGCGACCCCATGAACTGCAGCACGCCAGGCCTCCCTATCCATCACCAGCTCTCAGAGGTCACTCAGACTCACATTCATCGAGTCAGTGATGCCATCCAGCCATCTCATTGTCTGTTGTCCCCTTCTCCTCCTGCCCTCAATCCCTCCCAGCATCAGAGTCTTCTCCAATGAGTCAACTCTTCCCATGAGGTGGCCAAAATACTGGAGTTTCAGCTTTAGCATCATTCCTTCCAAAGAAATCCCAGGGCTGATCTCCTTCAGAATGGACCGGTTGGATCTCCTTGCAGTCCAAGGGACTCTCAAGAGTCTTCTCCAACACCACAGTTCAAAAGCATCAATTCTTCGGCGCTCAGCCTTCTTCACAGTCCAGCTCTCACATCCATACATGACCACAGGAAAGACCATAGCCTTGACTAGGCGAACCTTTGTTGGCAAAGTGATGTCTCTGCTTTTGAATATGCTATCTAGGTTGGTCATAACTTTCCTTCCAAGGAGTAAGCGTCTTTTAATTTCATGGCTGCAGTCACCATCTGCAAGACTTTGGAGCCCAGAAAAATAAAGTCTGACACTGTTTCCACTGTTTCTCCATCTATTTCCCATGTAGTGATGGGACCAGATGCCATGATCTTCGTTTTCTGAATGTTGAGCTTTAAGCCAACCTTTTCACTCTCCACTTTCACTTTCATCAAGAGGCTTTTGAGTTCCTCTTCACTTTCTGCCATAAGAGTGGTGTCATCTGCATATCTGAGGTTATTGAGATTTCTCCCGGCAATCTTGATTCCAGCTTGTGTTTCCTCCAGTCCAGCATTTCTCATGATGTACTCTGCATATAAGTTAAATAAGCAGGGTGACAATATACAACCTTGACGTACTCCTTTTCCTATTTGGAACCAGTCTGTTGTTCCATGACCAGTTCTAACTGTTGCTTCCTGACCTGCATACAGATTTCTCAAGAGGCAGATCAGGTGGTCTGGTATTCCCATCTCTCTCAGAATTGTCCACAGTTTATTGTGATCTACACAGTCAAAGGCTTTGGCATAGTCAATAAAGCAGAAATAGATGTTTTTCTGGAACTCTCTTGCTTTTTCAATGATCCAGCAGATGTTGGCAATTTGATCTCTGGTTCCTCTGCCTTTTCTAAATCCAGCTTGAACATCAGGAAGTTCACGGTTCACATATTTCTGAAGCCTGGCTTGGAGAATTTTCAGCATTACTTTACTAGCGTGTGAGATGAGTGCAATTGTGTGGTAGTTTGAGCATTCTTTGGCATTGCCTTTCTTTGGGATTGGGATGAAAACTGACCTTTTCCAATCTTGTGGCCACTGCTGAGTTTTCCCAATTTGCTGGCATATTGAGTGAAGCACTTTCACAGCATCATCTTTCAGAATTTGGAATAGCTCAACTGGAATTCCATCACCTCCACTAGCTTTGTTCGTAGTGATGCTTTCTAAGGCCCACTTGACTTCACATTCCAGGATGTCTGGCTCTAGGTCAGTGATCACACCGTCATGATTATCTGGGTCGTGAAGCTCTTTTTTGTACAGTTCTTCTGTGTATTCTTGCCACCTCTTCTTAATATCTTCTGCTTCCGTTAGGTCCATACCATTTCTGTCCTTTATCGAGCCCATTTTTGCATGAAATGTTCCTTTGGTATCTCGGATTTTCTTGAAGAGATCCTTAGTCTTTCCCATTCTGTTGTTTTCCTCTATTTCTTTGCATTGATCACTGAAGAAGGCTTTCTTATCTCTTCTTGCTATTCTTTGGAACTCTGCATTCAGACGTTTATATCTTTCCTTTTCTCCTTTGCTTTTCGCTTCTCTTCTTTTCGCAGCTATTTCCAAGGCCTCCCCAGACAGCCATTTTGCTTTTTTGCATTTCTTTTCCATGGGGATGGTCTTGATCCCTGTCTCCTGTACAATGTCACGAACCTCATTCCATAGTTCATCAGGCACTCTATCTATCAGATCTAGGCCCTTAAATCTATTTCTCACTTCCACTGTATAATCATAAGGGATTTGATTTAGATCATACCTGAATGGTCTAGTGGTTTTCCCTACTTTCTTCAATTTCAGTATCCAAATTGGAAAAGAAGAAGTAAAACTCTCACTGTTTGCAGATGACATGATCCTCTACGTAGAAAACCCTAAAGATTCCACCAGAAAATTACTAGAACTGATCAATGAATATAGTAAAGTTGCAGGATATAAAATTAACACACAGAAATCCCTTGCATTCCTGTACACTAATAACGAGAAAATAGAAAGAGAAATTAAGGAAACAATTCCATTCACCATTGCAATGAAAAGAATAAAATACTTAGGAATATATCTATCTAAATAAACTAAAGACCTATATATAGAAAACTATAAAACACTGGTGAAAGAAATCAAATAGGACACTAATAGATGGAGAAATATACCATGTTCATGGATTGGTAGAACCAATATAGTGAAAATGAATATACTACCCAAAGCAATTTATAGATTCAATGCAATCCCCATCAAGCTACCAATGGTATTCTTCACAGAGGTAGAACAAATAATTTCTCAATTTGTATGGAAATACAAAAAAACCTTGAATAGCCAAAACTATCTTGAGAAAGAATGGAATTGGAGGAATCAACCTGCCTGACTTCAGGCTCTACTACAAAGCCACAGTCATTAAGACAGTATGGTACTGGCACAAAGAGAAATTTAGATCAATGGAACAAAATAGAAAGCCCAGAGATAAATCCACGCACGTATGGACACCTTATCTTTGACAAAGGAGGCAAGAATATACAATGGATTAAAGACAATCTCTTTAACAAGTGGTGCTGGGAAAACTGGTCAAACACTTGTAAAAGAATGAAACTAGAGCACTTTCTAACACCATACACAGAAATAAACTCAAAATGGATTAAAGATCTAAATGTAAGACCAGAAACCATAAAACTCCTAGAGGAAAACGTAGGCAAAACACTCTCTGACATACATCACAGCAGGATCCTCTATGACCCACCTCCCAGAATATTGGAAATAAAAGCAAAAATAAACAAATGGGACCTAATTAAACTTAAAAGCTTCTGCACAGAAAAGGAAACTATAAGCAAGGTGAAAAGACAGCCTTCAGAATGGGAGACAATAATAGCCAATGAAGCAACATACAAACAACTAATCTCAAAAATATACAGGCAACTCCTACAGCTCAATTCCAGAAAAATAAATAACCCAATCCAAAAATGGGCCAAAGAACTAAATAGACATTTCTCCAAAGAAGACATACAGATGGCTAACAAACACATGAAAAGATGCTCAACATCACTCATTATCAGAGAAATGCAAATCAAAACCACTATGAGGTACCATTTCACACCAGTCAGAATGGCTGCTATCCAAAAGTCTACAAGCAATAAATGTTGGAAAGGGTGTGGAGAAAAGGGAGCCCTCTTACACTGTTGGTGGGAATGCAAACTAGTACAGCCACTATGGAGAACAGTGTGGAGATTCCTCAAAAAACTGGGAATAGAACTGCCTTATGATCCAGCAATCCCACTGCTGGGCATACACACTGAGAAAACCAGAATTGAAAGAGACACATGTACCCCAATGTACATTGCAGCACTGTTTATAATAGCCAGGACTTGGAAGCAACCTAGATGTCCCTCAGCAGATGAATGGATAAGAAAGCTGTGGTACATATACACAATGGAGTATTACTCAGCCATTAAAAAGAATACATTTGAATCAGTTCTAACGAGGTGGATGGAACTGGAGCCTATTATACAGAGTGAAGTAAGCCAGAAAGAAAAACACAAATATAGTATACTAACACATATATATGGAATTTAGAAAGATGGTAACAATAACCCTGTATACGAGACAGCAGAGGAGACACTGATGCATAGAACAGTCTTTTGGACTCTGGGAGAGGGAGAGGATGGGATGATTTGGGAGAATGGCATTGAAATATGTATAATATCATGTTTGAAACGAGTCGCTAGTCCAGGTTCGATGCCTGATACCGGATGCCTGGGGCTGGTGCACTGGGACGACCCAGAGGGATGGTATGGGGAGGGAGGAGGGAGGAGGGTTCAGGATGGGGAACACATGTATACCTGTGGCGGATTCATTTTGATGTATGGCAAAACCAATACAATACTGTAAAATTAAGTAAAATAAAATTTAAAAAAATAAATACAGTTTCAAAAGAAAAAAAAAAATCCAAATATTTCTGTTATTTCTCTTGTACAATAAAAAAGGACCCTTAGTTTATCTTTTCAGTAAGTCTCTTTTTGCATGTGCTCAAAGGACTTGGGTTGTGTTTGGCCACCCCTAATTGTCCTGATTCTGAGTGACTTCTTACTTGAATTTTAAGTGTATTTTAGGGAAGGTAGTTGAGAGAGCTATAAATGTAGTGAATCAATACCTTTTGCTTCTGGGCACATTTTGTGACAGCCAGGAAAAGTTATTTAGCACTCATCTAATGAGAAGGTTTTTGTTGCTGTTTAGTCACTAAGTCCTGTAGGACACTTTTCCAACACACAAACTATAGCCTGGCAGGGTCCTCTGTCCATGAAATTTCTTAGGCAAGAATGGGCTGCCCTTTTCTTCTCTAGGGTATCTTCCTTACCCAGGGATTGAACCCACATCTGAATTGGCAGGTGAATTCTTTACCACTGAGCCATTAGGGAAGCTAATATGTAAGAACAGAATGGTTTAAAGAATTTGTTGGAGATTGCTCGTTTTGGAAAAAATTATGTTGTGTTCATTATAATTTCTGGAATTTTATAGTATGCTGTATCTCACCCTAGAATAGTTTTTGATGTCAATGTAAGTCATCAGAATGCAACACTGACACTTCTTTCTTAAAATAATGTTTTGAACTTTCTTATTTTATGGTAACAATATATTTTTCATTAAAGAAATTTCCCCGAATACAGACAAAATAATATATATTGTTTGAATCATCAATTTTGAAAGATTATTTTTTTCCTAATTTACTTTGGCCTGCTCAGATCAGATCAGATCAGATCAGTTGCTCAGTCGTGTCCGACTCTTTGCGACCCCATGAATCACAGCACGCCAGGCCTCCCTGTCCATCATCAATTCCCAGAGTTCACTCAAACTCATGTCCATTGAGTCAGTGATGCCATCCAGCCATCTCATCCTCTGTCATCCCCTTCTCCTCCTGTCCCCAATCCCTCCCAGCATCAGAGACTTTTCCAATGAGTCAACTCTTTGCATGAGGTGGCCAAAGTACTGAAGTTTCAGCTTTAGCATCATTCCTTCCAAAGAAATCCCAGGGCTGATCTCCTTCAAAATGGACTGGTTGGATCTCCTTGCAGTCCAAGGGACTCTCAAGAGTCTTCTCCAACACCACAGTTCAAAAGCATCAATTCTTCAGCGCTCAGCCTCTCACATCCATACGTGACCACAGCAAAAACCATAGCCTTGACTAGACTGACCTTTGTTGGCAAAGTAATGTCTCTGCTCTTGAATATGCTATCTAGGTTGGTCATAACTTTCCTTCCAAGGAGTAAACATCTTTTAATTTCATGGCTGCAGTCACCATCTGCAGTGATTTTGGAGCCCAGAAAAATAAAGTCTGACACTGTTTCCACTGTTTCCTCATCTATTTCCCATGAAGTGATGGGACCGGATGCCATGATCTTCGGCCTGCTGCTGTAGCCAAATACCCAGTTCCCAATTTGGAATGGTGTTAGTGTTGAATATGCAATTTGGGAGATTGAGGGGCTTATTAAAAAAATACTGTTTCTCCATTGAAATGTCAGCACCAGCAGAGGCTATTACGGCATTTTCTTAAAGAAAGGGATGTGATGATAAAATGCTTTAGTAATTTTGAATATTATAACCACTAACATTAAATGCTGGGAGTTTTAAAATGACATGTAGGAAGGTTTTGAGAATTTAGATCTTTCTGTCATTTCCCAGTGATGTGTTTGAAGCCTCAAGATTTTCCTTGCAGCATTCATGTAAGAGCTGTGGTTTGGTATCAAGGCCAGTAACCTTCTTTTAGACTTTTTGACATGTTACATGAGCAAAATTTTGCAGTTTAAGATTTGAAAGTTTATATGGTACCTGAGCTCAGAGGTTAAAGCATCTGCCCACAATGCAGGAGACCTGGGTTCAATCCCTGGGTGGGGAAGATTCCCTTGGAGAAGGAAATGGCAACCCACTCCAGTATTCTTGCCTGGAGAATCCCATGGACGGAGGAGCCTGGTTGGCTACAGTCTATGGGGTCGCAAAGAGTCGGACACGACTGAGCGACTTCACTTGCACTTTCATGGTACCTGAGGACTCACAGATCAAATTAGTAAAGCATCTTTTGTCATTTCTCTTAAGTACCTTATGTTTTCTTTCCCATTACTATTAGGTTTTTGAAAGGCATATCACTCATACTTATAAAAATTCTTTATTATTTTAGATACACTTGACCCAGCAATTCCACTTCTGGGAATTTATTCCGAGGATTGGATTTGTACACAGGGTTAGTTACTGGATATTTGTTATGAGGTTGTTTATGATGATGGAACTTTGAAAACACTAATTGTCCCTAAGCAGGGTAATAGTAAAATAAAAGAAATTTGACAAAATGAGAAAATGGTCATAATATAATATCAGGATAAAAAAAGAATAAATTCTTTAAATTTCTGAACATTATCCTATTTTGGGTAAAAGACGTATGAAAAGATTGAATTGTAGTGAAAATTAAACTTGATTCAGACTTGGCACTTTGAGAGAAGTTCTTCTGTATAGTGTAGTGCTAAATTAGAAGAAGGAAAAAGAAAAGGCTGTTTTCACATATCTAAGCATTGAAACCATTCTATTTCTGAAATAATCATCAAATACCTAGAGATGAATGGGGAGTTTTCAAGTGTCCCTGCTTATCTACAAGGTTTACTCCTTTTTACTTTATTTGAGCCTTTTAATCTTATTACAGATTAATAGATTTATTGTAAGGATTAAAAGACTGGCAAGTAGGTTCTCAGGTTGGCATGTAAGTATGCAAGTTCAAAATATGTGATAGGATTGCACTGATGTACATCAAAATGTTAAAAGTTATCTCTGGAGAGATGAGATTTGGGGGTATTGTTTTTAGTATTTTCATTATTTCCCAAGATGTTGAAAAAAATGTATTTTAATTTTATACCAAGATAAAGAAGTATGACTTAAAAATTTTTTTCCAAGTAATCAATCATTTCACAGGGTTAAAGATCAGCAAGTTAAAAAACGATGTACAATGGAAAGGCTCCGTCTTTTGCCTGTTCTTCATCTTCTCAATTCCCATTCCTTCAATTTGCCTACCTTGAGTAGTCATTATTACTAGTTTATTGCTTGTCCTCCAGAGATATTTCATGCATTCCCATATCAAAATGGATTTACATTTCCCCCTTCTTAAATGTATTTGTAGTTTCCTTCCATTGCTTTTTCCACTTGACAGTGTATCATAGAGATCTTTTCATATCAATATACATAGCATCCTCAATAAATTTTTTTTCTAAAAAATGATTGTCACAGAAAGAAAGAATAAAGATAGAAAATGGACCTTGATCAAAATGCTGAAGAGGCAATTAAAAGAAGAGATTTCCTCATGGTTGTTGGGGTATTGAGTACCAGGCTCTCTTGCTTAGTGAAGAGGAAATCACTTTGAGTACTGATGTAAGAAACTGTAAAACCTTGCAGTTTAATTAACTAGTAAATTATTTTTAAAATGTTACTGCAAGATCAAAGTAACAATATATGTCTTTGAAAAAATAAGTCAGTTCTTAAAAGTTTACCACAGAAATATGGAACACATTCCTTATTTCTTTCCTGGGAGGCAACTACTTTCAATTCTTACAGGCTTTTCTTCTGTTATTTACCTCTGTCTTTCTAAAAAATACTTTATAACTACTTCTTGACTAAAATTATTTAATGGCTTCTTTGATAAATTGAGAACTGATAACTTAAGATGAGAATTTAGCTCCTTTTCTCTCTATTCTATTTTGACTTCTTCCATCCTCTCAATTGAGATTTATTTCACTATTTTGTTAAATCAGTAGTTAGGTTTTATATTATTATGACTAAGTAAATATGATTAGCCTTTTAACCAAAGATAAACTAAGATCATTGCTTTATCTTTTCCAGTTACTCAAATGCCTTCAAACAAATGCAAGAATCTATCAGCTATTTTTTCCCATAAGACTTCCTTTCTCTAGATCTCATTTTTTCCTATTTGTTTATTTTAGCATATTACATTCCATTATAGGTTATTACAAACTGTTGGATATAATTTCCTGTGCTATATTGTAAATCCTTGTTGCTTATCTGTTTTATGTGCAGTAGTTTGTATCTGTTAATCCCACACTCATAAATTTGTTTTCTATGTCTGTCAGTCTGGTTCTGTTTTGTATATAGATGCATTTGTATTGCTTGCACATATAAATGATATATAGTATTTGTATTTCTGTGTCTGATTTATTTCACTACACATAATATTCTCTAGGTCCATCCATGTTTGCTGCATATGACAAAATTCATTCTCTTTTATGGCTGAATGATATTCCATCGTGTAAGCCAAGAGTTTGTTGATGCGCACTTAAGGTTGCTTCCATGTTTTGGTTATTATAAATAATGCTACTGTGAATATTGTTTGTTTTTGAATTGGAGTTTTCTTTTTCCCTCTGGATATGTGCCCAGGAGTGGAATTGCTAAATCATATGGGATTTCAGTTTTAGGGAATTTATTTATTTATTTTTGGCTGCTCTAGGTCTTTGTTGCTTTTCAGGAACTTTCTCTAGTTGCAGTGATTCGGGACTAGTCTCCGTTGTGCCCAGCTTCTCATTGAGGTGGTCCTCTTGTTGCAGAGCACAGGCTTTAGGTGCACAGGTTTCCGTAGTTGCAGCACCTGGCTCAGCAGTTGCACAACAGGTTCACTTGTGGGTCACAGGCACTAGAGCACAGGCTCAGTCAGTAGTTGCAGCACACAAGCTTAGTTGCTCTGAGGCATGTGGAATCTTCCCAGACCAGGGAATCAAACATGTATCTCCTGCTTTGGCGGGTGGATTCTTATCTGTTGTGCCACCAGGGGAGTCCAGTAGTTCTATTTTTATAGGCCCTAGCTCTAACATCCATACCTTTTGTAAAGGACCTCCATACTGTTTTAGTTAGTGGCTACACTAATTTATATTCCCATGAACAGTGTACAGGAGAAGGCAATGGCACCCCACTCCAGTACTCTTGCCTGGAAAATCCCATGGATGGAGGAGCCTCGTAGGCTGCAGTCCATGAGGTCGCTAAGAGTTAGACACGACTGAGCGGCTTCACTTTCACTTTTCACTTTTCACTTTCATGCATTGGAGAAGGAAATGGCAACCCACTCCAGTGTTCTTGCCTGGAGAACCCCAGGGAGGGGGAGCCTGGTGGGCTGCTGTCTATGGGGTCGCACAGAGTCGGACACGACTGAAGTGACTTAGCAGCAGCAGCAGAACAGTGTACAAGGGTTCCCTTTTCTCTACATTCTTGCCAACATTTATTTGTATGTTAACTTTTTGATGATAGTCATTCTGACCTATGTAAGGTGATAGCTCATTGTGGTTTTGATTTGCATTTCTCTGATAATTAACATTATTGAGCATCTTTTCATGTGCCTGTTAGCATATCTTCTTTGGAAAAATGTCTTTGTATTATTTTTTGCCCATTTTCCACTATTTTTTTAATTGAGTTGTATGAGGTGTTTATGTATTTTGGATATTAACCTCATGTTAGTTCCATTGTTTGCAAATGTTTTCTCCCATTCTGTAGGTTGTCTTTTCGTTTTTTTTTTCTTAATGGTTTCCTTTGCTGTGCAAAAGCTTTTTAAGTTTGATTAGGTCCCATATTTCTTATGCTTTTGGGAGACTGATCTATGAAAATACTGCAGTGGTTTATGTCAGCTATGTTTCACCTGTGGCTTCCCAGGTGGCTAAGCAGTAAAGAGTCTGCCTGCCAATGCAGGAGGCTTGAATTAGTCTCTGGTCAAGAAGATCACCTGGAGAAGGAAATGCCAATCCACTCCAGTATTCTTGCCTGGCAAATCCCATGGACAGAGGAGCCTAGTGGGCTACAGTCCATGGGATCTCAAAAGAGTCAGAAACGACTTAGCAATTAAATGACAACAACAGTGTGTCACCTGTGTTCTCTTCTAGGAGTTTTATGGTGTCATATCTTACATTTAGTTCTCTAAACCATTTTGAGTTTATTTTTGTATATGAGAAAATGTTCTAGTTTCATTGTTTTACATATAGCTGTACAGCTTTCCCAACACTACTTGTTAAAGAGACTCTCTTTTCTCCACTATATATTCTTTTTTATAGATTAATTGAGCATGGGCTTATTTCTGGGCTCTCTATTCTGTTGCATTGATCTATGTTTATGTTTTTGTACCAGGACTGTGCTGTTTTGATTACTGTAGCTTTGTAGTGTACTCTGAGGTCTGGAAGAGTTTTTTCCTTTTTCTTAGGTTTTCTTTGGCAACTCTGGATCTTTTGTGGTTCCATATAAATTTTAGAATTATTTGTTCTAGCTCTATGGAAAATGTTATGGGTATTTTGATAGGGATTGATTGCATTAAATCTGTAGATTGGTTTGGATTCTATGGTCATTTTAATGATATTAATTCTTTTAGTCCAAAAGCATGGGATATATTTCCATTTCTTTAAATTATCTTCAGTTTATTTTATCAGTGTTTTATAGTTTTCAATGTATAGATCTTTTATGTCCTTGGTTAACTTTATTACTAGTTTTTTTTTATGTGATTTTAAGTTTTTTTTTTTTTTTTTTTTTTTGCTTTCTCCTTCTGATATTTCATCATTGGTGTATAGAAAGGCAACAAACTTCTGTGTATTAATCTTGTATCTTGCTACCTTGCTAAAATCATTTATTAGTTTTTGTGTGGAGGCTTTAGGGATAGAGTATCATATAACTTGTAGATGGTGAGTTTTACCTCTTCCCTTCCAATTTGGATATCTTTTCTTTCTTTCTTCCTTCCTTCCTCCCTCCCTTCCTTCCTTCCAATACTGTGTTAAATAAAAGCAGTAAGAGTGGGCATCTTTATTTTGCTCCTGAATTTAGCAGGGACGGAGAATGCAATGGCACCCCACTCCAGTACTCTTGCCTGGAAAATCCCATGGATGGAGGAGCCTGGTAGGCTGCAGTGCATGGGGTCGCTAGAGTCGGACACGACTGAGCGACTTCACTTTCGCTTTTCACTTTCATGCATTGGAGAAGGAAATGGCAACCCACTCCAGTGTTCTTGCCTGGAGAATCCCAGGGACGGGGAAGCCTGGTGGGCTGCCGTCTCTGGGGTTGCACAGAGTCGGACACGACTGAAGCGACTTAGCTGCAGTAGCAGCATGTTGAGATATATTCCCTCTGTACCCCCTCTGATGAAAATTTTTATCATGAATGGATGTTGAATTTTGTCAAGTGCATTTTCTGTGTTTATTAAGATAATCATATGGTTTTTGTCTTTCCTTTTCCCTTTCTCATTCTTCGTACTCTAATCTGGTCTGGTTCTAGGTTTACACCAACCTAAAGATTAGGATTTTTAAAGAGATGAGAAAGAAGATTGACCCATAAAATAAGAATTGGATGCTATGAGGGGACTTCCTGGCAGTTCAGTGATTAAGACTGAGCTTCCAATGCAGGAGGTTGGGGTCTGATCCCTGGTCAGGGAACTAAGATCCCAAATGTTGCGCAGTGTGGGCAAAAGAAAAAAATGGAATTGGATGCTATGAAAGAAAGCAATCAGAGAAGGGGAAAGTGCTCTATAAAATTAAATATATATAATAGCCAAGAGGAAATTCTGAACAAAAGGGAGAAGGTACAGTTCTCGTGGTTTGGTGCATAGCTGGGACTTTCCTTCTTGTCTCTCCTAGTTTGGATCCTTTGCTTACATAGATCCTGGTTTGCTTTACTCAGTCACTTTGGTGAAAGGCTTAGTCCAATTACTTTCTAAGAAAGGATAAAATTTCTAAGTCCTTGTGTGTCTCAGAAATGCCTTTATTTTACTCTTACACTTGATTCTCAGGTACACTTCTTCTGGTGCTCTTCTTTCTGGTATTCTGAAATTTTATGCTTATGTCACCTTACTAAGGTTCTTTTTCTCATTTATTGGGCTTTGATGCTTTCAACCTTTTTCCCCCAGTCTGCTGAAATTTATTTTGCAAATTCTTTCTTTCCATTTAAAATGTTCTCTTTTTTTTTGGCCACAATTCATGACTTGAGGGATCTCAGTTCCCTGACCTGGGCTTGAACCCGGGCCATGGCAGTGAAAGCACAGAAGTAATCACTAGGCCACCAGGCAACTTCCTGTTCTGTCTTTTTCTTTGGTGTTTTAGACCTCCTGGATTGATCCTTTAGTTTTCTTCTCTCTTCTGTTTTTTTTTTTTTTTTAATTCTCTCTCTTTCTGTGAACTTCTCAAGGCAATTTTTTTCAACTCAATCTTCTAGCACTTCTATTTACTATTAAATTTTGATTATTGTATTTTTAACTTTAACCTTTTTCTCTAATTGCTTCTTTTCATGCATTCTGCTCTTATTTTATAGATGTATTTTCTTATCTTTTTAAAGATATTAATTATAGTTTTATTTTTGGAGTTTTCTTTTGCTTTTTTCATTGTTTCTGTCCATTATGGTCCTTTTTCCTGTTTGGCTTTTCTGTTTCTCCAGGGAGAAACCTCCAGTACTCTGTAGTGTGGGAATAATCCTTGGTGTTGACATTCTGGGAGCAGAGCCAATGAAGGGGAATATGTCCAGATTACCTGAGACTACCCCCAGGACTTCCTGGGTGGTCCAGTGGCTAAGACTCTGCACTCCGAATGCAAGGGACCTGGCTTCAATACTAGTCAAGGCATAGATCTCATGTGCCACAACTTTGACCTGGTGCAGCCAAATTTAAAAAAAGAAAGGCTACCCCCAAAGTTCAGTGATCTGCTAAGAGGACCTCAGGATGTAGACATGCTGTGTGTGTGTGTGCTCACACTCTCAGTCTCTAACTTGTGTCTGACCCTTTGAGACCTCATGGCCACCATGCTCCTCTGTCCATGGGCTTTTCTAGGCAAGGATACTGGAGTGGGTTGCCATTTCCTCCTCTAGGGGATCTTCCCTACCCAGGGATCGAACCTGCATCTCCTGCATTGGCAGCTGGACTGAGCCACCTGGAAGCTGTGATTTAATATAGTGATAGGATACAGCATAAAACTGGCAAAGGGAAAAGGGAGTGAGGCAAAGTCCAGAGGAAAGTAGGCGCAAACTTCCAGAGTCCTCTCCCACTGGAGTGACTCAGGCTGTGCTGAATTGCTCCAACAGTGAATTGTAGCAACACGTGTGAAGTGTTGTCTATCAGGGGAGCTCATTTGCAACTCAGTACCCAGGGTTTTTACTGGGTGCTGCTCACATAGGTACCCTCTGCCTAGCACACACCAAAATTCCAGACTCCCAGAAGCAAAGCAAGTCTTCTGCACAAATCACATTGTTTGTGTTTCAGTTCAGTTGCTCAGTCATGTCCGACTCTTTGAGACCCCATGAACCGCAGAACGCCAGCCTCCTTGTCCATCACCAACTCCCGGAGTCCACCCAAACCCATGTCCATCGAGTCGGTGACGCCATCCAACCATCTCATCCTCTGTTGTCCCCTTCTCCTCCTGCCCTCAATCTTTCCCAGCATCAGAGTTTTTTCAAATGAGTCAGCTCTTTGCATCAGGTGGCCAAAGTATTGGAGTTTCAGCTTCAACATCATCTTTTGTTTGTGTTTAGGTGCATTAAACAACCCTTATCAGTTAGGGGATGGTGGGAACCTTGAAATCAGAGTTTTGCCATACAAGGGCTAGCCTTGCAAACAGGCCTTTCAAAAGGATAGCAGTCATAGGCCTACTATGTGAGTTCTTTCCTGCATAGGAATTGAAGACCCCACAGTTTAACATACAGTTGACACTTGGACAATGTGGGATTGGACTGTGCAGGTCTACTTGTACATGGATTTTTTTCAATAAATATATTGGAAAAATGGAGATTTATGACAATTTGAGAAACTGGCAGAGTGAGCATCATATATGTAGATACTGTGCCTATCCTTAGATAAGCATAAGGTGAGTGATATTTAATATAAAATGAATAATGTGTTAGTTTTTTTGCTATTTTATAACTTCGATTTCAAAGAATTACATTACCCATTACAGTATTGTATGCCTGTCTCTTCCTTTCGCTTAATTGGATCAGCCTGTTATCACAGGTAAGTGGCTTCTTTGGAGTAGGAAAATGGCAACCCAGTCCAGTATTCTTGCCTGGAAACTTCCATGGACAGAAGAGCCTTGTGGGCTACAGTCCACGGGGTTGCAAAGAATCAGACAGGACTGAGTGACTGAGCACACACACAGGTGTTTTATGGGAAAAGATAGCAATGTTTCTAATACTGTATTATGAATATGACAGTAATATTTTATACCATAAAAATGTTATAATGACTTATTCATTAGTGGATAGGCTAACTGTAAAGCAATAGCATTGATTACCCTGGGCTACTGTAAGACAGTCATGTTGCTTCTTTGTCATTACTAATGCATGAATTGTTATACCTATAAATATACATTTCTTTTTCACATTATCTTTTCATTTTTTATGTCTAGTGTTAGTAATACATTAGATATCTGCTGTGTTTTGTATCTTATAAGACAATATGATGTAGGTACTGATGATTCTTTAAATAGATGTATACTTACAGTATCACTAAATATAGTGCTGTAAATGTATTTTCCCTTCCTTATGATTTTCTTTTTCTAATGCACTTTTAAAATTTTTAGTTGGGGTATAATTGCTTTACAGTGTTGTGTTGGTTTCTGCCATACAACAAGGTGAAGCAGCCGTAAATGTGCTCATATCCCTTCTCCATCCCACCCCTTAAGGTGGTTGCAGAGCACCGGGCTGAGCTCCCTGTCTCACACAGAAACTTCCCACTAGCTATCTGTGTGACACCCCACTGTCTTCTTCCTCCCCCACCGTGTTCACAAGTCTGTTCTCTAGGTCTGTGTCTCTGTTCCTGCTCTGCAAGTTGGTTCATTAGTACCATTTTTCTACATTTTCATATATATATGTGTTAATATACAATATTTTTCTCTTTCTGATTGACTTCACTCTGTATGACAGTCTCTAGGTTCGTCCACCTCAGTTCAACCGACTCAAATTCATTAATTTTCTTAATAACATTTTCTTTTCTCTAGCTACTTTATTGTAAAAGTACAGTACATAATACATAAAACAAAAAACATGTGTTAATCAACTGTTTGTGTTATTGGTAAGGCTTCCAGTCACAGTAAGCCATTAGTAGTTAGGTTCTGTGGGAGTCAGAAGTTGTAGGTGGATTTTTCACTGCGTGGGGATGGGGATCAGTGTCCCTGACCCCACATTGTTTAAGAGGCAACTGTACAGGGTTTCTCTTAACCTCCTTGTCTTCTGCCTAGAGGCCTATCGTTGTCCTCTACTGGTGACCTGGAGGCTGGAGCCTTTCACCTACTGTAGGGCTGATGGTCACCTGTTTGAAACAGGGTAAGAGAGTGGCTCTGAGTGAGTGAATAGCCAACATTTTGCTGTTGACTTGTCCTATAACTAGAACCACTAATATGGTCTCAGTGTTCCTGAGATCCTTTTCATACTAACACTTAACGTGATGTTTGCCTTTGTCTTACAAGCGTACAATGGAGTTTTCTAGAGGCCTGTAGTGTTATACCAAATGCAGAAATATAAAGCAATGCCACTCTTCTCACTAATTTATTTTTTTGTTTTGGAAAATATAGTTATTTTTCCTTAAAAATCATGAGATTATTTTTAAATGGACTAAAATTTTTTAATTTCTCAGTTTTTTCTTAAGAGAATAAATCTAATAGCTACATATAACCCACATAAACAAAAGTTCTTTGGAGTATCAGTACTTTTTAATTATTGTACGTCCTTGGACCAAAAAGCTTGAGAAACCTACATATCGCATTTTTCTGAGTCTTGCAATTTGTCCTTTTGCTACTTGTCTGTCTATACCTGTGTTGTCCAGTTTGGTAGCCACTAGCCACATATTTAACTTTTAAATATAAGTTAATTAAAATAAAATAAAATAAAAGTTCTGTTTCAGTCTTACCAAATTTCAAGTGGTCAATAACCACATGTGCGTAGTGGCTACTATAATGGACAACAGATCTGGAGCATTTTTATCACTGCAGAAATTTCTGTTAGACAGTGCTGATCAAAGCTGTTAACATTTAGAAGCTGTTCTTATCTCTTCCCCTTATGCTTTTCTACTCTCACGTTCTTTGCTTACATCATGATAGCTGAGCACATAAACATATATTATTGGTTCATAAAACATTTCATCATCATCAGATGATGGGACAGGCTCTGCTAGTGCACACACCCATGTGAAATTATGTAACTCACCACCTGGCTGGGACATGAACCTGGCCAAAACCCATGGTCTTTTAATTGAGATCACATACCTGGTTTCAGGACTTAATGAGGCACAGGTTCTTGATGTCTTATCACAGAAAGAATTCAGTGAGAGACAAAGTGATAGGTAAGAAATAGATTTATTTAGACAGAAAACACACTCCACAGAGTGTGGGTCATCTCAGAAGGCAAGAGGCCTCAGGATATGGGGTTGTCAGTTTTTATAGGAGTGGGTAATTTCATAGGCTAATTAATGAGTGAGGTGTCTTCTAGGTATTATGGTGGGGGGAGGGGGGATTTCCAGGAACTGGGCCACTGCTCACTTTTTGACCTTTGATGGCCAGCCTTGGTACTGTCATGGTACCTAAGGCTGTGTATATGTCATTTATCTGGCTGATGTGTTACAATGAGCATATACTGAAGCTAAAGGTTTAGTGGAAGTTGACTTGTCCGCCGTCTTGAACCTGTTTGGTTCTAGATGTCATGTCCGGGCTATGTCATTATTTTAAATGTTGTGCCCTTACTCTTTCCCCTTTGTTACAGTTGTAACATCTTTTACTTTTTGTTTATTTTTGGCTGTGCTGGGCCTTCACTGCTGGGAGGGCTAGTTGCGGTGAGTTGGGACTACTCTCTCATTGTGGTGGCTACTCGTGTTGTGGAGCATGAGCTTCAGTCACTGGGGCACGATGTAGTTGTGGCTCCTGGGCTCTAGAGCACTGGATCAATAGTTGTAGCACATGGGCTTAGTTGCCCCATGGCATGTGGGATCCTCCTGGATCAGGGATCAAACCCATATCTTCTGCATTAGCAGGTGGGTTCTTTACCACTGAGCCACCAGGGAAGCCCAGTTGTAACATCTTAATGATTCCCTCATTTAATTAGTGACTTAAATAAAATGTGTTCATTTTATATCTGTATGAAAATCATGGTTTTACCCATTTTTGAAAAATTTCCTCCAACAGGACATATATCTAGGACAAGAGGGATTGATTGAGTGATTTTAACCAAAGTTTTAAAAAAGCACAGCCTCTAGAATTACACAATTCAAATCCTGGCTCTTTGAGGCACTCGGGGCCACTGCACTGTGCACCTCCGTTGGGAATCATGCACATTGCAGCCTTTGTGAATGTGTTTCACTGCATAATGTTTTGCACAGGTCTGCACTGCATACATGGAAGCATCGTCTCCACTGCATGTGGAACTGGAGGGAGGAAATTAAAGTGTTAGATGATTAGTCGTGTCCGATTCTTTGTGAGTCCATGGACTGTAGCCCACCAGGCTCCTCTGTCCATGGCATTCTTCAGGCCAGAATACTGGAGTGGGTTGCCATTTCCTTCTCCAGGGAATCTTCCCAACCCAGGGATCAAACCCAGGTCTTCTGCATTGTAGGTGGATTCTTACTGTCTGAGTCACTGGGGAATACTGGAGGGAAGTAGGTAGGGCATAACCTTTGAAAGAATGATGCAGCCTGAGGACATGACATAAACTGATTAGAACCAAATGGGTCCAAGACAAGTTGACTTGCACTAGACCTTGAGCCTTAGTAGATGCTCATTTTAACACATCAGCAGGCTAAATGACACACCTACAGGCCCCATGCAGTTCCAAGGCTGACCATAAGGTTAAAAAATAGGCTGTGGCTCAATTTCTGGAAATCCCTGCCTCTTTTCCAAAACAGTTGGAACAGTCCTCCCACTGATTAGCCTATGAAATCACCCAGCCCCTAAAAACTAACCACACCATATTTCCAGGCAGCTCTCTCCTTCTGAGATGGCCTACACTCTCTGGAGTGTGTTTCTCTCTAAATAAATCCACTTCTTACCTATCACTTTGTCTCTCACTGATTTCTTTATGTGATGAGACATCAAGAACCTGAGCTTTATTAAGTCCTGAACCTGGGTGTATGGTCTCAGTTAAGAAACCATGGGTTGAAGTCCCAATCTGGGTTTTGGCTGGGTTGGAGTCCTGGCACGTGGGTTCAAGTCCCATTTGGAGTTGCACAGTGTCACAAGGAGTTTAAAGGAAGAGTTCACAGAACGGACACATTTACAGATGAGGACGGTTGGAATGAATGCAAAGTCTGAACTGGCCTCTTTGACGGTAGAGGGAAATCAGCTGAACCTCTACCAGACAGAGTTCACGTGCCTAGACGCAAGAATTATTTTGCGCACTGTCAGTTTTCTTCAGTAGAAACTGAAGAAATAGCTCAACAGCAATCAAAGGCTAGAATCAGATAATCTGGTAGAGTGTGATCCCAATGCAGCATAGTTTTCCAAAGAAGCTCACGTTTTTCTCTTACAAAACTCATCCAGTGAAGTTTGGATTTTAATTTACCTACTTGTGTAAAATTGCTGCAGGGAAGAACCAATTCTGACTCCGTGTTGGATCTGTTTCTTTGACTTTATTTACCCTTTGCTTTTTCTTGCTTTTTTTAATTGCAGTCATGCATAATGGCCTGCCTTAAGGAACCCTGCCCTGCTACCTGACTGTTGAAGTGCTTTTATTAGAGACAGTCTGACCTGGCCTACCTGAGAATGCTGCTGCTGCTGCTAAGTCGCTTCAGTCGTGTCCGACTCTGTGCGACCCCATAGACAGAAGCTCACCAGGCTCCCCCGTCCCTGGGATTCTCCAGGCAAGAACACTGGAGTGGGTTGCCATTTCCTTCTCCAGTGCATAAAAGTGAAAAGTGAAAGTGAAGTCGCTCAGTCGTGTCCGACTCTTAGCGACCCCATGGACTGGAGACTACCAGGCTCCTCCATCCATGGGATTTTCCAGGCAAAAGTACTGGGGTGGGGTGCCATTGCCTTCCCCGTACCTGAGAATAGCTGCAGACAAGAAGAAATTAACCCCCTCTTATTTTGCAAGATAAATAGAATTTTTTACTTTACTTCTTCACCTCTTCTCCTTCTCTGTCCTATAAAAGAACATGATATCCAGACCCTGATAAGTTGATGCTTGGAGACATTGTTATTATTGTTCAATCACTAGCTAAGTCATGTCCAACTCTTTGAGACCCCATGAATTGCAGCATGCCAGGCTTCCGTGTCGGAGAAGGTGATGGCACTCCACTCCAGTACTCTTGCCTGGAAAATCCCATGGATGGAGGAGCCTGGTAGGCTGCAGTCCATGGGGTCGCTAAGAGTCGGACACAACTGAGCGATTTCACTTTCACTTTTCGCTTTCATGCATTGGAGAAGGAAATGGCAACCCACTCCAGTGTTTTTGCCTGGAGAATCCCAGGGACGGGGGAGCCTGGTGGGCTGCTGTCTATGGGATCGCATAGAGTCGGACATGGCTTCCCTGTCCTTGACTATCTCCCAGAGTTTGCTCAAATTCATGTCCACTGAGTCAGTGATGTCATTCAGCCATCTCATCCTCTGTCGCTCCCTTCTCTTGCCCTCAGTCTTTCTCAGCATTAGGGTCTTTTCCAATGAGTCAGCTCTTCAGCTTCGGCATCAGTCTTTCCAATGAAGATTTGGGGTTGATTTCCTTTAGGATTGACTGGTTTTACCTCCTTGCTGTCCTAGGAGCTCTCAAGAGTCTTCTCCAGTACCACAATTTGAAAGCATCAATTCTGCGGCGCTCAGTCTTCTTTATGGTCCAACTCTCACATCCGTAGATTTGGAGACATTAGTCTGCCGTCTTCTCGGGTCAGCCACCGTTCTAAATAAAGTCATATTCTTTGCCTCAACACCTCGCCTCTTGGTTAATTGGTCTGTCATGGGGTGAGCAGAGCAAGTTTGGACCTGGTAACAAAACTATCTACGTGAAAATTCTGGTTGACAGAGAGGTTACAGCTAACATTGAAATGAGTAAATTTGTATTATGGGTTCATTTTGTTTGCTAGGTTACTTGCTTGTTTTAAGCAAGTTGTTTAGGTTTATAAGGCAAATTAGTGATGAGCTAAATAGATAATTTAGCTTCTCACTTTGTTGCCAGACAGGTTTCCCTACCAGGGCTGAGAGTGACTGGCAACTTTTAAAAATTCAACACTGCCTGGAGCTTGGAGGACATAGTAAGCCTCAGTCCTTTTTTTTCACTAGAGAGACAGCCTTGTGTACATAGTGAACCATTATACAGTGTGATAGGTACTGTCCCAGAGGTGGGGAAGGCGTGATGTAGAATGACAAACAAGGAAACTGTGAAGTTTGGCTGGAGAGTTAACATTTTGTCAGGGCTTTAAGGACAACTAGAATTTAACCAGAATGATTTTTCTATTCATACAAATATGAGAACTTCCAGTTGTACTTCTAAGTAAAAAGCCAGTCTCCTAGTTGATCCCCAGATCTAGCCTCCCAGTATTCACGTATTGTATAAGGATTGCTCTGTATACCTGTATACATAGTGATGGAAGTGGCCGTGTATAGAGTCTAAGATTTGGTCATAAAAGACTTTGCTGCTTCCATGTGGTCTCTTGGTGTACTTGCTCTGAATGTAACTGACTGTCGTGTTGTGGGAACACTTAAGCAGCCTGGTGAAGAGGCTCATATGGAAAGAAACCAAGTTTACTCTGGGCCCGTGGCCACCTAGCCGAAGAGTATTTCCTAGCTTCCCTGGAACCTAGGTTTATCTTTGTGACTAAGTTCTTGAGAGCAGAAGAGATATGTGCAATTTCTAGTACTTGCCTTTAAAACATACGTTTGCAGTCTTTTTTTCATTATCACTTCTGTAAGGAGCCTTCTTAGACATTTTTTTCCCAAATTGCCCCCATGAAAATTTAATACCATAGATATATATCTGTTTATGCACTGTATGTAATATCTGCGCTTTAGCATAAAAAAGGACTACAGTTTTTTTTGCCCTTCTGCCACCCATGAACCAGCTTTTGCCCTTTGGGGGCATTGTGTCCTTGCTGAGAATGCACATTTTAAAGGACTGGATTTGTTCTCTCCTTCTTTGGGTTTGTTCTCTGTCTTCCTTCTTGTGGGCAGAATTGTGTAGTGAATTAACTTCAATTAGGCAGAAAAAAAGAGAATGTAAGCAACAAAACAGAGGGAACTTGGAAGCTTAGGCAGCATCACAGGCCAAAGCTGCTGGCCTGTGACTAGACAGTTAACTGAGAAAGAAACGTACTCTGGTCTCATCAGACTCATGTATCGATAATTTGCTACAGTTTTGTTTTGTTGCGTTTTTCAACCATTAGTTTTGTCTAGTAGAGTGTACTAGAACTGAGAGTGTACTAGGAGCACATACAGGATCTTCATGAACATTTTAAGGTACATTTCAGAAACGTGAGAAAAAATATTTGAGAATTTAATTCTCCAAACTTCAATAAAATAATACACACACACACAGCACACAGAAGTCGCTCAGTCGTGTCTGACTCTTTGCGACCCCATGGATTATAGCCCACCAGGCTCCTAGGTCCATGGGATTTTCCAGGCATGAATACTGGAGTGGGTTGCCATTTCCTTCTCCAGGGGATCTTCCCGACCCAGGGATCGAACCCGGGTCTCCTGCAATAATATAAGGGGATAAAAAAAGACAAAGAGAGTGGAACAGGAGACCACAGTAATTTCAAGAACCTTTTAGAATATTGAAACTTATTTTAGGACAGTGATCCCCAAAATGTAATCTCTGGGACAGCGGTATCAGTATCATATGGGCACTAACCCGAAATGCAGATCCTTAGGGCTCACCTCAGACCTACTAAATCAGAAACCCTGGAGTGGAGCCCAGTAATCTCTTTTAACAGACTCTCCAAAATGATTCTGATGTGTGTTCATATTTGCGCAGCATTTCCTTCAAAGAATGGAGATTCTCTTGCAAAGTTAGCCAGTTCACAGTATTGTCCTTCCCTCACCGTCCATGCTCACTATTTGTTGGCTCTAGGGGCCAGAGAAGATGGGCATGAGATGTGCAAGCAGGGGTATCCTTTTGTCTTGGGGTGACCACCATTAACATTCTGGTTACCATCTTTTCATGCATTCCTGTATGTGTGCACATGTGCATATCTTTAAATTTTATACGTATGAGATTGTATTGATATTTTAATAGTCACTTTTTAGTTAATCGTTCTCTTTTTACATTCCACATCTTAGCAATATGGTCTTATATTAGCAAGATAATATATACATTTTAGCAAAATTTAGTTTATAAATATTTATATTGTTGAAATATAAATATTATTTAGCTATAGTTTTTTATGCATATATATCATATATAGACACAACCCACAAGTTTTTCTCTTTTGAGGTAATTCATTGAATTAAACTTTCTATTGTTGAGTCAATTTTTATAAATTATAGTTTGCTGAGAAGTCATGTGTGTCCTTTTGATTTTCAAATTTGTTGTCATAGGGTTGCATGTGATTATCTCTTGCAGTTTATTTAGTCTCTTTTATATCTTCTTTCTTCAGCCCTCTCCCTCCTTCCCCACTCTTTACTAAAATCAGGGTTTTGGTTTTTTGTTCTTCCAAAGAACAAAGTTTTGGATTTTTATATCCTTGCTGTTATTTTTAAAATTTACTCTTACATTTATCAATTTCTGCTTCTTGTGTTCTGTTTTTATTCAAAGTAATGAAAAGTTACTTTGAATAATAATTTCTTTACATTTTTTAAAGCCTATTTAATGATGAAAGCATTTAAGACTCTAAAATTTCCTCTGAGGACTGTTTTAGTTTTTTTTTTTTTAGATATTTGAAATACAACTTTATTCTGATTCTAAATGAAAAGGAATGGGAATGACAGTAACAAACAAGATTCCACCTCTCAATATTGTCATGTGACTATAGCAGTCTTATATTTGAAACTCAAGGAGGAAACAACTGTGTTCCAAAACACCTAAATATGCAGGTCCAAAAAATGAAGGTTTTTTTTTTTTAAACTGCCACATTCACTCCAAAGCCCATCCATCTCCTTCAGCATCCAAAGATTAAGCACATGTTCTGCTTAGCTATATAATAAAGTGGCAAACACGCTGCACCACTGACATCACAGGACAGTTGCCTATAAAACTAGACTTCTGACGCTGGGCCCCAGCTTCACTTTCTCACAGGTCATCATCTTCATCCGGGAGAGCAGTTGTCTGAGCAACCTCTAAATCGTGCTCATACTGTGCTGCCAAGGCTGGGTCCATGACCACCTCTGGCGGGGCAAGAGCAGGCATGGCGACAAACTCCAAGTTAGGGTCTCCAATCAGTTTTCTAGCAAGCCAGAGGAAGGGCTTTTCAAAGTTGTAGTTACTTTTGGCAGAAATGTCATAGTACTGCAGATTCTTCTTTCGGTGGAAGACAATTGACTTTGCCTTAACCTTTCTGTCCTTAATATCCACTTTGTTGCCACACAACACAATTGGGATGTTCTCACACACTCGTACCAGATCTCTATGCCAGTTAGGCACATTCTTGTAAGTAACTCTTGATGTTACGTCAAACATTATAATGGCACACTGAGCTTGTATATAATAACCATCTCTCAGTCCACCAAATTTCTCTTGACCAGCTGTATCCCATACATTGAACTTAATAGGTCCTCTGTTGGTATGGAACTCAAGAGGATGGACCTCAACACCCAAGGTAGCTACATACTTCTTCTCAAATTCACCAGTCAGATGACGCTTCACGAATGTAGTTTTTCCAGTACCACCATCACCAACCAAAACAAGTTTGAACTGAACTTGGGGTTCTCCTTGGGCAGCCATCGCGATGTTACTTCCAGAAGCGTCTCTGCGCCCGTCTGACTGAGGTGTTTTAGTTTTTAAAGTAATATCTCATTGGTCTAAATCCTCTTTCTTTTCATCACCTTCTAAATGATTTGTAACTTCAGTTCTGATTTCTTTGCTCGAAATAATATTTAGCAGTATGTTTGTTAATTTTCATATATTTAAGATTTTTGAA
Organism: Tragelaphus eurycerus; assembly: GCA_935064755.1. Lineage (NCBI taxonomy): Eukaryota > Metazoa > Chordata > Mammalia > Artiodactyla > Bovidae > Tragelaphus > Tragelaphus eurycerus. The sequence goes on from CAKXYN010000016.1 coordinate 23,849,485, forward strand.
AATCTTTTTACATTTGGAATTTTATTGACTGATTAGAGAATACAACATGTAAAATGCCTTCTTTAAAATACTTTTCCATTGTTCAGTTTATTTTTTTTTCAATAATACTTATTTATTTTGACTGCACTGGGTCTTCATTGCAGCGGGCAGGCTTCTATAGTTGTGGTATGTGGAATCTTAATTCCCCAACCAGGGACTGAACCCCTGCCTCCAGCATTGGGAGCAGAGTCTTAACCACTGGACTATCAGGGAAGTCCCCATCCATGGTTTATTTTATTTTTTAATTGCAGTGTAATTGCTTACACTGTTGTGTTACTTCCTGCTGTATAGTGAAGTGAATTATCTATTGTTGTTCAGTTGCTAAGTCACGTTCAACTCTTTGTGACCCCATAGACTATAGCACATTAGGCTTCTCTGTTCTTCACTATCTTCCAGAGTTTCTTCAAATTCATATCCATTGAGTCAGTGATGCTGTCTACTAACCATCTCATCCTCTGCTGCCTTCTTCTTCTTTTGCCTTCAGTCTTTCCCAGCGTCATGATATTTTCTAGTGAGTCAACTCTTCGCATCATGTGGACAAATTATTGGAGCTTCAGCTTCAGCCTCAGTCTTTTCAATGAATATTCACGGTTGTTATCCTTTAGAATTGAATTGACTGGTTTTATCTCCTTGCTGTCCAAGGGACTCTCAAGAGTCTTCTCCAACACCGCAGTTCAAAAGCATCAATTCTTCGGCGCTCAGCCTTCTTCACAGTCCAGCTCTCACATCCATACATGGCCACAGGAAAGACCATAGCCTTGACTATGGAACCTTTGTTGGCAAAGTAATGTCTCTGCTTTTGAATATGCTATCTAGGTTGGTCATAACTTTCCTTCCAAGGAGTAAGCATCTTTTAATTTCATGGCTGCAGTCACCATCTGCAGTGATTTTGGAGCCCAGAAAAATAAAGTCTGACACTGTTTCCACTGTTTCTCCATCTATTTCCCATGTAGTGATGGGACCAGATGCCATGATCTTTGTTTTCTGAATGTTGAGCTTTAAGCCAACCTTTTCACTCTCCACTTTCACTTTCATCAAGAGGCTTTTTAGCCCCTCTTCACTTTTTGCCATAAGGGCGGTGTCATCTACATATCTAAGGTTATTGATATTTCTCCCAGCAATCTTGATTCCAACTTGTGTTTCTTCCAGTCCAGCATTTCTCATGATGTACTCTGCATATAAGTTAAATAAACATGGTGACAATATACAGCCTTGATGTACTCCTTTTCCTATTTGGAACCAGTCTGTTGTTCCATGACCAGTTCTAACTGTTGCTTCCTGACCTGCATACAGATTTCTCAAGAGACAGATCAGGTGGTCTGGTAAAAAAAAAAAAAGAAAGCAGAAAGCAGACAGATGCTTGAGTACTTCTGCCCTGTAGGTTTCTTTGCTTTTCATAGAGAAGGATGGAATTACTAATTGACAGAATGTGTGCCATATATTTAAGAGTTTTGGTGCAAACTGGCTACAGAAACAGAACAAGAATTTCTTGGCCTGGGAGTTTTCTTATTTGTTAATTTTTTCCTACAGGCTTAGTTTAGAAGAGCTGAACAGTTAGCTCCATTTTGAGCTGAGTTTTCTTAGAACAAGGGCGGTTTGGATGACATGAAGTTAGGAGGTAAGGCCATTAAAAAAGCAAAATAAAAACAACTTAGGCTTTTGTAGATGCAACTGGGTGTTCTGGGAAGTTAACCAAAGTTTTGTAAGGATGTTAAGCTCCAAACAAAGAAGGGAGAGCTTTTTGTGTAAAAAGGCTACTGTTTGCTAGTTTTGCTAAGAATATAGATTGATGTTCATAAGACTTAATCCTTATGATGGGTTGGGGAGGGTGTTTGGAGGGAAAGTTGTCCCAAACTGATTGCCTATGGATCATTCGTTGGACTGTAACAGTGTTTTATGTTTAGAATTAGTTGCCATCACTTTAAAATAAATAAAGCAGATTCAGACTTCCCTGGTGGTTCAGTGGTTAAGATTGTGCTTCCAATGCAGGGGTCATGAGTCAGGGGACCTGGTCAGGGGACTAAGGTCCCACATGCCACGACGAGGCCAAAAAAAAAAAAGCAGATTCACTCACACACACCCCCTGCATTCACACACACACACACACTACACATACACCAGTCTGCATTTCCAGTGTTTAAAGATTCCATGAAGGCTGAGATTACTTTAATGTGCTGCTGCAATAGACTGGAGCTGGGGTGTGCCTGTCCCTTTTAGAAAGACACCTCCCTTTGGATGTCCCCACCGTTCCCTTTTGCCCCTAGTTTCAACGCTAAGTTGTCAACAGTCAATTATCCTTTGTCCTTGTGCTACAGTTTTTTCACTGTAAGGAAGGACGAGCAATATATTTTAAGAAGGAAGGGCAATATATTTTGAGTCCACTTTTCTCTCAAAAGTAGGGAAAGAAAAAGGCCTTTTGATTATTAAAAAAAAAAAAAAAGATTTTTGTTGTGGAAGTGCAGAATATTACTGTTTTAGTATGCAAAGTGTATCTGTATCAAAAGGGCACAAATTAAGATGCCGTTTTATTTTTTTAATTTCAAAGCAGACTTTATTTTTATTATATGTTTATTTGGCCGGGTCTTAGTGGCAGCCTATGGGATCTTCAGTCTTCATTGCGGCATGCAAACCCTTAGCTGGGGCATGTGCAGTCTAATTCCCTGACCAGGGACTGAACATGGGCCTCCTGCATTGGGAGCACCGAGTCTTAGTCACTGGACCACTGGGGAAGTCCCAAGATGCCATTTTAAAACCAACCATAGGTAGTAAGCACCATAACTAGTATATGGAAAAGTTACAATAGGGCTTGTATTTGAATGCGAAATAAGGGACACTACTACAATATGTAGCTATTTCCTTGGTAAAAAAAAAATTCCTGGGCATCAATACCATATATCAATGGTAAGTTCCTAAAGCAATGCCTTTTGAGTAGAGCAGAAATTATGTACCTCAAACAGAAAAAAAGTAAATGTAAATATCATTGGAAATACTGTTTCATAGCATACTGAAGATATGACCAGGTAATATTACAAATTTAAATCATTTGTGGCATTTTTCATTTAAGCTCATGAAAATACATAAAGAGATAATATCACACAGTTAACACATTTGTGATGCCTGAAAATTTTAATGAATTGAAGACATTTTGGATTTGTTGCCCATGAAATGGCAATATCAAGTGACTCTTACATACATTAGAAAAGTCTGTCAAAATTTTATGTAAGTGTATAAAAATATATTAGCTTGGTTATAGATAGTGCTCCTAGATTAGTGAATAGTTGGGGTTATCATTGGACCATGTTAAAAAGTCAAGGCCTAGATTTAATAATTTGTTTATTGCAGATTTTGCGAGGAATAATTTTAGACTAAATGCTTTAAAAATGCAGCCAAGATAGTAATGATCACCATAAATTGGATACTAATTCCTGAGCTTCAGATGGTTCGAGACTTTGAAGAATTTATGGTATGCATAACCCTAGTCTTCTTCAATGTATAGTTTAGAGATGACAGTACTTTTTTAATGGTTATAAAAAATCAATCTGTACTTACATCCAAGGGAAAATCTTTCTTTTCAGTTTACCAGTGATGAATGACTCAACTATTTGGCTTTTTTGGTTGGCATTACAGCTCATCATCATGGAGAAGGCAATGGCACCCCACTCCAGTACTTTTGCCTGGAAAATCCCATGGACGGAGGAGCCTGGAAGGCTGCAGTCCATGGAGTCGCTGAGGGTCGGACAGGACTGAGCGACTTCACTTTCACTTTTCACTTTCATGCATTGGAGAAGGAAATGGCAACCCACTCCAGTGTTCTTGCCTGGAGAATCCCAGAGACAGGGGAGCCTGGTGGGCTGCCATCTATGGGATGGCACAGAGTCGGACATGACTGAAGTGACTTAGCAACTTAACACAGCTCATCTAACTAGTCATCTGAAAAAAAAGGATTATTTTTACAAGGGCATTCAAAAGGCGTGTCATATAATTCAGCTCTCCCATTTGTAGTATATATACATATATTTGGCAAACATTTTTTTTTTTGGCTCTGCAGCAGTTCCTGGACCAGGGATCCATATGCGCCCCCTACAGTAGAAACACAGAGTCTTAACCAGTGGACTGCTAGGGAAGTCTGGCAAATATTTTTTAAGAAATAGTCTGGATCACTGTCACATACTAAATTTGGTTTCCAAAAGTGAAAATTGTGGCCTTACTGTCATTCCCCCAATTATGGAATTTAAGACTGAATTCTAAGAGATTTTTTTTATTTTATACTTTATGAAAATGAAAAATTAATTTTTCAGTTAATAACAATAAGGTGAATGGATGGCTACAAATGAAAGTATTTATTTATTTATTTGATCGTGCTGGGTCTTAGTTGCGGCATGCGCGATCTTTAATTGAGGCATGTGGATTCTAGTTCCCTGACCAGGAGTTGAACCTGGGCCCCCTCCATTGAGAGTGTGGAGTCTTAGCCACTGGACCACCAGTTATGTCCCCCAAATGAAAGTATTAAAAGCTAAATTTTATAACATTGGAGCATTAGAATTCTGAAATCCTAAATTCAAAACTCACTATGCAAAGCTTGTTTGTTTGAAAGTACCTGTGTTTAAGAGGTGGTGTCTTCTTTTATGAAAATCAGTTTAAAAAAATATACTGGATTCAAGGGCTGAGTTCTGTATTATAGGTTGCATGCTAACTACATTGACATCTTGGTACAGGGGAAAGGGTGTCAAGGTTTTGGTTCTAGATCAAAAATATATGAGCTGCAAGAAAATTTTAATAATTGTTTCTCTTTTAATTTGTTTTTTATTTCAGTTTCAAATTTATAATGTCTAATACCATAATTGCTTGCATTTATGTTACATGCCTAAATCATGGCTCATTAAAAATAATGTTTAACTCTATTTCTGGCATTGAATTTTCTGTTATCTTGATCTCTTCAATTATTTATGTTCTAGCTTGTCCCCCGTGTGTATGTGTCCCCAGTAGGGGTTGGAATTTGTGACTCTTGTCATAGTTGAAAGGTAAAATGTTAGCTACATCCTTGGGGAAGATGGCAATGAAAATACGATGATCATATCATTCTAATTAATTTTACACTGTTATCACGTTTCCTTAACTTAAGCATTAAATCTATTTGCATGATGGTTTGTTTCATGGTGGCAGTTTTAGGGAATGAAAATTGAGCATTTCAACATTGTAAGTATATATTAGACAGCTCAGGAGAAGACAATGGCGCCCCACTCCAGCACTCTTGCCTGGAAAATCCCATGGATGGAGGAGCCTGGTTGGCTGCAGTCCATGGGGTCGCTGGGAGTCGGGCGTGGCTGAGCGACTTCACTTTCACTTTTCACTTTCATGCATTGGAGAAGGAAATGGCAACCCACTCCAGTGTTCTTGCCTGGAGAATCCCAGGGATGGGGGAGCCTGGTGGGCTGCCGTCTATGGGTCGCACAGAGTCGGACACGACTGAAGCAACTTGGCAGCAGCAGCAGCGGACAGCTCAGTATCATGGGACCAGAGCTTTTCCCTTCACCCCTCTCTCACCCTTTGTAGAATCTTCAGTGAGAGTTCCCTGTGAAAACTTCTAGGCAAAGCATTAAAAAACAGCACCCATAAGCTTTGATAGGATCAGAGACCCCACCCAGACTCAGTTTAGACAGGTAATTCTGTTCAAGTGAGGAACCAGAGGCTGTGCTACTTATGTTTTGTACTAACTCCTGAGATACTGTCATTGCCTCATTGAAATTCTTTGGTTTGGGATCAGATGCGTGTAGTCTGTGAGAAGCTGCCTGGTACTCCCCTCTCCCTGGCAGCACTACCCTTCCCTTGGCTCTGATACTGCTGCAGCTCTGCCTTCTCAATTGCTTGCTGTGTATTGCCTTTTCATAGAATTACAGGCTTGAAAGAGTGGAGTAACGCTTTTGACCACAGAAAAAAAGTTTTTTTTTTCTAGTTTCTAAACTGGCCCAAGGAAAACAGAGAAAAAGAGGATGATGGAAAAAGTTCTTCTAAATCTTAAGTAATTTGTAGGTACTGAATTGTCACTGTTAGTATTTCCCTTTTTCTTCCCTAAAGTTCAGTATCTCTTTGGGTGTTTACATTTTAATTTTGCTTAACGTTTAGAAAAAAATTTAAGAAACGGCAATTTCAAAGAGTGAAATGGCAGCTCTTCACCTTTCTCCTTACTCCCTTTTGACCTTCTTTGGGGTCAGGTAGGTATGACAAGAAAATGTTTCTGAATCTGTTCTTCAGTAGTTCTCAAATGTGGTCCCTGTGCCAAGAGTTTCCTGTACCGCCTGGAAACCTACTAAAAATGCGAAATCTTGGGCCCCATCCCAAACCTACAGCATGAGAAACACTTGGGGCATATGTCAGTAGCAACGTGTGATGATCGTGGCATATGCTAAAGTTTGAGAACCACCACTCTATATGACTTGAATTATATTTCTGTTAGCTTTGTACATGGAAACCTATGCAAGTTTTAAACTCCTTTAGTGTCTTCATGCTTTCCTTTCATCACCTTGGGAGTCTAGGATAAAGTACATATTGGAGTGAACTGGGGACCTTTACCCTAGCTGGCTGGGACTTTTTTGGTTGTTGCAGTCAGTGAACTGCCTTGAATGACAATTACTGATTGTTGAGGTAATGGGTGAGATAGAGATGCCATGGCTACTTTCAGAAGAAATCAGATCTGTCATCCCAGGAACTAGTGACCTAGTTCTGAGACGTGGCCAAGAGCAGTTATCCTCATCTTGATTAGTGGCGGTAGTTTAGTCACTAAGTTGCCTCCAACTCTGTTGCGACCCCGTGGACTGTAGCCTACCAGCTTCCTCTGTCCATGGGATTTCCCAGGCAAGAATACTGGAGTGGGTTGCCATTTCCTTGTCTTCATTAGCTAGTGTATGTAATTCACTGGAGAGAAAAAAAAAGTCTGAGTATAAGACTGTGCATGCGAAATCAGGTGTTCAGTTTCTTTTTATTGTGGGAAAATATGCATAACATGAAATCTACCATTTTGACCATTTTTAAGTATACACTTCAGTGACGTTAAGTACGTTCACACTGTTGCACACCTATCCTCACTATTCAGCTCCTGGACTTCTCCATCATCCCAAACTGAAATTCAGCACCTATTCAGAGAAGGCAATGGCACCCCACTCCAGTACTCTTGCCTGGAAAATCCCTCGGACGGAGGAGCCTGGTGGGCTGCAGTCCATGGGGTCGCTAAGAGTCGGACACGACTGAGCGACTTAACTTTGTCTTTTCACTTTCATGCATTGGAGAAGGAAATGGCAACCCACTCCAGTGTTCTTGCCTGGAGAATCCCAGGGACGGGGGAGCCTGGTGGGCTGCCGTCTATAGGGTCACACAGAGTCGGACACGACTGAAGTGACTTAGCATAGCATAGCATAGCAAGCAGTAACTACCCATTCCTCCCTCCGTGGAGCCCCAGATGACCACTATTCTACTTTCTTCTCCATGAATTTGACTGTTCTAGGTTCCTTATGTAAGGGGAAGGATACAATTTTTGTAACTTTGTGTCTGACTTATTTCACTTAGCATAATGTCTCCAAGGTTCATCTAGGTTTTAGAAGGTATCAGAACTTCATATGTTTTAAGAGCCAAATTCCATTATGTGTATATACCACATTCTGTTTATCCATTCACCTGTAGGTAAAATTTGGGTTGTTTCTACCTTTTGGCTCTTGTGAATTGGTGTACAAATATCTGCTCAAGTCCTGCTTTCAGTTCTTTTGAGTATATACTTAGAAGTGGAATTCCCAGATTATATGGTAATTCTCTGGGCTTCCCTGGTAGCTCAGGTGGTAAATAATCTGCCTACAATGCATGAGACCCAGTTTTGATCCCTGGGTAGGGAAGATACCCTGTAAAAGGGAATGGGAACCCACTCTGGTATTCTTGCCTGGAGAATTCCAGGCAGAAGAGCCTGGCAGGCTACAGTTCTTGGGGTTGCAAAGAGTCATTTAAGTTACTCAAAATCAACTGATTCATGGAGGTAAAGGAAGAGAAATATGTATTATTGAAGAGGGCCAGAGGGACTGCTGTTGCCTTTTTCTCACTGTGAATATGTAGTCCGTTCTATAACAGTCTGTGGAAACAGTATGTAAATAGTTTTAAGGGTCGCAAAGAGTCAGATACAACTGAGTGACTGAACTGAACTGAACTGAACTGACCACTTATAAAGAAGAGTTATGCATGATTCAGGAGGTGAGACAAATGAACAGTAGTGGTATTTTTAAACTTTGGGGCAGGAATATTAGTTTTAAGGGAATGTCTCACCCATTGCAGGATTTTTATTTATTTGTTTTTGTTGAAGTATTGTTGAGGATGAGATGGCTGAATGGCATCACTGATGTGATGGACGTGAACTCGGGCAAACTTCAGGAGATGGAAGGCCTGGCATGCTGCAGCCCATGGGGTCGCAAGTAGTTGGACACAACTGGGTGACTGAACACAGAGACACATCACTGATTTATAATGTGTTGATTTTTGCTGTATAGCAAAGTGCTTCCGTTGTCTGCGTGTGGATTTTAGTCACTGAGTTGTGTCTCTTTTGAGACCCATAGACTGTAGCCCGCCAGGCTCCTCTGTCGGTGGGATTTCCAGGTGAGAATACTGGAGTGGGCTGCCCTTTTCTTCTCCAGGGGATCTTCCCCACCCAGGGATCTCCTACAGATCTCCTACATCAGCAGGCAGATTCATTACCACTGAGCCCCCACATCAGCAGGCAGATTCATTACCACTGAGCCCGCAGGGAAGCCCCCCAGTTACATACACACATTCTTTCATTGCAGGATTTTAAGTATATCTGACCCTTGGCTGTTAAATGCCAGTAGTTCCTGAGTTATTGGATCTATCAAAGAACCTCTCGTACAGATCTTCAAACATGAGTGGGTGGGGCAGGGGTTAGGAGCATTCTGTCTCAGGTTGTGAACACTAGAAGACCAAAAGAGGAAGAACATAAGAAGGTCATAAAGAAAGAAAGTTGAGTGAAGAAGAATTAGAGGAACTGGCCACCTGGTCTTTAGGATTGGTTGCACAAAACTGTGAATGCTGTATTTGAATAAGGAATTTTCAAAGATTATCTTGACCATAAGGCATACAAGCAGGTAAGGTGGGTGCACTCAGGTTCTCTCTGGGATTAAAGTTGGGCTCTCAGTTGCCAACACCAGGGAACCGGCAGGAAATGGACATGTGTCTAAGGGACTCTACGGTCTTCCCCTCTGACCCTCACGCAGGAGTGTTCCCCTGGGACCTGCACTGATCTTGTCTTGCCGGGGCCACCTTGTTCCTTCTCACTCTCAGAGGAAGGGAAGGGGAAACACCCTTGAGGGGAAGACCATCCTCGAGGTGAATAGGTTAGTGACTAATTTAAGAATTCTGATTTGATATAAAGTGTTACTGGAGTAACTAAGGAAACTCAGAATGAATTCTGCATAAAGAACTGTTTTGACTGTTATAACTGGAAAGTCGCATAGGTTTCCCTTCAGGAGGGACTTGGTGGGACAGCTTTCCTTTCTGGTTTTGGGAATGGCCAGCTTTGGTCTAGAACTTCAGTAATAGATTGGATTATGCCCAGTTTTGGTCTCCACACTTTTAAAAAGGTATAAATTCAGGAGTCCATAGAAGGGGATCAAAATTTTTCCAGAACCCTGCTCAAAGGTCTAAATTTTTCAGTAGCAATACTATGAAAGACCACAAGATGGCAACAAAAGAACTCGAAAATGCCACTTTTTTTTTTAAAGTAGATTTGGAAGAGGCAAGTAACAGACCAGATGTTCCTTGATGAAATCAAGAAAAGAGTTTAGAATGCATATATTTTAAAACTTACAGAATAATCAAAATACTTGCTCAGTAAATTTTTGCAGAGTAAATTTGTGCTTGCTTTGGAGAAGGCAATGGCACCCCACTCCAGTACTCTTGCCTTGAAAATCTCACGGATGGAGGAGCCTGGTAGGCTGTAGTCCATGGGGTCGCTGGGAGTCGGACATGACTGAGTGACTTTTCACTTTCATGCACTGGAGAAGGAAATGGCAACCCACTCCAGTGTTCTTGCTTGGAGAATCCCAGGGACAGGGGAGCCTGGTGGGCTGCCGTCTATGGGGTCACACAGTCGGACACAACTGAAGTGACTTAGCATAGCATAGCATAGCATTGTTTAGGTAAAGGATTTCATACATGTTAAAAGACAGTATTGTGGTGTCACTTACATGAGAATCTAAAAAACACCTCAAACTCATCGAAACATAGAGTAGAAAGTGGTTTCCAGGGACTGGGGCAGCGGGGGCGGGGGAGCAGAGGATGAGTTCATTAGATGGCATCACTAACTCATTGGACATGAGTTTGAGCAAACTCTGGAAAATAGTGGAGGACAGAGGAACCTGTTTTTGAAATGCTACGGTCCATGGTGTCAAGAGTCAGACATGAGTTAGCAACTGAACAACAACATAACCACATCTTTATCCATTCTTCTGTCAATGGACACTTAGATTGCTTCCATGTCCTGGCTGTTGCAAATAGTGCTGCAATGAACACGGATGCGTGTATTTTTTTGAATTATGGTTTTCTCCAGATGTATGCCCAGGAGTATGATTGCTGGATCGTATGGAAACTCTGTTTTTAGTTTTTTGAGGAACTTCCTTGCTGTTCTTCGTAGTGGCTGCAGCAATTTACATTGCCACCAACAGGGTAGGAGGGTTGCATTTTCTCCATCTCTCACCAGCATTTGTTATTTGTAAGTCTTAATTTCTTTAGGATCAATTTCTAGATATAAAATTGCTATATTCAGGATGAAGACATTTTTTTAAAAGAGGTTTCATTAAGGTAAATTGCCTTCCAGAAAGACAGCATCCCCATTGATATTGAATGGGAAAGCTCATTTCTGTTTCTTAGGAATAGGCCTTTCTCTGTTAAGCTCCTTCAGTCAATTTGACTGTTTCGGTCTTGGCCTCTGTCTGTAGGCATCTTCAAGGTGGGGAGGCACAGCTTATCTTCCTCTTGTCCACAGTCTGCATCCCAGAGACTGGCTTACTACCTTGCAGTATATACCTTTGTCCCACCTAGAGTCATTTGGGATGGGCTGGAGGAGGCCCGGAATGACCTTGACACATCACCTGTCCTGTTTATGTGGCTCTTTTTGAATCCTTATCAGATCTCCCATCATGTCTCCTTCTGCACTTTAGACTTTTTTTTTTTTTTCCTGGGCTGTGCTTGGATTTCACTGGGGTGTATGGTCTTCTCTCTAGTTGTGGCTTGTGGGCTTAGTTGCTACGCAACTTGTGGGCTCCAACTCCCAGACCCAGAGAAAGCAATGGCACCCCACTCCAGTACTCTTGCCTGGAAAATCCCATGGGCGGAGGAGCTTGGTAGGCTGCAGTCCGTGGGGTTGCTAAGAGTCGGACACGACTGAGCGACTTCCCTTTCACTTTTCACTTACATGCATTGGAGAAGGAAATGGCAACCCACTCCAGTGTTCTTGCCTGGAGAATCCCAGGGACGGGGGAGCCTGGGGGTCGCACAGAGTCGGACACAACTGAAGCGACTTAGCAGCAGCAGCAGCTCCCAGATCAGGGATTGAACCTTGCATTGGAAGGCGGACTCTTCACTACTGGACCACCAGGGAAGTCCTTCCTTTACTTATCATGCAGTAGAAGCTTTTGCAATGTAGTAAGGTTAGTATATCTGACTCACACTATTTTGGGATTTCTGTCTAGGCAATAAAGGCACCTCTCTGCAAGGCTATTTATGGCATTTACTCTATGTTTTCAGATAGACCAATTTGACTGAAGCTTGTTCTTTCCTGCCATAAATAGTCAATTATATGACTTAGAATAGTTTCTGACTTTGAGATACAGAAAAACCAATTCAAACGAATTCACTGTTTTACGTAACAGTAGTAGAGTGGGCTTCAAACTGGTAAAACTCAGCAGTGGCTCATTTATGTCATTATTGTTGTTGTTTAGTTCCTAAATCATGTCTGACTCTTTTGTGATGCCATGGACCCCATCATGCCTCTCTGTTCATGGAATTTCCCAAGCAAGAATACTGGAGTGGGTTGCCATTTCCTTCTCCAGAGGATCTTCCTGACTCAGGGGTTTCTTTATTGCTGAGCCACAAGGAAGCCCTGTGTCATTATAGAACCCAGGTTTATTCCTCTCTTTATCTGCTATTATCTGCAGAGGCTTCATCCTAAGGCTGCCTTCTCGTGGTGGCAGGGGAGCTGCCAGTAACTCTGGAGAATACCACAGACTTCCTTGGTGATTTCTTGGAATAGAGGCAGGGAGGATCTTATTCTACTAAAATGAAATAAATATTTGAATTTGTTATAGTATTCTTCTGTTTTATGTTTTGGCTTCTTGGACTGAAGGTATGTGGGATTTTAGCTCCCCGACCGGGGATTAAACCCGTATCGCCGTTGTCGGAAGGCAAAGTCGTAACCACTGGGCACCAGGGAAAGTCCCCTCACTTTTAAAAAAATTTTATTTTTATTTATTTGGCTGCACCCAGTCTTAGCTGTGGCAGGTGGGCTCTCCAGTCTTCAGTGCGGCTTGCGGGGTCTTTAGTTATGGCATGTGAACTCTTAGTTGCCCCCAGGCCCTCTACACTGGGAGTGTGGTCTGAGCCACTGGACCACCAGTGGAGAAGTCCCTGAATCAACTACTGTGACCACGAGAATGGAATCTTCTGATTGGTCATGTGTCTACTATGGGGTGTGTGTTGGGGGGAGCAGGTGGTGGTGCAGATCAGCCACACGTAAACTACTTAGAAGTGGTTCCCTTCTGGAAAAGGGTTTGGTTACTGGAAGAAGGCAGGAAAATGCTGGGAATGCGAAAACAACAGTTGCTCACTATGATGGAATTTTATTAATAGCAATTCAGAGGAGGTTAGTTTGAGTAGAGCAATGGCCTTCAAGCTGTGGTCCCTAGACCTACTGAATCAGAATCTCTGAGGATGGGGCCATCAGTCTGTGTTTTAATAAGTTCACCAGGTGATTCTGATACAGGATGAAGTTTGAGATCCAGTGATAAAGAGGTTTCCCCTCAGGGGCTGTGGAAGTGCAGTGGACTCTCAGTTAATTCTGGATATAGGGGGATTTCTTAAGGGAGGCCCAATATTGTTGGGTCCTAAAGTAGGAGGCAGACCTCACTGTGTGAGGAAATTTCCATTTCATACTCTCTGCTGCTGCTGCTAAGTCGCTTCAGTCATGTCCAACTCTGTGCGACCTCATAGACGGCAGCCCACCAGGCTCCCCCGTCCCTGGAATTCTCCAGGCAAGAACACTGGAGTGGGTTGCCATTTCCTTCTCCAATGCATGAAAGTGAAAAGTCAAAGTGAAGTCATTCAGTTGTGTCCAACTCTTAGCGACCCCATGGACTGCAGCCTACGCGGCTCCTCCGTCCATGGGATTTTCCAGGCAACAGTAATACTCACTAACTTCCTGTTTTTCTTTTTCACTGAAGCCTGTGAAAGCCTTTCACTATCAGTTTACCATATTTATCTTGCCCCTTTCAGCCACTGTGACTCATCTTTTCTTTCTCCTGCTGCTGCTGCTGCTAAGTCGCTTCAGTCGTGTCCGACTCTGTGCGACCCCATAGACAGCAACCCACCAGGCTCCTCTGTCCCCGGGATTCTCCAGGCAAGAACACTGGAGTGGGTTGCCATTCCCTCCTCCAATGCATGAAAGTGAAAAGTCAAAGTGAAGTTGCTCAGTTGTGTCCAACCCTCAGCGACCCCATGGACTGCAGCCTTCCAGGCTCCTCCATCCATGGGATTTTCCAGGCAAGAGCACTGGAGTGGGGTGCCATTGCCTTCTCCTAGAATATCCTTTTTTTTATTTTTTTGTTTTTGTCGTCACTGATTTAAATCCTGTGTGTGTGCTCTGTGCTAAATCTCTTTGGTCATGTCTGACTCTTTGCGATCCTATGAACTGTAGGCCACCAGACTCCTCTGTCCATCGGATTCTCCAGGCAAGAATACTGGAGTGAGTTGCCATGCCCTCCTCCAGGGGATCTTCCCAACCTGGGCATTGAACCCACATCTCCTAAACTGGCAGGTGGATTCTTTACTGCTAGTGCCACCTGGGAAGCCCTAGCCATCCTTGAAGGTTCAGTTTAAACTTCTCTTTTCCAGGAAATCTTACCTGGTAATCTCAATTTCCATACATTTAATGATTCCTTGTATACCAGGTAGCACTGTGGTAAGTACTACAATTGTCTAAATGAGTTATACTATTTGCTTTAAAGAATATATATGTATATTTTTGGAGAAGGCAATGGCTCCCCACTCCAGTACTCTTGCCTGGAAAATCCCATGGATGGATGAGCCTGGTGGGCTGCCGTCTATGGGGTCGCACAGAGTCGGACATGACTGAAGCGACTTAGCAGCAGCAGCAGCATGCATATTTTTAAAGACACTTTTAGAATGCCCTCTAAAAAAGGCTCTACCAGTTTATATATTCACCACCTTATGAGGATACTTAGTTCCCTACATTCCCCTCGTCAGTATAGACACCATCAGTCTCTCTAATTTTTGCCAGTCTGAAAAATGAACTATATCTTGTTGCTGTTTTAATTTGCATTCCTTTGACTTACTATATCTGAACATCTTTTCTTTGTTGGCTATTTGCATTTCTTCCATATTTTTCTTGTTAATATAATACCTGTGTCAGTTTGTGCTTTGTCAGAATATCCTAGAATGAGTGACTTATAAACAACAAAAATTTATTTCTCACAGTCTGGAAGCCCAAGACCTGGTTGCCAGCATAGTCAGATCTAGTGGTAAGTTGCAGCTCCTATCTTCTTCTTGTATCTTCACAGAAAAAGAGCATAGAGCTCTCTGGGGTCTCTTTTTAAGGGTTCTAATCCCATTCATGAGAGTTCCACCCTCATGACCTAATTACATCTCAAAAGCCCCACCTCCTAAAACCAACACATTTGGGATTAGGATGTAGATTTATGAGTTTGAGGGAGTAGTGGGGGGATGAGTGGAGGGGAACACAAACACTCAGGACATAAAATATTCCTCATCTTTTCTTTCTCCTAGAATATCCTTTTTCTTTTTTTTTTGTCGTCACTGATTTAAACCCTGTGTGTGTGCTCTGTGCTAAATCTCTTCAGTTGTGTGAGTTCATCACACAACTTCAGGGTTCATCATCGAGTCGGTGATGTCATCCAACCATTTCATCCTCTGTTGTCCCCTTCTTCTCCTGCCTTTGATCTTTCCCAGCATCAAGGTCTTTTTCCACTAGTTTTTTTTTTAAATTATGATAATAGTAAGTGGTAATACTTGTATTATGAAAATAATAAAGTAATAACAGAAAAAGTGATCTTTTTCTTTTGGTGTACTTTTTTTTTTTTTGCATTTTAACCCACTTCAGTGCTCTTGCCTGAAAAATCCCATGGACAGAGGAGCCTGGTAGGCTACAGTACATGGGGTCACGAAGAGTTGGACGCGACTGAGCGACTGAGCGACTTCACTTTCACTTTTCACTTTCATGCACTAGAGAAGGAAATGGCAACCCACTCCAGTATTCTTGCCTGGAGAATCCCAGGGAAGGGAGCCTGGTAGGCTGTTGTCTATGGGGTCGCACAGAGCTGGACATGACTGACGTGACTCAGCAGCAGCAACACATATATAGGTTTATGTAACTGCCACCATAATCAGAATAAAGAATAGGCTTTGAACTTTCCTGATGGTCCAGCAGCTGATTCCACACTCCCAGTGCAGGAGGCCAGGGTTCAGTCCCTGGTCAAGGAACTAGATCCCGCATGCCACAACTATTGCAAAATCAGGTGCAGCCAAGCAAAAAAAGAAAAAAACAATTTCATCATTCCAAAAACTATCTTGTGCTATCCCTTTGTAGTCATACTTTTCCTCACCCATAACTTATGACAACTACTGATCTGCTCTCCATATCTATAGTTTTTTTGGCTTTGAGGATGTCAAACAAATGAAATTGTATAGTCAGTTCACTTCAATTCAATTGCTCAGTTGTGTCTGACTCTTTGGGACCCCATGGACTGCAGCACGCCAGGCTTCCCTGTCCATCACCAACTCCCTGAAGGTTGCTCAAACTCATGTCCATCAAGTCGGTGATGTCATCCAACCATCTCATCCTCTGTTGTTCCCTTCTTCTCCTGCCTTTGATCTTTCCCAGCATCAGGGTCTTTTCAAATGAGTCAGCTCTTTGCATCAGGTGGCCAAAGTATTGGAGTTTCAGCTTCAACATCAGTCCTTCCAATGAACACCCAGGACTGATCTCCTTTAGTAGGAACTGGTTGGATCTCTTGCAGTCCAAGGGACTCGAAAGAGTCTTCTCCAACACCACAGTTCAAAAGCACCAGTTCTTCGGTGCCCAGCTTTCTTTATACTCCAACTTTCAACATCCATACGTGACTACTGGAAAAACCATAGCCTTGACTAGACAGACCTTTGTTGGCAAAGTAATATCTCTACTTTTTAATATGCTGTCTAGGTTGGTTATAGCTTTTCTTCCAAAGAGCTAGTGTCTTTTAATTTCACAGCTGCAGTCACCATCTGCAGTGATTTTGGAGCCCCCCAAATAAAGTCTGTCACTATTTCCATTGTTTCCCCATCTATTTGCCATGAAGTGATGGGACTGGATCCCATAATCTTAGTTTTTTGAATGTTGAGTTGAAATTGTATAGTATGTAACCTCTTATGGCTGGATTCTTTCACCTAGCATGATGTTTTGAATTCTTTCAAGTCGTTTCATGTATTTGTTCCTTTCTATTGCTGAGTAGTGTTCACTGTGTAGATGTACTAAAATTTGTTTATCCATTCATCCATTGAAGGACCTTTGGGTTGTTTCCAGTTTGGGACCGTTACAAATAAATCTGCTATGAATATTTGTATACAGTTTTTGTGTGAACATAAGTTTTTATTTCTCTAGGGTAGATCTAAGGAGTGGGATTATTGGGGCATACAGTAAATGCATTTAGCGTTGCAAGAAAGCAGCAAACCATTTCCTAGAGTGGCTATATCATTTTGCATACCCACCGCAGTGTATCATATTACCTTACTGCCTTTGCCACAGCTAATTAAATCAGGGGTAAGTGCCTTAGACTTGTGAGTAGACTAGCATGAGAACTCTGCAGCAAAGAGGATAAGAACACCTCAAAAATGGAATTTGAGATTCTCGAAGAGAAGCAAAAGCTAAAGTAGAAGCGAAGCACAAACCTAGAAATACTGAGTCACCTGTGATAGACTTATTAAGTAGGGAACAATAAGTGCCTGTTTCAGAGGGAGTGAAGAGAGAGATCAGCAGAGCTGCTGTTGGATCATGAACGATGAAAAGCTCGTAGCCCATTGTTCCTTGAAAACTGGCCTGGCTGGTGACTTGAAGACTTACACCTTTAATTTATTTTTCTTTTCTGTGTAGCCTTAAACTCTCATTAGTTATGAAAGAAACTTTTAATATAAAAGCTTCATGGAGATATAATTCATATACCATAATATTCGTTCATTGAAACTATTCATTGTTTTTCGTATATTCATAGTTAACATACTCATAACCACAATCATGATTAGAAACATTTTCATTACTTAAAAAAGAAATTCAATATCCACAGCAAAACAGCCTTTCTTATTATGGAAACCAAGTATCAGATTAGATCAGATCAGTCGCTCAGTCGTGTCCGACTCTTTGCGACCCCATGAACCGCAGCACGCAAGCCTCCCTGTCCATCACCAACTCCCGGAGATCACTCAGACTCGCATCCATCGAGTCAGTGATGCCATCCAGCCATCTGATCCTCTGTCATCCCCTTCTCCTCCTGCCCCCAATCCCTCCCAGCATCAGAGTCTTCTCCAATGAGTCAACTCTTCGCATGAGGTGGCCAAAATACTGGAGTTTCAGCTTAAGCATCATTCCTTCCAAAGAAATCCCAGGGCTGATCTCCTTCAGAATGGACTGGTTGGATCTCCTTGTAGTCCAAGGGACTCTCAAGAGTTTTCTCCAACACCACAGTTCAAAAGCATCAATTCTTCGGTGCTCAGCTTTCTTCACAGTCCAGCTCTCACATCCATACATGACCACAGGAAAGACCATAGCCTTGACTAGGCGAACCTTTGTTGGCAAAGTAATGTCTCTGCTTTTGAATATGCTATCTAGGTTGGTCATAACTTTCCTTCCAAGGAGTAAGCGTCTTTTAATTTCATGGCTGCAGTCACCATCTGCAGTGATTTTGGAGCCCAGAAAAACAAAGTCTGACACTGTTTCCACTGTTTGCTCATCTATTTCCCACGAAGTGATGGGACCAGATGCCATGATCTTCGTTTTCTGAATGTTGAGCTTTAAGCCAACCTTTTCACTCTCCACTTTCACTTTCATCAAGAGGCTTTTTAGTTCCTCTTCACTTTCTGCCATAAGGGTGGTGTCATCTGCATATCTGAGGTGATTGAGATTTCTCCCAGCAATCTTGATTCCAACTTGTGTTTCTTCCAGTCCAGCGTTTCTCATGATGTACTCTGCATAGAAGTTAAATAAACATGGTGACAATATACAGCCTTGACGTACTCCTTTTCCTATTTGGAACCAGTCTGTTGTTCCATGTTCAGTTCTAACTGTTGCTTCCTGACCTGCATACAGGTTTCTCAAGAGGCAGATCAGCTGGTCTGATATTCCCATCTCTTTCAGAATTTTCCACAGTTTATTGTGATCTACACAGTCAAAGGCTTTGGCATAGTCAATAAAGCAGAAATAGATGTTTTTCTGGAACTCTCTTGCTTTTTCGATGATCCAGCGAATGTTGGCAATTTGATCTCTGGTTCCTCTGCCTTTTCTAAAACCAGCTTGAACATCTGGAAGTTCACGGTTCACAGATTGCTGAAGCCTGGCTTGGAGAATTTTGAGCATTACTTTACTAGCGTGTGAGATGAGTGCAATTGTGCGGTAGTTTGAGCATTCTTTGGCATTGCCTTTCTTTGGAATTGGGATGAAAACTGACCTTTTCCAATCTTGTGGCCACTGCTGAGTTTCCCAAATTTGCTGGCATATTGAGTGAAGCACTTTCACAGCATCATCTTTCAGGATTTGGAATAGCTCCACTGGAATTCCATCACCTCCACTAGCTTTGTTCGTAGTGATGCTTTCTAAGGCCCACTTGACTTCACATTCCAGGATATCTGGCTCTAGGTCAGTGATCACACTATCATGATTATCTGGGTCGTGAAGCTCTTTTTTGTACAGTTTTTCTGTGTATTCTTGCCACCTCTTCTTAATATCTTCTGCTTCCGTTAGGTCCATACCATTTCTGTCCTTTATCAAGCCCATCTTTGCATGAAATGTTCTTTTGGTATCTCTGATTTTCGTGAAGAGATCCCTAGTCTTTCCCATTCTGTTGTTTTCCTCTATTTCTTTGCATTGATCGTTGAAGAAGGCTTTCTTATCTCTTCTTGCTATTCTTTGGAACTCTGCATTCAGATGTTTATATCTTTCCTTTTCTCCTTTGCTTTTCACTTCTCTTCTTTTCACAGCTATTTGTAAGGCCTCCCCAGACAGCCATTTTGCTTTTTTGCATTTCTTTTCCATGGGGATGGTCTTGATCCCTGTCTCCTGTACAATGTCACGAACCTCATTCCATAGTTCATTAGGCACTCTATCTATCAGATCTAGGCCCTTAAATCTATTTCTCACTTCCACTGTATAATCATAAGGGATTTGATTTAGGTCATACCTGAATGGTCTAGTGGTTTTCCCTGCTTTCTTCAATTTAAGTGGAGACCAAGTATAGCTCCTGCTTATCCCTAAGTAATAGGTTTACTTTTCTTGCATGCCTGTAAATGTATTCAAACAAGACAATCACAGCTTACTGCCGGAACCAGGTATCAACCTACATTCTCAAAATTGCAAAGCCTATCTCCCACATCACTCCTATGGGGTCCCATGTGATGTCCTCCTCCCCAGGCTGTAAGTATTAGTAGTGAGAGCAAAGTGCTCTCAATCTCATTTTTCCAGTGTTGGTTGTCATGTGCTTAGTCATGCCCTTAATCCTAAAATGGGCATCCCAACTTCACGAATAGGGAGATGAAGAAGGAAATTAAAACAAGCGCCCAATAGTAGATTTGAGTAGGCAAATCAGCACACTTTAAAATAGTTAATTGAGATTTCCCCATCAGAGGAGCAGGAAGGAAAAAATATATATAAATTTTTTAAAAAGAACAAACCCTAAGAGGTATGTGGGACAGCATCAGACATACCAATACATTACAGGAATCCCAGAGAGAGAGAGAAAAAGAGAAAATATGAAAGAAGGACATTTTGAAGAAATAATATACAAAAACTTTCCACATTTGGTGAAAGACATAAAATTACACATCCAAAAAGTTTAATTAATTCCAAGCACAATAAAAGAGATCGCTGGAAGACACAGTATAGTCATATTGTTAGAAGAGTAAGACAAATCTTGAAAACTTCCTTATAGATTTCTCTCATCTACAGAAACAAGGCGAGAGAGAAAGGATCTATCTTGTACAAGGATGCCTCAGTAACGATGACAGCCAGTTTCTCTTCAGAAAGCATATTGGCTGGAAGGCAGTGGGATGACTTGCTAATGTGCTAAAAGAAGAAAATGTCAACCAAGAATTCTATGTCTGGTAAAACTATCCTTAAAAATCGAAAGAGAGTCATATTCCTTTGACTGCCATTGCTGCCATCCCAGGAAGATGGAAGGTGGGAGAAGGGCCCGTGTCACTTGTCACTCAAGTCCTCCAGTTGTCACCCCAAAGGGTTTAGTATCGTTCACCTATGCCAAGCTTGTTAGCACTCCAACTGTGATCCAAAGTCTATCCAGGACTGCATCCAGTGCAGTGTCTACATCATCAGTATTCTTTTTGACTGGAGAGAGCTCTACAGTATTTAATGGGTCCCAGAATGTGTGTGTCTCAGCTAATCCAGTGGGAGTTTCCAACTACAGCAATAAGCAAAGACACTAATCAGTCAGTCCGTCAGTTCAGCCGCTCAGTCATGTCTGACTCTTTGTGACCCCATGAAATGCAGCATGTGAGGCCTCCCTGTCCATCACCAAAGTGATGGTGTTCACTCAAACACCTGGAGTTCACTCAAACTCATGTCCATCGAGTTGGTGATGCCATCCAGCCATCCATCCTCTCTCGTCTCCTTCTCCTCTGCCCTCAATCTTTCCCAGCATCAGAGTCTTTTCCAGTGAGTCAACTCTTCGCATGAGGTGGCCAAAATACTGGAGTTTCAGCTTGAACATCAGTCCTTCTAATGAATACCCAGGACTGATCTCCTTTAGGATGGACTGGTTGGACCTCCTTGCAGTCCAAGGGACTCTCAAGAAGTCCAAGAGTCTTCTCCAACACCATAGTTCAAAAGCATCAGTTCTTCAGGGCTCAGCTTTCTTCACATCCATACACGACTACAGGAAAAACCATAGCTTTGACTAGACGGACCTTTGTTGGCAAAGTAATGTCTCTGCTTTTGAATATGCTATCTAGGTTGGTCATAACTTTCCTTCCAAGGAGTAAGCGTCTTTTAATTTCATGGCTTCAATCACCATCTGCAGTGATTTTGGAGCCCCCAGAATAAAGTCAGCCACTGTTTCCAGTGTTTCCCCACCTATTTGCCATGAAGTGATGGGACCAGATGCCATGATCTTAGTTTTCTGAATGTTGAGCTTTAAGCCAACTTTTTCACTGTCCTCTTTCACTTTCATCAAGAGGCTTTTTAGTTCCTCTTCACTTCCTGCCATAAGGTTGGTGTTATCTGCATATCTGAGGTTATTGATATTTCTCCCAGCAATCTTGATTCCAGTTTGTGCTTCTTTCAGCCCAGCATTTCTTATGATGTACTCTGCATATAAGTTAAATAAGCAGGGTTACAATATACAGCCTTGACGTACTCCTTTTCCTATTTGGAACCAGTCTGTTGTTCCATGTCCAGTTCTAACTGTTGCTTCCTGACCTGCATACAGGTTTCTCAAGAGATGAGTCAGGTGGTCTGGTATTCCCGTCTCTTTCAGTATCTTCCACAGTTTATTGTGATCCACAGCCAAATTTATTGACACAAGTGCTGTAACAGAAGGAATATCTGGTTCTGGTGCTGGTATTGAAACAGTCTTTGGTGGCCTTATCATTGGATATGACAGAAACCCTTCATGAAAGAAAAACAGTTCTCATATGCTATTCTTGGATTTGCCTTGTCTGAAGTGCTGGATCTCTTTTGTTTGGTGGTTTCTTTCTTGATTTTTTTTGTTTGTTTGCCTTGCAATAGAAACTACTGCTTAAAATGTTTTCATTTGTATTAATTACAGTGTAATTGTGTAGCTTGCTGTGACTCTGAAAACTGTAGTGTTGGTGTTGTGGAAATGTATGTTATTTCCAAAGTCATTTTATTGAAGGTAAAAACAAAAGACAAATGAAGGAGAAATGAAGATATTCCCAGATTAAAAAAAAACCAAGAGAATTAGTTATTAGTAGACATGCCCCATCGGGGAAGGCAATGGCACCCCACCCCAGTACTTTTGCCTGGAAAATCCCATGGACGGAGGATCCTGGTAGGCTCCAGTCCACGGGGTCGCTTAGAGTCGGACACGACTGAGCGACTTCACTTTCATCCATTGGAGAAGGAAATGGCAACCTGCTCCAGTGTTCTTGCCTGGAGAATCCCAGGGAGTGGGGAGCCTGATGGGCTGCTGTCTATGGGGTCGCACAGAGTCGGACACGACTGAAGCGACGCAGCAGCAGCAGCAGCAGCAGACATGCCCCATAAGAAATGATAATGAAAGTCCTTCAAGATGAAATGAAAGAGCTGCTGCTGCTGCTGCTGCTAAGTCGCTTCAGTCGTGTCTGACTGTGCAACCCCATAGACGACAGCCCAGCAGGCTCCGCCATCCCTGGGACGTCCCTTGCCAGTGTTCTCCAGGCAAGAACACTGGAGTGGGTTGCCATTTCCTTCTCCAATGCATGAAAGTGAAAAATGAAAATGAAAGAGCACTAGACAGTAACTCAAAACTATATGAAGAAATAAAGAAAAATAGTAGAAGTATTGACAAAGGTAAATGTAAAAGTCAGTATTATTGCAAGTTTGGTTTGTAACCTTTTCTTCCTATATGATTTAAAAAGTAAACCTATGGTGTAAAGTAATAACTATAAATCTATATTAATGGACATGCATTGTATAAACATGTAGTTGGTGACAATAACAACATAAGGAAGGTGGAGCTGTAAAGAAATAATTTTTAACATAATCGACCTTGAATTGGAAGAAAGTCTATTTTATCTAACTAATACTAATACAGCCTCTTCAGCTTTTTATTATTGGTAATATTTAATATTTGCTTGATATTTGTGTCCCATCCTTTTACTTTCAACCTAATTGTTTCAATGAGTCTGTGGTGTGTGTCCTGTAGACAGCATATATTTGAACATACATTTGTATCTATTTTGATGATCTCTGCCTTTTGATTGGATTCTTTAATCCATTCACATATAATATTATTTATATGATGGATTTATGTCTACTTCAATTTTATTTTTCTATTAGTCTCATAACTCTCCTTCTGGTCCTCCTTTATTGCTTTGCTTTGTATTATGTAGTTGTTTTCCTAGTGTAACATCTTAATTCTTTTAATAATTTTTTTCTTTATGTAGATTGTTTTGAATTATTTTCTTAGTTCTTGCTCTAGGGTTTACCATGTACATTTAGACTTTTCAGAGTCCATTCAGGTTTGTACTGACTTTGTAGTGATATTTAAAAGCATCACTCTTATAGAGTACTAGTGCCTTGTCCCCTTTTCAGTGCTTTAAAAATAACATTATATATGTTACACGTGCAAAAATACAGTGTTATAGATATTACTTTATATAATTTTATGTCTTTTAGAGAAGCTGAGAGAAGAAAGGAGAGCAAGTCTATATTTATAGAATTTGCTATAGTAACCTTATTTACCACTTTTGGTTCTCTTCACTTGTTCATGTGTTTTCAGGTTACCACCTGGTGTCATTACCTTACAGAAATACAGATTTGCTTTAATTCATTTTCTTCTATTATTGTCAAAATGGATTACATTTCTATGTGTTGTAGGTCAGCCATACAATTATATAACTGTTCTTTTATAAGCTGATTTTTAAATCACTTAAGAGAACAAAGGAAAATAAACATTTATATTGTCTTTCATAATTACCTTTACTGATGTCTTTCCTTTTCCTGAGGATTTGAATTACTGTCTGCAGTCTCTTGTTTTCCACCTTAATAACTTTTTTTTAAGCATTTCTTGTAAGATAGGTCTTCTTGCAACAGATTCTCAGTTTTTGTTTATTTGGAATGTCTTTATTTTACTTTCATTTTTGGAAGATAGATTTGCTGGATATAAGATTTTTGGTTGACAACTTTTTTTCCTGTAACACTTGAGTATGTCATTCCACTGTTTTTTGGCCCCCATTGTTTCTGATGAGAAATCAGTATGGCGTGAGTCATTTTTTGTATTGCTGCTTTCAAAATTCTTTTTTGTCTCTGTCTTTTAACATATTTACAATGATATGCTTGTATGTGGATATATTTATATTACTTGGATGAGCTTCAGATGTGTCGATTAAATGTTCTTCATCAAATTTACGAAGCTGTTGGACATTATATCTTAATTTTTTTTTTTTTTAACTGCTCTTTGTCTCCTGTCTCTTCTTCTGGTACTTCCATTATGCATATGTTGGTGCACTTACTGGTATCCAGCATTCTTCTGAGGCTCTGTTCATCTCTCTTCAGCCTTTTGTCTCCTGTGTTCTTTGAGTTGCATAATTACCACTGGTCTATCTTCAAGGGGCTTTCCTGCTGGCTTGTGGTAAAGAATCCACCTGCCAATGCAGGAGATGTGAGTTTGATCCCTGGGTTGGGAAGATCCCCTGGAGAAGGAAATGGTACCCACCTCCAGTAGCCTAGGAAATCCAATGGACAGAACAGCCTGGCAGGCTACAGTCCACAGTGTCACAAAGAGTCAGATACAACTTAGCAACTAAACAACAATAACAGCAACAACGACTGTTGTCAAGAGAGCTGACTCTTTCTTCTATTAGTTCAGATCTGTTGTTGAATCCCTTTAGTTAACTTGTCATTTTAGTTATTGCACTTTTTAACCTCCACAATGTTAATATAAGTTCTTTTTAAAAATTACTTCTTTCTGTTTATTGACATTCTCTACTTGTTGCAATTTTGTCATAGCCTTATCTACTTCTAGCATGGCTTTCTTCAGCTCTTTCAGTATGTTTATAATGGTTATTATGAAATCTTGCTAAATCCAATACCTGGGCCCTCTTGTAGCCAGTTTCTGTTGCCTATCTCTTTTCCTATGTAAGAGTCAGGCACACTGTCCTGTTTCTTTGTATGTCTTGTAAATTTCTGGTTGAAAATTAGACCCTCTAGATAATATATTGTAGTGAATCTGGATACTGATTAGCCCTCTCCCCTGGGACTTGTTTGTTGCTATTTGTCTACTTAATTGTTTAGTAACTTAACTATTTTAGTGAAATCTATTGCCCCTGTAATGTTCAGACTCTGAACTTGCTCCTCAGAGGATATAGCCTTCAATGTGCACAGATTGCTCTGTGATGACAGTGTTTCAGTAGGGCTCACTTTGTGTCTTTCCCTGATCTCTCTGTTAAGCTGTCTGCCTCTATTGATATCACACCCAGATTTTAGGCTGATTTTTCTGCTGTTTATGTCTGTACCCTGGGACATAAAATTCTTTGTAGTTTGGTCCAATTAAATTTGGCCTCCTTTACTAGGGCACTTTTTTGAGACTAGTCTCTTGACATGTTTTCTGTCCCTAGAAGGCTATTTTAGCTTTTTCTTTCGCTGGTTCTCTCTGTTAAACTTGCTGACCTAACAGTTTAGCTTGCTGTTATTATTGAAGCTATCAGACTTCCTTTTAATCTCTTAACTTAATTTTTCCATTATTTTTTTAGATAATAGAAAAATTGGCTTAGGCTTGAACTTCTCTATACTGTTTTAAATAAAGTCATTTCCTCTTAGGAGAGATTAAGAGCTCTCTGTTGTTATGGCTGCCTTTCTGCCTGGGCAGAATTTCTGAGCCACTGTGCCAGAGCAGGTGTTGGGGACAGTGGCCCAGTTCTTTGGAATGACAGCCCTGCTTAAGGGCAGATCACTGGGTGGGGCGGGAGCCTCTGGTCTTCTTGGAGTCGAGTCTCTGTCTTGCCAACAGCTTGAAGGAAAGTGAAAGTGTTAGTCACTCAGTCACGTCTGACTCTTCAGGACCCCATGGACTGTAGCCCACCAGGTTGCTCTGTGCATGGAATTGTCCAAGCAGAAATTGCCAAGTGGGTTGCCATTCCTTTCTCTAGGGGATCTTCCTAACCCAGGGATCAAACCCAGGTCTCCCACATTGCAGGCAGATTCTTTACTGTTTGAGCCACCAGGGAAGCCCGCCAACAGCTTGGGACAAGGGCAGTTAGGGCCACAGTATCTTTGGCCTGCTTCATCTGGGATTAAGCCTCCAATTTATGTGTGTGGTCCAGGCTTAAGAAGGGAGCCCTAAACCTCTATGCTGCACTTGCCTAAAATTTATTCTCTGTAACACAGAGTTAGGAGGGAAAAGAAATGTTGGTGGCTCATCCTTCTGGGGGTGGGGGAAGCCATATCCCTTTGGAGTCAGGGGAAGAGGGAGGCCCATCTTCTTGTCAGTACAACCTAGAGTAGAGTTTCCATCACATGAGCTTGGTGGGAGTGACAAGTGAGTGGGTTATGGGTAAAGTGCCACAAACTTTCACTTCTTACCAAGAGTTAATAGATTTTCTTAAATGTTTCTTCATTTGCCATGTACCTTTAGGACAATTTACAGAGAATTTAAATTATTGTTTTTAAAAATAATTTTCGCCAGTATGTTTGGTTCACTGGGGAGTATGTCTATAGTACTCTTCATGCTTCCACTCTTGAAATGGATCTTTTTCTTGAGTTGCTTTTGTAGCTGGTATGTAGAATCTATACAGAGATGTGTGTGTGTGTGTTGCTCAGTTGTGTCCAACTCTTTGTGACCTCATGGGCTATAGCCCACCAGGCTTCTGTATCTCAGGCAAATCCTGGAGTGGGTTGCCATTCCTTTCTTCAGGGGATCTTCCCAGCTAGGGAATTGAACCTGGGTCTCCCGCATTGCAGGCAGATTCTTTACTGTTGGAGCCAACAGGGAAGCCCACATGCAAAATATAGTGTTAAGTAATTCATAAGATGAAAGTCCCGAAGGTAAAGGATTATTCTCATATTTTGTGCATGAGGAAACTATTTCTTTGTATTGCTTAGAGTTCAAGTCAAAATTCTGTTATTTCTAAATCCCAGGTGCTTGTTCACCGACTGATATGTTTTTGATTTGTATTTTTAATGAATTGAGACCCTAATCTTCAGATAACAAAGGCATTTGTTATGTACTGCTACATAAAATGGCACCCCACTCCAGTACTCTTGTCTGGAAAACCCCATGGACAGAGGAGCCTGGTAGGCTGTAGCCCATGGGGTCGCTAAGAGTCGGACATGACTGAGCAACTTCACTCTCACGTTTCACTTTCATGCATTGGAGAAGGAAATGGCAACCCACTCCAGTGTTCTTGCCTGGAGAATCCCAGGGACGGGGAGCCTGGTGGGCTGCCATCTATGGGGTCGCACAGAGTCGGACATGACTGAAGCGACTTAGCAGCAGCAGCTACATAAAAAATTTCCCTAAAACCTAATGGCTCAAAACAAAAATATACTTTTTTTTTTTTTTTTAATCCTTACCATTTCTATGGGTCAGGAATTCATAGCTGGGCAGTTCGTCCTCAGAGTCCGGCATGAAGTTGCTTTCAGGATGTTGATTTAAGATGTAGTCATTTATGCTTCACTGAGGCTGGGGGTTCTGTCTCCCAAGTGACTCCCTGAAACAGCTGCCAATTTGGTGGTAAGTTGTTGGCTGGAAGCTTTAATTTCTCTCCTTACGGACTTCTCTGGCTTTCCCTAGTATGAGTAATCCAAGGAGAGAAGGGAGTCAGTCAGAATTTATCCTTTTCATGGCCTAGCCTTGCAAGTCACATAGCATCACTTGTACCACATTCTGTTCATTAGAAACAGTCTGGTAAATAGAACCTTCCTTCAGAGGAAATGGAATTGGGCTCCCCCTTGTGAAGTGAAATGTATCAAAGAATTTGTGAACTGATTTAGAAACCACCTTAAGAAGAGGCAAACAGATTTCAGTTCACCATTGCATTAGCTATGATAAAAACTCAGAAAAATAACTAGTTTTCTTGAGTTAGTTTCTATAGTTCTCTATATATTATACTTGGCTACACAACGTACAGTCTGGCATAAATCCCGCAAAATTCAAGTATCAGTAAGAACTATGTTTTCTCAATGTTTATGTTCTGTTGCAGGACCTGAAATGGTGTGGGATTTCTCAAATTTTCATCATGGTCCCTTGTTTATCCCAGTAGTTAGATTTGGATTCTAAAGACAATGGTTGCCCCCAAATTCTATTAGGATAGTTGCAATTGAGATGAAATGGCAATGAGATTCTTTGTCATTGAAACAAAGCCCCATTTATGTTAACAAATCACAGGATACATTTGTGATGACTATTCTTTTTCTAATACGTTTAGGCATTGAGCTGTGACTGTGCTGAACAGGCAGAAGCTGAGCTCTGGATAGAGCTGCTCCATACTTGGCTGACCAGTCAGAAAACAGAGTGGGTAAAAGAAGAGGATGGGGAATTGTAAAAGAGAGTGTAGGTGAGAAGAGGATATGGGGTAGGATAGCTTTTTTTCTGATATTAGACATTTTTAGATGGGAATGAGAATATCTGTAAGTGGTCCAAGGAGACTAAATGACATGAAATCCTGGAGTAGCATGAATATGGTAGACTCTAAAGAGCCTGGCAGGCTACAGTCCATGGGGTCCCAAAGGAGTCAGACATGACTTAGAGACTAAATAACAATAAGATTAAAAAAATATTTTGCCATGAGTATTGATGAGCATCCTTCAGTTTATAGGAGATTTCCAGACACATCTTAATAGGCAAGCTAATCTGGTCCCCTCCCTTAAAAGAGATTGAAACTCAATGAGTTTAGTATCAGAACAGGGACTAGAAAGGTCAGTTCCTAATCTAGTGTTTTTATATTGTCTTGGGTGGTTCATAAGGCTTTGCGTTATCTGGTTCCTTGATACCTCTCCACCTTCAATTTCCCCTATATCCTGTCACCTCAGCTGAGCTGGCTTTCTTATTCCTCCAACACACCCAACATGCTCTCTCCTCTCCAGGAAGGACCTTATTGAAAGCACTACCCAGCCCCTGCTTCATCATTTTCCTTATTTGCCTTATTTTCCTTTAAAGAGGTTATTACAGTTAAATGAGATCAGATGGGTGGGCCCTTATCCATTATGACTGATGTTCTTTTAAGAAAAGGGAGAAACACCCGGAATGCACAGGCATAGAGAAAAGCCCACTTGAGGACCCAGCAAGAAGGTGGCCAACTTTCTTGTCCAAACAGAGAAGCCTCAGGAGAAATCAAACCTGTCCACATCTTGATCTTGAACTTCCAGCCTCCAAAACCGTAAGAAAATAAGTTCTGTTGTTTAAGTCATCCAGCCAGTGGTATTTTGTTATGGCAGCTCAAACCAGTATTTCTTGTTTCCCTCCACTCATCTCCTTAGTTACTCATGCTCTTGCAGCCTTGTTGGCCTTCTTGCTGTTTCTCAAATATGCCAGTGGCTTTCACCTCAGTGAAACACCTCAGTGTTTTACATTTACTCCGCTTGGAAAGCTCTTCCTCCCACATATCTCTGCTGCTGCTGCTGCTGCTCAGTTGCTTCAGTCGTGCCCGACTCTGTGCAACCCCAGAGATGGCAGCCCATCAGGCTCCCCCATCCTTGGGATTCTCCAGGCAAGAACACTGGAGTGGGTTGCCATTTCCTTCTCCAAAGCATGAAAGTGAAACGTGAAAGTGAAGGCACTCAGTTGTGTCCGACTCTTTGCGACCCCATGGACAGCAGCCTTTCAGGCTCCTCCATCCATGGGATTTTCCAGGCAAGAGTACTGGAGTGGGGTGCCACTGCCTTCTCCGACATATCTCTGCAGCTTATGCTTAATTCCCACACTTCAGTCAGCTGCTCACATGTTGCCTTCTTAATGATGCCATCCTATTTAAATTTTAGCCTCTGTCACTTCCTGGTTCCCTATGTCTTGATTTCTATGCTTGTTTTTCCTCATACCACTTACCACCATCTGACATACTACATAGTTACTTTATTGTCTGTCTCTCCCATTAAGGCTGGAGATGCCATGAGAGCAGGAGTTAGTGTTGCTTTCTGGTTTTCCACTGATACTTTGGTACCCAGAGGGCTCCCGGCACAGAGTAGGCCCTCGAGTAATATCTATTGGATCAGTTGGTGGATGAACAAATGGCATTGGCCCATAGATAGGCAAAAAGATTGGTAGGATAGACTAGAGAGGCCATAAATCCATTTTTATATATAGGAATTTAATAATTTGTTGTCATTTTTTTTTAAAGGGAAGAAATTGCAAAGAAGGGGGAAAATGGTTGTTTACTTAATACATGGAAACTTCATGGTTGATGTAATACATTTGGAAGAAGACAAAGTTAGGTTGCTACTTTTTATCATACAAAGAATTTATCTTAGATTAATTGAATGTCTAAATGTAAAAAAGTTATAAAATTGTAAGCAAAAATATAGAAATTTTAGAAGAATTTTTGGATAATTTCTGTGTGTATATATGCTTTGGGTTGGGTGGGGTGGTAAGATGAGGCTTCTTAGACCAAAAGCAGATAATTAACAAACAAAATGCCCACGCCATTTAGAAGTCATAACAGAATAAGTGACAAATTTGATTACATTTAAATTTTATAATGGCAAAAGACACTAAGAAATAAAAATTGTCAATGAGGAGGAACCAATTGCAACATATTTGACAAAGGGTTATATTCCTTGTATACAAGCACCATCTCTTTATAAAAGAGACAGTCAGCTCATTAGAAATATAAAGTATATTAAAAGAGCTTTTTTTTTTTTTAAACTCATCAGGATCATTCATCCTTTCATCAAATATACACTGATTTTCTACTGTGTGCCAAGTATCATTCTAGGTATTAAGAGATCAAGCAGTAGAAAAATCAGACAAATGTCCCTGACATCATAGAGCTCATGTTCTAGTGGAGGGAGATAGGTAGGAAATAATGAGATAAACTACATGGTATGTTAGAAGGTGATAAGCGCTATAGGAATAAAGCCATGTAAGGGAGCAACGTAAAGGGAATGAATATAAGAAGAAGTTAGTGTACCCAACTCTAGGGAAATGAATTAGAAAACTTAGAATGGATGCTTTTTCTAGGAGAATGTAAATTACAAGAATGATTGTGGAGGCAGGAGAGAAATTCTAGTCAAATTATTATATGTCATAAAATATCTAGAGAAAGTTGTTTAAGAGCAACCCCTAGAAAAAGCGCCAGAAGAGGTATTTCAAAGGTGAATTCTACCAAGGTTAAAGAGCAGACAGGCCCATTGATTTTTAAACTATTTTAGAGTTTAGATATACTATATCCGGAGAAGGCAATGGCACCCCACCCCAGTACTCTTGCCTGGAAAATCCCATGGACGGAGGAGCCTGGAAGGCTGCAGTCCATGGGGTCGCTAAGAGTTGGACATGACTGAGCAACTTCACTTTCACTTTTCACTTTCATGCATTGGAGAAGGAAATGGCAACCCACTCCAGTGTTCTTGCCTGGAGAATCCAGGGACGGAGGAGCCTAGTGGGCTGCCGTATATGGGATCGCACAGAGTCGGACACGACTAAAGTGACTTAGCAGAATTTAGAGAAAGACGTGAGGTTGTAGAGAATGATCATTTGTTAACATATTTAATAACAATGGGAATTCATACAAGTTTTTTGAAAACTGTTGTGTCAATATCTAGTAAAATTAAATTATCTATCTTCTTTAATCTGTCTGTCTCACTATTGGGATTCTTGCCTTTGGAAAAAAAAATATCAGTTGGTAAGGCTGTTTGTATAAAACGATGTTTGTAGTATCAACTTTAGTGTTCAACAGGTTGAATTAATTGATGGGTGAGTTATACTATGAATATTTTATGCAACTATGTAAAAAAGAATTTATATGATTTACTTGGAGAAATGTCAATAATCAGGAAAGCAAACAGCAGGCTAAGGTGTAAATCTTTGGGGAAAAAAAGAATGAAGAACATTTCCCATTACACGCAAATAACATGTTTGTGTATGTTTATATGCAGAACATGGGGTAGCTGAGGGTCGGACACGACTGAGCGACTTCACTTTCACTTTCACGCGATGGAGAGGGAAATGGCAACCCACTCTGGTGTTCTTGCCTGGAGAATCCCAGGGACGGCAGAGCCTGATGGGCTGCTGTTTATGGGGTCGCACAGAGTCGGACACGACTGAAGCGACTTAGCAGCAGCAGCAACAAATAAATATATGAAAGGAAATAATCACATTTGAACCTTGATTATTTGGAGTTTTGGGAGAGCTTGGCTTTTTGTTGTTTTTGGCTTGTTGCCTCTATCAAGATTTTTAGTATGAAATGAATATCCAGTGAGATATTTTATAAAAGACTTTTCTTTCAGCATTTTCTATGCTAGTTTTAATGTGAATAAAAGAAGTACATCCGCTTGGGTACTAGGTAAAGCTGATGCTTGAAACAGGGGAGTTGATATTAATTTGGTGGTATCCAAAAGGCAGGATAGCAAGGAGAGATAAGAAAGCCTTCCTCAGCGATCAATGCACAGAAATAGATGAAAACAACAGAATGGGAAAGACTAGAGATCTCTTCAAGAAACTCAGAGATACCAAGGGAACACTTCATGCAAAGATGGGCTCGATAAAGGACAGAAATGGTATGGACCTAACAGAAGCAGAAGATATTAAGAAGAGGTGGCAGGAATACACAGAAGAACTGTACAAAAAAGATCTTCACAACCCAGATAATCATGATGGTGTGATCACTGACCTAGAGCCAGACATCCTGGAATGTGAAGTCAAGTGGGCCTTAGAAAGAATCACTACGAACAAAGCTAGTGGAGGTGATGGAATTCCAGTTGAGCTATTTCAAATCCTGAAAGATGATGCTGTGAAAGTGCTGCACTCAATATGCCAGCAAATTTGGAAAACTCAGCAGTGGCCACAAGACTGGAAAAGGTCAGTTTTCATTCCAATTCCGAAGAAAGGCAACGCCAAAGAATGCTCAAACTACCGCACAATTGCACTCATCTCACACGCTAGTAAAGTAATGCTCAAAATTCTCCAAGCCAGGCTTCAGCAATCTGTGAACCATGAACTTCCAGATGTTCAAGCTGGTTTTAGAAAAGGCAGAGGAACCAGAGATGAAATTGCCAACATCCGCTGAGTCATCAAAAAAGCAAGAGAGCTCCAGAAAAACATCTATTTCTGTTTTATTGAGTATGCCAAAGCCTTTGACTATGTGGATTACAGGGGGAAGGCAATGGCACCCCCACCCCAGTACTTTTGCCTGGAAAATCCCATGGACGGAGGAGCCTGGTGGGCTCCAGTCCATGGGGTCGCTAAGAGTCGGACACGACTGGGCGACTTCGCTTTCACTTTTCACTTTCATGCATTGGAGAAGGAAATGGCAACCCACTCCAGTATTCTTGCCTGGAGAATCCCAGGGAGGGGGAGCCTGGTGGGCTGCCGTCTATGGGATCGCACAGAGTCGGACACGACTGAAGCGACTCAGCAGCAGCATGTGGATTACAATAAACTGTAGAAAATTCTGAAAGAGATCCAGACCACCTGACCTGCCTCTTGAGAAACCTGTATGCAGGTCAGGAAGCAACAGAACTGGACATGGAACAACAGACTGGTTCCAAATAGGAAAAGGAGTTCGTCAAGGCTGTATATTGTCAGCGTGCTTATTTAACTTCTATGCAGAGTACATCATGAGAAACGCTGGGCTGGAAGAAGCACAAGCTGGAATCAAGATTGCCGGGAGAAAT
Organism: Tragelaphus eurycerus; assembly: GCA_935064755.1. Classification (NCBI taxonomy): domain Eukaryota; kingdom Metazoa; phylum Chordata; class Mammalia; order Artiodactyla; family Bovidae; genus Tragelaphus; species Tragelaphus eurycerus. Next base: position 23,883,557 of record CAKXYN010000016.1, read on the forward strand.
CTCAATAACCTCAGATATGCAGATGACACCACCCTTATGGCAGAAAGTGATCAGATCAGATCAGATCAGTCGCTCAGTCGTGTCCAACTCTTTGCGACCCCATGAACTGCAGCACGCCAGGCCTCCCTGTCCATCACCAACTCCCGGAGGTCACTCAGACTCACAGAACTAAAAAGCCTCTTGATGAAAGTTAAAGTGGAGAATGAAAAAGTTGGCTTAAAACTCAACATTCAGAAAATGAAGATCATGGCATCTGGTCCCATCACTTCATGGGAAATAGATGGGGAAACAGTGGAAACAGTGTCAGACTTTATTTTTCTGGGCTCCCAAATCACTGCAGATGGTGACTGCAGCCATGAAATTAAAAGACGCTTACTCCTTGGAAGGAAAGTTATGACCAACCTAGCATATTGAAAAGCAGAGACATTACTTTGCCAACAAAGGTCTCGTCTAGTCAAGGCCCAACAAAGGTTTGTCTAGTCAAGGCTATGATTTTTCCCATGGTCATGTATGGATGTGAGAGTTGGACTGTGAAGAAAGCTGAGCGCTGAAGAATTGATGCTTTTGAATTGTGGTGTTGGAGAAGACTTTTGAGAGAATCCCTTGGACTGCAAGGAGATCCATCCAGTCCATTCTGAAGGAAATCAGCCCTGGGATTTCTTTGGAAGGAATGATGCTAAAGCTGAAACTCCAGTACTTCGGCCACCTCATGTGAAGAGTTGACTCATTGGAAAAGACTCTGGTGCGGGGAGGGATTGGAGGCAGGAGGAGAAGGGGACGACAGAGGATGAGATGGCTGGATGGCATCACTGACTCAATGGACGTTGAGTCTGAGTGAACTCCAGGGGTTGGTGATGGACACGGAGACCTGGCGTGCTGTGATTCATGGGGTCACAAAGAGTCAGACACGACTGAGCAACCGAACTGAACTGAAAAGGAAGGATTTGTGAATTTGACCAGATTTTGCCAATGATTGAAATTTTTTGAATTTTTGCTGATGATTGAACTATACAAAGTAGAGTTACTTTGAGAAGTTAATCAGGTTCTCTGAACCCAAGGTTTTTAATTGGTAAAAGAAAGGTTAAAAATATTTACCACATTCAGTTCAATTCAATTCAGTTGCTCAGTCGTGTCCGACTCTTTGTGACCCCATGAATTGCAGCATGCAAGGCCTTCCTGTCCATCACCAACTCTCGGAGTTCACTCAAACTCTCATCCATCGAGTCGGTGATGCCACCCAGCCATCTCATCCTCTGTCGTCCCCTTCTCCTCCTGCCCCCAATCTCTCCCAGCATCAGAATCTTTTCCAATGAGTCAACTCTTCACATGAGGTGGCCAAAGTATTGGAGTTTCAGCTTCAGCATCATTCCTTCCAAAGAACACCCAGGACTGATCTCCTTTAGAATGGACATGTTGGATCTCCTTGCAGTCCAAGAGACTCTCAAGAGTCTTCTCCAACACCACAGTTCAAAAGCATCTTTTACCACATTAGGTAGGTATTTTTATTGTTTAACAACTCAAGAAAGGATCTTTAAAGTGTTAAGCTTTTAGCTCAATAAGATTTAGTTGAATTCATATTACCTGACATTTTCAGTGGCTATGATATACCTCACATTATTGCAAGTATATATCTATTTCTATATCTTTCATAAAAGGCAGGCAAAGCATTACAATATCCAATGCCAGATGAGTGCTATTTATTTTAATGTATTATTGAAGGCAAAAATGATCAGGGAAGACTTCATGGAGGAGGTGGGACATTGCAGGTCTTACATATGCTCATGATTTGGACAGGATAGTATTGGACAGGCACGGAACCGCAGAGGCACTGATACCCGTGCCAGAGTTTTGCCAGGGACGCCTGGAGTACCACACGCGAGAGCGCCCCCTTCCGGAACCAAGTTCCGCTGGTCGGTTTCTCGTGTCTATGGGAGAACCCTGTGCTGGTGGTACGCAGGCGCGGGCAGCAGATAAGGGCTCGCCAAGGCTCGATAGACGCGCATGCGTGCGGCTCCCTGGAGGCGGTAGCTTCTTCGGCGTCGAGACTGGAGGCTGAGTGCTAAACTGTGGGGCGCAAATGGGATCCGGCGGTTAGTCGGGTAGGCATAGGTAGGACGGCTGCCTTGTGGGGAATAGGGGGCTGGAAGGCGGGAGCCCAAAGCGTGGGGGTCCTGAGCCTTTCCTGTACGGTCCAGGCCGACTATTGTATCTGTGTCGCAGCGACTGCGCACAAAATGGCGGCGGGCTGACGGCGGGGGCGGGAGGAGATTGGGGGACCCCCGGGATGGGAAGGGAGCTTGGCTCCCCAGCCACAGCGTCGGTTCACCGCACTGCTCCGGAGGGGCAGGTCGGACACCGGGGCGAGGACCCTGCTTCAGAAAGAGCCGCCTGACGCCTTTGCACTGGGCGGAGGAACGGAAACAGCCCTTTGGCAAGGCCGTGGCTGCCCCTTCCCCATCGGCGCAGGGCCGGCTGGGCCGCGCCAGGCCTGACAGGAGGAAGCGGTGGTGAGGGAGCTTCGCGGAGGGAGGAACCATTCCCCGTCGGGTCCGGAGGACAGGCAGTGGAGCTCGAGCTGAGCCCATTAGCGAGCCACATTGTATAAGAAGCGTGGAGGAGAAGAACGTGTTTGTGTTCGGGGAAGGGGGAGCTGAGGTGAAGGGGGAGCGTACGATGTAGCGGCTTTGGCTGGCCCGGGTTTCCTCCGCCTGCCTTGTGCGGGAATGAAAGCCAAGAGACTGTCGTCTCTGCGGGATACGAAGGGCTCATGAACTGCTCTGATACTTATTTCCAGATTTCTCAGAGGAATAGAGAATGCGGATCGCTAGTGATTCCTAGCTTGGGCCCGTTCTGTTCAAGTTGGGGGGAGAACGTGTACCGCATACAAGAATCCTTGAGGACAGCGGAAACAGATCTTCTATTGAGATAACTGAATGAGGGAGACTTCTATTATTACAAGACCTTTAATTGAACTAGACAGTGAAGGCTGCCTCAAGCTATTTCCTCTTAATCTTAAAATTTGCTTCTAGGCAAAATTTGGGGGGGAAATACTATTTTAATCTGGAGGAGTTCTGAAAAAAATTTGTAATAGGGATCCGGCGACTTATGTTGGTTTAAATTCTTTTTCTAACCAGCTTTGGAATTGTGCAAACAAAAAAATTTTTTTATTTGTTGTAAAGGGTTAATGTATTTTACAAGGATGTCTGCTGGCTCATTTACAATTAAAATTGATAAACTGAAAAAACTTACAAAAATGAGTTTAATGAAATTTATACAGAAAAATGAACGCATAATTTACATTATTTCAACATAGCTTTAAATATTGTTGATGAGGTATTCTAGACTTAGTGGGCTTATGTTGTATTCTTTTTCTTTTTGGCAACATTTCATATACAATTTATTTTGTATTCCCATACTTTGTAATATACACTTTTAAATAATTATGTAATATACACTTTAATGTGTAATATACATATTTTATGTAATAGACACTTAAATAATATACACTTTTTAATAATTAAAAATTAACACGTTAATACACTAAAATATGCTGGACCATTCCCTTCTTGATTGGTTGTTGAAACCAAGTGAGGGAAAGATAAAACAGTTGGAAGAAATCACAAAATCTCATCCGTTTTTATTACTAGCTTTATGTCACACATATCTATTACCTTGAGTATTGGTTATATTTTAGTTTGGTAGCTGTAATGTGTTATTTTGTTATGGAAGGTGTATACAGCAGATAGGTTTTAAAAATGCTTCTTAGAATCAGTGATCACTTTGTATTTCATGGCTGTCTTAAAGGTTTTCTCTTGGGTGCTCTTAAGAAGGTCATCTCTGGAAATTTTGTTTTTATGTAGTGAAAGAAAATGAGAGAAATAGTTTAGTGGAAAGAGAATAGGCTTTGGAATCAGAAGATTTGGCTTCGAATCCCAGTTTTCCTCTTACTGTCTGAGTGAGATGTGGGGTAAGTTGTTTTAGTCTTCCTGAACTTTTATTTCCTTGTCTGTAAAGTGGTAATAATACTGCTTCCTGCTTGGAATTATTGTGAGGGAGAAAATGTGTGAAGAGCCCCTATCCTTTGAGACATAACTAGGTGCTTAATAAATGTTAGTTGTTACTACTGCAAATTTTTAAGTGCTTTGGAAGCATCTTTTGATAGAAAATTGCAACCTGCGGGCAGTCCCTCTTAATAAAAAGAAGAGGCTTAAAGAATATAGGTTAAATTGATAGAATTTTGGAGCTGAAAGATCATCTAATATTTCATTAAAATACTTTGTTCATCTATGAACTTTATGTTTACCTCTCTTACTTTATGTATATCTCTCTTGAAGCACGTATAAAAATTGTAACCATTTATTTATGATTGTTACGCTCATCTTTGTATCTGTCTCAATGCCTAGTTTGTGTTAGATACTCACAGTTCGGGTGAATGAACTCAGCTGATGGTTGCCAGAGTCTGGGTAAGAACACAGGCTTTGGGGTCCAAATCATGCTCTGCTCCTGTGACTTAATGTATACTGATCAGGGTTTGGAAAAAAATCTGTCCAAATTATTAATAAAATGCTTTATATACTGAGAAATAGTGCTTCTAGTCTAGGTACCCAGTAACATATTTTGGGCTGTTTGGCAAGTAAACAAGCCACTGAATGTTGAAATGAAGTGGTTTAGAGATCCTCCAAACTGAAAGTAATTATACTTGTGGCTAAAGCCAGTAAGCCCTCTTTATATTTAGCTTTACTTTTTCACTGCTTCAACTTATTTACTGTAGTCTGAAATTTGTGATTGAAATGAAAATGAGAGGAAGATAGGTATATGGAAAATAAGAGTAATGGAAAGGAAAAAACCATGGTAGGGAAAAGGTAAGGTGTAAAATAAAACACAGTTCTAATGATAAGTGAAGATCAAAAGTAATGGGTTTGTATTGAAAAGAGAAAAGTTCAGGGAGTATAGGAGGAGTTTTTAAGGTGTGCATATTTTGATATTTTCTTAGTGCTGCCTTGGGATACTTACATTTTGGATTATTTTTCAACTCTTGAGCCCCTTAAATACCAAAATATATATATTGTTACAGTCTTTAAGTTTTCATACTTTTTCCTTGCCTCATTTCCAGTCCATTTTATTAAACTTTCAGATGATTTCTTTGTTGTCTCTGCCTAATGAGTGACTGTTACCAACTTTCTATTCTTTTTAATTTCCTCACTTGTTAAAACAATTTTTTTTAATTAGGGAAAATTTTAAGCCTATACAAAAGTAGGGAGTATTATATAATGATGCACCTATATACTTATCACCCAGCTGCAACAATTATAATTTACAACAATTATAAGTAAATCTTGTCTCTGCTCTCCACCCTATTGTTTTTAAGCCATTCCTATGACATATCCTTAATTTATAGTTCAGAATTTTTCTCTAAAATTTTAGAAAAAGACATGAATATCACACCTAAAGTAATAATAATTCCTTAATGTCAGAGATTCAGTCAGTTATTCAAATCTCCCCATTTATTTTTTACATGCTATACCACCGTATTGATATTTTTGGAAATTACCTAGGTCTTAATGAAAGACAGATAACTACCTGCTTCTTAAGTAAAGCATTTTGTTTATTAATGTAACATTTTTTGAGCCATCTGTTGCATGTCAGGGGGTATAATTTTAATCATTTTTTACATCAACATTATGCGGAGTCATGGGTTAATCAGCTTGCTCTGAGGCTCACATTTTTAGCACTCCAGGATCAGAATTAAAACACTGAGTCTAGGGTCTAAGTTCTTAAAAAAACACTATGCTACGTTAGTCAGAAATTTTATTTACGGGAGTTACCCAGTTTTGCATGAAATCACTTGCTGGCAGCTTCGTAGTAGGGTGGGTGTCTTCAGATAAGTGGAAGTTTCCCCAAAGATCAGATTATTATGGATTGCATAATGGTCTGACTAACAGTCAATAGTTAGGGAGTGAACATGATGTAGAAGAAGAATAGCCAAATCCAAAAAAGTGCTTAGGGCTGATTTTTTTTTTTATCATTGCCAATTTTCTGCCTGTAGCCATACTTGTTTATAGTTCTTTTTTGACCGAGTATGTAACTAAGATATTAGGTACCCAGTGTAGGGTCATTAACTATTTTTGAATGAGTTAAAATGCTGGCTGACAGGGGAATACCCTGTTTCCCTTCCCTCTATCCTTTTGCATGCTTGAATGCACACACACCCTTATTTTTTCCCTGAACTATTTTGAAAGTAACTTGCACATACTGTACTCTTAACGTTTATTAGTTTAGTAGTTTATTACGTAAGAATGGGATATTTTCTTCTGTGGTCATAGTAGTTATCAGTCTCAGTAAATTTAATGTTGATAATTTTTTTTTTAACCATTTTCTGATTTTTTTTCAGTTGACCCAATAATGTTTCTTGTAGCCGTTCTCCCCCTCTCTAGTATAGGATCAGTCTAGGATTAGGTACGGAGAAGACAGTGGCACCCCACTCCAGTACTCTTGCTTGGAAAATCCCGTGGACAGAGGAGCCTGTTAGGCTGCAGTCCATGGGGTCGCTAAGAGTCTGACACGACTGAGTGACTTCACTTTCACTTTACTTACATGCATTGGAGAAGGAAATGGCAACCCACTCCAGTGTTCTTGCCTGGAGAATCCCAGGGACGGGGGAGCCTGGTGGGCTGCCGTCTATGGGGTCGCACAGAGTCCGACATGACTGAAGTGACAGCATAGCATAGCATAGCATAGGATTAAGTAACTGCATTTAGTTATCATGTTTTTTTAGTCTTATTTACTTTGGAATATTTCTCTAGTCTTTTTATCTTTTGTGAGGTTGACATTTTTGAAAAATACTGTTTGCTTTCTTTTTATTTAATAGAACATTTCTCCCTTTGGATTTTTTTTTTCTTCTTTTTCTGATGTTTCCTCTTGAGTAAATTATATGTCCCTGGCCAGAAAAATCAAGTTTCTGTGTTCCCCCCATGGTACCAGATCTAGAGATGAAGTCCATCTACCCTTCATGAATTATGATGTCTGAGCACATGTTTGGTCAAAATGTTTTTTTCCCCCTTGAACTAACTGATCTGTGGAGAGATTATTTAACACCACGCAAATGTCTTCTTCCTCATTAAAATTTAACTCAGGATTTTTGCCTGAACCAATCTTTACATTACTATGATGTTATACAGTGATTTTCCAATTTAGTAATTCCTCTATGTTTACAATGATTGATTGCTATGGAGATGTGGACACCTGGTTTTTTCAGTGGTTTGTAATTTATTACTGTCCAGTTCTTTATTGCTTTCTCTTTTTACATGTGTATATGTATGTGTGTGTATGTGTGCGCATGTGTGTGTATTTTTATGTGTGTGTGTTAATCCCTCAGTTATGGCCAACTATTGGCAACCCTGCAACCCCATGGGCTGTAGCCCACCAGGCTCCTCTGTCTATGGAATTTCCAGGCAAGAATACTGGAGTGGGTAACCATTCCCTTCTCCAGGGGATCTTCCTGATGCAGGGATCGAACCCAGGTCTTCTGCACGGCATGTGGATTGTTTTACCGTCTGAGCACCAGGAAAGCCTGTATATATATATTTATAATCCTGTTTTCCACAGTAAGAATCCTGGTTTCCAGTGCTATAAAACATTTACCTAGCCCCTGCTCGATCCCATGATACATCTGAAGTTATTTAAGAATTAATTCATCCATATCACTGCAAAAAAAAAAAAAAAGGCAAAAAAATCCAGACTACTAAAAAGAGTGAGAATTCTTAAACGTTACCATTTCTCCTAAGTCAAATAGTGGGTTTATAAATTACTTGAGTAGTTTTCCTTTTCCCTTTTAATGAGCTATGGTGTTCATTTGAAAAATGAATTAGTTTGCTTTCAGTTTTAGCTTTCCCCTCTTCTTCCCATCCTTTTTTAGTTAAAAAAAAAATTACATTGTTAACCTGATTCTGAGAGTCAAAATTATATAGTAAGGTATACTCCATAAAGTATCATTTCCATTTAGTTTGTTTCAGTCCTTTCTGTTACCCCTTATGTAACTTACTTAATTGTTTCCTGATTATCCTACTTCTTGTAACCTTAAGCTAAGCGGATATATGTGTCTTTTTGTTTCCATTTTTTACATAAAAAGACACATATGCTGTTTTGTAGTTTGTAAAGACTTTAAGGCATTTGGCATTTTAAGACATTTGGCCAGATAATTTAGGTATGCTTAATTGAAGATTTTGGATGGCATTACCGATTCAATGGAGATGAACTTGGGCAAACTTTGGGAGATGGTGAGAGACGGAAGGCCTGGCATGCTGCAGTCCATGGGGCTGCAAGGAGTCAGACATGACTCGGCGACCGAACACCAACAAATTTAAGAGTTTGGAAACCCATTCTAGGCAGGTGGGAACATTTTTTGGCTCATGCACTTCTTGAGGGCAGGGAGGGCAAAGATGCAGTTTTACCTCAAGAACAACTGGGTAGTGAATGTCTTCGGTACTATAGTTACCTCTTGGTCCTGCTCACCTGTTACATTGGCATTATTTTGTTTCAGTGTTTGTGCTTTCTCACTAAGGTGGTGAGTATGCTGTCAGCTGCATTTTGGCAACAGTTTTATCAGTACTTATGATTTTTCTCATTTCTAGTTTTAAAAAAAAACCCAGAAAAGATTTCTTTATTCCAGTTTGGATTTGGTGGTTTCTTTTGGACTAATGTGTTTTATTTTTTGAGAGCAGTGAAGTAATAAGCAGAACCACCATCTCAGGGGGGCATCATTTACTGGGAATACTGTGTTGTCTGTAAAGAATCATTTATGTGTGCAGTATGTATATTTCTAAAAAAAAAAAAAAAAACGTAAAAATTACACTCATATATCTTATTTATAAAAAAGTTTGTGTTCCTGAAAATAATAACTATCAAATCATTGCTATCCAAGGTTTTTAATGGCTTTCATGGTAATCTATTTCTGATATTGTGTATTATTAGCAAGTTGATCTTCCATTTTCTTTCAGATCGGAAATCATGATGGTTACCAATCCTTTGTGAAGTTTGTGATGCCCTTCATGATAAAAACAATGTTTCTAGTTTTCTGCTTTTTTTTTTCTTTGTTTCTTTGGCACTTTCATTGAGGTGTGCCACATTTTGGCATTTTAACATCCAGCATGATATTCTGTGTTTACGCTTGTGACACCTTCAGAATTCTGTGACTTCCATACCTTTCGTGGGACAAAACTAAAGGTAGAAGAGAGTTGGCTGAGTGGATCTGTCTATATATACTAGAGGAGATTAGAACGTTGAGAACCAGTTAAACTGAGAAAAACACAGAAGTAACTGGCCAGTGTAATACTTGCGTTGTTAGTAAGTGTGAAGGTAGTTTTTATGTATTCTGAGACACAGTTGCTCTGACACAGGGTATCAAATCAGGTATGTGGGTATAAAACTAGAAAAGTAATGTTAATGGTAGTTTTCCTTTTGTGGTAAGGTTAGAAGACTTTATTCTTTTCTGCATGTCATGAAGATGATTTTTCTTTCCTTTGGGGAGGGTGGTCATGAACAGGTATTGCTTTTTTAATAATTAGAAAAAACAAAGCTATAAAATTTAAATTTTATGTACCTAGAATACAGGATGGAAAGAACATTGAGAGGAGTTCAATTTGTGACCTTGCCAGTTAGTTCTAAGGCTTTATTTAATCGTAAACTTGAATTCCCTTGCTTACTTGGTGGTTGTAAGCTCAGATGAGATAATGAATATAGAAATGCTTTTTAAACCATGAAGTGGTTTAAAGCTCAAGTATGGGGTTTGATATAAATCTTTTCATTGTGAATCTAATTGGATCCATTATGATCTGCCTGACTAATTTTTGGTGATGCTTTTATATTTTTAGATGTCAGGCTTCTTTATCAATACGTATAAAGAAAATGAAGGATTCCTTTCCATCTGAAAGACTGTATCAAAATAGCAAGTAGTTTTTGATTGTGGTAGTGGACATGTCAGAAAGTATCTCAAGGGATATAATGGTGAATTTTTTAATACATCAAGCTATTTCTTCATTTCTGCCTCAAGAATTCAGTTTCTACTAGATGCTTCCAGAGTTTTTCTCATTGACATTTTATTGGCTATATCTTGTTTCAGAGAGGCATGTTCTAGTTGATAGGGCATGGAAGATAGTTTTTAACTGCTACTTGTCTTCAGGAATTCAGGATGTTTTCTGACCATTAAATACCCTGTTTTTGAAAAATATTGAACATATGAAAATAAAATGTTAATTTAAAATAGCAACTAGTATAGTTCATACAATGAAGTTTTGTGTACCTTCTTCCCCTTCCCATCCCTGTACATATGCACATATACAAAACTAGAAATTCCATCAAAATATTAGTTCATTATCAGTAATGATTTTACTGGTAAGGATTTCACTTGCTGCTTTTTATTGTTTTCTTTAACAAGCATATATTATTTATATCATCAGGAATAAAAATTCATTTTAAAGGGTGAGTATTATTTAATCACAATTGTGTTCAAAGTAATAAGAACTCAGGTCTCGATTCATATTTTTCTAAGTTAGTTTAATGATGTGTTGACTCTCTGTAAATTTGTTGGCCGAATGAACCTCTTTGTGGCCAGAGCTCCTGGGGTTAAATGAAAAAGGCTTTGTAATTGTTGTCCTTATTTGTTAAGTTGTTTTCTAGGTGTTAATGCCAAATTTACCCTTGTCTTACTGGTTCTTGTTTCTTACCACATTGTTTTTAGGTTATATCAGTTGCATTCTCAAAAGACTTAAGGTTTATTTTCTTTGGTGTGGGATAACCTAATTGCTACTAAGAGGCTTCATATCAAGAGCCCTTGGATTGTTTTGCTTAATTTTATTCAATCTCACAAATGGTTTTTTCCCCACCAATATAAATATTGAACCAGAGAGGAATGGGATATGTTTGTTATCTGAATGAATGAACTGTTTAATAACAAGTCAGTTGAGTCAGGTGGGAAGGAATGATGTAGGGGAAAATGAACTAAATGAGATTTTAGACAAATCTGCATATTATTTATATGTTGCCTGATAATCATAACAGATTAGCCGATTTTGGCTTTGTTAGACTTTGGTGTGATAATGTTAGATTTGATAAGAGAAGTATGAAGTTATGTTGGTTTTATACTCTCCAATCCTCCTTTTTTGTTTTCTGTTAAACATTTCATACTTGATATTTAGCACTTTGTTTTTTTGGGTTTTTTGGGGGGGTAATGTTCAGATGTGTGAAAAAGTAGAGAGGAAAGGTCATAAATTCTTTTGGACCCGTCACTCACCTTCCTCAACAAATAGTTTTGCTAGTTGTGCTTCATCAAACTTCCCTCACCCACTAAACACCACACTTCACCGCTGCCAAAATGCATCCTGTGTTTTCTAGATTATTTTAATGAAGATCCCAAATTATTTGTTGTACTTGTTAGGTCCAATAACATTTGATTCTTTAAATATTGGTGCATCAGTGAACCTCTGTGGATTTTCAGTTTATAATAGTCAAGGAAAAAGTGTTTAGTTGGGGCTTGGGGAGCTTGCCTTTTTCTAATCTTTTTGCACTTTTGAGTTTTTGTTTTTTGCAAAAGACATTTCCATTATTATGAATTAATTGCTTCAGAACATTTTTTGTAAAGCACAGTTAATTTTGGTGATTGCTTTTATTTTTGGACTTCCAGAGCACCTGTTATGTTATAGTTCTTCCAGGATGGATCTTGTTTTCTGGAGATTTAACTCTGTTCTTCTTCTGAGTCTGTTAGGATAGAGGTTGTATGTGAAAAGATAAATTATTTTTATGATTTCTGCTTTTGCTCATCTTTTAGCCCCCCGCCCCAAATTTAACTCCCCTTTGCTTTGCAAAGATCAAAAAATACTGATGCTTAGGAGTGTAATTTACCTGCCTGAAAGGTCCCTGCTTAATGGAGTGAGGGCAGGGAGAGTGACACTAACGTTCATTGGGCAGCTCCTTTATTAGACATTATAGATATTTATATTTCATCTAATTTAGTCTTTAACAGTCAGAGAAGGCAATGGCAACACACTCCAGTACTCTTGCCTGGAAAATCCCATGGATGGAGGAGCCTGGAAGGCTGCAGTCCATGGGGTCACTGAGGGTCGAACACGACTGAGCGACTTCACTTTCACTTTTCACTTTCCTGCCTTGGAGAAGGAAATGGCAACCCACTCCAGTGTTCTTGCCTGGAGAATCCCAGGGACGGGGGAGCCTGGTGGGCTGCCGTCTGTGGGGTCGCACAGTTGGACACGACTGAAGTGATTTAGCAGTAACAACAGTCCTTAACAGTAATCCAGAGAGGAAGATACTGTCCCATTTTACTCATGAGAAAGCTTATGGTCCAGAAGTTAAGTAGCTTGTTCAAGACCTTAATAGTAAGTGGTGAACCTTGTAGAATTCAAACCCTTCTCATCTGACATACATTATGAGCTTAGAAATGAATTTGAATACTGCATGAATTACTGCATTTATTAAACTAATAGCTGAAAGTGTGCCATTATTCAGTTGCTAAATCGTGTCCAACTCTTTGCGACTCTAAGGACTGCAGTGTGCCAGTCTACCCCATCCTTCACTGTCTCCTGGAGTTTGCTCAGACTCATGTCCATTGAGTTGATGATGCTATCCAACCATCTCGTTGTCTGTCATCCCCTTCTCTTCCCACTGGAGTGGGTAGCCATTCGCTTCTCTGGGGGATCTTCCTGACTCAGGGATTGAACCCAGGTCTCCTGCATTGCATGGCTTTATCATCTAAGCCATCAGAGAAGCCCAAAGTGTGCCACAGGAAATGCACAAAGAGATTCTTGTAGGGTGTGACTTTGAAACATTCTTGAAGAGTGAGTTTGGTTCAGATAGCTAGGGGTATTCTAGATAGTACAGTATGAATAAAATGTGGAAGCAAGAATGTTGAAAGTGGTCAGGAGATTGCAAATAGATCCATTTGGCTGTAGCATGCATTTTTAAATTTAATTTTACTTATTTTTGACTGTGTTGGGTCTTTGTTGCTGCGCTGGCTTTTCTCTAGTTGAGGCAAGTTGTGGCGATTCTTCATTGTGGTGTGTGGGCTTCTCCTTGCGGTGGCTTCTCATGGAGCATGGACTCTAGGTGTGCATGGACTCTAGGACAGTAGGTGTGGCAGATGGGCTCAGGAGTTGTGGCGCACAGGCTTAGTTGCTCCACAGCACAGAATCAATCCAGTCTCCTGCATTGGCAGATGGAGTCCTTACCACCAGTGAAGCCCCTTTAGCAGAAATTTTTCATTAAGTATTATTGGCTAGTAAAATGTGAAAAGTAGATTGAGATTAGATTATATACTAAATGCCAGGTTGACAAGTTTGGCCACTATCTTGCAGGTAGCAATAAAGTGGTGAAGGTTTTTATGTAGAGGAGTGATGGTAAAAGAAATGCTTTAAGGATATTAGTAATGACAGAATGAATTGGGTTGAAGGGCAGCTGTGGTGAGACTGATGAGAGCTTGCAATAGGGTTGTGATGATGGTGAAAGGAAAAAGAAAATTCTATATTAGAGATTTTGACAGGAATACATAGAATTTTATAGTTAAAAAAAGTTAGTTATAAATGGAGAATAAGATGCTTTTGAGCCTCTGTAACTGAAGGAATTGGTGTAGAGAACTCAAATCACTGGTGGATTTGAGTAGAATTGAAAATGGATAGTTTGGGAGAAAATTCCAAAGTCAGTAAAAACAGTAGCTAAAAGTTGGCATAAAGGAGAGAGGTTCTTGAAAAGTATTTTTTTCCTCTGTCTTCATAGATAATTTTATTAAATAGTCCTGGAGTTACTGAATATTCACATGTCTTAACTGAAGCTATATTTTGTGTTGGGCCAGAATACTATAGCTTTGTCATAAACATGCAGTTGATAAATTTAATTGGTTTTAAATTTTTAAATCATCCCAGCAGTCTCTTTCATTTTATTACAATATTTTATTTAGAAACCTTAACCTAGGCTGGCAAATCCCATGAACGGAGGAGCCTGGTGGGCTGCAGTCCATGGGGTCACTAGGAGTTGGACACAACTGAGCTACTTCACTTTGACTTTTCGCTTTCATGCATTGGAGAAGGAAATGGAAACCCACTCTAGTGTTCTTGCCTGGAGAATCCCAGGGACGGGGGAGCCTGGTGGGCTGCTGTGTCTGAGATCGCACAGTGTTGGACACGACTGAAGCGACTGAGCGGCAGCAGCAGCAACTTAGGCTATTCTACATTTTCTAAAATTTGATAAACACATGTTGAGTAAGATCTTGTTATCTGAAATCTCTCTTCTCCCAGTTTCCTCAAAACTCTAGAGAATACCCACCCTATGAAGCTCAACTCAGGTATTCTTGACTTCTCCCAGAAATAAATCCATTCCTGATGTTTTTTAGCGTTGTTGTAATAATGACACATTCTTTATTTTGTCTTTCTTGTTAGATCGTTTGAACTTTGCCTATAGGAATGATGTTTTATTTGGCTTGAATACTTCATAATGATTGTCATATTAGACAAAAATTTTTAATAAAGTGAATGAATGATTCTGAACTCATTCCTTTCCACTAAAATCAAAAGGGTCTGTGCGGGGAGTGGGGGAGATCTTTGGTGGTAAACAAGAACTGAGAACTTACCGACCACAGCAACTCAATGTATATTTTCACCCCATCCCCCAATGGCATGCAGGATTTGGACACTTCTAAGAAGTTTTAAAAGGAGTTATAATTGCCGCTCTGCACCTAGGACAGCACCCAGCGCAGCATAGTGTACAGGAACTCTGGCTTGAGGTTTGGGGTTTGTATTCTGGATTCGGGAAAGAAGAGCAAGTTTTTGGGAAAGTTTAAAATCCTCATAAACAACTCTAAAAATGTATGAAATGCAGAATGATTTCATGGCTTTGTTTCAAAATGTTTTACACTGGCTGTAGAACCCACTTCATGAAGTAGTTTGAGTTAAAATGATCTAATATTTGTGTTTTAACTTTCAGCTTTGTGTTATTCTTGGAAAATTTCGCACCACTTGTGAATTCCTTGAACCTGGGCATTGCAAACCCACTTCTGTTGGGCCCATCTCCTTTGCACTTTGCTCAGATTAAGACTCAGTTGGCGCTGCAGCAGCTGAATGCCATTGCCTCACATAGTTCAACACCACCTTATACTTTATTAAATCAGGCTTTCTTGAAAATAGCCATGTCGAGACCCAGGTTTAATCCTCGAGGAAACTTTCCACTTCAGAGGCCACGAGCACCTAACCCTTCTGAGATGAGGCCTCCAGGACCATTTATGAGGCCTGGATCTATGGGTCTTCCAAGATTTTACCCAGCAGGAAGAGCCCGTGGAATTCCACACAGATTTGCCTGCCATGAATCTTATCAGAATATGGAACCACAGAGAATGAATGTTCAGGTAACTCAACACCAAACTGATCCAAGATTGACCAAAGAAAAATTGGATTTTCATGAAGCACAACAAAAGAAGGAGAAGCCTCATGGTAGCCGGTGGGATGATGAGCCTCATATATCTGCATCTGTGGGAGTGAAGCAGAGTTCTGTAACACAGGTTACAGAGCAGAGTCCTAAAATACAGAGCCGCTATACAAAAGAGAGTGCCTCAAGTATCTTGGCAAGTTTTGGATTATCTAATGAAGACTTAGAAGAACTCAGTCGCTATCCTGATGAACAGCTAACTCCTGAAAATATGCCATTAATCTTGAGGGATATAAGAATGCGAAAAATGGGGCGCCGATTACCTAATTTACCTTCTCGGAGCAGAAATAAAGAAACACTTGGTAATGAGGCAGTTTCGAGTAATGTGATTGATTATGGGCATGCAAGCAAATATGGCTACACAGAAGATCCACTTGAAGTACGTATTTATGATCCTGAAATTCCAACTGATGAGGTCGAGGATGAATTTCGGTCACAGCCAAGCATTTCTGCATCTGTTCCTGCTCCAAATATGATGTGTAATTCTATGTTTCCTGTTGAAGATGTGTTTCGACAGATGGACTTCCCCAGTGAGTCCTCCAGTAATCAGTCCTTTTTCCCAGTTGAAAGTGGAAGCAAGATGTCAGGTTTACACATTTCAAGAGGACAGTCAGTCCTTGAACCTGTAAAATCTGTCAGCCAATCCATTAGCCAGACAGTTAATCAGACAATGAGTCAGTCTCTGATTCCTCCTCCTATGAACCAGCAACCTTTTTCATCGGAATTAATATCAACTGTAAGCCAACAAGAGCGGATCCCACGTGAACCTGCCATTAATTCATCTAATGTACATGGATCGGGAGGAAGTAAAAAGAACTACCAGTCAGAGGCTGACATCCCCATTCGGTCTCCCTTTGGGATTGTGAAAGCATCGTGGCTACCAAAGTTTTCCCATGCTGACGCCCAGAAGATGAAGAGACTTCCAACTCCTTCTATGATGAATGATTATTATGCAGCATCTCCAAGAATATTTCCACATTTGTGTTCTCTGTGTAACGTAGAATGTAGTCATTTGAAGGTGAGTGTTTTTAAAGATCACTGTATCATGATAACTCAGTGCCCAAGTTTCATCTAAATTCTCATATGTATGCTGGTGTTAACTAGTCATTAAGGGAATGGCAGAAATTGTGATTGCAATGTCAACACTTAGTTGTAATCTAAGTAGCCTGGCCTAAGTATTGAATTGAGTGTTAGGCTTTCTGTATTCCTGTGACTGGGCACACCACATGGATTTTTGCATTTATTTTGAACTTTTGAGAGGTTATCCCAGAGAATGCAACATAAAATTTATATGACACAAACTGTATTTATAAGACAATGTCACATGAGTTACCTTTATCTGAATAAGAGAATCTGTTAGTATAAAAATAAAAATTTGGAATAAAATATTTGTACTGCACACTTCTAAAGAGACAGTATATTTTAGCCTTGCATGTATCTACCTGTCTTGAGCTAAAGATAGTTAATGTTGATTTAAATATTTTCTGACTCTATGATTCTTATCTGGATTTTTAGTGCTTCATGAGAAGGAGCTTCCTAAGATAACTAAATCCATAGTATAGCAAAATTGAGTCAGAATGAATTATTGGGACCAGCTGTGGGCTCAGAGCATAGAGTGTCAAATGATCTTTACAGAGAAGAGTCTTTAAAAAACAAAGAAGCCTTAGGTGTCTTCATGGTTAGGTGAGTTAGAATGAAGTATTTTACTGAGGTCCTGAGGAATAATGTAGAATATATTGTTTGATAGTAATCACTGGTGGATTTGAGTAGAATTTTCTGAATATGTTTTATTTACTATGTATGTTTGGAAACTACTGTTTCTTCTATTTACTAATGTGATTTGAAGATTTATATTATATGTGACCAGGAAGGAATGTATTGCAGTATTTCCTATGGGAACAAGCTATGATTCAAGGCTGTAGCATTGGTTGTATACTTTAGTAGGCTTAAAAGTCTATAGGTGTTTATTCCCTTGTTTTTTTTCTCCTTCCCATATTGTCCTTTTATTGTCTTTCTGTTACCCACTCACCAGGTTTCAGCCAGCAAGAATCTGATACCTGGAACTGATGCCTCGGTCAGAAACGTTATTGAAAGCAAAGGAAATGAGCATTCTACCTCATTTTAGCCAGATTTTCTGAGTGCTCATAATAATTGCCTTGCTCTATCAAAGGGAATAGCAAAGTCTTTAAAAAATCTCAGCACTTGGTTAAAATCTAATAGCCCTGGCCCAAGTACTGAATTGAGTGTTAGCCCCTCTATGTTCCATTTATTTTGAACTTTTAGTTAGTCATGATGAATCTAAGAAAAAATAATATCTTAAAAGTTTTAATTTTTATTCTATTGAATAGAAAATATACACATTCAGTAACTATTTACTGGTTACTAGTTTTGTACATGATGCTACATTAGGTGCTGGAATGAAAATAAACTACATAAAGTTTACATGTTGTTCTTAAGCAGTTTATACAGTCTCACTGAAGAGAAAAATTACACACCTAAGGAATTTTTTAAAAATTAGAAGGCAAAAAATAGTTTGGTGATTGTGATTGACTTGTTTGGGTAGGCTGTAGGGAGAGAGAGATTTAATATTTCTGTCTTGATTGCAGGCTTATGTCAGTTTAGGCCCGCATTATCAGTTTACCAATACTTACTGTGTATTTCACAGTGTAATTAAAAATCATACTTTATGGCATCAGAAGACTTCTATACTCCAGTTAGATAAGACTTGTTGAGTGATTAGGTGCACTAAGTCTGTCTGGACTAAAGTGATATGGGAGGGAAGACTTCATGGAGTAGGTTGAAAGTGGTTCTTGAATGATTAGTAGGCTTAGATGTACCCAGGGGAAGAAGGATGACATTTCAGATGGGAGTAACAATGATAAGTTTGAGGGGCCTAGAAAAACTAGCCCAGGGAGTTTAGATGTGAAATAAGAGGCATTAAGAAGCTAATTAAGATTCTTGATACGTGAAATGACACATTAAAAAATATATTTCAGGAAGATAAATCTGACTGATGTGTGCAAGATGAATAGGAATGAAGAGAGAGAGGGTAGGACACCTAATTTGAGGCTTCCTTAGTTATTCAAGTGTATGTTGGTGACAGTATGGATTAATATGATAAAAGTACAATAAAAATAAAAATCTTCCAGACCCAGGGATCAAACCTGAGTCTCCGGCACTACAGGCAGATCCTTTACCATCTGAGCCACAAAGGAAGCCTGTAATGTGATAAAAAGACATTAAACATTAAATCATTTAATGATTATTAGAAATTGATTGCCTTTTAAAATGAACAGATACCTTTTAACAGCCGGAACTGCACAATGGACCTAACGAATTCTTCTCTGCTAGATGACAAATGATAGGGATTTGTGAACATGGACTTAGGTAGTATAACCTACCTCTCTTGTTTCTGTGATATATTTTGCTGCCCTGTAAGTGTGCATGTATTTGACATTATAAATGTGTAACCAATAAATATAAATTACCAACTGCAAATTTTTCTTGCTGAGTTACAGCTAACGATGTTACCTACCCCTGAGTCAAAACTACAGTCTGAAAAAGACAAGAAAAATGAGAATTTTTTTTTCTAAATTGAATTTCAGACATCAGAGAAGTCATGCTTAGTTTAGAAGTTATGTCTTTTTAACTGTCACAGTTGGTTTAGAAGTCTGTCCTTGGTTTAAAGCCATGTCTTTCTGAGTAAAATAATTCAGTTCAAAAAAATACTGACATAAATGTCTTTTTTAAGTAGTTGGTAGATAAGATAGTGATATGGGTAGGTATTTTCAAAGTTGGATTCTGGGTCCACTCAAGTCTGCAGTCCTTGCTGCATCTTCTGCCTAGTAGGTAATTATTACTCTGTCTCTGGAGAGAAGTCCCGCTTTTGGACCCTTGTCTTATTGGAGAGTAGAAATTGGGGTGGTGTAGATATATTTACTGAACCTAAAAGTGAGTAATGTCAGTAAAGTGGATGTGTGTGTGTGTATAGAACTGGACAGAGTATGTCTTAAATAACTTTTAGCTGTCAGCATTAGCTGATCGTTGCTATGTCAAATACATATCTAGTATTAATTCTGTCTTCATGTTTTTTCAAGAAAAGCTGGAAGTCTGGATTTTTATATGTTGGCAACTTACTCAAATAAAACACTTTGTGGTCCAATTAAATCATGCCCAGTTTGATACCTGTCAGTGTGTCTAATGTAAACAATATCTAGTTACTATCAAAGATATGGGTTTAGCAGTACTAAAGACTCCTAACTGCCAGTCTCTTCTAGCTTTCTATTTCCCTGAGCAGGATATGCAGACTTTATTTTTTGTAATCCACAGTCAGTTCCATGGCTTAATGAAATACTTTAGGGTTTGTCATAACCTGCTGCTGAGTATTGCAAGTAGCATGCACTTGTTTTCAGATAGTTCTTGACAAGGCAGATTCCAAAATTAGTGTCAACTGTGGTTTTTAACTGGATAGATCTAGTCTTTGGCAATGACAGACTAAAATGTTTTTGAAATGGAAATGAATAACATTTTCCTCAAGGGAAGTTTTAAAATATGGAAGGAACTGTTCAGTAAGTTTTCTACCTGTCCAAATATTGGAGACACAATAAAACGTTACTCACGCTTTGCTTTTAACTAATTGTTTGACTTGGGGGACTCTCTGTTTGAAAATCGTAGTGCCTTAAAAAAAAAAATCAGATGTATCTTCCAGGAGCTTTTTATGGGCACAAAATATAATTTTAGGGCAGCCTATGAGTGAAGTTAAATGAGAAAGCATTTTGTTCATTGCAAAGCTCTGTGTGTAAGGCATATTATATCTTTGAAATGATACTGCTTTCCACTCTATCCCTGAAAATAAATGTTTTGATTAGCATTTTTTCATATTTTTACTAATCTTATCCTTTGTCAGTATATAGTGAGTACCTTGTTTGGAATGGTATTGGCCTAAGAGGTAGGATTTTTTGTTGTTAATGTTGTTAGCTTGAAGTTTAGAGTTGTAAGGCATCAAGACTATATTTTGGAGATGCCATTTCAAATACCATTAGAGTTCTTGATACTCTCTGTAGTGTGTGTGTGTGTGTGTGTGTGTGTGTTTAATATTTGAGATGAGTTATTTCTGATCCATGCTTTTATTTTCTCCAAGTTTAAATGTATGTTTGACTTCAAAATGAGTATCTATGGGTAGGATTTTTAAAATGTTTTCTATAGCTACAATGTTTTAAAATGGCATCCATGAGTTGATATTAAGTGCTTTTATTTGGAGTCCTTTTATTTTTGTTTGTGAAATTTGAAATTTTTATTGAGTAGCCATATGGTATTTATAACTAGGTTTGTTTAATTTTTGAAAAAATGAAGGATGCTGTGTCATGTTAAAAAGCCTAATGTAATTAGTCAAATGAGGAATGTTCTAATTTGTGCACTTTTCTCCTTTTACAACAGGATTGGATTCAACATCAAAATACATCTACTCATATTGAGAGTTGCCGACAGTTACGTCAACAGTAAGAACAATTTTTTTCATTCTTATAGGTGGCAAATTTACAGAATAGTTAAATGTTTTAGGTATGATTGTTTGACACCTTTAGTGTGGTACTTTGGAAAAAAATATTTTTAGAAAGCTATTGCCTATTTGAAATACTAATTTTATACAAATATATTTAAACTTTTTCTAAAAGAGACTTAAATACAATCCTTTTTCCTGACTCCTTCCCAGTAGGTAAATTTAATATAATTGGTTTGTTCCTGCTGTCTTGCCTTCCTTGGGATAGTTTATCTGCTTCAGAGCACAAAGCCTTCCCTTCTCCTATACTTCCCTCTCCTTCTTCCTACCCTTTCCTCAAAGAGTAACTAACTAAAAACCACTCAAACTTAACACTGGTATTTAATTTCAGGTCTAAATCTCTCTTGGTTTAGAACCTGTTTTCAGAAAAAAACCCTTAAGTAGGAGATGAACAAGCTAGATATGGTGCTTCCTAACCATTGGTTCTTCAGTTCTTTTCACCTTTTCCTTCTTTAAGACAGGGCACTATGAAGGTAAAAAGTGTGAATTTCTCTTATGTTGTCTGGAGTTAACATAAAATTGTGTTCCCCTAGTATTGTTAAACATGCTGATTCAGTTTTGTGTCAAATTCCTGGTCACTATACTGATGATAGTAACATGTTCTTGAGCAAATAAATTGGTGGCAGCTGTTTTGGTTTTTCACATTGTTCTTTATGAAAATGTCACCACAATTTTTTTGAGATTATTCATGACTCTCTTAATCATGATGAACCTTTCATACATGATAAATCTAATCATACATGATAAACCTTTCTCGGACTAGTTTTTTGAAGTAAGGAAATTTATAAGCTCATTTAACTAGGAAGCTTGAGTGTTTCTAGTTTCAGGAACAGCTGGATTAGGTGCTCAAAAATCAAAGTGTCAGTAATACTTTGATTTCTTGTCTGTTCCTTTCTGCTTTGTCCTCATGAGGACACTTCTCCACAAAGCAAAGTGACTCCCTTAGTTCCAGACTTAAGTGATCTGAATATCTAGCATTCCTGGAGTTTAAATAAAAGCGCTTCTTTTCTCATAAATCCTGCGGAAGTCTTTGGTTTGAGTCTTTTGGAACACTGTGGGTTAGTTGTCCATCTCTAACCCAGTTACAGTGGTTGTAGGAATAGGGTACTGACTCGGTTAGTGTCATGTTCCTACTCCTGATGTAGAGTGTGATAGAAGCCCTACCTGAATCATACAGACTGAGAATAGAGAGAGTTGCTTACCTGTATAGATCTGTGCACAAAGACATTGGTTGTCATACAAAGATAATTTGTTACTTGAATTGGACCATCCTGCCACTGTAAATGGAAAATCTCTCCTAAAGTCACAAATTTTCCCACAGAAACCCAGTGGGATGTCTCATTTTTATGAAGCTAGGAGATTTAGATGTGAGGAAAATGTAGGTAGGCATTAAATGCTAGTTACAGGAGTCAAGCTATATGCACTGCCATTAATTTTCTACGCCAAATGGCATTGATGCCTACTGAAAGGTTTTTGTGTAGATAAGCCTTTTTTCCATGTACATAGGACCCTAATTTTAAAGTTTCCATGCCTGCTACTTTGTGGCTCTGTTTTACATTTTTACCTTTTTCAGGTGCTCTTGAATAATTTTTTTCATGGCTTTCTCTCTACTGCTTAAAAATTAGCAAATGCATTAGATTTGATTAGGTGCTTTGGATCTTTGCAAGACAAAACATATGCTATTTCATTCTTCTTTTATAAGCTGCATTGTGCTTCTGTACTTAAATCTATTTAGTCATTTCTTTACTGATGTATGTGTGAGTGCTTAGTTGTGTTTGACTCTTTGTGACCTCAGGAACTGTAGCCTGCCAGGCTTCTCTGGCCATGGGGTTCTCTAGGCAAGAATACTGGAGTGGGTTTCCATTTCCTCCTCCAGGGGATCTTTGTAACTCAGGGATCCAACTTGTGTCTCCTGCAGCTCCTGCATTGGCAGGTGGATTTTTTTTTTTTTTTTAAACTACGGAGCCACCTAGGAAGCCCCTACTCATATATATTAGGTTTCAATTTCTTTTCTTAAAGGTTTATTATCTCTTCTCTCTCTTCATCTTATTGAATCTTTCTGGGTTATGACACAGAAGGAAAATTGATTAACTTGAGAAAAGATAGTGTATTATCTTTAGTATTAAAAATAATAATTAACATAATAAAGAGCTATATGCTTGTGTGCTGGACATTCTTCTAAGTGCTTTACACAGTGTCTGTAATCTTCAAAGCAACTCTGTGAGATCATATTTCAACCCTGTGAAATAATAATATTTCATAATATTAACTGAAATATTATGTGAGAGATACATGTAATGATTGTTTGTGATTTTACCAGTGAGAGGCAGCTTCCCAGCTGCCACACAGCAAATAATTGGCACAACTAATACCTAACTCATGGCTCTTTGTTAAAACTTTTCCCCTCAATACTTTATTCTGAAAAGTTTCTAAGGTGCAACAAATTTGAAGGGATAATAAACATAGTCTTCCTCTTCATTAACCAATTGTTAACATTTGATGTGTCTATTTTATTATACTTTATATGCACATTTTTAATATTAGTTACAATTTTTAAAAACTAGTTGAAAATACATTGCAGTCATTGTAACACTTCACTCCTTAATTCAACATCTACCTCTTAAGAAAAAGGAAAAAAATTTTTAAAGCTTTTATTTTGTATTGAGGTGTAGCTGATTAATGAACAATGTTGTGATAGTTTCAGGTGAACAGGGAAGGAACTCAGCCATATGTATGCATGCCATTCTCCTCCAAGCCTCCCCTCCATTAAGAATAAGGAAATTTTTCTATAGAGGTTATCTGTTATAACTACAGTATAACACATGATTAACAGAGATCTCATAATACCTTCTAATACACAGACCAAATTCAAATTTTCCCATTTTTCCCAAAATGCCCTTTGTAACTATCCTTGCCTATCGCACTCCCCGCCCTTTTTTGAGGCTATTTTCACAACAGTTGACTTTTGAAATGTCTTGTAGACTATTCCACATTCTGCATCTTTCTGATTTTTTCCTCTTCATTAAATTCAGGTTGAACATTTTTGTCACAAAAACTTTATAGGTAATATATATACTTATGTATCACATTGGGATATAGATGATGTCGTTTACTTAGGTTCTTGTTCTTAGCCATTATATTATATTGTCATGTATTATACTTCTGAAACATTTTAAAAAAATGGTTAGGTAACACACAGGCACCAGATATAAGAACATGTAGTCTAGTGGTTAACTTAGACCTAAAACATCATTTCACATCTGAACTATTATTACCCCCTCTTGAATTGGAAAGCTCTGGAAATTTAATAATTTCTCTGTGTTGGCAACAAGCTGTATTTCCAGGATCGCATGTAAGAGAAAGCTAAGGCTTACTTGTATTAAGTAACTGACTTTCAGATTGTTGTACTCAATCATGTCTGATTCTTTGTGGCCCCATGAACTGTAGCCTGCCAGGCTCCTTGTCCATGGGATTATCCTGGCAAGAGTACTGGAGTGGGTTGCTATTTCCTCCTCCAGCAAAATGCAGTACTTGGGTGTAATCTCAAAAACAACAGAATGATTTTAGTTTGTTTCCAAGGCAAATCATTCAATATCAGGGTAATCCAAGTCTTGCCCCAAACACTGATGCCAAAGAAGCTGAAGTTCACTTGTTCTTTGAAGAGTTACAATATCTTCCAGAACTAATACGAAAAATAAGGGTATTCTTTTCATCATAGGGGATTGGAATGCAAAAATAGGAAGTCAGGAGATACCAAAATAACAGGCAAGTTTGGCCTTGGAGTACAAAATGAAGTAGGGCAAAGGCTAACAGAGTTTTGTCAAGTAGAATGCACTGATCATAGCAAATATCCTTTCCAGCAACCCAAGAGATGACTCTACATGTGGACATCACAAAATGGTGATGGTGACCAAAATCAAATTGATTATGTTCTTTGTACCCAAAGATGGAGAGGCTCTATACAGTCAGCAAAAACAAGACCTGGAGATGACTGTAGCTCAGGTCATAAGCTCTTTATTGCAAAATTCAGACTTAAATTGAAGAAAGTAGGGAAAACCACTAGGCCATCCAGGTATGACCTAAATCAGATGTCATATGATTATATAGTAGAGGTGACAAATAGATTCAAGGGATTAGTTCTGGTAGAGTGCCTGAAGAACTATGGACAGAAGTTCATAACACCATTCAAGTGGCAGTGACCAAAACCATCTCAAAGAAAAAGAAATGCGAGGAGGCATAGTGGTTGTCTGAAGAAGTTTTACATATAGCTGAGGAAAGAAGAAAAGTGAAAGGCAAGGGAAAGATATACCCAACTGAATGCAGAGTTCCAGAGAATAGCAAGGAAAGATAAGGCCTTCTTAAATGAACAATGCAAAGAAATAGAGGAAATAACTAGAACGGGAAAGACGAGAGATCTCTTCAAGAAAACTGGAGATATCAAGGGAGCATTTCATGTTCATGGAAGGATGGGCACGATAAAGGACAGAAATGGTAAGGACCTAACAGAAGCAGAAGAGATGAAGACGAGATGGCAAGAATACACAGAAAAACTATACAAAAGATCTTGATGACCTGAATAACCCATGATGGTGTGGTCACTCACCTATACTCAGACATCATGCAGTGTGAAGTTAAGTGGGCTGTACCAGTAAAGCTAGTGGAGGTGATGGAATTCCAGCTGAGCTATATAAAATCCTAAAAGAAGATGATGTTAAAGTCATAATCACTTAAATACATCCATACATACATATATATATAATGTATATATACACACACAGTGGAGGTAACAAGTAGGTTAAAGAGATTAGATCTCATAGACAGAGTGCCTGAAGATCTATGGATGGAAGTTTGTAACATTGTACAGGAGACAGCAACCAAAACCATCCCAGAGAAAAATTGTAGTAGGAGATGAAAAAAATTGTTCATGTTTGACAGTTGTTGATGCTGAGTGATAGATACACTGGATTGAAGTTAATTTTTTGCCTTCTCAATTTGTCACATTGATAGTTATAAGATGCTCCAGCCTTCATGTCTGCTCTCAAAGCAGGAAGGATGATGCAGAAATGTTCTCAGAAGTCTGCCAGTGGTTTTGTACCTATATGTCATTGGTTTGAATCTATCACTGGCTCTCTTCTAAAGAGATTGGAAAAGCAGATTTAGCTTTTTTTAGCCTTTGTTATGGAGGCAGACCTGGGAAAAGGCAGTTGAGAATTGCGTTTTTGTTTGTGACTGTGCTAGGTCTTTGTTCTGGCTCGCAGGCCTCTCTGGTTATGGTGCATAGACTCTGTTTGGCACATGGTGAGAATTGCTTTTGAGTTAACCTGCCAACAATATCTGAGACAAATGTCAACAAATAAAAACTGCTTTACCTTTAGTTAGTTTTTGACCTCACTTTATTTTCTTGTCAGGTGGCTTGCTGCCTGCATTTCCTTATGTAGCTCTCCTCTTGGCTACTGAAATTGTATTTTTGTACATCCGCGATTTAGTAATTTAATCATCATTTCCCATTAACATGTAGAGTCCGGATTCTCTGGAATAGTTGAAGGTGAAGATGTCTCTTTCTTGGACTTCTGTGGTGTTACTTTTCCTCCTACTTTTTCTTTCTGTGATTACCCCTTAATTTCTTCATTGGTTTGAAAGAACCAATTGCTTTACTCTTAAGTGTTAGTGTGCATAAGATTCTGTCCTCAACCCTCTTTTTTCCCAGTAACTCCATTCTCTATCTCATTAACTCTTAGTGCTGTAGTTGATGTCTCATTTCTAAATATCTCAACACTCATCTTTTTCTCTAATCTAGACATTTATTTCCAGTTGTTTTGCAAACATTCCTATGTTCCCTTCACTTCAGAAATGTTTATTGTTCTCCATTGCCTTATACTTAGGTTCAACCTCCTTAACATGACTTCACGGACCTTCATAGTTTGTCTCTGAGCTGTCTTGCCAGGTTTTCTGCCTCATAATTCCTTTTTGTCATGTCCATGCTGCGGCCACACTGGTTCCTGTAATAGAACACATGTTTGCCTGTAATCCTCCTTTTACGTATTGCCACAGTATGAAACCTAAACTGATACATCCCTCTTGATAACCCTTTTTAAAGGGCTACCTGAAAAGCAACCTTTTCTTTGAATTGTCCCCTGAAGATCCTCTCTGAGGAACACTTGGTACCATATAAGAGGCAGCATTCATGTCTCATTCTGTAGAATGGTGTCCTCTAGAATTCTGCAGTGAGTAACTGTCTTTAATGCTTACCTAAGCTGGTGTTTTATAGCTCTTCTATACCTCTTACTAGTTTTATGTGTACTTCCTGTTTTACCTAAATAAATGTCAAGGCATTTAAAGTACGAGGAATGTGTTTCTTTTTCCTGAGTTGCCTGAAACTTACTATTTATTGAACTAGACACTCAAAATATTTTACTTTGAAGAAAATATCATATTTTAATATACTAATAAATCACTTAACTTTTTAAAATCTTTAAATTTTTTAATTAAAAAACATTTTTTAATAAAAAAATTTTTTTTTCCAATTTTTAAAGATTTTTTATTTATTTATTTTTTTGCTGCACCACATGGCTTGTGGGAACTTAGTTCCCCAGCTAGAGATTGAACCTGTGCCCTTAGCAGTGAAAGCATGGAGTCCTAACCATTGGACTGCCAGGGAATTCCCTTAACATTTGTTTTGAACAGTATTCTCTATATATTGCAGGGAAAGATTGAGCCTTATAATCTTAACTGTTCATTAATATTGTTTATTCTCAAAATAGGTATCCTGATTGGAATCCTGAGATCCTCCCATCAAGAAGGTAGTTATTTTTTTTTAATAGTGGTATTATTGAAATTTGATTTTCCTTTAAAAGTAAACACTTTTTTTTTTTTTAAGGCACTGTTTTGAATAGAATCTCGTTTTTACCATTTTTATTTTTAAACAGTAGGGAAATACAACCATCTCTAGAAATCTTTAGTTACCCCAGTTTACCTGTAATAGCTCCCATCTGTGAACTTTTCTTTTTTAGTCTTTTCTGAAAATACTTTATTCTTTTATTCTTATTTTATGTTTGTGGGATCTTAGATTATAAATGGCTTGAAGGCTGAGAATGGAGTTTCCCTATTCAGTGTGTATAAATACAATTATAGGAGTCAAATATTTGTGGAAGGCATAATCTTTGTGGGAAAATTGTTGAGAAACATTTGTTATTTCCTAAATTCTTTATATAACTTAATACTTTCAAAACATAATTGGATATAGTAGTGATATAGGAAAAATGCAAGAAATTGGTGATATTTATGAGTAAACAAAACAGGAATGTAAGCAGTCAGAGAGGTGATCATCTGCTTTGATCCTTATTCATTTACAAAACTGAACTGCATCATAACAAGCAGGTTTTTGCTTTACATAAATACATCGTATTAGAGTTTGGCATTGTTAATATTAATAGCTTGATTTTAAGAAGGTAAATCTGTCATTGATATAAATTTGAATTTATAGAAAAGTGATGAAGCTTGTGGTTTTTTCCTTGCACTTTGCAGAAATGAAGGCAATAGAAAAGAAAATGAAACTCCAAGAAGACGATCTCATTCCCCCAGTCCGAGGCATTCTAGGAGATCAAGCTCAAGTCACAGATTTCGTCGATCTCGAAGCCCCATACGTTGTATGTATAGACCAAGAAGCCGAAGTCCAAGAATTTGCCATCGTTTTATTCCTAGATACAGATCCAGATCCCGTTCACCGTATCGAATGAGAAATCCATTTAGAGGTAGTCCAAAATGCTTTCGATCAGTTAGCCCTGAAAGGACATCAAGGAGATCAGAGAGATCATCAGGTACACTTGTGTTTGTGAATAATAAGTACTTATTTTGACTAAACCATTCCAGTTTTTTAAAATTGTTCATTTGATTTTCTATATTTACATTAAGCTTGAAATGTGACTTACTTACTCTTCTCAAGATTTTTTTAAATGTTGACATTTTAAGATATTTGGCTCAGCTCTTTTTGAAACTTTTAAGGTTTTTAAGAAATTAAAGGTTGTAATTTATTAAATTTTAGAATTTCTGTATGAAATTTGACTCATATTACCACCTCTTTCATTCTTCTTCCCTTTATTATGTATCACAAGAAATGCGGGAGAGTATATCTATACACCCAGCATCAAACTTAAAAAAACCAGGGATATACAGATATCTTAGTTTGACTTAGTTGATTATAGACTTATCTTCCATGAATTAATTTAAAACATTTTAAAATTGTTCAAATTTTCAACGTGTATCTTAATGTTGGTTTAGTGACCTTTCCAGAAATATTTTTTACATAATTTTTTTTCTGAAATCTTTTCAGAGGTCTGAGATATTTTTCCTTTTTCAACTACATATCTCTGAAATAAAATATGGTAGCCAAAATAGTGTATCCAGCACATTGGATGCAGAATTCTCTGATTAGAGAATTCAGATGTCTTCTTTTAAGCCCAGCATTTAAGTGTTCAGGAAAATAATACTCATCTAAATAATTTTTGTTTTGAAAGTAAAGTTTTTTATAAAAATATATTGTTTATGTTAACATAGGAGTTTTATTATTAAATAATATTTTTAAAATTCTATATTAGTTTCTTCTGTGGTAAATATTGATAAATTGAATATAAATGCTCTTTGGAGTCCTCAGTTTTTAATAATGTAAAGGGATACTGAAATCAGAAATTTGAGGATCTCTGGTATAAGAGAAGCTCACTGAATTAAGGGTCTTCACGTGAATACCTTTTGAGTAAAGAGTTAAAGACTAAAAATTTTTTTGTGTGTATTTGCCACCTGTTTGGCCTAACAATAGCTCAGTGTGTTAAATATTTGGGCAGTTGAGGGGTTATATTATTTTTTTATAAAGTTTTTTTCAATTGAAGTAGTATTTATATACTTTTAATAGATAGAAAAAAAGCATTAGAAGATGTAATACAACGATCTGGGCATGAGTCAGAATTCAGTAAACAGAAGCATCTTGAAGCAGTTGATAAAGGACACTCACCAGCACAGAAACTTAAAACTGGCAGTGGAACAAAGACATCAGTTAAATCTACAAGTTCTGCAAAGAGTGATTCAAATACAGGAGGACATTGTACTCGTTACAAATCAAAGAATCTTGAAGATGATACCCCATCAGAAAGTAAACAGATGGCTGATAAAACTGTTTCTCTGCAACGTAAGGTCAGTACTTTGTTAGTGGAAGTAGAAGTATGTACGTACACTTGTTAATATGACAGAGAAAACAAAGTTGTTCAGAATTTTTAATTTTCCGAGGAAATTGTGATTTATTTTGATATGAAATATTTTTT
This sequence comes from Tragelaphus eurycerus, assembly GCA_935064755.1. Taxonomy (NCBI): domain Eukaryota; kingdom Metazoa; phylum Chordata; class Mammalia; order Artiodactyla; family Bovidae; genus Tragelaphus; species Tragelaphus eurycerus. The sequence goes on from CAKXYN010000016.1 coordinate 23,913,905, forward strand.
ATTGATTTCTGTTTTGAATACAAGAAAGGTCCAATAATTAAAGTCTTATAGATTACAAATATCAAAAGTGAGAACATTTTGATGGTTTGGTGTTTTTGGCTGACCACACTGATCCATGTTACAAGTTTTGCTCTCTGATTGGGGAAATGGACATAATCAGTAGTATTAATGAGTTTTTGTAATCTTTGTTAGTAATCTATGAGTGACTATCTGCTGAGAATCATTTTTAATCTGTTTTATATTTTTTTATAGTATAGTTCAGAAGCTACTTTGTTGCCTAGTGTAGAATACTAGTCTGTTTGCTGGGTACTAATAGGTGTATTTTATAATATTAACAGATCTTCAAGTGTTTAGGTATACATTTCTCTTAATATTGTCTTAACTTTAAACAATTACAGTTCCTTGCCCACATAGAGCTTATATTTAACAGGATGAACTTATAGAAATCAACCAGATTACAGAATTTTGAAGAAATATTGAGTATAGGGAATTAATTTTGAAAAGGCTAACTAGTTCTGTAACATTCATTTTGTTTCTAGATTTCTAGATGGCAGTAGTGGAACTTTTAAAAGTTTTTTTGAATCAATTTTTAACATAGGTGGTAAATAATAAAGTATATTCAAGTTGTATATATGAATCTATTAAAATATTATGCCTATCTAGATATTTTTTAAATTATTACAACAGACTAAAGCTGTAACTTCAGCTTTACTGATGATGTGCCATCCAATTTCATATACAAAAGTACTCTTTACTAGTTTTTGACTACTTCATAGGTCTTGTTTGTTACAAAATGCTTCTCTGTACAGAAAAGAGCATCTGTGATTGGTTGCCTATAAACTGCCCGCTGTTGGGTTTGAGTGATAAAACATAAAACATTTCTTCCTGCTTTTCTTAGTATTTCAAAAAGTTTTTAAATGTTCTAAAATATTTGTATAAGCAGAAAGTATAAGAATTATTTATATTTATAAGCATAAAATATATTTTAATAAAGATTGCTTAATGTACTAGGATAAATGGTAGAAAAATTATATTGGGAATTACTGTAACTATACTTTGTCACTTAATTTGGTCTAATTTTCATTCATCTCAAAAATAGCTTCGGAAGGACCAGTCTTCACATTATGGTCCTGTTCTTCTGATATCTGAATTACCAGAAGATGGCTGTACTGAAGAAGAAATTAGAAAAATATTTCAACCGTTTGGAAAGGTTAATGATGTCCTGATTGTTCCATACAGAAAGGAAGTGAGTTATTTAGTCTATTCTAAAAAGTCATAATTTTGTTTTATAAAGACTTGTCAGATCTTTCAGCTTTTACTCCATATACAACTGTTACCTGAGTTATGTAAATGTTTGGAATTGAATGAACAGGGTTCCTAGATACTGCTTTATATCCTTTAGAACAGCACACTGTTTTTCTAGACAAGCACACTTTTTCTTTGAAGGGCCAGATAATATTTTAGGTGTTGCATGTCATAGGATTTCAACTATTTTGCTCTGCTATACAACTCTGTTGTAGTACTTCACAGTCATAGATGATATATAAATGAATACGCATGGCTGTGTTCAAAAAAACTTACTTACAAAAAAACAGATGGCAGGCTATAGTTTGCCATTCATTGCGTTAGCACTTCAGTGAGGTGATGTTAAAAAGAAAGATTTTGTTTGTACAGTATTTTTTACTGTATAATACATTTGAATTGTATTTCTGTAACTTACATAGTAAAGTTCTATAAACTCTACAAACCCTGGAGTAAACAGAACATGAAATTAGGTCAAACAAGGGAACATAGTTGGTATAATTTTCTTTGTTGCAAAAAACCCTAAAAAGGTCAAATTTAACAGCAGCTAGACTAGATCCTGCCTTCTTTCCTGTTGTTCAGTGAGCCCTGCCTTCCTGTTTCTTACTCTCTTGTGATCTTGCCATGGACTGCTTCCTTCTTATCTTGGTAATGATATAGAAATTGCATTAAGTTAAAGGTCCATTTTGTGTGTGAAAACATCCTAAAGATCAGATTACACTTTAGCAAGAGGTAAAAGTGAAAGGAGGTAAAATCAACCAGGACTTGAGGTAATTTCAGTTTTATATTCCACAAGGAAGTATTAAGTCAGAGAATTTTGAGGTAGATTTTTTTTTTTTTTTTTAACTTTATTTTTTATTTAATTTTGGCTGCCCTGGGTCTTTGTTGCTTTGCAAGGGCTTTCTCCAGTTGTGGAGAGCAAGGGCTGCTCTTTGCTGTGGGTTTGCCGTGCGATGGTTTCTGTTGTTGAAAGCACGGACTCTGGGCAAGTGGGCTTCAGTAGTTGCGCTCATGGGCTTAATTGCTCTGTGGCATGTGGGATCTTCCCAGAGCCAGGATTGAACCTGTATCCTCTGTATTGGCAGGCAGATTCTTATCCACTGCACCACTTGGGAAGTCCCTGAGGTAGATTTTTGACTTAAAGTATATGTTTCATTTTAGGCTTACTTGGAAATGGAATTTAAAGAAGCAATTACTGCAGTCATGGAGTACATTGAAACAACACCTCTTCTGATAAAAGGGAAAAGTGTGAAAGTATGTGTTCCAGGAAAGAAAAAGTCACAGGTAAACTGAATTTAGTTCTTACGCAGTTCATTGTTGTTATAGTTTAATTTTTTTTAAGTATGTTACATACAGAGAAGTGCACAAAACTTAAAATGTTAACTCCATAGACTGTGTATAAATTCACATACACTGAACTTAACTTCCTGTATGCATGTGTCTGTGTATGTGTGTGTGTTAGTTGCTTATTCGTGTCTGACTCTTTGTGACCCCATGGACTATAGCCCAATGGGCTCCTGTCCATGGAACTCTCCAGGCAAGAATACTGGAGTGGATAACCATGCCCTCCTCCAGGGGATCTTGCCCACCCAGGATCGAACACACGTCTCATGTCTCCTGCATCGGCACTTGGGTTCTTTACCACTAGCAGCACCTGGGAAGTCCCATATGGGTTTCATAGATGTTTGCTAATTCTGTTACTTTGGTATTTTCCCCTACTGGATTGCCAGGTTGCTTGCCACACTGTAAACAATTAAATGGTAAGCAATAGAGTAGGGGAAAATATGTAATAGAATTAGCAAACATGTATGAAATCTCCGGCAAGGTCCAAACCACAACCTTGACTACATCCTGCAAGCCCCTTGCATGTTTCAGTCACTTATTTGGAGATCAAACCATGTTAAGACTTACAGATTTTCCTCATTCTTTCAAAGTTCTATGTGGCATTACTTGGTATGTATATACCATGATTATTTTATCAGTTCCCTTGTGGATTGCTTTTTAGGTTGTTTCTAGTTTTTCATTACTATAAACAGGACTTCAGGTAACTTTCTTGTATATGGCTTTCATAGGCCTTTATTACGCATTTTGAGGTGATGGCTATACTGGACTTGCTGGGTATTAGGATATACTGTAATAAGAAATGTTGGATCACCTGTTAAATAGCTGTAACAATTCAGTCTGATAATTGATTTGAGTACAAGTGTCTGTCCATTATAAATGACATTTTATTATTTGCAGTTTTAAAATCCAGTATGTAAAAAGTGGTATCTACTTTTGATGATCATCTTTAATGTTGTGTTTGAGTTGCTTTTTTTTTTAATGTGTTTATCTATTGTAGTTTTTGGATTTGCTATTCCCACAAGGTTTTCTATATATGTATAGGTATTTTAAGTTGCTGATCTCTTTGCTGTTTAGAGAAGTTGCTTTAGTGTTTGTTGCAAGCTGATCTGCTGTTGCTAAATTATCTTAGCTTTTGTTATTGTTTTTGTTCAGTTGCTAAGTTCAGAAGCATGCCAGGCTTCCCTGTCTTTCACTGTCTCCTGGAGTTTGCTCAAATTCATGTCCATTGAGTTGGTGATGATATCTAATCATCTCATCCTCTGCTGCCCTCTTTTCCTTTCCCCTTCAGTATTTCCTAGCATCAGGGTCTTTTCCAATTGAGTTGGCTCTTTGCATCAGGTGGCGAAAGTATTGGAGCTTCAGCTTTGGCACCTATCCTTCCATTGAATATTCAGGATTGATTTCCTTTAGAATTGACTGATTTGATCTTGCTGTCCAAGGGACTCTCAAGAATCTTCTCCAGCACAGTTCAAAAGCATCAGTTCTTCAGTGCTCAGCTTTCTTTATGATCCAACTTTCACATCCATACACGACTACTGGAAAAACCATAGCTTTGACAATACATACCTTTGTTGGCAAAGTGATGTCTGCTTTTTAATACACTGCTTAGGTTTGTCATAGCTTTCCTCTCAAGGAGCAGGAGTCTTTTAATTTCATGGCTACAGTCAGTGCAGTGATTTTGCAGCCCAAGAAAATAAGATCTATCACTATTTCCATTGTTTGCCCATCTATTTGCCATGAAGTGATGGGACCAAATGCTTGATCTTAGTTTTTTGAATGTTGAGTTTCAAGCCAGCTTTTTCACTCTCCTCTTTGACCCTCATCAAGAGGCTCTTTAGTTCCACTTTACTTTCTGCCATCTGTATTTCTGAGTTTGTTGATATTTCTGCCAGCAGTCTTGGTTCCAGCTTATAATTCATCCAGCCCAGCATTTTACATGATACACTCTACATATAAGTTAAGTAAGCAGAATGGCAATATACAGCCTTGTCATACTCCTTTCCCAACTTGGAACGGAACTGTTGTTCCATGTCCACTTCTAACTGTTGCTTCTTGACCTGCATACAGGTTTCTCAGGAGACAGATGAGGTGGTCTGGTACTCCCATCTCATTAAGAATTTTCCACAGTTTGTTGTGATCCACTTAGTCAAAGGCTTTAGCGTAGTCAGTGAAGCAGAATTAGAAGTTTTTCTGGAACTCCGTTTTTTCCATGATCCAGTGAATGTTGACAATTTGATCTGTGGATCCTCTGCCTTTTCTAATCCCAGCTTGTACATCTGGAAGTTTGCAGTTTAGGTACTGCTGAAGCCTACCTCGAAGAATTTTGAGCATAACCTTGCTAGCGTGAGAAATGAATTTCTTAGCTTTTGCTTGTCTATAAAGCTTCTGATTTCTCCATTGAATCTGAAGGACAGCTTTGCTGGGTAAAGTATTCTTAGTTGTAGGTGCCTCCCTTTCATCACTCTAAATATAATTGTGCCATTCCCTTGTGGCCTGCAGAGTTTATGCTGAGAAGTCAGCTGATAATCTTAAGGGTGTTCCCTTGTTTGCTATTTGCTTTTCCCTTGCTTCTTTGAATATTTTTTTTCTTTGTCTTTAGTTTTTCTCAGTTTGATTACTGTGTGTCTCACCATGTTCCTCCTTGGGTTTATCCTGCTTGGAACTCTGCTTCCTGGGACTCTTTGTGGACTTGGATGACTTTTTCCTTTCCCTTGTTAGGGAATTTTTCAGCTGTTACTCAAGTATTTTCTCAGGTCCTTTCTCTCTTCTCCATTTGGTACCCCTATAATGTGATTGCTGGTGTGTTTAACGTTGTCCCAGAGTTCTCTTAGACTGTCTTTATTTCTTTTCATTGTTTTTTATTCTTTTCCATGGCAGTGATTGCGACCATTTTGCCTTCCAGGTCACTTACCCATTATCTGCCTCTCTTACTCCACTATTGATTCCTTCCAGTGTATTTTTCTCTGCAATTATTGTATTTTTTATCTCTGTTCTTTAGTTCTTCTGTATCTTCTTGCATCTTCTTGGTCTGTGTCTCCATTCTTTTTCTGATATCATGTTTCATCTTCATCTTCACTATCATTATTGTGAATTCTTTTTCCGATAGTAGGTTGGCCGTCTCTACTTCACTTAATTATTCTTCTGGGGTTTCATGTTTCCTTCTTCTATGACATATGACTCTTCTCTCATTTTGTCTAACTTTCTGTGACTGGTTTCCATTTCGTAGGCTACAAGATTGTAGTTCTTGCTGCTTCTCTTGCTCTCTGGTGTATGAGGCTGTCTTAAGCGACTTGTACAGGCTTTCTGATGAGAGGGGTTGGTTCCTCCCCTGTTGTAGATTGAGCTGCGTTTTGTCCCTCACTTGGGCAGGGCCATGCTCAGGGAGACTTAAGTCTGCTCATGGGTGGGGTGTGTTCCTGTCCTATTGGCTATTTGGCTTTGAGGTGACCCACCACTGAAGCTTATAGGCTGTTTGGTGGGACTAATGCGGGCCTCTAGAAGGACTCATACCAATGAGTACTTTATAGAATTGCTGCTGCCAGAATCTTTGTTTCTGCAGTGAGCTACAGCCATCCCTGCCTCTGCAAGGAGATCTTCTGTAGTAGGCAGGTGGGTCTGACCGAGTCTCTATGGGGTCCTGCTTTTTTTCCCTGAGTCCTGGTGCACACAAGACTTCGTCTGCTCCTTTCCAAGAGTGGAGTTTCTGCTTCCTCCAGCCCTGTGGAATTGCTGCAGCCAAATCCTGCTGGCCTTCAAAACCCAATTCTCTAGGGACTCCTTCTCCTGTTACCAGACTCCAGACTGGAAGCCTGACATGAGGCTCAGAACTTCCAATCTTGTGGGATAACTTCTGTGGTTTAACTGTTTTCCCGTTTTGTGAGTTGCCCACCTGGTGAGTATGGGATTTGATTTTAACATGATTGCACCCCTCCTGCCGTCTTGTTGTGGCTTCTCTGTCTTTGGATGTAGGGCATTTTTTTCTGGTAGGTTCCAGCCCTTTTTTTTTTTTGGTCACTGGTTCTTCAGCAGTTAGCTGTGATTTCGGTGTTTTCCTAAGGAGGTGAGTTCATACCCTCTGCTCCACCAACTACAGTATTGACTTTAATTTATTTGTTTTTTCAGTTTTTTTTTAATTGAAGCATAATGTATTTACAGTGTTATGCCAGTCTCTGCTGTACACAGTGACTCAGTTCAGTCGCTCAGCCGTGTCCAACTCCATGGATGGCAGCATGCCAGGCCTCCCTGTCCATCACCAACCTCAAGAGTTTACTCAAACTCATGTCCATTGAGTCGGTGATGCCATCCAGCAGCCATCTCATCCTCTGTCATCCCCTTCTCCTCCTGCCTTCAATCTTTCTGAGCGTCAGGGTCTTTTCAAATGAGTCAGTTCTTTGCATCAGGTGGCCAAAGTATTGGAGTTTGAGTTTCAGCATCAGTCCTTCCAATGAATAATCAGGACTGATTTCCTTTAGGCTGGACTGCTTGGATCTCCTTGCAGTCCAAGGAACTCTCAAGAGTCTTCTCCAACACTGAAGTTCAAAAGCATCAACTCTTTACTGCTCATCTTTATAATCCAACTCTCACATCCATACATGACCATTGGAAAAATCATAGCTTTGACTAGACGGACCTTTGTTGGCAAAGTAATGTCTCTGCTTTTTAATATGCCGTCTAGTTTGGTCATAACTGTTCTTCCAAGGAACAAGTGTCTTTTAATTTCACGGCTGCAGTCACCACCTGCAGTGATTTTGGAGCCCCCCCAAAATAAAGTCTGTTAGCGTTTCCATTGTTTCCCCATCTATTTGCCATGAAGTGGTGGGATCAGATGCCATGATCTTAGTTTTCTGAATGTTGAGTTTTAAGCCAACTTTTTCACTCTTTCACTTTCATCAAGAGTCTCTTTAGTTCTTCTTTACTTTCTGCCATAAGTGTGGTGTCATCTGCATATCTGAGGTTATTGATATTTCTCCTGGCAATCTTGATTCCAGCTTATGCTTCTTCCAGCCCAGTGTTTCTCATGATGTACTCTGCATATAAGTTAAATAAGCATGGTGACAGTATACAGCCTTGACGTACTCCTTTTCCTATATGGAACCAGTCTGTTGTTCCATGTCCAGTTCTAACTGTTGCTTCCTGACCTGCATACAGGATTCTCAAGAGGCAGGTCAGGTAGTCTGGTGTTCCCATCTCCTGAAGAATTTTCCACAGTTTGTTGTGATCCACACAGTGAAAGGCTTTGACGTAGTCAATAAAGCAAAGTAGATGTTTTTCTGGAACTCTGTTGCTTTTTTGATGATCCAGAGGATGTTGGCAATTTGATCTCAGTTCCTCTGCCTTTTCTAAAACCAGCTTGAACATCTGAAGTTCACGGTTCACATACTGCTGGAGCCTGGCTTGGAGAATTTTGAGCATTACTTTACTAGCGTGTGAGATGAGTGCAATTGTGTGGTAGTTTGAGCATTCTTTGGCATTGCCTTTCTTTGGGATTAGAATGAAAACTGACCTTTTCCAGTCCCATGGCCACCGCTGAGTTTTCCAAATTTGCTGGCATATTGAGTGCAGCACTTTCACAGCATCATCTTTCAAGATTTGAAAGAGCTCAAGTGGAATTCCATCACCTCCACTAGCTTTGTTCGTAGTGATGCTTTCTAAGGCCCACTTTACTTCACATTCCAGGATGTTTGGCTCTAGGTGAGTGATCACACCATCATGATTATCTGGGTCGTCAAGATCTTGTGTTGTCTCTTGTGTTGTTGGAAGAGTGACTCGGTTATTCTCTTATATTCTTTTCCATTTATCACAAGATATTGTATTCTCTGTGATATACATTAGGACCTTATTGTTTATCCATTCTAAATGTGATAATTTGCATCTACCAACCCCATACTCTCAGGCCATCCCTTTCCCTCCCCCTCCACCTTGTCAACCCCAATTCTGTTCTCTATGTCTAAAAGTCTTTCCATTTTACAGATAGGTTCATTTGTGCCATATTTTAGATTCCACCCATGTGATATCATGTGATAATTGTTTTTCTCTTTCTGACTTAACTTCACTTAGTGTGGTAATGTCTATAGTTACATCCACATTGCTGCACTTGGCATTTCATTTTTATGACTGAGTAGTATTCCATTGTATTTATACCATATCTTTGTCCATTTATCTGTTGATGGAAATTTAGTTTGTTTTTGGTGTTTTAGTTCTTGTGAATAGTGCTGCTATGAACATAGGTGTTCATGTGTCTTTTTTAATTACAGTTTTGTCTGGATGTGTTCCCAAGATTGCTGGATTATATGGTAATTCTAGTCTTAGTTTTCTGAGGAACCTTCTTTTTGTTTTGCATTGTAGCTGTGCCATCTTACATTCCCATCAGCAGTACAGGAGGTTTCTCTTCTCCACATCCTCTCCAGCATTTGTTATTTATAGACTTTTTAATGATCATTGTGGCTGCTGTGAGATTGTACCTCATTGTAGTTTAGATATGCATTTCTGTAATAGTGAGGTTGAGCATCTTTTCATGTGCTTAATGACAATCTGTGTATCTTTGGAAAAATATCTGTTGAGGTGGAGAATTAACTATTAAGATCTTTTGCCCATTTTTTTGTTCTTTTGCCCATTTGTTTTTTTGTTCTTGAGTTATATAAACTATTTGTATATTTTGGAGATGAGCACTTGTTGGTCCGATCATTCATAGAAATTTTCTCCCACTCCATATCTTGTCTTCATTTTTTGTTGTTGTTGGGTTTTTCTTATAGTTTTCTTTGCTGTGCAAAAGCTTGTAAGTTTTATTAGCTCCAATTTGTGTGTGTGTGTGTGTGTTTGTTTTTCTTTTTATATCTATTGCCTTGGGAGACTAAGCTAAAAAACAAAAGTTGGTACCATTTGTATCAGAATGTTTTTGCTATGCTCTCTTTTAGGAGTTTTATGGTGTTAAATAAATAAAACTAGACACTGAAGGTGGCAGAGCAGGAAATGAACTCACCTTACAAAAACGCAAAATATGTTTTAAGTCTTTTAAGCCATTTTGAGTTCATGTCTGTGTGTTGTGAAAGGGTATGTTCTAACTTCATTTATTTACATGCAGCTGTCCAACTTTCCCAGCACCACTTGCTGAAGAGACTGTCTTTTTCCCATTGTTTATTCTTGCTTCGTTCATTGAAGATTAATTGACCATAAATGTATAGGTTTATTTCTGGGCTCTCTATACTGTTCCTATCATTTGCATGTCTGTTTTTGTACCAGGTGCAAACTGTTTTGTTTACTGTAGCTTTGTAGTATTGTCTAAAGTCTGGGAGAGTTATGCTTCCTGCTTTTCTTTTTTTTCCCCCTGACAATTGCTCTGGCAATTGTGGGTCTATGGTTCCACATAAATTTTTGTATTGTTTTACTTCTGTGAAAAAAGGTCATGAGGGGATAATTTGATAGGGATCACATTAAATCTGTAGATTTTTCTGGATAGTATTTCCATTTTAATAGTGTTCTTTCAAGAGCATGGGCTATTTTTCATTTTCTTTGAATCTTCTTTTATTAATATTTTGTAACTCTTAGCATGTAAGTTTTTCACTTCCTTGATCAAGTTTATTCCTAGATTTTTAAAATTTTTTTGGTGAAACTTTTTTTCTCATGGAAGTTTTCTCTTTTTTTTTTCAGTTTATTTATTTTTAATTGGAGGATAATTGCTTTACAGTATTGTGTTTGTTTCTGCCATTTATCTTTTGGTGAGATTTTAAAGCACATTCTCTTTCTGATATTTCATTGTTACTGTGAAGGGAATGCAACCAATTTCTGAATGTTAATCTTGTATCCTACTACTTTGCTGAATTCATTTAATAGATCTGTTTGTTTTTATGTATAGTTCTTAGGGCTTTCTATATATGTATCATGTCACCTGCATATAGTAACAGTTGTACCTCCTCCCTTCCAATTTGGATCCTTTTTATTTGTTACTTGTTAGGAGTTTTTATCTTGAATGGGTATTGAATGCTTTTTCTGCATCTGTTGAGATGATCATGTGGTTTTTTACTTGTTACTGTGATGTGTTATGTTGATTTGTGTATGTTGAACCATACTTGTGAACCTGGGATGAATCCCACTTGGTCGTGTTATATATGTATCAATGATACTGACCTGTAATTTTCTTTTTTGGTGGTTTCTTCCTCTGGTTTTGGTATTAGAGTGATGGTGGCTTTATAGAATGTCTTTGAGAGTGTTCTCTCTCCTTCAGTCTTTTATATTCTTCTTTGACACGACTGAAGTGACTTAGCTAGCTAGCTTGAGAGAATTTGCCTATGACGCCCTCTGGTCCTGGGCTTTTTGTATTGGAAGTTCAGTTTTGTTTACCCTTTCAAAGAACCAGCTCTTGGTTTTGTTAACTTTTTTTTTTCCCTATTGTTTTCTTAATCTCTATTTTATTTCTCCCCCACCCCCATCTTTATTTCCTTCCTTCTGACTTTAGGTTATTTATTTTTTTAAATTCTTTTGTGTAGTAGATTAGGCTTTTTACTTGGGATATTTTTCTTGTTTTTGATGAAGACCTGTATCACTATGAACTGGTCTCTAAGAACTGCTTTTGCTGGATTGCTTAGGGCTTTTCTGGTAGCTCAGACAGTAAAGCGTCTGCCTACAATGTGGGAGACCCGGGTTTGATCACTGGTTCGGGAAGATCCCCTGGAGAAGGAAGTCGCAACCTACTCCAGTACTCTTGCCTGGAAAATCCCATGGATGGAGGAACCTGCTGGGCTACAGTCCATGGGGTCCCAAAGAGTCAGACACGACTGAGTGGCTTCACTTCACATAGATTTTGTATGGTTGTGTTGTTGTTGTTTGTCTCAAGGTACTTTTTAATTTCCTTATTGAACCTTTTTTTTTTTTTTAGTTATTTTATTTTTATTTATATTTACATTTTAATTATGTTATTCAGTCTCCATGTAATCTTTTTTTTTTCTTGTTTCCTTTGGTTGATTTCTCATTTCATGCCATTGTGATCAGAGAAAATGCTTGAAATAATATGTATACCCTTAAATTTGTTTAGGTTAATTTTGTGCCCCAGGACATGTGGTCAGTCCTAGAAAATGTGTGTGCACTTGAAAAATATGTATATTCTGTGGGGGTTTTTTGGATGCAGTGTCCTGAAAATATCTATTAAGTCTTACTTTTCTCTTGTAACATTTGGGACCTCTGTTGCATTTTGATTCTCTGTCTGAAAAATCTCTCCACTGATATGAGTAGGGTGTTAGTCTCCTACTATTATTGTCTTCCTGCTGATTTCTCCCTTCATATCTGTTAGTTATTTATGTATTTGGGTGCTCTTAAATTATGTGCATATTTGTTGATGAGTATAAAATGTTCCTCTTTTATTGATCCTTTTATCATTATATAGTGTCCTTTATCTTTGTAGCCTTTGCTTTAAAGTCTGATTTGTCTGATATGAGTATTGCAAGTCCCACTTTATTTTTGCCTGAGATATCTTTTTCCATGCCCTCACTTTCAATCTGTATGTGTCCTTTGCCTTAAGGTGGATCTCTTGTAGGCAGAATAATGTAGGCTTTTATTTTTTAATCCAGTCTGTCACTCTTTTATTTTGTTTTTTAATTTTACACATGATAATGTATATCCCCTCTTCATTTTTAAAAATTAATTATTTTTTGGCTATGCTGGGTCTTTGTTGTGTGTGGGCTTCTCACTGTGGTTTCTTCTTTTGTTGCTGAGCACAGGCTTTATGGGTGTGGGTTCAATAGTTGTGGCACACAGACTCATTAGTTATGGGGCCAGGCTTACTTGCTCTGTGGCACGTGCAATCTTCCAGCACCAGCGATCGAACTCGTGTCTACTTCATTGGCAGGCAGATTCTTATCTGGTGCTCCACTAGGGAAGTCCTACTCTATGTCTTTGGATTGGAGTATTGACAATTAAAGTAATTATTGATTCATGTATTTATTGCTATTTCTTTTTTTTCCTTTAAAAATTTTGTTGAAATATAGTTGGTTTATGCTTTTCATTAAAAAAAAATGTTGAAGTGTAGTTGATTTACATATTGCCACACCAAACTGTATTTTCCAGTTGATTCTTTGCTTCTTCCCTTCTTTTACTTTTTGTGATTTGATCATTTCCTTTTATTCTGCCTCTCCCTTCTGGCCTGCAGTATTTCTGTATTGAAATCAACTGATAGCCTTCTGGAGGTTCCCTAGTAATGAACTCTGTTTTTATTTTGCTGCCTTTAGAATTCTCTCTTTAACTTTTGCCATTTTTATGTCTTGGAGTAGGTCTGTTTGAGTTCATCTTGTTTGGGACCTTCTGTGCTTCCTGTATCTGGATATGTTTCCTTCTTTAGGTTTGGGAAATTTTCAGCCATAATTTCTTCAAATACATTTTGAGTCCCCTTTTTTCTTTCTTTTTCTTCAATCTCTGCATAGACTGGTCTGCTTTATATTATTACCCCATATGTCTCTCATCTAGCTTTTTTTTTTTTTTTTTTCATTTGGCTTTCTCTCTGCTCTTTTGATTGGGTACTTTCCATTAGTCTGTCTTCTAGGTCACTCATTCTTTCTTCTGCATTATTCATTTTGCTATTTACTTCATTGAGCTCAGCTTTCGTCTTGGCAAATGAATTTTTAGATTTTACTTAGCTGTTTTTCATAGTTTCTAGTTCTTTTTTAATAATAATCTGTATTTCTCTTGATAGCCTTTCTTAATTCCTTCAGTATTTTCATTATCTCCTTTTTCAACTCAGTGTCTTTTAGACTGAAGAGTTTTGTTGCATTGTTCCTTCAGGGAAATATTCTTGATATTTTAACAGAGAGTGGTTTCTCTGCTTCTCATTTTCGTTGTATTTCTCTTAGTCTAAGAGTTTAGGAGAAACAACTGTCTCATGTCATCTTAGAGGGTTATTTATAAGCAGGAACATCCCTGTATAGCTTCTTTGGGTTTTAATATTTTTTTGGTGTGAAGGCAGTTTTTGATTTGGATGCTTGCTGTCTTTCGTCAGCATGTGCTGGTTGTTACTGCCTTGATAAGGGGTATGCAAGTGCACAGATGTTTGACTCCTGCAGGTTCCCAAGAAGGTGGGGGCTGCAGTTGTGTTCCTCTGCAGTGACAGTGTTATTCTGCAAACCCCCAGAGAGGTGGGGGCAGTGGTTGGCATTGGGTCATGAAACCCTTGGCAGCAATGGCAGGCCTCACATGCTCCCAGGGAAGTTGACTCTGAGTGCAGACTCGCAGCAGTGGCAAGCCATGCCCAGTTCCCGGAAAGGTGGGGGCATTGACCAGCAGATTGTTTGTGGAACTCTTGGCAGCGGCAGTGGCACCAGTCCGTGCCTATCCCTGGAAACTGAGATGGCAGCCACGACTTGCACCCACCCCTGGAATTTGTGTGGGCCGCCTATGAGCATATGGAGAAAGAAGCTTCTGTGACACCCCTCTCCTCTTGTGCCTCCTAACAGTGGTCCCTTGTCTCTCTGAAGGACCCAGGCTTCTTCTTGGACTCCATCAGTTGTGGTGTACTACCTCGTAACCCCTTCAGACTGTCTTCACACAGCCAACTCCAGTCCTGTCCTTTGGGCCTGACCTCCAAAGCCCAAGCCTCAGGACACAAGCTCCACCTGCCTTAGTGGTTGAATGGACAAGCATCTTAGGCTTTGGGGACCTGGCCAGCACCAGCAGTCTGTTCAGGTTTCTCTTGGCTTTGTCCTCTGCACCTCTGTCGCTGAGCTCTCCTCTGAGGCTCCATTCTCCCCTTTCTGTTCCAGCTGATCTCGTCAGTGAGGGGACTTCCCAGTGTGCAGAAGCCTTTTCCTCTTTCACAGCTCCCTCCCAGAGGCACAAGTCCTGTCCTGATTCCTTTCTTTATTTTTTTTCTATTCTTTTGCCCTTCCCTGTTATGCGGAGATTTTCATGCTCCTTTGGAAGTCTGTCTTCTGGTATTGTTCAGTAGATGTTCTTTGTAAATTGGTCTACATGTAGATGTACGTCTGATGAATCTGTGGGAGAAGAGCGCTGCATCCTGTTTCTCACATTTTTCTATTGGGTTATTTGCCTTTTAAAAAATTTTCATCTGAAGGTGTTCATTATCCTAAGAAACTAATTTTGTATTATACATGAGAAGTATTTTCTTTTAGTATGTTGCTTATATGATACGTAAACTTTTTTTAATTTTGGTGTACTCCAGTTTTACTGTCTTTTTACTCTTAATGGCTTTTTTTCTTTTATTTTAGAAGACCTTTATACCAGTGCCAGAAAGATATATTTCCATTATGTTTTAAATCTATTATTTGTGATACAATGTGTGAATGATACGACTGTTTGCAAAATGGGTAACCAATTAACCCAACACTATTTATGCCTCATTTATCTTTCCTCATTGATTTGTAAAGCCGTCTTGTGTATAAACTACCCTATACACATAGATCTGTTTCAGTCTGTTTATTTTCATATGAATACTATGTAGTTTAAATTTTTCTAACTATAGTTTTATACTTGCCATTTTTCTAATAGAATCATTTTTGTTTTCTCCTTCCATGTATTTTTGCTTAATCTTAAACATTTACGTATTAGATTTAAAATCAGTTTGTTCTCTAAAAAACCTTAATGGGCATTTAATTGGTACTGTACAGAATTTGTATTGATGTATTTGCAGTACTAAATCTTGCTGTCCAAAAACAGGTTTTATTTCTTCATTTATTTAGATTTCATTTTGTGTCCCTCAGCAAGTTTTAACATTTTTTTTCCCATAACATTCTTTTGTATGTTTCTATAACATGCATTTTGGAAGAAGTGTTAATTTTTACTTATTTGTATATGTCATAAATATTATTTCAATTGCTATTAAAGAAAAGAGTTTTATTTTTTATGTTTTCTGGTTAGTTATTATTGGAGTAACCCATCATTCTGGTTTACTAATATTAGGTACATACATGCCTATCTCATTGTCCCATTGTCCTAATTTGAATAATGATTATACATGGTAACCGTTGTCATTACCAATTTAGAATTTGTTTCATTTTCAGTTAACAGAAAACTTCTCCAGTGGTTTATTAAAAAAATAAGAGGTTTATTTATCTTATAACAGGAAATTGGCTGGTGGGTGATCTGTGGCTGATACAACAGCTCTAAAATATCTTCAGAAACCCAGCCTTTTGATTTTTCTAATGCACTGTCATTAGCATGTACTTTTTCATCCTTTTTGTAAGATGGTTGTTGTACCTTCTGGTATTATTTCAATCTTTCAAACAGAAAGAAAGGAATGTGTCAGGAACACAATGAATTTTTAGTGTCCCCCTACCCCCCCACATACACCCCCAAGAAGGAGGAGTTCCCCAGCAACTTCCACCTACATTTGATTGATCAGAACTGTGACACATATCCTCCTCTATTGCAGAGAAGAATAAGGGGAAGCAAGAATTGAATGCATAATTTAATAATTTAAACTTTATTTCGAGACAGTTAAATGTTATTCAAAGTTTTCAGCAGGGCTATGACAGTGAAATCGATGGATTTGAAAGATTCATCAGGAAGTGATCTGCAGAATGAATTAGTAAGGCAGATGACTCTGAAGGCAAAGAAAGCTTAGCCTATTAATTAAAGGAAAGAAGAGAAAAGATCACTGAAATCCAGTTAGAGCACTCATCTAGACAAGCAGACTACTCTAACAGTTTGGGGTAGATTAGTAACCTTGAGAATAGAAAGAAGAAATAGCTTTTATACCATTGACTCTCAAGCAGGACTAGCTGATTATTAAAATTTTAAATGTGAGATCAATATTCTTTAATTCTAAAATGTTTAATCTGGGAAAATGACTGAGTAAATGATACATTTAGGGTGTTAGAGTATTTCAAACAGACTAAAATAATTCTCTTAGATGACTTTTTTATAAGGTTGGTAAGGCAGCAGTGTAAGTTGAATAGTTCAGTCATTAACTGTTTTGATTTTCATAATAATGATACTTAGGCCATTCATTATTATGAAAATCAAAAGTATCAGCACCGAAAACTAGAAAACATGCCATCTACCTGTCATGGACATTGATGTTCTTCAGTTAAATATGGTTTGAATGGTGCTGAATTAAAGCCTTTGAAGATTTACTCATGACTTCTCTCTTGTGGTTGACCAGAGGGAACCCCCAACAGAACTCTGGTAATGGCTTCTTCACGGTTAGAAGTTTATGGGACAGTCTTTTGGCCTGTTACCATAGGGGAAGACATTTAAGTTTTCCTGTCATAGCAAGCACAAAATAGACTGGAAACTCAAACTAGGAAAAAGAATGTCAGCCCTATAGCTTTCTTGGTCTACACCTTAATTTTGGCATGAATAGTTAAAACCATGACAAAACCTTTCTGCCTACATTTGATGTTCCATGTTAGGACTTCCTTGGACTCTGTGATTCAGAAAATATTCTCTTCATTTTGCTACTTCTTGGAATCAGTAATAAAATGTTAGAGAAAAGGTAAAAACTTTGTACAGCCCTGTATTACACCTGAAGGATTAAAGTATGATTCTGCACAGTTCTGGTGACAAACCTTGTCTGACAAATAACCTTGTGTTTAATTACAAGCCAGCATAGACATGAGTCTTTTAACAGTGATTCTTAACCAGTCTGCTGAAGGCAGGCATTCTTCTTTTCCAGAAAAATGGTCACATGTTGGTACTCAGAATTTTCCTTAAGGAAGCAGGAGCTCTTGATACAGAAAAAAATATAATCAGCGTTTTCAACAGACAGAAGGACCTTTGCAGTTGTAAAATTGTGCTATGGCTCTTCAAGAAAAGAAAACAGAAAAAACAAGACTTAAAAAAACTCAGATTTACTGGTTTCAGCAAGATTCATGGTGACCATTACATCTAAAACCTAGAGCAAGCAGTTAGCTTAGATTTAAGTAGACTGCATGAAGAACAAAAACAGTGCCAGGAAGTAGTGCACAGTGGTATGAGCATTATGGAAAGTCTGATTAATAACAGATAAAACTGAGGATATACAATCAGTTCAGAAGAGAGTTTAGTTTCATTTTAATTCAAAAATTATTTCTTGGGACTTCCCTGGTGGTCCAGTGACTAAGACTCTATGCTTCCATTGCAGGTGGGTGTGGGTTTGATCCCTGATCAGGGAACTAGATCCTACATGTGACAACTAAAAGTTTGTGTGTTGCAACTAAGAACAGGAGTTTTAGGAGATCTAAACACAACCCAATAAATAAATATTTAAGGAAAGAACTATTTCTTAAACATCTTTTGTATGTCAGCCATTGTGGTACATGCAGAAGATGCATTAATGAACAAGGCAAGTGTGCTTCCATCCTTCTTAGAACTTAACAGTCTTATTAGTAAAGGTTATAAAGTCTAAAATAATGAAGAGGAAAGTCATGGTGGATGCATCTAAGAGACCCAATCTGCATATAACTAGGATTGCAGAAAGAAGATATCACTTAAAAACTGGTGGAGATGTTAAGTTTCATAGTTATAAAGGTGAAAGCCCTAGTGATCCAGGCAGAAACTGTAAATGTAAAAAGAGGTAGACCAGCCTTAGATAGCCAAGCAACTCATTCTCAAGGTTGAGTGAGAAAAAGATTGATTCATTGTAATTTATTATGTGGATTTCAAGTCAAATAATCAAGTTGTATGCTAGGACAGTATTCTCAGACATATATGGGCTCAAAGAACCTTTCATCTATATGTATTTCCTAATATATAATTATCAAAATGAAAAAACTTAAGAAATGGAGAAGTTATGGTATAAAATGGTGATTGCACCAGGCTTCCCTGGTAAAAAATCCATCTACGAAAGCAGAAGATGCAGGTTTGATCCCTGGGTCAGAAAGATCCCCCAGAGAAGGAAATGGCAACTCACTCTAGTATTCTTGCCTGGGAAATGCCATGGACAGAGGAGCCGGGTGGGCTACAGTCCATGGGATTGCAAGAGTTGGACACGGTTTAGTGACTAAACAACAGAGAGTAATAAAACCATTTAAACATAGAGTGCATGTATGCTCAGTTGTTTCTGACTCTTTGCTACCCCATGGACTATAACCCACCAGGCTCCTCTGTCTGTGGTATTTCCTAGGCATGAATACTGAAGTGGGTTGCCATTTCTTCCTCCAGGGGATCTTTCTGGTCCAGGGATCAAACCTGAGTCTTTTGGATCTCCTAAATTAGTAGGCAGATTTTTTTTTTTTTTTAATCACTGAGCCACCTGGGAAACCCATTTAAACAGGATAAAACACAAATAGTTGTATCTTTATAAAATAGTATAGATTGTTTAAAAAAATTAAAAACAATAACTTTGTCCTAAAACAGATCAGATCGGGCGCGCATAATGTCATCAAAAATTAGCATGTAAGCCAAGGCTTAAGGGCTTTTAAATTTATAAGAAGAAATCAATAGTTTCATATTTCTTTTGAAATTGGAGATACCCATTGAAAGTGAAAGTGAAGTTGCTCAACCGTGTCCAACTCTTCGCAACCCCATAGACTGTAGACTACCAGGCTCCTCCGTCCATGGGATTTTCAAGGCAGGAGTACTGGAGTGGGGTGCCATTTCCTTCTCCAGAAGATCTTCCTGACCCAGGGATCAAACCCAGGTCTCCTGCATTGTAGGCAGATGCTGTACTGTCTAAGCCACCAGGGAAGCCTGTTACCCATTAGTAGAATATAAGTAGGAGGATGAGTATCTTCTAAACTACTGGGGGTAAGGGAGATGTTGGGATAAAATCCCATATGGCACAAAAGGAAATGGCAAGGATGCCTCCAAAGAGCAGAAAAAATAAAATGACAGCAATTATAAGTTCAAATCATTTTAACACATTATTCAGTTCAGTTCAGTCACTCAGTCGTATCCGACTCTTTGCGACCCCATGAATTACAGCATGCCAGGCCTCCATGTCCATCACCAACTCCCGGAGTTCACCCAAACTCGTGTCCATCGAGTCGGTGATGCCATCCAGCCATTTCATCCTCTGTCATCCCCTTCTCCTCCTGCCCCCAATCTCTCCCAGCATCAGAGTCTTTTCCAATGAGTCAACTCTTCGCATGAGGTGGCCAAAGTATTGGAGTTTCAGCTTCAGCATCAGTCCTTCCAAAGAACACCCAGGATCTCTTTGCAGTCCAAGGAACTCTCAAGAGTCTTCTCCAACACCACAGTTCAAAAGCATCAATTCTTCGGCGCTCAGCTTTCTTCACAGTCCAACTCTCACATCCATACATGACCACTGGAAAAATCATAGCCTTGACTAGACGGACCTTTGTTGGCAAAGAAATGTCTCTGCTTTTGAATATGCTGTCTAGGTTGGTCATAACCTTCCTTCCAAGGAGTAAGCATCTTTTAATTTCATGGCTGCAGTCACCATCTGCAGTGATTTTGGAGCCCCCCAAAATAAAGTCTGACACTGTTTCCCCATGTATTTCCCCACAAAGTGATGGGACCAGATGCAGTGATCTTAGTTTTCTGAACGTTGAGCTTTCAGCCAACTTTTTCACTCTCCTCTTTCACTTTCATCAAGAGGCTTTTTATTGCTCTTCACTTTCTGCCATAAGGGTGGTGTCATCTGCATATCTGAGGTTATTGATATTTCTCCTGGCAATCTTGATTCCAGCTTGTGCTTCTTCCAGCCCAGCGTTTCTCATTATGTATATGTAAGTTAAATAAGCAGGGTGATAGTATACAGCCTTGACGTACTCCTTTTCCTATTTGGAACCAGTCTGTTGCTCCATGTCCAGTTCTAACTGTTGCTTCCTGATCTGTATACAGGTTTCTCAAGAGGCAGGTCAGGTGGTCTGGTATTCCCATCTCTTTCAGAATTTTCCACAGTTTATTGTGATCCACACAGTCAAAGGCTTTGGCATAGTCAATAAAGCAGAAATAGATGTTTTTCTGGAACTCTCTTCCTTTTTCCATGATCCAGTGGATGTTCGCAATTTGATCTCTGGTTCCTCTGCCTTTTCTAAAATCAGCTTGAACATCTGGAAGTTCATGGTTCACGTATTGTTGAAGCCTGGCTTGGAGAATTTTGAACATTACTTTACTAGCGTGTGAGATGAGTGCAGTTGTGTGGTTATTGGATGTTCACTAATTGCCAAGCTTAAAGAGCAATGCACCTTTCAGTAAGGTAGTTATGGAAGGTCTCATTAAAAATGTGAAAAGGAGATGAAGGTGTAAATTGTTCCTTGAATTGGGAGCATTCCAAACAGCAACTGCAGAAGACTTCCCAAGTCCATGCCTATGTAGTTTGTTTTGTTTTAGGAGTTTAAAGGGTGCTTGGGATTAAAAGTGGAGATGGCTGTAAAGAGATATGTGGTGATTTGGGGGTAAAGAATGGGTAAAATGAGTAGTGTACACTTTTAAGTATTAGCTTTTTTTCTGAGTGTGATGAAAGGTTTTGAGTTTAGGAGTGACAGTTATCAATCTTGTTCTATGTTAAAAATGGAGTGAGGGTGGTTGAAAAGCAAAGACAGCAGCAGAGACCATTATAAGTCTATTATAGTAATTAAAGCAAAAGATTGTGATAGATTAGACCAGAGTGATAGTAATTAGTATCAGAAATGGTATGGCACTATTAGAAATGTCTTTGAAAGATAGTGATAAGAAAATGCCAATAAGTGATAAAAGACAAGATATAAAATTATAGTGTATAATCACAAGTTGAAAATATTTTATTTCTATCTATAAATAGAAAAGATAATTAGCATTTTTACTTCAGGATAAGAAGATTTTATTTGTGGTTGTATATGTGTGTAGATTTCATATGCTTTTGTGTATTTTGTATATTCCCTTTTATAATTTGAGAAGAGGCTTAAGGTTTTCAAAATATTTTTCTTTCATAGAACAAAGAGGTGAAGAAAAAGATGTCAGATTCAAAGAAAACATCTGCATCTACTTTAAAGTAAGTAATTCTATGATCTTCTGCATGAGAACAAATATGCATATGAATTAAATTTTTAAAGTTTTGACAACTACATTTTTAATATATTTTAATCTCCCTGACTCAAATGGGACATCATTCTAATTGAATTATTTTAAACTATTTTAGATTTAAGCTTTGCATCTTTAGAAGATTTTGGTGTTAGAATTTTTGGCTAATTTTTTTCTTCTTTTAATAGAAAAGATACAGATGCTTCCACAGCTATTGAAACTGTGACTGCAGCTTCTGCTAGTAAGTTGTTACGTTTAATACTCTTCCAATATGAGTATATTTTGTCAGTTTTCTGGAAACTTCTTGCAAGATGATCTAGGAAAATAGTATTCATTGTGCTTTAGTAGAAGGGATCCACATTGGCCCCTGTGTTAAGCTAGTGATCCACTGGAGAATGCCCATATTCTTCAGCCTTGCATAAATGACCCCTTACCCTTTCCCCCAGATTACTTTTTCAGTCTCTTGTCACACAGATGTATATTATGTTTCAGTTACTCAGAGCAGTTTATTTTCCAGCTGTTCTGTCCTATTTCATTTCACAGGTCTTTATACTGTCCATTCATGTAGAGTCATTGTCTGAATTACAGTTAACTGTACTTAGTAACAACCTGCTCCAGTATCCTTCCCTCTAGATCCTGTGGACAAAGGAGCCTGGTGGGCTGCTGTCTATGGGGTCGCACAGAGGTCGGACACAACTGAAGCAACTTAACATGCGTGCACGCTTTGGAGAAGGAAATGGCAACCCACTCCAGTGTTCTTGCCTGGAGAATCCCAGAGATAGAGGAGCCTGGTGGGCTGCTGTCTCTCGGATCGCACAGAGTCGGACATGATTAAAGCGACTTAGCAGCAGCAGTAAGCACTTCTGAAGTACCTACTTAGTAGGTACCAGGCCTTGTGCAAGATAATGAAAATACAAAGCCAATTAAAACTCCTTTTGGAGGGTCAAGGTGGGGCAAATTCCAATTTATTCTTCAAGGCCTGTCTCAGAAAATGCTTCTTCTTGATACCTTTCATGACCCTTCGTCAGTTCAGTTCAGTTCAATCACTCAGTCGTATCTGACTCTTTGTGACCCCATGGACTGCAACAGGACAGGCTTCCCTGTCCATTACCATGTCCTGGACCCTGCTCAAACTCATGTCCATTGAGTTGGTGATGACATCTAACCATCTTGTCCTCTGTTGCCCCCTTCTCCTCCTGCCTTCAGTCTTTCTCAGCATCAGGGTCTTTTCTAATGAGTCAGTTTTTCACATTGTATCTTTGATCTGCTTGCAGTCTAAGGGACTCTCAAGAGTTTTCTCCAACACCATAGTTCAAAAGCCTCAATTCTTTGGTACTCAGCCATTTTTATGGTCCAATTCATACATCCATACGTGACTACTGGAAAAACCATAGCTTTGACTATACAGACCTTTGTCGGCAAAGTAATGTCTCTGCTTTTTAACATGCTGCATAGGTTTGTCATAGCCTTTCTTCCAAGGAGCAAGCGTCTTCTAATTTCATGGCTGCAGTCACCATCTGCACTGATTTTGGAACCCAAGAAAATAAAACCTACCACTTTCCACTTTTCCCCCACCTATTCAACATGAAGTGGTGGAACCAGGTGCCATGATCTTCATTTTTTGATTGTTTGAGTTTTAAGCCAGCTTTTTCACTCTCCTCTTTCACCTTCATCAAGAGACTCTTTAGTTCCTTTTTGCTTTCTGCCATAAGGGTGGTATCATCTGCATATCTGAGGTTACTGATATTTCTCCCCACAATTCTTGATTCTAGCTTGTGCTTCCTCCAGCCCAGCATTTCTCATGATGTACTCTGCATATAAGTTATATAAGCAGGTGACAATATACAGCCTTGACATACTCCTTTCCCGGTTTTGAACTAGTCTGTTGTTTAATGCCTGGTTCTAACTGTAGCTTCTTGACCTACATGCAGGTTTCACAGGAGGCAGGCAGAAAATACCAAGGTGGTCTGGTGTTGCCATTTCTTGAAGACTTTTCCGCAGTTTGTTGTGATCCACACAGTCAAAGGCTTTAACATAGTCAAGAAGCAGAAGTAGATGTTTTTCTGGAATCTCTTGCTTTTTCTATGATCCAGCAGATGTTGGCAATTTGATCTCTGGTCGCTTTGCCTTTTCTAAATCCAACTTGAACATCTGGAAGTTCTCGGTTCGTGTACTGTTGAAGCCTAGCTTGAAGAATTTTGAGCGTGACCTTGTTAGCGTGTGAAATAAGTGCAATTGTGTGGTAGTTTGAACATTCTTTGGCATTGCCCTTCTTTGGGATTGGAGATTGGAATGATACTGACCTTTTCCAGTTCTGTGGCCACTGCTGAGTTTTCCAGATTTGCTGGCATATTGAGTGCAGCACTTCACAGCATCATCTTTTATGGTTTGAAATAGCTCAACTGGAATTCTATCACCTCCACTAGCTTTGTTTGTAGTAATGCTTCCTAAGTCTCACTTGACTTCCCATTCCAGGATGTCTGGCTCTAGGTGAGTGATGATACCATCATGGTTATCCAGATCATTAAGATCCTTTTTGTATTGTTCTTCTGTGTATTCTTGCCCCCTCTTATTAATCTCTTCTTCTGTTAGGTCCATGCCGTTTCTGTCC
This sequence comes from Tragelaphus eurycerus, assembly GCA_935064755.1. Taxonomy (NCBI): domain Eukaryota; kingdom Metazoa; phylum Chordata; class Mammalia; order Artiodactyla; family Bovidae; genus Tragelaphus; species Tragelaphus eurycerus. Next base: position 23,938,047 of record CAKXYN010000016.1, read on the forward strand.
TTTATTGTTCCCATCTTTGCATGAAATGTTCCATTGGTATCTCTAATATTCTCTAAGAGATGTCTAGTCTTTTCGCATTCTATTGTTTTCCTCTGTTTCCTTACATCATTCACTTAAGAAGGCTTTCTTGTCTATCCTTGCTGTTCTTTGGAATTCTGCATTCAGATTGTTATCTTTCCTTTTCTACTTTGCCTTTAGCTTCTCTTCTTTTCTCAGTTATTTGTAAGGCCTCCTCAGACAACCATTTTGCCTTTTTGCATTTCTTTTTCTTGGGGATGGTTTTATCACTGCCTTGTGAACAATGTTACAAACCTCCATCTATAATTCTTCAGACACTCAATCAGATCTAATCCCTTGAATCGACTTGTCACTTGCATTGTATAATTATTGCAAGGGATTTGATTTAAGTCATACCTGAGTGGTCTAGTGGTTTTCCCTACTTTCTTCAATTTGTCTGAATTTTGCGATCAGAGTTTATGATCTGAGCCACAGTCAGCTCCCGGTCTTGTTTTTGCTGACTGTATAGAGCTTCTCTATCTTTGGTTGCAAAGAATATAATCAGTCTAATTTCAGCATTGACCATCTTGTGATGTCCATGTATAGAGTCGACTCTTGTGTTGTTGAAAGAGGGTGTTTGCTATGACCAGTGTGTTGTCTTGGCAAAACTCTGTTAGCCTTTGCCATGCTTAATTTTGTACTTTAAGGTCAAGCTTGCCTGTTATTCCAGGTATCTCTTGACTTCCTATTTTTGCATTCCAATCCCCTATGATGAAAAGTTGTTAGTTCAGGTCATCATAGAACCGTTCAGCTTCTTTGGCATTAGTGGTTGGAGTATAGAGTTGGATTGCTATGATACTGAGTGATTTGCCTTGGATAGGAACAGAGATCATTCTGTCATTTTTGAGATTGCATTTCAGACTCTTTGTTGACTATGAGGTCATCATAGAACCATTCAACTTCAGTTTCTTTAGCGTTAGTGGTTGGGGCATAGACTTGAATTATTATGATATTGATGATATTGAATCATTGGCCTTGGAAATGAACTGAATTACTACCATATTGAATGGTTTTCCTTGGAAACAAACTGAAATCACTCTGTCGTTTTTTGAGACTGCACCCAAGTGTTGAATTTCGGACTCTCGTTGATTATATGGGCTATTCCATTTTTTCTCAGGGATTCTTGCCACCAAGAATCAGTAGATACAGTGATCATATGAATTAAATTTGCCCATTCCAGTCCAGTTTAGTTCACTGATTTAAAAAATATCAATGTTTACTCTTGCCACCTCCTGTTTGCTACTGCTGCTAAGTTGCTTCAGTCGTGTCCGACTCTGTGCGACCCCATAGACGGCAGCCCACCAGGTTCCCCCGTCTCTGGGATTCTTCAGGCAATAACACTGGAGTGGGTTGCCATTTCCTTCTCCAATGAATGAAGGTAAAAAGTGAAAGTGAAGTCGCCCAGTCATGTCTGACTCTTAGCGACCCCATGGACTGCAGCCTACCAGGCCCCTCCATCCATGGAACATTCCAGGCAAAAGTACTGGAGTGGGATGCCATTGCCTTTTCCGATCTCCAGTTTGACCACATCCAATTTACCTTGATTCATGGACCTAACATTCCAGGTTCCTATGCAGTATTGTTCTTTTCAGCATAGGACTTTTACTTTCACCACCAAATCCACAACTTGGCGTTGTTTCTGCTTTGGCTCAGCCTTTTCATTCGTTCTGGAGCTATTTCTCCTCTCTTCTCCAGTAGCATATTGGGTATCTATCATCCCAGGGAGTTTATCTTTCAGTGTCATATCTTTTTGCCTTTTCATTCTATTCATGGGGTTCTCAAGGCAAGAATGCTGAAGTGGTTTGCCGTTCCCTTCTCCAGTGGACCACGTTTTGTCAGAACTCTCCACCATGACCTGTCCGTCTTGGGTGGCCCTACATGGTATGGCACATGGTTTCATTGAGTTAGACAAGGCTGTGATCCATGTGATGAGTTGGTTAGTTTTCTGTGATTGTGATTTTCATTCTCTCTGCCCTCTGATGGATAAGAATAAGAAGCTTATGCCAAGTTAGCTCTTTCCTAAATGTAAATGATATTTTTTGTAATGTGTTATTGATGTATTTTTCTTACTATTTTAGCCAAAACTGGACAAACCAAGACATCTGCAACCAAAGTAAATAAATCTTCAGGTATGTTTTCTATATTAGGATGTTAGACATATTAATTAACTTTAAATCGTTTAAGATGGTTTTGTCAGTAGTCTTGGATTTCATGTGATGAAGTGTTGGCTGAGTATATACCAGTTTTTGAAATTTACAGTTGAGAAAGCATATTTAGTAGACAATGCTCTTTTCCTGCAGTTATTATCAAAATAAAATAACTGCAAACTATTTTTCATGGTGAATATTAGAAATATTTCCTTTTTCTCTTTTTGGTCTTTTCTGTTTACTTTTCTTTTATAAAATAGTTTGGATAACAAACTTATGGCAAATTATGTTCTATTTGCCTTTTTTTGTAGGCTACATTGTATTTTAAAATAACTAATTTAATTTAACTAGTTTAATTTTTTTCTCCTTGTCCTAGTATTTATCCCCCTTTCTGTTTTTCCTCTACTAGAAGTAGTAAAGTGAATTTCTTTGTGGTAATAGCATAGAATAGTGAAACACACACCTTAAGGGTTCATTTGGACTAAGGTTACTGCAGTGTGACAAAACTTGGGCATGACTAGGAAATGACTGGTTAAATGACAATATAAAGGTTAGTATTTCTCTTTTTGAGCAAAAATTAAGGTCTCTCTTTGGATATGAAGAGTGAATTTGTAAGCTATTTTGATTATATATTGAAGATGTCATAATTCCTTTTAATAACTTTTCAGAAGCACGATCATATTTCAGAGAAGGTCCTGTTAAATAGGGCAGTTACGACCATTGTTTATAAATAGGGTAGTGTGCACAGAAATCAGTAAATTTCCCCAGACTTCACAATTTAACTTGGAATTCAGCTTGGATATAATGACTTCTGAGCCTGGGCTTTTTCCTCATATACTGTCTTGCTACTTGTTGAGAATCCTGATTTTAAGAACTAAACTTCTTGTTGCTCTCTGAATAAAAAGATTGAGTTTTTCTTGTTCTCTGGCAATCTTTTTAGTGACACTTAGATGATACAGTCTTTATATAAACATCATTTTGGAATGTAGGCAATAGTAATATATGCATGTGTACAAAGTGTTAGAGCAGTTCGAAAAGTTCTGTTAAAATAAGGACCCATTATGAATGAGTCAAAACAATCTTGATGTGCCCTAACCATGATATAGGTATTCTTAAGGGCTTCTCTGGTGACTCAGTTGGTAAAGAATCCGCCTGCAATGCGGGAGATCTCGGTTTGATCCCTGGGTTGGGAAGATCCCCTGGAGAAGGGAATGGCTACCCACTCCAGTATTCTGGCCTAGAAAATTCCATGGACTGCATAGTCCATGGGGTTACAAAGAGTCAGACAAGACTGAACGACTTTAACTTTGAAGGGCTTTTTAATCGACTGGGAGCCAAGGAAGTATGAACTGGGAGGTCCTAAATATAACTGCTTTTGGAACCATCAAAGCTATCATAGAAATGTTTTTATATACTGTAGTTAGTAATTTTGGTTATAGTTGATTTAAGTAACTTGCCTGAATGCTATTTTTTAAGTACCCAAAAAGAGAGGTGAATTATCATTTCTAATTTACCAAATGATCTGTGCCCCTAAAGATGATAGCGTTTTATGTTTTGAATAAAATAATAGTCTGTTGCTCTTATATCCTTTGTGAGGTTCTTTCAGTATTGTTGATACTAGTTAATAAATAAACCGATTTTGACTGAGCTTTTGTGATTTAGGGAAGTCAGCGGGTTCTGTCAAATCTGTGGTAACAGTAGCTGCTAAAGGTAATAAAGCGTCAATCAAAACAGGTAAGACTGTTGAAAGGTTATATTAAGTTTATTTATAATTCTAGTTTAAAAAATATAATAAATATAATATCAAAAGCAAGTTTTAAATTTATATAATTTGTATCTAATAACATCTTGAAAAGTTCAGTAGATACTTCTTTGATACTTAAAATTTAACACACATACAACTTCTGTTTTTAGGTGCTTTAGTCTTTGACAGTTTTTGCCATTGCAGATCTTTTTGGAAACATTTCTGACAGCTGTATGATATTAAGCTGCCATCACCACTTCCCCCTTTTTAATCTTTCTTTTCCTCGTGTTTTTAGAGTTGTCACTTCATATTACCTTTCTCAGCTTATAGAACTCCCTTAATATTTCTACTTTAAAGATTTTCTTTCCATGTTATAAGAATGTATCCTCCATCAAGAAATGGAACACTAAGTTGTAACATGTTGAAACTAACATGATCTGTTTATTAATATATTTTCCCAGTAGACTAAAGTAATTGTAAAGAATCTCTGTGGAAATAATAAAATAGAATTTTTGTGTGTGATTTTGGTGTGCTTTTGGCACATGAGGATCAAATTTGTGAATCATTAATAACCCTTAACAAAAATTATATCTCAGTTTATATTTTCTTTTAATTTTACTGGTAAACAGATATTGAAAAAAATTAGAAATAAATACATGGAAAAGAGCTCCTTTTATAATGAAGTTGAACTACTTATTTTCTGACATATTAGCATGAAACATGCTAAATGACTGAATAGAGCCTTATAATAATAGTTCAATTCTACTTTTAAAAGCAAAATCTAGTGGAAAGAAGTCTCTGGAAGTCAAAAAGGCTGGAATTGTCAAGAACAAAGATACCAGTAAATCTGTGAATGTACCAGGTAAGCTTGAATTGCTATCATTCAGTGCTTTTGTTTCATTAAATCCTATCTGTATACATTTGAGGTATATTTTGGAGTCGTTGCTTAAAATTATTTCAAAGGAAATTTTGTATTAGCTTTGTCTTCAATCAGGTCAGCTTATGGGACTTGAAATAACAAAAGAACCTAGCTTAAGTTCCTGTTTATAGTCATTAGTTTTAATTGTATTAGTGTGTTTTTCTAGACTAATAAAGGGTCAGCCGGTAAAGAATCCACCTGCAATATGGGAGACCTAGGTTCGATCCCTCAGTTGGGAAAATCCTCTGGAGAAGGGAAAGGCTACCCACGCTAGTATTCTGACCTGGAGAATTCCATGGACTGTGTAGTCCATGGGGTCATAGAGTTGGATACGACTGAGCAACTTTCACTTTCACTTTGATCTTGCAGAAAGCTCTGAAATGAAGACAAATGTGGAAGTCAAAACCACTGAAAATGGAGCTAAAGAAACTATTTCAGGTAGGTAAATAGAAATTTAATTTTGTTCTCTTATGTTTAAAGATGAAAGATTAAAAATAAATTTTACTAAGGTTTTTGTGTCATATGTGTATATATATGTAGGAAATATATATATTACATATATATATAATAAGTTAGAAATGACAACCCACTGCAGTATTCTTGCCTGGGAAATCCCACGGACAGAGGGGCCTAGTGGGCTACAGTCCATTGGATCGCAAAGAGTTGGAAACAGCTGAGTGATTCAACAGCAACAACTATAGGCTTATACCTAGGTGAATTTAAGAATATTGTGATTCAGATCTTCACCTTACCTCTTGATTTTGCTTTCAGAAGAAATAAAACTGAATTTATTATTTAAAAGCCAGTTATTTTTGTAACTGTATCCTATTTAAATTTCTCTGGTCTTTTACCTGTTATATACATTTTCATGAAGCTGCTATTTAATCCATTGTGGAATAAAGTTAGATCTTGATAAATAAAATACATTTCATGAATTCTTATTTTATTTTGTATCTTCAGGTGCTTTGGAGGCCACAGAAAATGAACCAGTCAACAAGGTCAGTTTTTAATTTCACTTTTTTTTTTTAAAAGCTTGAGAGATTGTGACACAGTGTAGTTTTCTTACTATAAACCTAGGTTAAAAATGTACATATAAGGTATGGTGAAAATCCTGGTCTTTTGTGAACTTGTAAATGTGTTTTGAGTTTTAAAATCTTGAGTTGCAGAATAAGTCACAGAAATTTAGGTCCAGATTATCATAAATAAATGTACATGTTATTGAGCATTTCTTTTCACTGAGAAGAGAGTGTTAGGCCAGCTGGGTTTTTGAGTAGAAAAAAAAAAAACAGAATTTTGTGAAATTTCCTTTTTTCTTTTTTCTTATAGAGGCAAATGGGAGATATGTTAATACTTAGAATACCAGTTAATTTTTTGTATGTTTAGAGGAGCAAATGGCATTTGCAGTTCTGTTTCAAGGGCATTCACTTCACTTTGTTTTCCTATGCTTATATGTGTCATTTTGAAGATGTTAAAATTTCATTAATTTAGAAATTAGTGGTTAAGATCTTGAGACCCTTCATTTGCTAAAGATAAGTTCATATTAGAATGGTTGCCCTATTCTTCAAGTAGTAGTTAAGTAGTATGTGTTAACTTAACTATTTTGGTTTGAGAAGAATATTTTAAAGCAGCAGTAGATAATTTAGATTTACTTATTGCATTCTAGAAGGAATCATTTGTGAACACAGTTTGCATGCTATTTAAAAATCATTCTCAAGTAGCTTATGAAAATTATAATTTCCTACCCTCTCACCCTCCAGAAAGAAAAGTTAACAAGTTGCCAAATTTACTATAGTGCACTTCTGTAGATTTCACCCAACATCCACTAAAGGAAAAGTTGGCATTTTGGGGGAGTCATCTTGAAGAATAAAATAGATCTAAAAGAAGAGAAGGCAGAAATGAAAGTATTTTGTAGTGAGGATTGGGTTGTGGAGTAAGGATACTTAGAGACTAGGTAAGCTTTTTTATATTGCTTAAAAGGGATTATTTGACTCAGTATGATAAAAGGATATGCCCTGATTTCCAGTAGTCCTGTATAGATGTGAGAGTTGGACTGTAAAGAAAGCTAAGCGCAGAAGAATTGATGCTTTTGAACTGTAGTGTTGGAGAAGACTCTTGAGAGTCCCTTGGACTGCAAGGAGATCCAACCAAAGGAAATCAGTCCTGTATAGTCATTGGAAGGACTGATGCTGAAGATGCAACTGCATTACATTGGCCACTTGATGCAAAAAACTGACTCATTGGAAAAGAACCTAATGCTGGGAAAGATTGAAGGCAGGAGGAGAAGGGGATGACAGAGGATGAGATGGTTGGACGGCATCACCGACTCAGCGGACATCAGTTTGAGCAAACTCCGGCAGTTGGTGATGGACGGGAAAGCCTGGGTCGCAAAGAGTTGGACACGACTGAGCAACTGAACTGAACTGAGCTGATTTGGAGCATCAAATATTAGCACAGGAATGGGAACTAGTACATGAAAGAGTTATAGTCAAAGACAGGCAGTGTAATGTTTTTAAATTTGTTTTTAAGTAATGGTTACAGAAGAGAACTAAAGACCTTGACTAGATGACAGAATTATTCTGTATACTTAAAGAGTGGGAAAATGCATTTTGTTTTGAACCTTTGTGGTTTAGACCAACTTTCTGAATTAATCAGTATTAAATGCAATTTAAATACTAACAGTGATCTGCAATGTAAAACTTAAATATAAGTAAATAACAGTTAAGTTTTAATGTCAGTTCTTAAATTTGTTTTGAAGGAAACAGAAGAAATGTGTATGGTACTTATTTCTGATTTGCCTAGTAAAGGATATTCTGTTGAAGAAGTTTCCAACCTTGTAAAACCATTTGGTGGTTTAAAGGATATTTTGATTTTGTCATCTCATAAAAAGGTAAGAGTCGAAAATAGTTGTGAATTCATGTTGTCTGCAAGCTCATTTTGAAAAATATTAACTTTACAAAACTTGGAAGAAAGGGTTTAAGAGCAACACCTCAAAATAAGCTGTCTCAAGCTAAGGCATTTTTAAAATACAAAATACAGTTAATCACTTATTTTTAAAGTTTTATTCTATAATCAGGTGTTTTATGGTGGGAAGGATGGAATTCCCCATTAAAAATTTGCTTGAACATTTAACAGAAAATACTTTATATAACAATAGTTTTTTAACAACTTACAAAGTTTTGTTTAGCTGTCTATATTAGTATTTCCGCTTTTTTTTTTTTTTTTTACCATTTATACTCAAATGGGAAATAACCATTTTCAGACTCACACTGATGGAGTCATCAGTACATAGGACCAGCCTAGTTTTATCTGTATGTCTTCAGTTTTCTATAATAAGTGTTTATTGCTTTTGTAATTTTAAAACAAAATGTGTTAATAATGAACAGTTTATAGAAGATATTTATAGGACATGAGAGTCAAACCAGTGTACTTAAGAAAACAAAGAAGGAAGGAATAGTAAGTGTAAGTAATTATATTCAGTTTTACCTTATATCAGAAGTAGATTATTTGAATGGTTACACAGTTCTACATTAAAAATCCTTGAATTGTACACTTAAACAGGTGAACTTTATGATATGTAAACTATATTTCATTAAAGCTATTTTCTAAAAAGCACATTATTTGTAATGTTTCGAGATGGATAAAAATTGAAAAAGAATACATTTTTTTAATATAAGAATTTTATGTGATAATACATTGACATAGGAGGAAATTGTGAAACTCTGGGAATGAATAATTCAGATTCGTAATTTGCATCATATACCGAAGTGAATGTGCATAAATATAAAATCCAAATACAAATCGAAATTATTTATGCCCAATTTTGATTAGACTATCAAGTCTAATCAGTTGAATAGACTATTAAGTTTTTGGAGATTTTTAATATTTTTCTAGATATTATGTGGAAAAATATCAGATTCACTCATATAAACATTTTAAACATTTTTGAAATTAAAAGTAACATAAAGCAAAATTGAAATACAAGCTTTAAAATATTTGTGTAAATGGGAAACAAAAGATTTGTATAAACATGCTATAAAATACTAAAAGTTTGATAAATATGCTGGCTAATGACCTAATGACATAAAGAGATAATTCATTTTATTAAAACTATAACTATAAATAAAAATATGAACTGTTTTCACCTCATTAACTATCAAACGTATGGAATAAGGTTCAATCGTTTCACTTACCCAAGTATGAAAATTAAAACCAAACTGTATACTGCTGCAATTTTATACTTAAGAAAATAACAGAACATAACTTGATAACCGTTACACATTTCTTTGGTTCTTTCATTCCTCATATTTCTCATATTTTGTCAATCATTGAGTTTATTTACTTGATTCATGTTTGTTTAATGTCTGCTACATACTAGGTACTGCTCTAGGTAGTAAGGATATAGTGATGAATAAGATAAATAAGATTTCCTTAGTGTCATTTACTAGTGTCCCTTGCTATTCCTCTTTAGTATTGCCTTATGAGTTCAGTCATTATTTCTTGGTTTTAGTTGTACTGTTCTTAGTGTATAGGCCTCACCTTTCTAAGGAATGCATTTTTTTATTTTAAAAATATTTGGTAAGTTATGAAATTCATTTGACTCTTAGGTATTAAAATTTTTAAGGAGAAGTAACTTAATAAGACTTTTTTTTGTTCTCGTAATTTCTATTTTAAAAGGCATTTATAGAAATAAATAGAAAATCTGCAGATTCTATGATAAAATTTTATACCTGCTTCCCAATATCAATGGATGGAAATCAACTCTCAATAAGTATGGCTCCTGAAAACGTGAATTTAAAAGACGAGGTAAATAATAGATTTACCATTTACTAGACTATTATTAAAATTTTTAATCGAATTTATTATAATCTGTTTTGTTTTCTAGTTTTCTTCTTTGGGTCATGTGTTTTTTCTCGGACACTAAGAAAGCATCTTCCTGTTTCTCCATAGTCTCCCATCTCATTGTTTGAGAGTTATTTCCATACTGAGGGAATCCAATCCCTCGTGTATGGTGGAAGGGATTATTTCCTTTCATTTCTTATAACCGGCTGGTGCTAGGTCTGATCTGTTTTAACTCCTGAAATTTCTGGAATTTGTTCTCTCTTCATCCCATTCACCTTTGCTTCACCTCTTTAAAACTCATACTAAAAATAGTTATTTGTTATATCTTCTGCCTTCAGTTTTGTCTCCCTCAAAACCTTTTTCACAAAGTCATGACACTGGCATAAAATTCAAATTTATTTTAATTTAACTGATTTAGAAATCCTTCATTGTTTCTGTGTGGCCTACAAACATTTACTGCTAAGAGGCCTGAAACAGAGATAGTAGGAATCTCTAGAGAAAGGTGGAAATGCATGTCTTTTGAAAAAGCCTTCCATACAGAATCGTTCTAATGTGATATAATTGCTGGGGTAGTTTTATATATTTCCGCAATGAGGAGAAAAAAAATTTAAGAACTCTTGTCTCATAAGGTAAAGTTTGTTTTCTGTACATTTAAGCTTTCACCAGCTAGCTTCTTCCAGCTTTGTTGTCTTTGTGTCATGCCACTCTTGGCCTCTTTATATAAAAAAAATTCAGTAACATCAAATTGCTGTACACTTAAGAACCTTGTGATGTTTTTTTCACTAGCTTATATCTCTGTTTGTTCTCATCCTCGAGTTTGCTTTGTAATTTGAGTTCTCTTACTGTCTGCTAAATCAGATCTCTTATTGCTTGTATGTGAATTTGAGTGTCTTTCCCTAAATGGTACCCCCTTACTAGTCTATAATGTTCTTTGGGGACTAAGAAGAATTAAAGTCTATGGTCGGGTGTGACTTAACTTTTGTAGGAACAGGGAAAGATTTTTGGAAGGAACAGAAATTTTGCTTGACTCTCATTTTATGAGGTATTTATTAATGCTTGTTCATATTTTATTATAAATCTTGACTAATTAAATATATAAATAAGAAAGAGTATGCACCTTCAATCTTCTTTATTTTGCCTTTCTAGGAAGCTATATTTACAACCTTGATTAGAGAAAATGACCCAGAGGTAAATTTTGCATTTAAACGCTTTTGTACACTTAACTGATAAAAACATTGTTTGTTTTATTGTTTTCATCTGTCAAGAATTAAATAAAATCTTGACACTAGCTTTAAAATATTGAAGTGATGGAGATGTCATATGAATCTTCTCTTGGTAAAAAATAAGAAATAGAGGATAAAGGAGTCCCTAATGTGAAATATTTTTTAGATTCTGGAACCATATTAACTGACTTGGATAAGTATTGGGTATATTAGGTATTTGGGTAAATGTTACGTTGATAGAAAAAAAGATTATACTTCTTTTTTTAGTATCTTATTTCACTGATCATTCAGATATAAAATTAATACATCATTATCTTTACCTATATAGTTGTTTTCTTACTCTTCCAAGGGAATGTAACCTAAACTCTGAAAAATTAAATTATTGTTAATCTGTGTTTAACAGTTTGATACTTCAGTTGTGTGTGTGTGTGTGTGTTTCTAATGCTGTCTCTTAAAAAATACAGGTAAATATAGATAAAATTTACGATCGATTTGTACATCTTGATAACTTACCGGAAGATGGACTTCAGTGTGTACTTTGTGTCGGACTTCAGTTTGGGAAAGTGGATCACCATGTATACATGAGTAATAAAAACAAGGTAACAAGGTCCCTTCTATTTTAGCTGTATATCTTGTAGAGAATATGTTCAGTTCAGTTCAGTTGCTCAGTCATGTCCGACTCTTTATGACCCCATGAACTGCAGCATGCCAGGCCTCCCTGTCCATCACCAACTCCTGAGTTTACCCAGACTCATGTCCATCGAGTCGGTGATGCCATCCAGCCATCTCATCCTCTGTCGTCCCCTTCTCCTCCTGCCCTCAATCTTTCCCAACATTAGGGTCTTTTAAAATGAGTCAGCTCTTTGCATCAGGTGGCCAAAGTGTTAGAGTTTCAGCTTCAACATCAGTCCTTTCAATGAACACCCAGGACTGATCTCCTTTAGGATGGACTGGTTGGATCTCTTTGCTGTCCAAGGACTCTCAAGAGTCTTCTCCAATACCACAGTTCAAAAGCATCAATTCTTCGGCACTCAGCTTTCTTTATAGTCCAAGTCTCACATCCATACAGGACCACTGGAAAAACCATAGCCTTGACTAGACGGGATTTCTTTGGAAGGAATGATGCTAAAGCTGAAACTCCAGTATTTTGGCCACCTCATGCGAAGAGTTGACTCATTGGAGAAGACTCTGATGCTGGGAGGGATTGGGGGCAGGAGGAGAAGGGGACGACAGGATGAGATGGCTGGATGGCATCACTGACTCGATGGATGTGAGTCTGAGTGACCTCCGGGAGTTGGTGATGGATAGGGAGGCCTGGCGTGCTGCGATTCATGGGGTCACAAAGAGTCGGACATGACTGAGTGAGTGATCTGATCTGATCTGATCTGACTAGACGGACCTTTGTTGACAAAGTGATGTCTCTGCTTTTTAACATGCTATCTAGGTTGGTCATAACTTTCCTTCCAAGGAGTAAGCGTCTTTTAATTTCATGGCTGCAATCACCATCTACAGTGATTTTGGAGCCCAGAAAAATAAAGTCTGCCACTGTTTCCACTGTTTGCACATCTTTTTGCCATGAAGTGATGGGACGAGATGCCCATGATCTTTGTTTTCTGAATGTTGAGCTTTAAGCCAACTTTTTCACTCTCCTCTTTCACTTTCATCAAGAGGTTTTTAGTTTCTTTTCACTTTCTGCCATAAGGGTGATGTCATCTGCATATCTGAGGTTATTGATATTTCTCCTGGCAATCTTGATTCCAGCTTGTGCTTCCTCCAGCCCAGCATTTCTCATGATGTAGAATATGTAGCTGAACTCTATATTCAGTATGGTCTGCAACTTTTAATTCAACTTCTGAACTCTAAACATTATTCAGCCTCTGAGCAGAACTATAATATACTGTTTTATTTTCTACTGGGCTGTAATAAGAAGGAAGAACTAGTTTTAATAGGAAATAGAGACTTGCACAAGGTAGAAAGGTAATGTGTGCAAAGACCATTATCTTACGGGGGAAGTTTAGACTTGAGTTTATCTAGCCTTAAGTACCTTTGTGGCCTTAGCTAAGTTGTTTACACTTTTAGTTCTTATTTGTAAAAGGAAAGAGTGTCAACCAGGTATTTTCTAAAGTCCTTTCCAGTGTTAAAACACACAGAGATAACTCTGTTAAGTTATATGTAAAGAAGTAGAAATAATCATTCCTTATTTTCATAATTTGGCTAAAGCCAAAAGGATAAATCCTTTTTACATTTGCTGTACCCTCTGTCTTTTCTTAATTCAGACATGTGCCCATGAAAATTAGGGTTTGGTTAACTATATATTGGGGCTTCCCAGGTGGCTTAGTGGCAAAGAATCCGCTTGCTAATGCAGGAGACATGGGTTCGATTCCTGAGTTGGGAAGAGCCCTGGAGGAGGAAATGACAACCCATTCCAAATCCCATGGACAGAGGAGCCTGGCAGGCTACAGCCCACGGGGTAGCAAAGAGTCGGACATGACTGAGCAGACATGGACACAACCGTTTATTATCTAGAAAGTTCAAAAGGGTTTTATAGCAAACTTGACAGTATTTGCTCCATAAAATACACCCGATCTACCAAGTAGAAGTGAAGTGAAATGAAGTCGCTCAGTCGTGTCTGACTCTTTGCAACCCAACAGACTGTAGCCTACCAGGCTCCTCAGTCCATGGAATTTTCCAGGCAAGAGTACTGGAGTGGGTTGCCATTTCCTTCTCCAGGGGATCTTCCCAACCCAGGGATCGAACCTGGGTCTCCTGCAGTGCAGGCAGATGCTTTACCATCTGAGCCACCAGGGAAGCCCGATCTACCAAGTAGTAGATACTAATTCCTTTGACATGTTTAAGAAATTTCTTATATCATGTTTGTCAAAGTAGTGTTAACCATATTTACATTATTGTTCAGCCATCACTACTCTCCATCTCCAGAGCTCCTTATAAACTGAGACTTCCTGTCCATTAAACAGGATCTCCCCATCCCCCCTTTTCCTAGCTCCTGGCAACCACAACTCTACCATTCACATTTTTGTCTCTCTGAATTTGACTATTGATATTTTAGGTACCTCATATAAGTAGAATTATACAATATTTGTCCTTTTGTGTCTGGTTTATTTCACTTAGCATAATGTCTTCAGCATGCTTTGTACCTATGTCAGAATTTCCTTCCTTTTTGAGGCTGAGGCTGATAAAATATCCTATATGCATGAACCATATTTTATCTGTCTACTCATCTGTTGGTTGACACTTGGGATTGCTTTTGCCTTTGACTGTGTGAATGTGTGAATGCATGTACAAATACTTGCTCCAGTTCTGGCTTTCAATTCTTTTAGGTATATATTAAAAAATGAAATTGCTAGATCTTATGGTAATTTTACTTTTAATTTTTTAAGAAACAATATTTTTTTGTCTTCTCCAAGGCAATTCTTCAGTTAGATAGCCCTGAATCTGCTCAGTCAATGTACAGCTTTCTGAAACAAAACCCACAGAACATAGGTGACCATGTATTGACCTGCACATTATCTCCAAAGATGGATTCATCAGAGGTAAGATGATTTTGTATCAGTTTTTGTTTGTGCATTTAGAAAATGAAGGAGACATAAGGTTATTCTCCCAAAGCTAGAGGATATAATCTGAAAGTAATTTTGAGAATTATTCTTAGGCAGTAGTCAGACTGGTTATGAGTTCAGATAGTTTGTTTTAAAATTTTATTTTGCAATCACTATTCCGGTTTTTATAGTTTATGGAACAGTGTGAATTTGTCTAAATGAGAATAAATTGAGGTAATCTTAGGAAATGTAGCATATATGGTCATACATGCAGAGCAATTCAATATTCATAGCGTCATTATCTCCAGAATGCAGAATCTACACTGAGTCCATTTTACTTCCTCCTGATAGACGTTTGTTTTTTTCTTTTATTTAATTACTTATAAACTCTCTTCTTGTATAAGAAATAAAATTTTACAGTTTCTTGGCTTGCACCATAGTAAAAACACTGTCGTCATGTTACTCAGGTCATATAACTTAGTTACTGTTTGTTGAATCTGCTCTCAGAGCTGTTTTTCTCACACTCCGTTCTGAATTTATGGTCATCTGCTTTGTTAAGCACCTGTATACCTCTGCTTTTCTTTTTATTGGTCTTCTGAGTTACATTTGTTATTTCTTGGACTCTGTATCTCCTATTCTCTTGGATTACTTTCTGTTTGCTAGAATACATTGTCAACTAATTTTCCCAGAAAGTATGTGTGGCCAGTAGACCTTTTGAATCCCTGCATATTTGGAAATGACTTTATTTTTCTCTTACTTATTTCATTGATTATGTGTTTAGGTGAAGAATTCTTTGCCCATACTGTTCTTTTATTGTTTTTTTAGTGGAGAAGACAGACTGTAGATAATTCACACACACATATACAACTTATCTATTATAAAATAGGTTAACTGTAATACATTATGTGTGTGTCAGGTGGTTAAAAAGCACTGTAAAGTACTGTGGAGACAAATCAAGATAAAAGGATACAGAGTGCTGAATGACCGGGTATGCCAGAGGGGTATGTGTATTTTATACTGGTCATGCCCCTCTGAGAAAGAATTATTTGAGAAACCTAAAAGAAAGAAGAGCGGAGAAGGCAATGGCAAGCCACTCCAGTACTCTTGCCTGGAGAGTCCCAAGGATGAAGGAGCCTGGTAGGCTGCAGTCCATGGAGTTGTGAAGAGTCAGACGCGACTGAGCGACTTCACCTTCACTTTTCACTTTCATGCATTGGAGAAGGAAATGGCAACCCACTCCAGTGTTCTTGCCTGGAGAATCCCAGGGACGGCAGAGCCAGTTGGGCTGCCGTCTATGGCGTTGCACAGAGTCGGACACGACTGAAGTGACTTAGCATAGCATAGCAAAAGAAAGAAGAGAGCAAGTACTACTAACATAGCAAGGAGAAGAGGTTTTTAGAGAAAATAAGTGCCAAGGCCTTAAGGACAGTTTGGTGATTTGGGAGGATCAGTAAGTACAGTGAACAAGGTTTTAACTTGGTTTGGATTTTATTTCCTACATTCTGCAGATGTAAAAATTAGTATATTCCTTGTTCACCTGAGGAAAAGTTTTCTCTTATGTCTTTGAATATTCTCTTCAAAGTTTTATATATATATATAGCATCCTACTGAATGTTATATATATATATTCAATATCTATAAAAATTCAATAAATTGAATATTTTTAAATATTCAAAAAAATTCTATTGAATTAAAAAAATTTGAAGAACAGTTCTTTAGAGAGTATTCTTTAGAGTTCTTTTTAAAGAAGTTCTCTGAAATATCTCTTTTTTTGTATGCTTAACTTGTTCTCTTTTGTGCATTTGTTTCTCTCTGACTAATTTACGGATAAAGCAAGTTAGCTAATACAGGTATCTGGTATAGATTTCCTTCACTATCATATAGGTTGGTTTTGTTTTCTAAGAAGTTTTCTCAAGAGAAAACTGTTGGTAAGCACTGTGGATAGGGTTTATACTGCCATCTTTAGTTTTCTTTATGTATCATTACAATGTAGGTGCAATACCTTACCAGGTATCCTGGTAAAGAAGGCCTTAGTCTGGGATGTCAACTGTCACACCAGGAACCTCTCTAGAAATATTATTCAGTTTTTATATAATATAGTTCTCGGCTTTTAATCTGACAAGATCTAAAAAAGTATCATTCTCAATTCAGCACACATGATTCCCACAAAAAAAGCCTTCAGCTAGTATGTAAAAGTTCTGAAACCTGGATATTTTTGCTGTTTTGTTCAGTGATGTATCCTAAGTGCCTGGATCAATGCTTGGTACATAAGCACTGAATTTTAATTCCTGCTTCTTTCATTTTGGGCTCTAGGACATTGCTTTCTTGGTGGTTCAGATACATGTTTAAAAGGATTGTTGTTAAAATTTGTCCAGCATTTCTATATGTTTTGTGTAGAAAGCTTTTTAAGTCAACTAATTTCCCTTATAAATATTAATAGAAGTCTTTTAAAATTATAATTTCACACAAAAAATGTTGATATTTCAGGTTTTTATTCTTAGCAAAAGTGGCATTGCCAATGGCTTTTAAAGTTAAAATTTTTCCTGTTTACTATCAGCATTATAGAAACTTATTTTATCATTAATTTCTGTGTATCATTTATTCTGTATAACCTTATTTAGAGCTCTTTAAAAATGGGGAAAAAGTTCTAGAACATGATAATAATATGGACACTGAGAACTACCTGTTTTGATATATTTTTAAGGTATGATTTTGTCTTTTTTAGCTTAGATTTTTTAAGAACTGAAAACACTGCATTGATGAATTAAATATTTGAAATCCAAAAGAATAGACCCTAATAAAATACGAAATTATATTACAGGTAAAAGCTGAGAAAGACCCAGAACTAGGAAAGGAAAGGTATGTTTAAGTTTGCTAACACTGTTTATAAGTTAATTACTGAATTTTATTTCTATATTTTAATGGTAATTGTTTACTTATAATAAAAGGTTTATCTTTCATGATAATTTTGTGTGTATATGAGTGTTGTCAGGGTGTTTTTTGTTTTGTTTGTGGGTTTTAGGGGCCTATGTTTGACTTTGGGGCTTTTTGTTACGGTTGTTTTTGTTTCAGATATTTACTGATTTTTTTTTTTTTTTTAAGAAAAGAGAATGTATACACACAGTTTGTATTAAATATATAAATGTGACTTCTTGATAAAATGTTTTGCTAAGACTTGAACAATTTAACTGTGTTATCACTATTTGCTAGACTTTTCTATTCCAAAATAGGCACAGTAGTAAATTTTCAATTTTTTTGTAGAATCTTTTGAAAGTTCATTGAGTTTTTAAAACGAAAAAGATACTATTTAGTGTGTATTTTGGTATAAAACAAAATAGTATGTACACTGCTTTATATTTTCAGAGGTTGAAAGTTTGTTCTTCACAGTCTATACACAAACTAGTAACTCACCACTTTTTTGGACCACATATGGTATATCCTCTGC
Organism: Tragelaphus eurycerus; assembly: GCA_935064755.1. Lineage (NCBI taxonomy): Eukaryota > Metazoa > Chordata > Mammalia > Artiodactyla > Bovidae > Tragelaphus > Tragelaphus eurycerus. The sequence goes on from CAKXYN010000016.1 coordinate 23,955,975, forward strand.
TTAGTGACTTTCTCATCCTGATAAATATACTCATTACCACCTTTGTCCCACCGATGAATAAACCCCCATTTTACTCCTCATCATTGGGAATCACTCATTGAGAATTCTTTCCCTTTTATAGTAAGGAGTTTACCCTTATTTCTTAGTCAGTTGTAATAAGAGCTTATCAGTTTGAAGGAGTTGTTTGAGTGTTTAAATATGGGAAGTTTATCTTATTTGATACACTGCCTAATTGTAAGATGCCTGAAAAACAGAACTTTTTACAAGTTTTTGTCTCAGTTTTTATTAAATGAGACTTTTAAATGATAAAGCTGATTATAAGTATATTTATAAGCAATAGATTTGCTATATGGGTTCACACAGACTTTTTAAAGTTGCGCATCATTGTACCAGTTATATTTACATGCCTAAGAAGTGGAAACCAATAGCAGTGTTTGCTATAAAAGCCTACAAAGGGCTGAATAAGTAACAGTGCCACATGTAGTAGGATAAATAGACCTGCAGTTTGGGCACAGTAACTGGCTGGTAAGTAAGTAGGCTCTTCCAAAAATCCACTTTATATATTTCATTTGACAGTTTCTATCATGTGTGAAAGAATAGTTATTGTATGTGTTTTGGTCATTTTCTCTTTCATTGTTTTGACCTTTAAAATCAGGTGTGTCTTAATCTACAGATAGTTGTCTGAGCTTATAAAAATAATTTTTAAAGTCTAGCACTAATAATTTTTTAATTTCCATTTTGCAATAATTTTTTTCTATATGTATGACAATAGGGAAAAGAGATATGGGAATTGCTGAATACTTCACATTCTCTCTCTCTATACTTCTATTGGAGTGATCCGAGAAAATACTGGGCATTGAAAGCACTACGGATACTAATCAAATGATCCTGAATAATGAAAGTGTTGCAAGAAACCACATGGAAAACAAAAATAAAATTCTGCATACCTGCAACGCCCCCCATCGATTATGTGATGAGAAATATGGTGAAAATGAAGTGGAGTTATATAGTGTTGGAAAAAATAGTGGTGTAACTATCTTCAGTGAGTTATAGAGTTGTAAGTATATTGTTGTGTTGATTGTCTGACTTGAGCCAGTGGACTGAGACACCACACTTCCCTGTCCCTACTATTCTCTGAGTTCATCAGTATGAATAGTGATCCATCACCATCTCTCCACTTTGACCCCTTCTCCTGCCAGTTTCCAGCATCAGGGTCTTCCAGTGAGTCAGCTCCTCATCAGGTGGAGTGGAGATAGCATCAGTCTATGATATAGAGATGTAGAATGTGGAGGGACAGTAGCACGAGTGCGCAGCCAAACTTACTCACATAGGAAAAACCTCGCTTGTTCTGTCAGAACTGATGTCTGCTTCTGTGTGTGGAGGAATATAATATGGAGATTCAAGTGATGTTCCAGAAAATAAATCTGTCACTGTTGCCTTTCCCCTCTTTGGAGTATGGATCGATGCCATGTCTTAATGTTGAGTCCAGGGCATCTCTTCTACCCACCAGAAGCAGTTATGAAGAGTGTATTGAGAGATGAGTCTGTGCTGACATCCAGCCCCGCATGTATGACATACTCTGGAGAGACAGTGTATAGTGACTACCCTCCAGTGAACGTTGTGTGAGGTTCAAGGGGAGGTGGAGAGAGATGTTGGAACTCTGGATGATTGGATGTGGGATTCTGTACTGATAGCTGAACATCTGGAAGTCCTGGTACTACGAGAATTTGGGGGTAGAGGAGAAGAGGTGGGTAGTTGAACATTTGAGGGAGGAAGGAAAATGACCTTCAGTGTGGCACTCTGAGGTAATGTGTGTGAGGAGCTCAGCAATGTAGAGAATAGATTGGATTCTCACCTCCCTGTGTAGTGATGCCCTAAGACCCACTGACTTCACACCCCAGGATGTCTGAGATGAGTGAGTGACATACCATCATGTTCTGATATAGACTTTGTTGTGTATTGATTCTCTTGTTAGTCGTTTGGAATGGAAGGGGGATGTGATTGCGTTACCTTCTGAAAGTGAATAGTATATGGTGGGATGGGATAGGATGGGAATGGAAATAGATACTCTGTTGAATCCGCCAGTCGGTAGAATATGACTGGATTAGAGATGTGATGGTATTTACTTCGACTTCTCAGACGACCTCAGATGTGAAACTGAGAATAGATATATGAGGAAAAAGAGAAATAGAGAAGAAAAAAAGAAAATAAGATTGTCAGTAGGATGTGTCTGTAAGTGTGGACGAAGTGATATAGTAAAAAGATATAGAGAAAAAAAATATGGTGGAAGAAGGACGTCAGAGCAGATAAATCACCTTCATAGTGTAAGCTAGGTTGTGGTAAGGGAGATATGTCAGTAAAGAGATATTTAAAATGAGAGATAATGACTGAGATTAGTGTTGGAGTTTTGAGGAGAATGGAAATCAGAAAGGGAAATAAGTTATTAGTAAAGGGTAGAAGATGAAGATTGATAAGTGAGATGAAATAAATGAAAGTATAGATAATGTGTTGTAAAAATTAGCTACGCTAGAGTTCTAAGAAGTTTCTGAGTAGAGGAAATGTGCAAGATAGACTAATGATGGTAATGAAAATTTTAGAAAGATAATAATAGTAAGAGTGTTTATTATTTGATTAACTTTTTTTTGAAAAAGCTAATAGTAGAAAGTATGTAGGTGATCTATAGTTGACTATTAAAGAGAAAAGATTAAGAAAGTTTGTAGTAATAAAGATAAGTTCTAGAAAATAAAAGAAATTGTTTTAAAGAAAGAGGGAAATTAAGAGTGTGAACTTATTGTTTATGTTTGTAAGGCCAAAGAATGTAAATTTTAAAGCATGAGTCATTAGTTATATGAACCATGAACATATTTTACTATTGGGAAGCTAGGATCTAATAATAGTTTGCAATGTCTTGAATTCACATTTAGCCTTCTAATATCGGGCGGGGGGTAATGACACAGAAGGGGAAAACATGGTTATAACTTACGTGGGTAAAAGGTTCATACCAGTGGTCATAATATTGCCATTATTTCATTGAGCTAAAAGGAAATCATTAGTGCAGTGGACTCTTTTGAAAATGTTATGTTATCTATATATTTACATCAAAACTTCTTAACCATTTTAATGTTGATTGACTGGATTCTCCAGTGCTTATCACTATTGCATTAGGAAGTCTTGACAGTTAGCATAGGCAGGGTTATTTTATTATAATGGTTGAATTCTCATCATAGTTTGATTTTTGTTTGTGTTTTTGTTTGTATTCTTTTTGTTTTTAAATACTTTTAGCCCTGACTTGAAAAACAGTCCAGTTGATGAAAGTGAGGTGCAAACAACAGCTGATAGTCCCTCTATTAAACCTAGTGAGGTTGAAGAAGAATCTGTTCCCAACGTTCAAACAGGAACTTTTATACAGCAGAAAGAGCCTTTTGAGGAAGAACCAGAAAAAACACTATGTGTCTCTGATTTTGCTCTTGAAACAGTTGAAGTTGAAACTCAAGGAGAGGAGGTCAACGTGGAAATTCCTCTTGTAGCATCCACGTCACCCAGTCTTGACTTATTCACTGAAAATGTAGGGGACTCTGTTTTAAATCAGCAGGTGTATACCAGTGACTTTGAGAAGGAAGAGACAGAAATTATTAACCCGGAAACAGAGTTATCAACATCTGATAATACATTTATAGAAGAAAGGAACATCAAAGGAATTCTAGAAGACTCTCCATCTGAAGCAGATTTCTTTTCTGGGATTACACAGTCTATGATAGAAGCTGTAGCTGAAGTAGACAAACAAGAAACTGTTTCAGAAATAGTACCATCTACTTGTGTTGTGGCCTTAGTACCTGGAATTTCCACTGGGGATGAGCAGGCAGTGAGCACAAAGGGAATTTCTGAAAAAACTAACATGGATGAGAAGGAGGAGAATGAATTAAATACTAAGGAAGCCAGAATGGATCTGAAAATAGGGAGAGAGAAGGCTGAGAAGAATGATAGGATGGTTACAGAGAAGCTGGATAAGGTTGTAGCTGCAGTGAAAGAAAAACCTGCAGAAAACTCAGTGACCAAGGCATGTCCAAATAAAACAGTGGTTCAGGCCAATAAGCCTGATGAAACTAGTAAAATTAGTATGCTGGTTGCATCAAATGCATCTAGCAGTAAATCAGGCATCAAGGCTGATGTGGTCTCTTCTACAAAGGCAAGAGCTACAGCTTCAAAATCTGAAAACCAGAAAAGCTTTCTAAAATCTGTACTCAGAGATCAAATAAATGCTGAAAAGAGGCTTTCAGCCAAGGAATCAGGTCTACTTAAACCTACAAGTGCCAGGTCAGGCTTGGCTGAAAACAGCGGTAAATTAAAACCCATTCAGAGTGGTGTTACCAGAGGAAGCAGTGGGAGGATCTCGGCCCTGCAAGGCAAAGATTCTAAACTGGATTACAGGGATGTTACAAAACAGCCTCAGGAAACAGAGGCTAAACCTTCCATCATGAAACGGGATGACAGCAACAATAAGGTGAGGAGGGTAGGAAGAACTAAGTGTCTTTGAAGTGATTAGTCTCTCTATTGTAGCTAAGGAGTAGGAGATGTAATTCCGATTTATACTTTCATCTCCTCACTCCTTTTGCCCCCAAGCTCCCTTTTCCCTTTCTTAAATAACTCCATTGATTTAAGCCAGTAGACCCTTAGAATAATAAGCTGAAATTTGTAATTTATTAACATGTGAAAGCATTATTTGGATAAAATATGGTCAGTAATAAAACTTTGCATTTAAAAAAAAAATTCTGCAGTGAATCTCCTGCAGTGATTTAACATCCTGCTTCTGAAATGGGAAACTGTTTTCTCTCTTAAATTAAAGCTTCATTTATCAATTTACAGATAGACATTGTAGCTATTGAGAAGAAAAGATCAGTAAAACTGAGTTGAACTACAGTTTATGGAGATGATGCCTGTGCCATTAAATGATTGTTGACTTCACTTGGAATACCTATTAAATATTTGTATCATTGAATGTGTTTGGGTAATATTTGCTTTCTGCATTCTTTTTGTTTGTTTGTTTTAAAGGACATTAATAATCTAGTTGTAAATTCTGTTTTTCTGTGTTTCTTATTTAATATTTCAGACTTTGACAGGGCAAAACACTAAGAATCCTAAAAACACCACTGGTAGAAGTTCAAAACCCAAAGAGGTAAGAAACAATCCACTAATATGGACCCATCTGTTCCATCATTCCGTAAGAGTTTGTCTACCTTGTAACTTGTGTCTCTTCTATAATAATTAGCTTGATATAGAGCAAGGGACAGGAATGAGATATTTTATTTTTGACCTTACTACCAGTTTGTTTTCTGACCTGAGCTAAGCTAAATAGTTTGTGTTCTTCGTGTGGGGCAAAAAGTTATACAAGGATGGAAAGGGAATTAGAAAGGGAGACACCTCCAGTCTCCTCTCAATAGGAAAAAGTTATAATACAGAATAAAATCTTGCGTGTAAAGGAGATTAACTTTTGACTGGAGTCCTCTCCAATTTGTAGTCCTTTTGGTATGGTTCAATTTACCCTAACTAGGTGGGCTCTAAGATTTATTTTCTGGTTACTGACATCTACTGCCAAATAAACATACTAAAATTTTTATTTGGCTGTTTGGTATTTTAGGTTTCTGTTACTCATAGATTATTTTTTCAGTTATTTTACTTTTTTCTTCTGGTAGGGGATAAATTTAAGCCTATTTTATTAGAGCAAGGAGAAATGTTACTAGTTTAAAAAGCCAGAAGTAAGGATTATGGTTTGTTTCATGGCTTAATAAATTAATTGTACAATTGCGTACAGATTCCCCCTCCTGCCCCCAAATTAATGGGGTATGTATTCTAATGCCATTATTATGTTTGCTAGTAATTTGGCCATTGATAGCATACTAAATGCATAGGAGGCCTGCCAGGAATTTATTTTCTTTAGTATAGGCACCATTTTTCAAATCACAGATAACTGTTTCTTTTTAATATTTTTTTACTAGTTATATTTGTCATTAAGTCTTAGTAATAAATTTTCCGTGTAATGTTCTCAAAACATAAACCTTACATAGGCATACCTTTGAGATATTACAAGCTTGGTTCCAGATTGCCATAGTAAAGTGAATATCACAATAAAAGTGAGTCACATGAATTTTGTGGTTTCCCAGTGCATGTAAGTTATGTTTGTACTATACTGTACTCTTTCAAGTGTGCAGTTGCATTGTGTCTTCAGAAAATGTGCATACCTTAATTTTAAAATACCTTATTGCCAAAAAACGCTATCATCTGAGCCTTCAGTAACTTAGTCTTTTTGTAAATAGAAGCATCAAAGATCACTAACTAGAGATCATCATAACAAATATAATGATGAAAAAGTTTGAACTTGAGAATTACTGAAATGTGACAGAGACATAAAGTTAGCAGATGCTGTTGAAAAAGTGGAGCCAGTAGACTTGCTTATCACAGGGTTTTCACAAATCTTCAATTTGTAAAAAATGTATCTGCAAAGTATGCCTATATGTTAATATTACATATCTTAAAATATGTATTATATATGTAAATTCATCAGTGGAACAATCTAGTTAGCTGTTAACTTTCTGGTTTCATTTGAAGTGCTTTTAGTAGTCTGTGAAGTCTCCAGAACTCTTGGTAGACATCATTCAACATATGGAAGCTGTAAGCTTTTACATTATATTGTTGGATAAGAGCTTTAAATGCCGTATTTTTCTGCTGCATATTTTAAAACTCATACATCATTTAGGAAATAATGGTAATCTTACTGAAATTGGATTGATATTGTTAGGATTTACCTTTGGCATTGTTTACTCTTTGGCTTTTTTGGGGCTTTGAAAAATAATTTCAATTTTAGGAAACATCTCTATGCTGAAATTCTCATACCATCTCTTGAAATTCTCACAAATGATAGATATGTCATGCACATTTATTGAAACTATTTGGTACCTAACCAGTTATCAGCAGTTGTTCACAGTTCTGATTTTTTTTTTTTTTTTTAATTTTTCCAACAGGAACCTTTATTTCCATTTAATTTGGATGAATTTGTTACTGTGGATGAGGTTATAGAAGAAGTAAATCCTTTTCAAGTCAAGCAGAATCCACTGAAGGGAAAAAGGAAAGAAGCTCTCAAAAATACGCCTTCCTCTGAACTGAACTTAAAGAAGAAGAAGGGAAAGATCTCTGCTCCTCGTGTAGTTGAAGGAGAGTTATCGTTTGTAACATTGGATGAGATTGGGGAAGAGGAAGATGCAGCTGCACAGCTAGCACAAGCTCTAGTCACTGTGGATGAAGTAATTGATGAAGATGACATAAATGTGGAAGACATGGTTAAAAATTCAAACTCACTTCTTACATTAGATGAGTTAATTGATCAAGATGATTGCATTTCTCACAGTGAAACTAAAGATGTTACTGTGCTGTCTGTGGCTGAAGAGCAAGATCTTCTCAAACAGGAACGCTTGGTAACTGTGGATGAAATTGGGGAAGTAGAAGAGCTACCTTTAAATGAGTCGGCAGATATCAGTTTTGGTGCTTTAAATACTAAAGGAGATGAGGGAAATACTGGAAGGGATTCTATTGGGTTCATTTCTTCTCAGATGCCTGAAGACCCTTCTACTTTAGTTACTGTAGATGAAATACAGGATGACAGCAGTGATCTGCATTTAGTGACTTTAGATGAAGTTACTGAAGAGGATGAAGACTCTCTGGCAGATTTTAACAACCTTAAAGAAGAGCTGAATTTTGTTACTGTTGATGAAGTTGGAGAGGAAGAAGATGGAGACAATGATTTAAAAATTGAGTTAACACAGAGGAAAAATGACCATCCCACCGATAAGAGAGGTGATAGAAAAAAAGAGAACTGTGGACAAAAAGAAGACAAAACTTGAAGCTCTGTCTCAAGTGGGCCCAGTAAATGAGAATGTTATGGAAGAAAATCCGAAAACCATGATTGAAAGACGTTCAGCAGGTAGATACTTAGAAGTGGTAATTTTTGTTTTATGAGAGGACTATTAAATTTTTTTTAATATATTTTATAGTATTACTGATGTCATTGTAGCTAGCAGATAATTGTGGCCAAGTGATATTTTCGAAAGAAATATGTTCAAGATTCACAAAGTTGTCTTAGTTCAGATCTTACGCCTAAGTTACTGTATCTCAAGAAAAAAATAACAAAAACAGAAGGCAAACTAGGGTAGCCAGATTAGAATTGGAATGACAATGTTATATTTGTATTATTGAGAATAATACAGCTTTTAATAAGTAGAAGTCTATTTATATCTGACTGCCTCCTAGTTTTTGCTTCGACATAGAATTTAGAAAAATTTATGAAGGTCCCATTTCACTTTTAAGTAATATTTTGATGATATACAATGATAGGGCAGTTCACTTTTAGTATTTGAGAGCAAGATAATTTCCAGTACAGAAATCTTGAGCGATTTAGCCAGACTAAGAGTAAAAAATACTAGAAAGATCCCACAGACTTGTGGAACAAAATAGAAAAAAATGTGTGTAGGTTCTTTAAGAAAAGCAGGTAGGAAAGTGTAGTTTTGGTCAAGATAAATGGGAAAATAAAAGGAGAATGCTTAGACTAATGCTGAATGTTTTAAAATAGGAATCTCCTATTTTTTTTATTAGAAATAGGTTTCCTTTCCAAATTTGTGTAATACTGTATTTTTTGAAAAGAAGTATTAAAGTTGTTATTCAGAATTAAAACTAATTTAAACACTGTTACTGTTGTAATAAATTAGACTTTCTCTTTAAAGCTACAGTGCCAACCAAGAGAGTTAGAATTGGAAAAATGCCACCATCAGAAAAAGCTGTTACAGTGGAACCAGCGAAAGATGAAGAGGCTTTCCAAATTAGTGAAGGTAAAGTAAGATTAACTGAAGTGGGAGAGAGAGTAACACGACATGAGGTGGTGGTGGTTAAAGGTCCAAAGATGTACTAAGAAAAGTGTTGAAAAAGATTGAACAGGGCAAGGGATGAGAGTGAGGGGAGGCAGCCTATTAATAGTTAGATCTGGGTAAAGGTTTTTATCTTTGCCATTATGGAGATTATTGGAGTGGGATAATAGAAAAATAGGTGATCCTGTTGTAATTTGTTATTAATTTTCATGGAAATGATCCATGAAAGGTATTCTGACCATGTTGCAGCATCAAGTAGGGATTGTTTATTGGCTAACTCTCAACTTGTGGACCAGGTTCCTCGCTTTGTGGATGCTGGCAAGTAGCCAGCCAGTGAATTAAATAAGATGTCTTAATAACATTAATATAATTTATGTTGAAACAAGAAACAGTGTCTAGAATGCTCCAGTTACTTGACAAGTATTTGTTACTATATATGTCATGTGTGTTAGTTACTTCAGTCCTGTCTGACTCTGTGACCCCATGAACTGTAGCCTGCCAGGCTTCTCTGTCCATGGATTCTCCAGGCACAAGAATACTGGAGTGGGTTGCCATGCCCTTCTCCAATGTCTGTTATATTCATAGCAAAATGCTAAATTCCTTGTACCATTCTCTTTGCAGCATCCTCATTGCTTTCTTGCTTTTGTATCCCATGTTCTCTAAGGAAAAATGGCCAACTGTGATACAGTCCAAGCTCACTGACCTAGCTCTCAATTGGGTCCTCAGTGCTGTTCCACAGTTTATTTAGGCCTCCTTCCTTTCCCATTTCCTAACCAGGTGTAATAAAAGCTTGAAACCTTTCTGCTTTTTGTCAAACGATAAAATTTTTTTCTTTTTAGTCTTATTAGATTTCTCTGTATCATTTGTTACTCTTGATCATGTGCCCTTTCTTGATGCTGTCTCTCAGCTAAGTGGGTACTCCTTCTTTGTCTATTCTTCTCCATTAACCTCTCCTTGATACCAAGCCATAGTCAGTGGTTTTGTTGCTGTTTAGTAGTTCAGTTGTGTCCAACTCTTGTGACCCCACGGACTGTAGTCTGCCAGGTGCCTCTGTCCACAGGATTTCTCAGGCCAGGTTACTGGAGTGAGTTGCCATTTGCTTCTTCAGGGGTTCTTCCCAAACCAAGGGGTTAAACTGTGTCTCCTGCATTGCAGGCAGATTCTTCACCACTGAGCCACCAGGGAAGCCCATCAGTGGTTTTACTAACTGACAAATGCTTCTAGCGTGATTTCATCAGAGCTTCCCCCACTCAGGATTTCTGTTGTGATGCAGCAGCTTCAGCTGTCTGCTTGCTTAGTACTGCCTCATTTCCACAGAAAAATAAAGAAAGGATCACTTCTTTACTGCTTTTGTAACCATTTATTTTCATTATTGGGCAAGATGTTTGATGAAGAACCTAGCTTAAGAAAGTCATTTCTTAAAGAATTTTAAATTTAAAATATTTGTTTTAATCTTTTAATTATTATGTAACTATATTAATAATACATGGTATTGTTGTTTTTATTATTAGATAAAGGTGCCTTTGGAATGGTAGGAGCAAGTGTGTTTGAGAAAGCTTGTTACTCTGGTAAGGGAATAAATTCTTACAGCAAGAGACTGGAGGCTGTTTTAACCATCAAGTCAAGAAAAGGGAAACAGTCTTTTTAATCAACTCTTTGGGACTTCATGGCTGTTAAAATGAAAGGAATAAGAGAAGAGTAAATAATGAATTCAATAATTTCTAGCCATCCTCTCAGATGTGGTAAACCGTGGCCCAGTTACACGGGGAGAGCACTGAACTTGAAGTCACAGATCTCCCATCGCTTCCTAGCTATGCAGCCTTGAACAAAATCAGTTTCTTACCTCTTTTGGTTTTGCTTTCTCCTTTGTGAAGAAATATGGATAATAATGATTTGACCTGCCTATCTCACATGTGTTAAAAGCCAAATGGGATATATATATAAAAGATTTGTCAAGTGCTGTATTACAGTTAGGTATTTCACCTGCTAAGGGTAACTAGAATTGCTTGGAACCAGTTTTTGGTTGTCTCCCCCTAAGTTCATATTATGCAGTCCACTGATGTTGAGTACTTTCTTAGATGTTAATTCACTTTGCTAGATTTGAATGTTTGTAATTTTACTTGTGATTCAGTCTAATAAGGCTCTTGGTCCATCAGTGTAGACTCTGTTTTTCTTGGTTGGAATGGCTTCTATAGAGGCCATCAGAATTATTCTCTGCTCATGTGCTTTTCCCTTTAATCTACACTCTTCTCCCAACCCAGCACTTTTGCATACACATGCTGTTATCCATAATGTAGAACTTGACTCCCATTTACCTTTAAATTTTTTCTGGAATCATGTATAAATATGCTGTTAAACTTTAATCCCCTTATCCTTAAGTCCATTTAATAAGGTTGAACTGATTTACCCATTTATTCCTTATATAAAAACTCTTGGAAAAATAGTTGGATGAGAAAGGTTTACTTAGATGATCCATAAATTAATCTTTGAAGGCAGAGATTATCTGATGTTAGTCTCACAAAATCTGGAAATGGACCTATTTGCAGTGAAGGAGGAATGGAGATACAAATGTAAAGAATGAACTTTGTAGACACAGTTGGGGGAGAGAGTGAGTGGGATGAATGGAGAAAGTAGTATCAACATATATATACTATTGTGTGTGAAGTGGATAGTTGGTAAGAAATTGCTGTATAACACAGGGACCCAGTCTGGTGCTCTGTGATGACCTAGAGGGGTGGAATGGGGGGAAGGGAGGGGTGAGGCTCAGGAGGGAGGGGATGTATATATATAATTATGGCTGATTCGCGTTATTGTATAGCAGAAACCAACACAACTTCGTAAACATTAAAAAAACAAGTCTGTAAATCTATTTTGAGTAACTTTTTTTCTTTGAAAAATTTAATGACTTTGGTTGGTGAAGAATCTGGATTAGAGGATTCAGAACCAGAACAGAAACGCAAGAAGATTGAGGACTCTTCAGGGAGATCAGTGGCACCTGATGTCCCTGAAGGTAAAGTAAAAATGACATTTTTCCTTATCCAAGTGAAATAAAGATTCAGTATCATAATAAGTATTCTCTTGTTTAGGTAAGTAATGTGGTGAACTTGCTTAGATAATTAGAGTGTAAATTAACAAGTTTTGCACACTGGCATTTCTTTGTTTTTACCTGGCAAAGATATTTATTGCACTCTTGAAGTCTGGGCTAGGTACTCTATTTGTTGCTCTGGTAAAAATTGAGTTATACTTTCCCAGACAGAAATTACAGTTGAGTATTAGGACATGCTGGAAAAGCTTAGCTAGCAAACTTTGTTCATAGCCAGCTCAGATGAGCTGGGGGGCATCTGAGCCGGGGCTGAGCCGGCCAGCTCAGATGATCCGAGGGCATCTGAATATGTTAGGCATTACCTAATATATTCCTCAAGCAGACAGTTGCCCGTCATTTTGCCTCTTCATACCGTTATACCATTTCTTTAAAAAAAAAAAACAGTGGATGCTTAAGAGATTGATTTCAAAGACAAAGACTGCCAGATTCTTTTCCAGTGCCCTGGCATCCTGGAAGCTCTGGAATATTGTAGAATTCATTTAAAAATAAAGACCTCAGTTTCGTGATTAGAGATTTAATTGCTCTTGATCGCTGTGTTTGTATATATATGTAAGTATATGCTGTGCTTAATATGTTTGTCATATTTAGATAAATTTATTTAACACAGCTATACAAAAAATGTAATTGATTTTCTTTTCCCTTCCTCTTCCCTTTCTCTCTTTCTGAATTTTCAAGATTTAGACTTTCTTGTACCGAAGGCTGGATTCTTCTGTCCAATTTGTTCCCTCTTCTACTCAGATGAAAAAGCAATGACAAATCACTGCAAGAGTACACGTCATAAGCAAAATACAGAGGTAAGTTTTTTTATTCTTAACTCCTCATAGAATCTTCACGTGTTGTTACTACAGTCAAAGTACTGAAGTGTCCTTACAAAATGTACATTCTTTCCCCTTGAAACAACTTTTTAAGGTTTGTGCCAGTTCATTTGTGTCCTTCACTGTATCTTGGCACTAACTTCTAGTTTTTATTCCTTATTTTTTGGTAGCATTTGCCAGAGTAGATTTTGTGTATTACTAGTCCCATGTGACTGGAGAAGGCAGTGGCACCCCACTCCAGTGCTCTTCCCTGGAAAATCCCATGAAAGGAGGAGCCTGGTAGGCTGCAGTCCATGGGGTCGCTAGGAATCGGATACGACTGAGCGACTTCACTTTCACTTTTCACTTTCATGGATTGGAGAAGGAAACGGCAACCCACTCCAGTGTTCTTGCCTGGAGAAACCCAGGGATGGGAGAGCCTGGTGGGCTGCTGTCTATGGGGTAGCAGAGTTGGACACGACTGAATCGACTTAGCCGCAGTAGCAGCAGCAGTCCCATGTGACACTCACTCCATTAAAGTGTGGGAAACTGTATAATCTGATGCCCTCTTGCAGAGTCATGGACACATAATATATTAATGTTTTGGACTTGTCTAGCCATAGAATTCACTTAAATTTATTTAAACCATTTCCTTACTACCACTACCCCCTTTTTAAGTTGTAAATATCTTTGGGAAGCATTTAGATTACAACCCCAGAGAATCATTATTAACCATAGTTGAAACAGTGGTTCTCATTTCCTCCTGAATGTTTGACTGTTGCTCTGTGTATCCTCTATATTTAATTTGTAGCACAGACACTCATCTAACATTCTTTGAGCTGTTATTTATTTGCTGGAAGCTTATTCAATCCCCTAGTCAACTTAAAGAGTATCTAAACCCAAGGATCTAATCCCCAAGATGACATAGCTAGTTAGGGGCAGATTTAGGATTTGAACCTACTTTTGTTTTATTCTAGGCTTGTTCCCTTAAACATTGTGCTATGCTACCTGTGCTCTTAAGTTAACATGTCACTTTTCCACTCGAAATCTTCCACTGGCTTCATATTACCCTTAGAATAATATCCAAACTTCTTAATTGTGGGTCTTTAAGGCCCTACATGATCTGATTCTTTTCTGCTTCTCTGACCTCCTATTATTGCTCACTGTGTTCCAGCTTTTTTGTCTCTGTTTTATTTTTCCTATATTAAAGGCCCTTTGCACCTTTATATTGCTGTTGTTTTGCCCTTTGGCGACCCCTTTTGTGTAACTGGTTCTTCATCATCTTTTAAATCCCAGCTCAAACAATAGCTTCCCTGAAAGGCCTTTGACAGGGAAAAGACCTAGCTAAAATAGAGAACTCCTCCCACCTAAAAAAGAATCAGTCTCATGTCTGTCTTTCCCTTATACTTACTGCCACCCCCCGAATTATCTTAATTGTTTATTATTTCTCTTTCCCCACTAGAATGTAAGCTCCATGAGGTAAAGGGTCTTACCTATCTTGTTGACCACTGAGTCCCCAAGCATCAATATAATGCATAGTATGTCATAAATACCAGATGATTGATGAAAAGAAGTAATGTTAATGTAAGGCACTGTGTTTCTTTAATCTTTATTTTGTAGGATCAAGCTTATTAAATTGTAAATACAATGAAATGTGTTAGGTATAATTGTAACACAGCAAAGCAACATCTGATAAATATTTTATATTATGAATTGCTTTTAACAGAAGTTCATGGCCAAGCAAAGAAAGGAAAAGGAGCAGAATGAGGCTGAAGAAAGAAGCTCTAGGTGATTGAGGGGGTGGGGGGAAGAATTCATTAGAAATTTGTTTAGGGTCCAGTTGATTTGTGTATTTTTGTTATCACTTAATTTGTAATTTTTGTTTCAGAAGCAAATATTCATGTTGTACAAATTTCTGATTGCCCTTGATGTAGAGAGACTGATGGGGAAAGTATGATGGGTTTGATTTTTATATCAAATCATCAGGCATGGAGAAATATCTTTTAGAAGTGTTAAAATAAATGTTCCTACTGTATATTTAAAATATCATGTTGTCTTTGTGGCTGATTTATTGAAGACTTGCTTGCCTCTGCTTGCAGACAGGCTTCTCTACAACCACTGTGACTTGGGGTGTTTGGGGATTCTTCTTATGTTACTAGGAATCAAGGCATGACAGTGTTTGGCTTTGCTTCAGCTATCCTTGTACAGATCAAAGATTTCTTAAAATTTTCAGTTTTTCTGGATAAAATTTAATTATGGCATGCTTAGCCCAGGTAGGTTTGAGTAAAACTTTGCTTGACTTTTTTAATGGATTAGAAAGATACTTTTTCTGCTTCTGGTAACACCTGTTTTTGCCAGGACCCATTTAAGGTGATTCCTAGCAAGTCATTTAATATTACCTTGAAACTGTGAAGACAGAATAGCTTTTACTTCCTATAGACCACAGGAATTGCTTTGTAAACTGTTTGAATTATTATTGAATATGCTCGTAGGGAGTTGTAAAGGTGCAAAACAGGAACTCACTGAATTGTTAGGTGCTGGACAGTTTCATCTGAAGTTGTAGATGAAACCGTGCTTCAGACATAAGCCTACTGACTTTGAATTTTTAATATCTGATCCTTCCATCTCTTAATATTGCTGTTGTTTGAGTTTCTAAGTCATGTCTGCCTTTTGTGACCCTGTTAACTGTAGCCTGCCAGGGCCCTCCATCCGTGAAATTTTTCAGGCGAGCATGTTGGAATGGGTAGCCATTTCCTTCTCCCAACCCGGGGATCAAACCTGTGTCTCCTGCATTGGCAAGCAGTTTCTTTACCGTTGAGCCACCAGGGAAGCCCCTCTTTTTATTAGAATGCACCATTTAACAAAGAGGGTGAATGGAAGAAACAAAAAACAACGATTTGTTTAGATCTCTTACTCCCATAACAGCGCACACTACCTCACAGTCAGCAAGAGAGAAATGAAGAACACAAGAGAGCATTTTTCTGTTGTTGCTCACCACACTAAGTGCACACTCAGTTCACACTTAACCATAGCCTGAGCAAAATGGCATATTAGCACATGCCACAAACTGAGAAATGGTGTGTGGAGAGGGATGGCCTGTGAATGCAAGAGTCTATTATAATTATTAAACCAAATAGCTGAATGAGGTGACAAGAGAGAGAACTCTTAAAAGACTGGAGTATAAGGTGCTGGCAGGCACTTTAACTGCCAAGGCTTGGATTCATTTACTCCCTGGTCTGGAACTTTTATTTTTACTGTGCCTTTGCCAGCAAAGGTCCATCTAGTCAAAGCTATAGTTTTTCCAGTAGTCATGTATGGATATGAGAGTTAGACTGTAAAGAAAGCTGAGCGCCAAAAAATTGATGCTTTTTGAACTGTGGTGTTGGAGAAGACTCTTGAGAGTCTGTCTCTTGGACTGCAAAGAGATCAAACCAGTCAATCCCAATGGAAATCAGTCCTGAATATTCATTGGAAGCTGAAACTCCAATACTTTGGCCACCTGATGCAAAGAACTTACTGATTTGAAAAGACCTTGATGCTGGCAAAGATTGAAGGTAGGAGGAGAAGGGGACAACAGAGGATGAGATGGATGGCATCACCAACTCGATGAACATGAGTTTGAGTTACCTCTGGGAAGATGGTAATGGACAGGGAATCCTGGTGCTGCATTCCATGGGGTTGCAAAGAGGCGGACACAACTGAGCAACTGAACTTAACTGTGGCTTTCAGGATCACAGTTCCCCAACCAGGGACTGAATCCAGGGCATGGCAGTGAAAGCATAGTCCTAACCCCTAGATCACCTGGGAATTCCCTAATCATAAGAGTTTAAATGTGAAACACTTATTTCCTTCAAATTAAGTTATCGGGACATTGAGATTCTAAATTAAAAGGAGCTGTTAAAGTGTGAAAGTATAGTAGAGGTGATTTATGTGTTTCATCCTAGTAACAGATGTTGATGTTTTCACTATATGTAGTAAACAATGTCCTCTCTGTATTTAAGACTGGGAAGTTTTATCTTAGGGCTCCAAATACGAAAGATTTTTATTTATTTATATTCCCCCCCAATAAGCATATATCCTTTGCATATAATCTTAGAAGTATTCTAGACTTTTCTAGAAAAGCTTGAAAATATCTCCCTTCCTTTATTGACACTACACACATGGACTGTCATTTGCATAGTAGTTCTGCTTACTAGTGTTAAGGGATATAATTGGATTGCAGCTTTTATCATTTCATCATAGTTTGTATCATTTCTTTATCTAGACACCAGAGCAAGAAAAGGTTGTGTTCAACACCTCTATAAAAGCTTTTAGATTTTTTTACCCTTTCTGGCAAAGAATGTGGTGGAAATTTGCCTCTCCAAAATGGCTCCCTTTGAGTTCCTTTTTTATAAAAAAAAGTATGAGAGTCAGGTTTTAAAACTTAGAATACAGTAATTTATCTATACATACTAATTACCTAGTTTCACTTCTCATATTATTGTAAAGTAAATCTCAGCATGTCATTTTACCCATAAATGTTTCATTATGTATTTCTAAAGATAAGGATTCTTAACTGATAATATGATTAAAAATAGTTCTTAAATAAAAATCAAGTTCAGATTTTCTACTCTTTCATAAATGATTTTTCTTTTACTGTTTGAATCAAGATCAAAGTTACATCCATATATTGTTCGTGTTCATAGGTCTTTTAAATTATTTTTAATATATAGACTTTCTTCTGGTGTTTTATTTAATAAAGAAATGAGATATTCAGTTCTGTAAAGTTCTACTCAGAATTTGGTCTTTGGATCTAGGGCCAGTCCACAAACTGGTATTAGTACAGAAATTGAAAGTGTTGGGAAACTTTATCACAGTTTGACAGAGGACTGTCTGTGTCTTGGATCTAATAATTTTTTAAATTGGGCTTTTTTTGTTGTTGTTTTTTTATTTGATTAAAAAAGTTGTACAAATATTAGTCTGTGATAGATTGAAAAATAGGATTAAAAATAGATTAAAAACTAAACTGATTCATCACATCGTTTGAGAAGCACATTTTAAGTATTTGAATTCATAAATCTTAGTATATTTGCAGTATTAGCCTGTTGATGTTCAAATTGTTTGATTTTTGGCCTTTTTGATTTGACTTTTCATTCTTTTTAACATGACACAAGTAATTTTCATAGGTTCCTTGCTATTCGTATGTGAAGGTTTTGCACACTCATTTTATATACCTCCTGCCCTAGATCTGAAGTCAGCCATTTCTTAAAGAAACAGTGGCTGTTTAGGGTGTTCATTGCTTGTATTTGGTTATTGCTCTTTAGTAGATGGAACTTGGAATTATATGTTTTGTTTTTAAAATAAAACGCATCATGGAGACTTCCCTGGTGGTCCAAAGGGTAAGACTCTGTGCTCTCAATCCAGGTGACCCAAGTTCAATCCCTGGTCAGGGAACTATATCCCCCATGCCACAACTAAGACCAGGTGTATTTAATCTCTTCTGTCTTAAATCTAAATCAGTCTTTGTCCTATGTTAGAAATTCTGATTCTTAAGGACATCAATTAGAATTAACAATACCAAGAGCACAACCAACAATGTAATTATTAAAAACAAAATTTTAAACTTAAAAGCTTTTCCATATCAAAAGAAGCCATAAACAAAATGAAAAGATGGTCCTCAGAATGGGAGAAAATGTTTGCAAACAAAGCAACCAACAAGATTAATCTTCAAAATAACTGGGCTGGCCAAAAGTTTCTTTCAGGTTTTTCCAACCAGAGCGAACTTTTGGGCCAAACCAATACACAAACAGCTCATACAATTCATTATCAAAAGAAACAACCCAACAAAAAACGGTGAAAATTTACATAGACATGTCTCCAAAGAGACATATACATGGCCAAAAAAGGACATGAAAAGATGCTCAGCACCATTAATTATTAGGAAAATGCAAATCAGAACTACAATGAGGTATCACCTCACACCAATCAGAATGGCCATCATCCAAAAATCTATTAATACTAACAGAGGGTGTGAAGAAAAGGGAAACCTACACTGTTGGGAAGGTAAATTGGTATAGCCACTTTGGAGAACTGTATGGAGGTTCCTCAAAAACCTAAAAGTAGAGCTACCATATCATTCAGCGATCCCAATCCTGGGCATGTAGCTAGAGAAAATCATAATTCAAAAAAATACACGCAGGCCAGTATTCATTGCCGCATTATCTACAATAGTCAGGACATAGACACAACCTCAATCTCATTCGACAGAGGAATGGATAAAGAAGATGTGGTACATATCAACAGTGGAATGTTAGTTAGCTGTAAAAAAAAGAATGCAATAACGTGATTTGCAGCAACATGAATGGACCTAGAGATTGTTACACAAAGTGAAGTAAGACACAGACAAATACATGGTATCACTCATAAGTGGAATCTAAAGAATGTTACACATGAACTTATCTACAAAACAGAAATACGTATTTGTATAAATGATTCACTTTGCTGTATACCTGAAACTAACACAAACTGTAAATCAACTGTACTCCAATAAAAATTTAAGTTTTTTTCTACTTTCCTCTCACGTTGTCTTCAAAGTATAGGGCTTTAAAGTCACCTCCAATAGTTAACAGTTAGGCTGCCATCTAGATTAACAGAGGTTTATTTAATTTCATTTTTATTTCTAAGGGTTACCTTTTCAATTTAATTTTGGGTTACATAAAACATTTTACATGGTTCTAAAGTCATGCTTAAAAAGAAACCTAGTTTCTATCTCTATTCTCTTGGTTTTCTTTCTGATACAAGTAACCTTTCTTTGTTAATTCTGTAATATATTTTTATGTCTGTCTGCAGTCATACCCATGGGATAATCAAATAACCTTGTGCCGTTGATTGCTGACCTAAATGGAGATCTCGTGCATGCTTGTGTGCTCAGTCATGTCTGACTCTTTGTGACGCTATGGACTGTAGCCCACTAGGCTCCTCTGTCTATAGGATTTTCAGGCAAAAATACTGGAGTGAATTGCCATTTCCTACACCAAAGTATCTTGCTGACCCAAGGATCAAACCCATGTCTCTTGGGTCTTTGGCTTTGGCAGGTGAATTCTTTACCACTGTGCCACCTGGTAAGCTCAGCCTTAATGGGGATCCAGTGACAATAAAAACAGAAGTTGAAGGTGGAGAAGCTGAGAATATCTGAATCCTTTGTAAACATAAGAGGAGGGGATTTGCCAGATGCTGAATGTTTCATATATTACAAAACTGCTGAAGTTAAAATTACACGTTCCATGAGCTGAAGTACATCTTTTAATAAAACTTTAGTATTCTTTTTATCTTAAAGGAGTGGTTTTTATAAGATCTTTAGAAGATTTGAAAGGGGAGAGTGGGAAGTGGAAAACGAATTCTATGCTACAGAGTCCATGAAAAAAGGGAGATAGGGCTCTGTGATTGACTGTCTACCATTTTACTCTGCCCTGATATCTATGATTCTTCATCAGCAAAACATTACAGGCTTCTGAGGTATTTGCTGAACTTTTTTTAAAAAAAGGGTATGTGTATGTATATTGTATATAAATCATGTTCCTGTCTCAAAGGGTTATATGGTAACAAAAGCATAAAAAGATAGTTGACAACTTCACCTATGCTAAATGCTGAGAGGTATAGATGTTGAGAGTTGGAACATATGGAAAAGTAAAATATGGAAGTAACATGGAAAAGTAAAACATGGAAGTAACATATGGAAAAGGAAAATTACAACAAAGAGGAGGAAGGTTAGTAAAATGGAATTACACTGTTTTTAATTTTTATGTTACTTGTGAAGTGATATAATAACTAAAGATAGATGGTGATAAATTAACCATCTACCACCAAACCAAAAAAAAAAAACCAAAAAACTGATAACATTTAAAAAGTCAACAGAGAAGATAAATAAATGATTACTAGAAAACAATCTACCCCCCCCCCCAAAAAAAAAGGAAAGGGCAAATAAAGAATTAAGTTTTCTATTTGAAAACTTACAGAAAGATGATAGACTTGGACCCTATGTATCAATAATTTTATGAAATGTGCAATGGACTATACATTTCAGTTGAACTAAAGTATACTTGAGGCATGAACTGAAACTAAGTGGTTGGCACATCCTCACTTGGCCAGCTTCTTGTACTGTAGTGGGCACTAAACTTGTAGATAAAGGTTTTACTTTTCTTAAATTTTAAGTTTTCATAGAAAGTAATACAACCTGTGAGGAAACAACTCCAGTGACTATAGATGTACAATTCGTATGAAAATTCTTTCTTATGTATGATGAGCTAATTTATCAAACTAGACATTGAAACTAGAGTCAGGAGTGAGTGAAAAAAATATCGTCTGGTAGAGTGTGGACTTGTAGTGTTTAATTCTCATAATCTAGGAGTATGTGAAATATGAATCTTATCTATGTGCCAGAATGCTTAATGTTATAGAGTATTCTCGAAATAATCCTAGGAAATAGATGCTATGATAATTCCCATTCTACTTAATGAGGAAGCAAGCTCAAAGAGATGGTGACTACATCTAGCAAGTGATAGCACTGGGATTGAAAACCATTATCCCAGAGCCTCATGATTTTTTTAGCCTTCAGGGTTCTGGTCAGCTGATAAAACTCTTTGGGGTCATGAGGAAGAGAAATTGATAGATAAACATAGTGGTGGAGTCAAGAGAAGGAAAAAGGATGGCCTTCTTTGCATAGGGATGGAGTATTTGTTTACTTGGAAAAGCATTAGTGGATAAGGTGAAAAATCTTGGTAGCTCACTGGTAGGAGTGGTCTCTGGTAGGGTAGGGTATTTTATTACTAATATTGTATAGAGTTGCCTGCAGTAAATGATGATGATAAAAAGCAGTCATACTCAGTTTTTATTATTTTTAATATTTTACAGACTGCCCCTTTCCCAATTGGGCCTTTATAGAATGCGCTGCCTTTGTACACTACTGCTAGCGGGGCAGCCCTGCTGCATCTAGGGTGACTCCTTCAGCCTGTAGAACAGCTGTAGCCTCTAAGCCTCTCCTCACTTGCCTAGAAAAGCTTCCTTGTGGGCAGGAGGGGCACCTGGAGCTTGTTGGTGCCTTTTTGAAAAGATTAGCCAGAGGCTTGAGTGGACATGTAAGTGTAATTCGTGCACCACCTCTTCTAGGCTTGGTTGCAGCAAGGACAGCCTCTTGACTCCAGGTGTGTGTAGGCCCCAGAGGTGGTGCTAGTCATGATTTAAGGACCAGAGAAAAGGTGCCTGGCTTGCAGCAGACACTGCAGGGACTGACTGGGGTGTGCACTCAAGTGTTGTGTATCCTGTTATGGCCCTGTTGTCTGAAACTTTCTAATTGTCAGTCCTCTAACTCCCAACAGTGGAGAAGGCAATGTCAACTCACTCCAGTACTCTTGCCTGGAAAATCCCATGGACGGAGGAGCCTGGTAGGCTGCAGTCCATGGGGTAGCTGAGAGTCAGACACGACTGAGTGACTTCACTTTCAGTTTTCACTTTCATGCATTGGAGAAGGAAACGGCAACCCACTCCAGTGTTCTTGCCTGGAGAATCCCAGGGGCAGCGGAGCCTGGTGGGCTGCCATCTGTGTGGTGGCACGGAGTTGGACATGACTAAAGCAACTTAGCAGCAGCAGCTCCAACAGACCTTGCCACCACCTTCCCAAGGCAAACCCCTCTGGTCACCTGTCACAGCCAGGGATGGAGTGGGTCAAGACACCACAGGGATATTGCAAAGGTGAGGTTCAGACTTTTGCACTGAGATACAACTACTCTGTGGTTATAGAAGTGGCGCCATACTTCACTGTGAGATGCTGGGGCTCTTGTTTAGTGTAATCCAACCAAGTTTGTCTAACTCAGAATATTTAAAGCTATATTATGTTAGAAAACTGAGGAACACTTAGACAAAAGGAAATGGAATTCAACAGAACAATGTTGAGTCTCTGTTCTTTTCTTTCTTGGAGCCCTTGATTAAGCAATTAGCTTGTATTTCAGGACTTTCTTACTTAAATACATTGTGTCATTAAACTTGGAATTATACCTGTGACCTACACTTTGAAGGAAGGCGAAAATCATGCCTTCTTGTGTTCACCCAGGGTGCCTTTCTCCTTGAGTAGAAGAGCTTAGTACCTAAGTTTTTCAAACTTCCAATCTGTCCAGCATGTCAATTAAAGGGGCATATACTGTAGCTCCAAGACCTGAGAGAGAAGGGTTGATGTGGTGAGGAAGTGAGGTTTAGAGGTGGGAATGAAAGGTACTTAGGAGGGCTTGTATATATGTGATTACTGATGCTTTCTTGTGAAGCACTCATTTCTTCTAGGTAGTCCTGCCACTGGGGACCAATGTGGAAGCCACCCTACCTCTGAGTTTTCAGTTCTGAGAACTAACACATTTTCTTAGGTTTTGTCAGCATTCTCTCAGACTCATAGCTTTTTAGATGTTAAGGTAAGGAATTTGAACTTCGGTTTTGTCAGCATTGTCTCAGACTCAGCTTTAGATGTTAAGGTAAGGAATTTGAACTTCATCCCATCGTCAAGGGAAAATTTGCAGAGTTTTGAGAGGAAATCCCATATTTAGGAAAATTACATTTACACAGTGATTTTTACGTTCCACCTGCTCTGACGCTGATCTAAGGGAAAGGCTTTTTCTCCCCATATTTTCTGTAATGTAATATTCCTGCTTTCCTTGTTCATCTGTGGCTGATGTCCACTAGTCTCTTATCTCTTTCATCTCCTCAGCCTTGCTTCAAGCATACACAAGCACACAGTAACTGTCATGCCCTGTGGTTAACCCCAGTCTGTTTCCTCCGACTCCCGCCTGAGTCCTAATACCAGTGGTTAGGACCTCCACACTGACTAATTTCCATACTTTTCAGGGTGTTTGTTGTAGTTGTCTTGGCAGTGGAATCTCAGTTCTGGGAGAGCTGTCAGAGGTCACCAAGAGCAGTCCTCAGAAGCTTGAAATTCTCCATGGCATTTCTACCACAGAATGTCTGTCCGTTGAAGGAGTGTTTTCTAGGGCCTGGGTGCTCCCACTGTGAACAGTTCCAGTTTTAGATAGATATAGTTATTTTAATCCTCTCTTTAGAATTCGAGTGTTATAAACCTAGAGATAATCCAAGAGAGAAGTCCTCCAGGTTAGGAACTGTCAAGATATTTTTTGGCCTTCCAGATCCACTCTACCCTTTTACACCCTGCTTTCTGCCTAAGAGGCTAACCTATGTGAACTGCATCCCTTGCTTGTCCACTTCCTATTGGCTTTGAATAATGAGGAGCCAGGGCAAGAGATTGAATAGAATGAGGTTAGAGTATTTCTCCTGGCTCCCTCCCTGCAGGTTCACCTCAGACTGGCTTTGTACTTCAACCATAGATCAATATTTTTTTATCAAGGCTGTGTGTTCTTTATAGGAATCTCCATTTAGGTTCCAGCAGCTAGTAACTGCTGATACTCATCCTAAGGTGCTGAACTACCCATTGTTCCCCCAGAGCCTCCACACCTTTATTAAATCTTCCTCAAGTTATGCTACCATCAGTATGCGATTTTTCTTTTTCTTTTCAAACTTAATTGTATTGGGGTATAGTCAGTTAACAACGTGGTAGTTTCAAGTGAACAGCAAAGGGACTCAGCCATACATAGACATGTACCCGTTCTCCCCCAGCGCCCGCTACCATCCAGGCTGGCACATAATGTTGAGTAGACGTCCGTGTGCTATACAGTAGGTCCTTGTTGGTTATTCATTTTGACTAAGGTGTGTACATGACCTTCTCAAACTCCCTAACTATCCCTTCCCTACCAGCAACCATAATTTCATTTTCTAAGTCTCTGAGTCTTTTTCTGTTTTGTATTGAGTTCATCTGTATCATTTGTTTTTAGATTCCACATATAAGGGATGTCTTATATTTTTTCCTTCTCTGCTTGACTCCACTCAGCATGACATCCCTAGGTCAATCTATGTGGCTGCAAGGGGCATTATTTCATTCTTTTTAATGATTGAGTAATATTCCACTATGTATATGTACCACATCTTCTTTATCCATTCCTCTGTTGATGGACATTTAGGGTGTTTTAATGTCTTGTAAACAGTGCTGCAGTGAACATTGGGGTGCATGTATCCTTTCATATCATTTTTTTTTTCCTCCAGTGATATGCCCAGGAGTAGGATTGCAGGATCATATGGTATCTCTATTTTTAATTTTTTAAAGAACCTCCATACTGTTCTCTGTAGTGGCTGTACCAATTTACATTCCCCTCAACAGTGTAGGAGGGTTCCCTTCTCTCCACACCCTCTCCAACTGTTGTTGTTTATGAAATTTTTGATGATAGCAATTCTGACCAGTGTGAGGTGATACCCCCTTGTTGTTTTGATTTGCATTTCTCTCATAACTTGTGATACTGAATATCTTTTCATGTGCCTGTTGGCCGTCTGTGTGTCCTCTTTGGCAAAGTGTCTGTCCAGGTCTTCTGCCCATTTTTTAAGTGGACTGTTTGTTTTGATGCTGTAAAGTGTCATAAACTTTTTAAATTTTGGAGACTAATCCCTTACCAGTCATATCATTTGCAAATATTTTTTCCCAATCGGTGGGCTGTCTTCATTTTGCTTATTGTTTCCTTTGCTGTACAAAAGCTTTGAGTTTAAATAGGTCCCATTTGTTATTTTTATTTCCATTATTCACTGTGCTGTTTCTTACTGAGACAGATTGAAATCAGTACTGCAAGTGGCTCTAGGAAACTGTACTTCAAAACTGGGCTACCAGTTTTTTTAAACTGGCTATATTAATATCAGATAATTATACTCTAAAGCAAAGTGTATTACTCAAGACAGAACATTGCATGACAATAAAAAGGTCAATCCACCAAAAAGATGTAGCAATCTAAATGTTTAAAACCAAGCAAGAAAGCTTTAAAATACATGAAGCAGAAACTGATAGAGCTAAAAGGAGAAGTAGAAAAATCAATTATTCTTGGGAACTTAAACACCACACTCTCACTGATTGATAGAATTGCCAGAGAGAAAATCATCAAGGATATAGAAAAACTGATGAAAATTATATCAACAGGAACTAGTTGGCAGTCATAGAACACCCAGCTATAGCAGAATACACATTCTTTTCAAGCACATATAAAATGTACACAACATAAACATAATGTGGACCATCAAACAAACCTTGACACATTTAAAACAATCAGAATAATGCGGTATAGGCTCCTTGACCATAATGGAATCCCACAGAAATCAACAACATAATGGCAATAAGAAAATCATGAACACTTGGAAATTAAACAGTACCCTTTTAAATAATGTATGGGTCAAAGAAGATTTTTGAAGGAAAAAAAGGAATGAAGATGAAAACATCAAAATCTGTTATTGTTCAGTCAATAAGTCACATCCAACTCTTTGCAACCCCATAGACTACATCACACTAGGCTCCCCTGTCCTCCACTATCTCCCAGTTTGCTCAGATTCATGTTCATTGAGTTGGTGATGCTATCTAACCATTCAATCTCTGCTGCCCCTTCTCCTTTTGCCTTCAGCCTTACCCAGCATCAGGGTCTTTTCCAATGAGTTGGCTCTTCTCATAGCTTAGTCCTCCCTTATAGGATTAGTCCTCCCAATGAATATTCAGGGTTGATTTCCTTTAGGATTGACTCATTTGACCCCTGCAATTCAAGAGACTCAGGAGTCTTCTCCAACACAATTCAAAAGCATCAAAACTCTTCTGCACTCAGCCGCCTTTGTGGTCCAACTCTCACATCCATACATGACTACTGGAAAAATCACAACTTTGGCTATACGGACCTTTGTTGGTAAAGTGATGTCTCTGCTTTTTAATATGCTGTCTAGGTTTGTCATAGCCTTCTTCCAAGGAGCAAATATCTGAATTTCATGGCTGCAGGCACCGTCTGCAGTGATGTTAGAGCCCAAGGAAATAAAATCTGTTGCTATTTCCGCTTGTTCCCTATCTGTTTGCCATGAAGTGATGTGACCAATGCATGATCTTAGTTTTTTGAGTGTTTCAAGCTGGCCTTTTCACTCTCCTTTCACTTTGATCAAGAGGTTCTTTAGTTCCTCTTCACTTTCTGCCATTAGAGTGGGGTACCATTTGCATATCTGAGTTTGCTGATACTTTTCCTGGCAATCTTGATTTCAGTTTGTGATTCATCCAGCCTGACATTTTGCATGATATACTCTGCATACAAGTTACATAAGCAGGGTGACAGTATACAGCCTTATCATACTCCTTTCCCAATTTTGTACCAGTCCATTTTCCCATGTTTGGTTCTAGCTGTTGCCTCTTGACCCACATACAGGCTTTCAGGAGGCAGGTAAGGTGGACTGGTATTCCTGTCTCTTTAAAAATTTTCAGTTTGTTGTGATCAACACAAAAGCTTTAGCGTAGTCAATGAAGCAAAAGTAGATGTTTTTCTGGAATTTCCTTGCTTTTTCTGTGATCCAATGAATGTTGGCAATTTGATCTCTGGTTCCTCTGCCTTTTCTAAATCCAGTTTGTATATCTGGAAGTTCTTGGTTCATGTACTGCTGAAGCCTAGCTTGAAAGATTTTGAGCATAACCTTGCTAGCATGTGAACTGAGTGCAATTGTATGGTAGTTTGAATACTCTTTGGCATTGCCCTTCTTTGAGATTGGAATGAAAACTGACCTTTTCCAATACTGTGACCACTGCTGAGTTTTCCAAATTTGCTGACATATTGAGTACAGCACTGAACTGAGGGAAATTTAAGTGCTTACTTTGTAAAAGAAGTATCTCAAATCACTGAAGTTCATAGTTAAAGAAGCTAGAAAAAAGCAACAGAAACCCAAAAAAAGGAAATTATAAAGAGCAGAAATTAAGGAAATTGAAAAGAGGACTATGAGAGGGAAAAATTAATGAAACAAAGCTACTTCTTTAAGAAACCCAACAAAATTGATGAACCTCAGCAAGATTCACAAAAAGAAGACTTCCCTGGTGGCTCAGATGGTAAAGAATCTACCTGCAATATAGGAGACCCAGATTTGATCTGTGGGTTGGG
Source organism: Tragelaphus eurycerus (assembly GCA_935064755.1). Taxonomy (NCBI): domain Eukaryota; kingdom Metazoa; phylum Chordata; class Mammalia; order Artiodactyla; family Bovidae; genus Tragelaphus; species Tragelaphus eurycerus. Next base: position 23,983,798 of record CAKXYN010000016.1, read on the forward strand.
AAGATTCCCTGGAGAAGAGAATGGCTACCCACTCCAGTATTCTTACTTGACGAATTCCATAGACAGAGGAGCCTGGTGGACTGTAGTCCATGGGGTCACAAAGAGTCGGACATGACTGAGCGACTAACAAAAAGAAGACACAAGCGACTAATATCAGGAATGAAAAAGGAAATGTCACAACAGATACTGTAGTTATTAAAAGAATAATAAAGGAATACTATGCTCAAATTAAAAAACTCAGAAGAAATGGACAAGTTCCTCAAAAATCTAAAGCCACCAAATGAAGCCAAGATGAAGTAGAGAACCTGGATAATGCAAAAATTGAATTTGTAATTAAAACACTCTCAAAAAAAAATAATAACTCCAGGACAAGATAGTTTCCCTGAAGAATTTTTTGAAACATTCAAAGAAGTACTTTATACAATTTCTTTCAGAAAGTAGAAGGAATACTTCCTGACACATTTTATGAGAGATTTATTCCAGATGCAAGGCTGGTTCAATGTGGAAACTCATCAATATAATCCAACATTATCAAGAGGCTAAAGCAGGAAAGAGCCATATCTTTTGATTCAGAAATGACATTTTAAAAAATTCAGCACTGATTCATGGTTTATAAGAAAACATTAAAAATAGATGGGAAATTCCACAGTCTCATAAAGAGGATCCACTTTGGAAAATCTACAGCTCAGATCAGATCAGTCGCTCAGTCGTGTCCAACTCTTTGCGACCCCATGAACTGCAGCACGCCAGGCCTCCCTGTCCATCACCAACTCCCGGAGGTCACTCAGACTCACATCCATTGAGTCAGTGATGCCATCCAGCCATCTCATCCTCTGTCATCCCCTTCTCCTCCTGCCCCCAATCCCTCCCAGCATCAGAGTCTTCTCCAATGAGTCAACTCTTCGCATAACACTGACAGACTGTTCTCCCTCTCAGATCCCAGGTAATGACAGGCTGGCCATTCCCACATCTGTTACTCAACATAGTACTACAAATTATAGCCACTGCAAGAAAAAAATATATATATAAAAGCACAAATTAGAGGAAATAGAAATCTGCAGATCATATGATTGTCTACATAGAAGACTCCAAAGAACCTAAAACAAAACTTCTAGAACTGCTATATTAGTTCAGTAAGATATATAAGCAATAAAAAATGAATTTTTATGTATTTTCTATTTACTGACAATAAGTAGAAACCAAATTTTTTTCAAATTCAGTACTGTTTACAATTGCTCCAAAGAAAATGATTTAGATGTAAATGTACCAAAACATGTCCGAGAAGGCAATGGCAACCCACTCCAGTACTCTTGCCTGGAAAAACCCACGGACGGAGGAACCTGGTAGGCTGCAGTCCATGGGGTCACTAAGAGTCGGACACGACTGAGCGACTTCACTTTCACTTTTCACTTTCATGCATTGGAGAAGGAAATGGCAACTCACTCCAGTGTTCCTGCCTGGAGAATCCCAGGGATGAGGGAGCCTAGTGGGCTGCCGTCTACAGGGTTGCACAGAGTTGGACACAACTGAAGTGACTTAGCAGCAGCAGTACCAAAACATGTACAGGATCTGTGGGTGGGATGAATGGATAGAGTAGCATGGAAACATATACAATACCATGCATAAAAGAGATGGCCAGTGGGAACTTGCTGTATGACTCGTAGCTCAAACTGGGGCCCTGACAACCTGGAGGGGTGGGATCGGATGGGAGGTGGGACATATGTATCCTGTGGCTGATTCATGTTGATGTATGGCAGAAACTAACACAATATTATAAAGCAATTATCCTTCAATTAAAAATATGTTCAGGATCTATTTTGAAACTTAGAAAATGCTGATGGAAGAAATTAAAGGGAGACCTAAATGAGAGATATATTATGTTCATGGATTGAAAATTTTAACACAGTAAAAATGTTAAATTTCCTCTAAATTTTCTATCAGATCAGATCAGTCGCTCAGTCGTGTCCGACTCTTGCGACCCCATGAACCGCAGCACGCCAGGCCTCCCTGTCCATCACCAGCTCCCGGAGGTCACCAGAGTCGCATCCATCGAGTCAGTGATGCCATCCAGCCATCTCATCCTCTGTCGTCCCCTCTCCTCCGCCCTCAATCCTCCCAGCATCAGAGTCTTCTCCAAGAGTCCTCTTCGCTGAGGTGGCCAAATACTGAGTTTCAGCTTGAGCATCATTCCTCCAAAGAAATTCCAGATGATCCCTCAGAATGGACTGTTGGATCCGCGTCGGGGCCCAGAGTCCTCCACCACGTTCAAGCCTCGGCGCTCAGCCTTCTTCACAGTCCAGCTCTATAGGTTGGTGCAATTCCTGTCAAAATCCTAGCCAGCTTTTTATTTCTGTAGACATAGACAAGGTTGAAGTGAAGTCAGTCGTGTCCAACTCTTTGCAACCCCATGGACTGTAGCCTACTACGCTCCTCCACCCATGGGATTTTCCACGCAAGAGTACTGGAGTGGGCTCTACTGTATATATGGGACACATAAAGTTGAAAGAGTGGAGAAGGATTGGCCAAGATGCTGGAGTAGAAAGACCTTGAGCTCACCTCCTCTCTTGGGCACACCAGAGTCACAAATACTTGCAGAACAACCATTGGTGAAAAGACCAGAGCCTATCCAAGATAAGGAAATGATAAATCATTTTCTTGTGTTAAGTCTTAGATTTAGGTGCAGCAATCACTAGAGCAGGGTACTGGTAGAGGGAGAGGTACAGAGAACAATGAAACAGAAAACCTGGAAATAGACCCGTTCAAATATACCCAATAAATTATTTACAAAGAAGCAAAGGCAATTCAATGGAAGAGAAGTAGTCTTTACATTGGATGCTTTTGGAGCAGTTGGACATCCATCAGCAAAAAATTGAACCTCAACCTAAACTTCAGACCTTACATTAAAAATGCAAAAGTGGTCATGGATTTAAATGTAAAACATAAAACTATGGAACTTTGAGAAAAGAGTGTAAAGAAAATTTTAAGGATCTAGTATTTGACCAGAGTTCTTAGACTTGACACCAAAAGTTTAATGCACAAGAGGAAAAATGGATAAATTGGATTTCATCAAAGTGAAAACTTCTGTTTTATGAAAGACCTAACAGGATAATAAAGGTAGATTATAGACTAGCAGAAAATATTTACAAATCACAAATCCAACAAAGGTCTTATACGTAGAACATATAGTCTTGACTTCCCTGGTGGTTCAGTGGTTAAGAGTCCGTCTGTCAGTGCAAGGGACACTGGTTTCACTTCTGGTTGAGGAAGATCCCACAAGCTGTGGAGCATCTAAGCTCCATACCACAACTACTGAGCCCGAGCTCTAGAGCCCATGCTCTGCTACAAGAGAAGCCACCGTAATGAGAAGCCTTCACGTCGCAACTGAAGAGTAGCTCCCACTCAGCTCAACTAGAGAAAGCTCGCTAGCAGCAAGGAAGACCCAGCACAGCAACCAACCAATCAATAAAGATTTTTAAAAATCTATATTAAAAACAGAATGGGAGAGAGGATTGGTGTAACTATAAAGGGGTGATGTGAAAGAGTCTCTGATAGTACAATTGGTTTTCTTTTGACCATGGTGGTGGTGATGCTGCTGCTAAGTCTTTCAGTTGTGTCTGACTCTGTGCAACCCCATAGACGGCAGCCCACCAGGCTCCCGCATCCCTGGGATTCTCCAGGCAGGAACACTGAAGTGGGTTGCCATTTCCTTCTCCAATACATGAAAGTGAAAAATGAAAATGAAGTCGCTCAGTCATGTCTGACACTTCACGACCCCGTGGACTGCAGCCTACCAGGCTCCTCTGTCCATGGGATTTTCCAGGCAAGAGTACTGGAGTGGGGTGCCATTGCCTTCTCTGTGGTGATGCAGGGCTATACAAAAAAAACTGCATAGCACATATACACACAAGTGCATGTATAACTGGTGAAACTGAAAAAGCTTCATGGGTTTTACTAATAGCACTGGGTGATTTTCATATAGGTCTATAGTTGCTTAACATTGAGTGGGGGGAGTTGGCGGGAGGGTGCATAGAACTTCCCTATGCATTTCTTTGCAACTCCCTATGAATCCGTAATTATTTCAAAGTGAAAATTTTTAAAAAGTGGATTCTTGAGTTGTGTTGATCATTTGTTTGAATATTATGTAACCTCTTTGCCAGGGATGAATAGGACATGGTCATCATGGTCCTCCGGGGAAGGCAATGGCACCCCACCCCAGTACTTTTGCCTGGAAAATCCCATGGACGGAGGAGCCTGGTAGGCTCCAGTCCGTGGGGTCGCTAAGAGTTGGACACGACTGAGCGACTTCACTTTGACTTTTCACTTTCATGCATTGGAGAAGGAAATGGCAACCCACTCCAGTGTTCTTGCCTGGAGAATCCCAGGGACAGGGGAGCCTGGTGAGCTGCCATCTATGGGGTCGCACAGAGTCGGACACGACTGAAGCGACTTAGCAGCAGCAGCAGCAGCATCATGGTCCTCACAGTTATTCCAATTATCACCAGTGGTATTAAGGAATGATACCTTTGTAACAATACCTTGTATGAAGGCTTTGGAAGACCAAGTATCTGTGGCACTTAAATCACTGTAACAACAATAGTGATTATAAAGATTTTAGAGTTACTTGGTTTCCCATGGCCCCAGTTGGCACATTTAGGGGAAAAGAGACAAGTTATTAGCCTACAATAAAAACAGGCATGGAGAACCAGAAGGCCTCCATAGCAACTCTGAAGTAGTACCTCATCCGGTGTCACAGAGCAGGTAAGAGTGAGGAGCCCCAGTATGACACATTCCCCACAGATCCTCCCAGCCACTTGGTAGCCTGTCTCATCATTGAGGGTACAATGCTTTGTCCTCACCAGGGATACATACACATTTGGGGTGTGAATTTGTCTTCCCTGAACTCAGGACTTCTGATCATACCACCATTTTTAGACTTTTGGATGGACTTAACCATCACCATGGAATAACATTCAACATCACTTCGACAAGGAGATGCGTTCTTTGGTAAATGTGGGCCATGGGCTCATGCCCACAGACTTCACAAGTTTTACCATATGCTGCATAATACAGAAGCAGCTGGCTGATAGGTAGAATGAGCTGCTAAAGATTAGTTACAACACAAATTGGAGACAACATTTGGAAAGTGTGGATGTTATCTTACAGATGCTTTATATACCTTAGACAGAGGCCAACAGGTACCATCTCCCCCAATGGCCAGAATGCATAGGTTTGAGAACTAAGGAGTAGTAACACAATTGAAGGATTTTTATTTCCCATCTTTGTGACCTTGGCCTCAGTCTTTGGAAGTTCAGGTACCCAAAGGAAGGATGTGTCCACCAGAATGAATTGGAAGCTGAGACCACCCTGTCACCTTTTGGGGTTCCTCATGCCACTGGACCAACAGAAAGGCAAAGAGATCATTGTACCTGATGGGTGATTGTTTTTGTTTACTGGGGAAAATGAGTTGCTGCTACACAGTGGGGGCAAGAAGGGCTATGTTTGGAAGCCAGGAGATTCATAAGAATATGCTTCTTAAGACTCACTTGGCCAATAGCCCTGGTCAATGGAAAACTGCAATAATCCAATAAAGACAGGACCAGCAAGGACTCAGATCTTCCCAGCATTCCAGCTGGCAGAGCATAAGCAGAAAATGGAATGAGTAATGGGAAAATTAAACTGTGATTATCAATACAGGCCTTGTTACCAGATACAGAAGTGGAGACCATAGCAATCATGTTATGTGATTCTTTTTAAAATCTCTTTTCCCTCCTATTATTTTATATGCTGGGTGTAACAAGCTAAGGATACCCTGACGAGTACCCAATTCTAAAAGCAAGGGACTTGAATATTAGTAAAGATTGATCCCAGAGCCTACGCTTGAAGAGGATCACTGTGGAGGAGAAAGTGTTCTCAAATGTTAGGATGCCAGTAGATCTGATCTCTGGATCAGCCATCAGGCAGTGATTGGGCAAGAAAGAAGAGCAACTGTGAAGTGCTGTGGCTGGGTAGGAAGTAAGAACCTCAGTATCTTCCTCAGCTGACTCTATAAAAAGAAAGCTCTTGATAAGGGTGGGAATTTGCCAGGATAAGGAGTTAAGTGGATTCCCTGGACTGGAGGGAGCCTAGTTGTGAAGAAAGTTGTAGAAAGACAGAGTCCTACTGAAATCACAGAGTTTGAGCCTTGAAAACCAGTCATCACCCTGGGTTGTGTTCATCCCAAAGCTGATTGTCCCCAGGCTTCCTTCTGTGCCTGCCTCTCCAACCAGTTATTTCTTGTTGGGCAGGATTATGCTCCATATAGCAGGTCTGTTCTTTTTCAGTTCATCTTCTAAGTGATGGAATGGTCCCTGAGGTAAGTCGAGATATTACTAGATTTGTACACTTGAGCTACTGTAACTTCCCCCAAATGTCCAGAGAGTGGAAGTCTCTCCTCAGCACCTGGGCCAGCCCTTACCCTAGAATCATCATCTCTAGTAATCATTTTCTCCAGTTTCCCCTCTCCTGTATTCCTCACCTACAGTCCCTCTTGCATGAATCTTGGTGAGGATTTCCATGCAGGACCATATCTTCTTGATCTGCAGCACTCTCTCCTGCCTTCTGGTAGTTATGCTACTTTGAACAAGGAGTATCTTCCACCACTTTTATTGTTGTTCAGTCACTAAGTTGAATCTGGGCTTCCTGCGTGGCAGGTAAGAATTCTACCACTGAACCACCAATGTCATGGCTTCACCACTTTGGATTTCTGCAGTATTTCTGTTAAAACCATAAATGCTTCTGCTATAGTGTGAATGTTTATGGCCCCCCAAACTTACATGCTGAAATCCTAACCCCTAAAGGTGATGGTATTAGCAGGTAGGACCTTTGGGAGGTGTTTACATAATGAGAGTGAAACCCTTATGAATGAGATTAGTGCTTTTTAAGGAGGCTCCAGAGATATTCCTAGTTTCCTTTTACCACGTGAGGACACAATGAGAAGTCTGTGATCCCTAGAAGAGACTTCATTCAACCACGTGGGCTCCCTGAGGTGAGACTTCCAACCTCTGAGTGAATCCAGGTAGTCTGACTCTAGGGTCATCCTTTTACACTGCTGCCATTGTCCTTTTCTTGTCCTACTGGTTTTACTGTTTTTAGCTGAAAATTATCTTCTTTACCATTTCTCCCTCCTCCAAATGCTCCCTTTCTTCACTTCAAGCCAGTTTCCAGATAACCATCATCTTCTCAGTCCTTGTGAAATGTACACCCTCTGGATTCAAGAGTGCATTCACCTGTCATTTAAAGTAATGATCCAAAGAGCCCAAAGCCTGTGCTTTGACACTACTTAAGTCAGTGTTTCCTGGTCTTTGGTCCATATGAGAATAACTGGGGAGCTTTTAAAAGCCAGATTCCTGAGCCATTTGAAGACATTTTGATTCAATAGTAATCGGGAGTACAGAGGAACCCAGGTGTCTCCATTTTTTACAAGAATTCAGTGAGGAGACTTTTGGATCAAGCATACTTTAAGGAACACTAAAGAGTCAAACGTTCACTTCTCCTGGTATCCTTTCTCTTCCAAAGTCTCAGCCTTCAGGCAAGGAAGGCACACTGAAAATGCCAACAGTTTGTTGCCCTCTTAGGCCTTTTCTGATGGTGTCTGCCCAGGTAGCAACATGAGTCCTTTGGTGTGTAAGTTTAAGAAAGCTCTGTGGCTCAGCTCTGCCCAGAGATGCACAGTAGGCACCCCTCACTGCTGCTGCTCCTCGTGGGCACCCACTCTGCCTAGACCTTCAGTTGTGCCTCAGCAGGAAGCCACCCATCACCAGGACCTGCCTACTCCTCTCTGCCAGGGCCTGGGACTGCATCCTGGGACGCTGTTGACTCTTCCCGAAGATGAATAACCTCACTGGAAAAAGTTTATCTCTTGTTCTTTTCCCTCATTACCTCGGTTTGCACTCTTGCCCTCTTTCCCTTCCTCCAGTGCCCCACCCCATGTACCCCATGTACCTGTGAATGTGTGCTTTCCTTCATCCTCTCTAGAGACTCTCCATCTTCTGGAATTGGTTTGAAAGGAGGATGGTGCATATAGATGGACCTGCTTCTGGTTGTCCCAGGGCGGTTCTCCCTGCACTTCAGCCAACAAGCTGCTGGAGCTTTCAGGGAGAATTTCAGACAATGGGAACCCCAACCCTCCCATTTTGAGCACACATCTCTTCAGTATCCCAGCCATGCCTGAATGGAGAAAAATAGTCTGTCTACTGGGTATTTACTAAGTGTTTCAGTATTGGGTATTTACTTGGTATTTCACTTCGGTATTCTTGCCTTGAGAACCCCATGAACAGTATGAAAAGGCAAAAAGATAGGACACTGAAAGATGAACTCCCCAGGTCAGTACGTGCCCAGTATGCACCTCCACCTTCAGTGGAGAAATAACTCCAGAAAGAATGAAGAGATGGAGGCAAAGCAAAAACAGCACCCAGTTGTGGATGTGACTGGTGATAGAAGCAAGGTCCGATGCTGTAAAGAGAAATATTGCAAAGGAACCTGGAATGTTAGGTCCATGAATCAAGGCAAGTTGGAAGTGGTCAAACAGGAGATGGCAGGAGTGAATGTCAACATTTTAGGAATCAGCGAAATAAAATGGACTGGAATTGGTGAATTTAACTCAGATGACCATTGTATCTACTGTTGTGGGCACGAATCCGTTAGAGGAAATGGAGTAGCCATCATAGTCAATAGAAGAGTCCGAAATGCAGTACTTGGATGCAATCTCAAAAACGACAGAATGATCTCTGTTTGTTTCCAAGGCAAACCATTCAATATCACAGTAATCCAAGTCTATGCCCTGACCAGTAATGCTGAAAAAAGTGAAGTTGAACGGTTCTATGAAGACCTAGAACTAACACCCAAAAACGATGTCCTTTTCATTATAGGGGACTGGAATGCAAAAGTAGGAAGTCAAGAAACACCTGGAGTAACAGGCAAATTTGGTCTTGGAGTACAGAATGAAGCAAGGCAAAGGCTAATAGAGTTTTGCCAAGAGAACACACTGGTCATAGCAAACACCCTCTTCCAACAACACAAGAGAAGACTCTACACATGGACATCACCAGATGGTCAACACCAAAGTCAGATTGATTATATTCTTTGCAGCCAAAATGGAGAAGCTCTATTACAGTCAGCAAAAACAAGACCGGGAGCTGACTGTGGCTCAGATCATGAACTCCTTATTGCCAAATTCAGACTTAAATTGAAGAAAGTGAAGAAAACCACTAGACCATTCAAGTATGACCTAAATCAAACCCCTAACAATTATACAGTAGAAGTAAGAAATAGATTTAAGGGACTAGATCTGATAGAGTGCCTGATGGACTGTGGACAGAGGTTTGTGATATTGTTCAGGATAAAGACTATCCCCAAAGAAATACAAAAAAGCAAAATGGCTGTCTGAGGAGGCCTTACAAATAGCTGTGAAAAGAAGAGAAGCAAAAAGCAAAGGAGAAAAGGAAAGATATACCCATTTGAATGCAGTTACTAAGAATAGCAAAGAGAGATAAGAAAGCCTTCCTCAGTGATCAGTGTAAAGAAATAGAGGAAAACAAAAGAATGGGAAAGACTAGAGATCTCTTCAAGGAAATTAGAGATAACAAGGGAACATTTCATGCAAAAATGGGCTCAATACAGGACAGAAAGGTATGGACCTAACAGAAGCAGAATATATTAAGAAGAGGTGGCAAGAATACACAGAAAAACTACAAAAAAAGATATTTACAACCCAGATAATCACAATGGTGTGATCACTGACCTACAGCCAGACATCCTGGAATGTGAAGTCAAGGGCCTTAGGAAGCATCACTAGGAACAAAGCTAGTGGAGGTGATGGAATTCCAGTTGAGCTATTTCAAATCCTGAAAGATGATGCTGTGAAAGTGCTGTACTCAACATGCCAGAACATTTTGAAAACTCAGCATTGGCCATGGGATTGGCAAAGGTCAGTTTTCATTCTAATCCCAAAGAAAGGCAATGCTGAAAAATGCTCAAACTACCGCACAATTGCACTCATCTCACACGCTAGTAAAGTAATGCTCAAAATTCTCCAAGCCAGGCTTCAACAATACGTGAACCGTGAACTTCAGATGTTCAAGCTGGTTTTAAAAAAGGCAGAGGAACTGAGATCAAATTGCCAACATCCGATGGATCAACAAAAAAGCAAGAGAGTTCCAGAAAAACATCTATTTCTGTTTTATTGACTATGCCAAATCCTTTGACTATGTGGATCACAGTAAACTGTGAAAAATTCTGAAAGAGATGGGAATACCAGACCACTTGACCTGCCTGTTGAGAAATCTGTATGCAGGTCAGGAAGCAACAGTTAGAACTGGACATGGAACAACAGACTGGTTCCAAATAGGAAAAGGAGTATGTCAAGGCTGTATATTGTCACCCTGCTTATTTAACTTACATGCAGAGTACATCATGAGAAATGCTGGGCTGGAAGAAGCACAAGCTGGAATCAAGATTGCCGGGAGAAATCTCAATAACCTCAGATATGCAGATGACACCACCCTTACCGCAGAAAGTGAAGAAGTACTAAAGAGCCTCTTGATCAAAGTGAAAGAGGAGAGTGAAAAGTTGGCTTAAAGCTCAACATTCAGAAAACTAAAATCATGGCATCTGGTCCCATCACTTCATGGGAAATAGATGGAGAAACAGTAGAAACAGTGTCAGACTTTATTTTCTTGGGCTCCAAAATCACTGCAGATGGTGCCTGCAGCCATGAAATTAAAAGATGCTTACTCCTTGGAAGAAAAGTTATGACCAACCTAGACAGCATATTAAAAAGCAGAGATGTTCTTTGCCAACAAATGTCCATCTAGTCAAGGCTGTGGTTTTTCCAGTAGTCATGTATAGATGTGAGAGTTGGACTACAAAGAAAGCTGAGTGCCAAAGAATTGATGCTTTTGAACTGTGGTGTTGGAGAAGACTCTTGAGAGTCCCTTGGACTGCAGGGAGATCAACCACTCCATCCTCAAGGAAATCAGTGCTGAATATTCATTGGAAGGACTGATGCTGAAGCTGAAACTCCAATACTTTGGCCACCTGATGCAAAGAACTGACTCATTTGAAAAGACCCTGGTGCTGGGACAGATTGAGGGCAGGAGGAGAAGGGGACAACAGAGGATGAGATGGTTGGATGGCATCACCGACTCAATGGACATGAGTTTGAGCAAACGCTGGGAGTTGGTGATGGACAGGGAGGCCTGGCGTGCTGCAGTCCATGGGGTTGCAAAGAGTCTGACACGACTGAGCGACTGAACTGAACTGAGCTGAACTGCTAAGTGTTTATTAGGGTAGATCCTCTGGAAGGTCCCTTTCACGGCAAATGGAAAGCTTTGGACACTACCATGAATTGTTCTCCTCAGGGAAAGCAGATGAGATGACTAGAGTGTGATCAGGGTCTGTGGTTCTTAGCAAGCTTGGCAGGGATGTGTGTAGCTGAGAACATCGAAGTCATGGAGTGTTTACAAATGCTTTCTTCTTAATTGGCAGATAGTTGGCAGGTACTGAGTGGGAATCTCTGTGTTTGATAAGAAATAAAAGATGAATAAAATATTTGGAGCAGCCTCTGCATCCTAAAATGTTGCAATTTTTTAATCTACTGTGATTAAAAAAAAAATTCCTATCCAGGCCAGAAAAGCTTTAAAATAGTGTTTTACGTGTATTTTATCCTCATTTTATCCTCACCACAAACTGTGATTGTATTTATCTTATAGATGAGGAAACTAAAGCTTGGCAATATTAAATCTGACCATCGTATCATGGTCATACGATGACTGGGAGCTAACACTGATACCACCCCTACTTTCTGTCCCCAGTACACCTGACTCTCTGGATTCCAACACAGAGCATGTGGTCTTAGAGGAACTGAGCTCATGGAAGCTAAAATAGATTGACCTTGAAGATTCAAATAGTTTTTCTTTAAAATTGCCTAAGTTGGGAAGGGTTCTACTTATTTACTTTCTTTCCCAGAGGAGAAACCAAACTGTAACACCAGAGAGAGTTTTAAGAATTGAAAAAACCTTACTGGTAACTATAGGTAAATCTAAGCAAATCTTGATAAATCTAGGTAAGTCATCTTGTAACCTTGGATGAAGCAGGGATTACTTATGAAGACAACAAAAGTAGAAGCCATAAAGGAAAGGACTGATAAATTTAACTACATGAAGATGTATAACTTCTGTATGTCAGCCAGGCTATCTACAGAGTAGAATTCAGCTTTGAAGGCTTCCTGAGCTGAAGGTCCTGACTTTGACAGTTATGGTTTATGACCATAAACATGTATCATTAGTTCAGTGCACTACCTGTGCAATCGTACCTGGCAGCCCCTGTTAGTTATTCTCTCATGATGCCCCAATTAAGGGATAGACACTAGCCCACAAACCTCTCTCCCCGCAACAAAAACACACAAACACACACACACACCCCTAGGAATTTTTCTGAGTTACATCAAAGCTCTCAGTCCTCATGTTCTCCACTTCTTTATGTCTTTCCTGATCTGATCCTAGCTGTAGTTCCAAAGGAGAGAAGATGTAGAAATATAAGACTCTAGTGGTGCTTCATATACCTTGGAAGTCATAGCCAAGGTTTTTTTCAATAGCAAGAAACAGAGTTATGCTTCAAGTTGCCCTAAATAGGATATGGATGGATTCACTCTAAAGACACTGGGTACAGTTGGATTCTTGGCCTCTAGCAGTCTCACCCAAGCCTGGGCATCTGTCAAGAGAGTTAATACAGGAGAGCTTGGGGGCTCACAGAATGGAGAGAAGCTGGCAGTGTTGGCTTGGGAAACAAACAGAACTCAGGGCGGCGGGAGTCAAAACTGTGCGCCTTCATCCTACAGGAGGAAAAGACTGGTCATTTGCTGTCATGGCAGCTGTCATGTCTGACTTCCTGCTTAAGCTCCTTAAGGACTCTGAAGTCCTGGGGGAGAATGTCCAACTGGCTGAGCCTTGGCCACGCTGCACAGTGACGGGAACGGGGAGACCCTGACTCTGAAGTTTCCAGAGAGGCGGGCACTTCTGCTCCAAGACCACTTATGAGAAGTGGTGAGAGGTGTTTTAGGAAGGAGAGGTTGAAAGCTGGGAGCTAAAAATGATGAATATTCACCTCCAAGTCCATCTCAGAATTCATGGGCAGAAAGACTCATGAGGGATGGGATCCACAAATGCCTGAAAGTGTGTCTTTCTGTCCTCTGCCCCAACCCCTGTGATCTCTTTTTCTCTGACTGCTGAACTTTCTCCATTTCTCCCTGTATGGGGTGCCTTCTGAGCCTCCATTTTATTCGTCTGAGTTCCAGCCACACACAGAAGCTAGCATCTCTGTCCCAATTCCAAATTCTTGGGTGAGATCATCAAATTGCTTTGACTTGAATCGAGTGTCCACCCAGGGGGTGGTCTCAGAGAACATGTGTCTTTTAAATAGAGAAGAAAACCCAAACATGCCCTATGTTGAGCAATAAAGTTGGGGGGCATTCCCACTACGGGTTCATATCTATACAGATGAGGCTGTGCATAACAAATTTGAAGAGAACTTGTTGCATGAATAAACAGCATAGAGAAGTTGCAAGGGGGATGTTCAACCTATAAAGAAAGCCGGCTCCTTTTAAATCACTTTAGTCACCATGTCTGCAAGCAGTTAACGTTTCTTGGATCCAATTTTAGCTCAGCCTTACAGCAGGTTCATGTTGCTTTATGCATCTGAATAGAGCCAAACTGTACTTCTTTAAAAATAGACCATAATTTGGACTTTCCCTAGAGCAATAGGGCCTCTTGTCCTTCTTCCCATTGAAATTAGGTTTTACTCCCTACATGGTACCCTTCTCTAAAACTGAAATCTGCACACTCCTGCCATATATGAGGAACCCTATACATATTGGTTAGGGTTTCCCCCGTGGCTCAGCAGTAAAGCATCTTCCTGCCAACGCAGGAGATGCAGGTTCAATCTCTGGGTAGGGAAAATCCCCTGGTGAAGGAAACGGCAACCCACTCCAGTATTTTTTCTGGGACATTCCATGGACGGAGGAGCCTGGTGTGCTGCAGTCCATCGGGTCTCAAAGGAGTCGGACACGACTGAGCGACTGAAACAGTAATATGTATTGGTAAATGAATGAATGAATCAGCCAATGACTTCATCCATGCCACATGTTTTTCCTCCAGTAACACATAAAGGCCAAGTTTAGCAGCAGGAAACTTGATCTCCTCCACCTGCTCACAGAATGACCCTCCTACTTCCTCCCAGCTTTAACTTCAGTTCCATCTCCTCTTTCACCCCTGTGGGCCAAGTCACCACCACATCTCACTTTGACCCTCTGCTGTGGCTTCTAACTGGCCTCTTCAGCCCCACTCTGGCCCCTTGCACCCCATTCCCCCACATGCAGCCAGAGGGAGATGCTGAAAAGTAAACCAGGTCCTGCCATTCCTCTGGACTTGGGCTGCAGGCAGCTTCGAGCAGGCCCTGTGTGGTTCTCCAACCTCACCTCCTCCAATCCTGCCTCCTCCCAGTCTGCACTCCAGCCAGGGTGTTCTCTCTTCCCTCACTCTTCCCAGGACCTTGACTCAGAGCATTTCCTTCCTTCTCTTAAGAAACCTCTTGTCCTTTGCCCCAACCTCAGTCTCTACCATCTGAGCCACCGAGGAAGCTTCCAGTCTTGTCCAGTGAACTAATTGGCCTTCAGATCTCACCTCAAATATCTCTCGCTGTCCCAAGACTGGATAAGGGCTCCTTGCTATCTGCTGTCATGCACCTCCATTTTCTCTACTTTATTGCACTTACTGGAATGGTGTGAGATTGGCTTGGTTACTTGATAAGCACCAGTTTCCTCTACTGAAGTGGAAACTCCTTGAGGTCTAGGTCTATATTAGTTTTCTATGGCTGCCATAATAAAATGCCACAAGCTGGGTGACTTAAAACGACAGAAGTTTGTCTTCTCATGGTTCTGGAGGCTAGAAGCCTGAGGTCTGGTCTCTGCTGAGGTCTCTCCTGGGCTTGCAGATGCCCTCTCCATGTAGTGTCCTTGTATGCTCTTTCCTCTGTGTGCATGCCTCCCTGCTATTAGTATCTCTTCATTTAGCCAAATTTCCTCTTCATATAAGAACCTGTTTGGTTGTATTAGATTAGATTCCACTCTAACAGCCTCATTTTGACTTAATCACCTTCTTAACTGAGGTCAGTGCTTCAATAGCCAAATTTTGAGAGAACACGATTCAGCCCACAACAGGGACAATGTCACTTATGTTCACCTTTGTGTCATCACCCAGGACAGAGCTTGGCATGCTCTAGGACTCCATACATGTCTGTTAAATGAATGATTAAGCCCCCTCATTTTCCTCCCCCCACCCCCAATCACATATTGTGCTAGAGGCAAAGAGGCACAGATTGTAGCAGGAGGACCTTAAGCGATCACAAGAAATGTCTGCTATTCTGATCTTAAAATCACAGATCTTTGGGGAAGCATTGCTACCTCCTGGTACCTTCATACGAGGCAAAGTCAGCATCTGATCCTTCCTGCCCTGGGAGTGTGTGCTACACCAGTGGGCTCTCGGGGGAGGAGTTTTGCTGACAGCTGCACACCCACACCCATCCAAATGGCCCACTTTAGAAGGTGAGTCACCCAACTGCTGGGAGTGGGTCCACACAGCTCCGGGAAAGCAGTTTAGCAACAGGTACTAGGACCTAAAAAAGGCATGTCCTGTGCCCTTATAATTCCAAAGCTAGAAATCCCAACTGAGGAACAAGCAGAGAGGGGCTCAAGACAGGTATATATCCCAGTTTTTATATAAAAAGCAATTTATCACTACTATTTCTTATTACTGGAAAGAGCCTAAATATGCAGCAATAGGAGAAAGCCTTGAGAATTTAATATATTCATATGATAGAAAATTAAGTAACTATTGAAAAAAAAACTTTATAAAGAATATTTAATAATGCAAGGAAATATTACTTGAAAAAAGCAGGACACAGAACTTCACAGACACTTTGATCTCAGTCATACAATAAAGACCGTAACAACATGCATATATGCATGCAATTCACAGGAAAAAGTCTGAGTTGGTAAATAACCAAATGTTAATATTGTATTTTTTTCAGACTCAGCGATTTCTTTCTTTTATGCTTTTTGTTTAAAGTAGTATGTGTTGTTTTTACAACCAGAGAAGAAGGGTACAAAGTTTTTAAGGCAGCCAGCGCCGCCGCTCAATGAAATTCCTCAACTCTGGTCTTCTGTCTGGAAAGCGCCGGCCCTGCGCCTGCTCCCCAGACGGTCCCCGGGGCGGTCTGGCTGGCTGCGAGGGAGAGTGCTGGAATCCCCGCGGTGGGAGGCCACTGGATTGGCGTCGCGCACTGCCCGAGGTGGAAGGTCAGGGGAGGGACCAAGTCTTTCTCCTGTCCTGGAGCGAGATCTGGACTGCGCTGGGCGCCCGCAACCCTGGTGCAGTCCTCAGCCATCGCGGCCGCCGCCCAGTCCGCTGTTCCACCGCCAGGTGCAAAATGCCGTGTCATTGGGAGAGTCTGCGGCCGGAGCATTGAATTACAGCTTAGCCAAGCTCGCGCAGGGCGGCGCGGGTGGAAGATGAGCAGAAGCCCCTGTTCTCGGAGCGCCCGCTGACAAACGGGCTAAGCATAGCCCGGGGCGCGGACCGAGTGGAGGCCACTGGAGCAGCCCGGGACTGGCCTGTGGAGCCGTTGCTTTGAGCTGGGAATCAGTGATCCGAGCCAGCCTCCCTCCACCAGCCCTTTGCTGTGAGGGGACCCACGAGCTGCGCCTCGGCAATCCCCAACCTTCCCCAGCCCTCTCCACGCCCTGGGTGCATGAGATCCTGACTCCCATCAGTCATGCTGAGGGTCTTCATCCTCTACGCGGAGAATGTCCACACCCCTGACACCGACATCAGCGATGCCTACTGCTCTGCGGTGTTTGCAGGTAGGAGGGGCCCTCGATCCTTCCCGGGAAGAGGGGGTGGGAGTTGGAGCCGGAACGCCGCGGCTCTCCACCTCGAACACCGGAATATGAGAGATAAGACTCCTCGGCCAGATTGACTTTGAGTGTTCCAAAAACACACTGACTCGGAGAGAGGCGACTCGGAGAAATGGAGGCAAGAGGGAGAGGTGGTCAGCAGCCCAGAAGCTGAGCCCCGGCTGGGGCTTAGGAGGGGCCTAGGGGACAAGACCAGCATCTATCCTCGCACTCGCTGGATCTCTTAAAAGAGACCTTTTTGCATTGTGTGCTGCAAAGTGTTGTGTTGCAGGGCTCCCCGCCTCTCCCCGGAAGACTGGTCCCAGGGCTATTTATAATCCAACTCTCTTGCCTTGGCCGGGGCCTGGCGGCTGCCGTCGCCCTTTACTCTCTATCACAGGCTGGGCCTGCAGGCAGGCGCACAATGGGGACAGAGGCACCGCCCATCGGTCCAGGGGTCCTACTCTTGCTTTCTGGCACAGGATGCGGAAATTCAGCATTTTGGGGGTGGCATCCCCGTCATCAGGTGGAGGAGCCTGTTCCCCCATCAGACTGAGACCGTCCATAGGAAGGTCTTTCATGGTGATGAATGGACTTCTCCAGGAGGTGAGGGCTGGGCTCAGGCTGCTTCTCTGGGACTTCCTGTGGGCGGAGCCAGAGCTGGGGTCTATGGGCCTGTGTGTTTGGAGCCTTACTGGAGGACAAGGACCAGAGGACTTGTGTGGGCCCGCTGCCCCACCCACCCTGTGGGTTTGCTCTCAGCCTCTATACCTGTCACTCTCTTTCTCCTTCAAGATCTAGCTACATCCCAGGCCTCCAGAAATCCCTGGCCATCCAATGGACATTTCCTTTTAGTTTCATGAGCTTTTGGTCCCCTGTTCCCAGACACCCCTGTGCCCATAGGCTCCCAGACACATGCACACATTAAATGCATGTGACACTTGCAAGTTCCAAGGAGTAGAAACTCACAGAATGCAGGCATGTGTCCACAGCAATGTGCTTGTGTGCACACAAGCACACACACACTCCTAGGGGTTTCTTGAGAGATTTCAGGTTTCTCGAGGAGGAGCTGCTGAATGGGTCCTTGGCCTGGAAAGCATTGTGCTCCAGGGTGAGGGGTAGGGGAATGTGACACTCCGGCTGTGCTCTTTTCCTGACACCTTGCTTTGAACTGTTCTGACCAGTTTCCTACAGTTGCCTTCAGAAATGAGCTTTATCAAGGTGTTTCCAGGGTGAGAATGAGGGCATGAATGGGGTGATGGGGCGGGGGCGGAGGGTGCCTCCACGCTTCTTCTATAACCTCAGCTCTGTGCAGGCCAGGACAGCGGTTCATCTGTAAGGCCCGGATGTGCAGCCTAGCTAAGGGCCCTGGGCTTGGAGCTGCAGACCTCCTGGGAGACCCGTCCACTCTGTAAATAAGCCCCTGGCTGAGGGGAAGGAGGATACGCTGCTGCCTCAGGGAAACACGCACCCTGGGCTTTGAGCATCCGTCTCCCTCGGCTCATCCGCCCCACCCAGCCCTTCATCCCTGTCCCAGGGCTGAGCCCGCCCTGTGGACGGCACCCTCTGGAGCTGTCCAGTACAAATGAAATGCAAGAAGGGCCACTTTGGCGCTCCTGCCTCTGTTCTCAGGGGCCTCGTCTCCTCTGATGACCACTCAGCGTGAACCAGATTTTCATTCACCTTCTCTGACCACACTCCCACCTCCCAACACCTCCCCGCAACACACACACACACTTTCCCCAGACTTCACAATGCCCCCACCCAGACCAAGCTCAGAACCCTAGTAAGAGAAAGGAAAGAATGAAGAGTGGGTAATGAATGGGGAAGCACTTTTAACCCTGGAAGTGCTTTATTCCTCTCCTTTCATAATTTCCTACTTCTGCCCCAGGGCTGTCTGTGGAGCAATCGCTCATCCGTTATCCTCCCCCACAAATGAGTCCCGCCCCCCCATCTGTCTGCTGTCAGTCTGCAGTCCTCCCCTTTGTCTGCAGCCAGCTCCTCTGAGGGGGCTCCCCCTTCCCTGGTGGTAAAGGAAGTATGTTGTCTGTGCTGACTGGGAGTGCCCCCAGCCTTCAGAGGGGGCTGTCTGGATGCCCCAACTCCCAGCCATCACAATCACTGCCAGGCAGTCATGGGGAGCTCAGGCCTTCCCTCCCCCAGCCCTGCCACAGTCCACTTCCTGTGTGTTGCCAAGCTGTTAACTTATGTCCAAATTCGGCCTCCCCGCAGCATCAGGCCAGCTCCGCCTCCTCCTCCCGGCCAGGGACAGGTTGCTAAATGATTACACAGAAGGCTCTGGTCTCAAGGACACACTACTCAGAGCAGAATGCCCTTCTGGGAAGCCTCCCCTCACCAACTGGCTGGGAACTGGACTTCTCAGACCTGTTAGGTTTGGAAACCATGGACCTCCCCTCCTTTGGCTACCTGTTTGGAATGTCCTGTAATTTAACAGGTGCCTCCATGCATGCCTAAGTTTACTTCCTGTTCACAGTAGCTTTGTGAGGCCATTGGGCAGGGGTATTATCCCCTTTGACAGATGAGCAGAGCAGATAGGCCCAGAGAAGTGCAGGGGCCTGGCCAAGGTTACAAAGTGGCCAAACCACCCTCCACACCACCCCCATCATCATGCCCTCTGTTGTTCTCAGCGTCTGTGCTCATGAATAAGAAAGTGCTTTGAAAAGCATACCATGCACTGCCCACACATGAGGCACCCTGGACCCCAGCCAGAGCTAGGGAGGGCTGTGCGTGGGGTACCCGGGCTGGGCTGAGTCAAAGTGGGAGGAGTGCCAGGCTGCAAGAAGTGCAGTGTATAACAAATGACCCAGAGATGGGGACTCCGATTCTGAACATGTGTATTCATCACAGTGAGAGAGAATGGTCATTCATTAAGCACAAACAATGTACTATTTTCAGATGCTGTCTCTTTAAAACCCACAACAATCCTATGAGATATACTTAACTGATACTGTGCTTCCTAGGTGTAAGCTCTGTTCTAAATAGAGCTCACTTAATATGAGCTCTATCATGGTCAAGTTGTTCAGTTTGTACCAGGCCCTTATATGTAGATCCTTAATCCTTCTAGCAGCCATATATGGTAGTAACCATTATCACCCACACTCTACAGCACACAGAAGTCAAGTCACACTAGTCATTAGTGGCGTCAGGATTCAGGCCCACATACTCTGGCTCCAGAACCCTGTTGTCTTTAACTGCCCCACCACTTCCCTCTGACCTTGGCTCTGATTTACAAAAGAGTGGAGAAACAGCAATGAACCTGGCTCGGGCTCACACCCTGGTCTGCACGTGGCCCCTCACACCTTGTCTTGCCTCACACATGTCCCTGCTGCCAATGGCTCTCTTTCTCCCTCGGACTCTGACGTCTCATTCTCTGGTCTGAAGGATGCTTTCTTATCTCAGAGGGGTCTCTGCCCTTCTGCATCTTGCAGGACCAGTCACTGCTTGGTCCAGGGTGCTCCCTCTGGGCAGAACTCTTGTGCTAGGCCATTTCAAGCCTTCTCTTAGGCCTGTGGTGGCTCTTAAGGGTCTGATAAGCTGAGGCTAGGGTCATGTGTCCCGTGGCACTGAGGTGGGCAGCCTGCAGTGGGGGTGGCAGGCACTTAGGGGCCTCTGAAAAGGGAGCACTGTAAGCTTAGGCACCCAGCTTAGCTGATCCATTGAGGTGGGGTGGTGGCACTCAGGAGTGAAGCCTCAGTCACATTCCAGTGGGATAAGAGCACTGAACAAGAATGGAAGAAGGATGGTAGTCGAGAGTATTGGCTGTAGACCCAGACTACCTGGGACCTTGGGTGTGGAATTCCAGCTCTGCCACCTTCCAGCGGCATGTGTGTCTAGTGGTTACTTAACCACTCTGTGCTCCATTTCCCCACCTATGAAATGTTGATAATAATAGTACCTGTTTTGGAGGGATGGTTCTGAATACTTTATGTGTTAATCCATATAAAACACTTTGAATAATGCCTGGCACATAAATACACATTAACCATTTCACTATTATAATATATGCTTACATATATATATATATATATATATATATATATATTAGCTCAGACAGTAAAGAATCTGCCTAAAATGCAGGAGATCCAGGTTCTATCCCTGGATTGGGATGATCCCCTGGAGAAGGAAGTGATAACCCACTCTAGTATTCTTGCCTGGGAAATCCCATGGACAGAGGAGCCTGGTGGTCTACAGTCCATAGGGTCACAAAGAGTTGGACACAACTGAGTGACTCCTGCTGCCGCCAAGTCACTTCAGTCGTGTCTGACTCTGTGCGACTCCATAGACGGCAGCCCACCAGGCTCCGCCGTCCCTGGGATTCTCCAGGCAAGAACACTGGAGTGGGTTGCCATTTCTTTCTCCAATGCATGAAAGTGAAAAGTGAAAGTGAAGTTGCTCAGTCGTGTCCAACTCTTAGCAACCCCAAGTACTGCAGCCTACCAGGCTCCTCCATCCATGGGATTTTCCAGGCAAGAGTACTGAAGTGGGGTGCCATTGCCTTCTCTGGACTGAGTGACTAGCAACATTCTAATTATTATGGTTAACATGTATTGTACATGTACTAAGAAATCATTGCACATATCCAAAAAGTCTTTCACTATGTTTTTGGCCTGGTCAGTCCTATCACCAGCTCTGTTGGTTCATTTACTGTCCAGTCAGACTGGGCACACTGTGCTGAGTGGTGAATGGCCATCCCTTCAGCCCCAGGGACTCTGGCCCTGTCTCCTCTGGGAGCCCTCCCCAGGGCAGTCCTTTCCGAGGCCATGGCATTTGTCTACTTACCTAATGGCTGGCTGTGGCCATCAGGCTGGCTGGCCTTCCCCATCGGACTGGATCTTTCTTGGAACGAGCATCCCTCCTGTGACTCCCTGGGCCCACAAACCTCAGTCTCTCTCTCCAGGCCCAAATCTCTCTCTTTTCTTCCTGCATACTGGTCTCTCCCCAGATGGGTTCATTAGGCTGAAATGTTAACAGTTGTGCATCTCCTGTGAGCCAGGCAGGCTCTGGGCTGGAAGCCCTGGTGTTTGCTTTAATCATCCCAAGAGCTCTGTGAAGTAACATTGTCTTGATTTTACAGAAGTGAAAATAGACTCTGAAAGGTCAGATCTCATGCCTTGGGACACACGGCTAGAAAAGTAAGGACTGCAATGGATGCCCAGGGCCATCTGATTGTTATTCTTCCCGGGCAGTCGGTCATGTGATCATGGCCGTAACCGTTTACCATTGTTGCCTGACACCCCTGGCAGGCATGTGTGGGTGCCCCTCTAATCCCAGCTGGTTGTATTGGGGCATCCACGAGACACAATTTCTTCAATGAATGTGGAGGTGGGGCAGAAGGATTCATTGGACTGTTCGTATTCCTGTGAGTCTTTGGACTTGGACAAATGTGCCCTGAGGAATCCTGGAAGCTCACATGCAGAGTGTTCATCTCAAGGTTGGTGTTATTGGAAGCAGAGGGCAAGGTTTATTTGCTTCCTGGATACCCCATGTGAGGCCTTGGGGAAAAACAAGGCCCAGACATTAAGAGAACTGAGCTAGAGGAGACCAATGGACCAACTCCAAGAACAAAAAGAAGCTCTCCTTGAAGTAACTCCTCTTGACTGGCAGGGAGGAAGGACCCCAAATAGGGGACAGAAGAGGGTCATAAGCCCACATCCCCAGGGGAGCGTGGCAGGTGGTATAACTAAGGCCAGAGGGAGGAACACATGCATATCTGGGTGAGTGGTGGTGTAGGGCGAGCTGAGATCACACTTCCAGCCAGAGGTGCCAGGTAATCAGTGTTAGGCGGAAAATTAGGGTTCACATGCCAGGTGTTCTGATTTTTCAACAGATGCTATAAATCCAGATCTCATAATGTTTAAAGTACAATTTTGTCATAAAACATTGTGTTGATCAAAGACAACAGGTCTCTGTGCTGGGTGTGTCTCAGGAGACAGCAGTGGCAGCATCTGATGGCTGCCACTGTGTTTAATCCTGGAGACCTTGGTCTGTGTCTCTTCAGGGAACAGGCAGCCAGTCTCCTCACTTGAGATGATCGGGCAGCACCTATCTGTGACTACACCATTGGGATAGCAGGGATGAGCTTTAGTCCCTTCCCCTCTTACCTCTGTTAGCTCTGAAATGTCATTGTGGTTAACATGAAATTTTAAGTAAAAACTGGGCTTGCTATGCAAACTCAGCTTCAAAACAGGTCCCCTTCAGGCAGGAGATAGTCAGGCGCCAGGCTGAACAGCTAGATTTTGTCTGCTGTGGATAGATACCCCAAAACAGCAAGAGGGAGGAGAAGCAAAGCATGACCAGATAAGAGATCAAAGACCACATATTGCTCATTCTTAAAATCAAGGACACCTTCCCAGTTACACATGTGCAGAAAAGCTCCTTGGAGGTCAAAAAGGGAGGGGCCTCCACCCCATAGTAAGTGATGTCAACCTACCCAAGGCCTCTTGGCTAGAATCCATCTTGGCTAAGAGATGCACACACACATGGGAGGACCCTGAGATAAACCAAGGACGGATCTGAACACGGCAAAGCAAGATGACTGGCCACAGGAAACCCAGAAGAAATGCCCCATAAAAAGCAATTTAAACTACCATGAGGGTGCGGCTCTCTCTCTCAGCCTGCCTGTGTGTCTGTCCACATGTACTCTTTTCCCTCCTTGTAAACACTGTTTCCCTACTTTGTTTCTTTGTAGAAATTCATTTTCCACAAAGCCATATGGGCCAAGGTCATTTCAGTGGCCAGCGGTCTAGCGGCCAGGACTCAGAGCTCTCATTAATTACTGTAGCCTGACGCCAGTCTCTGACTGAGAACTGAAATCCTGCTTCAAGCCACTGTAGGTCAGGAACACCTTTACCCACTTGCTCCCCGATGGTGACTCCTAAGCCGGCCCTGTCGCCTTTGCAGTGGGGCTGGAGTTGTCTAGGGTGCTGAGGAGCTGCCCTTACCTGGGCCCTTAGGTAGGATGCAGATTTGGCTGTTGGTTAGCGAACCTTAACTGATGGTGGGGGGCATGAGTGATGGTCACTCGTAGTGGTTGCTGCGTAGGCAGCCCTGACTGGTACAGTTCTGACCCACTGGGCTGCCCAGGCCTCGCGGACCCTTCTGTCCTGTTTCTCTGCTATATCTCTGGTCCCTTTGACAACATGGTTGGTGTGGTGGACATTGTGCCTGGCTCTCCAGTGTCCCTTCCATTCCGTGATGAGGCCAAACCAGTGGTTTTCAAAGACGATAGTACTGCCCCCAGCGGGTATTTTGGATATGATGATTTGGGATATGTTTCCACTGCAGTCTGGGCAGGACAGCATTAGCCTTCCTGTTCATTGAGGCTTCCCTGGTGGCTCAGATGGTAAAGAATCTGCCTGCAATGCAGAGTAAAGAATCTGCCTGTGCTTAAAGCTAAAGCTGGGACGTGAGTCAGTCATCTTAGCTGGGTAAGTGCTGTGGTCTGAGCAGGGGCAGCAGGAAAGTGGGAATAGACTGAAAAAAATGTAGACCTCAGGAGCACTGCTCATTCCTCCCACTCTGATGTGCTCTTGTACCAGGGGTCTGATCAGGCCTGTGTCTGCCTCCTTCCTGAGTAGGCCAAAGAGCCCATCTGAACAGCCTTCCTACAGCAGTGTCTCACTCCAGGTGGCTCGACGGAAATTCCAGACCAGGTTGTCTCCTGGCACATTGACACAGTGGCCAAGTTTACTGGTGCTGGGCCTGCCACAGTTGGTATGGCTGGTTCAGGGGCCGGCATTGGAACAGTGTTTGGCAGCTTGGTCCTTGGCTATGCAAGGAACCCATTTCTGAAGCAGCAGCTGTTCTCCAGCGCCACTCTGGGCTTTGTCCTGTCTGAGGCTATGGGGCTTTTCTGTTTATGGCCACCGTCCTCATCCTCGTCACCACATGAGGCTCCATGGAGGTCACCTACCTGCCGCTGCTGCTTTGACTCCAGGCCATGCTCAGTGCTGGAGCGTGCTAACTTCTACCATTAAACACAATGTTTCTCTTTTTAAAAAAATTGACTTGCGATGTAGAAGACCCAGTAAGATCCCTGGGTCAGGAAGATACCTGGAGAAGGGAATAGCAACCCACTCCAGTATTCTTGCCTAGAGAATTCCATGGACAGAGGAACCTGGCAGGGTTTGCAAAGAGTAACCCAGTCCATGGGCTTGCAAAGAGTGGAACACAACTGAGAGAATAACACTTTGGTGTTGGAGAAGACTCTTGAGAGTCCCATGGACTGCAAGGAGATCCAACCAGTCCATTCTAAAGGAGATCAGTTCTGGGTGTTCTTTGGAAGGAATGATGCTAAAGCTGAAACTGCAGTACTTTGGCCACCTCATGCGAAGAGTTGACTCATTGGAAAATACTCTGTTGTTGGGAGGGATTAGGGGCAGGAGGAGAAGGGAACAACAGAGGATGAGATGGCTGGATGGCATCGTCGACTGGATGGACGTGAGTTTGAGTGAACTCTGGGAGCTGGTGATGGACAGGGAGGCCTGGTGTGCTGCGATTCATGGAGTCGCAAAGAGTCAGACACGACTGAACGACTGAACTGAACTGATTGTATAGGTTATCAGTTGGATTCATGGCCACATCCAGCTGTGAGGGAATTCTGGGAAATGTAGTTTGTCTATGTGGGTGACCACGTGTCCAGGTCGGAGTCCTTGGAACACTTCTGTGGAAGGAGGGGAGAACAACTTTGAGGGGGACAAGTGGAGATCTCAGCACACTGTCCACAAGAGCTACATTCCTGATGCAAGTCCCCTTTCGAGGAAGCCCCCTTGAGGATTCGGCTCCAGGATGATGTCTCCAAGGGATCAGTCAACCATCCAATCAGGGAGAAGTGAAGTTGGAAGTTGGGATGGGAAAAGAAGCCTCAGGAAGTGTCCAGGGCTCATGCTACCAGCTGCTGTTTTTCTGGTGTACAGAGCAAGTGTGTGAAGACCCTGTTCATTGAACATAAGCCAAGTGTTTGTAAAAGTTCCACAGACTTCCTATGCTGCCTCTGACCCATTAAAGCAGGTCTGGGGGGCAGGGTGTGGTATGCTGGGGAAAACAGCAAAGCTAGGAATCATTGTGATGGTAAAAAATATCCCTAGTCCATCATATCCAAAATTCCCCGTAGAGGGCAGTAGTATCCTCTTTGAGACCTGCCTTCCTAACCATATCTTAGGGCAGAAGGGATACAGCCAAGTACAATGTCCACCACACCACCCCCAGGCCAGCCCTTGCTTGCACTGGGAACATCTGGCTGCCTGAGACAAACTTGGTCTCTACCCTCAGCGACCAACTTCACCATCTAGCTAGACATCAAACCAGCAATCAAACAAATAGGTATTGCTTACAATTGGGATGAAAGCTAAGAAGGAAAAGTGCTGTTGTGCAGTGGTTTGCCAGAAGACCCAACCTAGATCAGGAGGTCAGAGGCTTCTCATGGAAGCAATGAGGCCTGAAGGATGAGTCGGGGTGGCCCTTTAAAAGAACAGGAAGGCAGGAGAGCTCTGAGTTTGGAGGGAGCTCAAAATATTCCAGAAACTGAGAAGTCAATGGAGCTCAGAGAGTGAGGGGCTGAGTGCTCTTACTTGTATGCAGGGGAAAGGGAGTTGGGCTTTATTCCAAGAGCACGGGAGGCCTTGGAGGGATTTTACAAAGAGTGTATGTGTGTGTGTGTGTATGTGTGTGTGTGTGACTGATTATATTTAAGATCACCTGGCTCCTGTGTGGAGGCACATGGATGCTGTGGGCACATAGACGGTACCAAAGTCAGCAAGGATGATTTAGGCTGTAAGTGAAATCCTATCTCAAAATGACTTTAATAATAAACAATCTTAAAGTGACCTTCATTCCCAATACAAGTCCTCTGGGGAGGAAGCCCCATTAGTATCAGGCCCCAGTATGATCCAGAGACCTGGTGGGCTCTGGGCACATAGAGTGGACAGCTCCAGTCATCCCGGACACAGGCAGACACCATTTTATTTTTCTCTGGTCTGCCGTCCTTGGTGTCTGCTACATCTTAGAGCTGGCTGACAATTGGATCTACATGCTTCCTTATTCTCACAAAGTGGGAGAGGGAGTTGGGCTTGCCCAGTCACGAAGAACAAGTTATCCCTCCTGGAGAACAACTTGGGACACATATGCCCATCACTGAACCAATAGCTATTGCCAGGTGATGGGCTTAGTTAGGTCAGGACCTGGAGCTAGGGCTGGAAGTAGTACCCAAATAGTTGGGTTCTGTTGAGAGAGAGGAACTCTGGATGTTGGAGAGGAAATAAATGGCCATCGCATTATGAGAGTGAGTGGGGTCACTCAGGGAGAGCGGAAGAATCAGGAGGAAGAGGGCAGAGGCCAACTGGAGGAGGGATGGCCTTTAACTGGGGAGAGGACAGCCTTAGACTTGTCATTGAGTGGGTGAGGGGGTAGGATCTAGTGCCCAAGCTCCCGGCTGGGCTTTGGAGTACAAATGATTCATTTATTAACAGCAGGACAGCAAAAGGTTTGGGCACAGAAGCTGGTGGGGTTTAGGAGCCTGGAAGCCTGGGGCGTTCTCTCCTTTGCATACAGTGAGCAAGCTGAGAGTGAGGGTGGTGATGGGGTGCTGTAAATTTGGGAAGCGAAAAGTATGAAGTAGTTGTCTAGGAGAGAGTGTGATTGAAGAGACTGCAGCCATATAGGGTCACTGCTTACTGGCAGCCAGGATCCCTCTGAGTCTGGGGTGGGACAGAGCAGGTGAGGCTGGCAGGGTAGCTGTGTTATTCTCCAACACCAGTTAGCGCTTAAGGGACCGGGGTGGAGGAGGCGAAGTTGGATTTCACCGGGTGGCAGTCACCTGAAAATGCTGGAGCCTCAAAACAAGACAAGGGGAAGAGAGTTGGGGTCTTGTGCAGCAGAATGGGGATAACTGCTCACGAAACGGAGGCCGAGTGAGGAAGCTAGTGAGCACCTGGGAGGTGGGAGGAAGGGCAGCACCTGTCGGGCGCTCGGTGCAGGTCTAGAGGTGGGGAAGCCCGCCACCTGTGGTCGTCAGCTGGAAAGGAACCAGACTTAACATGGGAACGCGTGCTAAAGGCTGTCACCGCTCGAGGCTCACACTAAAAGCAGTGCCTCCCACGGCGGGGACAGGGGACCTAGAGATAGCTGTCGGGATGTTGCAGAGTAGCTCCAAGAGGACAGGGACACAGACCTCCGCCTCCGGAGATGAGTGACTGATCGCTGATCTGAGAAGGCTCCAGAGGCCCTTCCCGAGAGTTCGAGCGTCGGAGTCTCTCGGGTCTCCGGAAGCATCGAGGGTGGACCAAGGCAAGCGGGGCAGGGGCCAGAAGGCAGAGCCCCCGCCGTTCGGCCTTCTCCTTTAGCGCTCCCAGTGCGTGCGTTTTTCCGTGGACACACTCTGGTCTCTGCAGCCGGGTTTCCCCCACCTCGCGCCTTCACACCCAGTTGCCGGCCTGCGCGCAGCGGCACGAGAGCAGCGGAGAAGTCGGCCCTAGTGCGCTCCGGGCCCAGGCGCTCTGGCCGCTCCGAGAGCCGGGATGGTACTGACTGCCGCTTCCCTGCTGCTCTGCCGAGCCGTGCGCCCGGCGTCAACGGCACTTCCATTCCTGGCGGGGGCGGGGACCGGCGGAGGGGACCAGTGCCCCCGCCAGCGCCGGTCTGAGCTCTGGCCCGTCCCGCCCCCCGCCGGCAGGGCGGATCCGCATCGGGGCCGGAGGGGAGGGTCCACCCAGCGGGTGTCCGGTGTCCTCTCCGCGGCCTCTCTTAGGCGTCGGGACTTGTCCGCGGAGGCGCAGCGGAGGCGATAGCTCGCTCCTCCTTGGCGCGGCTGCTGCGGAGCCGGGCGCTTGCTCGGCCGGGGCCGGCCGAACCATGCTGAGCTGCCAGCTGGTGAGGGCCAGCAACCTCCCCAGTCTGAAGAAGGACCGGCGCAGCGACCCGGTCGCCAGCCTGACTTTCCGAGGTGAGAGCCCCGTGGCCACCGTGCCCGCTCCCCCTCGCCACCCGCCAGCGCCAGCGCGCGCACCGCTGGTCGGCCACCCCAGCTAGCGCACTAACCAGGCCAAAGTTTTCTCCCCTGTCAGCAAGGACAGAAATCTCAGAGAAATCTCGGTTCTATCTTCTTCAGAGGGGGCGAGGAGGATGCAGTCGAGCAAGAAAAATGCCATGGTGCTCAGAAATTTTGGAAACCGAAAGCGCCGTAATATGTCGATAGTTGCACTTCTAAGACCGATACTCAGGGGTGGTACCTTGTGAGCCTTAGCAGGCTGTGATGAGGGTGGGTTGGAGGATGAATGCAGAGAGAGAATAGGATTGCTTTAAAATTGGGCGTGAAGACCGTGAGAGTTGTGTCTTGGTTTCATTCATTCATTCGTCCGTCTTTCTCCAACACTGGCCGCCTTGAATTCGTCTCAGTTGGAAGGAAAAGGGATAGAATAGGGCGGATATGGCCTTGATACAAGGAATTTTGAGTGTTTTAGGAAGTCTTTTAAAATGCCAAGATCCTAAATGCCTGTCCCCAAAGGACTCACACTCGCCCCCTTCTCAGCAGACACCCTTAACCCTCTCTTACAGGCGGACATTCCGGTGGGAGGAGGTGTCTCTGGAGGGGAAAGGGAAGAGGAAGGACCTGTCAAAATTAAGAGAAGGAACAATGGCTGTGAGTCAGGACCCCCAGTTCTGCAAAGAAAGATAATTAAGGAAAGGGGAGAGGGTTTTCCTCTTACAATATCCTGTGCCTTTGTGGAAGTACGAATATCCTGTGGTTCTGTGGAATTAAAAATTTGCGCAGCACAAAACGTAGTCAAAGGTAGAGGGATAAATGGCTGATGTTTTCAGGAGGCTTGGAAAAGGTGGGGACACCATGGCGGCTCTTTCATTCTGACCCACGATATCCATCTGCTCCCCCAGCACCCCAAAATATTGATAACCATAGATGAAAGACAAAGTTTGGCAAAGTGAGAACTAACTATAGCTTTTATTCTTTGTTATGGGATGGTTTTCATTTTATTTCTTTTTTGAAAAGTGTGAGTTGAAACAGTTTAGAAAACCTTTCTACTTCCATTAATTGGTACTATTCCTGGATGCCTACAATGAAAGGCAGTGTCAAGACGAGGTCCCTAGCTGTCCCTTAGGCTCAGACTCTGACTAAGCCATTCTTGTGTGAAATTATAGGGCCAACTGGCTGGGAAAGACTTCCCAAGGACCCTGAGCCCAGGGCCCTTTATCAGCCTTGAGTCTCCTAGATGCTTTGGATCTCTTCTGCATCTTTTCACCACTCTCTTTCCCTGGTTCTCCAACAGTTGTGTGGTGGCTGCTAATCTCCCTGTTCTGTAGGCAAGGAGATGGAAACCTGGGGAAGTTAATTAAATGCTGTGTCCCAACCATGGCAGGGAGCACTTGAGTGGGCAGTGCCCTTGGGTCCAAATCTATTGAGGCCCCTCTCTGCAGTTGAACCTGCCCAACTGAGCACGTGCACCTGTTGTCCTCTCCCCAGCTCTGCATTCCCCACCCTTTATAAGGCCTTACTATTTATTCCCACTGGTAAGCTCCTAGCAAAACTGAAATATAGTGGGATGTACCATTTCCAACTGTTCAAAGTCTGTTCATCTTTCAAAGCCCAGCTACAATGCCACCTTCTCCGGGAAGGCACCCAGGAGCCCCTTGACTGTCATCAGCCTCTCCTCTCTGGATGCACAGCATCTCGTTGCCCTCTGTCTCCACACCTTGTGTGCACTCTGGTGCACACACCCCGGCTGACCTGTGCTCAGTACTTTGCTCCATTGTTAAGATCACAGGGCAGTGCTGGCAAACAGGATGTATTCTCTAGTGTGTGCCCCTTCTGGCCCAGTTTCTCACCATCTTCCAGATGTGCCTGGGGGTCTCAACAGTCTGGGGGTAGTGGTCCTTATGTTTTACTGTGTCTCAGAGTCTTCTGGAGAGTGTACTTGACAGACAGATTCCTGGGTCCCCTCTGTAGAAGTTCTGATGCAGCAGATGGAAGTGACCTAAGAATTAGCACTTCCAAACCTGAGGAAGGTCATTTTGGAACCACATCTTGAGAGAAATTGATGTGAGATGTGGTGAAAGGTGAAATTAATGTGACTTCCCCCACACTATGGGGATATTCATGCTGGAGCTTGGGGCTGAGCGGATGCTTAGGGAAAGAGGCTGTTGGAATCAGACCCAGAATTTACAGATCCTTTAGCCTGGGGTACTTAGCCCTGGCTGCACATCAGAATTGCATGGCGGAGCTTTTGAAAGACCACAGCCAGACTCCTTGTTCCTCCTGTGTTGAAGCTGAGTTTCTGGGGAGGAGGGGCCCAGATACAGGTATTTCTAAAAAATCTCCAAATGTTCAGGAAGAGTAATTGTGGGGTGAGAAGCCTTGTTGGAGCCTGTCACAGCACAGAGGGGACAGGCCTGCTTGCAGAGAGCCTGTCACACTGTGTGCCGGGCTCCCATCCGGAGTCCGAGGTTCAGGCGCCTGGTCAGGCCCACTTGTCTCACAGTTGTTCCTGGCATTTCAGCTCGGATGTAATTTCAGGACCTGCTTCCCAAAATAGACTATGAGCTCTGGGAGGTTGGACTCTGAGGGTGCTTTTTTGGGTTCCATCTCTCAGGTCTTTAGGATAGAGGCTTTTAATGAATACTTACCATCCCTTTGTTCTTGTATTAATTAATTAGTTAAGTCCCTGAGCTGTGGTAGAGATAGTTCACTGACCAGCTTCGAGAATGAACAGCTTCATTTCCTACAGCATTTAATGATCTGTATCTCTCTTCTGCCCTCTCTATTTTCCACCCTCTACAGTCATGATTCATATCCTTTCATTCACTCATTTTGTTACTGAACAAATATTTATTGGGTATCTACTACATGTTGGGTGATGCTTGGGAGTCTGGGGATACATCCGAGAACAAAACCAGATCCCTGTTCCCTTAGAGCTCAGGCATCTAATTTCCTTGAGGGTCGGCTCTCCTGTGCCCCAACTTGGTAAATTTCTACCCTGCTTCCCCCAGGCTCACCAGCCAAAACCCAAATCATGTCTGCCCCTTCCTTCTACCTCCTCCCATCAGGTCCTCTCTTCCTCCCTCTGTCTTACCAGTTACTTCCTCTCCCTTCTCCCTCCCTTCTCTTCTATCTTCTGGGGAATCTTATAGAACCATCTGTAAGTGGACCCACATGACTTACCTGTATAGGGAAGGTGGGCTGCAGGGCCACTGGACTCTCTGAATCTGGATTTTTGAATAGTAAAAGTAACTTTAAAATATTGACAATAGCTCATTTTCTTTAGATGAACTTAGCACGTAGTCAGTGTAAAAAAAAAAAAGAATATATTACAGAAAGGAATGGGGCTTCCCTGGTGGCTCAGACAGTAAAGAATCTGCCTGGAATGCAGAAGACCCGTGTTCAGTCCCTGGGTCGGGAAGACCCCTTGGAGAAGGGAATGGCAGCTCACTCCATTATTTTTACCTGGAGAATCCCATGGACAGAGGAGCCTAGCGGGCTCCATGGGGTCATAAAGAGTCGGGCACGACTAAGTGACTAACACTTTCACTTTCATGAGGCAACAGTAAAAAGTAGCCCCCCACCCCTGCCATTCTGATGCTTCAAACTAACTCGTTAACAATTTGACATATTTCCACCAAGACTCTTCTTCCTCTTTTTAAAAAAAGCAATGTTAGTGTGAAATTTAACACCTAAGAAAGTGCATAAAATACACATGTACACTTTGGTGCAGTGGTTCTCAGTTGGGGTCAGTTTGTTCCTCAGGGGCATTTGGCAGTGTCTGGAGACATGTTGGGTAGTCACCACTGAGTGAGAGATGAGGTGCTATTGGGATCTACTATGGGGGGAGGCCAGGGATGCTGCTAAACATCCTAGAGTGCTCAAGATGGCCCCACAATACCCATACCAAGGAATTATCGAGGGCCAAGATTGAGGAACCCCACTTTAATGGATAAATTATGAAGGGAATACTCATGTACATTGCCCAGGTCAAGGAATTGAACCTTACTCGTCCTACCCATCCATCAGAAGTCCCCAGACCCCTTGCCTTTCTCTCTAGAGGTAATCCCATCCAGATATCTTTTTTTTTTTTTATATAATTTTATTTAGATATCTTTTTCAAATGTTTGCTTATTTACATTTTTACTCAGTAATAAGTCAGGGAGATTTTTGTATGTCAGTAAATATTCTACACACTTTTCATTTTTATTTTATTATATGGGTGCACCATAATTCAGCTAATCAACCCCCTCCCTATTGAGGAATGTTTAAGTTGTATCAATTTTTAATATTTATATTAAACTATATAAGTTATCAATTTTTAATATTTATATATGACTATATAAGTTACAGTGTCTCTGCAAGAAGTATCCTGGCAACTAAATCTTTGCCCAGATATTTAATAATTTCCTTTAGGTAAGTACTGGAAGTGGTGTTGCTGTGTCAGAGGTTATAGACGTATTTAAGATTTTGCTGTGTTTCCCA
Organism: Tragelaphus eurycerus; assembly: GCA_935064755.1. Classification (NCBI taxonomy): domain Eukaryota; kingdom Metazoa; phylum Chordata; class Mammalia; order Artiodactyla; family Bovidae; genus Tragelaphus; species Tragelaphus eurycerus. The sequence continues at coordinate 24,017,271 of CAKXYN010000016.1, forward strand.
AATTGCTCTCCTGATGATCTGTATCAACTTTACCTTCCCATTAGCTGAGTTTAGGGGCTTATTTTTTTGATAATTCTGCTAATACAAAGTGTAATCATGGAAATTTTTAACAATTTCTTAGGTTCAAGTAGTATTTGTGATGTTTCAATATTATTGCATGTTTGTATTTATTTCTTAATGAATTGCTTTTTTTAGTTAAAAGATTTTATTTATTTATTTATTTTTGACTGTGCTGGGTCTTCATTGCTGCGCGTGGACTTCCTCTAGTTGTGGCAAGCAGGAGCTACTCTCAGGTTGCCCTGCATAGGGTTCTCATTGCAGTGGCTTCTTTTGCAGAGCACAGGCTCAGTGATGCATGGGCTTAAATAGTTGCAGCTCGTGGTCACTAGAGCTTGACCTCAGTAGTTGTGGCATGCAGACTTAGTTACTCTGCAGCAGGTAGCATTTTCCTGGACCAGGGATTAAACCCTTGTCCCCTGCATTGACAGGTGGATTGTTAACCACTGGACTATTAGGGAAGTCCCTACTGCTTTTTAATTTGCCCAGTTTGGGAGGGAAGAGATGTTTGTCTTTTTCTTAGTTTATGAGTACTCTTTACATATTAAGGACATTAAGATTTTTCTCATCGGTGTTTCAAATATCTTCAGATATCTTTGATAGTTTCAAATAGAACTATCTTTCAAAGTTCTATTTGGCCTTTTGAGTTTAAAGACGTCTCTTCTCAGACAGCATTCCATCATAGCCCGTGTACCCACTTGCCACCACTCTTTCCTGACTACTTGTTTTCTGGAAAATATATTTTCAGTTAAGATTTAGAAAGGTGGAGATTGGGGTGGGAGTTCTTGAGATGAGAAGAGTAGGGCTCTCATAGGGAAGGTGGGGAGTGACTGCTGCCCAGTCTCAGGGTGTGCAGGCTTGAGTTGGGGAACAGGTGGCGGGCAAGTATCAGAGTTATCTGAGTCTGCTGACTCTTTTTGTTAGGGGGTGTCTGTGCTGAGAAGTAAAGCAGACCTTCTTTCAGCAGAAGCCAACGCTGGCTTTTCTCCATTCAATTTCCACCATGTTTCGGTTTCTGCTGGTAACTTTGAATTCTTATCGCTTTGCTTATTTAATGGGTATTCTAATAAGGTGTCAAGAGAGTGCCCAGGACAGAGCAAGTCCTCAATAAATATTTATGGACTGGATTTCCCTGGTGGTATAGTAGACAAGAATCTGCCTGTTAATAAAGGAGACAAGGGTTTGATCCCTGGTCCAGGAAGATCCCACATGCCACAGAGCAACCAAGCTTGTGCGCCACAACCAGCGAGCCCGAGTGCCTAGAGCCTGTGCTCTGCAACAAGAGGAATGACTGCAATGACCAGCCCAGGCACTGCAGCAAAGAGTGGCCCTCACTTGCTGCAACTAAAGAAAGTCTGCTAGCAGCAGCGCAACACCCAGAGCAGGCCCTGCTTCCCCCAGATATTTAAAGATATATTTGTGGAGCAAATGAGAGGCTGCATTGAGGCTGCTGGCAAGATCTAAAGGCGCCCCGCATCTCCGTAGTGGATCTGCTACCTGACTCGTGGGCAGAAACAGCCTGTCTCTCCCTCTCTGTGAGTCCCAGACGTCCCATCTCCTCTTCTGTCTGCTCCATCTCTAGGTGAACGGCCCCTCCAGCCACCCTGAGTGCATCCGTGTCAGAATCTGAGATGGGCTCTCCTGTTGCCCCAGCCCCCTTCCCTACCCAGTTGCTGGTCAGTAGACCCCAGGCCTGCTGCTGTGTCCTCACCATCTTCCCCCTGGAGATGATATCTCACCTAGCCCGATGTCTCCAGGCTTCATCCATGTGGCAGCCTATGTCAGAATTTCCTTCCTTTTTAAGGCTGAGCAATATTCCATTGTGTGTACAGCTCACATTCTGTTTATCTGTTCATCTGTCAATGGACATCTGGGCCTTGGTGCCTTTGAGATACAATGGGAAATGGACCAGTATTCCTCGGCCTTTGTGTGAGCCCTCTTTGGACAGATGTTAGAAACATGGGAACAGGTTACAGACTGTGATGTGTGCCCTCAGTGAAGACCCTTGCTTTGGCATTTATCTTCTCTGTGATCCCACCAGCTCTGAAGATTCCACTGAATGAGTGTTACAAAGACAAGCATTTTGTCTGCTTCAGAAATGTACCTTAAGAAAGCATCACTACGAACAAAGCTAGTGGAGGTGATGGAATTCCAGTTGAGCTATTCCAAATCCTGAAAGATGATGCTGTGAAAGTGCTGCACTCAATATGCCAGCAAATTCGGAAAACTCAGCAGTGGCCACAGGACTGGAAAAGGTCAGTTTTCATTCCAATCCCAAAGAAAAGCAATGCCAAAGAATGCTCAAACTACCACACAATTGCACTCATCTCACATGCTAGTAAAGTAATGCTCAAAATTCTCCAAGCCAGGCTTCAACAATATGTGAACTGTGAACTTCCTGATGTTCAAGCCGGTTTTAGAAAAGGCAGAGGAACCAGAGATCAAATTGCCAACATCTGCTGGATCATGGAAAAAGCAAGAGAGTTCCAGAAAAGCATCTATTTCTGCTTTATTGACTATGCCAAAGCCTTTGACTGTGTGGATCACAATAAACTGTGGAAAATTCTGAAAGAGATGGGGATACCAGACCACCTGATCTGCCTCTTGATAAATTTGTATGCAGGTCAGGAAGCAACAGTTAGAACTGAACATGGAACAACAGACTGGTTCCAAATAGGAAAAGGAGTATGTCAAGGCTGTATATTGTCACCCTGTTTATTTAACTTCTATGCAGAGTACATCATGAGAAACGCTGGACTGGAAGAAACACAAGTTGGAATCAAGATTGCTGGGAGAAATATCAATAACCTCAGCTATGCAGATGACACCACCCTTATGGCAGAAAGTGAAGAGGAACTCAAAAGCCTCTTGATGAAAGTGAAAGAGGAGAGTGAAAAAGTTGGCTTAAAGCTCAACAGTCAGAAAATGAAGATCATGGCATCTGGTCCCATCATTTCATGGGAAATAGATGGGGAAGCAGTGGAAACAGTGGCAGACTTTATTTTTCTGGGCTCCAAAATCACTGCAGATGGTGACTGCAGCCATGAAATTAAAAGACGCTTGCTCCTTAGAAGGAAAGTTATGACCAACCTAGATTGCATATTCAAAAGCAGAGACATTATTTTGCCAACAAAGGTTTGACTAGTCAAGGCTATGGTTTTTCCTGTGGTTGTGTATGGATGTGAGAGCTGGACTGTGAAGAAGGCTGAGCGCCGAAGAATTGATGCTTTTGAACTGTGGTGTTGGAGAAGACTCTTGAGAGTCCCTTGGACTGCAAGGAGATCCAACCAGTCCATTCTGAAGGAGATCAGCCCTGGGATTTCTTTGGAAGGAAATGATGCTAAAGCTGAAACTCCAGTACTTTGACCACCTCATGCGAAGAGTTGACTCATTGACTGATGCTGGGAGGGATTGAGGGCAAGAGGAGAAGGGGACTGCAAAAGATGAGATGGCTGGATGGCATCACTGACTCGATGGATGTGAGTCTGAGTGATCTCCGGGAGTTGGTGATGGACAGGGAGGCCTGGCGTGCTGCGATTCATGGGGTCGCAAAGAGTCGGACACGACTGAGCGACTGATCTGATCTGATCTGATCTGATTTGAAATGTACCTCAACCTTATCTTTGTGTAGGGGGAGGGAGTCTGTCCCATCACTGCTATGGGGAGACTGCCCACTTGTTCTGCCAGAGATTGGGGTGCTCCCTTCCACTAGTAACTCCCATCCATGTGTGTTCAGGCCTTGGCAGTGAGGGCAGTTCACAAGTGTCCTAGACCATTGCAAGGGGCTTGTCCCCACAAGTGCTTGATGTTCAATAGCTTGACCATGTCTGACTCTTTGTGGCCCTATGCACTGTAGCCCACCAGGCTCCTCTATGCATGGGATTTCCCAGGCAAGAATACTGGAGTGGGTAGCCATTTCCTCCTCCAGGGGATCTTCCAGACCCAGGGATCAAACCGTCATCTCCTGCACTGCAGGCAAATTCTTTACCAACTGAGCCATCCGGGAAGCCCTGTTCCCACAAGATGGGCTTGAAAAGGTGAACGAGCCGTGAGGCCCAGACGGCAGCAGGGACAGCAAGTGGCTGCTGACAGGTAGACCTCACCAGGTGGAATGTGGTTCCTCGTGTGAGGCCATGGCTGTCTGACGCTCAGGTGTCAGATGTGTGAGGCTCCTCTCCCCTGTGGAGACTGCTCAGCCGGGTAGCCGCAGGCGCTGGATGGCTGTCCTCTTAACTTCACCGCTCCGTGTCTCTAAGCCTCCTTTCCATATCCCCTCCCACAGCCCATGGTCTTAATCAGAATTGGCTCCAGTAGGGGGCTAGGACAATGTACTGTATCTTTTTCTGTTACATACCTTGCCTCTCAACATTTGAGGGCCAAGATTTCTTTGTCCTCCAGTTCTCCTCTGACAATCTTCCTTTAAGTGATCATTTCCAAACTTTGGGACTGTTATCTACAACAAGAAATGTATTTCACATCAAGATAGAGTACACACATAAGTATATATGTGAAAATATAACCAAAAGTTTTGAGTAATAGTACTTTCACATGAAAGATGTGCTCTGACATTTTCTTCTCTAGTCTAGCCTGTCATTAAAAAGACATATTGGTCAACTCACTCAGTTGATGTCATGGGCTGCTAATGGGTCCCATTGAGCAGTTTGAAAAAACATTACCCTACAGCCATGGGTGACTCTGGTAGGAATGTAGGGTTGAGGTGGGGTGGGTAGGCAGGGGAAAACAAGTGAAGAGTTTCCATGGGGCACAGAAGAGTCCTCCCATGGCAGGCTCACTCCTCATCACTGAGTCATTCAGTCTGGAGGGACACTCCAGGGTTCCAGCATGATTCTCACGGATGCCCGCCTGCCCCTACTTCTGCAGTCCCCTCTCCACACCCCTGGCAGGAGCTGTGAGTGCTCATCTATCTTTAACTATTGAGTCTGTTTATTTATATACATAAAGCCACATCTCTCAAGGCCAAAACTGATGATCAAGGACAGGAAAGGTCTGAATCCATGATGAGGAAGAAACTATCTCCTAATTAGCAGCCTGCTTTCCTTTTCCTCGGTGTCTGTAAGTCATGTGATCGTGCCGGGTTAAAGTTTCGTTTCTTTCTGTCTCTTCTTTGGGGCTGTAGAGCCTATTGGTGGCCCCTCCCTTCACATCATCCAGAGGGTCCCAGAGTCGGCCCTTCTCACTGGGACTTAGTGTAATCATATTGAGGGCCTTTGTTCTCATCTGCAGGGAAGGCAGAAAGTAGAAAATGTCTAGAGGACATTTTGCACAGGGCTTGGCACATGAACACTGCTAATTTACGACTAGCCAGAGGCACCAAGTTATGTTTCCAAGTGGACAATTCCAGAGAAGCTGCAGATGGAATTTTCCATGTTACTCCTGTAGGCCGTGGGAAGTTGATAGGGGAGGGGAAGTGAACACTTAGATAACATCTCATATCCCCTCAAAACCAATGAAGTAGAGATTCTTTTTTTTATTATCATTTTACTGCCAAGGGAGCTAAGGCTTTGAGAGGTGACAGGTTTTACTTTAGGTCACTTAGTAGTGCCTGCTGTTTGAATGACTCCAAAGCCATGTGTTTAACCCCAGCTGGAGCCACACCAACGCGGCTCACAAGGGGATTCAGAGCGATTCAGTCAGAGCAGGCCTGGGACACCTTTCATAAGATCACCGGGCACCCTAAGGACATCTCCCCCTCCGTTGTGCCTTCTTTAGCCCCTCTGTCTGTTGACATATAGCCAGACTGTGAATGTAGTCTCTGACGTTCCCTGAGAAGCGTGGCTCTGCCCTCTAGTGAGGTCGTGAACTCGCACCCAACTTGGGAAACAAAAGGACCCATTCATTTCACACTCAATTACTGGGCACCTTGCTATAATAATCCGACCACAGTGCGGGAGATCTGGGTTCGATTCCCGGATTGTAAAGATCCCTGAAGGGAATGGCTACCCATTCCAGTATCCTGGCCTGGAGAATTCCACCGACTGTATAGTCCATGGAGTCGCAAAGAATCAGGCACTACTGAGCAACTCTCACTTGCTATATTCTAGGGTTCCTACCACGAGTAAGGCATGGTGTCTGCCCTCTGAAGCTTGCACTCTAGTTGAGAGACAGACATAGAAGTGCAGCGTTGTCCTGCTGTTCGATATATGTTTTCATAGATTGCAACCATCTCTGTCTGGGGGAGTCAGGGAAGGCATATCAGAGCATAAACAACTGAGCTGGGCATTGAAGGATCAGTAGGAGTTCACTAGACACAGCAGACTAAGGCTCAGAGGGGAAGGCAGGGGAAGCAAACTCACACTTAATGAGTGTGCTGTGTGCCAGGCACCTCTCTCATCCTATCTTTTAATTTTCATGACAACACTGTAAAGAGATATTATTATGACCTTATGCTAAGTGGGTGGTGCTAGTGGTAAAGAACCTGCCTGCCAACGCAGGAGATGTAAGAGACGTGGATTTGATCCCTGGGTCAGGAAGATCCCTCTGGAGAAGGGCATGGCAACCTTACAGGTGAGGAAACAGATGTTCAATGAATTTCCTGAGAGGTTCTTCAACTGTGGTACATGGACCCATGGGGGAATCCCCAGAACTTTGAGCAGGTCAGCAACGTTAAACATATTTCCACAATAACACTAAGATGTTGTTTGCGCTTTTCACTGTGTTGATGTTTGTACCACTGGTGCAACAGTAATGGAACGTGAAACTGATGGTGCCTTAATACTAACAGGGCTTTGGCACAAAAGTTGTACTAGTTGTATTTTTCACCAAAGGTCCATCTAGTTGAACCTATGGTTTTTCCAGTAATCGTGTATGGATGTGAGAGTTGAACCGTAAAGAAGGCTGAACGTCGAAGAATTGATGCTTTTGAACTGTGGTGTTGGAGAAGACTCTTGAGAGTCCCTTGGACTGCAAGGAGATCAAACCAGTCAATCCTAAAGGAAATTGATCGTGAATATTTGTTGGAAGGACTGATGCTGAAGCTAAAACTCCAATACTTTGGCCATCTGATGTGAAGAACTGACTCCTCTGAAAAGACCCTGATGCTGGGAATGATTGAAGGCAGGAGGAGAAGGGGAAGACAGAGAGTGAGATGGCATCTCACTCAGAGTGAGAAGACAGTGAGTGGTTGGATGGCATCACTGACTCACATGAATTTGAGCAAGCTCCAGGAGTTGGTAACAGACAGGGAAGCCTGGTGTACTGCACACCATGGGGTCTCAAAGAGTCGGACACAACTAAGTGACTGAAAAACAACATGTAATTTGAAGGGGGAAAAAAAAGCCAATACTCACAGTTTGAAAAAGAAAAGCTAGTTTTATTGAAAAATGTCCCTGATAAAGCTGTGCAATCATTGATTTTATTAATCTTGATCCTGGAGTACCAATTTTTGTAATATTTTCTGTGTTGAGATGGGAAGTATGCCTAGAGCACTTCTGCTGCACCTGGGGAAATGACGATTGTTGCAAGAAAAAGCACTTGTGTGACTGCTCAGGTGGCATGTTGAACTAGCCTTTTGTTTTAAAATTTAAAAAATGGAATATTGTTTTTACTTGAAAGAATGACTGACAAGCTATGATTATTCAGACTTGGGCATTTGATAGATATTTTCTTGAAAATGAGTGAGTGAGCCTGCTACTTTAAACTGACATTTATCATTTGTTGCCCATCATAAAAGTTGAGCTTTCAAACAAGCATTGGAATTTTAGAACACTTCTGTCTTGCGTTTCCCAGTATTTAATGACTTTTCTGATGAGATCACTTCCCAAATGACCAACGCAAGATGTTACAGAGTCCTGCATGGGTAAAAGAGTTATTCAAAATGCAAGATAGGACAATAGATTTTAATGTAACAGTAAATGTAATTTTGGCTGTCTGGGGAGGCCTACAAATAGCTGTGAAAAGAAGAGAAGGAAAAGAAAGGAGAAAAGGAAAGATATAAACATCTAAATGCGGAGTCCAAAGAAAAAGAAAGAAAGAAAGCCCCAGTGAAAGAAAGAAAAGAGGAAAACAAAGAATGGGAAAGACTAAGGATCCTCAAGAAAAAGAGATACCAAAGGGACACAGCAAAGATGGGCACAATAAAGGAAGAGAGGTGGAAAAGAAGAGAAGAATAAGAAGAGGTGGAAGAAACAAGAGAAAAAAGAGCACGACCCAGAAATCAGACCTAGAGCCAGACATCTTGGACTGTGAAGTCAAATGGGCAGAAGCACACAGAAAGAGGAGAAAGCACCAAATGAGAAGCGGAAAGTGCACACGCCGAAAGAAGACTCAGCAGTGCCACAAGATGAAAAGTCAGTTTCACCCAATCCCAAAGAAAGGCAAGCAAGGAGTGCCACAGACAACACTCACTCACACGTAGTAGTAATGCTCAAAATCTCCAGCCAGGCCAGAGAACGACTCTATGTTCAAGCTTTTAGAAAAGGCAGAGGAGAGACAAAGCCAACACGCTGGACAGGAAAAAGAGAGCACGATAGCCAAGCCGAGACAAATAGGAAGGGACCAGACCACCTGATCCCCGAAACTAGAAACAAACTAGAACAACAGACTGTTCAAATAGGAAGGAACGTAAGGCGATATTTCACCATTTACCAGAGAGACCAGAGAAAGCGCACGGAAGAAACACAAGTTGAAAAGAGGAAAAATCAAACCCAGATAAGATGACACCACTCTATGGAGAAAGTGAAGAGGGGAAGCCCGAGAAAGGAAAGGGAGAGGAAAAGGTTGCAAGCCAACAAGAAAAAGGACGTCCACACACAGGAAAGAGGATGACCTCCCAAACACTGCAGAGGTGACCAGCAAGCGCACCGGGAAGACAAAGCAAAAAACACCAACAAAGGTTCGACAGTAAGGTAGTCTGAGAGAGAGGGAGAGAAGGGGGCGAAGAGGATGGGAAGACCGAGAGGAAGAGATACAGTCAAGAGACAAGGAGAGTGCAGGAACGCACCAGCGAGGAGGACCAGGAGAAGACGAGGGGAGGGATGAGGGAGGAGGAGAAGGGGAAAGAGGAGAGATGGTGGATGGCACGAGAGGATGCGAGTGAGGACCGGGAGCGGTGATGGACAGGGAGGCCTGGCGTGCTGCGGTTCATGGGGCGCAAAGAGTCGGACACGACTGAGCGACTGATCTGATCTGAAATGTAATTTTAATGCAGCTAACCTTTAAGTTTATGAAATACTACTTGTCAAGTTTTGGTGTAGTATGAGAGAAAAATATCCACAATTATCTGAAAACTTATTAAAATGCAACTCCTTTTCCATCTATATGTCTGGTTGGATTTTCTTCATAGATGTCAACTAAAACAAGACATCTCAATGGACTGAATGTAGACAAAGATATGATAATCCAGCTAGGCATTAAAGAGTTTTGCAAAAAGTAAACAGTGTCACTTTCCTTTTTCCTTTATTTTGGAAGTTATAGTTATTTTTCATAAAAATATGTCACTTATGTTAACATGTACTGGGCTTATTTTTGTTAATGTAAAATTAATTACCAAATAAAAAGTGCCTCAGTTTTAACCTCAAATACAGTAAAAGTCGATAGATACAAGTTACCTTAGTTTTACTTAAGCTCCTTAGGGTCCTTAATTTTTAAGAGTGACATTGTGTGACCAAAACCTTAAGAACTGCTGCCCTAGGGTCTCTGATAAAATAGGTGTTCTATGGTGATCTGTGTCATCTCAAAGTCCATGTGCTTTTCCCTCAACAATGATTTTCAGCAGGTGGTGGAGTGGGTGGGGCTCATCCTCTCCCCCTGGAGGAGATTTATCAGGACCTCTGAGGGGACTCAGGGGGCCTGAATCTTTGTCTTAAGTCTACCAATCCTCCGTTGGATGTTTCTTTACTCCTTTCTCTGTTGTTGCATGCATGCATGCTCAGTCAGTCGTGTCTGAGCTCCTCTGTCCATGGGATTCTTAGGCAAGAATACTGGAGTGGATTGTCATTTCCTTCTCCAGGGCATCTTCCTGATCCAGGGATGGAACCCGAGTCTCCTGCCTTGACAGGTGGATTCTTCACCATTGAGCCACCTGGGAAGCCATTGTTTCCTTCCTCCAAATCTGTCCCCAGACCTTGCTTGTGTCCTTGACCCCCGCTGCTCCCCTCTTCCCTTCCTGCTCTGAACTGGGCCATGGGGGCTGGACCTGCAGAAAGGAAATAGACAGTGCTCAGCCTCAGAGGACTCAGGGGTCCTGGGGGATGTTTCCAGAGGCTCAAAGGGTCAGTCCAGGTAGGACACTGTGAATGCTGAGCCGTCTGGGTGGAGCCACAGGCTTCTCACTGAAGGGTTTTGCACAGTTGGGGTTGAATCAGTGATCTTTCATATCCAACCCAAATATAAGTTCTGTGTCTGGCTGAACACTTTAAATTGTTTGCTGCTACTGCTAAGTCGCTGCAGTCGTGCCCGACTCTGTGTGACCCCATAGACGGAAGCCCACCAGGCTCCCCCGTCCCTGGGATTCTCCAGGCAAGAATACTGGAGTGGGTTGCCATTTCCTTCTCCAATGTATGAAAGTGAAAAGTGAAAGTGAAGTCGCTCAGTCGTGTCCGACTCTTAGCGACCCCATGGACTGGAGCCCACCAGGATCCTCCGTCCATGGGATTCTCCAGGCAAAAGTACTGGGGTGGGGTGCCATTGCCTTCCCCATTAAATTGTTTACTAAGCACAGAATCATTCCTGTCCTGATATTTAATGGAAAAGCTAGACACTTTTGGCCCCTCCTGTTCCTCTCATCCACCCCTCAGGCTCAAAGTCCAGAGGAAAGGCTTAGCAAGCTCCCGCCTGGGGCGCTCAGCAATGTGAGTTCTTGTCTCTTCCAAAGTCCTTCTGTGTCCCCTCAGCCCAGCCCTCACAAGCAGTAGAACAGCCTGTTTCAGATAGATGTCTTCAAGGTGAGAGACAGGAGGATTGGTTTTTAGATTGAGGTAAAATTCACAAACCCTAAAAGCCACCATTTTAATAATTTTAAAATGTACAGTGTAAATGATCTTTAGTATATTTACTATGTTATACAATCGTCATCATTATCTAATTTCAGAACATTTCATCTCCCCCAAAAGAAATCTCCATTAAGCATTCATTTGCCATTCCCATCTCCCCCTAGGCTCCTGGAAACTACTAACCTATTTTCTATCTCTGTGGATTTCCCTATTCTGAACATTTCACATAAATGGAGTCATACATTATGTGGAGATAGATTTTTTTAAAAGAAAAATGGAATATTTTCTATGAAGATCATTCATTCTTAGAATCAGAAACTTGACAATTTCAAGACTTTATTTAGAAAGTGAAAAAAGGGGGGGGAGAATTAGATTCTCTCTAAGTCTTGAAACAAACTCATTAAGAAGAGTCAGGCTGAGTTTGGGGGAGAATGGGGGTCTGACAAACTCATTAAGAAGAGTCAGGCTGGGGGGGAGAAGAGTCCCTTTGCTGTTCACCTGAAACTATCACAACACTGTTAATCAGCTATACTCGGATACAAGTAAAAAAGAAAAAAAAAGAAGAGCCAGGCTGGCACTTCCTTGGTGGTTCAGTGGCTGAGACTCTGAGCTCCCGGTGCGAGGGGCCTGGGATCCCTGGTCAGGGAACTAGACCTCACATGCGGCAGCTAAGAGTGCCCAGCCAAAGCTAAAGATCCCGTGTGCTGCAACTAAGAGCCAGAGCAGCAAAATAAATAAATAAAAATAAAATATTGAGAAAAAGAAGAGTTCGGCTGGGTTTTTTCCTTCAGACGGTCCTTCAGATGGGGCCGCTAGTTCTCCATCCCAGGGCGGAGAGGTGTGTGTGATTGGCATCGGGCTTTCACTGCAGACCAGGGGCATTCTCAGGGACCTGCGGGTTTTGTAAGGTTTTCTTTGGGGGCCGGCTGCAGTGCATGTCTGGGAACTGGCCCTCACTTGGGGAAGGTGCAGAGTGGGGTGTGTCTCTTCACTCACCCTCTGTGTCTCTTGTAGGTGTGAAGAAGAGAACCAAAGTCATCAAGAACAACGTGAACCCTGTGTGGAATGAGGTATGTCGTCTGAGGGACGAGTTGGGGGCTCGGTGGCTTTTCCAGTGGCGTTGTCATCCAGAGGAGGGGCTTTGGTCTGGCTTGCCAGGGAATTCTCTGGGCACCAGGAGCCCGGGAGGAGAGGCGGTGGCCTGGCCAGGGTCTGCCCTGTGCTGTGGCCACAGCATGGAGAAGAGTGAGGCGTGCACTGTCTCTGCTCCTCCCTGGCCAGGCCAGCCAGGTGCAGGCTGTGTTCAGCTCGCCTGTCTCCCTTACACAGGCTGTTGTCTTTACCCAGAGCCTCCTCCCCACGGCCCTCCCTGGCTCCTCCTCTGCCTCCTGCTGGCCTCTGCCCTTCTCCTCAACCAGCTTGCTTTCGTTTCCATTTTTAGTTTGGGTTACATTGAATGCATTGTTTTAGAAAAACTGACAATGTTTAGGTAATTTAAACCACAGGAAGTAATTGCCTGTTTGCAGTAACTTATCTGTGCAAATGATTTGCTTAAAGCATTTTGCAATAGCCTTTAACAATTTTAGTGACTAAATCTCTGTTGGGAGATGCTCATTTATTTGCTCACCAATTCAGGTTCTTGTTGGTCAGTTTGTTATCTGCTCAGAGATTCATCATTCTCTAATTGGCAAAAGAATTGGCTCCCATCAGCTGTATAACTTGCTCTTGTTTGAGACTTGGTCAGCCAGCTTTCTTTATATGGCTCCCTGGTCATCTTTGGAAGCCCTGGCTGCCTTGTGTGTGTAGGGTCAAGGTGCATGGGGTGCCTTTGCTCTGAGGAGGATCCTGGGATTATTGGAGGCCTATGTGGCACTAATGTGTGCTGTCACCAGGGGCCTGACTGCTCCATGAGCACTCTGATCTTGGTCCCCGAGGGCCCTGCAGAGTCACCTGGATTTTCCCCAGCTGTGCTCCTGGTGACTGGTAGAATTGAGTTGTGGGGAGGGGGTCACGGGGGTCTGGCCTCTTCTGCTGCCTTCAGCTCTCGCTGTCAACCTCTGAAGCTCTGGGACCCTGCCACTCACATATTCATTCTTTTGCTCGTGCATCCCTCCCTCCCCCAGCAGTGGTCGCAGATGCCCCTTCAGTGCCAAGGGGGAACCAGACACAGTCTCTTCTCTTCTAGGGGCCCACAGATTAAGACATCTTTTCTCCTTTTCTTCCAGGGATTCGAGTGGGACCTCAAGGGTATCCCCCTGGACCAGGGCTCCGAGCTTCTTGTGGTGGTCAAAGACCATGAGACGATGGGGAGGAACAGGTGAGGCCATGGTGACGGAGGGCTCTGTGACCTGTGGGTTTGTGTGGGTAAGGTCGCGGCAGGCACCGATTCCGGAATCTGGACTCTGGAGAGCTGGAGTTTAGTGAAGACCTACCACTAATGGGCCTGGCCCAGAGGAGGAGGGGAGAGGCTTGACTGCTGCGTCAGAAACTCAGCTGGGGGTGAACTGGCAGGGAAGGAAGATGGGCTAGAGTCAGATGTGAGTGTTTTTCCCAGGACAGCCTGTGCCCCAGGGAGCAGGGAAGAGAAAGCTCTCTGGGTCCTGCTGTAGCCCCAAGGAGCCTGGCACAGCCCTCTATCTCCACCCACTGCGGGAGACGGGCGAGCAGAGCAGACACTGGTGGGAGCGCTCCAGGAGGGCTTCATGCAAGAGGTGGGACTCGAGGTGAGAGCTGTGGTTTAGAAGTCAGGACAGTGATTGCGGTCCACACTGGCTGCCCACCATCCCGTGGCCATGTTTCCTGATGTCATTTCACATGTCAGTTTGTAGTGGGGAGGGTTTCCAGGCAGGGAAAATAGGAGGAGCAGAGTTCCAAGTTTTGTGGTGGTAAAAGTAGGCTCTTTGGCAGATGGTGGGTCCTTCCTCTTGTACTGAGCTCCTGGCCTTTTTGTGCTGGTGATCGGGGTGTGGGGAGTGGGCAGGGCCAGCCGAGCTTGCAGATTGATGGCCCTGTTGATTGCAGGGTGGGGTGGCCTGGGAGATACCAGGTGTGAGGGCACCCAGTGCTGAGCCTTAAATGTGATGGTGGGGGTTCAGCAGACCCTGCTGGGTCTGACGGTGCCAGCAGGAGTGGGTTCCTGCCCTTGGTGCCATTTGCCGATGTCTGGACCCAAGGATCAGGCATGGGCTTGGCTGTTTTGTGACCTGCTGACAGTGGAACTTTTGTTTGGGAACTGGGTGAGCTGGTGTCTGGGGCCCGGCTGTCTTTCCCTGGGATGGGGGAAGGGAGAAGGGAGGAGGTAAGATTCTGCTCTGGGGAAGGCCGACAAGGGTCTCAGGCTGCAAAATATCTGGGAAGTCTTAAATCTTAAAAAGCTTGGAAAAAACCCAACGGCCACAGTCTCTCTGTGGCTCTGCTGGCCGAGAGTGCAGAGCTCGGTACGTGTGGGGAGGACAGGGGTGCTTTCAATGTGCCCTCCCAAGGTAGGGCTGCAAGTGTGAGGCCCAGGGCATCTTGGGTCCATATTGTCCAGTCTGGACCTCAGCAGCCCCCACCTGCACAGGAGCAGGGTCTGGAATTAGTTCACACTAAACTACTCCAACACGGTCATTTTGTGGGAAAAAGGCAGCTTCTGACAAGTGTGGATGGTGGACCTGTGGGTGAGGGGGGAGCAGCGCTGAGGTAGTCCTGGAAGGCTTCTTGGAGGAGGGCCACACAGGCTGAGTCGGAGCCCAGGGTCGGCTTTGGAGAGGAGAGGAATGGAGGGCCTTCCGCTGTTCAGTCACACAGGGCCGCGGGCTAAGGCCTTACAGGTGGGACCGAGTCTCAGAACTTGTGCCGCCCAATGAGAGGGGAGTAGGGGGGCCCGACTGGGAGGGGGCCTCCAGCATTGGGCTGAGGATAATAATAGCAAATCCACAACAGCTGATGTTTACCGAGAGCTTAGCCAAGTGTCTGGTCCTATGCTGAGTCTGGGGTTGCTGTTATACTTGTCATCATTACAGAGGGAAATCGAGGCTCCAGGAGGCCGGGTGATTTCCCCGAAGGTTAGTGATGGCAGAGCTGTGATTGAAGGGTGGGTCTTCAACATGGTCAGAATCACGGTGTCCCTGCACCTCTCAGAGTCTCCCGGAAGCCCCAGGCGGGTGCTAGGCCCTTCTGGAAGGAGCTTAGCAAGGCAAAGGCATGCGGAGGAAATGCAGGTTTCATTTTCATGATCATATTCAGCATTCTTCAGGCCCCGTGGGGAGATTTCTAAGACCAGGAAGGCAGCAGGGTTCAAGAACACATTTTTGATCAGTTCAAGAGCCAGGCTGGCCCTCAGGGTGATACCAGGCCAGTGTCACACATGGATTGGCCTGGCCCTGGGGGTTGGAGGTCACAGGAAGGACAGGTTGGATCGTTCCTTGGAACCCTCTGGTTGGCCCCTGTGGGTGTCCTTTAGCTCCCAGGGGGAAGTCAGCTCTCTGAAAAACAGTTTCCCCCATGACCAAGTCACTGTGAGGCCAGTGTGCTGGAAATCAGTTCCTCAAACATCAGTCTGCAGAAGACCCAGTTGACAAAGCTTTCTAATTTAAACAGAAACTTCTTTCCCATAACTATTTTGATTGTTATTTTTTGAGTTTTACAAACATTTATCTTGATTTTTGTATTTCTAGCAGTTAAAAATTATTAATGGGCTTCCCTGGTGGCTCAGCTGGTAAAGAATCCGCCTGCAATGTGGGAGACCTGGGTTTGATCCCTGGGTTAGGAAAATCTCCTGGAGAAGGGAATGGCTACCCACTCCAGGATTCTGGGCTGGAGAACTATAGAGTCCATGGGGTGGCAAAGAGTCAGACATGACTGAGTGACTTTCACTTCACTTCAAAAATTATTAAACTTTAGTTCAGCTGAATTTAAAATTACCTTCACAAACACCTGAAGAATTTCAGGAATAATAGAGTTTTGGTTTCGTTGTTGGAGCTGTTGCCAGAGTGGGGTATGCAGGCTGGAGAGCAGTTTGACTGGATGGAAGGTGTAAGGGGGTAAGCCCGGTGGAGCGGCAGTGGGGAGGCAGGTACACACAGGTGCTTCTGTCAGGCCCCCAAGGTTGGACCACACAGCACATTCACTCTGCTCAGGAAATGGGAGAAAAGGATCCCAGATTTAAGTTATTAGCATTTCTAAGGCTGTGAAAGTGAGGAACCTTTCCAGGAAGCGACAAGAGCAGCCACAGGACATTTTACATTCTGAAAGATAAAAGGGGAAAAAATTAGTGAATTCAATTTAATGAACATTTTATGTGAAACACCTACTTACTACCCTGAAGTTGTCAGTGTCTGGTCAGGAAGCAAATAGGGAAATAATGGGTGTTTCGGTGACCCTTGCCATCAGACTGTCCTTGGTGTCAGTGAGGTCCACAGGGTTGTCACTCAGTGGTCCCTTCACCCCTGGCCGTCCTGGGTGCTCTCTGAGCCCCACCAAGGGTCTTTCCGGTCTTCTTCCAGCAAAGCCTCTGCCTCCTCTCTGCCTCCTCTGCAGAGGCTCCCTCTACCTCCTCTCCTTCTGCCAAACCTCCATCCTCTGCCTCCTGCTGTTCCTAGAGTCTCCTCAATGCCTCACGCATTCTTTCCAGCCCCTCACTTGCACCTCTGTCTCCAAAGGTCTTTGGCTTTGATCACTTTCCCTCCTGGCCCCTCTCCTTTTATCCTTTCTCTCCTGTGACTCTTCCCCCACTTCCACTCTCCTCTCTTTCCCCTTAGTTTCTGTGTTTCCCCCATGGCTGTTGGTGGTTCTGAGGGACCTTGTTGTGCCACACTGATCTGCTGGCCTGGAGTGGGGTCTTGGAATCTCTCAGGAGGGGAACCTCTCAGGGCCATTACTATCTCTGGGCCATTTAGCACCTCGCCCATGCTGAACCAACTGCAAGGGTGGATCAAAACTCTGTGTCCATAAAGTCAGATTTCAAGTGCAAAAAGGAAGCATCACTCTTCTGGATGGGAGACACTTGTGCCAACCCAGCTAGGGTGGGTCCTGGACTTGTGTCCCAGGCTGCATTCAACAACTTCCTGTTTACTCTGGGCTTCTCAGAAGGATGTTGGAGCGGAAGCTGACCTTGATCCCTGACCAACTGCTTGACCGCTGGAACATTGAGCCCAGAAGTTCCCAATCCAGGCTATGAGACACAGTAGCATCATTGACAGTTTTGACACAACACACCAGTGCCTGGCCCCATCTGCGAGTTCTGACTTAACTGGGGCCAGGGCCTGTGCCTCATTACGAACTGCCAGGTGTCAGGAGTGAGAACCAGGCATCTCCACTCTAGACCAGTGCTGCTGGATAGAACTTACTGAGATGATGAAGTCATTCTGTGTCGGCTAGTGTAACTGAGGAACTGAATCTTAAATTTTACTTAATTTAAATTTAAATAGTTCATTTGCATGTGTAGTGGCTCTTTGCTGTGTGGGACAGTGCAGAGCTCCAACCCTGGGTGCATCTTAGAATGACTTAGGAGCTTTACGATAGATCAGTGTCTGGGCCCTGCAGCAAACTGATTAAAGGAGAAGCTAGAGTCGAGTGCAGGCCTCAACACTTCTTGAATCTACACAGGGGAGGCCAGTGTGCATCAGGGCTGAGCACCCAGTACAGGAGCACAAGGAATGGCTCTGTTTTTTTCATGGACTAACTAAGAAGTAAATATAATTCTTGCCATAGTTTACTGATGTAGTCATTTGTAGAAATGATTACCATACAATAATCATGGACAAAATTGTTAAGGAAATGAAAAGACTGACTGAGGGATTCAATTGGTAACTGTAAACATTGGCCTGAGAAAATTAGACTTAACAGAATTCCACAAAAGAAAACTCAAGAATGGGAGAGACCTCTAGTTGATAAAGCTTGATATGTACCAAAAGATGAAAAAAAAAGAAACAACTTTGCACCAAATCTGTGTTGGGAAATGTAATAGAAAATAATTGTTACCAATGACAATAATTTAGGTAAAATAAAAATGAAGATCATAAAAAGGAAAGAGTTTAATTACACTGTATAGAAAATACATCAACAAATGAAATGGGTTTAATTTAATTTGTTCTGAAAAATACCTTTCCAGTGGAAATTAATTACTGTAGGTGTATTTTTTAAAATTTTAATGTTTGATAAATATAAATATGGAAGCAAAAATATACATAGGGTCAAAGTATCCACTTGTCAAAACACTAGGGTTACAGAATTCCCTGGTGATCCAGTGGTTAGAATTCTGTGTTTTCCTGTTTTCACTGCTGAGTGTCTAGTTTGATCCCTGATCGGGGAACTGACATCCCACAAGCTGAGAGGCACAGCAAAATGAAAAACAAGAAGCATAAAACATTTGTGTTAAAATGATGCTCATCTTGACTACGGTAACTCACTGGCTCCAGGCCTAGCCAGGCCTGGGGTAGGGTGGCCAGATTCAACGGAGAAACATACAGGACAGACAGTTAAGTTTGAATGTCCCAAGTGTTGCATGAGACATATTAAGAAATTCCCCATTGTTTATCTGAAATGAAAACTTAACAGGCAGTAGTGTACTTGATCTGGCAACTCTACCCCAGGGGGCCTGTGCACCCAGGCCCTCCAATCAGATAGTAAAGAAGGAGACCCAGGTTGACACCAAGAATTAGCTAGAAGGCACATTACTGTTTTCAGGAAGCATTCCTTTAGGCGCTCACAATGGCATTTTCTTTGGACAAGCGTGGTCCACCCCCAACCTTTCAGCAACCTGGTGACTCTATAAAGTGGGCCATTGAGGGCTCTCAGCCACACACAGAGCCTTGCCTGCCTCCATCTGCCCTGTGACCGGGGTTGCCTGTGTGGAGTCTGCCACTGAGGGGGGCCCAGAAGGCAACTCCCCACGCATGGTGCTCCCCGTCCTTCCTCCTCAGCTGCTCCTCCTCCCACCCCCTCGCTGGGCTCCGTGAGCTGGTGGAAGGGAACCAGGATAGACTTTGGGAAGATGTGCAGTCTAGTCGCAACAGCCTGCTGCCTTGGGCGGGTCCTCCTTGGGCCTCCGTCCCCTCCTCCTTACGGAGCGTTAACTCAAGTGCACAGGCCCCTCTCAGGGCCCTGCAGAGGGCTGCTCCATGAACGGCAGTTGGCACTTCCTCCAGGCACATTTCCTTTTTGTCCCTCCTTGTGCTGCCTCTGGCTGTCCCGGGTGCTTTGAGTCCCACTGCCCCAGCCCTTTCCCATCAAAGGCTCCTCTCAGCTGTCATTGAAAAAGACTCATTCATACTGAAGTGTTGGTGGCAGCCTGTAGCTTAACTTTTGCTTTTTCTTAGAAATGTTGGGGATGCTGCTTTATTCCCCAGGCTCTGCTTAGACCAAAAAGAGAAATGATAATGGTGAGGGGTTAGGCACCACGGTGGGCTGTGAGGAGACATTTTGGGAATGGTGGGTCTTCCTGACATAGGTGACTGTCTCCTGTAAGGACGGCGCTGAGTAGGTCTTGGCTCCCTCCCACCCCGGGTGGAGGTGGAAGGGGTGTCCTGGTATCTTCTGGGACAATGGGCTTAATCTGTTGAGGGAAAATGGGGGTTTCCAGGAAGAAGCTGAACATGAGTCAGTCGCATGCAAGAATGTAAGGAAGGCCGCAGAGGCGCCTGGGGGAGCAGGTCTGGCCAGTGGGTGTCTGCCACTCACCCCTGGAGTGCGTTGATGTGGCTGAGGGGTCCCATCCTGGCAGGAGCAGGTGGTCTTGGTCCTCTAGGTTTTGCATAGCTGAGCAGGGCAGCAGTGGTGGCTGGCATGACTCATGGTCAAAGCTTATCTCAGGAACTCCTCTGTCAGCAGTGAGTCTCATCCCGGCACTGCCTGTGACCTGGACCTCTCTGAACCTCTGTTTCCTCATCAGGACAGAGGCAATAACCGCACCATAATGCAGAGTTGGTGTGGGTGTTTTAATGCCTACCCCATGCTTGGCACATTTAAGGTGCCCAGTATGTGGCAATAGCAGAATACATATGGATGGACATAAGAAACCACACCAGCTTGTGAATATGGCAGCGAGCACGTGCTGCATGTGGACACGTGCTGTACCTCAATTTGCACACATTCTTGTATTTATTTAGCTGTGTCAAGTCTTAGTTGTGGGCGCTGGATCTCCCTTGCAGCACTAGGGCTCAGTAGTCCCCCACCATGTGGAGTATTAGCTTGACCATCGGGGATCAAACTTAGGTCCCTGCACTGGAAAGTGGATTCTTAACCATTGGACCACCAGGGAAGTCCCTGCACATATTCTTCTGTTTAAAAAAAATTTACAGAAACCTCACAAGAGTACAAAAATTATTTTTAAAAACATAAGCGTAAGTAAGGTCCATTCTTAAAAGGTTATAAGGAAAAAGTCACGTTCTCCCATTCACTCCTTCCCTTCCCTACAGTGATGTCCACTGTTGATCATTTGGTGTGTGTCTTCTTCATCCGTGAGCATCTGTTTACATACAAGTATATACATTTACTCACACAAAAGTGAGTCACGCATGTAAAATGGTCCCCGTCGTGTTTTTCGCCATTTTATCGTGGACCGTTTTCCCAGATCAGAGGGTGCTGATCAACCCCATTTTCAGTAGTCGTGTTTCATTCCATGGTGTGAGTGTACCATAATCTATTCCATTGTGCCCTTATCCACATTGGAGAAGGAAATGGCAACCCACTCCAGGGTTCTTGCCTGGAGAATCCCAGGGACGGGGGAGCCTGGTGAGCTGCCGTCTATGGGGTCGCACAGAGTTGGACACGACTGAAGTGACTTAGCAGCAGCAGCAGCCCTTATCCACTGGTGTCTAGTTTCTTTCTTGGTTTTTCACTGAACATCTTTAACCAAATGTTATTATGTTCTTACACTGTTTTTCCTTTAGGATAGGTCCTTAGAAATGAAATAGCATTTTCATCAGTTCTGACAAATGACTTTTCAAAAAGATGTCCTGGTTTACATCTATCAACAGTATTAAAAAAAAAAAAATCAGTGTCTTATGTTTGCTAGTGTTTTCTTGATTGCTGGTAAAGTTGGGCGTCTTTATTGCCCAGTCATGTTTCTTCTTCTGTCAGTGGCCTGTCCTGTTTTGAGCTGCTTGCTTTTTTCTTACTCATTCTCAGTAGTTTGTACATGTGGGATCTTGTCAGGAATATTGACTCCCAGTCTGCTTTAAGTGTGGAGGGTATTTTCTCTCTGTCTTTCTGTTGGTTGCTTTGTCCTGGTGTCTTTCTTACACGGGCATGGATGTTCACCCAAATGTGCCTGTGCGCATAGGCATTAAGAAAGGCAGAGAGGCAGTCTGTTGTTGCTACAGGTCGGGGAAAGTAGGCCTGTGTTCCACTTCCAGGTTTCAGCAGGCCAGTCGGCTGGCCTCCCGAATCCTTGGGAGGAAGGTGATTTGTTTCTTTATGACTGCTCTGGGTCTTTGTTGTTGCATGGGAGCTTTCTCTGGTTGCCGCGCGCGGGCTTCTCGTGGTGGGTTCTCTGGTTGCGGAGCAGGGACTCCCGGCGTGCAGGCTTTGGCAGCTGTGGTTCATAGCCTCGGTAGTTCCACTGTGTAGGCTCAGTAGTCGTGACACATAGTCTCAGTTGCTCTGAGGCACGTGGGATCCTTCTGGACTGAGGATCGAACCTGTGTGCCCTGCATTGGCAGGTGGATACTTGGCCACTGAGCCACTGGGGAAGCCTGGCAGGCAGACTCTTAACTACTGGACCACTCGGGAAGTCCGGGAGGCAGTTTTGAGGCAGGAATATTTATAGTTCCCCATCCTCTTGTTCCCAGCATCCTCAGAAGCACTGACCATATCCTTATTTTCCAAGGATTTTTATAACTATGCATTTTGTCCCGGATTCTATTCAGGATATCCCTGGGTTTCAGAATAGTTTTTCTTTTGTCTTTTTTTGGACTGAAGTGGACAACTAGAGTTATCCTGGGCACCCCTGGGGAATCAGATCCTGGCAGGAAGGCCGCCAGAGGCCAGGCAGACTGGGGTGTGTGTGTGTGTGTGTGTGTGTGTGTGTGTGTGTGTGTGTGTAATATCCGGCTCTTCTCATTTCCTGCTCCTCATGGCTAGGTATGCATGGCTGGAGGGACCACCACTCATGGTGTCTCCTCACCGGTGTCCTTAAACTTCCCCTGAGTCTGTGTTCCTGCATGTGTGTGTGTGTGTGTATGTGTGTCCGCCAGATCAGGGGCTATCTGACTTTCCTGTTGTGCTAACTCACTAGATCTAATGAGGAGGGTGCAGCTGAGGCACTGATGGATGGGTCTGCGTGGTAACACGTGTGTTTTTATGCGTGTGTGTGTGCGTGTGTGTGTGTCTGTGTGTGTGTGTGTCTGCCAGGTCAGGGGCTATCTGACTTTCCTGTTGTGCTAACTCACTAGATCTAATGAGGAAGGTGCAGCTGAGGCCCTGATGGATGGGTCTGTGTGGTAACACTTGTGTTTTTAGTTGACATGTCTTTTTCTTAGTTTAAAAGATAAAGAATGAGAAACTGACACATGGAGACCCTTCTAGAGTTTTTCTGGGGAAATAATTTCAAACCCAGAGAAATTTCAAAAATAGAACGAAGAACATTCACACGCTCTTTACTCAGATTCACTTATTGATAATGCTCTATTCCATTTTTTTAATTCCCCCACTGTCTCCTCTCCTTCCTTCCTCTTCTTTTCTCTCTCTCCCACTTGAGGGTAAGTTTTACTCATCATGGCCCTTTATCTTTAAAGACTTCCATGTATATTTCCTAAGAGTAAATATTTTTTTACATAAGTGCAGTAAGTTACCAATTTCAGTAAATTTAACACAGTTGCCTACTTTAATCTACTGTTTATATTTTAATCCCATCAACTGGCCACATTATGTCTTTTATAGCACTCCCCCACCCCTCTTTTCCTGTACAGGATCCCCGGTCTAGACTCTCACACTGAATTTCATCATCATATTTCCATAACCTCTTTTACTTTGGTTCATTTCCACAATTGTGACAATTTATATTTTTGAATAACACGTGTGTGTGTGTATGTGTGCTTAGTTTCTCAGTCATGTCTGACTCTTTGCAACCTCATGGACTGTAGCCCACGAGCTCCTCTGTCCATGACATCCTCCAGGCACGAATACTGGAGTGGGTTGCCATTTCCTCCTCCAGGGGATCTTCCTGACCCAGGGATTGAACCCAAGTCTCCTGTGTTTCCTGCATTGCAGGTGGATTCTTTACCTGCTGAACCATCCAGGAAGCTTTGCATAATATAATACCTCAATTAAAAAAATCGAATATTCCTCAAATTAAAAAAGAGTAGTCCTCATTTGGAGTTAGTCTGATATCTTTCTCATAATTAGATTTATGATCAGATTGGGTTACTGACTCCTGGCTGGAACCTGTCATAGTTTATCTCCTAGTTGCGCCATAGTTGTGTTTCGTCTCAGGATCTGGAGATACACGGTATCCCTCCTTGGTGATATTCATTTCAATCACCTGTCAAGGTATTGTCTAATTTTTCCATTGTGTCTTTACTGTTGTTTTTTCCTCCTTGAAGCATATTAAGAGACACGTTAATACTCTGCAAATATCCTGCTCCTCATCAAAATATCCCTCTAGATTTAACATCCACAGGTGCCTCTTGACTGATTCAGTCTTAACCATGAAGGTTGTGAACTGGTTCTCCATTGCCAGCACTCCCTTCGTAATTTACCAGTCTGGGCTGTGGAAGCCTTTCCCGTGGGAGGTTGTTGTCTTCTTTGGACCGCTGCTCCTGTTCATTCTTCAGCTCATGGCACCACGGCATAGGGGAGACCTGGAGTACTGATGGGGGATCTGCACCCTTGCAGGTGTGGAGGCCACTTTCAGCAGAAGAGCCTCTCTCTTAGGGTCCCTCAGCCATGCCTGCCACAAGCCCAGCTGCCTCTCTCTGGCTGGCTGATTTCTCTGTTCCCCACACAGGACCCTTCCCTTCCTGCCTCTCATCAGTTCCCTAGAGGAGGGGCAGGCACTGGGAAGCACCAGGGGCAGTCAGGAGGCAGAGGGGTGAGAGGAAAGGATGTACAGGAGCCTTTACTGTGGTTTCCTCAGAAAAGAAAGGGCTAGGCAGGGTGAGCAGAAAGCGAAGAGGAACTAAAGAGCCTCTTGATGAAAGTGAAAAAGGAGAGTGAAAAGGCTGGTTTAAAACTCAACATTCAAAAAACTAAGATCATGGCATCTGGCCCTACCACTTCATGGCAAATAGATGGGGAAACAATGGAAAGAGTGACAGACTTTATTTTGGGGGCTCCAAAATCACTGCAGATGGTGACTGCAGCCATGAAATTAAAAGACACTTGCTCCTTGAAAGAAAAACCATGACCAACCTAGGCAGCAGAGACATTACTTTGCTGACAAATGTCCGTCTGGTCAAAGTTATGATTTTTCCAGTGGTCATGTATGCATGTGAGAATTGGACCATAAGGAA
This sequence comes from Tragelaphus eurycerus, assembly GCA_935064755.1. Classification (NCBI taxonomy): domain Eukaryota; kingdom Metazoa; phylum Chordata; class Mammalia; order Artiodactyla; family Bovidae; genus Tragelaphus; species Tragelaphus eurycerus. The sequence continues at coordinate 24,041,710 of CAKXYN010000016.1, forward strand.
AGCTGAGTGGTGAAGAATTGATGCTTTTGAACTGTGGTGTTGGAGAAGACTCTTGAGAGTCCCATGGACAGCAAGGAGATCCAACCAGTCAATCCTAAAGGAAATCGATCCTGAATATTCGTTGGAAGGACTGATGCTGAAGCTGAAGCTCTAATACTTTGGTCATCTGATGTGAAGAAATGACTCCTTAGAAAAGACCCTGATGCCGGGAAGGATTGAAGGCAGGAGGAGAAGGGGACGACAGAGGATGAGACAGTTGGATGGCATCACCGATTCGATGAACCTGAGTTTGAGCAAGCTCTGGAAGTTGGTGATGGACAGGGAAGCCTGGCGTGCTGCAGTCCATGGGGTTGCAAAGAGTTGGACATGATTGAGCCACTGAACTGAACTGAACTGAGACAGGTTGAGTGGGTTTAGGAATGGCTGTGAAAGTGTTAGCCACTCCGTCATGTTTGACTCTTTGTAACCCCTAGGAACTGTAGCCTGCCAGGCTCCTCTGTCCATGGGATTCTCCAGGCAAGAATACTGATGTGGATCGAACATGGGTCTCCTGCATTGCAGGCAGATTTTTTAGCATCTGAACCACCAGGGAAACCCTTAGGGATGGCCGGTCTGAATAATGTCAGCGGGCTCTGGGGTGCTGGGCTGCATGGAGTTTTGTGTGCCTGGTCCTGGGGTTTCAGGGCAGGGCAATGTTGGCTGAGTGGGAGCACTCTGTAGAGGAATGGTGGGGGTGTGGGCTCTGGACTGGTTGGTTTGCATATGAAAGGTGCAGTTGCCAGTGAGTCCTTTACTGTCTCTAGGAATTGGCCAAGTGAGCAAAGCCTTAGATGTCAAAATATGTCATGAAAATATAGAAAATAAGAAGGCATGATTAATACATCTTGGAATTAGATTTTTTTGAAAAAGATTGAACCAAATCAAATTTATAGCCTGGGTTCCTGTTTCCATGGATGAGGCAAACCAAGGATTTTTTTTTTGTCTCTCACGATGTGCTCACAGGGCTCCGAGGTATGTCCGCTAGTCCATGATTGGGTCTAAGGCCAGACCTTTGGAGTCTGGCTCTGTCTATTATTTGTGTGAAATCAGAAAAGTTCAATGCCTTTCTGGGTCCCAGTTTCCTCATCTGTAAGATCAGATCAGATCAGATCAGTCGCTCAGTCGTGTCCGACTCTTTGCGACCCTATGAACCGCAGCACGCCAGGCCTCCCTGTCCATCACCAACTCCCAGGGATCACTCAGACTCACATCCATCAAGTCAGTGATGCCATCCAGCCATCTCATCCTCCGTCGTCCCCTTCTCCTCCTGCCCCCAATCCCTCCCAGCGTCAGAGTCCTCTCCAATGAGTCAACTCCTCGCATGAGGTGGCCAAAATACTGGAGTTTCAGCTTTAACATCATTCCTTCCAAAGAAATCTCAGGGCCGATCTCCTTCAGAATGGACTGGCTGGATCTCCTTGCAGTCGAAGGGACTCTCAAGAGTCTTCTCCAACACCACAGTTCAAAAGCATCAATTCTTCGGCGCTCAGCCTTCTTCACAGTCCAGCTCTCACATCCATACATGACCACAGGAAAGACCATAGCCTTGACTAGTTGAACTTTTGTTGGCAAAGTAATGTCTCTGCCTTCGAATATGCTATTTAGGTTGGTCATAACTTTCCTTCCAAGGAGTAAGTGTCTTCTAATTTCATGGCTGCAGTCACCATAAATTGAACTAACGCCAGGGCACCACCGCACCGCTGTGACAGGTATACTTGTAGAGTGCTTGGCGACGTATCTAATATACACTCAGTCAGGAGGCAGGCAGCTGTTGGTAGAATGTAAGTTCCATGAGGTCAGGCCCAGTATTTTGTCTGATGTGTGAAATAAGTATTTGTTGAATGAGTAAATTATAAAATTTAAATAACATTTTTACACTTCATTTTTAAATTTAATTTTTTAGTTTGTAAAAAAATTTAAGGAGCTATAAAACCAGAAATGATTTTTAAAAATGCAGTGAAATTCTTCCCTTTGTTTCTCCATCTGGTTCCCATTTTTCTCCCATGGTTATAACTGTTTTTTGTTTCTTCTCTATCACTCATATTATTGCTTAATCACCAGTATAAATTCTGACTTTCCTATTTTTACACAATAGCTGGTATATTTATTTATTAAAATAGACTTTTTTGTATTGTGGTAAAATATAACATGGACATGGAACAAAAGACTGGTTCCCAATAGGAAAAGGAGCACATCGAGGCTGTATACTGTCACCCTGCTTATTTAACTTATATGCAGAGTACATCATGAGAAACGCTGGGCTGGAGGAAGTACAAGCTGGAAACAAGATTGCTGGGAGAAATATCAATAACCTCAGATATGCAGATGACACCACCCTTGTGGCAGAAAGTGAAGAACTAAAGAGGTGGCTTAAAGCTCAACATTCAGAAAACTAACATCATGGCATCTGGTCCCATCACTTCATGGCAAATAGATGGGGAAACAGTGGAAACAGTGACAGACTTTATTTTTTTATGGGCTCCAAAATCAGCAGATGGTGACTGCAGCCATGAAATTAAAAGATGCTTACTCCTTGGAAGGAAAGTTATGACCAACCTAGACAGCATATTAAAAAGCAGAGACATTACTTGGTCAACAAAGGTCCATCTAGTCAAGTCTGTGGTTTTTCCAGTGGTCATGTATGGATGTGAGAGTTGGACTGTAAGGAAAGCTGAGTGCCGAAGAATTGATGCTTTTGAACTGTGGTGTTGGAGAAGACTCTTGGGAGTCCCTTGGACTGCAAGGAGATCCAACCAGTCCATCCTAAAGGAGATCAGCCCTGGGATTTCTTTGGAAGGAATGATGCTAAAGCTGAAACTCCAATACTTTGGCCACCTGATTCAAAGAGCTGACTCATTTGAAAAGACCCTGATGCTGGGAAAGATTGAGGGCAGGAGGAGAAGGGGACAACAGAGGATGAGATGGTTGGATGGCATCACCGACTCAATGGACATGGGTTTGGGTGGACTTCAGGAGTTGGTGATGGACAGGGAGGCCTGGCATGCTGCGGTTCATGGGGTCGCAAAGAGTCCGACATGAGTGAGCGACTGAACTGAACTGAAGATATAACAATTACCATCTTAACCATTTTTAAGTATATAGTTTAGTGATATTAAATACATTAGCATTGTTGTGTAACCATCATCACCATCCATTCCTGTAACTCTTTTCATCTGTAAAACTAAAGCTTTATACCCATTAAACAGTAACTTCCCATTGTCCCCTCCCTCCAGCCTCTGGTAACCAGCATTACACTTTCTGACTACTCTAAGTAACAGGTAGCATATTATACACACTTTTTTGAACTTGGTTTTACACTTAACAATATATGTTTTAAAAAAATCAATCAATATTAAAAAAAATTGAAATATAGGTGATTTACAGTGTTGTGTTAATGTCTCCTGTGCAGCAAAGTGATTCAGTTTTACATGTATATATATTTTATATCTATACACATACACACAGACACATACTGTTTTTCTAAAATATTCTTTTCCATTATGATTATCATAGGATATTGAATATAATTCTCTGCGCTATATAGTAGGACCTTGTTGTTTATCCATTCTATATATAAACGTTTATATCTACTAATCCCAGCCTCCCATTCAACCTACCCACCCCCAACCCTCTCCCCTTGGCAACCACCAATCTGTTCTCTATGTCATGATTCTATTTCATAGAGAAGTTCATTTGCATCATAGTTTAGATTCCACATATGAGTGACATCACATGGTGTAAATGACATCATTCTTTTTCTGCTTCACTTAGTATGAAAATCTCTAGTTGCATCCATGTTGGGCTTCCCTGGTGGCTCAGACGGTAAAGCGTCTGCCTGCAGTGCGGGAGACCCGGGTTCAATCTCTGGGTTGGGAAAATCCCCTGGAGAAGGAAATGGCAACCCACTTCAGTACTTTTGCCTGGAAAATCCCATGGACTGAGGAGCCTGGTAGGCTACAGTCCATGGAGTCGCAGAGTTGAACACGACTGAGCAACTTCACTTTCACTTACTGTGAAATGGCATGATTTCATTTTTTATGGGTTAGTAGTGCTCATGTTGGGGAAGGCAATGGCACCCCACCCCAGTACTTTTGCCTGGAGAATCCCATGGACGGAGGATCCTGGTAGGCTCCAGTCCATGGGGTCGCTGAGAGTTGGACACGACTGAGCGACTTCACTTTCACTTTTCACTTTCACGCATTGGAGAAGGAAATGGCAACCCACTCCAGTATTCTTGCCTGGTGGAGTGGAGCCTGGTGGGCTGCCGTCTATGGGGTTGCACAGAGTCGGACACGACTGAAGCGACTTAGCAGCAGTGCTCATGTGCCACCTCATGCAAAGAGTTGACTCACTGGAGAAGACTCTGATGCTGGGAGGGATTGGGGGCAAGAGGAGAAGGGGACCACAGAGGATGAGATGGCTGGATGGCATCACTGACTCGATGGATGTGAGTCTGAGTGACCTCCGAGAGCTGGTGATGGATAGGGAGGCCTGGCGTGCTGCAGTTCATGGGGTCGCAAAGAGTCGGACACGACTGAGCGACTGAACTGATCTGATCTGATCTGAGTGCTCATGTGTGTATGCACCACATCTTCTTTACCCATTCATCTGTTGGTGGACATTTAGGGTGTTTCCATGTCTTGGCTATTGTGAATACTGCTGCTATGAACAAAAAGGTTCATGCATCTTTTTGAATTATTGTTTGGTCTGGATACTTGTCCAGGAGTGGGCTTGCTAGATCATACAGTAATCTGTATTATCTGTATAATCACACAATGTAATTCTGTTTTCAGTTTTCTGAGGTGCCTCCGTACTGGTTTCCACAGTGGCTATACCAACTTACATTCCCACCAACAGTGTAGGAGATTCCCCTTTTCTCCACACTCTCTCCATCATTTATTTGTAGACTTTTTAAAGATAGCCCTTCTGACTGATGTGAGGTGGCACCTCATTGTAGTTTTGATTTGCATTTCTCTAATAATGAGCAATGCTGAACATCTTTGCAGGTTTCATTTCAGTAGGCCATGTGCCTACTGGCCATCTGTATTTCTTTTTTTGACAAATGTCTGTGTAGGTCGTCTACCCATTTATCAGTTGGGTTGGTTGCTTTTTTGTTGTTGAATTTTGGGAACTGGATGTGTATTTTGGAAATTAAGCTCTGTTGGTTGCGCTGTTTGTAAATATTTTCCCCATTCTTTTCGTTTTATTGTTTCCCAGAATGTGCAAAAGCTTGTAAGTTTGACTAGGTCCCATTTGTTTACTTTTGTTTTTATTTCTATTGCCTTGGGAGATTGACCTAAGAAAACATTGGCATGATTTATGTCAGAGAATGTTTTGCCTTTGATCTCTTCTAGGACTTGCATGGTATCACGTCTTATGTCTTTAAGCCAGTTTGAGTTTATTTTTGTGGTGAGAGGGTGTGTTCTAACTTCACTGATTTACCTGTGGCTGTTCGACTTTCCCAACACCACTTGCTGAAGAGACAGTCCTTTTTCCCATTGTTTATTCTTGCCTCCTTTGTCAAATATTAATTGGCCATAGGGGTGTGGGTTTATTTCTGGGCTGTCTATGTTCTGTTCCTTTGATCCATATGCTTAACAATGTATCTTGAAGAATTTCCATACATTATAAAGCTACAGTGTAATATCCCCATTATTTTTATAGCTGTAGATAGTGAAGGACAAGGAAGCCTGGCATGCTACAGTCCATGGGGTCACAAAGAGTCAGACATGACTTAGTGACTCAACAACAACAGGGTATTCTGTTGTATGTCTAAACTTACTCCTCTGCTTGACGTTTGGGTTGCCTCCTGTGTTTCATTCTTAGGAACAATGATGTAAAATAGCCCACTGTTTTATTTATTTACTTATTTAACTTTTATTGGAGTATAGTTGATTTACAGTGTTGTGCCAGTTCCAAATGTACAGCATGCCGAGTCACCCACTACATATATCTACTCCTTAAGATTCTTTTCCCGTATGTGGCCAGATGTTTTAAAATAAAATTGTTTCGATTTCTTTGTGCTTTGTTAAAATCAACTTACTTGGCCACCTTAATTCTTACCCTCCCACACTTGGAGGCTCACACTTGGAGGTCACCACCTCCCATTTCTGGCAGGACAGTAACTGCCCGGGTGATGAGTTTGAATGAATTCTTCTTTCATGAGGAAAAGTGTGCCTGTCAACTTGGAAGCTGCTTTGCCCTTTCCCTCCCTCTTCCATGCTGACTCCTGACCTCACTTTCTGTCTTTGGGATGGCAGCAGCTCTTTTGGCCCCCAGACCTGTGCCCTCACATTCAAGTGGCTTCAGAACACAGCACAGCCATGAGGGATGACGGGGTCTGGAGAGGCTGGGCAGCGCATTTTTCTATCAGTAGGCTGTGCAGAGTGGGGGTCGGGGGACAAGGCTCACAGGCTTTTATTCCAGCTTACTGGGCTCCATACACACACGCAGAGCTGGCTCCCAGGCCCATCCTTGCCTCATTTGTACTGAATCCTGCCTGCCACTAAAGGTTGGTACCCACCAAGTGTGCAGCATCCCTCTTATGCAGAAGGCTGGGTGCCCTAAGTTCTGTGTCTCAGTGTGGATCTCAGGATGCGTTGCGTCTCCTCAAGGGTCTGCATCCTCCCAGGTCTGATCCCCTGAATAGCACCATGTCTCCTTTGTCCTCCGTGAAATGCTTGAATGAAGAGTGTGGCCCGTCAGGGTTTTTCCATCTCGATCATCCTCAGACCGTCCCTCTTCCCTCCTTCCTCTACTCACTCAGACTACGCTCTGCCTTTCTCGGATCTTGACCCCACAGCCGGCTCCTTAGGCTTCGGGACCGGCATACTGCCTCCAGACTTTCCATCTGGAGGAATTGGGGGCTGGTGAAGCCACTCAGCCCCTCGGAAGGGCTGGCCCCAGGGCCTATGCAGGGCTGGGAGGTGGGGGTATTTTATGACCCAGAAAGACGTTAAAGGGAGGAAATAACAAGCAGTCCAAGGAGCAGGCCATGGAGGTGCCTGTTCCCTGGGCTGGCAGGGGTGGCGTCACCGCTTCCTCCTGCATTTCCTCCCATTGTTCCCGCCCCGCTTCCGGGAATTCTCCCTGGCGGCCGGCGAGGGAGGCAGAGGAGGCTGGGCGGCTCTGTGCTCGGCGATCCGTTGCGGCGAGGGACGCAGAGGAGGCTGGGCTGCTCTGTGCTCGGCGATCCGCTGCCGCGAGGGAGGCAGAGGAGGCTGGGCTGCTCTGTGCTCGGCGATCCGCTGCGATCCGGCTGCAGCTGCCAGGTTGCACTGCTAGGCCTGCCATCCCTCCACTCCCTTGCCCACCCTGCCGCTCAGGGAATCTGGGACCAAATTTGTCAACCAGAAAATACTGCACGAGCCTGCAGATAAGAAAATAGTTCATTTGGGATTTTAAAAATTGCATTTCAGGGGGCTTCCCTGGTGGCTCAGTGGTAAAGAATCCGCCTGCCTATGCGGGGGACACAGGGTTGGATCCCTGATCTGGGACGAGCCCACATGCCTTGGGACAACTAAGCCTGTGGTCACCACTACTGAGCCTGTGCTCTAGAGCCTGGGAACCACAGCTCCTGAAGCCCATGCCTGCACCCTTGGGGCAGTGCCTCCACCAGGGAGTAGCCAGGCTCAGGGCAACTAGAGAAAAGCTGAGCAGCAGTGAAGACCCAGCATTGCCAAAAATAAATAGACATTCAAATAATATAATATGGGAGACACAAATTCAGGTACCTGTGATAGTATTGGGAGAAAGAAGGGCTTATAAAGACAAAAAGCCTGGAGGTTGTTAAAAGTTGCCTAGAGGAATTGTGATTGACTTTGACAATATTTGTGCTTTAAGTATTACAAGTTGTTTCAGGGTAGGGGTCTGATAGATGTGTAGACTCTCACTGAGTTATTTTAGGGTAAAGGTCCCATAAATATCTTGGCTTCTGGCAGGTGTTCTGGATGACCTCATCAGGCCAAAAGGTCAGATTAAATCCAGGACGAGCCATATATGAATCACACTTCATTAGTGACCTCCCAGGTCCACCGTATAGAGCTCTTAGCAGTACCGACTCTGTCTCACAAGTTCTAGGGCAGGGTCCATCATCTACCATCTGCCTGCTCAAGCAAGTCCCTCCTTTCTGCTGCCCTAGGTTTTCAGTGTCACATTGTTACCCAGAAACTGGGTTCGCCTCTTGGTGGGTATCGAGCCAAAAGACACAACCGAGTCAAAGATAGGGAGAAGGAAGGATTTATTTCTTGCAGCAAGTAAGGAGAACATAGCGAACGTTTCCCAAAGCAGTGTCTCCCCAAACAGCAGAATTGGGGAAGTTTTAAGCTAAAGGGTATGTGCATATTCATGAAAGGGTTTGGGCAGCAGGCAGAGTCCAAGTTTTAGTTGATTGAAGGACTGAGGGTCAGAGAGGGTCAACATCGTTATCCCTTATATTCTAGCTGACCCAGTTGTTGCTGTTAATTAATCTCTATGTTGTGTCTGACTCTTTTGCAACCCCATGGACTGTAGCCCGCCAGGGTCCTCGTGTCCGTGAAATTTCTCAGGCAAGAATACTGGAGTGGATTGCCATTTCCTTCTCCAGGGATCCGACACAGGGATCGAACTTGTGTCTCCTGCTTGGCAGGTGAATTCTTTACCATGAGCGCCCAGCAGTGGTATTTAAATTCTGCAAAACAACTCAAGAATGTGCATTACGCTAGTCTTTACCATTGAAATAGAACTGGGAGTCTTTACAATTGATTTATTTTTGTTATTATTACTTTCACCTGGTAAGCTTGTCCTTGTGTTTTCTTAAGATCATTATTATTGAGACTTGTTCAAAGACAAGTACTGTGGCCAGGCTTAGATCATCAAATGACTTAAGCCCCAAATGGCTTCTGTTGTGTCAAGAAAGCCATTCTTCGTTCTCTTTCTCCCAGGGCCCACTACCCAGTCTGCTTTCAGCATGGATTCCTGTCTCCCTACACTTACTCTCTGGTATTCTTGACATTGCTCTGGTTGTGAGAACACTTCAGTCAACACACCGGTGACAGGGGCCTTCCCCTTGCTGACTCTGGGGTGGAGACACTCCAGGAGGCCTGCCTTAGTGAGCTATGGCAAAGCCTGCTCTGCTCTGCTCTGCAAAGGAGTATAACACAAACTGTTGCAGGAAGGAGGACCGCTTCCAGTGCCCAATAGTGGGCTCTTGTCTAACACTTGGAAATGAACTGTCCCAGGAGACACGTGCTGACAAAGCAAGAGATTTTATTGGGAAGGGCTCCTGGGTGGAGAGCAGCAGGGTAAGGAGCCCAGGAGAACTGCTCTGCTACATGACTCGCACTCTCGGGTTTTTCCTGGTTGTCTCTGGCTAATCGGTCTGACTCGGAGAAGGCAATGGCACCCCACTCCAGCACTCTTGCCTGGAAAATCCCATGGGTGGAGGAGCCTGGTAGGCTGCAGTCCATGGGGTCGCTAAGAGTCAGACACGACTGAGCGACTTCCCTTTCACTTTTCACTTTCGTGCATTGGAGAGGGAAATGGCAGCCCACTCCAGTGTTCTTGCCTGGAGAATCCCAGGGACGGGGGAGCCTGGTGGGCTGCCGTCTATGGGGTCGCACAGAGTCGGACACAACTGAAGTGATTTAGCAATCGGTCTGACTAGGGTCTTTCCTGGTGGTGACGTTTACATCATTCAGCCAAGATGGAGTCCAGTGAGAAGGATTCTGGGAGGTTGAAAGGACATATGGACTGGCATCTTCCCTCTTTTGAGTTTTCTCTGATTCTTCTGGTTGGTGGTATTCCTTACCAGGACCTCCTGTTTTGTAAACTAACTCGTGCCAAGTGGTTACTGTCAGGCCTGGCCAGGGTAAGTCGGTTTCAGTCAGTGGTTCCCCTAACAAAACCAGTCTGAATTCTAGAAAATGTGATTCCTAGCATCCTGAGTGGTTTTAGAACTCTGGAATGAATATTAGCAAACACCTCTCCCTTTAGCTCTGCTGAAAAACAAAATTGAACCAAGTGAATCTGAAGATCTAATTGGTTCTATTCAATAACTCATGAATTGACTGGGCTTCTTTGGTTGCTCAGATGGTACAGTCCACCTGCAATGCAGGAGACCTGGCTTTCCTCCCTGGGTCAGGAAGATCCCCTAGAGAAGGGAATGGCTACCCACTCCAGTATTCTTGTGTGGAGAATTCCATGGACAGAGGAGCCTGGGAGGCTATAGTTCATGGGGTCGCAAAGAGTCAGACACGACTGAGTGTCTAATACTTTCACAATGACTCATGAATTTAGAGCAACTAGAAAGGTGCTCCACGGGGTTGTACAAAATGGAAAGTTTTATAGGCAGAAGGTGGGTGGGGCAATAAGATATTAACAAAGGGAAATAAAGGGTTATTTTTAAGCCAGGACATCAACTTTCTGGGAGTTGAGAAGGGATCAGGCAAGGGTTTATCATGCTGATTACCTTATCTTCCACTGGCTGTGGTGGGGGTGGGGTGGAGAGGGCCCACATGACAGATGTCCATTTTGGTGCTTGACCAGAATATTCCAGACTGGCCTATTAAGGTTACATTTCTGGGAAAAGTTGAAATTGCAATTAGACCCATAATTAAATCTAGGTTTGGTACTATGGGCTTTAGCATGAATGACACCATTTTGGGCTTGTGGTTTTCTTTTTTACAACATCTTCTGTAAAGAAATGTTGGAAAAATTGGTCTTGAGTAAGTATCAGGCTGGGCTTTCGCGGTGGCTCAGTGATAAAGAATCCACCTGCAATGCAGGAGCCGCAGGAGTTGTGGGTTTGATCCTTGAGTCGGGAAGATCCCCTGCAGGAGGGCATGGCAACCCACTCCAGTATTCTTGCCTGGAGAATCCCATGGGCAGAGGAGCCTGGCAGGCTACAGTCCATAGGTTCACAAAGGGTCAGACACAGCTGAAGCTATTTAGCATGTACACCCGCATGTATGTGTCAGGGTTATTGCCTTGATAACAAAGAAACTTGCAAAGCAAGTAAGAGTCTGCTGGTTCCAAGAGGGATGGAGATAAAGGAATTTTATTGCCAAGAAACTTACACAAACAGCTAGTTTTTAAATTTATTTTCATCATGATAAAACATACATAACAAAACTTACCACTTAACCGTTTTGATGTTCAGTGGTGTTAAGTACATTTACAATTTGTGCAGCCATTGCCATTATCCATCTCCAGAACTTTTCATCTTCCTCAGACTGAAGGTCTGTACCCCCTAAATAATGACTCTCTCTTCCCTCGTCCCCCACCCCACATAACCAGCAGTCTGCTTTCTGTCCCTATGAATTTAACCCCCCTAGGTCACCGTACAATATTTGTCTTTTTGTGTCTGTCTTAGTTCACTTGGCATAATATCTCCAAGCTTCATCCATGCTGTAGCAAGTGTCAGAATTTTCCTCCTCTTTAAGACTCAGTAATACTCCATTGTGTACATTTACCACATTTTATTTATCTATTCATCTATTGTTACACACTTGGGTTGCTTCCACCTTTTGGCAATTGTGAATAAGGCTGTTATGAACCTGGGTGTACAAGTATCTCTTTGAGTGCCTGATTTAAATTCTTCTGGGTATCTACTCAGAAGAGGAATTGCTACATCATATGGTAATTCTGTGTTTAACTTTTTGAGGAACTACCCTGCTGTTTTCCATAGTTGCTGCATCGTTTTCCATTCCAACCAATGTTTCAGTTTCTCACCACAAGGGTTTCAGTTCCTCAACATCCTTGCCAACATTTGTTGTGTTCTATTTCTTTTTTTTTTTTTTAACTTTTTATTTTATATTGAAGTATAGCCGATTAACAATGCTGTGGTAGTTTCAGGTGGACAACAAAGGGACTCAGCCATACACGCACATGTCTCTGTTTTCTGTTTCATGGTAGTAGAAATGAATGTGAAGTGCTACATCATTGTGAACAGCCAGTTTTAACAATTATTTAATTAGGTCAAGATGGAAGTTTTATTGCATGAGTCATAAAAATTCATCTTCAAATCAGTTGTTGTAGACACCAGAAAGATGGAGGTCCCAGATAACAGGTGTGCTACTTACCTATCAGGAAAAAAAATTATGAAGCAAATGATGAAAGTGCATCTGTGACTGGTCGTCAGGTCCTGACAGTAAGGTGCAGGAATCACGCCCAAGTTTGGTGCAGACACAGCCGCAGTTCTGACTGACAGAGGCCACTTGCTGCTCTGATGTCCTTACTGCTGCAGAACACACTTTGCTCACTTTTTGGCTTAGAGACACAACCCTTTCCCTTGGCCCCCTTTGAAGAGTCCCTTCACTGGTCATCAAGTGACGACCTTCTCTTTCCTAAGAGACCATCCATTTATGGGCCCTCTCCCCTTGGTCAGAGATGTGGCCTCGCATGTGTGGGTGACAGTCCTGGGCCTCTGGGGGTGAGGCAGACTTCTGCGCTCCAACTGTCCTCTCTCCCTGTGTCTGGAGATAGGAGGGTCTGTGTGTTTTCCCTTCACCCTCCTTGCTGGCCCAGCTCACGACACTAGGTGGAAGGTCTGTGTAGTGGCAGGTCAGGAGAGCTGCGGAGGGAGAGGAGAATGCAGGCATGCTTCCAGGAGGGGCTGCTCTGGTGGACTGTTTAGGTCTGATGGGTAGGACAGCCCAGGCACGTGGGGTGGTGAGGTTGGGCCTCTGGCGAGGGGCAGAAGGGGTCAAAGTTGACCTTGGGGGAAAGGAAAGCGTCTCTTATTCTTCTGGTGCCTGGAGAGGGGCCTGGCCTTCCAGGCCTGGTGATGGGGTAACCGCAGCAGACTGCCAGGGAAGTCCTGAGAGTTCCTAGGTGTTCTAGGCAGATCAGCCTGTCCATGGGTTGTCTGAGAGGTGGCAGTGGTGAAGGGTATTTGGGAGAAGAACTGGGCCCATTTGGCTGATTTTTGACTTTCTACTTTTCTCTCTTCTCAGGTTCCTGGGGGAAGCCAACATCCCCCTCCGGGAAGTCCTCGCCACCCCCAGCCTGTCTGCCAGCTTCAATGCCCCACTGCTGGACACCAAGAAGCAGCCCACAGGGGTAAGTGTCCATTGGCCTCTGTATCTGGCCGGTTTCTGTCAGAGGCCTTGCTCTCTGACCCCAGTCATGTGTCACGGTCCAGACCCCAGCAGCCAGGCCTAGCCCACCCTGATTGTAGCTCTGGGTGCTCAGGAGGGGCCCAGGGGTGGCTAGGATAGGAGAGGCAGAAGAGGGAGCTGGGCCCCACCAGCAGGGCTCGTGCCAGCCTTGCCTCACACCAGTCTGCCCCAGGTCACCTCCTGGGACTGGTGTTTCACTGGAAACCGGATGCCTTCCCAAGCTTCCTGGCGGCCTTGCTTACCCGCCCCAATCTCCCTGTAGTCCTTCCTTACCATCTGGGCCCTTCTCCAGGTCTGGAATAGCTGAGTCATCTGGGTCACAGATCACAGCAGGAGGGAGACATCCCCCTCCCCTGCCCACCGGGACCTGTCAGACCCCCTTCCCTTCCTCTGTTGTTCTTCCTGCTCCTCCCCCAGCCTTCCCAGTGTTCTCCCAGACAATTCCCTAGCCCTCCCAGACAATTCCCAGCCCTCATCCCTGGCCTTCCGTTATTTTTAGTGAGCTAAATATACCCTCAGGGTCCTTTCTTCATGGTCTGTAGAATTCCTGACCTTTCCTCTGGGTCAGCCCCACCTCCCAGGATGCACTGGGGAGTCTATCGATTTGGAAATACTTCCTCTTGGTGGGGTCCTGGGGAGTCTCTCAGAGTGTGGCCACCTTGCCGGGTGGAGTGTGTGTGTGTGTGTGTGTGTGTGTGTGTGTGTGTGTGAGGCTGGGGGCTCTTGGCTGGCTTGGTGAGTCAGGAAGTGGCCGGTCTGGGCAGCGCTCTAGAGAGTGGAAGCACTGCTTGGAACTGGGAGCTGGAGGAAGAGAGTGAGTGACTGAGTCACACAGTGAATGGGTGTCCAGATGGGGACAAATCAGGGGGTGTGTCTCCCAACTCTCAGCGGTCGAAGGGACTTGAGTGGACTCTGGGGTCACTGCCCTTCTGATGCTGGAGTTTTCCCCAACCGCGTCTCAGGCTCCTCAAGGCTGGGATTCTTCTCTGATGGGGAAATGTCTCTTAGAGAATCCATCCCTTTCTCAGACAGTGCTCACTGGCAGAACATTCTGGTCCGTGCAGGGTGCATCGCCTGATGAATCCCTTTTGTCCTCCCTTGGAGCTCTTCAGGAAGAGCTCTAGGACTTCTGAGACTTCTGAGCTGCCCCTTCCGGGGATCCTGAAGATGGCCAGGGCAGGCTCCAGAGACGCAGAGCACTGATGGAGGAATCAAGGAGGGCATTGAGGCAGCAGGGGACGCAGGTGTTTGGAGTCAGGGGATCTGCCTGGCGCTTTCCCCCTGCTCTCAGGGATGGGGGTTGCCCACTTTGCCATGTGTCAGGCCCCCAATGCCTCCAACCAGACTCTTTTGCTTCCTGACTGAGCTGCTCAAACCTCTCTTCTCTCACATCCTTTGTGCATCTGTGACACTGGTGTTTCCTGCCAGCCTGCCCGCCCCTGCTTCCCTCCAGCTCAAGGGCCCCCAGTCCCTGAGACACCGACCATGGGGCTGAGCCTGGCTGGGACTCCCCAGCTGCCTCACCTTGCCTCCTCTCGCTGTGTTCTGGCACTCTGTCTGTACTTCCCAAGCACCAGCAGGGGGCTGACTGCATTCTTGTCCCTGGGCTGGGACTCCTGGCTGTCTTCGGAGCTTGCCACTCCGTCCCAGACCATGTCTCCAAGAAGGGGTGTGAGAGCCAGAAGGTGATGGGTGGGAGTGGAACACGGGGTCCGGGAGGTGTTCCTGGACCCACTTCCAATGTGTGTGTGTGTGGAGGCTTCTCCATGCCAATCAGCAACGCCCGGATACCAGCTGGGTAGCAATGATTCAACTCAATTCTGACACCATCTACCTGGCTATAGCAGCAGATCCCGCAGGTTAAGGGCTCAGTCCTGCCCCCCACCCCCTTTCAGATACTAGTGGCAAGCCCAAGCTGTTACCTGTGCTTCTAACCAACTGGCTACAGATCAGAGGTTCCCAGGACCTCCTCCTCAGGTTCAAGGAATTTGCTAGAGTGGCTTACAGAACTCAGGGAAACATTTTACTTGCTAGATTATGGGTTTATTATAAAAGGATATATCTAAAGAATAGCCAGACAGAAGAGACACCCAGGGCAAGGTCCGTGGAAGAGCACAAAGCTTCATGCTCTTTCCAGGAGCACCACGCTCCCCAGTCTCCACCCTGAAACTCCCTGAATCACATCCTTTCAGGGTTTCATCGCATAGGCATGGTTGATTAAATCACTGGCCATCAGTGATCCTTGGAGGTTAGGGGCAAGACTCAAGTTACAACCCTCCAGTCACAGGTTTGGTCCTCCTGGCAATCAGCTCCATCCTCAGATGAGGTCCAGAAGTCACAGTATTAACATAACAAGAGATACCTTTGTTATGCTCAACACTTAGGAAATTCCAAGAGTTTGGGGAGCTGTAAGCCAGGAAATGTGGACAAAGACCAACTATATATGAAAAATATACTTTGGTTGTCTCAATGACCCAATATATGTCTCATAAATCGCAATATAGCCTGGGACCTCCTTCCCTTCAGCCCAGGAGGTAGCTCTGGCCTGTGGAGAGCGTCTGGGACCACCCTCTAGCCCCTGTGACAGAGCTGAGTTCCACTGCAGCCCCAGGCAGGTCCTGAGACCTCTGAACTGGGACTCCCCACCCGGGCCTGGGGCCTGGGGCTGGTTGCACAGCAATCAGGAGCATACAGAGCAGGAGATGTGGTCAGAGGGACGGAGAGCCCTGTCAGCAGCTATGGATTCTCACTGGCCATTTTCTGAGGTCGATTTCTGGGCTGAGTCTGGCAGGCAGAGCTTGCCAGGCATCCCCAGTTAGCTGTGGCTCAGATGACCTCAGAGGGCCAAAGGAAGCTGCTGATGGTGTGATGGGAGATTGTGAGGCTGATTGTGGGATTGTTAGGAAACCCAGCTGGACTGAGGAAGGGGCGGGGAGGGGAGGGGAGGAGGGGGCTGCAGTGGGCTGGCCTGTGGGCTCCACCTGCCTGTCATTCTCACCCAAGTCCCTTCAGATGTGGCACACTGGGCTGCGTGCCATGAGAAGATGCCAACTTTACCCAGATGCCTCTAGCCTGAAGTGGAGAACACTACCCTTGTCCTGGGGGAGTCTCCAGGCCCACGAGGGTGCTGGACACACATGAAGGAGAGCAACATACTCACAAATGTGTTTTGATTGCAGCTTATTGATGAGGGTGTGGATGATACCCCATGAAAACCATGTCAGTAGCTCCTCAGCTTTACAAGCTAGAGTCTGATCAGAAAGGGAAACCCGCTGGGTGAGAAGAGCACAGGAAACCTAGTGGTTTCATGTGGAAACCACTGGCCAGGGAGCCCTGCATGTTGGGAGCAGGTACTGAGGTGCTTTGGTGAATCCCTGAGTATCCTTTAAGTGACTGAGATGCCACCAGCCACCCCTGCCCCAGCTCAGGACCACATCTTACCTTCCTGCCAGCTTCTGGGTGTTGTTTGAGGGAAAGGTAAATGTGACCCAGGCGCGTGAAGTGTGTTGGGAGCGGTGGGGCTGGTCTTCCTAAGCTCAGGGCTGGAGAGCTGTGGCCCGGGAAGCAGGCGGTGAGCAGTGGGGCTGAACACGGCAGGGCAGGCGAAGGACCTGGGAGTTGGGGCCTGTAACCTGTAGGAGGATCTGATGGGGTTGTCTCTTTGCCTTTCCTGATGTCCTGGTTTCCTCTTAGCGTGCAGGCCAGACAGGACCTTCCAGAATTCTGTGGTACTGTTGACTATGAGCCCCAGATGGCAGACATGGGTGACTGAGGTTACCTGCTCCAGGGCAGCATGCTTTGATGGACACATGACTGGCTGATAATGGCCTTGTGACGGGATGCATGTGTGGTGGTGCTGGGGCTGAGGAGCTGAGGGACAGGGCTGTCAGATGGAGTGCCTTGATTTGGCCTTAAAGAGGGTCCCACTGGGGGCTGGGGGCCAGGGTCACTGTCTAGGAGAGCATGGGGCTCACATATATCCCACAGAAAGAGAATCTCAGTTCTCGTTATGTCTGGAGAAGGGGACAGGCTATGAGATATGATGTCCCAGTGAGGATGGGAGGTCCTGGCTCTGAGTGAGGCCCACAGACAGGCCCCGTTTCCTTTATCTCTCAATAGAGCTAGAGGTCTCCAGAATTAACCAGCCCTGGGCATGAAGCAGTGGACCCTGAAGCTTGCCCCCTGCTGTGAGATCTATTCTAGAACCTGGGCTCTAGATCCTTGGAAGCTGCCAGGAATGTTCCTGTTGCTCCTTGATGGGCATGTAAAAGATGGAACTGGCTTTGTGCCCGAGGTCTCTTCACGTGCCTGGAGCCACCGGCATGTTGCTAAGTCTTCAGGAGGTTGGTGGGGGCTCTCAGTGTGGAGATCTGATGCTCAGGAAACTCCAGGAGGGGAGGGATTACTTGGATGGTCTTGGGCTTTAGAGGCTACTGCTAATGGCACCCAGTCCATTAACCAGCGTGGAGCAGTTACACTCACATGGCTCTACTTCTGCACAGAGATGATGTACTGGAAGCCCCCAGGTGATAAAGGATGGTGGCTGGGCAAGGTGAGCCCCGAGAAACAGGAAGTGGTGTTCTTCAAAGGGATCTGGTCCTAGGGTCAGAAGCCCTCAGCCACCACATGTTAGGGGGGCTTCATTCATCTCTGTTAAATGAGATTCCTGTGGTTATAGCAGAAGCAAGTTTCTCAGATTTTCAGAACCTTCTATTTTAAAATAATTTAAGATTCAGCAAAAAGCTGCAAAAGTGGTTGAAAGAATATTTTCTTCTAAGCCATTTGATTCCTTCTCCTGACTCCTCATCCTGAATTTAGTGTGTATTTTCCCTGATTAAGGACTTTCTCCTACATAACCGCACTGAAACCTTCAAAAGAGGAAGTTAATGTTGATGTGACACTACCGTTGAACCCACAGATTTTCATTCAAGTTTTATCAACAGTGCCCTTTATAACAAAAGGATCCAATTAAGGATCATGTGTTAGTCGTTTCCATCTCTTTAGTCCCTATCTCCCTGGGAGAATTCCTCAGTCTGACTTTTATAACCTCGTCACCTCGAGACTTTGGGGAATCCAGGCCAGTTGTCCTGTAGGATGTCCCCCTGTTCATATTTGCTTGCTATTTCCTTGTTACTGGGCTTCCCTGATTGCTCAGATGGTAAAGAATCTGCCTGCAATGCAGGATTCCCAGTTCAATTCCTGGGTCAGGAATATCTGCTGGAAAAGGGATAGGCTACCCACTCCAGTATTCTTGGACTTCCCCTGTGGCTCAGCTGGTAAAGAATCCGCCTGCAATTAGATTTAGGGTGTTTATCTTTGGCGGGAATGGAACACCTCATGCTGTGCTGACCCCATCATGTCCTAGAGTGGCAGGATTTTGATTTGTTTCATTTCTGTGTGATCACCCTGGATCACGGGCTCACCTGGCATTTGCTGGGTTTGTCCGCCAATCTTGCATCCATTCCCCTTTCTAATAAGTATGGATTTGGGGACGGGGGAAGGTGCTTTGTGGCTCTAAATACTTTGTTCCATATCTAATGTTTATCCAGCAGGTTTAACACTCACTGTTATTTCTTGGTTGGACTGTTGCTTCAATGCTTGCTAAATGGTGGTATCTTAAATCAATTATTAATTTTTTTCTGCATTAATCATCTGGCATTCCACTGTACGGAAAAGTGTCCTCCTTCGTATTTATTCATTTATTTCTATATGGATTCATATACTCCTGTTTTATTCAATGGTTTAGTCTGTTACCATCATCATTCATTTTCATGTTTAAATTGTTCCAGGTTTAGCCTGTGGAAACCCTTGATAGCAAAACATGTCAAAAGGTTTCTGTGTCCTTTTGGCACGTTTCTATAGTTCTTTGAATATTTCTTTGTTTTCGGGCACAAAAAGATGTTCCTGGGTCATCTACCTTCTCTGGCCTAACCCTGGAATTCGTTAACTGCTCCGAAGAGCCCAAATTGCCTTTGGATGAAGTGAAGAAAAACAGCTTCCCAGGCCCACCCCAGACCTGAATTGGCATCTCAGGGGGATGGGCGTGGCTGTGGGCGGGTCTGGTTATCTGGGGCCGCCTGGGCGCCTGTTTGTGTCGCTAGAGCTTGGGGTTGGGGGCGCGCTGGCAGCTCAAGTGGCGACACCTGGTGGTGATTCAGGAACCTGCATGGCCGTTAGGACAGTGCCTTGGATCTGGGACTTAAGGGTCTCATTGCCTTGCTGAGCCTCCTACTAGGTCTCCTGGGATGGCGAACTGGGTCCAGCCTCCTTCCTCAGTGTTCTGAGCACCCTTCCTCACCCACCACACCCCCCCGCCCTGCCCTCCCTTAGCCTGGCTGCCTAAGTCCAGGCCCCAGCCTGAAGGGTTCAAGCTCCAGCGCTGGATACACCCAGGACTGTGAGCTCCTTCCATCTCAGGACCAAGATTCGCTCCAAGGGTTTCCAGACATTCCTAACATTACTCAGCAGAGATGGCTGTCTAGTGAATTATACTGAGTTGCTCAGAAGATACTATATATCATTAACAGTTATATTTATAAAGCATTTATTAAAATTTGGGGAAATGCTTATTGTCTCATATGAAGTAAAAGAAAAATATTTGATGTACAGCAGAGCTGAACATTATTCATTTAAAAAGGTTGGGGAGAATTATATCAAATGTGAATAATGGTGGGATTATGCAATTTATTTTCTTTTACATTTTTAAAAAAGTTTTTGTAATTTCTAAAACTTTCATGCTTTGGAGTTTTTCTTACTCTGATGGATTAAAAGGCTGCCCCAGGAGGCCTGCTGGACCAGGGAAGGCTTGGTCAGGCCTCCATTGGCCTGGGAGCAGCAAGGCTGGAGAACCTGCCGTGGCTCTACCTTTTCTTCAGGCCCTTTGAAGGGTATTGGTCTCCTGGTGGGCTTGGCTGGGGTGGGGGCACAAGGCAGCCTCCCCCGTCCATGTGAATGGCCTGATGGGTCACCCCCCCTCACTGATCAAAGCCAGAGCATCTGGGGGTTGCTTCTGGGAGGAAAGAGGGCCTCATCCTTTCAGTGCTATCTGGGCCTGAGCAGAGAGAGGCTGAGCTGTCTGTGGAGACACAGGGGAGGACCCTTGACTGAGCAGAGTGGCCAAGGGGGCTTTTTTTTTTCTGAAGATGGGCGTAAGCTGAGAGTTGAAAAATCCTGCAGGTGAAGTTCATTGGCTGATTCACTTATAGAAGCTTGCTAGGCATTCAGTTCACTAATTTAATCCTCATTTGACCCTATGCCGAAAGTGCTATTGCCGTCACCACCCCCATTTTACAGATGAGGAAACTGAGGCCCAGAGAGGTTTCAGATCTTGCCAAAGTCACCCAGCTTCTGAGTGGTGGAACTTGATTCCAGATTCAGTGCTCCTAACCACGTGACTATGTTGATGGGCCCCTGGGGGCGGCTTTGCTGCGCCTCTTGCAAACCAGATTCCATTCCTGGTTTGGAGGAAAGGAAAGGGAGGAACAGAAAGCATGCTGGAGGGCGGTGGTCGGAGGCCAACACAGTAACCCGCTGCCCTCTCACCCCCATCTGTTCCAGGCCTCGCTGGTCCTGCAGGTGTCCTACACGCCGCTGCCTGGAGCCGTGCCCACCTTCCCACCCTTAACACCTCTGGAACCCTCCCCGACTCTGCCGGACATGGATATGGTGGCTGGTGAGGAGCCCACCCTCACCCTGGCAGGGCTGGGGGGATAAGCCTAGTGGTGGCACCTAAGCCTGGGAAGGGGGTGCCTTCCTAGATTGGGGGCTGCCCGGGTCTGGCGAAGAGAGGCCGTGGGTGGGTGGGGAGTCTGTAGAACTGACTTCTGTCTTACAAAATAAAGCAGCAGGAGGCATGCCCCATAGGTGCCACTAGGGTTAGCGTGAGGACGTCCTCCCAGCGCCAGCTGTTCAGGGAGGGTGTTGTGCGGGCGCTGGGTACCCGGCCCTCTGCAGCTCCAGAGAGTTGGGAATTTTAGAGGGCAGGCCTGTGCTGGGGAGCAGGTCTATCCTAGGAGATGCCTGAGCCCCACCCACTGCCCAGCACTCTGCAGGTCTTTAGCAATGACCTGTGGCGAAAGAGTTGGACTTTCCCTGAGAGCCCTGACCTGATGTCAGGGGATGAGTTCCTGTCTTGCCTTGACACCAAGTAGCTGTGTGGCTTTGGGCCAGTCACTCCCTCTCTGGGCCTACAGTTTATTATTTGTGGAAAGTGAGCAGACTGAACTGACCAAGCCTCACGGTTGCCCTTTACCCACCTCTCCTGGCCCCGTGAAGTGAGGACCAGCCCGGGGGGCTGGGGGACATGTGACAGTTCAGCCTGCTGGAGTGAACAGGAAGCACACAGATGGGCCAGATGGGGTCTTGCCCCTGGGAAAGATTCCAGCCTTTCTCCCTCGGGGAAGGGAGCCCATCTCAGGTGTGCCTCGAGCCCCTCCTGGGGCCCGTGTGCGGCTCCTGGTGGGGGAGGCAGAGCAGGGCCCCCTTGTTGGCCTTGGCACTGTCTGAGCTCAGAGGTGGGGTGATCCTTCTGGACCGGGGTTGAGGGAGGAAGAAAGGGGTGCTCCTGGTGACCGAGATGGAGAGACTGAGGGTCCCAAATGTGCTGGGATCACTTTGAGGTGGATCTGACAAAGTTAGGCTCTGCCCCGAAGGTGGCGAGAAGGTCCGTCTGGACAGACAGGGCACCTGTTCCAGAGCTTTGTGTCGGGCGGGGGCAGGCGGGGCGGGCAGGGCTGGTGGGGTGGGGGGCCCTGGGTTGGCTTCCCTCACCAGCTCCCTCCCCTCCTGGGGCTGTGCCCTGCCCATGTGCCAGGTGGGGGCCAGAGCCTGGCCGAGACCTGGTCCCTGCTCAGTGACAGCACCGTGGACACGAGACACTCTGGAAAGAAGTGGCTGGCCCCCACGGGTGAGACGCGGGCTGGGCTGTGTCGGCCCTCCTGCCCGTAACCAGCTCACTAGCTGCCGCCATCGGCTCCTCAGAGCGGGGCGAGGCAGCCAGGAGGGCTCCTCCTGCAGGTCCTGGTGGGGGGGCTGGGGCCATTCTGTCTCCTCCTGCCTGCTAACCGGACTGACCACCCTCAAGTTTCAGCTGTTGGAAGCTCTTCTTCTTCTCCCTCATCCCTCCTGGCTGACCGCTGGGGAAAGAGAGGGGCGGGGGAGGTGGGTGCTGGGCCGTCGGGTCTGCAGTCAGCTGGGACCCAGGGGCCAGAGGGACTCAGCCTTATTACGACCCTCTCCTCCAGACACAGGAGGAGAGGAGGACACGGAGGACCAGGGGCTCACGGGAGACGAGGCCGAGCCGTTCCTGGACCAGAGCGGGGCTCTGGGCCCGGGGGCCCCCAGCACCCCGAAGAAACAACCTTCCCATCCGCCCCCTACCACCCCGGGGGGAGAAGGAAGAGAAGTGCGCCTGCGCCCAGAAAGCCGCTGTCGGACAAGCCGCAGGACTTCCAGGTGACCGCGGTATCCTCCAGCCAGAGGCAGCCTCTGAGGCCAGCATAAGACCTGTCTGTGTAGCCGTGGGGCAGGTCCTAAGAGGGGAGTCTGGTTCCCCTGGGTCCTGGGCAAACGCTCGATGGGGAGGCCATGTCTTGGGGCCTCTAGAAAAAGCCTCTGCCCAGCCCCTGGTTTTACTCTTAAAAAAAGGCAGGGGGTGGGGGGCCGTCACTGCAGAGCGCCAGCATCACCACAGCTGTTACCTGTTTGCTCAGCCAGACGCCCCCTAGCCAGTGCTCTGGCTCCCCTGTCCACGGGATTTCCCAGGCAAGAATACTGGCTGGGAATACTTGTTCAAAGTGAGGAAGAGCATGGGTGTCACCTGGGGGCAAGACTCAACATGACCCACTGACTCAATCTGCATTTGAACAAGATCCCCAAATCTAAGAAGCTCTGCCTGTCTTTTTTTTCTCTATCTGTTCCCCCTGTTAACAGTCATGGTTTTTCTGAAGGTCATGTGCAGTTTGAATTTGTTCAAGCTTGTCACAGAATAAAACGATGAAGATCAACCCTTTGACTTATTTTTATCCAAAAATCTGTCTCACTTAATTTGGATCCTTTTCTTGTTCTTTTTCTTTTCTACAGAATTTTCCATGTTGATGTAATTGCATTTAGTGATATTTAACTTCAGAACTACTTTAAAAATTAAAAACAGGAAACATCAATATTTATTTATTAAATGCAATGAATTATAAAGCTATATTTCAATTCCAAATTGTGATAATTTCAGAAAAGTTTTAGTTATAACCCACAATGTTTGCCTGCTTCCCTGATGACTCAGACAGTGAAGAATCTGCCTGCAAATGCAGGAGACCCTGATTTGATCCCTGGGTCAGGAAGATACCCTGGAGAAGGAAATGGCAGCCCACTTCACTATTCTTGCCTGAAAGATCCCATGGACACAAGAGCCTGGTGGGCTGTGGTCCATGGGGTCACAGAGAGTTGAACACTACTGAGTGACTACCACTTTCACTTTCGTGTTGGCCTGAGAGACAAAATTCTAATTTATTATTATTTACAAGACATGTTATTGTTTTCTCCTTAAAACAAACAAACAAAGAAAAACTTTTGGGACTTCCCTGGTGGTCCAGTGCCTAAGGCTCCCCAGGCAGAGGGCCCAGGTTCGATCCCTGGTCAGGGAATTAGATCCCACATGCCGCATTTAAGACCCAGTGAAGCCAAATAAGTAATAAATAAATGAAAAAATAATTTTTTTTGGTAGAAAATTTGGAAAATACAGTGAAAAGAATAAAAATCACTCACTCCCTCTTCTCATTGCCATTGATAATATATCCTATAGCAGCTTATTTTTAAAATAAATAATTCCTGGTTAGAAATTAGAACCAGTAAACCCTGTATTTTTTCATGAAAGCTTTAACACTTTAAAATGTAATATTCTTAAATCTTTTGCGTAACTTTGGAGGCACTGATGTTCTTGAAACCCTCATTTATTGAAAGTTCAAAGAAGAAAACTCACTTTTAAGAATGTCAAACATTCTGTGCTGCATCTTATACTACATAAGAATGAAGTGGGGTTCATCACTGTGTAGCTCTGACCTCTGAGGGAATTGTCAGTGAGCAGTATTCAAGTCCCCCAAGAACATCATCATCGAGGGGTCTGAGATGGGTCTTGTGCAAGAACTGAACAGGGACTGGATTCTCGGGCCAGCCCTGGACTTTACTGCTGGCAGCTTACCTGGGGCAGCCTGGCAGCTCTTATGAGGCACCATGGAGTGTTACAGATGCCAAGGACCTTGGTGGGAAAATACTGTTCTTACAGTGTTCTTCCCAATTCCTTTTTAATACCTGTCCCGAGAGGCTGGCTGTGAGGGTGGGCCCTGAGATTTCTGACTCTCGCGTGGGGGTGGGGGTGCGTGCCTGACTTCTTCCTCTCCTCCGGCTCACAGCCTGTCCTGGCTTTCAGATCAGGGTCCAGGTGATCGAGGGACGCCAGCTGCCAGGGGTGAACATCAAGCCTGTGGTCAAGGTCACTGCCGCTGGGCAGACCAAGCGGACGCGGATCCACAAAGGAAACAGCCCCATCTTCAATGAGGTGGGAGCCCCCGGGTTAGGGCTAGCGCCTTGGTGGGAGACGCCTGGCAGTTCACTCAGGTTTTGCAGATGGCACTAGCGTTGGTTGGAGAGCAGTGCCGGTCCTGAGTAGGTTATCTGAGGAACTGGAGAGAGGGCTCCTGCTCTTACTCCTGCCTTGGGCTCCCCCTACTCCACACCCCCACCATCCGTGGGGCTGGCCACCCTGTCCTTGAGATGACCACTTCCGTGAGGTTGAATCCCCAGAGTCTGGTGCTGGGCTGAGCCCACCGCACACTCACTGTGTGGACCAGCCCTGGAGGCTGGGCGGTGGCCGTCTCCTCCTGGCCCCGGGCTCAGTGGGCCTTCCTCTGTCCCCCTCTCGCCCTGAACCAACAGACTCTCTTCTTCAATGTGTTTGACTCTCCCGCGGAGCTGTTCAATGAGCCCATCTTCATCACGGTATGTGCCAGCCACCAGATGCTATCTGTGGGCTCCGTGTGTGTGTGTGTGTGTGTGAGAAGCTTAGAAGCCGAGCCCAGGTGACAGGGAGCAGCTCACAGCCTCGTGCTCCCCACTCCCATTCCGCTTGGCACAAAGATGCCTTCAAGGCTTGGATGCAGGTGGCATCAGAGTGGGGAGACCCTGATGCTGCCCATCTTCCCCAGGTACCAGACTCATTCACGCTGTGGTCCTTTGATTTTCATCTTATTTTGTTTGTCTATATGTCTGCTTCTGGCCAAGGTTTTGTTTCACTGGACCCTAGCTCTTTCTATCACCCCCGCTTCCTCTGAAAGGCAGTATAGTTGAGTGGCTAGAATTGTGGGCTCTGGAGCCAACCTGTCTGGCTTCTAGTCCTGCCTATGCCGTGGAGAGGACATGTGATTCTGTACAAGTGGCCTCTGTGCCTCTTTCTTCATCTGGGGAATGGGAACGATAATAGTACCTACTTGTGGGGTTCTCCTGAGGGTTAAGCATTGCTTGGAATAATCTCCGGGATAGGGCCAGTGCTGTTGAGAGTGTGGGCTGTTATTATTTGGCAAGGAGGAGCAACTGGGCTGGGACAGGACTGGGCCAACGTTTACTTGGAGACCAGAATTTTTAGTTTGTTTTCCTTTCAGGTGGTGGACTCCCGTTCCCTCAGAACAGATGCTCTCATCGGGGAGTTCCGGGTAAATGGTTTATTCTCTTTGAAAGCAATCAGTTCTCGTTTATCCACGTTAGTGGAAACTCTGTGGATGATGGGCAGGGTTGGTGCTCAGAGACCTGTCTGTCTTGGTCTCTGTTTGGAAAAATATGATGATAAAATCCAAACAAGATCTTCTCCTAACCCAGAAATCCTCTTCACAAAAGTAGTAGAGAAAGAGAGCACTTTTGTTATTGAATAAGCATTAAACCAATATGATGGTATTATGGGCCATCTGATAAGAGATTGCTAAGACAAAGAAATCTCATATAGAGCCGAGCAGACACAACCCATTCCATACACATTCTTGAGATGAACAATAAACGATTACTAATGTCCAAGTTAGTGGCCAGGATAGCACCTTCAGTACACATAGCTCATCCTAACTTTATCTGGTAATTGGAGTGACCGTCACAAGAAAAATCAGAAAACAAACTTGCATTTTTATGATGGGAGGTAGTTTTACAATTTGGTTAAGGTAGGCCCTTTCCCTTGCCAGAGATTGGAGAGCCTGGGGAAAGGCACTCCTGGGTCCTAAAGCTGAGGAACGACTTATCTGGCTTCTAAAAAGATACATTTCAAAGAGTTAGGGAAAGTACTTATATTGACAAATTTTCCAAGGAAAGCATTCTGACAAAAAGAGAGGAGAGGGAAATTGCCCCACTTCTTTCCAGCAGGGGGAGTTCAGCTTCTTACTGTTAATCCACATTTGTCTTTGCATCCTGGGGAGGCAGTGGGAGTTTGGGCAGCCCTCTTCCTCAGTCTGGCTGTCTGGGGCCAGCGCGACACCAGTGCTCAGTACCCTGAGCTCACCGGGGCTGGGAGTGGGTCCAGATTGGGAGTGGCCCAGGGGGCAGCGTGGGGTGACCCGGCCCCTTCATGTGTCCCAGACGTGCAGAAATGAACCCGCAGAGGACCTTGAACTGACAGCATGGGATGTGTTTAACAGATTAGCGTCAAGGCAACGGGCACTGGAGATCTTCACAAATGGTGTTTTAATATCATTCTTATTGATTTTCTCAGTTTTGAATCTTCAAGAATTTATCAAATGGAAAGAAAGGGCACAGGTTTATTTGACCCTCCTCCTGCTTTCCAAATAAAATATGGCCCCTTCTCTGAGAAGTAGTCACAGATAGAAAACGGAATCTGTTTTTCTGGAGAAGCAGTTTTTTTTTTTTTTTTTTAAAGAATGGATTGAGCTTGAGTCATTCTATAATAAGTGGGGTCTTAGGTTTTGAGTCTCTAATCTTATTGTAAGAACCCAAGGGTGAGGTTAAAAAAAGCATTTTTTTTCTAATTATAAAAGTAATCCATGATTTTAAAAACTTTGTAGTTTTTGAGAGCAATTTTAGGTTCATAGCAAAATTGAATGAAAAGTACAGAGTTCCCACATACCCCTACCATGCATAACTTCCCCTACCATCACATCAAAATCTGTAGGGGTTTTCTTTAATAGAAAATTATAAAATATAAGAAAAATAAAAATCACCCGAATCTGCCACCCAGAGGTAGTGCAGTTGCCATCCAGCGTGTTTCCATTGCTCTGCCTTTTCTATGCATATACTTCACGAAACTTCGATCAAAATATATTCCACTTTTTTCCCATGCAATAACAGGTGACCAACATTTTCTCATGTCTCCAAATGTTCTTGAAAACATGATTTTTAATGCATCAGATTTTTGATTTTCATGCATCATACTAACACTCTGCTGGCGGGACTGTGACCTGTGCCTCTTCTGTTTGGTTTCAGCTGGACGTGGGCAGCGTCTACCGAGAGCCCCGTGAGTCGCCCGGTCGCCCTCTGGGGCAGGTCTTTGCATCTGGGTTCCGCTGCATGGGGGCACCCACTTGGGACACTCATCTTTTCTTCTTGGGGATTTTAGACTTTAGAGGTGGAGTCTCATCTTGGAGGTGAGGCTGCAAGAATAAAGAGAGGGCAGCTTTCATTTTCTGGGTAAAACAGGTCCCCAGGAATATCACACCCTCACGTGGGTTTCAGCTGGCCCAGTTGGGGTGCTAAACTGGAAGCCCTAAGCAAAGATTGCTGGAGGCTGGGATCCCTCCAGATGGATGAGTCATTTGGACGACAAGTCTAGGATTTCTCCGCACCCTGTTCTCTGGTCTGGTCTGGTTACTTCCTGAAGGGGAGGAAAACAGCCTGGGATCTGGCTTTGGCAGCCTCTGATAGTGGTGTCTGTTGACATTTCTGATTTGGACCTGAATGAACACTCAAAATACCTTTTATTTTAGAACTGGAGTCCTTCCCCCATGTCTGGGTAGATGAGTTCTTCATCTCACCCAGTGGAGTCCACCCTGGGCTCTCCGGTGTGGTCGCAGACTTGGGTCCTTCCAATTTGGGGATCACTAAGGGTGTTGTTCCCTTAGGACACGCCTATCTCAGGAAGTGGCTGCTGCTCTCAGATCCCAACGATTTCTCTGCTGGGGCCAGAGGTTACCTGAAAGCGAGTCTCTGTGTGCTGGGGCCTGGAGACGAAGCCCCCGTGAGTACAGTCCTCGTCCTCCTCATAAGCACCTCCACCCGGCCATGGGGGCACCAAATGAACAAACAAGAAACTTTAGCTTTTCTGATTTAAAAGAATACATGGCAATTGTGAGAAATGTAGAACACGTGGGAAAGCATAAATAGGAAATGAATCACTCATGATTCTGCCCATCAGAGAGAACCATCATTAATACTTTTGTGCGTATTCTCCCATCTAGATATAGTGTATATCTATTCTTTTTCAGATTCTTTTCCCTTATAGATGATTATAAGTATTGAGTAGAATTCCCTGTGCTATACAGTACGTCATTGTTGTTTATATATAGTAGTGTGTTAATCCCAAATTCCTATTTATGCCCCGCCACCTTTTGGTAACCATAAATTTGCTTCCTAGGTTTGGAAGTCTATTTCTATTTTGTAAATAACTTCATTTGTATCATTTATTTAGATTCCACATATAAGCAATATATGACGTTTGTGTTTCTCTGACTCACTGCACTCAGTATGACAATCTCTGGGTCCATCCTTGTTGCTGCAAATGACATTATTTCATTTTTTTTAAATGGATGAGTAATACTCACATACACTCACGTATACACTCTCATGCACAATACACACACACACACACAGACAAGACCGAAGGATTTCCGAGCTAGAGGCTTTGTGGGAAAGCCTCCTAATACTCAGTGGCCGGGACCCAGAAGGTAGGTGGATGGAAGCGCTGTTAGGCGTGGATGAGGCAGGCGTGGTGGAGGCATGGGGCTGGGGAGCTGATGAGCCTGGCAAGGAGGGTGGGGAGGACCAGACTGATGAGGAGGACAAATAATAGGGAAGGGCTAGGGAACACATGTTTTTTAAACCCCTGCTGTGTGCCATGCTCTGTGTTGAGTGCCTAACGTGGTGTGAGGGGGATTGGAGAAGGTAGATAGTATGGAGGCTCTTTTTAGAGAAGGGTCTCAAGGTCCAGGTTTTCCTGCAGCATTGTTTCTGAGCGGCTGGAGATTTGAGATGTGGCTGTTCCTCTAGCAGCTGCAGGGGAGGGAAGATTAAGATGCTGTTGGTGGAAGACAAGGACCTGTGCTGGTGAATGACTTGTCCTTGTGGATACTGACTATCTCATGGGAAAATTGGAAATCAGATACACAAATGGTGAAGCAGATACTGAGATGATCAAGGCAGGAGGAGGTGGGAGTGGGGGAAAGCGGATCTCCGGGGGGGTGGGCTGGGGAGGTGGAGTCCCTGGGGAAAGCCGCGTGTGATGGGGAGGTGGAGGGCAAGGTCCCTGAGGAGGTTAAAACTCAAGAGCTGGCTGATGATGCAGGCTCAGGCAGCCCTGGTGGGAAGGATTGGGGCAGCCCCGGGTGCTGTGCAGGGCCCGGCAGAGTTCCGGTGGCCCTGTCCCTCCCAAGGGCACCTCCTCTGCTCTCTCATTCCCTGTTCCTCTGCAGCTCGTGTCTCCAGACGCTGTGCCTTCGTGCTCCTGCAGGGCATCTCTGAATCTGTTCTCCTTTCCTAAAACACTCCTTCCTCCGTTCCCCATTCATCAGACCTTGGTTTTCCCAGATGAAACCACTTTTCTTGAGACCGGCTCAGAAGGAAGCCTGTGTTGTCTGCTCTAGCTCGCCATGGTCTTTGGAATGGGAAGCGTGGCCATCTTTTGGTTTCCCATGGCAGCTTCCCAACTTCAGCACTGCCTTCTTCTCTGAAGCCTGCCTCTCTGGTTATTTCCCTCCTTCTGGTCTCCTGGGCTGTTACCTACCCCTGGTTCAGGAGGGTCCTTGCTGGCTGCTGCTGCTGCTAAGTCGCTTCAGTCGTATCTGACTCTGCGACCCCATAGACGGAAGCTCACCAGGCTCCCCCGTCCCTGGGATTCTCCAGGCAAGAATACTGGAGTGGGTTGCCATTTCCTTCTCCAATGCATGAAAGTGAAAAGTGAAAGTGAAGTCGCTCAGTCGTGTCTGACTCTTAGCAACCCCATGGACTGGAGCCTATCAGGATCCTCCATCCATGGGGTTTTCCAGGCAAAAGTACTGGGGTGGGGTGCCATTGCCTTCCCCGGTCCTTGCTGGCAGGTTTCCCTGTTTGCCATTGTTCCGAGACCAGTGTGTCCTCCCTGATGAGGCGTCAACATCTGATCTTACTTTCTTTAAGCCCTTGAGCTAAGAAATCCCTCTCGCCAGCAGTTTCTGCCTCCTTCCCTCCCTCACCCTCAGTGAATGGTTCTTCTTCACTGAGGTTACAGCCCTGACCCCTGTCTGTTTCCCGGCCCATCAGCTGCCTCCTGCAGCCTGGTCCCCGGCTCCCAGCCTCTCTCTCGCTTGGTGCTCGGTAGCCCTGGTTTTGCTGCTGTATCTCCGTGCTCCCCACCCTCCCCGTGACATACTGTCCACACCTCCCTTTGGTCAGCTTTGGTGGCAGAAGTCACCTGAAGTGCTGTCAACTTCTTCTTTTACTTGGGTGACGTTTGCTTCTTATCCCATTCTCCATGGTGGCTGTTTCCTAACTTTCTGGTCTTTCCTAAGCTCCAGCCTCTGCTCCCCTTAGAGAGGCAGAGTTGCACAGTGGCAGTGATGTGAGGGCTGAAGTTCCTTCTTCCCTCCCTCTCCCTCTCCCCACCTCCCTTGCATGTGCTTGAGCCCTGCCTGCTTTCTTGTTCAGTCTGTTCTGCCTCTTCTCTGGCTCCTGTCCTCTGGTCTGTGCCAGGCTCCAGATTTCCTGATCTCAGAATACCCTTGCTTTCACCCCTCCTGTCCAAACTGTTTTCCTCGTCCTTTTAGCCATCCTCAAGGTTACCTAACTCTTGAGAGGACCCCACGTCCCCTTTCTCCAGTCCTTCACCAGCTGCTCGCTCCTTCCTTGGTTCAGTGTGGCTCCCATCACCTCCTTCCCTGAACCACTTGCCTAAGCCTCACCCATTGCCAAGTCCCGGGAGCTCTTCTCTCATTAATCTGATCTGCTGCTCCACAGTGTTTGATTCCAGAGCCATGTCCTACCTGAAACTCTCTCCTCCTTCAGCATCTATGACTCCCCTCATTCTTTTCCTTTTTAAAAAAACTGGATTCTTCAAATTCAGCAGCTCAATAGGATTTCACTGCCTGCCTCTCTGCTGTGCCTTTGACATGACATTCAAGGCCCACGCCCATGTGGCCTCAGCCAGATTTTGCAGCGTACTTGTCTGTCTGTGGAGGAGCCCGTCTCTGTCCACCTGGGCTCCTAAATCGCTCATCTCCAGCCTGGATTCTCAGCTCCAGATGCTCAGTTCCAGTTTCCTGTAACAAAGCACATGAACACGTCCCTTTGGCCCCTCTGACTTCACCTATGGGAACCCAGTATCATTTGGTGACCGCTCCTATGTTAGATGATATCTTGGGAAGTGGCACTCGTCCCCTTGGTCCCCCAGGTCAGAGGCCTGAACACCCATCCTCATCCCTCAGTCCAGACCTGGAAGTCAACACGCACACAGTTGGCCAGTCTTGTTGGTGTGACGACCATGGTGCATGCTTCTCCTCTTTCTGATCCCAAGACCAGAGACCAGGGTCAGGCTCTCACATATCTTATCTGGGCCTTCCTGTGAATGAAGATGTGGTTCAGCTGCTGTGAATCTAGTTAGCCCCCACAGTACCACCAAAATCATCTTCTTTAAACCCAGGTACAATCACGAGATGGGCTTCCCAGGTGGCACAACTGGTAAAGAACCTACCTGCCAATGCAGGAGACATAAGAGATGCAGGTTCGATCCCTAGGTTGGGAAGATCCCCTGGAGGAGGGCATGGCAACCCACTCCAGTATTCTTGCCTGGAGAATCCTATGGACAGAGGAGCTTGGTGGGCTATGGTCCATGGAGTCGCAGAGTTGGATGCGACTAAAGTGACTTAGCATGTATGCATGCACAAATCATGTTGCGTATCCTATTAAAAACTTTCCAGTGACCCACCCTGCCTGCCAGTTACTTTTGGGATGAAGTCCAGAACCCTCAGCATCACATTCAAGGCCATTAGCATTTGGCCTCTGACTGATTTTGCAGGGCCACTTGCTGGTGTGTACCTGCATGGACTCCGTGCTGTGGCCACGCCAGTCAGTGTGACCCTTTCCAGAGTGTACTTACGTCCTTGTCTTTCCACCTGTCGGAAGGCCTTCTCTGCCTCTGTTGACCAAAAGTCACTTTGTTCTTCAAGACCCAGTCCAGATGCAACTTCCTCCACGACGGCTGCCTTGTCCTCCAGGGAGACTGATGGATCTTTCCTTTCGGTCACCACCCCGTGTTTTGTTAGTTTAGTTAGTTGTTGTGTCCATCTCTGTCACTGAGACTCAGTTTGTTGAGGTCAGGGACAATATAGTAAATATGGAGCCTTTGATCTCCCCTCTCGCCTAGTACAGGTCTTGGACACGACAGGTACTCGATCAGTGATTGTGGCCTATGGGAACGAACAGTGTTATGCATGACTGAAGGCAGAGAAGGGGATCGTTTTCTTCTGATGTGAGCTGAAGAGTCTGTGTAGAGCTATTAATAGCTCCTTCCCGGGCTCTTGTGTGACACGAGGCACTCTGGGATGGAGAATTTGGCTGTGGGGATTCTGAAGCGGGTTTCTACATGCAGACGGAGTGAGGGTGGTCCAGGCAGCTCTGCAAGGAGTGGACTGCTGGGCATGGCCTTGTGCCACCTCTCCTCTAGCCCTCTGCCCCTCACCTGCCCAAGTGCAGCAGGTGGATCTTTTGTTCCTCAAACTGCATGTCAGCCCTTGCTCTGTGCGAGTTGGTGCCTCTACCTGGATCCATCATCCAGGTCTCAAAGCTGGGCTACCACCGACACTGTTCCCTCCCCCAGTGTCCATAGTTTCCAGCCCTCTTGCTCTGTTCTCCCTAATCCCACCCCCA
Organism: Tragelaphus eurycerus; assembly: GCA_935064755.1. Classification (NCBI taxonomy): domain Eukaryota; kingdom Metazoa; phylum Chordata; class Mammalia; order Artiodactyla; family Bovidae; genus Tragelaphus; species Tragelaphus eurycerus. The sequence goes on from CAKXYN010000016.1 coordinate 24,074,937, forward strand.
CCCTCCACTAGTTCTGCATCCAACCTCTGTGAACTGTCATCCAGCTTATCTATAAAGTGGGGTATTCTAGGCGCTGGCCCCCTGCAGCATGGACATCACTTGGGCACTCTGTTGGAATGCAGAGGCTCGGGCTCCACCCCAGACCTGTTGAACCAGAACCCGTGTTTTAGTTGGAATGTGCAGCAGTGGTCCAGAAGACACTGACTCTCCTGTTTCTAACGTATAGCCAAGTTTGAGACCCACTGCTCATGGGGCTTGCTGTCAGAACTAAATGAAAACGTGTATAAAGTCAATATATATTATTTTTATTATTACTGTTCTAATCAAAACAGCACATGCTGTTGCATTCATTTGCTTAAAGGTGTCTTTCGCTGTGAAATGGTGAGTGCCACGCAGGCAGCATCTCCATCCACCTCGTTTACTGCTACATCCCTCGCCCCCGGCATGAGGCCGACACGTCTTAGTTGCTCAGTAAATACTGGTCAGGTGAATGAACAGACGTTACTGAACACAGTGGCCAGCCTAGACTGCTGTCATGTCTGCGCTGTTTTTTAATGGGCGGGTTGGGAAGGAGATGGTGGTTCTTGAGTGCCTGCTGGTGACACGTGCACTGACACATTATTGAAGTCGATCCTCCCAGAGCCTGGGAGGTCAGTGTCATTGTCTCCACCGTGCAGATGAAGCTGAGTCTCAGGCTAAGGAAGCTGCTGGAGATCACAGGCTACGAGTGGGCAGGATGAAATCTGCCTGTCTTCAAGATGCACTATTTAAGTGTGTTGGTTGAGCTCTCAGAAAAGGAAGGGAAAACGCTGTGCTTGGGGACACATTAAGTAGTCAGATTTGGTTGTATTGTAGCTGGAGAGAAAAGATCCCTCTGAAGATAAGGAAGACATCGAAAACAACCTGCTTAGGCCGATCGGCGTGGCCCTCCGCGGAGCACACTTCTGTCTGAAAGTCTACAGGGCCGAGGACTTGCCACAGAGTGAGTGTGGTGCCCTTGTTGGGTGACTGTGATGGGGGGACCCTGGGCTGGGCCACCTCAGATCCCTGCAGGAAGGAGAGGGAGGGGCTGGCCCCTGGCTCCCTCCCTGCCTCCTCCTGGCCTGGCTTCTGCACCCAAGTGTCTGCTAGATCTGTGCCAGTCCAGCTTCCCTTCAGCTCTGCTGTCTGGGCAAGCCTCACACCCTCTCTAGACTGTTCTTAGGAGAAAAACAGCCAGAATTAATGAGAAGTAATATCAATGCTGGTGAAGTCACAGAGATGCAGGCAGTCCTCAGAGTACTAGCGGTCCCTAGGTCCTTCAGCATCTCCTAGGCCTGGTCTGGCTGTTGGACCACTCCATGCACCATTTTCTTGGCTCACATTAAGGGAGAGCATAGTTACAACCAACAAATGCAGAATGTTTTATACCTGTATTTTAATCCCGTTACTTATTTAAAGGGTTTCCCCATGATTTTGGTTCAATTAAAAGTGTACAGAAGGAACCCATTTATTGGTGTCATTAGTCAAAGCAGAAACCCTCAAACAATTAGCTTCATGCAAAACTTGTAAACAGGGACCCAAGGAGTCCCTGACTACCTGTTCTCTTGGACTCAGCTAGCAACAGCGCCTGGTATAATTCTGCTAATGCACGCTGGGACCCTGGGCGGACTGCCTCAGGTCCCTGCAGGAAGGAGAGGGAGGGGCTGGCCCCCGGCTCCCTCCCTGCCTCCTCCTGGCCTGGCTTCTGCACCCAAGGGTCTGCTAGGTCTGTGCTAGCCCAGTTTCCCTTCTGCTCTGCTGTCTAGGGAAGCCTCACACCCTCTCTAGGTTTCCCAAGGGTTTGGGGACTGTTCTTAGGAGAAAAGCAGTCTCCTACACCATTTCCTGATGCTGAAATGGCATTAGCACCATTTCAGTTCTATTGTGTGCTCATGCCTGGCTCCCCCCGATTCTCTTTCCCTCGTCTAGGAAGCCTCGGGCTGAAGACTGGCCACCCCTGGCTGAGGAAGCAGTTGCTTAAATGTTAGAAGGGCTCAGTGTCTCCACTGAGTGGAGACTCCTGGGTGTCCAGTTTGCCTGGAACTGTCCTGGTTTCAGCACTGGAAGTCCCACATCCCAGGAAGCTCCTCTTTCCCTGATAAACTGGGACAGCGGGTCCCCGTAGCTGTGGCCGAGGCTTCATCACCCAGGGAAGGCTATGGTGGCCACTGCCTGGCTCCTGACAGTGACTAACCCTGTGCTCGCCCTGCTCTGTGTGCTCAGTGCATGCTGGGGGAGTTATGCTCAATATTGTGGAGCCGTGGGGGTCAACCCAGACTGTACATGAAATCATCTCTGGAGCTTTAAGGAAGTGGGGATGCCTGGGCCCTTCCCCCAGTGTTTCAGATTGGCTTGGTTTCAGGTGGGGCTCACCCACTGGTAGTTTTAAAAGGCTCCCTGCTGGTTTTCTTGCTGAAGGCTATGAGCCACCATTTTGGAGCGTGCATTAGCGGAATTATGCCAGGCGCTGTTGCTAGCCGAGTCCAAGAGAACAAGTAGGCAGGGACTCCTTGGGTCCCTGTTTACAAGTTTTGCATGAAGCTAACTGTTGGAGGGTTTCTGCTTTCACTAATGACACCAATAAGTGGATTTCTCTGTACACGTTTAATTGAACCAAAATTGTGGGGAAACCTTTTAAATAAGTAATGGGATTAAAATACGGGTTTAGAACATTCTGCATTTGTTGGTTGACACTATGCAGAAGTGAGGCTGGGGAGCTTCCAAAGGGGGCTGGGGAAACAGAAATGTCTGCTTTGATCAAGGTGAAGGGGATGATTATGTTTAGTTGTCTGCAGTGTTGTTTAAATATAAATAAGAAAAGAATGCATGGGTAAATAGAACATAAACATTTGCTAAATATTTGTTAACTGTTGTATTCATGTAGACAGACATTGTCTAGTATAGAGTTGTTCAGTGTCCCCTTCTCTCATTTTCTCATTCATGTACACGAATTTGCTAGTCAGTCAGTTGTGTCTGACTCTTTGCAATCCCCTAGACTGTAGCCCGATAGGCTCCTCTGTCCATGGAATTTTCCAGGCAAGAATACTGGAGTGGGTTGCAATTTCCTTCTCCAGGGGATCTTCCCGACCCAGGGATTGAACCTGAGTCTGCTGCGTGGCAGACAGATTCTTTACCATCTGAGCCACCAGGGAAGCCCTTCATATACATACGTACCATTATACAGAACATATATATATATATACACACACATACATGCATATACACATCTATCATCTATAAATACATATGTAAAAATATGGCTAATTAGTAAAACATTGGTTTGAAGCAGCATAGATTAAATTAAAAAACAAAACAAAACAGAAATGACTTATCGGTTACCCTCAGGAAAATCACTGAGCTAATGGATATAAGGGAAAATGTCAGACAAGCACCAGTAATGGGATATTATTATAACAACGTCCAATCTTTCTCTGGAAGCTGGGCAAAAGAGCAGCACAGCGCCCTCAGGAGCTGCTGTTTGGAGATGGTCCTCCTTCCCCAGAACCCTGGGCTGAGGGTTCCGTGGCCTCTCTCTAGGGGAGTCCCCAGACTGTCGGGAGACACAGTGGGAAGTGAGGGTTTTGAAGGTGGAGAGCAGCAGGCCGTGATCAGTATATCTTCCTCCTCAGTGGACGATGCTGTGATGGACAACGTGAGGCAGATCTTCGGCTTTGACAGTAACAAGAAGAACTTGGTGGATCCCTTTGTGGAAGTCAGCTTTGCAGGGAAAATGGTAAGAAGCAAGTAAACAAGAGGACGTGTGGGAGGGTGGCCGCTGGCGTCTCTGTGGATGGGCGCTGGGCACTATCCTGCCGTGCAGCACAGAGTTTGGGGTGCACAGGGTCTGCTGTCGGAGGCTGTGTGCATGGGGAGTGGGGGCACTGACCATGGCACACGGGGTGAGACACGCAGGCCCAGCCCTCTGGGGCTGCCACACACACACGCAGGTCTGCCCACGTGTGTGAGACAGACAGACAGGTGTGGATGGACATGGAGGGGACATAGGGATGGTGGATAGAGACAGGAATATTTGGGGGAAATTAAGCAGCAGTAAGTAAAGCAAACCAGATGTGAAGGCACAATGATAGGGAAACAAACAAAAAATATGCAGTAAAACCATAATGATTATTTTTAGAAAGTTGTGCCAGGAGTTGAGTGGAGTAAGGCCACTCTGGTGGGGGTCCTGGGCATCACATACCTCTCTTCCTTCCTGCCTCGAGTGGGGCTGTGGCTCCTGTCCCTCTTGACTTCTGCCTGGGACTCTTTCCTCCATTGCACTTCAGGGCCGGCTTTGCCCACCCTCCAGGCTCTCCTTGACAGCCTCTGTGGCTCCCAGGCTTCAGTCATCGCCTCTCACAGAGGAATCCACAGCTGTGTTTAACTCTGAGCCTTCCCTTCAGCTCCGGAACTCCCTGTGCCTTTGCATGTCTCTGTGTTGCCCACCTGCCTCCCGCTCACCCTGTAAAGGAGTCATTTTCTGCCCATAGCGCCCCACTTCCAGAAACTACTGTCTTTACCAGTACCACCATCAAAGGCAGAAAATGCAGGCCTGCCTTGATTCTTCCCTCTTTTTTTGACCTCTCTACATCAAGATCCCATTGCTAGCTTTTGCCTTTAAAAATCGCGAGCTCTTTTCCTCTCTCCAGGGCCCTAGCCACTGTCATCTCTCCCTGGGGCCACACAACAGCCTTGCTTCCTTTCTCTCGTCCAGGTTCTCTCCGTAGAAATCCACCAGTATATTTAGTGTAAACGACAGCCCTGTCTGTAAAATGAAGTTCAGACCACATAACCTGGTTGACCAGAGCTCACCCAGCCGAACTTTCTGGCCTCATCTCCATGGCCAATATTAGCTTGTACAGTCTTCGTGCGAGTGCGGAGCATCGCGCCCCCTCCTGGGCGGACGTGGCCCTGCATCCCGCTCGGAGGGCGGAGTCGAGCGGGTTTCAGCGCCACTAGTTCGCTCGCCGCGCGGAGCTTTGGGTACAAACCGCACAGCCCGCACGTGCCCGTGTGTCTTCTCGTCTGCCCTGCGGTCACGCCTCTAGCCTTTCCCCGGGCCTGTGCATTCCTGGCTTCTTGGCCTTCCTCCCAACAAAATGTGCTGCATCGTTCAAGATCCAGCTTCCGTCACCCACACAGGCTTGCTGTGTTAATTCAGCCCTCGGGGCTCTACACGGCCTTAGGCACTGCTCTCTTTAAGTCCGTTTTCCATTGCTTTAGGTTGTTCGTTAGCATCTGTTCGTCGGAAAACAGCCCGATCGCGCTTACTCTGTAACCTCAGAGCAGAGACTGTAGTGGAAATACTGGAAATGGGAGGAGAATAACATATCCGGAGGGCTCGGCCTCCGCCCCGGCTCCCGGAACCCCACTCCGCGGGGCTCCCGGGTCCCACCATTGGAAACCGGCGGGCGGAGTAGAAGGGCTGAGAACCAAGCGTGAGGGCTCGCGCCTGCAGCCAGCTGCGCTTTGCTCAGGAGGCAGAGGCGGGGAGCGGGCAGACAGGCAGGCGTTGTGGGACAGTTAGGGAAGCCTTTACAAGCCTAACAACAAACGCTGAAAGCGAGGGTGATGATGGTGGTGTGCGCTCCCATTCACACAGCACTTTGCAGTCTTCCTTTTCAGTTAATCTATTCTTAGGTTCATTTTGGAAAGAGGGAGGGTCTGCCTGCCCATCCCACCAACAAAGGACTCGAGGTCAGGAGACCAATTGCTGAGGTCCAGGTTGATTTCAGAAAGGAGAAAGGCCTTGGATAAGCTTATGTCCTCTGCCTGCTACCTGATACCACCTCCACCTGCCTCCCTTTTCTTTTTCTTTCTTCTTTTATTTTTGATGCATTAAGGAATTTTGAAAACTACAGAAAAAAGTAAATTAATATTACCCATAAAGGATCATACAAAATTTATGTTTGGTGCTTATCTGTCTAGCTTTTTATTTTATTTTACTATGTATCAATATTAGATGCTTTATTGAAGCATTTTTCAATTATTTAAAAACACAATTTGGGAGAACTGTTCAATGAACATTTACCCACTGGTACAGCCTCCACTTAGTTGAAACAATTGTGAGTGTTTTGCTGCATTTACTTTCTATGGATATGGATATCTCCCCCCCAACCCGCCCCGCACCACCTGACTGAATCGTTACACACTTTGCCTCTAAAGGCTTCAGCAGGCAATGGCACCCCACTCCAGTACTCTTGCCTGGAAAATCCCATGGACGGAGGAGCCTGGTAGGCTGCAGTCCATGGGGTCGCTAAGAGTCAGACATGACTGAGTGACTTCACTTTCACTTTTCACTTTCATGCATTGGAGAAGGAAATGGCAACCCACTCCAGTGTTCTTGCCTGGAGAATCCCAGGGACGGTGGAGCCTGGTGGGCTGCCGTCTATGGGGTCACACAGAGTCGGACACGACTGAAGTGACTTAGCATAGCATAGCATAGCATAGCATACAATCCTAAGAAAAAGAAAATTCTTTGTAACCTCAATAACATTACCACACCTAGGAAACTAGCAGTTATTTTCTACTCTTGTCAGATATTGGCTCATATAAATATCTTTGATTATCCCCCAAATGTCTTTCAGAGCTGGTTTAATTTTGTTCCAATCTAAGACCCAACAGTGGCTCAGATGGTAAAGCGTCTGCCCGCAATGCGGGAGATCCAGGTTCGATTCCTGGGTCGGGAAGATCCCCTGGAGAAGGAAATGGCAATCCACTCTAGCACTCTTGCCTGGAAAATCCCATGGATGGAGGAGCCTGATAGACTATACAGTCCGTGGGGTCGCAAAGAGTCGGACACGACTGAGCGACTTCACTTTCCTTTCCTTTAAGACCCAACTGGAATTTATGCTCTGCATTGGTCTCTTCTGTAACAACCTGACTCCCATCTCCCCTCCCATTTTTCTCAGCCCATGAGATTGCATCTTAGAAGACCACAGCCATTTGTCCATGTCCTGGGTTTGTCCCACCATTCCAGTTTTGTTTAACTTGTTTTTCTGGCCCCTGTATTTCGAAGTTCAGTCTCAGACCAGATTAAATTCAAATGGTTTGTTTTGGCAGGAACACATCACAGGTGATGTTTCGTACGTTGTATTTGCATCACAACAGGAAACAAAATGTCAGCATGTCCCATCGCTGGCTACTCAGTTAAGGTGGTGTCTCCAGGTCTTTCCCTTGTCAAAGCACACACTCTGCTTTGTACTTTGCAGGTTATCTGTGGGCACAATCTCAGTCTGCTGATATCCTGTTTCTCAACAACCTCCTACCTAATGGTCCACGTAGCCACTGACCTCCTTGCCTGAATGAGTCATTCACTGGAGGTGGCAGGGGCGTGATTCCCTCTTTATCATTCCTTCTCTCTTTATTAGCTTTTTTTTTTTTTTTGTAAAGAAGAGCTTCTCCCTTCTTCCCCTTTGAATGTTAATATGCTCCTTCATACTTATTAATTCAGTGTGTTAAAATCAGTCACTATGGTGCTGGATATGTGAACCCTCCTGCCTTCGAGCTGCTCCTCCAACCCAGGCTAATGCAGGGCTCATGGGAAATGTCTGTGGGAGAGGTAACAAGAATTTTAAACTCATTCACACTGGGCTATAAATGCTCACTGTGGGTCTTACACAAGTGCAGTTTTGGTTTGGGCTTTGGGTCAGAGTCTGATGCCCTGTACCTGGCCTTAGGAGGGACTGTGATGGGATGAATGAAGGCGGGAAGGAAGCAGGCAGTTTGGCTGGACACTTACTCCAAGGACCAGAATTAGTTTTCCTAACTTGAGAGATAGGAAAGTCATGTCTCAAGACATGTGTTTTTCTTCCACATTCCCAGCATAGTGGGGTGCTGTGATGATGACTAGAACCAAGACTGACCTGCCTTCAGTTCAGTGGTTTTCCTTGAAGCTGAATCTCGGCGCTCTGAGGCTCCTAGCTGCACCTGGTTCCTTGCAGCGCCTTCACCTCTCTAGGTCTTCTTCTGTTCTGAGATGCCCTTGGCTGTCCCTGGGGATTTTTCTAGGAAGGTACAGATGTCTGGGGGTTGGGGGAAGGTGGTGGTGATGGGGGTGGGGGACCTGGCCCAGGCAAAGGAATATGTAAAGCTGGTTGGTGTGGTGCCTAGACCTCCGTGTCCCCCTCTGTCTGCCCCAGCCACCTCTTCACCTCCCTCACTCTCTCTGCTGCTTTTATCACCTGTCTTATCCTTCCTGTCCCTCTCTGGCCTGGTGCGTCGCTTTTTCTCATTACATCCGATTCAGTTGTCCTGGGGATTTGTTCCCTGTGTGGCCCTGGCCTGGCCCTCTTTGCATTTCCTCTTATGGATACTTGGTGTCACTATCATCTAAGCTGGGAACCATACCTGATTTGGCCATGCCCCCGAGGGGCTAGCAGGGTGTGTGCGTGGTGCATCCTCTCATGCTCTTTATCACACTTCTTCATGGTATGGGGAAGAGACAGGGGAGGTACCTGGAAGGCAGAGTGGAGGGTTTTGAAGCAACTTTTTTTTTTTCAAGAATAAAACTTATTAATTGTAAAAAAAAAAAAAAAAGATGAAAATATCAGAGAAAAGCAAGGACAATGAAAAACGATGCCTCATATTTCTGTACCATGCACCACCTTGGAGATAAGGACTATTCACGTTTGCTTATATTTCCTGCTGTTCTCACGCCTTCCGTCTGGCACACCAACCCCTCTCCCCTCCATTCCCCTCACCACCCTGCCCCACTGGAAAAAAATTGGATTCACAATACAGTTGGATTCAGCATACAGTGTGTCTTCGTTATTCACAGAGTCTACTTGCAGATTCGCCTAGTTGCTAAAATTTGTTTGTCATCCCCAAGCCAATCCTTGCAGTGCTTTGGTCATCAATTGCGAAGCTCTGGACAGTTCGATTCGGCTGAGGTGCGTGCTGCCAGCTGAGCCGAGCGCTGTGCTTCCTTTCGTGTTTCAGTGCTCATCCTGTAATGTGTTTTTTCCTGGTCTATTCGGTGTCATTTTTTGTTTTTGCATTTTTGGGGTGTTTTTTTTTCGCTGGTGATTTCAGTGTTTACAGTGGCTCCCAAGTGTAGTCGGAGAAGGCCATGGCACCTCACTCCAGTACTCTTGCCTGGCAAATCCTATGGACGGAGGAGCCTGGTAGGCTGCAGTCCATGGGGTCGCTAGGAGTCGGACATGACTGAGAGCTGAAATGCTGCCTAGTGTTTCCTCAGTGTAAGAAGACTGTGAGGTGCCCTGTGGAGAAACTACGTATTTCCTAAGTTTTGTTCAGGCATGAGTTAAAGTGCTGTTGGCTGTAAGTTCAGTGTTAATAAACTCACAGTATATTAATATAATGAGAAAGGTATCTTGAAACAGAAACACACATAAAACAAAGTTACTGGTCAGTTGACCAAAAAAAATGTTGTGACAGAGGCTTGCAGCCCCCTAACTCTGTGTTTCCCTCGGGAGCAATGTTTCAGTATTCACGAGCTGGTGTTCTTGGTCACTTACAGAATGTGTAACCACTGCCAGAATAAGTCAACTCTATCTACGTGGTTTGGTAAACTGCGTTTGTTGTCTAACATTTCCTTAGGTTATTAGATAGACTTTGAAGTAAATTTTTGCTATCTGCATAATATTTCATTAAACGAATATAACATGACATTTAAAGTATTTTTGGATTTCTTTTTTTTTTTTGGAATTTTCCTTTTTCATGAACAACTCTGTGAGGAACATCAGTGTATAGGAATCTTTGTCCACACTCTGCTTTTTCATAGGGAAGTTTCTAGAACCAGGTCAGAGGGCATAAGGCATGCTTATTTTTGAGTATTTGATACAGATGGCCAAATGGCCTTCTGTCATGAGGGGAAGGAGAGTTAAAAAAAAAAAAAAGACACAGATAGGAGGAGGAGAAGGAGGAGGGGGAGGAGGGAGCTCGGTGTGGGGAGAGGAGTGGGGGGTGGGAAGGCTTCTGGGTGCTTCTAGGGAGAGAGGTCGCGTGCTGGCCTGTGATGTGGCGGGGGCCCTGCTATTCAGGCTCCCGCACACACATCTTGGCAGCTCTCTCAGAGGGAACCTCCAAGGGCAGACAGGTGGCAGTGCTTGCTGGGGAGAAGGCCTGTGGCTCCCCAGGGGCAGGGCTTGGGGAGGGTGGGGACCACCTGTGCTGAGGAGCGATGTTGGCAGGGCCTGTCTGCTGTGTCTGATGAAAAAGTCTTCCATTTCTTTCTTTTACTCTTTTGTTATTTCAAACTTTTGTTCATCTAAGTTTTGAATTAGGTAATACATTTATTATGTACACCATATCCATTTATTTATCATCCATCATGAAAACCCTACCTCTCACCCTGTACCTGTCCAGCAGTCTTCTGATCATCTCCTCCCTTGCACAGGAAATCATTATTGGTTTCTTCTGCATAATTCTGGCTTCATTATGTGCATGCCACATGTCTGACCATGAATTCTTACCTTTACACCTTTAACGCACATGGCTGCACATGATACTTACTGCTTTGCACCTTGGTTATCTTCACTTAATAATACACCTCAAAAGTTGTTTCATACCGTAGAGTGGTCCTCATTCTCTAGAGTGGCATAGTGCCCCATTTTGTGGATGGGCCATTCTTTATCCAAGCTGTCCTCTGTTGGTGGCTATGCGGGTTGTTCCATGTCCTCCCTAACTGGAGTCATGCTGCAGAGACTAATCTCAGTTCATTGGCACCCCACCCCAGTACTTTTGCCTGGAGAATCCCATGGACGGAGGAGCCTGGTGGGCTCCAGTCCATGGGGTCGCTGAGAGTCGGACACAACTGAGCGACTTCACTTTCACTTTTCACTTTCATACATTGGAGAAGGAAATGGCAACCCACTCCAGTGTTCTTGCCTGGAGAATCCCAGGGACAGGGGAGCCTGGTGAGCTTCCGTCTATGGGGTCGCACAGAGTCGGACACGACTGAAGCGACTTAGCAGCAGCAGCAGCAGCAGCAGCAGTTCAATTCATTTCAGTCGCTCAGTCGTGTCCGACTCTTTGTGACCCTATGAATCGCAGCACGCCAGGCCTCCCTGTCCATCACCAACTCCCGGAGTTCACTCAGACTCACGTCCATTGAGTCGGTGATGCCATCCAGCCATCTCATCCTCTGTCGTCCCCTTCTCCTCCTGCCCTCAATTCCTCCCGGCATCAGAGTCTTTTCCAATGAGTCAACTCTTCGCATGAGGTGGCCAAAGTACTGGAGTTAGATGCCTGTTATTCTGCACATATGCAAGTATTTCTGTAGGATAATGTCTAGAGGCAGAACTGGTAGGTGAAAGGGCATCTGCATTTGTAATTTTTGAAAGGTAGTGGCCAATTGCCCTTTGGAGACGTTGAGTTGTTCTCTCCCCACCAACAAAATCTGAGCGAGCAGTTTCCCATCACTTTGCCAAGACAGGGCTGCCAAGCTTTAGAGGTTTTTATGACTCTGATAGATGAGACACAGTATCTCATTCATTCTGTTTGTTTTTCTTCAATTATGAGGGAGGTGGCACATTGCTCTGTGTGCTTTTGCAGCCCTTGGTGTGCCCGCTCCTGAGGACTGTGAGTCCCACTCTGCCTTTTGTTCCTTCTAATTGTTGGTTTCTCTTCTTTCCTTACTCCTTTCTTTGCTCACACAAGGACCAAATCCTGGCACCCATCCCTACCCCCAGACTGCCTGGGCTCTTCTCACAGGGAGGAGGGGACGATGGGCACGGGGCCGATACTGGGTGGACCAGGGATGAAGAAACAGTCCTGGCCCCTGGGGAAGCCACACTCTCATTTGATGGAGAGTCTTGTCGGTTGCTCATTCATATCAGATCAGTTGCTCAGTCGTGTCCGACTCTTCGCGACCCCATGAACTGCAGCACGCCAGGCCTCCCTATCCACCACCAGCTCTTGGAGGTCACTCAGACTCACATTCATCGAGTCAGTGATGCCATCCAGCCATCTCATCCTCTGTCGTCCCCTTCTCCTCCTGCCCTCAGTCCCTTCCAGCATCAGAGTCTTCTCCAATGAGTCAACTCCTCGCATGAGGTGGCCAAAATACTGGAGTTTCAGCTTTAGCATCATTCCTTCCAAAGAAATCCCAGGTTTGATCTCCTTCAGAATGGACCGGTTGGATCTCCTTGCAGTCCAAGGGACTCTCAAGAGTCTTCTCCAACACCACAGTTCAAAAGCATCAATTCTTCGGCGCTCAGCCTTCTTCACAGTCCAGCTCTCACATCCATACATGACCACAGTTCGCCTTGACTAGGCGAACCTTTGTTGGAAAAGCGATGTCTCTGCTTTTGAATATACTATCTAGGTTGGTCATAACTTTCCTTCCAAGGAGTAAGCGTCTTTTAATTTCATGGCTGCAGTCACCATCTGCAGTGATTTTGGAGCCCAGAAAAATAAAGTCTGACACTGTTTCCACTGTTTCTCCATCTATTTCCCATGTAGTGATGGGACCAGATGCCATGATCTTCGTTTTCTGAATGTTGAGCTTTAAGCCAACCTTTTCACTCTCCATCTTCACCTTCATCAAGAGGCTTTTGAGTTCCTCTTCACTTTCTGCCATAGGGGTGGTATCATCTGCATATCTGAGGTTATTGATATTTCTCCGGGCAATCTTGATTCCAGCTTGTGTTTCCTCCAGTCCAGCATTTCTCATGATGTACTCTGCATATAAGTTAAATAAACATGGTGACAATATACAGCCTTGACGTACTCCTTTTCCTATTTGGAACCAGTCTGTTGTTCCATGACCAGTTCTAACTGTTGCTTCCTGACCTGCATACAGATTTCTCAAGAGGCAGATCAAATGGTCTGGTATTCCCATCTCTCTTAGAATTTTCCACAATTTATTGTGATCTACACAGTCAAAGGCTTTGGCATAGTCAATAAAGCAGAAATAGATGTTTTTCTGGAACTCTCTTGCTTTTTCCATGATCCAGCGGATGTTGGCAATTTGATCTCTGGTTCCTCTGCCTTTTCTAAATCCAGCTTGAACTTCAGGAAGTTCATGGTTCACATATTGCTGAAGCCTGGCTTGGAGAATTTTGAGCATTACTTTACTAGCGGTTGCTCATTAGATGAGATAATTATGTAAATGCTTTACACAGTCAGGGCCCACAGTCAATGCTCTGAGGAAGGCTGCTCCTTATTTCCATGTAGGACACACACCTTCCAGCGTCTGAAGCAGAGCCTTCGCCCGCTGCCCTGCATGGGTACAGGATGTCCCGGGTGGGCATCGGTGCCTCCCTGGGGACTTCCCAGCGCAGAGCAGAAGCCGTGAGCTGCTGGTTTGGACCCAGTTCTTGCCTCTTCTAGGTTTCTTGTTGTGGAAAGCCTGGTCTTTTGAGCAGGGCTGATTGGAGGCAAACTGTGGCCTATGAGGCTTGTATCTTAGCTGAATTTTCATCTTCCTCCCAGAATACTGGTGTATGGCCCCCTGCCCAGCCCCTCAGCTCCCTTTTCCTCTCCCCCTCCCTGTGCTCACAGTCTTCCAAAGGGGCAGGTGATCTGCGCTGATGGGCAAAGGGAATTACCTCAGATGCTAGGACTCCTGGGAAAGCTGGTCTGGACTCAGGGTCGTGGCCATACTTAGGGTCATGGCCATAATAGGAGGGAAGGGAAGGGAACTTCCAGCCAGAGGTCTGAGATAAGGGAGAGGCTTGTGACTTTCAAACAATCTGTCCGTCCCTCCACGCCCCGGTGGGTCTGACCTACCAATGAGTTTGTCTCTGGAAAGATTCTCAGTGCTAAACCCACTTCCTCAGGTTCCATAGCCCCCAGGGCCTTCTGCCCAGCCCAAAGGGTGGTCAACATGGCCGATAATGGCTGCCCGTCTGTGTGGTGGTCCCCAGGGGTACCCAGAGTCCCCTCAAAGCTCCATTCGCCTATCCTCATTGTCTTCTAGCTCTGCAGCAAGATCCTGGAGAAGACGGCCAATCCTCAGTGGAACCAGAGCGTCACACTGCCTGCCATGGTGAGCCTTACCTCCACGAGCCGGGGCTCCCAGCCTCCTGCTCCCAGGAGGCCTGGACTGCCAGCCTTCCCAGGTCCCGCCTGCCTCCCAGACTTCCACTTCTTCAGAAGGCCTCCACCCTGACACAGCTCTCCTCCTTCCTTAGTTTCCATCCATGTGTGAGAAAATGAGGATTCGTGTCATAGACTGGTAAGTCCTGCGTCTGGGGACCTTTAGAGGTGACTGTTGTCGGGGTTGCTGGGTCCTTCGGTTTCCTTCCGTTCAGTCTGCATGCAGCAGGGGAGTCTGTTTCAGGTGAGGTGGTGTCCTCACAGGGAGCCCGGACAAGGAGAAGGCGTGGGCTGCTAGGAAGCGTACTCATAGCGGGTTGGGACGGCTCCAAGAACCAGAGATCCCTGGGGCCAGAAGGGCCCAGGGAGCCTTCCTGGGGGAAGTGGGGTTTGGGGAAGTTTGAGATGAAGGCATCCTAATGAAGAGAGGATCATAAGCAGAGGCAAGGAGGCTGCAAAGAGCAGAGTTTCCAGGAGGGTGGACTGAGACTCCCCAAGGGTTGGTAGGATGGAACAGATCTCCAGGCTGGGGAAGGGGGCCGGGTTGCCCAAGCAGGGGATGGCACTGCTGTCGGGAGCAGGGGAGTAGCCACAGGGCCGTCCTGGAAAATTAGTATCTGGCTCTTGTGAGTGTCTGTGTGCTCCAGACCCTCTGCCCAGTGAGCTCTTTACATGCCTGTCTCACCTGATGCTCAGCTCGACTCTGGGTACCGCCTGACCTTACAGACGAGGGAGTGTGTCTGAATAGATTGAGTGCCCTGTCTGGGGGGACAGCTGAAAGCAGCCGAGGCCAGGCTCGAACTCAAGCCTGTGCTTAACCACCGGGCCGTGCGCTGAGGTGACCTGTCTCACACCGAGGGCTGCAGGGGTCCCCATGCGCCATCTCCAGGGCCTTCCCTACATCAGGCTTCCCCCAGAGAGAGAGCTGTCCTTTCTCTGCCCCCAGAGAGTCTTGGCTGTGCGGTTCCCAGCCTGTTGTCCTTTGGTCTTCGGCCCATGTCACCCCCAGCCAGGAGGATAATGAGAGACTGGGGAAAACCCCCAGGCCACAGAGCCATTAAAATGTGCGCCAGGTCCCCAGCCTGAGAGAGAACAGCTTGTGAGAATTAGAGGAGAGGAAGGGAGTGTGAGGAGGGCCAGCAGGGAGAGGCCTCCGGGGCCCCAACCGCCGGTCTGCTCTGTGGGAGGCGGTTTGGGGCGACGAGCTCTGCGTCCACACAGAGCTGTCCCTTCACCTCGCTGTGTGTGCCTGCACGAGTGTGCCCTGGGTGCAGGTCTGTGTGGCAGTGTGAGCGAATGCACGCGGGTGCCGTGACCCCTGTGTCGTGGATGGGCCCCACCCGAGTCCGTGTGAGCCGTGTGAGGCACACTGTACAATCCAAACACGTTACGGAATCTGGTGGTGGCCTCTCTGGTTTAGGTTGAAGTGGCATTTTTATTGTGAGTCTATTTTCAGACTTGCTGTATTTTCCAAAAGCAACCCCAAGCCCCAAAACCCAACTCTTGGCCAGAAATCATTCTGCTGCTGCAAGTTCCTATCCAGAAAAGGGCTTTCTTCCCAGAAAACTCAGATAAATTTGTACTATTACCTGAATCCTAGAAATACGATATGGTCTCTATGGCCTTTTCTCTGTAAGTTAATCTTCCATTCAGTTCTTAAAGAATTCTTTTCATTAAAAAAAACAAACCCCCCAAAACTACCCCTTCCTTCTCAAAAAAACTTGACTCAAAACCTCTCTCTTCCTGTTCTGTTTTCCCATCTCATTAGGTGAGCCCAGAGGTCAGAAATCCTATTTTGCTCCAAGAGCTACTGGTTTTCTCTAGGGTTTGGTCGTGAAGGCAGTTTAGAAGTGTCAACTGTCACTTATCTGGTGTTGATAATCTCATTGTAAAATGTTTAAGGGACTCTTTATTTCTATTAACGTCACTCACCATGAAAAGTGATACAGATCTGTGCTGACAATTCACTCTTCCTAACATAGCCCCCGCCCTGATACAAAACTTTAATGCTTGACCACCTCCCTGGGAAATACAGAGAGGAAGGAAGGGAGCAGCAGAGATCTGGTGTCTCATGGCTGTAAGATTTAAAAGAAAAATGATGTCACCACGCTTAGGTGGGTCTTTCACCGTGAAGCACACGGATGTCATCTCCTGAAGCCGCCTGTGGCCAAGGGACGCACAGCAGGAAGAGAGGGCTACTGGGCTCCAAGAGAAGGGAAGGAGATAGAGCCTGCCCCTCCAGTCTTGGCACTGTGGTGTTTTTGGACTGGAAACGTCTTTGCAGTGAGAGACTGTCCTGTGCATTGTAGGGTGTTTGGCTACAATCACAGCCTCTCTCTATGGCTCCCCTCTATACCAAAAATGTTTCCAGGTGCCAAATGTCCCGGGGTCAAAAATCTCTGGATTGAGAACTCTCGGTCTAGCTTGACAGGGAAGCAGCAGGCTTCTGCAGGCACGGCTTTGGTTCCCCATGAGGCGTGTCTTGCTCACGTCCCAACTTTGTCATCCTGCCTACCTCAGCTTCTTCATCTAAACTGGGGCTAACTGCAGGACCTGCCTAAGAATCCTGCCTCATTTCTAAATGACGTGACAGTTTCAGCACTGTGCTTGGCTCTCAGGAGGTGCCCAGCAAAAGGTGGCTGTTACTATATGTGGTTGTTAAGGGGGCAGGTGTGGGGCAGAGGAAGGGTCTGCACAGAACGCTCAGTCCTGGAGCTTCCCCCATGGTCCCCTGTGTTGGGTAGGCCTTCTTTGGGGAGGCAGGATGAGTCCTATTTTGGAGCCAGAAGCCGTGTGGACCTTGGTGAGAGCACTGGGCCGGGAGTCAGGGTACCAGTTTCTGTCCTGGCTCCTCCCCTCCCTCCTGGGCTGACCTTGGGCAGGGACTTTGCAGCTCCGAGCCTGTTTCCTTCCATCTGTGCAGTAGAGATTTAATACAAGTACCTATTCCCCAAGGCCACTGTAAGGATCCTTGGCGATCAAGGAAGCTAAAAGTGCCTTGTCACATACAAAATCAGATACAAGAAAAGAGCTATGTATTAGCTATGCTATGCTATTTAAGACTGTGGGCTTCCTTGGAGAGAGAGTTTCTTTCTGGTTGCCTGATTTTTCTCCTTGGTCTGGTATGTCTTAGGTCTCAGAGCCTTGCTCTCCCTGGGCCTGGGGGTCTGGCTCCCTGGGCGGCCCCTGCTCCCCCGCACAGCTCCTCCTCCCTTTCAACCTGCAGCTGTGCCCGCAGACCTCCAGCTTGGCCACTGGGATGCTGATGGACTAGGTCCCCCCCAGAAGAGGCTTGAGTAATACTTTCTTTCCAGTCTCTTTTCGCCAAACATTACTAGGCCTCCATAACATCCCTAGGGTGAAGACTGGGACCCCTAACGAACGATGCATAACTCTGACCATTTTCTCCCTGGGTGGGTTGTGGCCTGTGAATCCCGCCCTGGTTCAGGTCCTTTCTGCCCCTTGCTCTAGGGACCGCCTCACCCACAACGATATTGTGGCCACCACCTACCTGAGTATGTCGAAGATCTCTGCCTCTGGAGGCGAGATAGAAGGTGAGTACCCCTCTGTGCTGCCCTCTGGCCTCCCTTGCACTCCCCTGTCCCACCCCTACTGTCTTACACCTCTAGCTTTGAGAGTTTGCAGAAAAGGGAAGTCTATAAGGTCTTCGTTGCCCATTTCCCAGGAAGAAGGGCTTTGGCCAGTGAGAGAGATGGGCTTGTGTTTAGGACTGGCCTCACCTTGGAAGGTGGGTACACCATCAGATGCTCTAGAGGGGATCCATTCCTGCAGATGATCTTGGGGCTGTGGCCACACCATCCACCGGGTTCTATGTTGGCTGGCTGTTGGCTAGCTGTTCCTGTTTTGAAATGGCTTTCATTGGTCTGTTAGAAAGTAGTGCGTGATCATTTTGTACAATTTAAAGGAGATAATCTGAAAGAACAATATACAAATTTACTCGCAAAATTATCCATCAGCCTCTCCTCCCAGACAAGAGGTAAATATTAATATTCTGGGACCTGTTTGTGTGTATATGATAAACAGTGTTTTGAACAATTTTTAATTGTTTTGACAATTGCTTTTTGTCACTTGGCAATATAACATAGACGTTTGTTCATGCTATTAAGTATTCTTCTACAATATGGTGAACGTGCCATAGACCACATTAACTAAATGTTGAATATTTAGGTGTTTTCTAATTTTTCCATGTTAGAAGGAGCTAACTTGATATTGAGTATTTTTGTAGCTGAATCTTTATGTAATTCCTGATTTTTCTTTTACATAAATGCCCTGAAGTGGAATTGCTGTGTCAAAAGATTTGAACATTTTAAAGCTTTTGGTGTATATAAAAACTGCCCTACAAAACGACTGAACTCATTTATACTCTAATCTCTCAAGCTTATTTTGCTGCATCCTTATCAACACAAAGCAAGATAATGATATTTTTAAAGAACTTTGTCAATTTGTTGGGTGCATTTCATTGTTGCCTTAATTTTATTTCATTGATATCTGGTAAAGTCGACCAATGTAAATTTTAAAATATTTAATAATCCTCTTACGTTTACAAATTATGTATTTTTTACAAATTATGTATATTTATATACTTTAAAATTTATTTTGCTGTAAATTGCCTATTCATGCTTTGTCCATATTTTTTATGGTATGTTTGTCTTTTTCTCATTGTTTTCTAAGAGTTCTGTATGTAGATGGAGGTTAACTTTCTCCTGTCATCTATGTTGTAAATAATTTTTGTCAGTTTTATCATTTAATAGTTTTTAACTATTAAATTTAAAAATTTTACATAGCCAAATATATTAATCTTTTCCTTAGTGAATTAGGCAAGGGTTTAACATTACTTAAAAAAAATTGTTCTTCTTTGGTGATACCAGCACTATATGTTGAATAATCTTTTCCCTACATTTTGAAATGCCACTTTTATCCCCTACTAAATTCCTAAATGTGTTCTTGGTCCTATTTCTTGATTTTCTATTATCTTTAATTGGTATGTCTGCTTATTATTTCTTAGGTTTTGGTATCTGGGCTGTGCTGGCTCTGTAAAATTAATTGGAAATATTTAAAGTCTTTTCTAACATCTGGAACAGTTTATATAACATAAGAATATAGTCTTTTGAGGGTTTGAAAGAATTCACCCATAAAACCATGTGGGCTAGGTGCCCTTTCTCGGCGGCTATTGCACTGGCTCTAAAACCTTTTCAGTTTCTCCTGTGATCATTGGTATTTTTAGTTTGTTACTTTTACTACAGTTAATTTTGATAATCTACATTTTCCTAGAAAAATATTTATTACATTGAGGTCTTCTAATTTTTTTATAGTGTTGTGCAGGGCAATCTTTTATGATTTAAACAATTCTCTCTACTTTCTTATTTCTAATGATATATGTTTGAATTTTCTTTTTTCTTGATTAGTCTTGTTAGAAGTTTTTCTTTCTCCCTACTGTATTGAACTTTTCAAAAAAAGTTTTTGAACTTAGATATGAGTTCTAACGGGCTTCCCAGCTGTGCAATAGTAAAGAATCCATCTGCCAATGCAGAAGACACAAGACACTTGGGTTTGATGCCTGGGTCAGGAAGATCCTCTGGAGGAGGAAATGGCAACCCACCCCAGTATTCTTGCTGGGAAAATTCCATGGAGAGGGGAGCCTGGTGGGCTATAGTTCATGGGGCCGCAAAGAGCTGGACACATCTGAATCAATGTGCACATGCACACTTTAGTTCTAATATCTTCTAATTTTTTATTCTCTCACCTTTTAAATCTTTTCTTTCACTCTCTTTAGACATATTTTGTTGTTTCCTTTTTAACTTTCTAATTGTGTGCTGAGTTGCTCAGTCATGTCTGACTCTTTGTGACCCCATGGACTATAGCCCACCAGGCTCCTCTGTCCATGAGGATTCTTCAGGCAAGAATACTTCAGTGGGTTGCCATGCCCTCCTCCAGGGGATCTTCCTGACCCAGGGATCGAACCCAGGTCTCCTGATTGTAGGTGGATTCTTTACTGTCTGAGCCACCAGGGAAGCCCAACTTTCTAGCTAACTTGTGTTTATTTTCAATATTTCTTATTTAAGTAATGGAAGTATGGTTTCTGCCACATATGTCATGCTTTTGGCCTTCAGCAAATCCCAAGGTTGTATTTATCTCTATTTTTTACATTTAGATATTTAATCTATTTTGAGCTTCTTTTGATGTGTTTTCTGAGAGCAGTTTGATTTGATTCCTTTATAGATCGTTTTTCTTTTTTTCTGGCTTGTAGGAATGTCTCTTTTTACTTGTAGTTTAAAAAATTATTTTGATCTGTCTAGGAGCAAGACTCTTGAATTTTTTCTGAGACACAGTGAATTCTTAAATCTGAGCTGAGGATTAATTTCATCCACTCTGATATTCTTGTCTGAGCAGCTGAAGACATGGAGAGGGGTGGGATAAGAGCTGTTCTGGAGCCAGGGAGCTTCAAGAGAGTTGTTCCAGTCTCCTCCCACCAGTCCCAACCTTGTAAGGTCCTTACAAAAATCCAGTGAGACTATAAATGTCACATTCTGGAACACAATAAACCCTAAAGTAATGTCGCTCTTTAGTATCATGATTATTGGCTTTCTGCATCCCTATTCTGATTTCCCCTCCCTGTACCAATTCTGCTTTTTACTGCTTCCCATGTGGTTTAAATCATGCCTTCCTTTCCCTCCATCTTTCCTTTTATATTTTCCTTTTCCTCTTTGCTCTCTCTCTCATTTTGTTTTGTTCCACAAAAGCTCTGTCTTCCTGTACTCTACTGAGGATTCCAAATCAATTCTTTTTTTTTTTTTTCAGATTTTATTTTATTTTATTTTTTATAGGTATCAAGAATCTCTTTTATTGATTATCAGAAACATTACAAACATCTAATATGAACAAATTGTAACATGACAGTGATTAGTTTGAACAATTAATACATTTCAGACATATTATTATACATATTTCAATCCAAATCCATTCTTGAGAGTTCAAGGCGAACACCCTCCTGAATTTTACAGACGCTGTTTCCTCCCCATTTCCCTATCCTGGTGGGCCCTCTGTTTTCCCCTTCCCCTTTTATTCACTCTCACACACTCTCGCAGGATCTGGCCAGTGTTGGTGTCTTTTCACAGACAGGATGTGTGGGTCTCCGTCCATCCATCTTCTCAGATCTTTATCTGGAGGTCAGGTTAGCAAGCCCCGTTTCTGGCAGATTCCACCTAACACTTTTGAAGTCGACCAGTCTCCTCTAGATTCTCTGAAACATTTAAAAATATATATATACAAGTAAAAAATTCTGCAATGAACTTCCAGTTTCCCTCCCGATGTGTTAACATCTAGCTGACATGCTCATTTCATCACTGATACTTGTAATTGTTGGAGTATACTAAAACTCCTTCCCAGAAGCCCCTGCTAAAGGGTTTCTCCTGCTCCAGCCCTTCCCCGTTCTGACTGTGGGAACTGCTGGTCCCAGGATGCGGTCCTCCTGTAATTGCTGTTCCGATAGTTGGATGCAGAGGTAGAAAGATGGGAAGTGAGGGCCGTGTATCATGCAGGTGGGTGGAGAGACACTATCCTAGGCTCCTCATGGATCAGAACTCCTGCATGGAAGGCATCTCTTCTCCAGTTTGCTGACTAGTGCTGTCCCTGTCTCTGAGTCCAGGGGCAAATGTTGGCAGAGGCACAAAGTGCTCTTCTGACTGGTTTCCAGCAGCCACTGTTTCACGAGGCTACAGCTATGCCAGCTGTCAGCCACCCGAGGGAGAGTTTAGATGCCTGTGCCCCCATCAGTCTTCACATCTTCTTGGTGGTGGTGTTGACCTTGCTCTTTTCCAGGGTTATCATGAGTATTTGAATGGGAACATGAGAAAGATATTTATTTGGTCACTAGATGGCGCTCAAGCCATGGGCAAGCCATTGTGGTTCATGGACCACTGGCTCCCACAGTTTGTTTTGGACATAAAGGAGATTCTTCTTGTCACCAGCTAAGCAGTTTTAAATACAGTTAAATAGCTTGATCTCTGTAGCAATAAAACAGTTAGACTTATTGCTCAAACTGGAGCCGTTCTTCTCAAGCTCTCTCTAGGCCTGGAAGATTAGCCCTTGCCTGCCTCCCTGCCAAGCTTCTCCCACTTGTCCTGAGGCCACCTCTGAATGTCACTCCAACTTTGAGCTCTTTTTGTTTTTCTCCACCCTAGGATGTTCCAGAATATCTGAGTGATGCGTGGCCCTTGCTTTTCCCACTACTCTCAAAGCTCAAACTAAACCAAACTATAAAAATGGATTCTTTCTCTATATTCTCGAGCCTCACGGTTCACCAGATTATTGAATCCAACCAGGAGTTTTTGTTTTCATGTTTTTGTTGTTATTTCCAGCTAGGACAGGACCTAACACTAGCCTCTTAAGCACTTCTGCCTGCAAGTTTGCCTGGGCACACTTAAGTATTCCTTGGACCCTATGCTCCAAAGCATTTAGTAAAAAATTTATTTGTTGTTGTTGTTGTTTTTTTTTTTAATGAGGAGTGCTTTCCTGAGAAGCCTCAGTCCTTTTGAAAGGTAGCAGGCACACGAGTCCCATGAAACCTACACAAATTCTTTTATAACTTTGTACATATGAAAATCATGCTACATAAATAGCACTCAGGCAGTTTTTTCCATGGCTACGAAATCCAAAGTTCGTTTCTTTTTGTCTTTGGAGCATAGATGATGAAGATTTCCCAGCAGTTCTTGGTTTCTCCTCCTGCCTGGCGCTGGCTGGAGTCAGGCAGCCAAGCCATGGGCGTGGGAGATGTGCTGAGAGCCCTGCCTGGGCTGGCCGCAGGTAATGGCCTCAGATGCTCCAGGAGAAGGGGGTCCTGGGCTGGGAGGGCCTGCCCTGTACTTCCAGGTGAGGGAACTGGGCTGGGCTGCTCAGGCCACAAAACTGGAAGTGTTCATCTGTGTTCTGGGGCTTCCCCAGCCCCTATTCCTTGGGCTTAGGGAAAACACACCAGAACACTTGTGTTTTGGCAGAAGCGTGGTGAGGACTAAATAGAGGCTTTGTCTTGGGTGGCTTCACTGATGACTCTGCCCTTGACTTTATGAGCTGTCTGCAGACACAAGCATGATCCTCACACCTGGAGACCTGTGACCCTGCCCCCGAATTAGGAGTTGCTGGCCTTGGTTGTCAGCAGGGCCCCGTCTCACCATGCCTCATTCTGTGCCTGTTAGGTTTGTGGAACAAACCAATGAATGAATGAGGCAATTAGTGAAAAAGGTGTGGTTGGGAACCAGGCTGCTTGGCAGCCCCTAGCTTGGTCCTCCCAACCACCAGAGGCACGTGTTGTTCAGATGACCGGTGGGACCAGGGGCCAGCTGTGTCTGGGCTGGGCACTAGTTTGCAGCCAGAACGCAGAGTTGGTCTGTGGGTGGAAAGCTGTGTTTGCTTCTGTGAGGAGCACATGGGGGTCGGAACTATGACCTTGGCCTCATTAGCCCTAGATAACTGGCCAGGCCTGTTTGTAATCATTTGAAGGAGCTTAAAGTGGAATCTGTTTCCTTCCGGCGGGCCCTGGTCGTGCTCTCCTGGGGGTGCAGCTGTGCCCGGGTCGGTCCTCTGTGGTTGCTGAAACTCTCCTGTGACCAGAGGCCTCGCTCCCCTCCTAATGAAAACCTATTCCTGTGGATATGAAAATGACCCTGAATTATGGTTTATGCACTCTGACTCCTGCCAGCTGCATTCCTAGCTGATGCTGGCTGTGGAGAGCGGAGGGGCTGGGTCCCAGGGCCGCAGGCCGCCCCCATCCTCCGTGCCACCTCTGTGCTCACTTGGCCAGCTCTGTCCTTGTACCCACGTTCTCTCTTCTCCACGCCCTTTCTTCCTGTGTCTCTGCTCATTCTTCCTTCTTGCCACAATGTTTTGCTCAGCTCTTGGCTCTTAATTCTGGTCATGGAGCTATAGGAAAATAGCAATAGGTGTTATTTCTTGAAGGAGACCGATACATAAAGGTGATCAGTGAATGAAAGTAATTAGGTATTTCACCAAACACAATCCCAGGTCAATCAGGACCCCAGACTGGGCCACACTTGGATGGTTGGAGAAGGAGACAGGGAAGGTCGGAGTGTGGCAAGAGGCAGACCCAGAGAGGACCGTGGAACTGAGGACTGCATACTCCTTTGGGAGCGTCTTGTACTTGTCTTGAAGTGAAGCTGGAAGTCTACCAGAGCATCTCCTTGCTTGCTTCTCTTATTTTTAGACCCTCCTTACCTGCGTTTAGGGTACACCCAAGAGTAGAACCTTCAGCTAATGGACAGTGTCTGGCACTGTGCTTCTTTCAAAACAGCAGGTGCCAAAAGCCTCCTGTTTCAGAACTGTGCCCAGTGCCTGATGTTGTGAAAATGCAACATGGTGCCCTTAGTGGTAATTCTAGAAATGACCACTAGGTGGAGATCTTGTGCCTTGAAATGCCTCCACTCCCTGCAGTCAACCTGCCTGTCGGGGGGAGAGCTGTGTGTGCCTAGCTCTGGCCCTTTCACATTTCCCTCACCCTTTCTTTGCATCTGTACTTTGTTTCCCCCTCTTATCTGGTTATAATATGGCAAAGCATATATATATATATATATATATATTTTTTTTTTTTTTTTTTTTCCCCTGTGTTATTCCTTGAACGTATTGAGTCAAGTTTTCAATCGACAAACAACATACAGCCCTGCAGGCAGATGGCGGTGTGCACGCCGGGGCACTGGGATTGTGTCTGGCTGAGGGGGGTGCACTGATGACTCAGTGTGATAAATTCACAGCTGGGCTGGCCTTGGGGTCTCGGCCCACATCTGTTTCCCGTCCAGGAGCTGTTTTCCTTCTGTCCGCCAGCTGTCCACTCACAGCGCCTCGTTCACCTAATCGGTCCTCCACCCAGCCATGCCCATCCTAACCCCTCTTCCATTTCTTTACGCTTCAGAGGAGCCTGCAGGTGTGGCCAAGCCTCCTCCAGCCACAGAACGTACGTGCTCTCACCTCCGGGATGACGAGGGAGTTGGGCCTTGAGGTTTTTACTGGAGGGGCAAGGGCACTGGTTGTGGGGAAGTGTTCCATTGGCCTGCGGTGGGCTGGAGATTCCCCACCACAATCCCCAAGCTTAAATTTGGCTGTTACCTCTCAACCACGGTGGAATATGTAAATTGCTGGGAAGGCTTCAAAGGCAATTCCCTCCCACTCTCTAACCCCCTTGCCTGCCGAATGTGCAGGGCCCTGGAACTCCAATGAGTTCACTCTCTCTAGCAGGGTGGAGGGTGGAGCAGGCAGGGGGTCCATGATGAGGAAGGGGAAGTGTGAGTCCTCTCAGGGACCAGGAGGAGGCCAGGGTGAGCTGAAAACTCTTGAAGTTGAAATGTGCAAGGTAAATTACAGTCAAGATGATTAGTCTAAATAATTAGTCACGCTTACAACAGCTCCATCAGATCTTTCACCCCATCCCCAAAGCCAGAGTGTGTGCTGGGGACTGGAGGAGGAGTGATGCTGGGTACAGGGCTCTGGAACAGGCATGCTCCTGCATCTAGTTGGGAAAATCTTATTGCTCAGGAATGGGCTCAAGCCCAGGGTCCCTGGAACCCGCCCCCCAGGGTCTGAGCACTCCGAGTCATCTCAGATAGTACCTGCTTCTGGGCCCACCTCCCACCTTTGCCATTCTGGAAACAGCCTCTTCCTCCTTCCTTTGATGGGGCACCCTGGCTTTTCAGGATTCTCAGAGTTTGGCCATTGAAGTCCCGTCCAGGAAACTTGGCTGTCAGCTAGAAAGAAATGACATTAACAAAAGAGGGCCGTCAAAAAAAAAAAAAAAAGGATGGAAATGATGTGGAGGAAAGATTTTGTCTCATCATTAGTGTAATTCTCAAACTCTCCTCCAACTTGCTCCACTGAAAGATCTTTCTTTGCACAAAGTGGGGAAGAGGAGGAGATGCCAGGATGAGTCAAGGCTATTAAATGGTCTGTCTCAACTTCATAAGGATACAGGGGTGGAGGAGACATGTGCCTGGGGCTGCCCTGTGTGTGGGGTGACATCGAGTTGGGCCCCCTCCCTGGCGTCCAGGAGATGATGTCTCTGGTGACCAGCTAGAAAGTCACGGGCCTTCTTTGTGCCTCTCCATAGGCTGGATGGCCTGAGACACAGATGGAAGGGCAGGGTGAGGAGGGGATGAGTGTGGGCTGGGAGGGGCAGGGCAGTGAGCCCGAGCCCAGCTTTGCATGCCGGCTGAGTGCATGGGCTTGAAGGTGAGACCACTGGGGTCATGCCTCTTTGCAGTCCTGTGTTCCTTTTCATCTCTTGGCCTCAGCTTCCTCATCTATACAACGAGACTAATAAAAACAATAAAAATCTCCATGTCTCGACATGGTGAGGATTAAAGTCCCGCAGGGGAGACGGCAGTAGCTCTCATGGGGTTCACTGTCCTTTATACGTTTATGGGGGCCGCATCCTGTGCACGTGCGAGGCGTTGAAACCGGGGATGGGCTTGGCCTGAAGGTAGCAGGGCTGAGCGCTAGACATCTCGGCTGGGCTGGCCCCTCTGATCTGCACCTATGTCTATGTCTCCCAGTGGACGACCATCTAGGCTTCCTCCCCACCTTCGGGCCCTGCTACATCAACCTCTATGGCAGCCCCAGGGAGTTCACTGGCTTCCCGGATCCCTATGCAGAGCTCAACACTGGCAAGGTGAGCCAGACAGGAACCCAGATCCTGGGGCCTGCCTGGGCAGTATCTGAGGTCAGCCTGGACTCCAAGGGCCTGGCGGTGCTTGAGTGGGCCCAGGGCCAGGCAGCTACCCGCTCAGAGACCCCTTCTTCCTCCAAGACCCCTCCTGGCCCCTTCTTCCCTCCCACTCCCTTCTCTTTACCTCTCCTTCCCAGCAAGCCTGATAGCTCCTCCCAACCCCTCACCCCGACCCCTGCTAATTTTCCTGGCCTCCAAGGGGCCCAGCTTCTGTCTGTCTCAAGTTTCATTCTCCCCTGGCAAGGTTGGACCCTGGTGCTGACCATCAGGGTGGCATGGCCCTTGAACCCTCTGGGCCACCGTTTCCTCATTTGCAGAGTGACGGGCTGTGGCTGGTTTCCTGGGAGATGGGTGACCTCTGGGCCAGATGAGGCTCCTTCCCTTCCCCTTCTCCCCTCCACTGCCCCTGCTCCTGGTGACACTTCCTCCCCTCTCAGGGAGAAGGCGTGGCCTACCGAGGCCGGCTCCTGCTGTCCCTGGAGACCAAGCTGGTGGAGCGCAGTGAACAGAAAGTGGAGGCTCTCTCTGCCGATGACATCCTTCGGGTAGAGGTGAGGGGCGTGGCCCTGGGAGGGGCCTTAAGGGCGGTGGCCAAGTGGGGCTGGTGAAGGAGGGCTCAGCTCCACCCATACTCACATGCCTTCTCACCTCTGGGCCTCAGAGTAACCCAGCACCTGGTCTGCCTTCCTGAGGAATGTTCAGAGGCTCAAAGAAGATAACAAGTGGAAAGTGTTAGTTGCTCAGTTGTGTCTGACTCTTTTCAGCCCCATGGACTGTAGCTTGCCAGGATCCTCTGTCTATGGGATTCTCCAGCCAAGAGTACTGGAGTGGGTAGCCATGCCCTCTTCCAGGGGATCTTCCTGACCCAGGGATTGAACCTGAGTCTCTTGCATTCCAGACAGATTCTTTATCGTCTGAGCCAAAAGAAGATAAATCGAAGTATTTTAAAGTTTAGAGCTTGATGCAGGATGAGAGGCTATTTTAAAATAGCTAACACTTATGAATCTCTGACTGTTTGTCAGACACTATGCTGATGATACTCCTGATGTCACTGAGTCCTCCCAGCACCTGCCAGGTGGCTGCTCTGAGTATCCCCATTTTACAGATGAGAACACTGAGGCTCAAATGTAGCAAAGCAGCAAGTGGTGGAACCGGGCCTCATTTCTAGGAGGCAGCTATGTGGAGTCCTCATGAGGGATTACACCCTCTCACCCTGTAGTCAGCGGTGCTGGTTTGACTTCTGGCTTGTCCACTTATGAGTTGTATCAGTTTTCCTATATGTAAAGTGGGAGTAATAATTATACCCACCTTAAAAGATTGTTGTGAGAATGAAGTTTATTCTTACCAGCATGCAGTAGGTGCTCGATAAGTGTTAGCTATTATCACTGTGTGCTTGACCTAATAAACCAGTCATGTAACCCCTCTCCTCTCTGCCTTCCACAGAGGGGATCGTAAAGTCATCTGGGTTCAAGCTGGGATGTGTGGCTGGGTGCTGGCCATGTCCTCAGTCTGGTGCCTGATGCCCGGCGGGGACAATGGGGCTCATTCATCCCACACGTGCGCCAGCCTGTGATGCTGCAGGGCTGGCTGTCGTGGTGGAGAGCCTGAGTGGTGCGGAGTGGGTGTTCTGGGTGGGCACACGGTGCATTTCGGCCTTCGGCCCCTTCTGGAAAGGCAGAGGCAGGAGGCCAGGCTCCCCCGGGGTTGTGGTGCCTCTGCTGCTGGTTTGGATTAAGGAGCTCCATGACCTCGGAGGCGCGGACCTTAGTAGAGGAACACGGCCAAACACACAGGCCTGGAATGAGTTTGCTCAGTTACTGACCAAATCTGGGCTCTAGTGCAGAGCCGGAGCACTCACCACCCGCCCGTCCAGCCAGGGTTTATTGGGTGCCAGGCTCAGCCAGGGCCTCCCAGCCACGTGACACCCCCCCAGCACTGGTGTCCCTGTCCCTGCCCCCGTGACCCCGAGGCTGCCCTCTCTGCCCTCAGAAGTACCTCCGGAGGCGAAAGTACTCGCTCTTTGCCGCCTTCTACTCAGCCACCATGCTGCAGGACGTCGATGACGCCGTCCAGTTCGAGGTCAGCATTGGGAACTATGGCAACAAGTTCGACACCACCTGCCTGCCGCTGGCCTCCACCACCCAGTACAGCCGGGCGGTCTTTGATGGTGAGGCTGGAGGCTGCGTGCCTGGCGGGGGACCCAGACCTCAGAGTAGGGGCCGAGCCCTAAATCCCATCCCCTGCGGAAAGCTTCTGGAGGCTCGCCCCAAGGCATGTGGGTTCGGGGGACCCCTAGTCTGCTCCCCGCTGTGCTGCCTCCCCATGCTCATCTCCAGGTGCATCCCTCCTGCTGGGATCCATAGACTGGGCTTCTGACACCAGCAGTGGTCAGCTTTGATCTTGACCTTTGGCGACCACTCATTCCATGGTGGGTGTGGGGCTTGGTGTGGAGATTTTGGAGAGTGTGGGATTCCCAGGGCCCTTCTGACAGCCCCACGGTTTTGATGTGCTAAGGAGTTCTAATGAGAGCAGCAGCTGTCTGTTCGGTGTGTGAAGGGAACTCTGGGCACCTTGTCCGGGCACTGGGGAATACAGGTCGTGCCACAGGTGTCTTAGCTGGGGGGCAGGTGCTTGCATCCGCCCCCTACTCGGCCCCCCATTGCCTCTGCCCGGCTCAGCGCCAGGCCCTTGTGTCCTTCCAGGATGTCACTACTACTACTTACCCTGGGGCAACGTGAAGCCAGTGGTGGTGCTGTCATCTTACTGGGAGGACATTAGCCACAGAGTCGAGGCTCAGAACCAGCTTCTCAGGATTGCCGACCAGCTGGTGAGTGGAAGCCGCCAGCACCCACAGCACCCATGCATGCACCCCTCCCGGGTGTCTTCAGTCCTGCCTCCACAGGGGCTAAGCCTGCAGACCTCAGGATGCCTGTGGTCCCTGTGTCCTGACCAGGCCAGGCTTGCAGTCCTGCCCTGCACACTGGGAAGAGAGGAGAGGGAGGGAGCACAGCCCTGGGGGGATCATCCCTAGTCTGAGGTAGGAGACAGCACTGAGAAACAGCTGAGAGAGACCCAGCTGGGAGCAGAGGACAGAGCCTGCAGCCATCCATCCACCCATTCATTCACTCATCAAATGCCTTTGACTCTTAGCACAGCAAGGGTTGTGCTGGAAACATCTAGCTAGAGGGTGGACGTGAACAGGATGCTGCCCCTGACTCCAGGGGTCAGCTTAGTAAAGGAGTAGGCAAGTCCATCCACCCCTCTCCTACAGAGGCTGGAATTTCAGCTCAGACGTTGCTCCAGGAGTCCCTAGGGAGGGGGGCTCAGAGGAGAGAGAGGAGGCCAGTTAGCATCAGGAAAGCAACTCAGGGCCACATCCAGTCGGGGGAGTTGGGAGCTGCTTAGGATGCCCTTGCTGGGGTCCAGGGGAGTGGCTCTGGGAGGGAGCTGAGCTGCAAGGACTGGGTGGTCTGTTGGACTGGGTAGCGGGGGCTGTGAGGAGGGCCTCCAGTGGCTGGGAGCTGGGGAGAAGAGCAGGGCTGTGAGGTCAGGGCTGTGTCCTGTCCTGGATGTGGCTGGGAGTTACTGGTGGATGCTGGGATTTGCAGGCCTGGCGCTTGGCCAGAGAGCAGAGGAGAGTCAAAGTGGGCAGAGGGGAGAGGCCAAGGGTGGAAGATCCTGGTGGTGGCCCCTGGCCATTTCTGTGCGTGCACGGGGTGGAGGCTCACCCACGAGGTGTGTGCCCATGAGAATGGGGGCAGGCAGGTGTGCATGCTCTGGGGTCCCACAAGGGCAGCAGGGTAGAGGGCAGGGCGTTGAGAGGTTTGGATAGGTACAGGTGGAGGAGGTGAGCCTGGTGAGAGGGGAAGGTGGAAATGGAAGGGGGGAACGGGGATTTTTAGAATGGCTGGGAGGGGTTGTCGGCCCCAGATGGGGACCACGATGACCCACACTTTCCCTGAGACCCGCAGTTCTCTGGGAGGGAGGGACCAGTCCACACCCATGTTTGGGAGAACTCAGAGTCGATTTTGTGCAAGTCCAGCATCTTCTTGGCCATCTGTCTTCTCCCAGGCCATTCCTGGCAGACAGGGGCTGGCTGTTCCTTCCAGGGCCTGTCTGTCCGCAGCGTGGTGGGCCCAGGGTGGAGCACAGGCTCAGGAAGGCAGAAGAGGTGGGCAAGGGGGTGGGGATGGAGGGGCAAGTCCTTGGCCTGAGGGTGACCTGTTGGGAGATCTCTGTCTCCCAGTTCAGGCCTGAGGCCTGGGGCTCGAGCACGTCCTGGAGGAGACCAGTTGCAATGGGGGCATGAGTAGGAGTTTGGGGAGGGAAGGCCCGCCGGGGCAGGCTGTCTGAGTGCTCCCGAAGGAAGGAGAATGGGATCCAAGCCTGCTTGGGTGATAAAGTTTGGACAGGAGAGAGGGTGCAGGTGGGACCTGGAGCTGGCTCCGAGGTCGCTTACCTGTGGCTTGTCAGTCTGGCAGAGAGCAAGATACACAAGCGTGGTGGGAGTCCCCGGTCTGGGAATCTGGATGTTTGGTGCGGGGAGCCCTGGGAAGTTCTTGAGCCACGACAGCCGCTGGTTTGTGGGGTCCGTACTCTGCCTTCTTGGCTCTCACTGTTCTTTCCTTTTTGGTTCAGGGGCTGGGCTGTGGTGACAGGACCTGGGGACTGAGGGTCTGCCCCACGGTGGCCTTCCTGACCCCTGCCCGCCCGTTCCACAGGAAGCCGGCCTGGAGCAAGTCCACTTGGCCCTGAAGGCCCAGTGCTCCGACGAGGATGTGGACTCCCTGGTGGCTCAGCTGATGGATGAACTCATCGCAGGCTGCAGGTAGGGGGTGCCCGGCACCCACGGCGCCCTCCCCTTCTGGCTGGCCGGGCCCTTTCCCCGGAGTGTTCGTGTGTGGCAGTGAGCGACGGCACGTCTCCCCGGCCACGCTTGGCTAGCAGTCCAGCCCGTGCTGAGTCCAAAGGTGGTGGAGCCAGCGCGGGGGAGTTGAAAAGGTGACATTTAGAGCAGGTCATAAATCTCCCTGCAGCAGCAGCAGCTGCGGGCCCAGGGCGGCCCGGCTCACCTGAATGGGGAGCGTTGTGTCTCTGATCCCCAACCTCTTATTTCCCTGATGGAATCTCCAGGAGGAGCTGGCTGGTGGGGGTGATGGCGCCCCTCCTCCCCCCAAGGCTGTGTCAGGGACCAGTGTTTCTGTTTAGTCTTCTATTGACATGGCTGATTGTCAGCTTCAGGAAAAGGGAGCCCCAGGGGTGAAGGAGAATGGGGGTTCAGGGCCCTGGTAGAAGGGGAAGCATCTGAACCACTCCTCCACAGCTGGGTGATTTGGGGCTCGCCACCCACCTGCTCTGAGCCTTGGTTTCCTCATTTCAACCTGACATTAAGAGTATTGTAACTGCTTTATAATGTCACACAAGCAAAATGCCTGGCCCTTAGGACATATTTAATAAATGATAGCTGTGATTATTATCCAGCAGAAGAAACATTGAGGAGACTTTAGATTCTCATCCTGTTATCCACTTTTGTGGCTTTGGGCAACTTCACTTCTCTGGGCCTCAGTTTTCCCAGGTATTAAATGGACTTAATAATAGACAGCAGTCTTTTTTCTTACCATGGGATTAAGTGCGCTGCTGCTGCTGCTAAGTCGCTTCAGTCGTGTCCGACTCTGTGTGACCCCAGAGACGGCAGCCCACCAGGCTCCCCCCGTCCCTGGGATTCTCCAGGCAAGAACACTGGAGTGGGTTGCCATTTCCTTCTCCGGAGATTAAGTGTGAATGTATGCAAATATATTCTATACCCTCCTGTAAATCGTCTCACCCCAGCCCCTGTGGAATGTATAAGTGCTATGTGGCTGCCTGCCCCTTCTGGTGCTTTGTACCCCAGGTAGGAAGCACACCTTTATCAGAAATGGCCCTGTGGCCTGCTGCCCAGATGGGTTATTCACTCCTCCAAACTTTCCTGAGATCTGGCAGGTTCCAAGCGAGGAACCTAAAGCATGTTACAAGGGTGCAGCTTCAGCCCTCTCGGGGGTGATGAGGCAGAAGTGAGCAAATGAAGGAAAGTGTTGGGGGCTCGAGGCATGTGCCCTCGGAGCTCAGAGCAGGTGCATCTTATGAAAATCTGTAGATGCTTCCTGGAGGCGGTGGTGCCCTAGAAGTACTCTGGAGGGGAGGAGTCAGCCTTTGGGGAACGGACTTCTGGGCATGAGCTCAGGAGCCTGGGATACCTGCTGCCCCCTGGGGGTTGTGAGGGGAGCTGCAGTCCCATTGGGACAGGCCTCAGGGGGTTGCTAAGGCAAGCCCAGAGCTGGGGGCAGCGGGGGCCCAGGGATTCCTGGGGTTCAGACACTCACTCTGGCTGCAGTGAGAGTGGTGGGCTGGGGGTGGTGGTGAGGGGTGACTGATGAAGGCATCACCCAAGGCGGGGGACTCAGGGACATGGGTCAGAGCAGCAGAGGGCAGTGTGGAGTGTTCAGGAGGCACTGTGGTAACAGCCTCATGGGGGCCACTTTCTGTGCCAGGTGCGGTTCTGAGAATTTCACCTGCATTAACTGATCATAAGAATCTTACGAGGCAGGAAGTAGAGGGATCCACATTTTACAGATGAGAAAACAGGCTCTGAGAGGTTAATCACCCAGATTCACACCCTAGGAAGGGGCTGACCCCCTGGCTGTGCTGCTCTATTCTGGGCAGGCTTTGCTGGTGGATTGAGTGTGGGGGCCCAGGGAAGGTCCAGAATGGCCCCTTGGCTCTGGCCAGAGCAGGCGGGGGAGAGCAGGGCCATTTCTGGAGGGGGACAGTGGGAGAAGAGCAGGTTTGGCAGAGGGAGAGGCGCTCAGGGCTGGCGGTGCTGAGTAGCAGTTGCCTGTGGGTGTCTGTGGTCTGGAGGTTGGAGGTCATTCTGAAGCTAGAGGGGGTGCCATCAGCAGGGACAGCCGCAGACTGCCTGCTGTGCCCCACTGCCCGACCTAACAGCTCGGGTGCTGAGGGAGGGCCGGGGCTCTGGGTTCAGCATGGTCTGCTCCTGACTCATGTGCGGTGTGGGCCTCAGCATGTCCGAGGGGCCTGACACATCTGAGATGGGTGGGTCCCAGGCCCCTGGGCCGCTGCACCGCTCTCCCAGTGCCCCACTCTTGACGTACTTGGCTCAAAATGCCTCTGCCAAAGCCTGGGCCCCTTGAATCAGTATCCTGGGGATAGATGGTGGCCGGGGGCCTCCCGGAGAGCCCTGGTCTCAAGTCAGGGTCCCACCCCCTCAGGAGGGCACGCACGGCTCTCTGTGGAAGATCGGTTCCTCCGGCACCATCTGAGCCACCAATAGCCCTGGGGCCGCAGCAAGAGCGCTCCCCTCCGGGACCCGGCTCTGTGTTGTGCATCACTGCAGCCAACAGCAGGGCACCTGGGCACGGATTACCTGAGCCAGCTCGTCGTAGATGACCGCCAGCTGCTTGCCCCTTCCTCCAGCCAGCCCCCGGCCACCGCTGCACCATCAAGAGCCCTTGGTTTGCGCAGATCCCTTCTTGCTGCATCTCCTGGGAGCCCCTCTCCCCGCTGTGCCAATCGCGCCCATGCTGCTACTTCAGCCCAGCCTTGTCCTCTCATCTGACCCGCGGCCCATCTGCCAGCCACCCCTGGGTGTCCACCAGCACTTCCTGTCCTTTTCTGTGAACTTCCTGAGCCTCTGCCCCGCCACCTCCACTCCAGCCCTGCAGCGGTTCCTGTTGCCTTCAGGAAAAGCCGGCTCTCGTCTGACACGTGGACTTTGCTGTCTCCCTGCCTGCTCCTGGGCCTCAGCAGTCTCACCCTCCGGCCCCGGAGCCTCCGTGCTGGCTCACTCCCTAGCACGTGCTCCCCCGCCTCTGAGCCGTGTCTTCTGCACATTCTGCTTCTTCAGCCAGAAGGCCCTTCCCGCTCTGCTCGGCCTGACCCGCTTCTGCCGACTCTGCCAGTGTAGCTTGAGTCCTCCTCCTCCAGGAAGTACTCCAGGCTCTGAGAAAGCTCACGGGCGGATCTAGCTTGTCTGTTCCAGGGCCTTCCTGAGGGCAAAGCCGGATCTCATCCCTGAATCCAGCCTCTGGTCAGGACCAACAGAGCTGTTCCTCATGAGGAGTGAAATGAATGACCCAGTGCCCAATGTATCTTTCAGGCTGGACACTCTCCCCTCCCAGGCAGCATCCCTGATAAAGGCACCCACTCCCCACGGGGGCAGACAGCCACCTCGTGGACAGCCCAGCTCTGCTCCTAGCCTGTGCTGGACCCTGCCCTGGGCTGGCCTGTCGTTTCCAAGTCATCCAGGGTTGGTAGAGCGCCTGCGCCTGCTTGGGGTTGGGGCCCTGTTGTCGGCCTCCGCTTCCAGGTCTCCCTTTTTTCTGGGCCTACCTTGGGCTTTACGGGGTGGGAAAGGGCCGGGGCACCTTGCTTGTGGCAGTTACGGGTCTCGACTGTTTCTTGGGGAGCCTTGGCTGGGATGGTGGCCTCCATGAAAATCTCCCTTTGGTGGTCTGCATGGCAGTCCCTCTCAGTTCCCGACCCAGGCTGGGAGTATAAATCACCCTGGTTGGCTCGCCTCTCCATATCCCACTCCAGACCCGCCTGCCCCCGCCCTCAGGCCCACTCAGGCCTCCTTCCCAGCAGGCCCAGCCCAGGAGTCCAGCCGGGGCCCCCCTTCACCCTCCGAACATGCCCCTCCGCCGTTCTCAGGCGAGCTGGGGATGAAGGCCGCCCCTCTCCTGGCCTGGGGCAGCCCCATCCGAGGCACCCTCGGGGCAGTAAATATTATATTACCACAGGGTGTGCAGTACGTGACCTGAGACAGGCCCCAGGGCTTAAGTTTCCTGAGATGGAGTTTGCGAACTGCTCCCCCCACCCTAAAAATTCAATTAAAAAAAATAACAGGAAAAATGTAGTGCGCCGAGGGCCTGCCAGAGTGGTGTATCTGGCGGCGGCGGTGCCGCTGCGCTCGGCGGTAATTGGTTCTGCATAGCTCGGGGATATTGGCAGAAAAATAAATCAGCCGGGAGCCGGGAGTCGAGACACCGCGGGGAGGGAACGTGAGGTGGGGGGTGGCTGCGAGTGGTGGGAGCAGATCTGGTGAGCAAGCGGGCTTGACTGATGTCCTGTTTGCGAGTCAAGGGCTTAGCGGGGGGTGGGGCGGCCCGTGCCCTGGAGCAGAAGTAATCTGGAGGAGTCCTGCCCCGTGAGAAGAGCACAGAGGCCGCCACCGCCCCTTCCGTCCTCTGTGACCCCTTTGTGCCTACTGACTGACCCTGGGCCTTGGTGTGGCCTGGAGGAGCCATATAAAGGGGCACCCAGGCAGGGAGCCCAGCCTTTGGATGGGGGTGGTCAGAGTTCTACGCCTCCAAATAGGGTTGAATTTAAACCCAACCCCCCTACTGGAGGCTTGGGGCCGTGTTTCTGGGACTGCGTGTACCCCCACCTCCTCTCCAAAGGCTTCCCAAGGCACAGGGTTCTGGGAGGGGTGCTGTGGGGCCGCCCTGGGTCGACCCATCTGTGCTGCTGGCTGCTGGCCTCCCCACAGCGTCTGCAGTGGCTTGTCAGGGGTCCATAAATTTCCTTCTTGAAGAAAGTGTGCGTACAACAGAATGGATTCGTTTCAGCCAAAGGCAACTTAGTGCTCAGGCCTCTGCTCTAGGAGGGTGCAGCGGGGGCAGGAGGGACCCACCGGGCCTCTGGGGGCTTGCAGTCAGTTGGGCAGAGGGGACACACAGGCAAAAGAGGTCACACAACTGGAGGCTGAGAGGGTAGGTTCCAAACAGGCAGCCTCAGAACAGAGAGGTACTTCAGAGCAGGAGGCACTCTGGCCAGGGTGGTTGGGGCAGGCTTCCTGGAGGAGGTGGCTGGAGGAGACACCCAGGGCAGGTGGAGCAGCCAGCAGGAGGCTGAGGGTTTGAGGCCTGTTGTGAGTGCCTGTGGACACATGTGTACACGCCTGTGTGTGCCCGGGCCCGGGTGAGTGCTGGGTTCTGGCTCCTCAGGCCAATCCCATCTCTGTCCGTCATAGCCAACCCCTGGGTGATGTCCAGGAGATGCCCTCTGCCACTCACCTGGACCAGTACCTGTACCAGCTGCGCACCCGCCACCTGAGCCAGATCACCGAGGCGGCCCAGGCCCTGAAGCTCAGCCACAGTGAGCTCCCCGCCGCCCTGGAGCAGGCTGAGGACTGGCTCCTGCGGCTCCGTGCCCTGGCTGACGAGGTAGCTGACCCTTCGAGGTGCCTTCCTTCCCGCTTGGGATGTCAGAGCCGGGAGGGGCAGGGGGGAATGTCTGGTCCAAACCGGCTCTGTTGCTGGGTAACCTTGGGCAGGTGACTTAATCTCTCTGAGCCTCCATGTCTGCCTTCATAGAAGGGATACTGGGTGTGGTGGGGCCCAGCCCAGAATCTGGCATGTAGTGGGTGCGTGATAAATGCCCCCGAAGAAAGAAAGTGAAGTCACTTCGTCATGTCTGACTCTTTGCGACCCCATGGACTGTGGCCTACCATGCTCCTCCATCCATGGGATTTTCCAGGCAAGAGTACTGGAGTGGGTTGCCATTGTCTTCTCCAGAGGATCTTCCTGACCCAGGGATCGAACCTGGGTCTCCCACGTTGTAGGCAGACGCTTTCCCATTTGAGTCACCAGGGAAGTCCAAAATGCCCCCAAGTATGCTCAGTAAATGTGCTTAATAAATGCTGCCAAGGGCTTCCCAGGTGCCCCAGTGGTAAAGAATCTGCCTGTAGTGCAGGAGTAGCAGGAGATGTGAGTATGGTCCCTGGGTCAGGAAGATCCCCTGGAGGAGGATCCAGGGGATCCCCTAACCCCTGGAGGAGGGCGTGGCAACCCGCTCAAGTATTCTTGCCAGGAAAGTCTCATGGACAGAGGAGCCTGATGGGCTTCAGGCCGTAGGGTCACAAAAAGTCAGACATGAAGAGACTTAGCACAAATGGTGCCCAAGCATGTCAGAGACAGAGCTGGGACAAGAATCCGGGGCGCCTGGCTCTAGGTCCAGTGCCAGGGCCCCCTTCCCCAGGGACCCAGCCCCACCTCCCCACCAACCTGTCTGCCTCGAGCCTGCCTCACAGGACCCTGTTTCCTGCCTGCCCGGATGCTCCTGAGCCCCAGGCTTGAGGAGGCTGCACCTGTAGTAATGTGTCTACACCCTGAACCCTCTGCCCCCCAGGGTCAGATGCCCACACCAGGTCTCCAGGGAAGCAGGCAGGCCACAGATATGTCTGGAATGAGGAGAAAGGTCTGCCCATATGCCATGGTGGACACAGGTGCTGCCCGCCCTGGCCAGAGCCATGTGGGACCCCCAGGGAGGGAGGTGGTGAGGCATGATCTCTGCAGAAGGGGTGTGCAGAGAAGGGCAGGCCTGAGTGCGGAGAAGAGGGCCCAGGAGGTAGAAAGGGGTGGTCCGGAGGGGAAGTGGCTTGAAGGGTCAGTGTTGTCTCTTCCCCAAGTGGGGCCTCTAACATATGACTGGTTACTTGGGTGCCACTGTGCTGCTCAAGCCTAGGATGACCCCTGGAAGTGGCTGTGGACCATTGCCTGGGGCGGGTCACAGACTGCCTTCCACATCTTGGCCCAGACCCCAGAACCCTCAGCGCAGACTGTCTCATGGCTGGGAGTGCTTAAGGTGACATGAGTGCTAAGGATTGTGGAGGAAATGGGAGGGAGCCTTTCTCAAATTTGAATGTGCTTCAGAATCCCCCAAAGGGCTTGTCAGCTCAGGATCCAAGCCCCACCTGATCTCACATGTCTGGGGTGGGGCCTGAGCATCTGCATTTCCGGCAAGTTTACAGGTGGTGCTGGGGGACCACACTTGGTGCTGTGATTAGGGACACATATTTAGAATCAGAAAAGCCTGGCTCCTCACCTCTTTGAGCCTGAGTTTCCTCACTTGTGCTGCCTCCCGGCCGCAGGGGTGAGGGAGGGTGCTGGCCAGCAGCCCCTCCCACAGAGCACAGGCCTTGGGAGCATACGGATTTAGCCGACCAACCACCTCTCCTGAGAGTGGCATCTGGGAGCAGTTCTCCCTAGAGGTGTGGAAGCGCTCCAGGGCCCTCTGTTTTCAGAGCCCTGTGTCAGCAGGCCCAGAAAAGGGCCAGACCCCCGAGCCCCTGCTGTTAGAGGGAGGAGGGCCCGCTGTCCTCTGGGAAGGGGCTCGCCTTCTGTGGATTCACCGCTGCTCTCAGGAGTGGGGGAAGGGGGTGGCTCTTAGGTGTAATGTCGTCTCTAGGGTCAAGTCAGCATTTCTCTACTCCCCAGTGGACGGGTCTAAGAACTTGGGACTCCAGGCAGGAGGGTCTCTTCTCAGAAAATGTGAATGCAGATCAGTGAATTTCTGGTGGGCTACTCCAGTGGGCTGGGGGCAGCCTGGTGTCCTCTCCTTGAGGGCTCATAGCTGCTGAAGACACAGGTGCCCAGGCAGCCCTGGGGAGTCAGGGGACACCCGAGGGTAGGAGCTCGGAGGAGAGGCCTGTGGAGGCTGGCTCACTTGTGGTGGGCTGAGGGCGCGGGCCGGGAGGTACCATCGTCCCTACCCTGACTGCCACCCTCTCTCCAGCCCCAGAACAGCCTGCCTGACATCGTCATCTGGATGCTGCAGGGGGACAAGCGGGTGGCGTACCAGCGGGTGCCTGCCCACGAGGTCCTCTTCTCCCGCCGGGGCACCAGCTACTGTGGCAAGAACTGTGGAAAACTGCAGACGATATTTCTGAAAGTGGGTTGTTTTCCCTTAAGTCATGGTCATACTCTCTTACCCCTAGGGTGGTCCACTTCCCTCTGGTTCCCTGTTTTCTGTCAGGCTCAGAATTTCGAGGCTCTGCTCTCTGAAGGGACCGAGGGCTTCCACAGAAAGACTTCCCTTCTCCCCTCCTCCCACAAAGTCCCTAGACCCCATGCACTTGGTCTGGGAAGCGAGTAGGTGAGAACCAGGGAGTGCTGGGAATGAATGAGGGGCTGACCCTGGAGGCTGTGCTCTTCTCCAGCCAGCTCCCTGGTAGGGGTGGCCTCAGCCCTCAGCCCCCATGGCCAACCTTTAGGAGTCCTGGCACAGACCTGCCTCCACCCTCCTGAGGGTTTGGCTCCAGGCGGAGTCACACTAGGGTTAGAGTTCCTCCCCGTGTTAAGGCTGGTGTGTGGGCACTGGCTGTGCCTGTGGCTCTGCTCATCGGAGGCCTGGGACCAGGTAACCC
Organism: Tragelaphus eurycerus; assembly: GCA_935064755.1. Classification (NCBI taxonomy): domain Eukaryota; kingdom Metazoa; phylum Chordata; class Mammalia; order Artiodactyla; family Bovidae; genus Tragelaphus; species Tragelaphus eurycerus. The sequence goes on from CAKXYN010000016.1 coordinate 24,114,905, forward strand.
TGTTCCTTCTGTCCTTTGGTCCCCACCTCCCCTGCCCTTTCTCCTCCCGCCCATCCTCGCTCCCCCACCGTCTTCTCTCAGCCTTGGAGGTGGGTGACAGGGAAGTGCGCAGGTGCCTGAAGACGCCTGCTTTCTTCTCTGGGTTCATGTGGGGATACACGAACCTTGGTCAGGGTGCTGTGGCTGGCGGGTCGGGACACAGTTCAGAGACACCCCTCTCTGAGCTGTGGCTGCTGTGGCCCAGGCGAGGGTTTGCGTGTGGAGAGCCGTCACTGAGGCTGCTCTGCTCAAGGAGGAGGCCTGGGGAGCGAGCGTGCCACTCACCGCGTGGGGCTGACTCCTGATGGCCCTGCTGGCATCATGAACTGCCTGGCCTTCAACCTTCCCTCCCCTGTCTCTTCCCATCCACACCAGACCCTCCTTCCATCTCACCTCTTCCAGGAGGTCACTGTGGACTAACCTTAACCTCTGAGTGGCTATTGGCCGATCCATTCATACACTGGCCAGTCATTCTCGCTGCCCTCTGAAGTGGGCAGAGGAGACAGCTTTCAATGGCACAGTGTGTGTGGACAGGTTGTAGGTTGGCTGAAATACTGTGTGGCCTTGGGCAGATTGGCCAATCTCTCTGAATGCTGTTTTCCTACCTATAGTATAAAGATCAGACTGCCCTGATTACAGCATTGAGGATGGAATTAGGTAGCACAAGTCAAGGGTCTTCCTGGAACTAGGTGATCAATGAATACAATTTTTTTCCTTCTCTTCTCCCCTTTTCCTTCTGGGGAGCTCTTTGCCCCCTGGGGAGAGGAGGCTCCACCAGTACCATGGCTGGAGGCCATCACAAAGCCAGGGATTATCAGAAATCTACATGCGGGTCATTGGTGCTTCAGAGGAGAGCCGGCTTTGCCTAGAAAGAGGGCGGGGGTGTGAGGCAGTGGGCTGGCCCTCCCACCTGGGACATTTTCCTTGTGAGATCCTAACCTCCTAGCATCCTGCTTTCTTCTCTGCCAAGCCAGCTCCTTGCCTGGTCGGGCAGATGGGAAAGGAAGTCCAGGAGCGGCCACATCTGAACAGGGTTAACCAGACTGTCAGGCTGCAGTGGAGGTAAGGCTGCAGGAGCGGGCCTGGTGGACGCCTGTGAACGGAATGAGCATTAGGCTCTGACCTCTTGGCCCTGCAGCCTCAGGGAAATGCAAACTGAAAAATTTTTCTGATCCCAAGCAAGAAAAAAAAAAAAAAGATATAAGATTGTTTCTCGAAGTCTTCCCCACTGAGTTTATGAGCCCCGCCAGTAGCTCCTGAGCAAGCTCTACAAAAATGTTGGCAGCAAGCAGAGACCAAGAAAACATTGGTGTTTCTTAACTTAAACCAAAGTTGGAAAAAATGAGCACCAGCAGAGAGGGAGAGGAGCCCCAAACTAGACATTTCTTTATTTGCTGTTGCTATTTTGGGTCCAGCAGGCTGGCCCTGTCTGAGGGAGGGCAGGGGAGAGACTGGGGGCGGATGGGGGAAGGGGGGGTCAGGCATTCCTGCCATCTCCCTGGGGCTGGTGGTTTGGAGGGGAAAAGGCTACTAACCACCCCAGGGGAGAGGACACCGAAGCAAACAGTCATAGGGAGGTTTCCGAGGGGTGACACTTGGGGTCAGGGGCTCCTCCAGGCTTCACTGAGGATGAACCAAGACAGAGAGGCTGGGTGAAGGGTGAGATTGCTGATGCCCTGGCATGACCACCCCTTTCTGATCCTCTTACCTGGCCTGGGCTCCCGCTCTGGGGATCCAGGCCTCCTCTACTGGTTGGAGAGCCTCCCTTTCCTCCTCTAAACCCACCAAAGTGACTTTCTCATCTCATTCAGCTCCATGTCCCAGCGGAGACACTCCTCCAAGCTCAGGCACATGAAGCCTGGATACTTAATGTGTTACTTCCTCTAAGGGACTGTGTGTTATTCTGAAAGTGAGGCACTTCTGTTCCTTAGGCCATATCTGACCCTTGATTTCAATCAAAGGGTGAAGCAGTTGTGGAGAATAAATGTTTTATGTTGGGTTGTTGTGGTTATTCTGTTTTGGCAGAGCTTCTGAAAGTTTCAGGATAAAAAGCAGTTGAAGACCAGTGAATAGCAGTTAACATGCTGATAAGCACTTGAAAGGGTGGGGATATCAGATGATAGACTAACATCCAGCCAAAAACCCCTGGAAAAAAAAAAAAAAACAATTGAAACTGAATAGAGAGGCTTTAACCTCTCCCCTTTTCAGACCTTTCTTTCTCTTATAGAGACGTGTTCTAGAACCACACTGTCCAATATGCTAGCCACATGTGGTTATTTAAATTTAAATGAAATAAAACTAAAAATTTAGTTTCTCAGTCATACCAGTTACGTTTTAACTGCTCAATTGCCACATGGAGCTGGTGCATTGAACTCTGCAAATGTAAAAAACCATTTCCACTGTAATAGAAAGTTCCACGGGACCATGCTATTCTAGGAGAGAGCAGAAGTGAGGATGTGGTGGGAGAGGGGAGAATGGGGCTCCTGGTCTCGACATGGCCCATCTCTGCAGAGAGCACCTGGATGGGAGGAATCCAGTCTTCTCTTTTGATGGGAAGGAATCTTGGTGAGGTTTCTCAGTCATCCGTGAACTTCTGAGAAGTCCCCCAATAGGGCCCACTCTGATGGGGTGTCAGGCTGATAATGCCCAGGCCTGGAGGCCCTGCAAGTTGAGACATCCTGACTCTGAAGGGGATTGTGGGTTTCTTTCCTTCTCTGGTACCCAGTATCCGATGGAAGGGGTGCCCAGAGCCCGGATGCCGGTGCAGATTCGGGTCAGGCTCTGGTTTGGACTCTCTGTGGATGAAAAGGAGTTCAACAAGTTTGCTGAGGGCAAGCTCTCCGTCTTCGCTGAAACCGTGAGTGCCCGACTGCCTAGCCCACTCTGCCCCCAGCCACTGAGCTACTACAAGCCTGCTTACTTTCCTGTTGCTCACTCTCCAGTATGAGAACCAGACCAAGCTGGCCCTGGTTGGAAACTGGGGCACAACTGGCCTCACCTACCCCAAGTTTTCTGACATCACGGGCAGGATCAAGCTACCCAAGGACAGCTTCCGCCCCTCAGCTGGCTGGGCCTGGGCTGGAGACTGGTTCGTGTGTCCAGAGAAGACGTGAGTTGTGGGCAGGGAGGGCTTGGAGACGTAGCTCTGGTCAGAGTGACTCCCTTGAACTCTCCTGGGCTCACGAGGCAGCATTCTCTGCTCAAAGGGCTCTAATGATCAGAAAGTCCTTTCTGATTAAACCTAAGCTGACATCCAGTAGACTTTGCATCCATTGGTTATAGCCCTTTCCTCCAAGATACCAGAGAAAGCCTGCTCTCTCCTCTGCATGTTAATCCCTCTCCCATCTTGGTCCCTCTCCCATCTCAGGCCGCCTCTCCCGTCTCAGGCCCCCTCTCCCGTCTCAGGCCCCCTCTCCCGTCTCAGGTCCCCTCTCCCGTCTTGATCCCTCTCCCGTCTCAGGTCCCTCTCCCGTCTCAGGCCCCCTCTCCCATCTCAGGTCCCCTCTCCCTTAGTACCTCTCAGGACAGGCTTATCCTTCTCCAACTGCATTGCCATTTCTACCTCTTCCTCCTCTCTCTTTTTCCATTTCGGTTGATAGTCAACAATTTTTTTTTTAACTCTTTAAAAATTGAAGAGTAGCGCCTATTGTAGTCATGTACTCAAATCTTAAGTATGTAGCCTGATAATGTTTTACATTTCTGCAACTGTCTACTGAGCTTCAAATTCCCACAGGGTTTTTGGAGTCTTCAGTTGGTCTCCCTGTCTCTTTCTCTGTCTTGGTGGTGACGTTCTCTTCCGTCCCCTTGACTCGCTGCCCTTCCTGTCTCTTCCCCTCATGTCTCCTGTTGTTGGTTGGAAGTGAGGCTGACACGGAAAGGTTGGCCCAGGCCCTGGAGTGCTCTGCCGGAGGGTGTGGATGGGTGGGGGTGTGGGCAGAGACTCTGACTCACCGCTGTCCGCAGACTGCTTCACGACACTGACGCTGGCCACCTGAGCTTCGTGGAGGAGGTATTTGAGAACCAGACCCGGCTCCCCGGAGGCCAGTGGATCTACATGAGTGACAACTACACGGATGTGGTAAGGGGGTGCTCTGGGGGCAAGTGGGCTCTGCTTTCCCAGAGTCCTGGACATTTAGGCCCAGGAAGGGCCTGTGACTGAGAGAAGGGCATTCTCCCCTGCTCCCACACCCCTGGCACCCATGCTCGGGCTTTCACAGGGCCAGTGAGAGGGCTGGCAAGGGTCGGACACGGACCCCAAGTCATACATGGGGCTTTGAGAGTGTGCAGCGTCAGGTCGCATCTTCTCATCTCCCCATCTGTCTCTTCTCACGCTCACCTGACCTGTGTCACTCTAGAACGGGGAGAAGGTGCTTCCCAAGGACGACATCGAATGCCCACTGGGCTGGAAGTGGGAAGATGAAGAGTGGTCCACGGACCTGAATCGGGCCGTTGATGAGCAAGGTGGGCGGCATGTGGAGCCCCGTGAGCACCCAGCAGTCTTGTGAGGCATGTCGGTGGGGACTGGCCTTCACTGGGCTACTTCATCTGGGGGGCCTCCTGGGGAGTCCTTACTTCACACTACAAATCGGGAATCGGTGGCCACTTGAAAGTCTGTGACTGTCCTCCAAATGCTGAGTGGGAGATGGCCAGGCCATGAGTGATGGGCACCCCTCCCCCAGGCTGGGAGTACAGCATCACCATCCCGCCGGACCGGAAGCCGAGGCACTGGGTCCCTGCTGAGAAGATGTACTACACACACCGGCGGCGGCGCTGGGTCCGTCTGCGCAGGAGGGATCTCAGCCAGATGGAGGCGTTGAAGCGGGTGAGCCTGGGGGTGGAGGTGGGCAGAGGTGAGGCCCTGGGCAGGGGAGGCCAGCTGGGCACAGTACGCACCTCTGTGCACACACGCGTGCAGGGGGCGTGTGCAAGACAAGCACTCGAGATGCTTGAAGATCACGTGTCGCTCACACAGGTGCTCATGGACAGAAAGCACCCAAAGGCCCACGACTATGTGCGGGGATGTGTTCAGCATCCCCTGGAAGGTGCAAAGGCGTGCCTCGAGTGTGTCTGTGGCTGGGTGGCCTTGGGGCAGAGTCTGAGATAGGTTCTTGGCTACCTGCAGTTTGTTGAGGCAGTGCTCTCAGGGGTGCCAAGAGCAAGACTGTGGTCCCAGGCAGAGACGGTTTTGACTTGAACTGTGGCTCTGAAAGGGGCTCGACCTGGAGGACCACCACACTCTCCTCACCTGGATGCAAGGGGGCTGGGGTTTGGACCACCTTAGCCGTCAGTCACTGGCTAGGGTTGCTGGGGTGGGCTAGCGGCATACCCTCCCCAGGAAGCCTGTTCCTTTCAGCACGGCCAGTTCTGCGGAGAAGAGGCCTGCTGGGGATGAGGGTGCTGCTAGTCAAAGAGCCTGGGTGGGCTCAGTCAGCATTTATCAGAGGGTGTGTTCACAGTGTGAGCACCCCTGCCCACGGCCATGCCCAGATACCCCAGGATGTGGACAGGTGCAGAGCGAGCTTGTGTGAGCACACACCTGCCTGCACCTGCTCTGGGGTCACCCAGACGCTCGCGTTCTGCGTGCCTGCCTCCCCGGAACCCTCTTGGCCTGCGTCCTTCCTTTCCAGGCACACGTTGGAATTTTGGCTCGAGAACTAGGCCTCCCCTCCGGTCCAGGAATAGCCTTTGGCATGACCCAAGTCCCTTCTCTCTCTCTTTGGTCACAGAGAGTCTAGAGAGGAAGGTCACTGGGTCCCAGGAGAGGCCAGGCTTTTGGGCTGTTCCTGGTGTCACGAACCAGACAGACGCCACTGTGCCTGTGAGGGCACCCAGGGGACAGAGGCGAAGCCTTGCCAGGCGCTGTGCCTCGCCTGCCCCCTCACCACCGGCATCGCCCCGCAGAGGGACACAGCCAGCCTTGGGACTGGCGCTGAGCTCGTGGCCCTGAAGATCATCTCAGGTCACGAGATGGCGGGGAGGGGCTTCTGGGACTCCCTCCAAGATGGGAAAGGGTCCCCTTGGAGGAAGTCTGGGGGGTCTCTCCACACTGTTGTAGGTCTCACCTTGTGGAGAAACAACCTATGGCTGGGAAATGAGCTATTCATTTTGCTTCCGAATTGCAGATCCTAAGTCGGGATACGAAGAAGAAAAAGGAAATTACAAGGAAACCTTGGATTCACGAAATCCACCTAGAATCCAAATAAACAAACAAACCAAAAGCCCAGTGTTTTCATCACTGCTCAGTCTACCGTCCTTTCTTGGCTCCTTGGATCTCCCCACAGCCCAGGGAGCCTCTGATTTCCTGACCTGGGACTCTTGTCACTGCAGAAACCGCTCAGAAGCCCCTCCTCCAGGGGTCCCTCCCAGGTTTTCCTACCTGCAGGGTGATGATGCGGGGTGTGCGTGTGGGGAGTCCTGGAGGGCGAGGAGAGCACAGCTGGAGCCCAGCCCGGGACTCCCCGCCAACCTGCCAAGCAGCCCCTGAGTCTGCCCTGTTCTCCCATGCAGCACAGGCAGGCTGAGGCGGAGGGCGAGGGCTGGGAGTACGCCTCACTCTTTGGCTGGAAGTTCCATCTGGAGTACCGCAAGACGGACGCCTTTCGCCGTCGCCGCTGGCGCCGCCGCATGGAGCCCCTGGAGAAGACGGGGCCTGCTGCTGTGTTTGCCCTTGAGGGGGCCCTGGTATGTGGCCATACCTTTCTGGGGCCGATTGGGTGCAACATGTTTTTCCAGGGCTGTTTAGGGCTGACGCAGGGGAGGTGCAGGGGGCCCCAGGATGGGACTGTGAATTCGGTCCTCTGGGGTTGCACGTGGGGACGTGGACACTACTCTGGGTATTCTCCTGAAACAGAATAGCTCGTTTCTTGGCACCAGAATACCCGCTGCTACTTTGGCAGTTGAGATGGGAGCAGGGAGAGGGCCTGGACTTCTGGTGCTCTGACCTGCAACTGAGGCCAAGGGACCTGTCTCCTCTGAAGAGGCTAGCTGGCCTGGGGATGGGCCTGGGAGGCTTGGCCTGGCCCAGGGGAGTAGCCAGAGGGCTTCAGAGACCCTGAATGTCTTCGAGAGGACTTGCCCCTCCTGAGGCAGAGGCTATCTCGTGGGCGTCCCAAGAATCTGGGGAGAGAGGTGCCTTAGAGGCCACTTCCCAGAGCTAGTGGAGTGAGGGTCAGATCAAAGTTATCCAGGGTCTGGATGATGTGTTCCACAGAAAAGATGTGTTCACGCTTCCTGGACGGACCAAATGGGGACCTTTGGGACCAGGGGATAGCCTGTCCCCTGCTCTGTTGGTCTGGGGATTTCCAGAGTTGGGGGTGAGATGCCCATGAGGAGATGTCACCTCTGAAATCCAGATAGGACAGCCTGCCCCCTGGGTGGGGGAGAGGGCTTTGCGCTGTGACCCATGGGAGTAGGTCTCACCAGCTTTACTGGCTAATAGAATCTGAGTGTGCTTCATGAGCCCGCTGTGTGTGTGTATGTGAGTACATTTAAGTGTTTGGTATGGGTGAGGAGCAGTGGGTCTTAGCCCTCAGCCAGAGAGTACAGTGGGGAGGGCCCCCCGACCTGATGGGATGGCTACAGAAAAAGGAGGTGAGGCTGGCAGTGGCCCTGAGGGGGCCTGGGCAGGGCCTGGAAGCTCCGTCACTCCTACGACTTACTTGGGGGGGCCAGGTCCAGGGGTGACAGTATGGGAGATGGAACCCTCTTGGGGCCAGGTGATGTCAGAGGCTCTGGAGGGAGCCCCTCCCAGATCTGGGGGCCAAGTGGTAGGGAGGCTGAAGGAGAGGGCGGAGCCCTGGGCTCTCTGGGCCCCTGAGCTGGTGCTCAGGCTGGTATGGTGCCAGGGGGCGGGGGGTTGGAACTGCCACCCAGGCTGGAGCAGCCGTGGCCGGGGATCTCTTTGTCTTGTCGGAAGGGGCCTGGCTCGGGCACAGGGCAGTGTGGGAGGGAGCTTGTGTGGCTCCCCCTGAGGGGCGGGGAATAAAGACCTTGGCAGACCTCAGAGGCAGGGCCAGGTCTGAGGGTGCTGCCCGCTAAGGGGCCAGGGCTTGTTTTCATCAGATAGAAATGCAACCGAAGTGGGCTGAAGAGAGGAAAAGAGCTTAAGGCTCAGATGGCTGGGACTCTGATTCACCACGAGGTCAATCAGGCGTCAGGCCTGGCAGGAGCCAGGGGCTCACACAGTGTCCTTGGGACTCTGTGTTTCTGACTCGCTCCGCGGCCTTGGCCCCATTCTCACACTGGCTCATTCCATGGGTGGCAAAGATGGTGCCAGTGACGGAGGCTGCCACCGTCTTTACAGCCAGCAGAGCCCAGCCGGCCTTCTCTCTTTCCTCACAGCTGGAGACCCCAGAGGGGAAAGCATACTTTCTCAGGGAGGCCAGGGCCATCTCATGTGCGACTGACCAGCTTTCCTGGGTCCTGTGCCCATGCCAGTGCCTGAGCCCGAGGGCGAGGAACAGAATGATCTGATTGACTGTCTTGGGTCACACTCCCCTTTTCTTTGTGGTAGACAGCCCCACCAGGTTGGGGAGAAGAGCATCTGAGAAGGAAACAAGCCTGAACGGTGCTGGGCACAGGGAGCAGATGACCACGGCGCTCTTGAATGAGCAGTAGGGAGCAAGTGTGGACTGCCGAGGGGAGGAGGAGCACACTGGTCAGAGCTGGGATTTAGGGCTCTCATCAAGTAGCCATGGAGGATGGCTGGGGAGGGGCAGCCTTCCATCACGAGACCCCCAGGAGGTTTGGTTAGAGATCTGGGAGTGGGGTGACCATCTGGGGTGGGAGCCGAGAGAGTGGAATGGACGGAGGTGGAGTAGCAAGGCTTGGGGAGGGAAGGGTCAATCGGGTGTCAGAGGCTCCGCTGGATGGGCAGCAGGGCCACTCCCCATGCCAGGCTGTGGGGTGGGTGGGCCTGGGGCTGCGATGAGTTCACGGTTGGCCCTGGCAAGTGTGACACACACAGTGAAGTGCTGTGTGAGGAAGATGGATCTGGCGGCTGCCTGCCAGGCGGCCCCAGGGCAGGGAGACCGGGGGTGTCGGGGGCTGAGCGTCAGCTGTGAGGGGAGGGAGGGTGCTGGGAGGGAGAGAGGGCGCCAGGCCAAAGGTGGCCCCGAGACACGTGGAGGGAAGCGTGGACGGCTCCAGGGCTGGCGGGGATTGAGGGGAAGAAGGCGAGCGAGGCCGGGGGACCCACTGCCAAGCTTTCATGGCTCGGTGACTGGGAGAGTGAAGGCGGGCATTTCCCAGAACTGAGAAACCAATCCGTTTACTCTTTACGTGGGAGAAAATGTTGTGAGGGAGCCCTGAAATCAAATGTCAAGTCAAGTGGGAAGGTGACTGGTAGTGCTGCAGATGTGAGCCATCTGTGATCTGTGGAAGAAATCAGGGCAGTGAAGCCTGGAGTCCTGGGGGAGCTTTGCTGATATAGGGAGCCAGAGGTGGACGGTGGTCAGAGTGGCTGGATCTGTGAAGACTGGAGGACACAGTCTCTAGGTGTGACCAGCATTTGGACAGGGCCACAGGCCCATTGAATAGGAACTGACTAGATCACTCTACTTGAGCCAAAGACCATCACTCATCAGCATGAGAGCGCGTGCGCGTGCACGTGCACACACACATACACTCACACTCACACACACACTGTCCTTCCATGGGCATGTTTTCCTGCCTCCTGCCAGGACCAAGGACAGCCTGGGTGCTTGTCCCTGAGTCGCTGTCCTTCATCCTGGGGAGAACTGATGCTCTAGCATCAGGGCAGATGGTTGGGTTTTCTGGACGTCAGGACCAATCTAATTGTTCCAGGTACTGGCCTTTGCCCACTGGTCACTGATGCCTGCTGATTCCCTTGGCAGGAGTGTGGAAATGAGTGGGTGAGGCTTCTGAATGGCACTGGTTTGGTTTGAATGTTGCTTCCTCTGCTTCCACTAAGGATAGGTTACTTGTCTCTTTAGCAGCTCTGTTACCTTACTTATGAAAATTACTACATCCATGGGTCCTTGTAAGGAATGAAGACATAACCCATGTAAAGAAGTGTTTCCCAGTTTTAATGAACTTAGGACCCATCTAGGGATCTTGTTAAAATGCACACTTTTGATCTGATGTCTGAGTGGGGCTTGAGAGTCTTCATTTCTAACAGGCCTCCAGGGATGCTGACATTGCTGATCTCAGGACCGTCTTTGAGTAGCCAGGATGTCAGCTGCATAGAACATCCTAAAGATGAGGGAGGCAGTCATATCGGCCCCCTACTTGAATGAATGCCCCTCTGGAGGAAGGGGGTTGTCTCTTCCGGGCTGAAGGTGTGTGGCCAGGGTTCTAGAGAGGGAGGCAGGGAAAGGTGACATGTCCTCGCTGCTTCTTCGTCAGAGAAGGTGATCTTTTCTTCTAGTGATCCGTCTGATGGACCTGGCTCATGGGAGACCCCAGGCTGATTAGGAAGAGGGATATTCACATCTGAATGCAAATAAGCCCAACACAATCTGCATCTTTGAAGTGCAGACTGAGAGTCATTCCAGAGTGATGGCATCTAATGAGGGGAGCTTCTTGGAGGAGGCCTTGGGGAGGCAGAGCTTGGAGGAACCCAGGACTGTGGGTGGTGGCCAGGTAGCCTTGCTGGTAATCTGACATTTCTGGATGTCTGGGCCCAAGGGCCAGGCCTATGGCGCCCCCTTGCCTCCTACTGCCCATCCCCTGGCCCATGAGTCCACCAGCAGGCCGGGCCTCACTTGCCAGCTCCCCTCCTGAAGACGTCTCTCTGGAAGGCAGGCCCTGTCTGCTCATTAGCACGGGCAGCCTTTCCCTGAAACCTTCTGCCGGGGCCAAGCCTGGCTCCCTCTGCGGAGCGGGAGGCCCTGGCTCTGTCTGCTAATCGTCTGCTGTCTCCATTGCGAGCATTATTTTATTTTCGTATTATTCTTTTTCCAGCTAATATCCTGGCATTCCCAAAGACACCGGGTTTCATAATCTTCCTGGCGTTCCCAGGGAGCTGGGAAGCAGAGTACAAAGCTGCTATTATAGCGTGTTCCATCCAGCCTCCCTCTCCTCGCCCCACACCCCTCGCTGCCGCCGCCACCGCCACCGCCGGCTCCGACCCAGTCACCCCCTCCCGACGCCACCGGCCTCTCTGAGAACCCTGGTGACGGCTGCTGGGGATGAGCTCACAGAATCCGTCCTGTGGCCCTTGCCCTGGGCCTGCCCTCCTTGTGCGAGGATTTTTCCAGAGCCCCGTCTCTGCCGCTCGGCCTGCAGAGTCTGGAAGGGTTTTCTGAGATGCCTGAGCCTGGGCAGGGAGAGGATGAGATGCAGATTCGGCCAGTGTGCTCCTCACCCGGGAGATTTTTAGAGCTGGAAGGAACTCTCCACCTGGGTGCTTGACATTGGGTGTAGAGATGAGAGTGTGCACGTGTGATCTGTGTGCACGTGTGTTCGAAGAGTAAGCCCGTGTGTGGTGTCTACGGATGTATATAGTATGTGCAGTGTGTGTGTCTGTGTTGGGTAAGGGTGAGGCCTATGATTTTCTCCAGTTCTCAAGAAAAGCTAGGATCTCAAATAGAGTAAGAATTACCAAAATCTCTTTTGCCTTGTGCCAAAGACCAGGTTGAGAGCTATATGTTCATTGTCTCATTTCATCCTCACAGTGACCCCAGAAGGCTGGATTTTATGATTATACCCATTTTATAGTTGGGGAGACGGAGGTTCTGGAACTACGCTAATAGCCAGGTGTGGCTATTTAAATTTACATTTAAAGTGATTAAAATAAGAAAATTCAGCTCGCCAGTCACACTGGCCACATTTCAAAAACTGCCATGCCTGGCTAGTGGCTACCATTGGGCAGTATAGAATAGTTCCGTCTTTATAGAAAGTTCTGTTGGATAGCGCAGCTCTAGAACTCTGAGCCCTAATGTGATCCCAGAAGAAACTGGGGCCTGAGAAGGCGTTTGCCCTGTAGCACGGCATGGGTCAGTTCTAGAACCAAGGCCAGAACAGCAGGCTTCCCAGGTTCATCTCCCCACTGCTGTTAGAGCATGAAGTCCTCCCCCATAGAGGACCCTTGAGTGGGGTCCCAGGGAGCTTCCTGGGCAGGGTTAGCCCCTCCTCATCTTGTAGCCAGGCAGTGTGCCCTCCCTGGGCATTTAGCACCACTGACTCCAGCCATTAAGTCTCCAATTGGTTGGCAGGGCCCGGTCTCTATGGGTCCTGACCTGAAGTGCGGAGGACCCATAGAGACAGGAACAGGGGCAGAGAAGGGCAGCTGGGGAGTTGGAAATGCTAGGAAGGGGGTCAGGGAGAGGTTGGTGCCAGAGAGGAGTAATCTGGGGCTTGAACTGGCTGAAAAGGAGGTCAGATGTGGGTGGGGAGGGCAAGGCCCATCTTGACCTGGATGAAATCTGGTGTTATGTGCAGGGCACCTAGGCATACTTCCTAGAGTGGGTACTTTGAGCGAGGGCAGCTCCCAGGAGGTGAGAGGCCTTGGCCTTATTAAGTGGCCAAGGCCCCTGGCTGGGCGTGTGGGCCACTGGAAGGTGGCTCTGTGTCTCCTGAATGTCCTTGTGGAGCACTGGTCACACCTGGTAGTGTGCTGTGGGGAGAGTTGAGGGCTGCTGACTCCCTGCATAGAAGGACCACCTGAGTGAATCCTCTAAATATGCAGACTTCGGGTCTATCTTGCTCAAGAGCTGGATGCTGAAGCCTGAGTGTGTCTGTTGAAACGTGTGTGTCCATGGACCTGAGACAGAATGTCAGCACAGAGGCAAGCCTGGACCGGGTGTTACAGTGGGGTGAATGTGGCAGGTGTCCCCCGCGTGTGTCAGTATACATGCATGAGGGTCTGCGTCCACAGTTGCTAGGGTGACCTTATAATTGATCATCCGGTCTGCATGCATGCTGAATTGCTGCAGTCGTATCCGACTCTGTGACCCTGTGGACTGTAGCCCGCCGAGCTCCTCTGTCCATTGGGATTCTCCAGGTGAGAATACTGGAGTGGGTTGCCATGCCCTCCTCCAGGGGAGCTTCCTGACCCAGGGACTGAACCTGTATCTCTTACATCTCCTGTATTGGCAGGAGGGTTCTTTACCACTAGTGCCACCTGGGAAGCCCATTGTCTGGTCTAGAGACTTAAAATTCATGCTGGAAAACAGGCTAAGCTCGGACCATTCCAGGCCAACCAGGATGTACAGTTGTCCTGACTACGGAGGCACTCTGGCATGGCCTGAAACCCATTTGAGTGTGCTTTGCAGACTTCAGAGACCTGGAAAGCCTGGAGGGACACACACGTACACACAAACACAGACACTCGCGCCAGCCCACACGTGGCATTGTGGATTCTCCAGGTTTCCTAATTCCACTCTCAAGTTCCCGGGGGCTAGCCAGTAGCTTTGTAAGGAGTTTCACAGCTGCTTTCAAGCCCTGGCTCCAGCTGTAAATTAAATGGGGTTGCACACTCGCCTGCTATTCCACTTAAGGTTGCAATCAGCCCTGATTGGGAAGGGAGGGCTGTGTGTTCCAGAGCTTCCTCTTTCACAGGGTTCTCCTCCTCTGGCCTGGCCTGTGGGCCTGTGTGGGGTTTCCCTGGAAGCTGGGGCCAGGCAGCCAGGGCAGGGACACGGGTGTGGACTCCCCAGGGCCTGACTTGGCACTTAGTCCCGTCCTACCCAGATCCCTGCTCAGGTGCTGAGCTCTGATAGGAAAGCAGGAGCTGGGAAGAGCCCTGAGGGGGTCCCGGGAGATCCTGGGCTCTGCCAGCGAATTTCCCAGGCGACCTGGGGGAACGCATGAATCTCCAGGCCTCAGCTTTCTCACTTAACTCACGGAGGTGATAACAGCACAGCAAAAATAACCACCTCCCCTGCAGAGCAGGCACTGGCAAACGGCGGCCCGAGGCCCAGTCCAGCTCTCTGCCTGTTGGTGGAGACGAGGCTGTGTTAGCACAGCCACGCTCGTCTTTGACCGCGTGACCTGCGGCTGTCGTCCGGCCACCACGGCCACTGAGCGGCTGCAGCAGAGCCCTCGGGCCCTGTATGGACAGAGCTGAGCTGTTCTAGAGCCCGCACTGTGTGCCAGGCAGTGCCCTCTGCCCTGTTCGTGTGCCGTCTCAGTTAGGCCTCCTGACAATCCTAAGAGGTAGGGGTTTATCTGCGCTCCCATTGTACAGAGTAGCAAACTGAGGCACAGAGGAAACAAGCAACGATTCTTTTAGTGGTATGTCCTCAGGTAATAATTCTTTTTCACACCTGAACATTATGGAAAAGCTTGCGGATGGTGGTGGGGTTGCACAGGGCATAGAGCGCTCGTCTCTGTATCTCCATTTGTTGGTTGAGTGTCCCAGCAGAGCCCAAGGTGAAGAAGAGATCCTGGCGGGTCACCTGAGGCCTGTCTGTTTTACGACTGGCTCCCTGGAAAAAAATTCAGAGAACAAATCCAGCTCTATCTGCAGCATTTGCCGATATGGTGTAACTCTCCGTGCCATGGCCAGTTTCAAGCTATCCGTGTGAAGTCACAGAACGTGGGTATGGGAGGGGACGGGCACAGCTCGCCGCCACACAGCGTTTATACAGTTTTCACCTCACAGACACGCGAGATGGAAAGCATGTAAGGAGCAGGTTCACAGAGGCCGTGGGGTGATTTGGAAGTGATGACTTGGAGGATTTATTACCTTTCTTTTAAAAATAATTTCTGAAGTTACACGTTCACATGATTTAATTTTTACAAATGGCTGTGTTTAACAAATGGCTTGCGAATGGCCGGAGATTTAATGATCTCTCCTGAGTCATGCCAGCCAGCTCCAGCGCTTGCTGCTCTCGAGGGTTTCCTGATCCTGTCTACTTAAAGCAAGAGATGGGGGCTCCCCATCGCAGCACCCTCCCTGTCTCTTTGGTTCCATCCTACAAGGGAACTGAGTCCTTCCCTTAAGGTGGGGGTGCGGTGCGGTTGGCCCCTGAAGCCCATATGCTTGACTCTGCTGGAGCAGGGTCTCCTGGGGGCCCCTGGAGCCACCCCGCAGGCTCCACCGTCTCCTGACCGCCGTGAGCGTGGCTTCTGTGGTTCTGTCTCCCACTCACTGAGCCCTGCGGAGCCCTGCTGCTCAGCTTGTGTCTTTTTGCTGCATCCACCTTGACTCTAGCCCCTTCTGCTCCTCCCTGCCTCTACTTTCTGGATCCTGAACCAGACCTCTGGGCCCTGTGTTGGGGTGTGAGTGTTGTCAGAGGAAGGAGGCATTTGTGTGTGACAGCCCATGTGCAGAAAGACTTTCACAAACACCAGCGGTTTGGTGCTTGGTCTTGGATCCCCTTTAGGTGGGTCAAGGAGTCCCCTTCCTAGGCTGCTTGTTTCCAGAGAACCTCCCCACCTCCTCCCAGTGTGGTGGCCGGGGTCCTGGGACGTCTGCCTTCAGCAGAGGAGGTGGGCTTGGCCACTGGCTCAGGGGGTGGCCTGAAGGAGCCGGGTATACCTGGGAAGGAGAGTTCCTCACCCTCCTGAGCTCAGGCACCTCCAGGGAGCCGTGGCCGCCAGCGGGGCAGCTGCGGGTTGGAGGCCGCCCAGTCCCTGGGTGAGCAGCAGGCTCCCTCCCACAGCTAGCCCCAAGACCGAGTGCGTGGCCACAGACCGCGTGGCTGCCAGCG
This sequence comes from Tragelaphus eurycerus, assembly GCA_935064755.1. Taxonomy (NCBI): domain Eukaryota; kingdom Metazoa; phylum Chordata; class Mammalia; order Artiodactyla; family Bovidae; genus Tragelaphus; species Tragelaphus eurycerus. Next base: position 24,130,561 of record CAKXYN010000016.1, read on the forward strand.
CCAGCCTGGGAGTCACATCGGCATGAGCTATGGAGGCAGGAATGTGACTGTGGGAAACCCAATGCCCCGGGCCTGGCCTGGGGAAGAGTGTCAATGTGGAGTGGGGGTGAAGGTGGGTGGGTGGAAACCAGACCGTCAGCCGCCCCTGCAGCCTGGCTCTGCTCAGGGCTCCGTCTGAGTGAGAGCACAAGGAAGCCAGCCCTGCTTCTCCCAACTTTGCCCTGCCTTGGCCTCGCTCCTGTAGCCAAGTCTTCCCTGATCTTGGGGGTTGGGGTCAGGCCTTCAGCGTGCTGCTGTTCTCCCTGTTCAGCACCCTTCTTTCTTCTCCTCCTCCTGGAAGCCTTCCTAATAGGGGGCCCACTCTGTTCCATTCCGCCCTACAAATGGCCCCTCCTGGGGGGTAAGTGAGCCTACATCCCGCTCTTTCTCGGGTGACATCTGACTCTGAGTGCCAGGAGAGTGTGAGGTGCTGTCTGAAGCAGTTTCTTTCCCTTTTCCTGGGACCGTAGACCCGAGCGCTGTGCACATACCTTAGGGTGGGGTCATCCATGTGATAAATCTTCGCTGGATGCTTACTAAGTGCCAGGCGCTGGGTTGGGTGCTGGTGGATGAAGAAATTTGTGTGCCTTATTCACACACATGGACAGATGGATGCAGCAGAGATGTCTGGAGAATCTGGGCAGGGGCTGCTGATGAAAGCAGGGCAGTAGTCAAGGAAGCATCCAGGCCTCTGATGACTGAGCTAAGGAAAGAACTCGTTAGCTTTTCTGGAGGGCATTCCAGGTGGTGAGAGCAGCCAGTGCAAAGGTCCTGTGGCAGGGGGATGGTGGTAGATTCCAGAGTTAAAGTCAGAGGACCGGGATTAAGCGGGGGAAGGTATTGCTTAGCGTGAGACTGGTGAGATGAAAGAGTTAAACTGGCACCATGGAATCTGATTATGTGCCAGGTACCTGTCCAGGGCCGTGGGTACATTTCATTTAATTTCCACCAGTGGCTCTCAACTGAGGACAATTTATATCCCACACCTACCCCCAGGGGGCATTTGACAGTGTCTGGAGATATTTTTGGTGGTTACAGCGGAGGGCTGGGGGCAGCTATGGGCATCTAATGTGTAGCCGCCAGGGATGCTGCTAAACATCCAAGACACCGGACAGCCCCCGTAACAGAGTTATGCAGCCCCAGATGTCAGTGGTGCCAAGACTGGAAGCCCCTGCATTTGCCTCAGTAGCCCATCGAGGTGAGTGTTACCACGATGGCCACTTCACGGTGAGGAATCAGCGTTTAAGGAGCTGGACTTTCCGGTGGCATCCCCAGCTGCCTCCTCCGACCCACGTGCTGAGCTCAGGCACCTTCCCCCCACCTTCCCAGTGTGTGACGTGGAGCTCGATGCCCAGGGGCTGACAGCCTGATAGTCTCTCTGTCGAGCTTCAGGGTCTGTAAAATGAATGAGTTGCCCTGACGGTCCGCTCTGCGCACGCGCACTGCAGTGTCAGGGAGCTGTAGTTCGCTCTTCTGCCGCACGGTGGTTGCCTGTTTGTGCTGTAGTTTGCCTGCGTGGAGGGCAGAGCAGTGACAAGCCCTGTTAGGTGGTAAGGTGTGGGCAGGATTCCGAGGTGAGGATGGATGCTGAGGGTGGCAGCTTGGGTCACTTCTGCTGAACCTCCAGTGGTCTTCGCTTCTCCTCTCTGCCAGCACCATCGCCATCTCAGGGTATCCATCCCTCAAGTCAGTCTCCACCCAGAAATTTTCTTTAGCCCCAAATAATTCTCTCCAGAAAATGGGTGGTTATGAGATAGGAGAGGCACTCACAGAGACGGGGACTCAGGCCTGGATTTTATTCCTTGATCAGTAAATATTTGCCGAGGGCTTCTCTGCGCCGGGCGTTGTGGCAGGCCCTGGGGACATGGCAGTGCCCTTGTAAGGCCTGTATTCTACAGCCCGGAGAGACAGGAGACAAAAATGTTCATATAGCGAACACGCAGGGTGGTGAGTGCTGCGAGGAAGAGGAAAGCTGAAGAGAGTAGAGGGCTGTTTTGCGGGGCTGGGGTGTGTGGGCTGGGTGTGCGGCGGTGTGGATGTGAGCGTGGCTTTTGACATTTGCACGGGGGTGGCCCCTCTGGGGAGCTGACGTTTGATGTCTTCACAAGCAGCAGCACCTCTTTTCCAGCTGGAATATGTGGGAAAGACCTGGCACAAAGCATGTGTTTAATAAACACAAGCGGAATGTCGGAGGGGAGGGCAGGCGGGAGGGAGATGCTTCCCAGAAGTTCCCAAACCAGCTTCTCATGAGGCTGCATGGTTTGCTTTGAGAGAAATTCCCTGAACGTAAGCTGTGCCCGTCCACACGTGAAAGCTGAAAGTACTCTTCCAAGTGGCAAAAGCGTGGCGCTGGATTATCTGTGTTGATGCACGGATTGATCCCCTGGCCTGGGTGATGGGCTGGCCTTCATCATCAGCTCTCCCCAGAACGGTGTGTGCTCACTCACTCATTTACTGGTCCTCCGGTTACTCCCTGAGCACTGCTGTGGGTGAGGGTTCTGCTGGGTACATGGTGGGAACCGCCCAGAGCGCTCTGTGAGAGGGGCAACGAAGGAAAATAGAGATTTACAATGGAAGGCGGTATATGTAGTAAGGGGAAAATGTGGGGTTCTGTGGGAGCACCTGGGAGGTGCCCAGCTCCCAGCACAGTGACCTTGAAGGTGAGACTGGACATCTGAGGAGACAGGCAGGGAAAGAGGAGGGCAGAGCGAACACTGCAAGGGGCCTGGGGTGGGACGGCGTCCCTGGGTGTGGTTTGCGTGTGGAGGCAGCAGGGCTCTGGGCCTTTGGGAGTGAGTGTCCTGACCACGGCGGACTCAGTGCAGAGGCTGCAGCCAGACTGGGAGGAGGGCTGGCCCCCACCCTGTTCCCAGGGTCTGAAGGGGATGTGTGAAGAGCCCAGGTGCCCCTGGGAGGGTCATGGGGTCGGAGGATGTAAAGACACTGGCTGCTGCGTGGGTAGAATTCTGCCCAGTTTGAAAACCAGGCTGACTTTAGGACTGGAGCTCCTCGGGGGGCACTGAGCTTAGTGGGGGCCCCTCAGCCCGGCTCAAGGTATGTCTGTTGCCCTGGTTCTCCCAGCTTCTTCCCACACTTGGCAGCAGATGGATGTGGGGGTGGACAGAGGCCCTGGACCAGGGTGGACGGCTGCAGGCCCCTTCTGGAGGTTGGGCGGGTGGAGGCGCCTCGGCAGCGTGAGGGCCATTCCTGGAGGAATGTGGTTCTGCCTCTGGAGGGTGTCGCCGTCGGTGCTGGGGCCTGCCGTGGGCCAGGACTGAGCTGCTTCTGAGGTACCTGGCCCCGGCCTTCGTGGAAACTCCAGGGAGGAGGACGCTTTTATTCATCACAGGCCGGCAGCCGTGCCTTTGGACGGAGACCCAGAAAGTGCTGCCAAAGCCCCAGGCACAGGCCGTTCAGTGGGCCATGGTCGGCCCTTGCAGGCCCCTGGGTGGGAGAGGAATCAGGGGGCCCGTGGCTGCCAGAGGTGGCTTCCCTCCTGACACTCGCCTCAGCGCCCTACTTGTGAGTGGAGTGCATATGTGTGTGTGGCTGGCTGAGATGAGGGGCTACAGAGTCCCTCCAGACTCTCCCCCCGCCACCCCGAGGTGTATGAGCTGCTGGGGTTGCTGAGCCCTGTGGCACCTGGGGACTGGCCACAGCCCGTTTCTAGCTTCCTGGCCTGCTTTCCTGGGTGTCCCTGCACCTGATGGGCCCCGAGTCGGGCCCCACCTGTGGCCTTTTAGACCCTGTTACCAGACCCGTTAGCTGTTGAACTTGGCAGGGGTGGCGGGGCCGGTGCTGCAAGGCCGGGCTCACACCTGCCGAGACTGAGGATTGTAAATGTGGTGGCTTTTGGGTTCTCACCTGTGTGCTGTGTGACACCCCCTCCCTGCTCTCCTGTGTGTGCGTGCCTGTGTGTGTGTATGTATGCGTGTGTGTGTGCCTGTGTGTATTGAGAGAGACTGACTGATTGACTCACTGATTTTGATTTCTGCCCAGGACTGTGGCTTTGTGCTGAACTGTCCACTTTTCCAGCTCCTGGAATAATTGTGAACAAATACAGGATATATGAATACCACCCCTGAGCACAATTACTGACTTCATAGTTTATGACCTCTCCCCTCACCCCACCCCATGCTTTATTTCTCTCATAAGAGCATTAATAGCAAATATTTATTGATTTATTATGTGCCAAGTTGTGTGCCAACACAGCATATAATTCATCTTCTTAACAATCAGGCAGCCCCATGAGACAGACACTATAGAACTCTCCCACACTCACAGATACTTGGCGCTTCCCTGGTGGCTTAGATGGTAAAGAATCTGGCTGCAGTGTAGGAGACCCAGGTTTGATCCCTGGGTCGAGTCAGGAAGATCCCCTGGAGAAGGAAATGGCAACCCACTCCAGTATTCTTGCCCGGAGGATTCCATGGACAGAGGAGCCTGGTGGGCTACAGTCCATGGGGTCACAAAGGGTGGGACATGATCGAAGGGGACAGGTATCCAGGGAGGCTTCTTGGACCAGGCCCTGGAGCTAGGCCCTGAGGGTGGGCGTGGTTTGGAGAGGAGGAGCGTGTCAGTGGCCGCGCCTCTTTTATTTGGAGGTGCGGGTGGGGGTGGGGTGTAGCTGCAGTGGGGAGAGGTGGAGATTCCTGGGAACTGGCTGCTGCTGGGTAGAGGGCAGTGTGGCCCAGCAGAAAGGCCTCGGGGAGTGGCTACTCTGGGTGGGCCTGGGTGGGGTGAAAAGGCCATGGGAAGGGAGGCTGGGTTTTCTTTCCAGGGTGGGCGTGCTTGCGTGTTGGGAAGAGGGACTGGGGCAGATGACACTGTGGGGAGAGGGGAAGGGCCATGCAGAGGGAGCGGATGGCAGAGGAAGGCTGTCCAGCTCTCCCTGGCCCTTCTGCTGGGCTCCTGCCATGAGAAGCTGGTGGAACTTAGAAGGCCAGGTCTGGAAGGGTGGGCTGCCATGTGACTGGCACGTTTCCTGTTTTTGCGGGGGCCTTGACTCCTGCTGGGGCGAATCCTCAATGAGGGGCTGCCATGTGGCAGAGGCGGTGGTGGAGGGATGCAGGGCACCGGGCCGTGTGGTCCAGGGAAGGCAATTTATGGCCCAGTGGCCAACGAAGACAGGGCGGGGACTGAGCATCTAGCTTGATGCAGAGTTTCTGAGCCTGCCCTTGCCCCAGGCTCAGGCTCCTCTGACCCTCAGCATAGTGGGAGCTGGTAAGAGATAAGAAGACACAGCACAGCTTCTCTGCAGAGCTGGACCCAGCTGCGTGACTGTGTGTCCCCACACCAGCCCTGTGTCCAGGCAGGGGAGGACAGAGATACTGTTTGAGGCCCTCCAGACGTGGGCTCCCCATAACCCCTCACCCTGGGCAGCCCCCCGATGGATTCCACCCCATTCCCACCCCCACCCCGGAGAGCCCCTTGAGTCCCTCCTCCTATCAAACTCTAACCTCTTGGGCTGGAACAACTCAAAACCCCCTTCTGGCTTGTCTTGTCTCCTCTAGAAAGGGAGAGGCTTTTCCCTGTGGACTTGACATTGGGATCTGGAGTGAAATTAGTGCTTTAGAGCCTTGTCTAAAGGACCCTGGAGACCTGACTATCTGAGCCAGTCTCCCTGCCACCCCCAGCCTCTGGGGTCAGAATCTGCTGTGACCAGCTCTGTGTTTCCAGGGTGGCGTGGTGGACGACAGGAGTGAAGATTCCGTGTCCGTCTCTACCTTGAGTTTTGGTGTGAACAGACCCACGATTTCCTGCATCTTTGACTGTAAGTGATGTTTGGAGGTATCTACAGGGGTGACATGGATGGGTCACCCTTACGTTCCTGGTTGTGTGGGTTATGTGATCAGGTGTATGTGTGGGGGCTGTGGAGAACTGTGTCTGTGTTGGTGGGTCAGTGACGTGTGTGTGTCCGTGTGGGGTGTATGTGTCAACGTTGAGCCTGAAGTCCAGCATTCAAGGCACGGTGGTTCATTTGACCCCTTCCCCCTTCCCTGCCCCCTCCTCAGTGCTCACCAGGGCCCAGGACACGTTGTTCTATGGCTCCGCCTTTGGGCTGTGGTCTGCTCTCCTGATCCTGAGAGTGTGGCACATGTAGTCTCTATCGTCCAGCCCCTCTGTCCACTGCTTTCCTAGAGATGCGCTCCATCCTCCAGCCCCAGACCCTGTCACCCCCAGCCCCTCACTCGGCATCTCTTCTCTGGTGCAGATGGGAACCGCTACCATCTACGCTGCTACATGTACCAGGCCCGGGATCTGCCTGCAATGGACAAGGACTCTTTCTCCGGTAGGTGAGGGGAGTGGGGAGAGCTGGGGACCAGGGACTGAGAGCTGGGAACAGGGACTGAGAGCTGGAAACAGGGAACGTAGGGCCTTCGGCCCACAGGGAACGTGGCCTGGGCTTCCCTGATTGAGGTGGGGTGCTGTGTCTGTTGGGTTTGTGGAGGTGGGGGCTGCTGTCAGCCCACTGTGTCTCCGGGTTGCAGGGGCCTGCTTGACCTCTGTGGGGTTTGACTTTACTGGCCGTCGCCTCCTGAAAGCCCCTCTGGCCTTGGCCCTGGGACACCCCTCTTTCCTGGTCTCCTGCAGCTTTGTGCTCCACCTGTTCCTGCTCAACCACTTCACTGCCCCCTGAGCCTGATGCCCCCGAGGAGTTCTGTGTGTGTTCTCTTCTTTGGACACTGGGGTCCCCCTACCAACCCAGGAACTGCTCATGTCAGGGAAACTTCCACGTGTTCAGTTTCTACAAGCCCCTTATACCCAGCCATATTTTCAGTGTCTGCCCTGGAAGACTCAGAGTCACCGCAGTTCATCTCGTCTAAAACGAACTCCTTGGGCCCCCTTCCCCCAGATCCAGGCCCCCCTTTACTTCCTCCCTCGGTCCTGGCATTGCGTCAGTGTGCCTGTGCTGCCCATCAGGCTGGAAGCAAGCAGGTGCCCAGCTCTGTTGATTCTGGCTCCCGAGTCTCAGAGACTGTTCCCTCCTGTTCAGCATCGTGGCTGCTGTCTCGCACTGGCCATGGCCCTTTTATCTGAGCACTCTGGTCATTTCCTGGCCTCCCTGTGACCTTCCACACCACTCCAGACAGATCTGGTCATGTCACTCCCCTGATTTCAAACACATACTAAAACATAAATGGGCTTCTTCCCTGGTGGCTCAGATGGTAAAGAATCTGCCTGCAATGTGGGAGACCTGGGTGCGATCCCCGAGTCAGAAAGATCCCCTGGAGGAGGGCACGGCAACCCCCTCCGGGCAAGAATTTGCCTGGAGAATTCCATGGACAGAGGAGCCTGGCAGGCTACAGTCCATGGGATCGCAAAGAGTCAGACACAACTTAGTGACTAACCTTTTCACTTTCACAACACATAAATCCAGAACTCTTTAGCCTAGTGGACAACTCCTTTGTGATCTGACCCTGTGGACCTTGGCAGTTTCATCTTTTCCTGGTTCTCACTCCACTAAGCTCTCTGGATTCTCCAGCTCTTGTCAAAGCTGTCTAGTTCTTCCGTGTTCCCGGCCATTGTGTCAGTGCCTGGAACACAGTCCCTCCCTATTCTTGGTCTACTGAACTCCTACTCATCTTTCAGGACCCAGCCCACGCCCTCAGACCCTTCCCCAAGCCGAGCTGGTTGTTCCCCCTCAGTACTTGGTCAGGACCTTGCCAGCACCTCTCCCAGAGCCCTTACCCACTGCATAGATCAGTTGCCGTGTGACTGTCACATTCTTCCCACCATGACTCTGAGCTTCTCAAGGAAGAGACCTTGACTTACCATGAACCTGTAGCGCTAAAGAGCTAACACTGAGTGTGTACTCTGAGCCCAGGCACTTTACTGGTGTTATTTCATAACCCTTACAGCTGTTCTATGAAGTAAGCATTTAACATCCCCATTTTACCGATGAAGAACCTGAGACTCAGGTAGGTTAGCTAAATTGCTTGAGCTGAAATAGCTGACAAGTGATGTGCCCCCCTTTCAAACGCTTGGTGCTTAGTTGGGTGGACTGAGCTCCTCTGAGAGAGTGGCCTTCTGTTCATGGACTGGCACTCAGCTCACAGCCACTCATCCGTGCCCCTTCCCAGGTCCTGCTCCTCCCCAGCCTGGGGAGTGGCCTTGATTCCTCCCCGGCAGCTGTACCTCCTCACCTTCCTCTCCTCTCAGTGACCTTTTCTCTAGCTCTGTGCAGCCGGACGTGGGGTGGATGGAGCAATTTCTCTTCTGTGCTTTGGGTTTGGGGTGCTGAGAGCACAGTGTAGGGGCATTGGCAGGTGGGAGGCCAATCTCTGCCACTGCAATTTCCTGGGAACCGTGGCCAGGATGCTTTCTGACACTTAGCACCTACTCTCAGGAAAAGAGAAGTGGCCTAATTCCCAGTCTTGCTTCCTCTTCCTTCAGGGGAGAGTGTGAGAGGTGGGGGTGCAGGTGTGGGAGGAGTGAAATGGGGTGCAGGTGGAGGACCCCTTCTCTGTGGGCCGTACTGTGGCATACCTGTTGGAGGGGAGCTCCCCTGGGGGACCCGCACCTCTGGGGACCGCAGGCTGGGTCAGCCTGGTACCGCCCGCAGGAGACGTCACACTTTCCATCCTAGCTCCACCCCCGCCCCCAAATAAACATCCCTTGAGTTTGGAGGGCACTGCCCAGGGCTTCCTCGGAGGCCACTGGCTTCTGAATGAAAGGCCTGATTGAGCAGCTGCTGGAAAGGAAAACAGCAGCCAACACGGGTGAACCTATAAAACCCAGAGTGTTTATTTTCACTCCCAAACCCTAAACCAAAGCAGCTTCTCCCCTGGAACTGACCCTGGGGTGGCTGGCGGCTGGAGGCTGCGCACGGCCACCGCTGGCATTTCTCAGAGGAAACTCCTGTGTGCATCAGGCATGTCGGCCTGGGGGAGGGTCCAGTGCGGCAGAGTCTGTCACTGGTCCCACCTTCCAGCCGGTCTGCTGGTGTCTGCGGCCATGAGGGCCCTCCTTGGGAAGCCCTCTGGCTTTTCTCCCAGTGGGGGCTCCCGTGGCCCTGGGCTGTGACCTCTGCTTGTCCCTTGTGGCGTGGCCTTGGGACTGTCCCAAGGTTGGTGCCGTGTTTGTTTCCTTCTCCTTGGCCGAAGGTGTGGGGGACATACAGGAGTTGCCCAGGAAACACTTGTTGAGTGACACTGAGCTCAGGTGGGGAGGGGAGGCTTGTGGCGATATTGCTGTTCAGGGAGCCTGAGGATTTTGCCTCAGTGGGGTTTGCCTAGAGGACCGGCGCCAATCCTCTGGACCCCTGGAAGGGTGTGTGTGGCCTCTGTTTGTGTGGTTATGAGTGTGTGTGGCCAACGTAGTGATTAGGTATAAAAAATGTGAACTGATGCTTTCTTCAAATGACTTACATTGGGACAGGGTTGCCACTGCTCAGTGAGCATCTGGACTATGAACTGGATCTATTTAGAATGGAGAAGATAGGACTCCAGACCTAGAAACCACATGTCCTCAACGCCATGCGTCATGGGCAGTAGTGTGGCTCTAACCAGCGCTCAGAGCTGAGTTGCTCATCACTGTGGACGGATATTTCTCAAAGAGGCTTGGGGAGGACACCGTCTCCTTTGCCCAGTTATACTCCAGGGAGTTCTTCTCTGCTTTCTCCGCCAGCCTGGAACCACCCGTGTGGTTTGAGGGAGCCACAGGCTCTGCTTCCAGGGCTGCCACCACGATGGAGGACCCCAGGGCAGCTCATAGTCCAGGGCACTGCCCTTGGCTTGAGGCCCCAGAAATTCCTCTTTGCAAGTGTCGTGGGTCAGTGGGCTTAGGGGCAGGGCTTGGTTAATGAAGAAAATGAGAGGCTTGAGGATCAAATGCCAAGTTATTAATTTCTGGGGGTGGGGTGTCTGCCAACAAAGTAGAGAGTCCAGTGCTCTCTTTGCTGGCCTCATGGTTCCTGGGAGGTCAGAGCTACGTGCTAGTTGGGTGGTCCTGAGGGGTGTTGATGCCGGGCCAGGCCACAGTGAGGTCTGCTGAACTATGGTTGCCCCCTGGATCAGGTCACCTCTGTGGGCTCCCAGGTCCAGACTCTGTCCTGAGTGGGGCTGGGGAGTCCTTGCTTGTGGGCTTCCTCTGTCTGGACTCCAGTCACAGCCCACCCCCTCTTCTGAAGCACAGCTTTCTGTTAAGGTTGGCTCTGGCTGGGGGAATTCTCCCGATGAGCTTAAGAAGCTATTTTCCAAGGTGCACTGGAGGCTTGTGAAACGCTCCACTTAAAAAGGGTTCCTGAGTGAGAGAGGCTGGGAAACACTGCACGCTTAGCAATTTACGACGCACAGTGGCACTGAAGGCTCTGAGGTGGCTGCAGGAAGGAGCCCGTGGAACTTGTTTAAGCGTTCCTTCATTCCCCCGAGAACTCGCCTTGCTTAGCGCATATTTTGGGAAACAGTGATCGACAGGATTCAATCCAGCTAGCTCAGTGTGAATCCGGGACCGCTTGTGGTCTGCCCGCCTGCCTTCTCCTTTGTCCTCTATTCCCACAGCCCGGGGGGCTCCCTTCCTCACCGCAGACAGGCTCGCTGTCCCCCCAGTGCTCTTTGGTGCCTTTGTCCATGCTGTCCTGGGTGCCTGGACGCCCCTTTCTTCTTGGCCTGTCTTGGTTACCTCTTTATTCTTGACACTTGGGGAGGCCTCCTTTGGAAGTATTGACTTGAGGCCACCAGGCTCCACAGCCTATCTCAGCCCCTAGTGCCTTGAACACTTTGCTAGGAAGCGTCACATCACTTGGGTTATAATTGATGTTTAGTTACCATTTCTAAGCAGCAGTCATGATCTTAAGAGTCTGAACCATGTCTCATGCGCCTTCATATTCAAAGCACTGTGCTTACCTACCACATGCTGGTCAGTCAATAACTGGATATTGAACGAGTGATGGATTGCAAATAATGCTGGAGTGAACATCTTGGTTCATATAGCTTTTTGGTTAATTTGGATGATTCCCAGGAATATGGGAAACGGGGTAAACAGTTTTATGTTGTTCAGGGCATACGGCCCAATTGCTTTCCTAAAGGGCTGTTGAATTGCTTCCAACAATAAAGGAGAATACCTATTTCATCAGCTAATCGCCAACACTGGGTTTTATAAATCTAAACAAATTTTTCTTAATTTTATATGAAAAATACTGCTGTATTGTGGTTTTTCTTTGCACTGCCTTGCTTACTAGCAATCTACTCCACCCTGTCTTAAGGGGCCTTTTACCCTGATCACGACAGGAAGAAGGAACACTGACTTGGAGTCAGGGAGTCTGGTCCCAGGCACGTGTAAGCAGGCACTGGAGACTTAGTCTTTCTGAGGCAAAGCCCCCTCTTCTAACAAGGCGTACAACGCCTCCTGTCCTGTCCCTCACCCTGGTGGTCTGAGCTGTTGGAGGGAGTGTATTTTGACTGGAGAAGGGTCCTCCTTGGAGCTCTGGGAATGTCGCAGAGATTGGGCACAGGGCTGCAGGTCCAGCAGTCACCTGTCTGGGGCCTCCCACAGTGCTGAATTCCTGTAGAACCCTTGTGTGTTCTTGGCTGGAGCTCCCTGGACAGCCTGTGATCCTCCAGAGCTCCAGTCCAGCTTCCACCTCAGGGGGATCTCCCCGCGGCTTGGCAGGTGAGGCTGGAGGCTGATGCTAGCACTCACCTACCGGCATGGCCCTGGGAAGCACCGGCCTCTCCCCTGCCCTCCCCCTCTTCTTGAGACCTGCCTCCCTCCTCCTGGCTTTCCTGGAAGAGGCTTGTGTCTGTGCATCTGTCTGGCTTCCCTTCATCTGACCACCTTGCTTCAGCAGCACCCCAGCCCCCCTTGTTTCTCTTCTGTCGCGGGGCTGGGCCTGTGCGGGAGAGGCCAGGCCCGGCACACAGTAGCCCAGTGTCTGAGGCCCCAGGCCTCCAGGCCTGCTCCTTACAATGCCTTTGTTGTGTGTTTTTTCCTCCCCTGGGCGGGTGGGGCGTGCGTGTGGGTCTGGGTGATTTTTGTTTGAAAGCCGCCCCCTCCCTCCCCCGTGCTGAGCTCATTGCCTGCACTGATGGGGCTGCTGGAAGGAGTCGCCTGCTCGGGGGCCAGCGTTGGGGTGGGGGGTGCTGCCAACACCAATACAGCGTGCCCGGCCGCCACAGTGTGCAATTGTGATCTCTGTGTAAACGCAGTCGGGCTGGGGCCCCCGTGCTTATAAAAATAAAGCGTTGGGAAGCACAGGGGGCGGGAACAAAAGGGGCTTTTTCGCTGGCTCTCTAATATGGTTTTATTTATCGGAACGCGCCCTCTTTCCCTTACTGGAACTGGGGAGAGGTTCTCTGCCGAGCTTGGAGCTGATGGTATCACAGCCAGACGGTTTCATTAAACGCACAGACGCCGCTGGGCCCTGCCAGGGGCAGGAAGGGAACGGCTCGAGCAGCCCTGCCAGGCTGGTGCATGGGAAGGGAGCCCCGTGCCAGGGAGGCCTCCACCAGGTGGAGGTGGTGAGAGGTGGACACATCTCTCCTGCCCCTTCTTCTGCCAAGGTCCTCCCAATGCCCTCTTCTACTGCCAGAGTCAGGTTCAAAGCTGATTTCCTACAGGAAGCCCTCCAGGATTGACCCCACTGTGCTTTTGTGCCTAAAGGCTGTGAACCGGTCTTAGCCTGGTGGCTGCCTCCCATTAGCCAAACCCAGCATTGTTCGGCCAGTGAGTGCTTGTAGCTTCTGCCTCCTAACTCAGATTCCCTGTCACCCTTAAAACTAGCCCCTTGGGCAGTAGCCACAATCCTGTGCCCTGTCCCTTGATGGGAGTCCTCCTATTGCTCACTCCAGCTTCTCTACTCCTCGATGGTCACCGTCTGCTGCCTCCTGTAGCGGCTGTGGCACGCCGCCCTGGTCTCTTTATGGACAGGGATCCTGGCTTGCCCCTCCCCACTGTGGGGAAAAGCTGTCTCCCCATCTCAGCCCCAGAACTAGCTGGACATCTGGGCACTAGATGTCTGGTGTGGAGGCCATCTGAGGTCACACCGGGGCCGTCCTGTGGGGTGCAAGGTGCTGCAGGATGGAGAAGGTGCCAAGTGTAGAGGATATGTGACAGGGCATTTGGGTTCAGCCCTGCTAGGCACTGAGCATCCAGCCTCCTGCACCCTCAAACTTCTCTGTCCACATGGCCTCAGCATCTGGCACTTTGCGTCTTACAGAATGGCAGCATACTGGACCTTGCCCCCTAATGAGAGAAGCTGGAAGAGCCCCTCTTCCGAGCCTTTCGCTCCTGTCCCAGATTATATGCACTCAGTCCCATGGGCCTTTCTCCTGCCATGGTTCCCAAGTGTAGCCCTGAAAGGCAGCATTGGCACCACCCGGGAACTTGTTAGGATGTCAGTTCTCAGGCCCCCCACCGACTTGATGAAGGAGTCTCTGAGGGTGGGGCTGGCCTTCCAGGTGGGATCTCTGCATCCTCACAGTGGAGAACCACCGCCCTAGAAACTTCTCTAGTGACACCTTGGGACCAGGCGGAGGGATGACTCCTGGTGGGTCCCAGGCCAGCCTGACTGGGGCTTGCAGGTTAGAAAGGAGTTTGGGGGTGGCAGGGAGCTGCTCGGATCTTGAGGTTCTCCTCACCGCCCCCCAGCTCCCAACAGCCCTAGAATCCCTTTGTTTCTCTTTAACTCCCGCACCCGTCTATGCTATCACCCCCTCTGCCTGAACCCTGGCAGCAGTTTCATAACTGATCTCCCTGCACCCATTTGTGCCCCTTCCAGTCTGTTCTCCCGTGACAGCCAGCAGAAGCTTGCTGAAATGCAGACCTAGGCATGCCAGTCTGCCGGCACCTCCCTCTCCACTCTACTCTGCCTCTATTGAGAAAGCTAGATTCCTCTCTTACACACCGCTGTACCTCCTTGCTGTTCTTCAAGGCGTGATCAAAATGGCAATTTTATGGTATTTTTTTGTATAGATTTTTGTATTGCTCCAAATGTGTTCTCAGTCTTTATCACCTAGCCCCAAGCTTGGCCTGCAGAAGGCACTCAGTAAATGCTTGCAGGATGAATGTCAATAATTCCAAACCATCTTGAAGATGTGTGTGTGTGTGTGCATGCGAAGTTGCTTCAGTCATGTCCCACTCTCTTTGTGACTCTATGAACTGTAGCCTGCTGGGCTCTGTTCATGGGATTCTCCAGGCAGGAATACTGAAGTGGGTTGCCATGCCCTCCTTCAGGGGATCTTCCTAACCCAGGCATTGGACCTGCATCTTGTATGTCTCTTGAATTAGCAGATGATTCTTTACCACTAGCACCACCTGGGAAGCCCTGGATGAATGAATGAATGAATGAATGAATGAATGAATGCACCATCCAGGCTCTCACCTCCTTCAACTAGACTTTTTGCCCCCAGCAACCAGTTCAGAAAGGAGCCCAGAGAGGGAGCTCTCTGGATCTCTGGGCCTGCTCTCCTGGACCTCAGCCCCATCTCTCTGTGATTGTCACCAGCTTGGCTCACAGAAGCCGGTGGTCGAGGGGAGAGCCCCCTGGGACATGTCTCCAGCCTGGACATTGCTGCTCCAGAGCGGCAGCCACAGCCCTGCTTCAGCTTTGTGGCCACATGACTCCTGAGCGGGCGACTCTCACGGTCTCTGCTGTGTCCTGTCTCCCTTCCCTGTGCCCGGCTCACACAGATCCCTATGCAGTCGTCTCCTTCCTGCACCAGAGCCAGAAGACGGTGGTGGCTAAGAACACCCTGAACCCTACCTGGGACCAGACGCTCATCTTCTACGAGATCGAGATCTTTGGCGAGCCGAGCAGCATCACCGAGCAGCCACCCAGCATCGTGGTGGAGCTGTACGACCATGACACCTATGTGAGTCTGCCCGCCTCCCTCCCCCAGCCCTCGCTGGCCACCCTCTCCAAGGCCCAGCGCCCAGGGGGAGATGCTGCTGTGAGGGATGGGTGCCCCGCCAGATGGGCGCTTCCCGAGGCTGGAGCTGGTGGCCTCTCCCCGACCCCACAGGCTGCACAGTGGTGAAAATTTCAAAGTAATTACACGTAAATTGCTGGCAAGTGTGCTGGGCGCGTGAGAGACAAAGGGGACAGATCTGGCCAGGGTGCTTCACTGTGGGTTGGGAGCCTGGGTTTTTCTCTGTCTCTAGCTTGCTTATAAGATCCCAGGTGGGTTCCCCCTCCTCATCGGAGAGCTGCGTGGACTCCGCACATTGTACTGGGCTGAGTGGCCCCTCACATGGGGTTCCCAGTCCAGGTGAGAGCCGGGGGTCAGGGCGCCGCAGGACGGGGCTCCTCCTGAGAGCTGGGGCCCAGGGGCCACAGGACGGGGCTCCTCCTGAGAGCTGGGGCTCAGGGGCCGCAGGGCAGGGGCTCCTCCTGAGAGCCGGGGGTCAGGGGCCACAGGACAGGGGCTCTTCCTGAGAGCTGACTCTCAGGGGCCGCAGGGCAGGGGGCTCCTCCTGAGAGCCGGGGGTCAGGGGCCACAGGACAGGGGCTCTTCCTGAGAGCTGACTCTCAGGGGCCGCAGGGCAGGGGCTCCTCCAGGGAGCCAGGGCTCAGGGGCCGCAGGACAGGGGCTCCTCCAGGGAGCCAGGGCTCAGGGGCCGCAGGACGGGCTCTTCCAGGGAGCCGGGGCTCAGGGGCTGCAGGCAGGGACTCCTTCAGGGAGCCAGCTTGTGACACAGGCTGGGTCCTCTCTGGGCACAGAGCAGGGGGTGGCGCTTTTCCACAGAACCTGCCGCACTGGTGGGAAGGCTCTGCAGGCATGCTGCCCAAATGAGGGCCACTTGCAATGTGTGCTGCTGAGCAGTTGAAATGTGCCTAGTCCAACCGAGAAGACAGATTTTCCTTGTTTTTCAGTTTAATCCACTTAACGTAAATTTAACCACTGGATGCTGGTGGCTCCTGTATTGGACAGGAAAAGTTCAGGAGGGAGAGAGCAGTGGGCTGGAATGTGACAGACTCTGGGGAATGTGAGATTGAGGTGTTGGGATGAGGCAGCGGGAATTAGCACAGTACGAGGGAGGGCCAGGGCCGGGAAGAAGAGCAAGGAGTAGGGGTCAGGGGATTGGAGGCGTAGCAGGGTCAGGGAAACATTTTATAAAGGAGGGGTGGGATGCTATTGGGAGAGAGAGACGAGGTTGGCCGAGGTGTATGTGGCCAAGAGGCCCTGCCTGGGCTGTGGGTAGCAGTGGATGAAAGGGAAGGGGGCCGAGTTTCAAAGATGTGTCCAGAAAGAGTTACCATGACTGGGTAGGATGGTGTGATGACCAGAGGGTGGCTGAAGGTGATGCCAATGAGGGCACCCCCACCAGATGACAGCGGGCAACGCAGGCCTGGACTGGGGAGGCCGGCCTGCTGGCTCTGCCCTTGGAAGAAAAAGCTGGCTCCATGGAGGCTGAGCCGCTGGAAGAAGGGTCTTTTGGGGAAGAGCTCAGGGCCTGGAACCTTGGGGGCAGGAATGAGCGGGAGGCGGCAGGACTGCAGGGTTCTGGGCCAGGGGACGTCATAGAAGTAGGTGCAAGTGCTGGCACGGGGCACCACCGGACTTGGTCTCTCTCTTCCCTTAGCACCTCACCTCCACTTTCACTAATGTCACGCAAATGTCACTCTCTCCTCTTCAGGCCAACAATGCCTGAGAGGGACCCCAGTGGTAGAGCACCATGGCCTCTTCTGGATGGGTGGGCCCCGGGGTCTTGCTTATTGATAACATAGTCAGATGAAGCTGTACCTGTGGGCAAATATCCGTCACCCTGAGCTCCTGCGGTCCTGGCTGCCCGGGCTCTGCAAGGGATGCCCCTCCCCCAGCCCCTCCATGACCCAGTGACTAGAGGGCAGCACTGGGCCCAGGGGAGCCTCCAGGACCCTTCCCACCGCTGTGGCTGGTGCCCACTCTGAGGGTCTGTGCTGGATTCTCACTCACTGAGGGGGGCATCTAGCTGGTGACCACTCTAGATGGCTCTGGACAATGTCCCTAGCAGTGAGGTGACCACAGGTAGGGATGCCTCCCAGCCCTGGCCGGGGTTTTCAGGATGAGTGCCTTGGGCAAGCCACCAGGGCTTGTGATGGCTGCAGCACCATCTGGCTGAGACCCAGGTTCTGTCTGTGGCCCCTGTCCTGGGGAGGCTAACCATAAGGCTGGAGTTCACAGGTCAGCAAGGTCCTAGGGGTCCACATCAAAGGGCTGAGCTTGGGCAGGGCTGTGGGTGATGGCTGAGAAGAGCAGAGTGCAGCACGGTAGGGGAGTGGCCAGCATAAAGGCTGGGGTGAGGCCAGCTGAGGGCAACAGCCAGGGTAGAAGATATGTGGGAAGGGATGAGACAGGGGCGCGAGCGGGCTCCAGTGAGCGGCCCTTCCATGCCAGGAGGGGTTCAGACCTCATCCTCTAGGCACTGCGGGTCATGGAAGGCACAGAGCAAAGGAATGAAAAGATGCAAACATCATTTTAACAAGATGCATTTAATTTGATCAGCATGATCTCAGTCTCCCCATGTGGAAACTGGAGGAGTGGGTGTCTGAAGGTGAAATGAATAGGAGAGACAAAAGTCCTGGGAAATGTCAAGCACTTGTATTGCTGAGGACATCACTTTTGACGCTAATGGGCTTAGAGCTTGGTTAAATTGAAGCAAGGTGAATGCTAGTTGGATAAACAGAGGGACTCCGCGATGGGAGTCAGCTCTGGCAACAGTGGCAGGAGGCCACTCATGTTTTCCTCACATCCTTCTAAGGGAGGCAGAACTTACCATTTTGCACCAGGGGCTGCCCTGGCTTCTGAGGCCCTTTCCAGTTCAGGTGGCCAGGTGTAGGTCTGGTGACAGCTCTGAGGCCACCAGACCTGGGGCTGGGGGACGCTGACTCTCCTTTCTCCACGCTTGGTCTAGGGTGTAGATGAGTTCATGGGACGCTGCATCTGTCAGCCGAGTCTGGAACGATTGCCCCGGCTGGCCTGGTTCCCACTGACGAGGGGCAGCCAGCCCGCCGGTGAGCTGCTGGCCTCTTTTGAGCTCATCCAGAGAGAGAAGGTGAGGCTGGTTCACGTCCGGATTCAGGAGGCCCAGGTCGGGAGCGCCTGGCCGGGGAGGGTGGGAGGCCCAGCGAAGGGATGGTCTGATGGGGGGGAGGGGCCTCGGATACATTCTTCTTCCCTCACCAAGGGCCTGCGTTTAGTGGAGAGTGCTGAAGGGCCACCTCTGGATCTTAGGCCTCCTGCTGGAACCAGTTTTGTCTATCTTTTCTGAGCCCCAAATCAAGAGGCGATCTACACTGGGGCAGAAAGTTGAAATCTGAACTGTGTTCAAATGTCTGAGTCCTCTGGACATTGCATGTGTTTTTCCTGACACGGTTTCTGGAAGAAAGACCTCTGTCCTCCGGTTGGGGGCCTAATTGTCCTGGGGAAGGGGACTTCAGGGACAGGGCAGGACAGGATGTCTGTTCTAGTGCTGGCTCACCATGCCTAGCTGTGTGACCCTGGCCAGCCACTTCCCTGCTATAAAACAGGGGGTTTGGGTTAGGGCCATGTCTTCAAATTTGCTCTTAGTGTGATGTGAACCTCTAAAACGTAAGCCGGCCAGAAGTGAGGCTGCTTGGTGGAAGTGTCTGGAGGGGACATGGCATACTGCTAACCTGGCTTCCCCTGCACCTGCCTACCAGGCACTTCCCGGGAATCCCGAGGCTTCCCAGGAATAGTCTGCAGATCCTGGGACTGTCCAATCACAGACATATCCACAAGTGTCAACTTGTGGTTGGGAATGTGTTTGCCTGGCCAGGGCAGAAAGGATGCTGGTGGGGCCTTGGGTGACAGGCAACTAACCAGAGCTCTTTTTTTCACCGTAGCCTGCCATCCACCATATTCCTGGTTTTGAGGTAAGGCTCACTCTTAACTCTGCTTCTTCAAGCTCGCCCCCTCCCCGTGTTTGCAGCCACCTCCCAGGTTAGGAAGGGCAGTAGGCACACGTCACCACCATCCTGCCTTCAAGCGGAGGAAGGTGTGGGTGAGGTCTTAGGGGCAGGGTGGGTGGGGGCTGGGGTCCCTGCTTAGCTCAGGCTTCCCTGCCTTTTTTTCCCTGAGAAATCCAAGGACCACAGATGACTCAGATGGAAGGGACCACATCGGCCATCTAGCCCAGTGGCTCTCCTCTGGGCTGCGTGTTGGAATCCCTTGGATAGATTTAATAATCACCAGTGCTCCGTCCCAGCCCAGACCAAATGCAGTACGATCTTTTGGGGGTGCGGCTCAGGTACTGGTATCTTTCAAAGCTGTGCTGGAGATGGGACTGTGGGGCCAGAGCTGAGAACTGTTGACTCAGGCCAGTGGTTCTCAGCATAGCATCACCGAGGGAGGTATTGTTAGAAATGCCAAACTTGGGTCCCACTTTGGACCTACGGAAGCCAACTCTGAGAGGCAGCGCAGCACCCTGGGTATTTTCGAGCCCTCCAGGGGTTTCCCTTTCAGAATCACTCACCTTTCAGAAACTCTGATCAATTGGCTATAGTTCCCAGCTGTGTTCCCACCGAGATCCAGTTTTCTTTCCTCTGCTAGTGATGGGGACTTGGTTCCCATCACCCTCCTCCCCTTCCTTTTCCTGAGGGTCATGAAAAATGTACACCTTTTTCTGGTACCTAGGCTGTCTTGATTTGCGAATTGTATACTTAGCCAAGGGTTGCTCAGCTGCAGCTGTGAGAGCGCAGGCAGCTGGGCTCTGTGTAGATGCCTCCCTGCTTATGAGCCAGGGAAGTGAAAATGTTTAATTGCTCAGTTGTGTCTGTCTCTTTGTGACTCCATGGATTATAGCCCACCAGGCTCCTCTGTCCATGGGATTCTCCAGCCAAGAATACTGGAGTGGGTAGCCATTCCCTTTCCCAGGGGATCTTGTTGACCCAGGGATCGAACCTGGGTCTCCTGCATTCCACACAGATTCTTTACAGTCTGAGCCCCCAGGGAAGCCCTGAGAGGCAGGGAGCCCAAACAGATTTGCAGATAGTTCTTCTGTATAAGACCGCCTCCCATCCCTTTTCATCTCACTCCCTCCCTGCTCCCTGTCCAGTCCAAGTGCCTGCTCTCAGGTCTGCCAGCCCTGCGCATCAAGCTTCTCATTGGTTCTCCAAGTCCATAGCTCCAGCAGCAGCTCCAGGGCCCCGCCCTGACTGCATCCTGAGACTGACGCACAGAGTCTGGGATTCTCCCCCACCTGTCAGTCTGTCAGTCCTTCAGTCTCCTTTCTTCTGTCACTTTTAGAGATGCCTGGGCTCTAGGTTCATGCTTGGCCTCTCCTAGCCGTTTCTCTGCATCTGCGTCTGTTGTACCTTCTTTCTTCATCGCAGGGACCAGGCAGAGAGTGTGTCTGGGCAGCACACCCCCCTCACCCTAGATGGGAAGCGTTTTCTGTTCCTCCTTTAGGGGGATATCTGGCATGTTGATCTCTGCCCCAGCCTAGTGCTCCTTGTCACTAATGGTGAACTTCTTTCCTCTTGCTCTCCTCCCTCCACCATCTCCTGGATGTGGACTGCCCCATGGTGGGGTCCAGGTACAGGACACAACAGGGATCCTGGAAGAGGTGAGCTGGACCCTCACAGCTGGGGCCTGTGGCTGGGTGGGCGGGCAGAGACAGAGGGGAGAGGAAGGCCATGCCCGGGAGCCTTCCTGGTTCCTGGTGCTCCAGTGTGTGTCTGTCACATGGACCCCTGTGTGGATTTCATTTCCCGCTCTTTGCATGGATCCAGGGTTGCCTGGTCTGTGTCCTGATGTGATTCTGGCCTTAAGTGGATTGCTGCTATGTTGGAAGTCACATTTACCCAGACCCCAGGGACATTCCACCTGGCTGAGTACCAGGTGGAATGTTTTCAAGAATAAACATGTTCATAAGGGGACAGAATAGTCAAAGAAGCCTTGCTGGTGGAGGTGGCATTAGGCAGACATGGTTGCAGTGCTTAGGAAAAAGGTGGGGAACATGCCTTTGACCCAACAGAGCAAGTGCCAGTTTGGGGCCTGGCCGGTTTAGGGTATAGGGTGGATTGGGGATTCCTAGGTTCTGGGAGAAGCCTAGGGTTTGCATCCAAAAGGAGCAAGTCTGTGCCCTTTGCTATGGTGGATGAGGAGCACCTTTCCTTATGGCCTCCTGCGAACGTGTGAGTGGGCGCTCCTGACTGAGCTGGGGCAGAGGCCCGGGCAGAGAGACAGGAAGGAGAGCCCTGGTCAGATGGGGGCTGGGGAAAGGGCAGCCACTTCCTGCCGACAGGGAATCCCCAGGCTGGGAGCGGACACCGTTTGACATTTTCAGTGCAATTTGGACTTGAAGCGCAGGGTCAGGATGTGGGCTCCGCAGGCCCGGCGCCCCTTACCTCACTTCCTTCAGCTCCCAGACTGAGGTGGGGTCCGCCAAGTGAGCTGGCTGTAATTGCGCCTGACAGGCAGCCTCCTACTTCTGGCTGCAGTTGCGAAAGACTGCCGATTTGGAAAGGGGACCAGAGTCCTGTCCAGGGAAGCAGCACGGAGCCCTCTCTCTTGATTGAGAGCATTCTGTGGCCAAAACCCACAGCCTGCTCTGAAGAAGACCCAGCCCAGGGATGAGTTATTAAAAAAAGTTAAAATCCTTAATAACTGGATTTGTAATATATAACAGTGGAGGCTCAGATTCCAAGAGCAGGATCTGGCTGTGGTCTTGTCAGGAAGCAAATCAAAATCTGCAGCTTCAGGGCCAGAGCCCAACAAGGGCCAAGTGTCCTGCTGCAGGGCCCGCCGGCCACAGGCCGAGGCGGGTATGGGTTAGCAGCACCAGAGGAGGGCAAGTCCTGGGGGTTTGCTGGGCACGGGGCTGGGCTAGTACCTCCCAAGGGTCCTAGGCCCAGGAGGGTGGATGGAGTATCAGCTGGTCTAGGGAACCATCCCAGAAGGTGATCCTTGACCCCTTCATCCCCAGAGGCGGCCTGCAGCTACCCTGTCCCTCTGCATTTGAAGGCTAAGGTTCAGGCCGAGGTCCTGAGTCCTTTCTGGTTTTAAGAATCCCTGGGGACGGGATGGAGGCAGGTTAGTCTTCCTGCTGCCTCTGGT
This sequence comes from Tragelaphus eurycerus, assembly GCA_935064755.1. NCBI lineage: Eukaryota > Metazoa > Chordata > Mammalia > Artiodactyla > Bovidae > Tragelaphus > Tragelaphus eurycerus. The sequence goes on from CAKXYN010000016.1 coordinate 24,152,601, forward strand.
CCTGCAGGAAGCCTGATGCTTTAGCAGGATTTTTCTGTCTTCCTTGCTGCAGTCAGGCTCCTGCTTGGTATCCCTCGTTCAGCCCCCTCCAGGCTCCCAGCTTGATCCCTGTGAAGAGCACTCCAGCCGTGACCTGCGAAAGCCAAGCTGGGAGCTTAGATTCTGGGCCACTGGCCGTGGGAACCCTCGAAAGTCTGGGAACAGAGATGGGTGTGTTAGGAAGCTGTCTGGCTGCAGAGAGGTGTGGGTTGGGGAGCGAGGGGCTGGAGAGACCAGCTAGGAGGCTTTTGAGACAGATATGATGGGGGCCTAGGCCAGAGAGAGGAATGGAGAGGAACAGTGACTCTGGAGGGTGGTTTAAGGACAGCCTCTCCAGTGGGGACGGCCTCTGGGACAGCACGCGTGGGTGGGAGGCGGGAACGAGGTGAGAGGCCACTCCCCGGGCTGAGGACTCCTACAGCTGGAGGCCGGCTTCCAGCTGGCTTCCTGGAAGAGATGACTCTGTGCTCCCTTTGGCGGTCCAGTGCCTTACGCTAGGGGCATGTCACCGCATGGGGCCAGGGTGGTGGGCAACAAGATTTCCCCTATGCCAGGCATTTTGCCCACCTGGAGGGCCCCTCTCTGAGTGCTCTTGGTGGGGAAAGGAGACTGTTGCATTGCATCTTTGAGGTTTTGCTGTGGGGGAGACCCAGGTCCTCGTGGAGGGAGGGGAGGGCTGCTTCCCATGCAGCCCCCAGCCTTCCTGTCTGTCCCTCGCTGTTGGCTCCTCTTCTGGAGCCTGGCTCTTCCCCTTGTCCAGCTCTGCCTCTGCGTTTCCCTCTTTCTCTGTTTGCTCCTTGGCCCGGACCCGCTCTCTCCCTCCTTCTCCCGCCTCTTCTGAGCCCTCTGTCTCGTTTCTTTTCCTTTTTGTCTGGAGAACAAAGGCGGTCTGCGCTGCCAAGGGGAATGAGTTCAAAGAAACTGCAATTTTAGATTTCCTGAAAAATGGAGAGTGCACAGGCACGCGTGAGTGTGTGCAAATGTGTACACTCATGAGAGCATGTATACGTGCATGCACACACACACACACACACACACACACACTCTGCAGAAGAGGTGATGGCAGATTCCTTAACTGAGGGCCCCTGAGCCAGTGCAGAGGAAGGCCCTTTCTTGGGACCCTTTAGGTGGGATCAGGGCTTGTGGTCCTGAGTACCTCAGGGGGCGTGGTTCGGAATACTGCCCTTGGTTCTGCTACTCCTGTCTTGACCCGTGGATGGATGTCCTGGAAGAAGGCAGAGCGGACTCATGGATTTTTTGCTGTGACTTGGGGGCCAACCAAATGTCACTCCATCCCCCTCCTAATCCAGGCAACAGGCTATGGTTTTTAGTCTGAGATATCCAGGAGATGTACCCTCCTGCACCCCCAAATCCTCCAGAAGGAAAAATTTGGTGTTTTGCAATCAGGAAAATAAGCCCAGTGGTCCGCCCCCCTCCCCCCACCAGCCCCCTATCCCTCCCCCAAGGCTTTAATTTAAAACACTGTTTTTCCTGGGAAGTGTAATTAGAGCAGCATGTTGTTTCTAACGAGCTGGGTGGGGCAGGCAGACAGTGGAGCCCTCCCAGCCCGCCCGCCTGGAGCTCCCCGAGGAGCCAGGGTCTGAGTGTTCAGAGGGTCCCCTGACTGTGCCCCGCAGGGTGGAGTGGGTGTCTATGGGCTACTGGTGGCGGCGCTGCCCTTGGTGGCTGGAGGGGCCGCCTGCACTTGCCCCTCCACTGGGGATGAACACAAGGCTGTCTAGCGTGGTGGCCTCTAGGACTGGGAGAGGAAGCAACCCTCATGGCCCATGGCCTTGGTTCCCTGCACTGAACTGGCCAACAGGGTGGACAGATGAAAGTGGGTAAAGGATGGATTCTGCTCGGGGGGACAGAGCCTCATCTGTCCTTGAGACCTTGTCCTCTTGGCCTGCACTATCTCGGTGAGCACCCTGCTCACCTGTAGAGCCCCATCCGTGCAGTAGCCCTGGGCCTGCCCTCCATTCAAGCAGGGTGGGGAGGGTCAGCATGGAAAGGGTGCACCCAACCATGGAACAGCTCATCTAATTAGCCTCCTGTTGTGTGGCTGCCCCTGAGGTCTGCGGTCCTCGGAGTCCCTAGTCACACTTAGGACAGTGAATCAGGACGCCCCTGTGGTGGTTTCAGCCTGCATCCACCCCCTCTCTGGCTGGCTGTACTGACAGGGGTCACAGCAGCCCATCCCACTGAGAATCGCTGCCCAGGAAGGAGGTATTGTGCCTCTCAGATGGGCTCAACTGGATGGAGAAACTTGGGCACAGGAGTGGCTGTTTGGCTGGTACTACAGGACTCTCAAGTGTGACATGTTGGAGATCAGTCAGGACCTTGTGAAACCGGAGCCCAGGGTCACTTAGAGGGAAAAGAAGTCAGAGAGAGGGTAGTAAGGAGTTTCTGGAGTGGTTGGGGAGATTTTCTGGAGGATGTAGAATTTGAACTAGGCCCTAAAAGATGTGGTTGATTCTGGAAGATGGCAAAAGAAGACCATGCAAACAGAGAGAGCCCTGAGCAGGCCCAGGGGAAGGAGGTTGGTGAGGATGCAAGGCTATTGCAGACAAGAGTGTTGGGAAGGATGGAAAGTGTATTGGAGTAAGTTCTTTCTCCTCCCAGCCCCCCACCATTCACCCTCTGCCATCCCTCTCTCCCTTCAGTTATCTGATCCTAAGCCTCTGTTGGACAGCTGTGGTCCCTGTGTGCAGAATTGCTAGTTTAACAAGTCGGCTGTGGCAGTTTAGTCGTTAAGTCGTGTCCAACTCTTGCTACCCCATGGATTGTAGCCCATCAGGCTCCTCTGTCCATGGGATTTTTCCAGGCAAGAATACTGGAGTGGGTTGCCATTACCTTCTCCAGGGGGGTCTTCCCAACCCAGGGATCAAACCCACGTCTCCTGCATCTCCTGCATTGCAGACAGATTCTTTACCACTGAGCCACCTGGGAAGCCCATTGGTTTAACATGGGACACAGGCAGATGAACACATGGAAATGACACAGGGTGATGTATCTCAATGGGACAAGTTGCTCTGAAAACTGTGGGGTGCTTAACTTAAACTTGGGGCTCCAGGGAAGACTTAAATGGACCCAGAGTCTGAGTCGGAAGTAGCCAGATGAAGTGGATGGAAGAGTCCTTTGACTCTTGAGGAGGACCAGTAAGCTCCAACCTCACAGAGAATCTGGTGCCTCCTGCAGCCTGCTGGCATTCAGTAGGATGGGTGTTGAGTGTTTCTGGGGAGGTGGCTGGGCACTGCTTGGGGTCCTGCAGTGGAAAGTTAGTGGTGAGACACGAGACCAGAGAGGTCAGCAGGACTAGAAGATGAGGGGTCTTAGAGGCCGCGTCAAGGAGTTTGGGCTTCATCCTGAGTGGGTGGGGAAACTTTGAAGGGTTTTAAACAGAGTGACATTCTTAGAAATTGCCTCCTGGCTGCAGAGTACAGTTCTCATTCATTGTTGGAAGGAGATATCAGATGTCAGATGCCAGAAAACAGATGCCAGATATCACTTGTGTTGTTTAGTCGCTAAGTTGGTCTGACTCATTTGCGACCCCATGGACTATAGCCTGCCCAGTTCCTCTGTCCATGGGATCTCCCAGGCAAGAATACTGGAGTGGCTTGCCATTTCCTTCTCCAGAGGATCTTCCCAACCCAGGGATTGAACCTGCGTCTCCTGCATCGCAGGTGGATTCTATACTGTTGAGCCATCAGGGAAGCCCAAGATGTCACTTAGGAGGAGGCAAAAGAGGGAGGTGAACCAAGCCCAGGAAAGAAGACGGGTGCGTGGGCATGGGAGAGCTGTAGGAGACAGGTCTCTAAGGCTTGGGGACCAACAGAGGGGAAGGAGAGCCAAGGGTGGCATGGGACTTTGTGGCTTGGCTGTCCGGGTGGATGGTGGGGCTGGTTTCTGGGATGACATTTGAAGAGAGTAGGTTTGAGGGGGAGCTTAGAGAATCCAGTTTGGGACAAGTTCAGTGTGAGAAGCTGGAAGGACACATGGATGAAATAGCAGTAAGGCTGGAAATATGAGTCTGGGGCTTAGGAGAGACATGTGGGAGAAGAAAGCCTAGGAGAGGACTGGGCTGAGGAGCAGGTAGAGAGGGCAGAGAGGCCAGCGGTGAGGAACCAAAGGGACCATTTTAGGAGGGAGGCCGAGGTCAGCTGGCCAGATGCTGCTGAGGGAGGGAGAGAGCTAGGAGCCTGTGAGCTGTGTTTGAGCTACCAGCAGGTTGTTAATTTTGGAGAGAGAAATTTCCAGGCAGGGGGTGCAGAGGGCAGAGCGAGCGTGTGGGGCCAAGGGTGGCCTGGAGGTGAGGCAGGGGTGGGGGATGGACGCAGCTCTTTTCGGGAAGCGAGGGAAGAGTAGGCACAGAGAGAAGGCGTGGATAGACCTGAGAGGCCATCTCGGGACCATCTGTAAACAGGGAAGGGAAGCAGGCAGCAGATAGCGTGGAGAGCTGGGGAGGGCTGGGTGAGACCGGCTCAGGGAGCAGAGCGTGGGGAGGCACAGATGCACCGTGACAATGAGGGGCGCCTGCATGCACTGCAGCGTGCTCAGTGGGGAGGGGACAGAGGACCGCGTGACACCCGGCAGGAGGAGGGAGCCCCACAGAGGTGGGGATTCTGGGGAGTGGCAGCAAAGGGCTCCTGAGGGTGGCATGGCGGATGGAGGTGGCCTTGGGATGAGAATGGGGGGCCTTGTGCCTGGTAAGCTGCCCCGTGGACACGCCCCTAACCGCTCTTTCTGCTTGTCTCTCCTCCCGCCGGCCGGGCCTGGCCTCCGCAGCTGTGTGCACCTGCCTTCTTCCTCCAGGGCCTCCTGCCAACGGTACTGGAGCCCAGTCTTCTCCAGGTTCTTGTTCCCTATCCTCCTCCGTGACCAGGTTCCTGCAGTGGGGAGCCTGGGCCACCGCACGGAGATGCGAGTGTCCTCACGGGGAGCTCGAGGGAGCCCAGTGGGACGGTGGGGCATGGAAGTGAGGGAAAAGCAACCAAAGGGACACAGCCCAGAGTTTGGGGCCTGGAGAGAAGTGTTCTGGGGGGAAATGTATTCCTGAGTTTTCCTGGTGATTTCAGGAGAACATTGCAACCGTGTGAGGAAGGTTTGGTCTTCCTGCCTCCCCACCCAGGAGCCTGGGGCTGCTCCCTTCCTGACCTCTTCTACTTGTCCATTTTATCATGGATTTTTGGACTTGGGCCCACGGTTGGCTGGGCATCAGTCTTGAGCAGGCCACAAGCAGGCTTCCAGGCATAACCTTTTTAAAAGTGAGGTGACCCCTGCTACGCAGTTGTCACAGAAGGTGGCCTTGGAGTGCCAAGGGTGGACACCAAGCCAGGCACGTCCACAGGGGCCAGGTCACTGCAGGCTCTGCCCCCACCCTCTGGGGCACCAGTCATGTGGACTGTGGTGTGCACAGCAGCCCCCAGGTGTGCCCAGGGCCACCCTGCTCATCACTCTTCCTTCTGATGGCATCTTGCTCAGTCTGAGAATGTGGGTGCTTCCTGCATCTTGTCACCTGCCTTGTGGGTCTGGAGGAAAATGATGAATTCCTTCACGTTGTGCTTTGGTGACACTGGGATAGCTATGAAGCTGGTGCTGTTCTGAGAGGTGTCTCTGGTGGCTTAGCTCTGCTCAGTCAGTGGAGTTGGTCAGCAGCCACACTAGTGATGAAAACAGTGGCAGTCCCAACCACGCACTGATCACTACGTCCCTGCTCTTTATTAAGCACCTCCCACGTGCCAGAAACACTTCATATTTGTTCTCTTGTTAAATTCTCAGAGCAATTTTGTAAGGGTGTCATCCTGGATCTTCACATGAGAGTCCTGGACCACAGAGTTTGAATAATTTGCCCAAGGTCAGACAGCTCAGAAGCCGCAAGGTTAGGACTAGGACCAAGGTCTGGTTTGATTTTAGAAATCGGCACCACCGCAGGTCAGTGTGCCGTGGGCAGGAGTGACAGCTGGGGTTGGCTGTGAAGGGCCGAGCTGGGAGGAAGCTGGTGTGTTTCAGTGCTCCAGCTGTCCCCCCATCGACGTCAGAGCATCTGCAGATGGATGCAACATCCTTTGAGAAGGGAACCCAGAGCAAGTCAGCTTGGAGAACGAATCCAATGACTCCACTGTTTCTTAACGCGGTTATTTGAGGCAAGCTCTACAGAGTGCACAGCACAGCCCTTGGATTTGTAGCTGACGTTTCCTGGGTGTCGAAGCCTTCATAGACGGGTGTTCAGGTTGTGCACTGCATGGGTGCACTGGGTCTCCAGGAGTGGGACTTCCAGGGCAGGCATCGGATATCGATATTTATTATAGCAACTTCCAGCAGGTGGCAGTAAAGTGTCTTGTTCCAACAAACTAGTGAACTAGGGTGATTTTCTGACATGGAAGTGAAGAGCTTTAAGAAAGGGACATCTTTTTCTAATTGTCGCAAAGTTGCCATGTGGGCTCCTATTGAGAGTTTACATGAACCAGGAACTCTTTTAAATGTTATCAGCTTCTTCAAGCCTCACATTAAGCTTTGGAGGTTGATAATTTTTCATAACCATTTTGTAGATGAAAACCCTTGAGCCATAGAGAAGTGAAATAACTTATTTAACTAAGTGGTGGAGTTGGGATTCATTCACACCCAGGGCCCGTGTTCATAACCATTGCCAGACGTGGTAGTTGTCTAATCCACAGGGATACCTGCTTCTAGTGCTTCACCTGCTTCCCTATGTATTAATAGTTCTTCAGGATTCTTGGCCAAGTCTTTTTTGGCAGACCCATAGCAGGCAGAATTGCCACCCTGACCTCTTGCCCACAGTGTGGAGGCGCCTCCCCAGTAGGCCCTTTGGTGCCTGGGGTGGCAGGCTTTTCGAGCCCCTCCTCCTGTTTGTAAGCACCTCTTCTGGCCCACAGTGCAAGCGTTCTGCTCAGGTGGTCACACCTCAGGACAGGTGCGAGAGGCGGGATTTGGGGGCTGGCCGGTGTCTGTGGGTGTGGATCCGTGGGGGCTGGAGATGGAACACAGGGTGGGTGATCAGTTGGGAGGATCTGAGCTGGATTCAGGAGAGGCTAGCAGGTGGGCACATAGTCCTCTCGGGACTGAGACAGGCTGAAGTGGACGTGTCAGGTTGGGCTGGACAGTGCACGTGTGTGCACGTGTGTGTGACAGGGACTGGGACCCCCGGCCGGCTCATTGGTGGGAGGAGTTGTGGCCCGGGGCTTGTCTGAAACAGACTCACCTGATCCCTGGGCCGAGGTGCTGGCGTTGTGACCTGGAGAAGAGGGTGCCTGGGAAACTGACTGAGCTCTTGTTCCTGTCTGCCCTCTTGCCCCCTTCTGTGTCCCCGCTGCTCTATTTCCGTGTCTCTACACACATGCACTTTCTTTGCATCCCGTCTGTCCTCCGTTCTTGTCTTTCTGCCTTGGGCTTCCTCCTGCCTTTGTCTCCTTTCTACCTCATGCCCTGCAGTCAGAGGACACAGACCTGCCCTACCCGCCACCCCAGAGGGAGGCCAACATCTACATGGTCCCCCAGAACATCAAGCCAGTTCTCCAGCGAACCGCCATCGAGGTGAGCCTGCCCCCATCACGGGGGTGGGGGTGCGGGTGGGGGCCTCCCCTTTCCCCGCCCAGCCTTGCCCGGGCCTGGGGCCTTTCCAGCTGCTCTCTTCACTCTGCACCCCCAGATCCTGGCGTGGGGTCTTCGGAACATGAAGAGCTACCAGCTGGCCAGCGTGTCCTCCCCGAGCCTGGTGGTGGAGTGCGGGGGCCAATCTGTGCAATCCTGTGTCATCAAGAACCTCCGGAAGAACCCCAACTTTGACATCTGCACCCTCTTCATGGAAGTGGTGAGCCTGACCTCCCTGCAGTCTGCTACCTACCGGAGAGTCCTGGTGCTTAGAATTTCCTTGCAGTTCCAGGCAGCCTGGGCTCCAGCCCCCTGCAGGATTCTGCCTGGCTCATGGTCTTGCTCCCACCTCCTTTGAGAACGAGAGGAAATGCTTGCTTCTCCTTCCTGGAGGAGCTGCAGCCTGAGCGCGGCACAGAGGGCACCAGCTTGGTTCCGCATCCCCAGATCCCGAGTCCACGGGAGTCCCAAGGACCCACCCATGGCTGTTTCCTCTCTCAGGGCAGGCCTCAGTCCCCTGGTGCAGTCTGCCAGGGCTCTGACCTTCAGGGATTCCTCCAAATCTTCCTGGACCTAGTCCTCCCCCACCCCAGGCCTTGCAGAGGGGCTCACCCCATGGCCCTCGGCCCCAGCCCCCTCCAGCAACCTGGTTTGCCTGGGCTTAGTGACCAGAGTAAGGCAAGTCTGAGGGAAGGAGAATGGTTTGCAGGATGAAAGTGCTGTAGAAATTCCAGGCCCAGTGGCTGTCAACAGGAGCCTCTTCTTCGCTGAGCCAAAGCCGCCACCGAAGGAGAGAATATAAATTATTTCAAGTTGTGTTCAAAGTGCTTTTAGGGTTGGGGGAGAAGAATCTGGGTCTGGAAGCCAGCTCTTGGGTGTCCACTTGGCAGGGGGGGGTCTGTCTGCGAGAACTGTTGAGTCCCGGGCCAGCTTCTCCCTTCTCCCCTTCCCCGGCCAGTGAGGGTTCAGGGAAAGGAGACTTGTTTTAACTTTGGGCTGAATTGGGTGTGTTTGGGGGTTAAAGCTTGAGGGGAAAGTCAGCCTCTGCATGAAGCATTCAAGAGGCAGACAGAGGTAGGTTGCTTCTGCCCCACCAGCCCGCTCCTGGGCTCAGCCGACCACCACTTTGAATTGATGGCCCTTGGGGGTTAGGTGTAGGTTGAGTCATTTTCTGCTCCTTGGACTTGTCCTGGGAAGAAGGGCTCTCCTCCCTCTGAGACCTCCCAGAGATGAGGTTAAGCTGCTGTCCAGAGCTTCCCTCTTCCTCCACCCAGATGCTGCCCAGGGAGGAGCTGTACTGTCCCCCCATCGTGGTCAAGGTCATTGATAACCGCCAGTTTGGCCGCCGGCCTGTGGTGGGCCAGTGTACCATCCGCTCCCTGGAGAGCTTCCTGTGTGACCCTTACTCAGAGGAGAGTCCGTCCCCACAGGGCGGCCCAGGTAGGGGAGGGGCTCTTGATTGGTGGAGGGGGTGGGCAGGGGGGCTCTGGCAGGTGGGCTTCCCAGCTGAGACACATCCTGAAGCCCTCCTCTTACCTGAATGAGAAGTGAATTTTGCCCAGATGATGGGAGGGAAGGGCCAGAATCTTGTCTTCCTCAGGGCATCGTCTGGCCCCAGGCTGGATCCTCCAGGGAGTGGGGGTCAATGCTGTGGTAAGAGGCCATGTGGAAAAGGCTGCAGGAGAGGGAGATGCAGGGATCAAAGGGATGAGGAGAGAGGGAACTGGGGAGATGAGGAGCGTGAAGGATGATGCTGGGAGAGGGAAGAACCGGGGGAGGAAGAGGAAGACACGAGTGAGAAGTGTGGAGAGACCCAAGGCTGAGTATCACGGCTCGGGAAGGAGAGTCCCCAGGGGAGCCCCTCTCAGGCCTGGACACTGCTCTCCCTCTAGATGACGTGAGCTTACTCAGTCCTGGGGAAGATGTGCTGATCGACATCGATGACAAGGAGCCCCTCATCCCCATCCAGGTAGGAAGGATCCCTGGGGACAGACACTGGCTCCCTCGACAGCCGCCTGGTTTACCCTCTCCCCCCGCCTTGCTTCCCTTCCTCATCACTCAGCCTCCATAAGACACTCTCCTGTAGCCTGGTGGCTGACACCTGACAGATGGAGGGACCCAGTTAGGAGTTTTCAGCCTGGATGGGAGCAGGGCGGGGGCTTGTGGGAAACCCTGTGGTCTACTGGGCAAGACCCAAAGCATCTGAGAAAAACGGCCCTGCACCTTGAAGGCCACATGGAGGGCTTGCCCTTGGTGATCACCCAGGAAATCAGGGTGGGAGGAGCAAGAAAGAGGGAAGGAGAACAGGGTGAGGAGTGACTGGCAGTCTCCAGGGTGCCCAGCCCTATTGCTAGGACCTTCTTTGGGGGAAGATTCATCTATGGGCTTGTGCTTGGTGGTGCCCTGGAGGCAGCTTGAAGGAGGGATCTGTGTTCAAGCCAGTAGTCCCTCACGCCCCATCCCCTCCACCTGCGGGAGGGAGTAGGGGCAGGAGAAGGGCCTTGTTGCCAGGGTGTCCAAGAGGCAGCCCTTTGCTCTGTGCTCCACCTGGTGAAGTGAAACTCGCTCTTTGCGACTCTTTCTGACTCTTTGTGACCCCATGGACTGCACCATGGACTATGCAGTCCATGGAATTCTCCAGGCCAGAATACTGGAGTGGGTAGCCTTTGCCTTCTCCAGGGGATCTTCCCAACCCAGGGATTGAACCCAGGTCTCCCACATTGCAGGCGGATTCTTTACTAGCTGAGCCACAAGAGAAGCCCCTTCCACCTGGTGACCCATGCGTCAATGCCAAACAGCATGGCAGGTGGCCTGTGGCATCTGTTACTGAGGGGGGATCACTCTTCCCACCTTGGGCTCTGGGTGGCTGTAGGTCCTGTATGGCTGGGCCCACCCAGCCTTATCACAGTGGAGACGGACACGGACCTCACTGTGAGCACCAGCCTTGAACAGCTCTGTTCCATCTGCTCCAGGTTGTCACCCTCCTCTTGGCTTTACTTGACTCTGGCTGCCCCATGGCACCTGGGGCTCCCAGAGCTTCTGGGCTGCCCAGAGCAGAGCCTTCCAGCCTACGTAGAGTGCGCATGTGTCCTCAGGCCCACAGCCTATTTATTCACTAGGGAAGGGGTGGCATTTTGGAAGGGTTCAAATTTTTTAAACAATCAAATATTAGCCTTGAGAGCAAGAGGACAGCCTTGGGTGCTGGGTCAGTCTTGGGGTCCTCAAAGCTGTCCCTGAGACGTGCTTACAGGGGCTTCTGTCTGACATTTAGGGTGAATTTCTGCCTCTTTCTATGCCTTCATCTCTCACCGTTGTGCTGCTTCCAAGGGGACATTGCTGGTGTTCAGTCCTGGGCCACACTGCTGCTGACACAAGGTTATGGAGCTTTATAGTTGTTCCCAAGTGTCACAGGAGCTAAACATCCTCACAAGGTCCCAGCTGCCCACTTCTCCCACCTCTCTGGCTCTCCAGGGCCCCACCCCACCACCCTTTCTGCTGGGGACACCTCTGGCCAGCACCGGTCGCTCAAGACTCAGCCTAGGTGAGGTCATCTCCTTCTAGGATTCTGCCCTGGATCCTCCACTTCTTCTGCAAGTCCTGTCTGTCTGGGTCACTGCACTTGACTTAAGTCATGCTGCTGCTGTAAATGTTAGCATGTTTCCTAGACTAGGCTCAGGGCAGTGAGTGGGGCCCATTCCTTTTTGTGTCCTCAATGCCAGCACAGGGCCTGGCTTAGAGGACGCATTAGAAGAAAGTCTGCCTGCCCATATGGACAGATGGATGAGTGGATGGATGAATGGATGGATGCATAAGTAGATGGGTGGGTGGGTGGATAAATGGGTGGGTGGATCCTGCCTACTCTCTGTGGGAGCTTAGGAAGAGCTTCTCTTGCCTAGGGACACCCAAATGGAAATTGCAAATACACAGAATTTAGCTGCATTCAAGGCCTGGGTGGGTGTTTGTAGCTGAATGAGGCAGATAATTAGCCTCAAGCTCAGTGCCCAGCGCTGGCCCCCACTCCTCAGCAGGCTGCCTGAGTCTGTGTGGGGTAGCACAGAGCTGGCCCACTAGGATTTCCGTTCTGTGTGTGCCGCCCTTAAAATGTCCACAGACTCAGATGGGGAGGTGGTGTGTCGGGTCCTGCTGGCTACAAGCACAGCCAGAGGCAGACAGTGAGTAGGCCCAGGCTGGACGTCCTCCCGGCGCTGACATGAGTGAACTGGGGCCGGGGTAGGAGCCAGAGCAGGGTCGGCACTCTTTGTGGGAGGACACGGCTCGAGCTGCTGGCCAGGCGGAGGGTGGGGCTGGCTCACAGGGCCTCAGGGGTCCACAGGGAGAGGTGGCAGTGAGCTCCGCCTGCTCTGGTGGAGGAGGTTTGGATCCTGCCCTCATCCAGCTCCCTGTCCGATGGTGGAGGAGACACAACCTTATTGTCACAGAGCCCCAGGCCGGCAGGGAGACCTGTCCCAGTCTCTAGGGAGCCCTGTCTTGATGGAGTCTGATGGCGGGTTCAGGAAAAAGCAATTCCGTGTTTCGCTTTTCTCTGAGATCACTGATATGATTTGGCTGCTCCAGGAAATCTTTCACTGACTCTGTCTTGCACATCCCCTGTGCAGGACTTGGGAGGACCAGGGCCGATTCAGGACACCGTGGGCTCCAGACCCAGTGGTTTTCCAGATAGTTCTGGCTGGGCTCTTGTCCCCTGTCCCCTGCCCCAGTGCAGGTATGATGGAGGGCCCTGGTCTCTGGGGACTGGAGGAACAAGAAGTCTAGCAGAATTGGGACTTTTCTGGCTCCTGTTTGTCTAACCTGTGTCTCCAGGCCAGCCTACCATTCCCACTGTGACACAGCCCCTCCGCTGTGCTCACCAGCTGGGGCTGTGGATCCAGCAGAAGACTCCTCCCCAGCTCTAAACGCTCTCTTACCACGTCTGGCTTCTGTCTTGGTCCCTCCTGTCTCCTCGCTCTGTCGCCCCTTCTTGGCCGAAGAACTGTCTCCCCATCATTGCTCAGTTCCTGGGATGAGCTGCACATGATAGAAAGTCCCGATGACCCGATGCTCAGGTCACTGGGTCGCCCACCACGGCGGAGCGTTTCTCAGGCTTCTAGAAATCTTCTGGTCTGTCAAGAGTGGCCAATTCTGGAGATGATCTGAAATGGACATATGAGACAGAGCTGTCCACTTGGCCTTCCAGGGTTCTAAAGTGGGCACCCATCTCTGGGGGTGAGGAGGGTCGTGGCCTCCTGGACTCTTCCCTGTAAGGGGCTGGGATAAGATAAACTCTCACATAGTAACCCCTCAGTGGATTCTTGGTCTGTGCGGCTCTCCTTTGTGTAGATTTCAGAACCATAGCCTGGGGATAGGGATGGTGTGAGTGTGTGTGTGTGTGGGTAAGTGTGCATGAGAGGTGGGGGGCTGGGAGCAGATGTGCGTGCAAGCTCAGTGCTGCTGCTGTAAGCTCGTGGCCTTGATGTCTAACTTTCTGAGGACAGGCCAGGGGTGTCCTCAAAGAGGGGCTCAGAGGTGTTTCATTCTGTCTAGTGCTGTCCTCGAAATAAAGGATATATTCATTTTTCTCTGATTATAAATATGTCTATTATCTACAGTTGGGAAAATATAGAAAAGTAATGAACAGACAGACAGTGCCTCCAACCAGGAAGACAATGTGAATGAACTGCTCCCAGCATTTCCTCTGTCCTGTCCTCCCCCTGCCGCCTCCGCCACTCCAGGCTGCTCTCCCTGTCTCACTCTGCCTCTGAGTCTGAATCAGGCTCTACTTTTACCTTCAAACGAACCTGGGGTCTCCGCCTGCTCATCTACTACTTCTTGTGTTCTGATGATGACAAGGGGAGGAGAAGCAGTGCAGGAACACATCTGGAGCTGGCTTCCTGCCATTCCCTGGAGGGGCCTGAGGCCCACGTAAGGGCGACACCCCTTGCCTATCCCCCACATCACCCACCTCCAGGCATGGGAGCCACCAGTCAAGGTGACCCTTTCCTGTTGCTCTGAGAGACCACCATGGGTAGGAGTATCCTCTTGGAGTCTCCAGGGACTCGGGTGGGGGGATGTGTGTGGGCTGAGGAGGGCTAACGAGGAAGAGAGAGCTCTTGGGAAGTCTCCCCTCTGGTGGGCAGAGACAGGAGGTCTGTGCTGTGGATCCATACGAGATGATGAGAGTGAGGGCAAAGCCGTGAATTCTTGCTTAGCAGGGACATCAAGATCTGGGACTCTGGGCCTGCAGGATCAGTGTGGACTAGGTCATCAGGGGAGCTTCTCTGAGGGGGCTGGTGAGAGGGGTTAGAACAGCAGCGGGGAGAGGAAGCCTTTCCTGGTGGGCAGCTGCTGCTGCTGCTAAGTCGCTTCAGTTGTGTCCAACTCTGTGCGACCCCGTAGACGGCAGCCCACCAGGCTCCCCCGTCCCTGGGATTCTCCAGGCAAGAACACTAGAGTGGGTTGCCATTTCCTTCTCCAATGCATGAAAGTGAACAGTGAAAGTGAAGTCGCTCAGTCCAACTGAGCATGTCCAACTCTTAGCGACCCCATGGACTGCAGCCCAGCAGGCTCCTCCGTCCATGAGATTTTCCAGGCAAGAGTACTGGAGTGGGGTGCCATTGCCTTCTCCCCTGGTGGGCAGAGGAGTTGGGGAAAGGCTTGGTGATGGGTGGTGTATGTTGACAGTGTGTGTGTGACTGCGTGTGTGTGATGGTGTACTGAGTGTGTGTGTGTGTGTGTGTGTGTGTGTGTATGTACACGCATGTGTGTGATGGGCCTGGGAGGCTCTGGGAGAAATGCAGGCTAGTGTGCAGGAGGAGTCGGGAGGCTTGCTCTCCACGGGCATGGGGTGGGGTGCTGGGGCTGGCTGCTCCCTGGCTCCCGGCTCGGGCTAATTTTGAGCCGCCTGCTCCGGTTTTAGTCTCTGGGACGCCGTGAAGGTGGGAACGTGCTCCCAGAACCGGAGCAGCAAATTATGCCCGGATCCCAAAGGGGAACGTGTAATTTCGGAAGCTGGCCCAGACCTTTGGAGCACTATGTTTAGCTTTATTTTTTCTCCCTCTTGCACTGGTGAACTGCCGGTTTCCCTCTCACCTTTCTAAAAACGATCTGTATTAAAAATAACAATAAGGCTTCTGTGAGGTTCAGGATGAGAACCAGAGGGGTAGAGCTGCTGCCTGGCTGGGCCGGTCTCTGGGCTGCCGAGGGCTTCACGTGGAGTTCATCTGGTCAATTCAAGGGTCACGCCACATGTAGCCAGCCCTCTGGAATCCTCCAGCAGCGTGGCTGCATGCCCGGCCGTTCTGCCCTCCTGCCTGTGCTTCTGGGCCTGAACAGCCAAGGGCTGGTTTAGGGGAGGCCAGGGTCCCCCTCCGTGAGGCTCCCTTCACAGATCAGGGAGGGGACTGTGAGTTCCCAGACGACTTCTGCGTTTCCCTGACCCCAGGTGAATGGGTCTCCCTGCACCTTCCTGCCAAGGAAGGAAGGACACTGGGGCTTGGCCTCTTGTGGAGATTCCCAGAGCCCCTTGCCCCAGGCTGAAAGGAGAGAGGGTCTCCCTCCTGGCAGCTCTGGGTCCCCGCTTGTCTCCTCCCCGCTCTGGTCACTCCCCCTTCACCTGCCTCCCTGGACTGTTTACCCTGGCAGCGCTGCTTTATTCACACCTCTGCCCTTCACAACTCCTGTCTCCTCTGCCCACAAGGCATCTCCTGGCCACCTCCACCTAGACTGGAATGTGTCCCCCCAGGACCCCATCACCTCCTCCAGAACTATTTTAGTGGTCCCCCAAAATGTCACCCTGCATGTAGCCCTGACCCCCACCAAGGCTCTCCTGGACCCCGCAGCCCAAGGATTCATCCTATAAACTGGATTCACCATACTGCGAGATTTCAGGCAAGGATCTGAGGCCAAAGGAGAAGGCAGCAGGTTTTCTGTATTAAGAGGTGGCATGTCTATGAGACTGGTTTGGGGCAAAGTCGTACGATGCTCTGATGTCTGTCCTTGAGGACAGAAGACTCATAAACCCGCACTGGCTTAGGAATGGTGCCCAAGCAGGGGTTGGTGTGGGTCAGCTGTTAGGAGAAACCACCAGTGATGATGCAGAGCTTGGTGGATGTCTGAGGTCAGGATGATTGAAAGGCTGGGAGGGCAAGTGAGCGTGGAGTCAGTGGTGCCCAGGGCTCTAAGAAAGCAGGCGGGAGACAGGCATGGATTGAGCCCTCGCGTGTGCCTCACCTCGTCCTCTGCGTGCACAGCCTTCATCTCATCCACACTCGCTGCTGCTCTGTGACAGTTCAAGGCTTGTGTCCATTCTCCAGATGGGGATGCTGACGCAGAGAGGTCAGGGTCACTAGAGCACTGGGGCCAGGATTTGGAGCCACATTTGTCCATCTCCAAAGCACACATTCTTCCCACAGCTTTTGTAGCCTCCCTGGAGAGAGAGCAGAGGGTGCCTACTCGGAGAGTTCTGCTTCCCTGGGACCATCTAGTCTTCCCTGACGTGGGTTTTCTAATCCTGTTGCTAACCAGCGTGTTTAATTTGTAGTTTGCAGATGGTCTCTCGGGCTTGGCCCCCACTAACATGGCATCTTCTCCATCCAGTCTTCATGTATGTATTGATTACCTATTTGTGGGCACCTTGATTTCCCCAGGGGTACTGGGTGGGGTTAGGGAGTTAGGAAGGGAGCAGAGGAGGTGGGGGTGGGAGGGGAAGAAAGGGGTTTTCTGAGCCCTGGCAGAAAACAGTTAACCTGCCCTGCGTGGTAATGGAGGGGTGGGGAGAAAGCTAAGGGAAGATTCTCAGAAACAGATGAGTCTGAATTATCTCTTGGTGCATCCTGGGATTTACCTTCATCCTGCTTCCCTGTGTGAGGGCTGAGGTCTTGGTTGGGATCGCATGGGCCAGGGGGAAATGGGGCAGTCTCTAGACCCTGACTGCTGGGATGCAGGACAGGAGAAGCCTGTGTGGGTAAGAGGCCTGTGGTACTGCAGAACCTTGGCTGTCCCCAGCAGGTGCTGAGTGCTCTGCTGGGGCCCACAGTTCACACCTGCAGTTCCCTTAGTGCTACTGCTGTCCTCCTGGGCTGATTTCCTAGGTGTTATCTTTAAGGGTCATGTGTCCTTCCAGGAAGATGGCTGTTGTGTCTAGCTTTCAATATGCACTCCTGAAGTCTCATGCTGAGGGCCAAGGGGAGCCCCAGGCCTGTAGGGGGAACCTAAGATATAGGACCTCCTGAAAGTAAAATTTCATTCATGGTGTCAAGAGGAGGCATTGCTGTATTGGATGCTTTATGGCTTCTAGGAAGAGGCAATCTATATTTTAAGTGTTTTCTGATTTATCTGTTGTAGAAAATACAGAAAACACGATAAAGTATAAGGCAGGAAAGTTAAAACCACCTGTATTCCTACCAGTTGGAAATGAACACTTAAGATTTTGATGTGCCTATACTTATAGGTATCTCTTATGCACATTAATACTTAAAAAATAAAATCTGAAACTTATCAGACTTTAAAAATCTGAATTTTCTTTTACTTAAAAGAATATTGTAGATGTTTTTCCATATCTTTATGTTCTTTACAAAATGCTTGCCTGTCATTCCATTGTAAGGATATCCATAAAGTTTTAACTCTTCTCCCATCACTGGACATTGAATTTCTTTTTTAAAAAAAGACTGAAAGATTCTGTATTTATTTTTGACTGCACTTGGGTCTTTGTTGCTGAGTGTAGGTTTTCTCGTTGCAGCGAGTGGGACTGCTCTTTGTCGTGGTGCGTGGGCTTCTCTCTGCAGTGGCGACAGGCTGTAGGGCGTGTGGGTCTCGGTAGCTGTGGTATCTGGGCTTAGTTGCTTCGCAGCATGTGGGGTCTTCCTGGACCGGGATTGAACCCGTGTCCCCTGCATTGGCAGGTGGATTCTTAACCACTGGATCACCAGGAAAGTCCTAATTTCTTAATTTTTATAATTGTCTTATTTTATGTCCCTTAGAAGAGTTATTTTTAGTTTACTTTAAATAGGTCTAGTGCATTTCTTGTTCAGTTTATTCCTAGGCATTTTATAGCCTATTTTGCTTCCCAAATGGAATATCTTTTTTTTTTCTTATTATTTTGTCTAGCTGATTATTGCTAGAATAGGGAAAACAACATTTTTTTTTTGTATATTTACTTTGAAACAGACTCTTTATTAAGTGCCTTTGTTACTTCTGACAGTGGTTAATTGATTCAGTTGAATTCTTCAAGCAGCTAAGATTGTTTTCTTCAAACAATAATAAATATGTCACTTTCTCTGTAATAGTTTTACCTTATTCCTTTTTTCAGAATAACATTTGGTAGTTGAGATGCTAGTGAGCAAACTTATTTAGTTATGGATTCTAATGAGAAATTCTCTGTCAGTTTTCCATTAATTAATTATGATAATGATTGGTAGTTTCAGGTAAATATTTTTGATTTTGTAAAGCGAAAGTCACTTAGTCGTGTCTGACTCTTTGCGACCCCATGGACTATACAGTCCATGGAATTCTCCAGACCAGAATACTGGAGTGGGTAGCCTTTCCCTTCTCCAGGGGATCTTCCCAACCCAGGGATTGAACCCAGGTCTCTCGCGTTGCCATCAGATTCTTTACCAGCTGAACCACAAGATTAATAGCTTAAAAATTAGACATGGGAGTTTAATATTATCCAGTGCCATTTATCAAGATGATCATTTTGTTTTCCATTGTTCTATTCTATATATATATATATATATATATATATATATATATATACATATAATTGTCCTGCATTCCTGAGGTAAACCCAAATCAGTCAAATGGTCATGGTATTATAGCTGACTACAAATGAAGTCTTCTGATGCAGTCAATCAGGATAGGTAGTTGGTTGGCTAACTGAAAAAGTCAGTTTAATAGGAACTCATTAAAAGTCAAATATAAGTACCATAAACATTTTCTTTTTAATCATATCCATGTATTTTCATTTGATAATCATTTGATATATGCCAAGGCCTCTTTAAATTTGAATCTGCTATTGGAATGTTATGTTGTCCTTCTGGTATAACACACATCTAAAATGCATTACTTATTATTTTTCCTTTGGTTTATTAGTTTTTGAGATCTTAATGGTAGGTGCAAAAGAACCTGAATGTGGAGTTCTTTTAATGTTTAAGATCCCCTCACACCTTTTTTTGGTTGCTTCACACTTACTTACTTTTCACCTTTAAAAAACATCAATAGCACTGAATTAATTTTCATAAAGAAAATGCCCTTTCTTTTAAAATTCAAATTATATGTATTTATAATGCTTATTGATCCAATTACAAAATTAATACAACTAGCATGAGCAGATTTGGGAACAAACAATTCTTGGTGAACATTCAGCTCATCTCTGGGAGCTGCCGTGGATAAATTAGATTAGCTGCAGACTTTCATCTGCTCTGGCCCTTCAACTGTTAGCAGAGAGAATGGTTGGTTTTTGTTAATCCAGGTTAAGGGGAAGTTTGCAAGGAGAAGTTTTGGTATGTGTTAGTTATTGACTTAGATTTGTTATTATTTATGTAAGATTTTTGCATATTTGTTCATATGTATTGCAGGCTGTCTTTGTTAGGTTTTGCTATCAGGGTTTTAAATGAGTTTCATAAAATATTTTCTGAGGTGTACTCTCATTTTCTGTGCTCTTGCACAGTCTCTAAGAGATGAGAGTGATTGTTTAAAGGTTTGAAAACCCATGAGAGGGATTCTTTATGAATCTGAATCATGCAAATTGGAAATTGCATGGTCTTTTAATAGCCTTGTTTTGTATATAAAATGTGTAATAATGTGAATCAATCTAAATTTAAAAAATGATTAAGAGTCATGTAATTTAAAAGGTGGTGGCCAAATGAATTGTATTTATGGCTTAGCTGGTAAACAGGATACCCATCATCTTTTCTTGAAAACGGTGGTTATATGATGTGAGTTTTGAATTATAGGAGATCTTCAGGAATACATATTTTATACAATTGGATAAGATGTGTCTGCTCTGTACTCATTTTATAAGACTGGGCCCAGCATCTATTTTTGGGAGGAGATTCTTTGATCACTTCCTACGGCTTCAGTCAATTTGGTGCCTTAGATGTCAACAGATATTGTTTATTACATTGGTATGGATTTACACATATTACTATAATAAAAGAAAATATTTCTGTATTTGTTCTGTTTTTTAATCTGTTCATTCATGATTTTATAATTTATGCTATTTTATTTTATTTTTTGCTTCATTAGGCTTAATAGCATTTCCTCTATTTTATGGTTGTTTTTCATTCAAAGAACTGGCTCTTTAAAATTTTTGATTCTTCTGTGTACTTTTAATTTCTTTTTCTTTTTAACTATTTGCTTTTCTTGTCTGACTGTACTGACTAGGACCATAAGTTTAATACTCTGTATAACTGATAATAGAGAGTATTCTTATCTGATCTAATTGAAAATGGAATATTTATATTTCACCACTGACTATGAAATTTATAAGCTGAGTGATTATTAGCAAGCTAGGAGTTTTTATTATGAATGATGTTACATTTTACTGAATGTTCTTCGTGGATCTGTTGAAGTAATCATATGTTTTTTCTCTTTTAATCTGTTAATGTGGTGAATTACATTAATAGTTTATTTTATTTTATTTTTTTACTGCTAAAACAACTTTGTAGTTCTGAAACTATCTGCCCTGGTCATGTTATATTATCTTTTTTCTGCATTGCTGGGTTCAGTTTGCAAATATTAGCTTAGGAATTTTTTTGCATCAATTTTTAATGAATGATAATGGCTTGGGACTTCTTTTTCTGATACTTTTTTTTTTTTTCAGGTTTTGGTGTCTAGATAATACTAATCTTATAAAATGATTTGAGGCATATTTGCTCTTTTTCTAGTCTCTGAATAAATGACAAAAGCCTGACATTATCTGTTCCGTGAAGGTTTTGGTAGATTCATTGGTAAAACTGTCTAGACTTAGTGTTCTTCTTGGGGATATTTTAAATTGCTGATACAATTTTTAAAAATGTTTATAGGACCTTTGAGATTTTCTGTTTCTATGTGAGTCACTTTTGGTGATTTATATTTTATAGGAATTTATCCGTTTCTTCCTAAAATTATTGACATAGGATTTTTCATAACAACCTCTTACTTTAAAAAAAATGTCTTCACCTTCTATTTATGTTCCCTTTCATTCCTAAGGTTATATTTTATTATTCTTGCAAGAATTTGTCAGATTTTAAAAAATCTTTTCAAAGAACCAGTTTTTAGCTTGCTGATTTAGCTCTATGGTTTCCTAGTTTTCTAGCTTCTAGTTGTTTATTATTTTCTTTGCTTCCTTGGTGGCTCAGATGGTAAAGAATATGCCTGCAGTGCAGGAGACCTGGGTTCGATCCCTGGGTTGGGAAGATCCCCTGGAGAAGGGGATGGCAACCCACTCCAGTATTCTTGGCTGGAAAATTCCATGGACAGAAGAGCCTCGTGGGCTACAGCCCACGGGGTCGCAAGAGATGGATATGACTGAGTGACTAACCCTTTCCTTTGATGTTTAGATCAGATCAGATCAGTTCAGTCGCTCAGTCGTGTCTGACTCTTTGCGACCCCATGAATCGCAGCACACCAGGCCTCCCTGTCCATCACCAACTCCCGGAGGTCACTCAGACTCACATCCATCGAGTCAGTGATGCCATCCAGCCATCTCATCCTCTGTCGTCCCCTTCTCCTCCTGTTTAGAGGGCTTGCTATATTTTTAACCTCTTTAGTGAGATGTCTAGTTCATCAGTTTTCAAACTTTCTTCTTTTCTAATGTAAGCATTTAAGGCTATAAAATTTCCTCTAAGTACTGCTTTATGCATCCCACAAGTTTTGATACATGATATTTTTGTTGTTTTCTAGTTCTGAGTACTTTCTTATTACTGTCATATTTCTTTTTGACACTTGAATTGTTTAAAAGTATGTTTTAGAAATTCCTAACTTATGTTTGTTCTTCTTTGTGATTTCTATCTACTTTTTGTTTATATATTTGATGCTGTGTTATTAGGCACAGTTGTAGCATTCTTATATCTTCCTAGAGAATTCAATCTTTTAATGATATGTAGCAAACCTCCAGTACTCTTGCCTGGAAAATCCCACGGATGGAGGAGCCTGGTAGGCTGCAGTCCATGGGGTCGCTAAGAGTTGGACATGACTAAGCCACTTCACTTTCTCTTTTCACTTTCATGCATTGGAGAAGGAAATGGCAACCCACTCCAGTGTTCTTGCCTGGAGAATCTCAGGGACGGGGAAGCCTGGTGGGCTGCCGTCTCTGGGGTCGCACAGAGTCGGACACGACTGAAGCGACTTAGCAGCAGCAGCAGCAAACCACCACTCTTTGCTTTTTAAAATCTCTACTAATAAGTTTTGCCTTAAATGCTGCTTTGTCTCATGTTAATACAACTAAACCATATTCTCTTGGTTAGTATTTTCCTAATGTATCTTTTCTGTCTTTTTACTTTCAATTTTTATGTTTAGGTATCTCTCTGATGAACAGCAAATAGATGGATTCTTTTTTTATGCATTCTAACATAAACTCTTTGAAAGTTGGACAGTCTAATATATTGTGTTTTACTGATATATTTGGGTTTATTTCTGCCATCTTGTTCTGTGTCTCTATTAGTCCTACTCTTTTCTTTTTTTCTCATTTTTTGTATTGAAAAATCCCCCCATCTTTTCATTCCTTCTTCCCTTTTCAGTTTCAAAGCTAGACATTGTTTTTATTCCTTTAGTGATTAGTATAGAAACTTTAACATGTATCATCAACTTAGCAAAATCTAAATTTAATTGGTATTTATAGCTACTTCCAAAATATTACAAGGAATTTCAGTTCAGTTCAGTTCAGTGGCTCAGTTGTGTCTGACTCTTTGCGACCCCATGAATTGCAGCACGCCAGGCCTCCCTGTCCATCACCCACTCCCGGAGTTCACCCAAACTCACGTGCATCGAGTCGGTGATGCCATCCAGCCATCTCATCCTCTGTCATCCCCTTCTCCTCTTAGGATGCTTTAATTCTAGTCACTTACCAATTACGAACTTTTGTTTAATATTTTAGTTCTACCGCTATAAATGACATTTTTAAAAGCAGTGTTATTTTTTTAAGTAATCTTTTTTTTTCTTTTAGCTAGACCCCCATTGGCTGTTTTGTTTGGTAGACCAGTCTTTTTCCTCATCCTGGGATCGTCTTTCTTCCTGAAGAAGAGCCTACAGAAATTCCTATAATTAGGATCAATTCATTATAAACATCCTCACTTCTCAATTATTTTTTGGAAGTGTTTTTATTTCACCGTTGTTTTGGAACTGCAGGTTTCACCGACACTTACATCCTGCCGTCACTTTGGAGACCCTCTCTCACTATCTCCTGGCTGCCTTCCTGTTGTTGTCTTCCTAAATCCGAGGACTGCCATTTTGCTTTTAATTAGTTCTGGATAGTTCTCTCTTCAAATGTTGTGTGTTTGTCATTCTCTCCTTTCCTTCTGGAACTGATTCGATCTATGATGGACCTGCTCTGTTTTCCATGGCAGTTGAACTTTATTTCGTATTTCTTTGTGTTGCACTCTGGCTAATTTCTGAAGATATGTCTTTTGGTTCACTAACTCTTTTAAAAAACTTAATCAGGATATAGCCAATTGACAATGTTGTGAGTTTCAGGTGAATGGTGAAGGCACTCAGCCACACATATACATGTGTCCACTCCCCTCCCATCCAGGTCGCCACATAACATTGAGCAAAGTTCCACGTGTTATACAGTGGGTCCTCGTTCACTAAGTCTTAAGTTGCTTCTAAAAGCTAATCCCATCTATTGAGTTTCTAGTCCCAATATTAATATTTTTATTCTAAAAGTTCACTTTTTCCCCCCAAATCTGCTTGTTGATTTTTGAGTCTCTTATTCCCTTGCCAGTTTTTTTTTTTCTTAAAATTCTATTTCTGATAATTTTGCTTTCTATTGTCACAACAGGTCTGTCTGCAGTTGTTTCTAACTGACTTTCACTCATGGTGCCTTGTTCATTATGTTTCACTATTTCTGATTGTGAACTCATGTTTCTTGGAACTTTATCTGAGAGTTCTTTGAGGCCTGGATGAAAGTCACATTCTTTCAGGGAGTACATGTGTTACTTTTACCAAATGCCTGGAAATATTACAAATCCAGATTCACTTAAAACTAAATGTTTGGCTTGGGCTTCTTGGACCCCACAGTCAATTTGCATTTTGGCTCCTTATTTCTTTGGCTTTTTGCTTTTTCATTTGCACCCAAGTATCTTCTTTATATTCCCTTCAGTTCAGCCATTTAAAAAGGATTTTAAACGTGTATTATTTGTTAATTTAGGTGTTCCTACTTGGAGAGTTTCTCTGGTCCTCCAGTTTGCCATTTTGCTGGGTCTCTGGGAGAGTTTTCAGTTTGACAGTCATGATGTCTTCATGCACATTCTCTTTCCTTCAGGACCAGTACTCTTAACTTCTTGTTTGTAAGACCCTCTGGAGACTTCCTGAGACCATAAATTGAGCATTTGTTTTCTTCCATTTTTACTCAGCTCTTTAACACTTGCCTTTGTCCTCGTATTATCCCCCTTATTTTGAACCTTATCTTTTCTTCCTGTTGTTACACAGGGAAGTCCTTGCTTGTTAAGTGCCAGGAGCTCAGATGGCACTTCCATTACTGTGGAGGCCCCTTCTAATCTCAAACTCAGATGAAAGGAAGAGAGATACAGTCTAAAGTTGCTATAATTTTCCTTTGTCAGCCAGGAATCCAGCAAGGTGGGATAAGTAAGAGGGAGAACGGGATCAGAGGCTTTTCTCCTGGGCTGATCAGCTTGTCTTCGGTGGTGGTGATGGCAGTCAGATGCTGGCTGGCAGGTCAGAGCCACAGTTCTTGTGCATGGACTCCGATACAGGAGTTTCTTAAATAAAGGAGAGCTGACTCTTTCCCAGAAGGGAAAGACCAGGCAGATGTGTTGCTTTAGGGACGTTTCTATAGTCTTGGCTGTGTGGACCCTTGACACTGTGAGTTTAAACACTTGATGGGTCAATTTTCTTGGGGCTAGATGCATATTATTCAAGTTTCTAAACCAAGGTTGCCAGTTTATGATTTGACAGTGAAAAATACTTCTGTCTGGAGGAAGTGACCTTGGGATCTGGCCTGTGGTCTCTCTAAAGGCTCAGCAACTGGGAAGTCAAATTGTGAATGGAGATGAGTAAAGAATCAGAATGAGGAGAGAGAATACTGGGATCTGAAAGTGAGTGGGCAGTGGTCCAAAATGGATTGAAACATCTATCTCCGATGGTAGGGACAGCTTTAGTCCCTAAGCTGGGGACCATCCCCCTGGTGATGCTGGTGTAAACAGCTAGGAACAGTCAGCTCTTACTCCTCTTCTTTTCTATTTCCAGGACTGATCAGTTTGTTTTTTCCCTGGCATAGTCTTTGCTTAGATGTATTAGTACAGTCTACCCACTATGGTTCAGGCTCCGTGTAGAAGCCTCTCCTTGCTCTGAACCACCCCACTACCCCCCCACATTGATTTCATGGTCTGATTCTCTGAGGGCAGCCCTATTTCCCTTAATTCCAAGGTTTGGGGGAATGCTTCATTGCAGCTCATGGATACTGACAAGAATTTATCCAAAGACTTTGAAGCAAACGTTTTCTGAGCAAAGGAATCAATTACAGGGTGTGGCTCCCAAGTGAGGAAGCATTTCCAGAAGGCAGCCAAGACAGTTGGTCTCAGTGCAACGTGCTTGCATCTCTGACCTTGAGAGTTTCAGGGGGAGTATTTTAACTTTAATAACATGAAGTCTTTTTACCTGTACTTTTGCATATATCAAATGTGCTAATTAGGAAAGTACTTATCTTCTCCTTAAAGTAGGTTTCTTAAGGACATGTATTTGGCACTATTGGTTCAGCAAGAATTATTGTATGTACTTGAAAGTAACAAAACTGTACTTCTTTAAAAATATCTCTGGTTCAGATGTGTTGCCAGTGCAGCCCAGCCTCCCCCCACTCCCATTAGTCCTGATTAGGGAGGTTTGATGCCTGTCACTGTGTGTAATCTGGACCTTCCTTTGTGAGTCATTCCTTCTCTCATTTTCTCAGAGCAAATACAAATCGCCCATCAAATGACAAGTGAAGGCACAGGGGAGGCAAGGGGAGGGAAATCAGAGCCGAAATCTGTTAGCTATTTGGAGTAATTGGTTATTTGCTGTGTTTGCTGGTTGGGAAGCAGAGCACATACTTTACGGTCTCTCCTGTTACGGGGGCTGGAGTCACCCGCCGATATTGGATCCTCGTTGCCGGAGCCCTTGGCTCCGGGCGCCTTTCCCCTGCTTGGCATTCCTGTGGTCTCCTCGGGGGTGCACCCTCCTCCCTCGATGCGCACTGCAGGGGGGACAACCCAGGGTGAGACTTGTCTGGCGAACTCCAGGGCCTCATCAGGGAGGAGGAGACCCTAGTCCCCTCCCAGAAGCCCTCCCTGCCTCCCCACCATACTTCCTTCTTTCCAAGAGGTCCTTTTCCTGGTCCACAAGGGACCTGTTTTCCTACTCAAAGGAAAAAGATTTGTCTCTTCCCAGAGGGAAATTCTTGGCTTTCCTTGAAATCTACAGGACAGGAAGTTCTCTCTGAGGTCTAATTTAATGCCTTCCTACCCGTGATGGTCCTGTCATCATCCCTGCCCCCTCCTACTCCCCAGCCTGGGTCCAAACAGTGCTTGGAAGTTGGTTCAGTGCTCACCGCTGAGTACAAGTGCCCCAAAGGAGCTTATCAACCTGCCCAGTGACGTGAGCACCTCTCTTACGTTCACGGAGGCATGGGAAACCAGCTTGAATTAGCAGCAAGTTCAAAATATAGAATATTTGGAAAGTAATATGACTTTGTGTATGAAACTCACACAGTAACTAGAAAGCAGGTTGACTTTGGCACATAGTAGGCTCCCCCAAAATACTTTTAAAATTGAATTTAAGATAGCTAAGATTAGTGTCTGTAGTTTGATGAATGCTTCTGCAGCCCTGGGAAGGCCTTCAAAAATAGTTTTTCTCTTAAGTAGCTGGTTGGAACTTTTGTTAAGCAAAACTGTCTACATAAGCAGAATAAAGGTAAGGCAAGCTTTTACCCAGGCCTTGTTGGAATCATCACGGATTCTGAGTTAGCCATGTCTCATTGTTTTCTTCACAGGTTTGAAGACTCTGATTGTCTTTCATTCACCCTACTGGATAGATTCCATTTGTTTGGGCTTTCTACGTGGGTTATGGGGTGATGCTGTCCTTGGAGGACTAAGTCATGGGCCCACATACATACCTTAGGCTTCTGAATTTGGAAAGACATTTCCCACAAGTCTCCCACCTCACTTGGGCCCTCCATCTGGAACAGGCCAATAGTCAAATTGTCAGGTCCTGACCCTTCTCTGTTCACCATCTGCTTGACTGCCAGATTTCAGGCACACTTATTCACTGGGCCTTTTGGAAGCAATTCAGCATTTTGGTTAAAGGTCTTCCCTTCCCTCCCACTTCTGCTGGTCCAGCTTGAAGTCAGAGTAAGCAGAGTAATGATCCCTCGACAAACATGGAGGCAGAACTGCCGGGAGTGTCAACAAGAGGCTGAAGGCCCAGTGCTCCACTTGTGGAAATAATTAAGTGATTCTTTTTGTCATGAGAGTGTAGAGTTCGGCGGAATCAACATGGTGGCTGGCTGTGGGCATATGTCTGTGTGGTTTTGAGGGGCATGAAAGGCTTAGTGTGCATGGGGTGGGGTAGGTTCTGAGTTGGGTGTTGCACGTCTAGGGGTTTGTCTGGTTTATGTGTAGGTGTGAGCACTTGTCTGTTACATCTGTGTTTGTATTAATGTGTATGTGAGCAGAGGGACTCAGTTTAGTTTTGAAATCTTAGGACATTAATTAAAGAACTAGACAACCATCATATCATCATTCCAGTTCTGCAGATGTTGAGCTAGGGGGAAACAGCACTGGGGGTCAAACTGGTGATGTTGACAATATCAACAAGAGCATTTATCATGGTCAACTTTAGACGTCACAAAATATCTTCGCAGACATCATCTCGAAGCCTACACTAATCCCAGTGTTGGGTTCTTACATTACGACCTTGATGATAATGATTTGTGCTAATGCGGAAATTTTTTTCAACACCATCTAGGATGGCTACCTTCTGGTTGACATGGGCAATGAAGGCCTGTTTTCAAAAATGGACTTCTTTTTTTAGAGGTGGGTGTATAGTTCCCTATAGTGACCTCAAGGTTTGACATTGTAACCTGGGTGATAAAGGAATTTGACCATGGGGTCCTGTATTTGATTTAACTGGTTATCCTGTGGAGAGAACACAAGTGATATCCTCTGTCCTCCCCAACTCTCCTAACATCACAGAGAGTCAGGCTTAGAATGATTGTTGTTAACTTTTCCATCCATATTCATGAAATGCATTAGGCT
Organism: Tragelaphus eurycerus; assembly: GCA_935064755.1. NCBI lineage: Eukaryota > Metazoa > Chordata > Mammalia > Artiodactyla > Bovidae > Tragelaphus > Tragelaphus eurycerus. The sequence continues at coordinate 24,180,689 of CAKXYN010000016.1, forward strand.
TATTGAATGAAAATAGGAGATTAAATGTTCTGACTGTGCCATGCTGATTTGGGTCTTCAGAGGGATTAGGGTGCCCATTAGACTGGATCAAGCTTGGAGAAGCAAGTCTTTGTTACATGGCTCTGGTTGCTCAGGAACTGAATGTTGGCTATTGGCTGAAATTGGAGAGGCCGCCAGTCTGTGCCTTGATCAGACTTACTTGTTCAGTGGGCTGAAGGGTGAAGGACTCTGAACCTTGGGCACAGGGAAATAAAGCTCTGATGGCCAGACTTCTTTATGAAGCCTGAGATGACACTTTAACAATCAAGCCTTTTGTATTTGTTTCTCCTCCTTTCCATGTTCCAAGACTAGATGCTTAGCTCTTGCAAAATGAGGTCAAGAGCACACTTGGAATTAGAAAATGCATGACCCTTTCCCTTTTGGAGCTTTGAATTATGGAGCCTTCCACAGAGGGTTGCTTGGCTTTGGTGCATCTGGGATAATAAGACATGGGAGGACTCTCCTGTTTCTATGGGGCTCATTCTTATGTGGGGGCTAACTTCTTCTTGGGCTTCTTGAGGAAGGGAAAGAAGACATGGTCATGAAGTAACTCTATCAGAAGCCAGGTTAGTGAAATAGCAGGAATGATATTTTCAAGTCACATCTGTGAGAGTGTTGAAAATATGACTATTTTTCTGTAATTCAACTTAATCTGTCTTTTGAGCTCACATTTTTCCTGGCAGAAAAGTCATAGTAATTCTTCAACCATTTAGGTTTAAGCTTTAGTTAGTTTTGGATTTTTCTCCCTTGTCCTTACCCCTGGGAGACAGCTAAATTCTGGGCTGAGCTTCCATAATGTCATGACCTCAACACGAAGGAGCCCCTGGTCACTAGTGTGTGTGCACCCTGGATCGACTGGGCACACAGACCATACAGACACTGTCTCATTTTCTTGACCAGAAGGCCCTTTCAGGTATCTTGGCTTCCTCTCTTAGCTGCATTTCAAGCCTTTCTGGGGAGCATGGTACCATGTGACAGCTTCTTTGTGACTCTGGGGTCTACAGGATGTGATGAGGACTCCTCCAGGCTCTCTCTCCCATGACACCCATGCAGCCATCTGTCAAATGCCACAAGCCCTAATTTCTCTGGCAGTTTGTGAATGGTAGCTACTTATCAGATCCCCAAAGTTTAGGAGAGGTCTCTTGCATGTATACTTTGAGCTAACCTATGGGGGAAGGTGTGGGTGTGCTTTATCAGAAGTTACCACAAATCTTAAAGAAGATGTGGTACACATATACAATGGAATATTATTCAGCCACTAAAAAGAATGAAATTTGTGGCAACATGGATGGACCTAGAGGGTGTCATACTGAGTGAAATAAGTCAGAGAAAGAGAAATATCACATGACATCCCTTATATGTGGAATCTAAAGCTGCCAGAACTTACACAGGACTGGGAAACAGAGTCTTGCAGGGCACAGACAGAAACTTCTGCATCAGGACTCAGGAGAAAGGAGCAGTGACCCCACAAGAGACTGACCCAGACTTGCCTGTGAGTGTCCGGGAGTCTCCAGCGGAGGCGTGGGTCAGTGGTGGCCTGCTGCAGGGTTGGGGCACTGAGTGTAGCAGTGCCTACATGGGATCTTTGGAAGGAAGTCACCATTATCTTCATTACCTCCACCATAGTTTGGCTGCAGCTAAGTAGCAGGGAGGAAGCACAGATCCACCCATGAACAGAAAACTGGATTAAACATTTAGCGAGCATGGCCCTACCCATCAGAACAAGACCCAGTTTCCCCCTCAGTCAGTCTCTCCCATCAGAAAGCTTCCATAACCCTCTTATCCTTCTCCATCAGAGGTCAGACAGACAAAACCACAATCACAGAAAACTAACCAATCTAATCACATGGACCACAGCCTTGTCTAACTCAATGAAACTATGAGCCATGCCATTTAGGGCCATCCAAGACAGACGGGTCATGGTGGAGAGTTCTGACAAAACATGGTCCACTGGAGAAGGGAATGGCAAACCACTTCAGTATTCTTTCTTTGAGAACCCCATGAACAGTATGAAAAGGCAAAAAGACAGGACACTGAAAGATGAACTCCCCAGGTCGGTAGGTGCCCAATATGCTACTGGAGATCAGTGGAGAAATAACTCCAGAAAGAATGAAGGGATGGAGCCAAAGCAAAAACAATACCCAGTTATGGATGAGACTGGTGATGGAAGCAAAGTCTGATGCTGTAAAGAGCAATATTGCATAGGAACCTGGAATGTCAGGTCCATGAATCAAGGCAAATTGGAAGTTATCAAACAGGAGATGGCAAGAGTGAATGTCAACATTTTAGGAATCAGTGAACTAAAATGCACTGAAATGGGTGAATTTAACTCAGATGACCATTGTATCTACCACTGTGGGCAAGAATCCCTTAGAAGAAATGGAGTAGCCATCATGGTCAACAAAAGAGTCCGAAATGCAGTACTTGGATGCAATCTCAAAAATGACAGAATGATCTCTGTTCGTTTCCAAGGCAAACCATTCAATATCACAGTAATCCAAGTCTATGCCCCGACCAGTAATGCTGAAGAAGCTGAAGCTGAATTGTTCTATGAAGACCTACAAGGCCTTCTAAATACCCAAAAAAGATATCCTTCTCATTATAGGGGACTGGAATGCAAAAGTAGGAAGTCAAGAAACACTTGGAGTAACAGGCAAATTTGGCCTTGGAGTAAAAAATGAAGCAGGGCAAAAGCTAATAGAGTTTTGCCAAGAGAACGCACTGGTCATAGCAAACACCCTCTTCCAACAACACAAGAGAAGACTCTATACATGGACATCACCAGATGGTCAACACCAAAATCAGATTGATTATAACCTTTGCAGCCAAAGATGGAGAAGCTCTATACAGTCAGCAAAAACAAGACCAGGAGCTGACTATGGCTCAGATCATGAACTCCTTATTGCCAAATTCAGACTGAAATTGAAGAAAGTAGGGAAAATCACTAGACTATTCAGGTATGACCTAAATCAAATCCCTTATGATTATACAGTGGAAGTGAGAAATAGATTTAAGGACCTAGATCTGATAGAGTGCCTGATGAACTATGGACAGAGGTTTGTGACATTGTATAGGAGACAGGGATCAAGACCATCCCCAAGAAAAAGAAATGCAAAAAAGCAAAATGGGTGTCTGAGGAGGCCTTACAAATAGCTGAGAAAAGAAGAGAAGTGAAAAGCAAAGGAGAAAAGGAAAGATATAAGCATCTGAATACAGAGTTCCAAAGAATAGCAAGGAGAGATAAGAAAGCCTTTCTCAGTGATTAGTGCAAAGAAACAGAGAAAAACAATATGCTGGGAAAGACTAGAGATCTCTTCAAGAAAATTAGCCATACCAAGGGAAAATTTCATATAAAGATGGGCTCGATAAAGGACAGAAATGGTATGGACCTAACAGAAGATATTAAGAAGAGGTGGCAAGAATACACAGAAGAACTGTACAAAAAAGATCTTCACAACCCAGATAATCATGATGGTGTGATCACTCACCTAGAGCCAGACATCCTGGAATGAAAAGTCAAGTGGGCCTTAGGAAGCATCACTCGGAACAAAGCTAGTGGGGGTGATGGAATTCCAGTTGAGCTATTTCAAATCCTAAACGATGATGCTATGAAAGTGCTGCACTCAATATACCAGCAAATTTGGAAAACTCAGCAGTGGCCACAGGACTGGAAAAGGTCAGTTTTCATTCCATCCCAAAGAAAGGCAATGCCAAAGAATACTCAAACTATCGCACAATTGCACTCATCTCATACGCTAGCAAAGTAATGCTTAAAATTCTCCAAGCCAGGCTTCAGCAATATGTGAACCGTGAACTTCCTGATGTTCAAGCTGGATTTAGAAAAGGCAGAGGAACCAGAGATCAAATTGCCAACATCCGCTGGATCATGGAAAAAGCAAGAGAGTTCCAGAAAAACATCTATTTCTGCTTTATTGACTATGCCAAAGCCTTTGACTGTGTAGATCACAATAAACTGTGGAAAATTCTGAGAGAGATGGGAATACCAGACCACCTGATCTGCCTCTTGAGAAATCTGTATGCAGGTCAGGAAGCAACAGTTAGAACTGGTCATGGAACAACGGACTGGTTCCAAATAGGAAAAGGAGTACGTCAAGGCTGTATATTGTCACCCTGTTTATTTAACTTATATGCAGAATACATCATGAGAAATGCTGGACTGGAAGAAACACAAGCTGGAATCAAGATTGCTGGGAGAAATATCAATAACCTCAGATATGCAGATGATACCACCCTTATGGCAGAAAGTGAAGAGGAACTCAAAAGCCTCTTGATGAAAGTGAAAGTGGAGAGTGAAAAGGTTGGCTTAAAGCTCAACATTCAGAAAACGAAGATCATGGCATCTGGTCCCATCACTACATGGGAAATAGATGGAGAATCAGTGGAAACAGTGTCAGACTTTATTTTTCTGGGCTCCAAAATCACTACAGATGGTGACTGCAGCCATGAAATTAAAAGATGCTTACTCCTTGGAAGGAAAGTTATGACCAACCTAGATAGCATATTCAAAAGCAGAGACATCACTTTGCCAACAAAGGTTCGCCTAGTCAAGGCTATGGTCTTTCCTGTGGTCATGTATTGATGTGAGAGCTGGACTGTGAAGAAGGCTGAGCGCCGAAGAATTGATGCTTTTGAACTGTGGTGTTGGAGAAGACTCTTGAGAGTCCCTTGGACTGCAAGGAGATCCAACCAGTCCATTCTGAAGGAGATCAGCCCTGGGATTTCTTTGGAAGGAATGATGCTAAAGCTGAAACTCCAGTATTTTGGCCACCTCATGCGAAGAGTTGACTCATTGGAGAAGACTCTGATGCTGGGAGGGATTGAGGGCAGGAGGAGAAGGGGACGACAGAGGATGAGATGACTGGATGGCATCACTGACTCGATGAATGTTAGTCTGAGTGACCTCCGAGAGCTGGTGATGGATAGGGAGGCCTGGCGTGCTGCAGTTCATGGGGTCGCAAAGAGTCGGACACGACTGAGCGACTGATCTGATCTGATCTGAAGGTGGTTTTAGAAAAGGCAGGGGAACCAGAGATCAAATTGCCAACATCCGCTGGATCATCAAAAAAACAAGAGAATTCCAGAAAAACATCTATTTCTGCTTTATTGACTATGCCAAAGCTTTGAATGTGTGGATCACAATAAACTATATAAAATTCTGAAAGAGATGGGAATATCAGACCACCTGACCTGCCTCTTGAGAAATCTGTATTCAGGTCAAAAGCAACAGTTAGAACTGGATATGGAATAACAGACTGGATCCAAATCGGGAAAGGAGTATGTCAAGGCTGTATATTGTCACCTTGCTTATTTAACTTATATGTAGAGCACATCATGAGAAACGCTGGGCTAGATGAAGCACAAGCTGGAATCAAGATCGCCGGGAGAAATATCAATAACTTCAGATGTGCAGATGACACTACCCTTATGGCAGAAAGTGAAGAAGAACTAAAGAGCTTCTTGATGAAAGTGAAAGAGGAGAGTGGAAAAGTTGGCTTAAAGCTGAACATTCAGAAAACTAAGATCATGTTATCTGGTCCCATTACTTCAGTGCAAATAGATGGGGAAATAGTGTCAGACTTTATTTTTGGAGGGCTTCAAAATCACTGCATATGGTAACTGCAGCCATGAAATTAAAAGATGCTTACTCCTTGGAAGGAAAGTTATGACCAACCTAGACAGCATATTAAAAAGCAGAGACATTACTTTGCCAACTAAGGTCTATCTAGTCAAGGCTATGGTTTTTCCAGTGGTCATGTATGGATGTGAGAGTTGGACTATAAAGAAAGGTGAATGCCAAAAAATTTATGCTTTTGAACTGTGGTGTTGGAGAAGACTCTTGAGAGTCCCTTGGCCTGCAAGGAGATCCAACCCATCCATCCTAAAGGAAATCAGTCCTGAATAGTCATTGGAAGGACTGATGTTGAAGCTGAAACTCCAATACTTTGGCCACCTGATGTGAAGAGCTGACTCATGTGAAAAGACTCTGATGCTGGGAGGGATTGGGGGCAGGAGGAGAAGGGGACTGCAAAAGATGAGAAGGAGAAGGGGATGACAGAGGATGAGATGGTTGGATGGCATCATGAGGACATGAATTTGAGTAAACTCTGGGAGTTGGTAATGGATAGGGAGGCCTGGTGTACTGCAGTCCATGGGGTTGCAAAGAGTCAGACACAACTGAGCCACTGAACTGAACTGGAAAAAAAAGATACAAATGAACTTACAAACAGAGACTCACAGACTTAGTAAAGGAACCTATGGTTCCTGGGGGAAAGTGATAGTTAGAGAGTTTGGAATAGTCATGTACTTACTGCTATATTTCAAATAGATAACCAACAAGGACCTATTTATAGCACATGGAACTCTGCTCAATGTCATGTGGCAGGCAGCCTGGATGGGAGGGGAGTTAGGGGGAGAACGAATGCATGTACATGGCTGAGTCCCTTCACTATTCACATGAAAACTACCACATCGTTGTTAATTGGCTATACCCTTATAGCAGAAAGTGAAGAGGAACTAAAAAGCCTCTTGATGAAAGTGAAAGAGGAGAGTGAAAAAGTTGGCTTAAAGCTCAACAGTCAGAAAATGAAGATCATGGCATCTGGTCCCATCACTTCATGGGAAATAGATGGGGAAACAGTGGAAACAGTGTCAGACTTTATTTTTCTGGGCTCCAAAATCACTGCAGATGGTGACTGCAGCCATGAAATTAAAAGATGCTTACTCCTTGGAAAGAAAGTTATGACCAACCCAGATAGCATATTGAAAAGCAGAGACATTACTTTGCCAACAAAGTTTCGTCTAGTCAAGGCTATGGTTTTTCCTGTGGTCATGTATGGATTTAAGAGTTGGACTGTGAAGAAACCTGAGCGCCGAAGAATTGATGCTTTTGAACTGTGGTGTTGGAGAAGACTCTTGAGAGTCCCTTGGACTGCAAGGAGATCCAACCAGTCCATTCTGAAGGAGATCAGCCCTGGGATTTCTTTGGAAGGAATGATGCTAAAGCTGAAACTCCAGTATTTTGGCCACCTCATGCGAAGAGTTGACTCATTGGAGAAGACTCTGATGCTGGGAGGGATTGAGGGCAGGAGGAGAAGGGGACAACAGAGGATGAGATGGCTGGATGGCATCACTGACTCGATGAATATGAGTCTGAGTGACCTCCGAGAGCTGGTGATGGATAGGGAGGCCTGGCGTGCTGCAGTTCATGGGGTCTCAAAGAGTCAGACACGACTGAGTGACTGAACTGAACTGAACTGAATACAAAATAAAAAATTAAAAAAACAAAAACGAAACTGTGAACTCTAGATATTTAAGAGATCTAATCTTAATTTTGAGCAGCTCATTCATTTAAAAAGAGGAAAGATTGAAATATATGTTAATAACAAAGGAAAAATATGAAAAACGTCCTCACAAATCTCTGATTCTTTCTTCCTCTCCCTCTCTATACTGTCATCTCTTCTGTGTATAGTGTGAGAAGGGCTGAACAGAACATCCTTTTAAACCCGTTTTTTTTAAATGGCACATTATCTGCTTTAGGAAATTTAAAAGCCAAGGGTCCAGCCTTCCCACCCCTGGCTGTTTAGGCATTCATATATCCATCGAATATTTACTGGCCTCCAGATACATGCCAGGTAATGTTCTAAGGATTGAGGACATAATGTTAACAAAGATAATGATCTCTGCCATTATGGGACATAATAAACAAGAACCTAAATAAAATACATGGAGTGAGTGTCTGATGATGATAATTACTAGGGAGAAAAAGTTAGGAAGGGAGAATGAGAATTGCTGGGAGAGGGATCATGATTTAAAATAAGGTGAGTAAGGAGGGTAAAACAGATCATATTTATTCAGGACTTGAAGGAAGTGATGAAGTGACCCATGGCTCCATCTGTGGGAGGAATCGAGTTCCTCATGGGAGGAGCCTGAGAGTGCTGGCAAGGTTCTTGGACTGGGTGGGCCATTGGGGTGGGACAGCATGAGTGAGGAAGAAATGGGAGGACATGAGATGCGGGGGGTGTGAGGGGCTGGTATAGCTTGTTGTTGTAAGGGCTTTGGCCTTACTCTGGGTGAGTTGGCAAATCATTGGAGGGATTTGCTCAGAGAGGCGACATGTTCAGATGTGTGTGGCTGTTGTGTTGAGAACAGATTTTGGGGCAAGAGAGAAAGCAGAGAGGCCAGTTAGAAGACTGTTGCGATAGTCCTGGTAATGGGGACTGGGGCCATAGTGATAAGGGAGAAGCGGTCTGGTTCCAAATGTGTACTGAAGGAGGCGTCAATAGGATTCGCTGATGGATGGAATGTGGAGCATGAGGAAGAGGCCAAAGTGACTGCAGGGGCTTTGGTTCAAGCATCTGGAAGGAAGGAGTTGTACTTGCTTCTATGAGGAAGACTGTGGAAGGAGCAGGTGGGTGGGGGTGATTAGGAACTGAATTCTGGGGATGGCACATTCAAGAAGCTTATTAGATGTCCAGTTGGAGATGTTAAATAGGCAGCTGGAGTTCAGAGGAGTCATGCAGGTTGGAGAGAGTCATGTTGGGTTCCTCAGTGTATATGTTATTAAAGACATCAGACTCCAGGAGAATCCCGGGGGTTGAGAGTGGATGGGGAAGAGAAGAGGTCTGAGCACGGACCCCTGGGCCACTCAAGTGATCAGAACTCAGGTGACAAGGAGGAATCAGCAGAAACTGAGATGGTATGGCCAGTAGGGTGGGAGGAACACGGCTATAATGCTCTGTAAGGCAAAGGGAGGCTCCCAGCCAGACATCATTTTAAGCCAGAAGACAGAGGAGTGACTGCCTACATCAGATACTACTGCTGGTTGACTAATGAGGCCTGAGTCCTTGGTGACCTTGACAGTCAGTGTTTTGGTGGCTTAGAGAATGGAAAAACAAGAATTAGAGACATGTGTAGACAACTCTATATGTTTTTCTGTAAAAGGGGAAAGAAGATGAGAACTAAAAGTGGGATTGGGGAGTTTTCTTTTTAAATAATGGGAAACTAGTGTTACATATAACACCAGTGGGAATGATCCAGGAGAAGAGGAAGTATGACAAGGGGAGGGTGAAGAAGATCACGTCCTTGAGGGGGTCAGAAGGCATGAGTGCAGGGGTAGCCTTGGGTCAGGGTGCAAGTGGAGTCACTTCATAAGCAGGAGGGAAGACAGGTGTGATGCCAGTATTGGTGTGCTTGTGGAGTAGTGGGTGGTCTCTTTTGATGCTTCTGTTTTAAAAGAAAGAGGAAGCAGGGTCACTGGCACAGAGTGATGACAAGGAGGAGGTGTGAGAGGGCTGGGCAGAAAGGAGAAGATATGGAGAGCTGGTGTGTTCAGAGGAAGGAGAGCAAAGACCCAGGGAGCTGAGATGGAGTGGATGAAGCACTGGACCCCTCTGAGGCTGTGACATGAGCTTGGAGTGAGACCAGCCTCTGGTTTGCTCTTTTTCAGCTGCATTGGATGTGATGGGAAAGCGCTGGGTTTAAACCTAGGTTGGGTTGGCCAGAAATACAATGGCCCAGGGAATTTACAAGTGGGGGAGGGCAAAGGGGCGAAATATAAACCAGCTAGGATGTATATTATGAATCTGCAACACGTATGATTTCTGTCAAGAGTGAGGGCAAGTGGAAGAGGATTTCCCTGTGGGATGCGGGATAAAAAGGGGACGAAAGTCACTGAGCAGCCAGTCAGCTGGGTTCACCAGGGGTTAGGAAGGTCACTGGCTCTGCTTCTCACCAGTGTGCTTAAGGAGAACCAGCCATAGAAATCACCTGGAACTTGGAGGGAGGAGGAAATTACAGCTGAGAGTTCTTAGGGAAAGTTGAGTGTGGTAAGACTTAGGTCCTGTTTGGTGGTCAATTGCTAGTTCTTCAAAATTTTTTTAAACTCTGATTTCTGCTTTTGTTCTTCTTTTAGAGCTTATCTGCTTATGTTTTATCATCTGTTCTTTTTTATTTTAACAGCTTTTTTTGGAGATAATCCATATATATACAAACCCATATTTAAAGTGTACAATTTAGTGGTTTTTAGTTTATTAACAGAGTTGTGCACCCATCACCCATCATCAATTTCAGAATGTTTTCAATTATTCCAAAAAGAAATAATGTACCCCAAGAGCAGTTGTCTCCCATTTTCTCCCAACCATTAGTCTACTTTTTGTCTCTACAGGTTTGCTTATTCTGGACATTTCATGTAAATGAAATCATGAAATATGTGGTCTTCTATGATTAACTTCTTTCATTTAGCATAACATTTTCAAGGTTTATCCATGTTGTTGAATCTATCAGTTCTTCATTGCTTTTTATTATCAAATAATGTGCCATTGTTTGGGTGCATCACATTTTCTTTTCATTGATAGACATTTGGATTGTTTCTACTTTGGGACTTTTATGAATAATGCTGCTATGAACATTCATGTATGAGGTTTTGTGTGGACATAAGTTTTCATTTTTCTTGGAGGAGAATTCCTGGGTCATATGGTAACTCTCCGTTTAATCTTTTGAGGAGCTGCCACCCTGGTTTTTGAAGTGACTGCAATACTTTACATTTCTACCCGAAGTAAACAAGGGTTCTGGTTTCTCAACATCTTCATGAACACTTTTTATTATCTGACTTTTTGGTTATAGGCATCCTAGTGGCGTGAAATGTTCTTTCATTGTGGTTTCTATTTGCATTTCCTTGATGGCTAATGATGTTGAGCATCTCTTTATAACTTCTCTTGAGGAATGTCTATTTTAATCCAAGGCTCATTTTTATTGAGTTGTTTGTCTTTTGATTTTTGGACTGTATGAGTTTTCTATATATTCTGTTTACAAATCCTTTGTCAGATACACACAGGCATATATTTTCTCCTGTGAATTATCTTTTCATTTTCTTGGTGGTGTGTTTTGAAGTATCCTGTTGTTCTTTATTTTCAAAAGGTTTCAGTTTTAAAATTATGTAAGGAATACATGTACACAATGAAAAATTATAAAACTTTAAGTGATACCCAAAATAAAAGAAATAAATAAAACATTTGTAATTTTATCATTCACAGATAATTGCTGTGAACATTTGGGGTTTGATCTTTTAAATAAAAAGAATTCTCATTATTCAGTTTTTAACCTTTTGTAAATCTCATCAGTTGTGAGTAACTTTTCATGTCGGTAAACATATTTACAATATCATTTTTTGTTGTTGTACAACATTTAATCACATGGATGTGCTGCTGCTGCTGCTAAGTCGCTTCAGTCGTGTCCGACTCTGTGCGGACCCATGGACTGCAGCCCACCAGGCTTCTCCGTCCGTGGGATTCTCCAGGCAAGAACACTGGAGTGGGTTGCCATTTCCTTCTCCAACATGGATGTACAATTTACCCCAAAAAGTTCCTTATTGTCAGATGCCTAAATTGCTTTTCCCTGTTATAAGTGTCAGATCAGATCAGTCGCTCAGTCGTGTCCGACTCTTTGCGACCCCAGGAACTGCAGCACGCCAGGCCTCCCTATCCATCACCAGCTCTCGGAGGTCACTCAGACTCACATTCATCGAGTCAGTGATGCCATCCAGCCATCTCATCCTCTGTCGTCCCCTTCTCCTCCTGCCCTCAATCCCTCCCAGCATCAGAGTCTTCTCCAATGAGTCAACTCTTCGCATGAGGTGGCCAAAATACTGGAGTTTCAGCTTTAACATCATTCCTTCCAAAGAAATCCCAGGGCTGATCTCCTTCAGAATGGACTGGTTGGATCTCCTTGCAGTCCAAGGGACTCTCAAGAGTCTTCTCCAACACCACAGTTCAAAAGCATCAATTCTTCGGCGCTCAGCCTTCTTCACAGTCCAGCTCTCACATCAATACATGACCACAGGAAAGACCATAGCCTTGACTAGGCGAAACTTTGTTGGCAAAGTAATGTCTCTGCTTTTGAACATGCTATCTGGGTTGGTCATAACTTTCCTTCCAAGGAGTAAGCATCTTTTAATTTCATGGCTGCAGTCACCATCTGCAGTGATTTTGGAGCCCAGAAAAATAAAGTCTGACACTGTTTCCACTGTTTCTCCATCTATTTCCCATGCAGTGATGGGACCAGATGCCATGATCTTTGTTTTCTGAATGTTGAGCTTTAAGCCAACCTTTTCACTCTCCACTTTCACTTTCATCAAGAGGCTTTTGAGTTCCTCTTCACTTTCTGCCATAAGGGTGATATCATCTGCATATCTGAGGTTATTGATATTTTTCCCGGCAATCTTGATTCCAGCTTGTGTTTCCTCCAGTCCAGCATTTCTCATGATGTACTCTGCATATAAGTTAAATAAACATGGTGACAATATGCAGCCTTGACGTACTCCTTTTCCTATTTGGAACCAGTCTGTTGTTCCATGACCAGTTCTAACTGTTGCTTCCTGACCTTCATACAGATTTCTCAAGAGGCAGATCAGGTGGTCTGGTATTCCCATCTCTCTCAGAATTTTCCACAGTTGATTGTGATCTACACAGTCAAAAGCTTTGGCATAGTCAATGAAGCAGAAATAGATGTTTTTCTGGAACTCTCTTGCTTTTTCCATGATCCAGCGGATGTTGGCAATTTGATCTCTGGTTCCTCTGCCTTTTCTAAATCCAGCTTGAACATCAGGAAGTTCACGGTTCACATACTGCTGAAGCCTGGCTTGGAGAATTTTGAGCATTACTTTACTAGCGTGTGAGATGAGTGCAATTGTGTGGTAGTTTGAGCACTCTTTGGTATTGCCTTTCTTTGGGATTGGAATGAAAACTGACCTTTTCCAGTCCTGTGGCCACTGCTGAGTTTTCCAAATGTGCTGGCATATTGAGTGCAGCACTTTCACAGCATCATCTTTCAGGATTTGGAATAGCTCCACTGGAATTCCATCACCTCCACTAGCTTTGTTCGTAGTGATGCTTTCTAAGGCCCACTTGACTTCACATTCCAGGATGTCTGGCTCTAGGTCAGTGATCACACCATCATGATTATCTGGGTCGTGAAGCTCTTTTTTGTACAGTTCTTCTGTGTATTCTTGCCACCTCTTCTTAATATCTTCTGCTTCCGTTAGGTCCATACCATTTCTGTACTTTATCGAGCCCATTTTTGCATGAAATGTTCCTTTGGTATCTCTGATTTTCTTGAATAGATCCTTAGTCTTTCCCATTCTGTTGTTTTCCTCTATTTCTTTGTATTGATCGCTGAAGAAGGCTTTCTTATCTCTTCTTGCAATTCTTTGGAACTCTGCATTCAGATGTTTATATCTTTCCTTTTCTGCCTTTATACATATCTACTTTCTTTGAATAGACTTCTAGAATTGGAGTGAGAGATCACAGTGTAGGCACATTTTTAGGGCTATAGAGGCATGCAGCCAGATTGCCTTCTGGAGAGATTGTGGCCAGCTGTGCTCCTGCAGTCAGGGAAAGAGCCAGTCCTTGGCCAGAAGCTAACATGCTCCACAGAAAACAAACAATACTGTTGTTGGTAACACTAAGTGCTAGGCACTGTCTAAGCACTTTATACATATGATTCATTATTCCTCACAATAACTCTATCGAATTGGTACTAGTATTTTTCCATTTTACAGATGGGCCACTCGAGGCACGGAGAAGTTTTGTCCAAGGTCACACAATTAGGAGTGACAGGATTTGAACACTGTGAGAGCCAGACTCCTTTCTGGAAGAAAGCCTGGTACTGTTAAGTACAATGCTGGCTATTGCTTGAAGATAGTCTTTGTAATGCAAAGAAAGTTCCCTTTTATTCTTAATTCATGAGAGTTTCATTTCTGAAGAATTTAACAACATCTCACATCCCCTTCTTTTTTGCGTATTATAGGTCAGAGATTGGCAAACTTTGTCTTAAATGGCCAGATAGTAAATATTTTAGGTTTGGGAACATAGGTCTCCATCACAGCTACTCAGCTCTATTGTTGTCGTTCAGAGGCAGCTACAGGCAATATGTAAATGACAAAGCCAGGTGGCTGGCTGCTGGGCCATAGTTTGCAAATTTCTGTTATAGATGATCATTTGGGTTTTCTCTATGCTTATTCATACTGAGTCACTCCTGCCTTCTGGAATAATCCAGCCTGACCATGCCAGATATACCACTGCAATCTATTCATTAGTATTTTTATCTAGGATCTTTACCTCGTGATTTAGGATGGGACTGATTTGTGTGTGTGTGTGTGTGTGTGTGTCCTGGTCAGCCTTCACAAAACGAATGGGGGAAACTCATCTTTTTTCTGTGCTGTGCAGCGATCATTTTTTTCTTTGAAAGACTGATAGAAACTGCCTGCAAAGAAACCGCCTTGGTCTGAAGTCTTGGAGGTAGTTCTCTGAGATCTCTTCCACTTTCAGAAAGTTATCTGTTCATACTTCCTATTACATTTGAATCAATTTTGGCCATTTATATATTTTTTAGAAAGTTACCTACTTCATTTAGATTTTCCAAGGTTTTTCCACTGATTTGGGTGTAGCAAATCTCTTAATATTTTTATTCTCTCCATAATATCTTTTTATTTGATCTTATTCCTAATGGTGTACCTACTTTTTAATATTAGATTTGATAAATAATCTAATGTTTGTTTTAGTGGTCTTTTTGAAAGTTTGCTCTGGGATTTGATTATCAGTTACAATATCCTCCATAATTCTACTCATCATTTTCAAATTTTGATCTTCCTATTCTCCTTTTTCTAACTTTTAAAATTATCAGATTATTTATTTTCATTCTTTTTGTATAAGAGCAAGAATATTTAAGACTGAATTTTCCTTTGAGTACAGACTTAGCTACTAAATTTTAAGGCATAGCCCTCTTACTCTTGGTATTTTCTAAGGACCTGTGATTTTAGTTTTGTTTTTTTGTTTGACTCAGAAAAGTTTTAAGAATACATCTTTAAATTTCTGAAAGGTTGGGATTTTTGAGTTTCTCATTTGTTTCTAGTTTTATTATTACATTGAGATCAGAGAGTGTGACTGATAATGGATTTATTCCTTGGACTTTATTGACATTTGCTCTGTGGCTTTTAATTTTCTTGAAGTGCTCCAATGGTCCTGGACAAGAAGGTATAAGTTCCGTTTTTAGAATACATGGTGTTTGTCTATTTAAATGACACTGTGAATCATATTACTCAGATTCTCTGTTTCCATATTCTTCTTTTAAAAAATTTACTTGGTTTTTCAAGACTGAGGGAAATGTAATAACTTTCCCACAACTATTATGTTGCTGTCATTTCTTTGTACGAAACACACTGGTTGTTGTCTGTTTATGCCTGACTCTGAGCCTGAGTCATAAAGGCAAATCTTGAAGTGTCTGATCTTGGGAAGAAAAGATAGACTTAGGAGGAAGCAAACAGCTAACGTGAATTCCATTGTAACCATTCCTACCTCTGTGTAAGTATTTGCCTGTGTGTTAGCGTGTGTACTCCGTGGTGTGGGGGGTATATGTGCATTTCAGCATATATATGTCTCTTGGGCATGAGTGTGTAAATATGTTCTTTCATGTGTCAGTGATTGTATGAGTTTGATATGTGTGTCTGTTTACGTTTATTCATCCATCATATCTTTTATTCAAATTGGACTTAAAACATCAGGACTGGTGTCTGCCTTGCTGGCTTTTTTGAGAGTGGTTACAACTCTGAAAGCTCTGCTGCTCTGTATCTTAACCCATCTGAACCTCTTTTCCCCTCTCTGGCTGCAGAAGATCCTTCTGGTAAGTTGGTCAGACAGAGACTCTCTGTAGACTCAGTGTGGCTCTGGCATCCACTAGTGTTGTGTGTCTGGGTACCACGTTCTGGCCACACAGACAATACTAGGGCCATACTTCCAGAATGGGTCCAGACTCTGAGAACCTCACTTCACCCTCTCCCCACTCTACCTGTTCACGTTCCATTGGCGTGCCTCCAGCTTGGGTCACCCTTGATAACCTAGAGCTGGATGGGCTAGGCATTGGTTTAAAGGGAGCACCAGCATTCCTGAAAACTCATGATGGAATTCAGTTCATTTTATAGAATCAGAGCAGGCTCCTGGGAGATCCCTTAGTTGGCTGCCTCATACAGAGGAGGGAAGCAGGCCCCAGAATGGACTTTTCTGACACCTTGTCCAGTGCCCTTCCCATGGAACTGGGTGAGCTTTACTGGTACCAACAGCACAGACCCAGGGCCTGGGCCTATGTGGGATTTTGGCGGAGGTCCAGGGAGAGTGACGATCCCACCTTCAGGGAACTTGCTGACTCCTTGAGCAACGGGACACCTGGACAGGACACAGCCAGAGGAGCATTCTAGACACAAGAGCCAAGAGGGCCTGTAGACACACCACGTGCAGGAGGAGTTAAAAATGGGGTGACCCCAGTGTGTGCCTCCACAGGCCTGCCCACTTTTCCCCACAAATATGAATATGTGAAGGGGCAAAGAATGTGTTGTCCCAGACTTATCTAGCACAGTATTTTTTTTAAAATAATGGGCACTTAGCATTTGTTGAATTTCAGGGGCTCTGTCCTAATTTGACCTTGGGGGGAGGCTAAGTTCTGATTTTGGAAGCTTTTATTTTTTGCTGGAGTCTGGAGGTTGGGGATCAGAATAGTTCTTTGGTGTCTCAAGTTTTCCTGAGTCTACTGTAATTTTTTAATAAATAATATTTTATTGACATTTCCTCCCAAGGAGTTATCCAATATATGGTCTGAGTTTAGCCTCAGTATACTCCTGGAATGCAGGGGGTACTGTGATAAAGAGCCCACTTCACAGAAAGGAAAAGAAAGGCCCCAGGAGCTTAATGGAAGCACGTGGTGAAGGAGGAGCAGAGCCAGGGTGAGAGCCTCTGCTTCTCAACACCAAGCAAGTGTGAAGACCTTTTTCCTGACTATGCAGTCGGCCCCTAAAAAGGCAGGGAATTCCAGTTCTTTGCTCTTCTGAACTCACCTAGCAGGAGAGATTTGTGGTCCAGGCCAGCCCATCAGCCTTGCTTGGTGTTCATCCAGAAGAACCTTGCTTGGCAAGTTCTGTTTCTGAAACTGTTTCTCGTTTTCTACCCACTCAGGAGGAGGAGTTCATTGATTGGTGGAGCAAATTCTTTGCCTCAGTTGGGGAGAGCGAAAAGTGTGGGTCCTACCTAGAGAAGGACTTTGACACTCTAAAGGTAAGCCCTCTCCACGATGCCCTCTTCAGTCCAGTGGTCCCTGGGGACCAGGAGTTGCAACCAAAACATAATATGCGTCTATACCTATATGTTTATGGGTGAAAAGATACCTGGGATCTGCTTAACTTTCTTAAATGCTTAAGAAAAGTAAGGATGAGTTATTTAGATGATGTGGGTTGCCCTATTCTGTCTCTTTCAAAGTTATTTGAACTTTTCTTATTATAAAAATTTTCCATGAAAATGAAAAGGAAAGTCAATGTGAGAATGTACCTCTGACTCCCCTACCTCTGCAATTGGGATAGAAATTACCCAGCACATATAAAAATATGGTAAACTCTGTTTCTGTGGGGAAAAAAAAACCCCAGAGCCTCAAGAACAACACAAAACCAGGAGTGAGTCAGCCAAATTCTGGTATTTTGAGGAAATTCCACAAATATGGTTATACTTTTTAAAAGCAGACTCCTTTTAAAAAAGATAACCAGAGGTAACTCAAAACTGCTCCTTGAAGAAAGTTATACGGTGTCCTGGAAGAGGTTTCCAGGTAAAATTCAGGATGCTCAGTTACACTGAATTTCAGATAGATAATGAATAATATTTTATTCAAATCTGAAAAAAAATATTGAATTCAAAATTCAAATTTAACTGGGTGTCCTGTATTTTCACTTGCTAAACCTGGCAGTCCTTCCTAGAGAACAAGAGGGGCAAAGGTTGTCAGATGTGTGAGAAAACCCCAAGGAGCTCCCTAAAGGGGACTGGATGAAGGGAGCTTGAGGGTCTTTGAAGTGGTGGGTGGTCACTCTGGAAGGCCATCTCACAGGGTGGCAAGGGCTGCCTCTGGCACACTGGAGGCCCCTGTTGATTGTGCCTGGAGACCTGGAGGGGCAGAGATGAGCCTCAGGGCACCAGCGGTCAGAAGGCTCAGGCCTTCCCAGGCCACAAGTTCTTTGTTGACTTGGTAGGTGGGTGTATGAGGCTGGGCAGAGACAGAACTATTTGTGTACCAGGAAGAAGGTCCGACACATTAAGTCTGGCATGTGGTCCTGTGGCCTTGCCAAAAGAATGAGAAAAGCCATGTAAGAATGAGGACTCCTGCCAGGGTGGCCCATGGCCCAGGCACCCTTGCTGGTTCCTCAGATGCCGGATGCTGAACTGGCACCCAGCCCACCTGCTTGACCTCTCTGAGGAGATCTCTGGAAGTTTCCAAGTGAAAATGGGTTATTTAAAAACAAAGTGCATTCAACCTGTTTCTGCGGGGGAAGCAGACCTGGAAGAAACACTGATCCTTTAGGGATTGTTAACCACCACCAGCAGTATGGGTCTTTGAAAAATAGCATTGTAGCATTATGGAGAGAATGGAGTACAGGATGGGTAGGGGAAACAAATCATATTTTGGAAATCACTTATCATAGAGGGGAAAAGACAACTCATGGTCTCAATAGGAAAAGATAGAAAACAGAAGATACAGCAAGAAAGCATAGAAGAAACTAAATCATATAAAAACACAACAGAAAAAGAATGAATGTTAGTTTTCCTATAAATAAAAATGGGCTACACTCTTTTACTAAGTGATAAGGACTCTTAGACTACAGCAAAAGTAAAATTTCATTATACTACCTTTAAAAGACACTTCTAAGGCAATACAATTTAGAATGGCTAAAAAAGTAAGTATTTTGGCAAACAAAATAAGTGCAAAGAAAGGGGAAACAAATTGAAACTAAAGTCAAAAGCAAAGGAAGCAAAATGGAGTGTTTTGTATAAATAAAAGATGTACACCTCAGTGCAAAAATTCCAAACGTTAATGTATGGAACAGTAAAGCTTAGAAATCCTCAAAGCAAAAGTGGATAGGAATATATAAAGTAATAAATGTGAAAGTATGAAATTGCAGAAATTAAAGTTGCAGTGGGATTTTAATGTACCTTTTTTTTTAGACAGATGAAACAGGCAATCAATAAATAAGGAAATGAAAGATATGAATAACAAGGCAAACACTTTCTAAGCTACATTCGAGCAGCTTTAAAATAGAGAATAAAAATAATTAAAAATTAGAAAATACATTTTTCCTAATGCTCAGAGAACACTTACAAATCTTGATCACATACTAGTTTAGTAATAAGTTACCCAAAACAGAAATCATACAAGGCAGATTTAAATGCAATAAAATGAGAAATTAATAACAAAAGTTTAAACAAAAAGACCAACCACTTGGAAATTTAAAAAATATTTTATTGGGACTTCCAGTATGAACATGGCTGCATAAGTCAGCGTTTTTCCCTTTTTCTCTTGGAAATCATTCAAACCCACAAACTTCATTTTCAGTAAAAGTTGGAAACAAATAAAACCCGCAGACTCCAAAATACATGTAAGGGCTGTCCAAAGGCAACTGAGATTGGGTAGAAGCCACTCGGCTGTAAATGAAGAGAAGATGCACGAAAATGAGGAAAGGTCATGGTGGTAGCAGACTTCAGAAAACCTCATACTTCCTAATGAAAGAATGCTGATAGTTATTTAAGACAGACTTTATGGATTCATGGGGACTTATTATCTATTCTCTTTACTTTTGTGTGTGCTTGAAACTTTTCATAACAGTTAAAAATATAATTCCTGAAATTGAAGTTTTACTGTAAAATATAAAAATTATATTCTTTGTTCACAACAATGGACATGGGAAATTTGGAGACAGGTTCAGGTTGGTGGCAAAAGCCTCTTAGATCTGGTTTGGTTCAGAGAAATAAAGAAGGTGGAGTTACACAAGAATCACATGAATGAGCCATATTTATAGGGAACAGCCTGCCTCTGCTGTGGGAAATAAGGAAATAACTGGCCTAGGAAAATTCAACACATTTAGTGACAAGTAATAAGAAAATAAATAGTACAGAATTATTTTAAAAATCTAAGGGAAAAAGAAAATGTAAAACAAAACGTAGGCAAAAGAAGAGGATAGATACCCACCAGAGAAGTTTCTCCAAGGAGCAGAGGAGATGAAAGGCTTTGCTGTGAACTTTTTAGAAATAGGGCAGTGTGAATGCAAGCAAAAATGAAAGAAGTCAAGGGAGGATGAAAGGAGAAGAGGTGAAATGGGAGCAAGTAGGATTCAGGAAAGAAGAAGAAGAAAACCTGAAATTGGAAGGAACACGGGGCAGAATGGCCACGTTGGAAAACACAGGAAGGGGCGCAGGGGACAGAATGAAACGGAAGTAAATAATTATAAAAGGATGACGAGGAAGTGACAAATATTAGTAGTCAGGGAAAGGCTATCCAACATTTGCATAATTGGAGTCTCTGAGGAGGACAACCAAAACAATGAAATTAAGCAAACAGTTAATAGTTTAATAAAACTTCACCAGAACTGAAAGGATACTTGAATATGCACATTAGAAGTTCTGCTATGTCAGAACATCAGAAAAGATTGACCCAGATTGGTCAACTCTGGGACACATTCCCAGTGTAGTTACTGAACTTTAGAGATAAAGAAAAACATCCTTTGAATAGTCATATCTTTTCCCTCTACAAAAATTTAAATAATTAAAAAAGGAAATAAAGTGGCTTCACTTTCTCTCTGAAATTTAATTCTCAAAGACGACAAAGCACCATGTGTAAGATCATCAGGAAAATAAAAGGTGACCCAGAGGTTTGACATTCAGCCAAGCCGCCCTTCATGCATAGCTGCTGCAGACACACGGGTAGGCACATTGAGGGGCCAGGTGGTATGGCTCCCAGGAGCCTATTTCGAGGGACTCCTAGGGGATGAATGGAGTAAAGGATGAAAGAGGATGGGATAGAGAGTAAGGACACTGATACTCATATTATAGACATAAGGAGAATTGACAGATATTATTTAACTGTCTAGCATAGGGAACTCTACTCATTATTCTGTAGTGACCTAAATGGGAGGGAAATCTCAAAAAGAGGGGATATACGTATAACTGATTCACTTTGCTGCATAGCAGAAACTAACACAATATTGTAAAGCAATTATACTCCCATAAAAATGAATAAAAGCAATAAAAATTGACCATGTAATAAGCCATAAGGAAAATCTTAACAAAGTTAAAAAATGGAAGTACCACTCACAATGTTTTCTGATTATAAGGCCCTAAAATTAGAAATTAATAACAAGCTCAAAAGTAAAAAAAAAAAAAAACTTCTATCTGAAAAATTAAAAAGAAAGAAACTCTCTTCTAACAATTCTTGGTGAAAGAGAATATATAAAAAAAATTGTGGAATGTTTGGGAAGCAATGATAAAACACTATATGTTAGACCTTAGTGGTTATAGTTAAAGCTGTATTCAGAGGAAGCTTATAGCCTTGAAAACTTATGTTAATTAAAACAAAAGGATGAAAAATAACTACGCATCTAACTTTTAGATCAAAAAAGTAAAAATGAGACTATTATTATGGAATGCCAAGAAAAGGAAAAGGAAAACATTATATATCAAAATAAATGGGGCAGTGCTAAGGCAGTAGCAATTTTAAGTTTTTTCCTTATCAGAAAAGAGGGAGCAAAGTAATTAAAATTTCAACTGAAGAAATTAGAAGGAAAAAAAATGCTTAAAATAGTATGAAGAAGAAGATAATAAAACTAGAAGCAGAAATAAGAAACTGTGTGTGGAATCTGCAGACGTGGAGGGCCGACTATCCTGCTGGCCAGTTTCAGATCTACCAATTAAGCCTGCATATTGACTGGGTTAATATCACTATTAATTAGGTACATTTTATCATCTATATTAGAAAACCACTGCTTCGTTTAAATCTAAGCACTACTCTAACAAGTAAAAATCATTGGCTTTTGAGAGGAGAGAAATTTGATTCACTGCCATTTGGACATCCTGGGCAGTCAGCATTTTGCTGACTTGTGAATTTTCTAGAGTTCTGTCTTTGATGTTCAAATAAAAAGTCAGTTAACTTTTCATTTATGTGTTTGACTGTGATCTTATTCTCAAGAAATGCACCACTTATGTACATGATGACTCTTGGGTATTCAGAATATTGGATTAATCAGAAAACCCTGTTTTTCAAAGGCACTGAACAAATGTCTTCCCCTTTTATTTCCTTCTCCTGTTTTTTCCCCCTCTTTCTCTTGCTCATCTCATCTCCATGACTTGCATCCTTTTCCTCTCCTCTGCCTCTCTTGCTGGTCCTCTCTCTTCCCTCCACCCACTCCCACCAACCTACCCTCCTCTTGGCTTCTTTTCTCTAAACTCCTCCTGTCCCCCCTGCCATTTTTCTTTCTGTCCCTTCTGTTACTTGAACTCTGTCATGCTTCCTTTTCCCCTGCTGTCCCTCTTCTTTTCTCTTTCCCTTGTCCCCCTCTCTCGTCCCCACATGTGGCAGGTCTATGACACACCCCTGGAGAACGTGACGGCCTTTGAGGGCCTGTCTGACTTTTGTAATACATTCAAGCTCTACCGGGGCAAGACTCAGGAGGAGACGGAAGACCCATCAGTCATTGGGGAGTTTAAGGTAAGTCCCTGAGGACATGTCTCTAGCCCAGGGGTCCCAACTATGGAGTAGCAGCAATGAGTGAAAGAGGGGCAGAAGTACTGTAGTAGTATCAGTAATGACCCCAGTGCTGAGATTGGTGGCTATGTGGGTGATGGAGGTGGTGGTGACGTTGATGCTGCTGATGGCAGAATCTGATGGGGGTGATGGGATTGCTTTGGGCTTCATAATCACAGTGGTGATGACTCTGACAGGTTTGAGAGTAATGGACGTAGTGGTGAGCATCTTGGAGACAATGATGATGAAAGTGAAAGCTGACCCCTCCTTCTTTTCAGGGACTCTTCAAAATTTATCCTCTCCCAGAAGACCCAGCCATCCCCTTGCCCCCGAGACAGTTCCACCAGCTGGCTTCCCAGGGGCCCCAGGAATGCCTGGTCCGCGTCTACATTATCCGAGCATTTGGCCTGCAGCCCAAGGATCCCAATGGGAAGGTAACATCCCTGGAGCTCTCACCTCCCCTAGAATAAATGGCAGGCTGGCATATCAAGAGGCTGCAGAATTTGGATATAATCTTTGCCCCAGGGAGTTCACAGTAAGTAGGAAACCAGACAAACATGTACAAAATTGAGATGTTACGGTGTTAGAGTTCTATCAAGGCCAAGTGCTCCGGGAGGTCAGAGAAGCCCAAAGGCAGTACACAACTTTGGGATAATAAAGAAGACTTCCTGGAAGGAATAGAATTCTTAAGGATTGAGAATTAAGTTTTAATAGGTGGGGAGGGAGAAGAAAGCCATATTTTAGGAATTAAAAACATTGGGGAAAGTTTGGGAGCAAACTGCTTAGCATAGATTTAGCACAAGGATAAGGCATAAGGACAAGGGACATTAATGGTGTTGGTGGGACTTTCAGGGGTGGGATGGGAAGGCAAGAAGGAGGGACGGAACATGATGGGCAGCTGTGCCGGCCTGGCCATGGTGGATCCTGGGGTACAAGGAAAAACAAATAATCTTGGTCCTGTCTTTGTACAAAATTTTGATGTTTTGTTCATCATGGACTGTTGGTATTGATTTTAATTTTTAAAATATCACATTAAAATGTTTATCTTGATTACTAAAGGTTTTTGTCCTTCCCTTAAATTTTATGCCTGAGTCGAGCACTGCCCTGACTTACTCTAATCCTGACTGTTGAGTGAAGGAGTGGAACTGAGGGAGAGCCTGAGTCTGGAGCTGCAGGGAAACGGGGACAGGGGCAGAGTGTGGCTGGGAAGAGAGAAAGAGGAAGAAGTGGGGCAGAGTGAGGGGCGGTGGGGTTCAGACGTGCGAGCTAGGGTCTTCTCTTGTCCCCTTAGACAGGTGCAGGCCTAGCCTCTGTCCTAGGTTGTGGGAGGGCCCTGGTGTCCCATCCCTGCAGCCCTGCTCTTCAAGGCGAGAAAAGCTCCATTGCCCTGCTGGGAGATCACAGGGCGGGATGGAGCCATCTCAGCCCAGGCACCATCCACGGCCTCCAAGATGTGATTGTGGTCAAGTTCCTACACCTCAGCCCTTCCTGGTGCCGAGATTGACCCGAGCACTCTGGCCCTGGCTGCTTCCAAGGCTAGTTGAGGGCATGCCGCTGCTCGTAGGGGGCTGGATTGGGCTGAAAATATATGGCCATTTCTCTCCCTTTCTATTGGCTGAAGCAGAGGTCACAGACAGGACCCCAGCCTGGCCCTGTCACATATGTCATGCAAACTGGTGTGTTTCTGGGGGTATGAGCCTGGCCCCCACCTACCCTTTCCTAAGGGGGCAGTGGACTGGGAGTGTGGAGGACTTGGGCACCCCATTTCCACTGCTGGAGCAGAGGCTCGACGCGCGTGTTGGGCTGGTGTGCATGATGGGGCTGCTGGCCTGGCACGTGGTAGCTGCCACTTGTTTTTTGCAGGTATATTATTTTATTTATGTGATGTTAATGAACCATAAACTGGAATGAAGATAGATGGGAGAAACATTAACAACCTCAGATATGCAGATGACACCACTCTAATCACAGCAAATGAAGAGAAATTAAAGAACTTCTTGATGAGGGTGAAAGAGGAGAATGAAAGAGCTGGCTTAAGACTAAATATTAAAAAAAACTAAGACCATGGCATCTGGGCCCAATACTGCAGAAAAGGTGGAAGTAGTGACAGATTTCCTTTTCTTGGGCTCCAGAATCACTGCGGACAGTGACTGCAGCCGTGAAATCAGAAGGCAGTTGCTTCTTGGCAGGAAAGCAGTGACAAACCCAGACAGTGTGTTGAAAAACAGACATTAGTCTGCTGACAATGGTCTGTATAGTCAAGGCTATGGTTTTCTCAGTGGTCACGTATGGATTCTGAGAGCTGGACAGTAAAGAAGGCAGAATGCCAAAGAACTGATGACTTTGAACTGTGTGGTGCCAAAGACTCTTGAGAGTCCTTTGGACAGCAAGGAGGTCCAACCAGTCAATCTTAAGGGAGATAAACCCTAAATGTTCAAGACGACTCATTGGAAAAGTCCCTGATACTGGGAAAGACTGAGGGCAGAAGCAGAAGAGGGCATCAGAGAATGAGATGGCTGGACGGCATCTCTGATGCAAGGAACATGAACTTGGGCAAACTCTGGGAGACAGGGAGGGACAGGGAGGCCTGGCGTGCTGCAGTCTATGGGGTCACAGGAGTTGGAAATGACTGGGTGACTAAACAATAGCAACAACAATAGAAACTAGAATGGTGGTTGCTTAGGGGGTAAAGAGTGACTGGGTGGAGGAATGAGGAAACTTTCTGGGGTGACTGAAGTGTTCTGTATTTTGAATCATGTGTTGGTTTGTTGGTTACACAGATACATGCACACACACAGATATATATATGCTCTAAATATACTATATATATATCAAGTATGAAATATTATTTCACTAATGCATATGTGTATATATACTATACATATATATGATATATATGTATATGTTACAATGTATATGTATATATATTATGTGTATATAATATGAATTTATATACTACATATGGGCTTCTCTGGTGGCTCAGATGGTAAAGAGTACTACATATACATTAGTCAAAACTCATCTAACTATATGTTAAGATTGACACATATTATTGATATAACTTTTACTGTAATTTAAAAAACGAGGGAAAATGCTTAGGCTAAGGGCATGGACTTCATTTCACTTTCTGGGGCTGGATGTGGTTGGCAGCTCACCAGTTGGGAGCTGGTAGGCTGGGCAGAGAACAAAAAGGTGAATCAGAGCACAACAGAGCTGGGAGTAAGGGAGGGATTTCATAGCTATCCCGAGTATGAAACTTGAGGGACAGGCAAAGCTGCCCAGGAAGGCTGTTTAGGGAATTCTCTCTGTTGGAAGTAGTGAGAAGACTCTGGTCATCCCCTTCAAGAAAACCTAAAGAGCTCTGTTATTCTTCTTGGCTTTCAGAGTAGAGTGGCGTTCTTTTCAAAGTGTCACCATACTAAGGCTAGGCATCAGAGGACTAGGATTCCTAAGGGTTTCAGGAGGCATGCCCATGGGATTCCAGCTCTCTTGTTTAACCCCCAGATGTGGTGGGCCCCTGACCCCTTTGAGAGCAGAGCAGTGAAGGAGCCTCAGAGACGTATTGGGAAGGTGATTTCACTGAAGTGTTTCCTTCTCTTCCTGCAGTGTGATCCTTACGTCAAGATCTCCATAGGGAAGAAATCAGTGAGTGACCAGGACAACTACATCCCTTGCACTCTGGAGCCTGTATTTGGAAAGTAAGTTGGAGTGGCTTGGGGCTTGGGGTGGAGGTGCCAGTCTGGAATAACCCACAGCCCCGCGGGAGAGATGTGGCTGCTGCTGGGAAGTCCCTGTCTCCTGGAGCAAAGCTTTGTTCCCTAAATCTTGCATGTCTGTGGGGGTGTAACCTCAGCTAGCTCCTCCTTAAGTCCTTGCAGAAGCTCCTAGGTAAACAGTTACCTCAAAGATCAGAAATCTAAATGGAAAGCCAGAGCATGCATTTGCTCCTTATTCTCTTTTTTTTTAGATCAACTTTTACTTTGAAATAATTTTAGATTTTTAGGAAAATTGCAAAGATAGTACAGTTTTCATATACCCATCACTCAATTTCCCTCACCATTAACATCTTACCTAACATGTATCAAAATTAAGAAATTGATATTACTGTGTTACTATTAACTAAACTCTAGCCTTTATTAGGATTTTGCCAATTTCCCCATGAATGTCCTGTTACTGTTTTAGGATCTAGATCAGGATTCCTATTGCATTTAGTAATTATTTTCTTTTATTGTTCCTGGTTTGTTTGTGGCAGATAGTAGAAGGACATGGACTTAAGGGAGTGAAATACTTCCTAAAGTCTAAGAATGAGGAAGGAAGAAGCAGTGCTCATTGCAGGGACTAGCTCCCAGGCATTCTGACCTGCTTGCTGTTTGGATGCGAGCTTATTTAAGTCAGTGGGCTTCGCTGGTGGCTTGGAGGTAAAGAACCCACCTGCCAATGCAGGAGATGGGTTTGATCCCTGGGTTGGGAAGATCCCCTGGAGAAGGAAATGGCAACCTACTCCGGTATTCTTGCCTAGGAAGTCCCATGTATAGAAAAGAGAATCTTGAGAGAGGTTGGCGGCTATTTCTGTAGCACCTGTTGGAGAATGCACGTATTGATATTGTCAAGCAGCACACTGGGTTCCTGAACCAGCGTCATGCCTTTTTTGGAGAGGAAGCAGCCCTGGCCAGTGATGAGTCACCGCCTGGCTGGAACAGGAGGGCAGGGCTGCGGGGAGGATGGCAGGTGTGAGAGAGGAACCCTGTTTGGTGCCTGTGGCCAGCATGGGGCCCCAGGCTGAGGGGACCGCACAGGGCCCAGGGCAAGGTGGGAGCGTGAGTGTAGAACACGCCTCTTCCTCGCCATTTGCCATCTGCCCCCAGATCATGATCACCTGCTCTGTCTGTGGTTCAAGCCTCCCCAAGTCCATAGCAGAAGCTCTTTGTTTCTATCACCCACGTGCTGACCAGCCCTAGGCATGGGACATAATCAAAGACAACTCTGATTTTGTCTACCAGTTTCCTATAAACATCTGTTTTATGGGGCGATCTTCCTCACTCCCTGAGTGGAAGCCAAGGCAGGCAGGCCACTTTCCCGCTCGGGTTCAGACAGTCCACTTTGCTAGAAACCCACTGTCTCAAGTTGGTAACCAGAACGTGCATTCATGTGTTGCCAGGAGCGCGTGAGACGGCCGGAGGGTCCACCTTGGGCACAGCATGTACACCTTGGGCAGGGGTGTGCAGAGGGGAGGAGGGGCTTTGCCCAGTTGCCTCCCCCTCTAGCTGCCCCCGCCATTGCAGGGCCAGGACTAGGGAGCATGTGGGAGAGGAGGGGCCCATCTCAAGTGCAAACTTTGCTCATCTGACACCGTTTGGGTGGCAGATGTTTGCTTTCCTGTGGGTGCTTTCCAGAGCCCTCCTACCCCCACCAAGCCCTCCTAACATAGCTCCTGGGATGTGGCAGGTGCTGTGTCCCTTTAGCTGGCATCTCCCTCTCATCCACCCACCCATTCTCAGATGCATCTTCCACAGCCTATCACCGTCAGAGCCCCACGTCCCATGGGGTGGGCTTCAGGCAGCCCCTCTACACTGCAGCTCTGGGCCCAGCCAGGACAGGCACACAGCTCCTCCCAAACACACGGCACCTCCTCTCTGCCACTAGCTGCTTGCACTTCGTCAAGCACAACTCGGGTGCCAGGCTGTGTCTCCCTCCGAAGGGAACTCATTTCAGAGGAGAAGGGACAGCACTTCCACACTTGACCTCCATGGGAGGTGGGGCTCTCAGAGCACAGCAGGGGCTCTCTCCAAAGAAATCTCTGCGCAAGTCCTCTTTCCATCCCACTCCAGAAGCAGTGGAGAAGCCCCAAGAGTCCTGAAAGTGGATTCTGGGCCACGCCCTTGGTAAATTCTAGAGCTCTGGCACCTTGCTCTGGAGTTTCACATCTTGTCTCTGGGTGTGCTAGTGGAAACTTCATTAAAATTTTATTTATTTATGTGGGTGCATCATCATCTTCCTTGAATCATGCAGGATCTTTCCTTGAGGCATGCATACCTCTGGTTATGGTGTGTGGTCTTTAGGAGTTGCCGCACACGGGCTTAGTCGCTCCACCACATGTGGGATCTTAGTTCTCTAACCAGGGATGGAAGTCGAGTCCTTTGCATTGCAAGGTGGATTCTTAACCACTGAACCACCAGGAAAGTCCCTGGAAACTTCATTTTTAACTTTGTGAATGAACCCATTTCATTCGTCCATTCTGTGGTCCATCAGGCAGGCATCTGCTGATTATTTGAGAAAACCACACATACACACACACACACACACACACACACACACTGAGACAAGCCCCACATCGGGAATGCTGTGGGTGGTGTGCTACAAGAGCAGTGGAAGGTCTCAGGAGGGTGGACTGCAGGCCAGTCCCGCAAGAGGAGGAGGCCAGGGCTGGCTTTCCAGCCAGTGCGCCAGCCAGGCCACCCCCTCGAGGTCCTGCTGTGTCCAGTGACCTCTGGGAGCTGGTGTTGTCAGGATGATCCCCTCCTTCCTCGCAGGATGTTCGAGCTGACCTGCACTCTGCCTCTGGAGAAGGACCTGAAGGTCACCCTCTATGACTATGACCTCCTCTCCAAGGATGAAAAGATTGGGGAGACGGTCATTGACCTGGAGAACAGGCTGCTGTCCAAGTTCGGGGCCCGCTGTGGACTCCCCCAGACCTACTGCGTGTGAGTGCACGGTGCTGGCTGCTTCTCTGACTGTGGGCTGAGCACTGACTGTGTGCCGGCCTGATCCTAGCCTGGTACAGATGCTTTCTCAGTCAGTCAGCCCAGGTCTCATCCCCACTCCGTAGACATGGGCACTGAGGCCCAGGTTTGTAAGTGGTGGGGTTAGGATTTGAAGCTGCTTATCTGACTCTAAGAACCCAGCTCTTCATCATGTCATTACAATTCTCCTGAAGGCACCATCGAGGTACCCGGCGAGGGGACGGAGAAGGGAGGCAGATGGTGGGATGGGTCACGGAGCCTGTCTGGGTCCTACAGTCCTTACTCACTTCCTGCCAGTTGGGCCTTATCTGGGTCTGATTCTCTAAATCTGAGAATTGGAAACATTTCAGTTCTGATCTCATGCATGTATAAAGGAGTCTTTTTGTCTCTGGGCCTCAGTCTTTCTGTGTGTGAAATGGGCTCCCCAGTCATGATGAACAATCACATAGGGTGCCCATGGTCAAAGAGAAGGGCGGCTGATGCCATGTTTGTGGGCACATAGGCCACTGCCTGTCCCTCTGCCCCGTAAGTGTCCTGGAGCATCTCATCTCTGTGTTTTGCTTGGGCCTCAGCTCTGGACCCAACCAGTGGAGGGATCAACTCCGCCCCTCCCAGCTCCTCCACCTGTTCTGCCAGCAGCAACGAGTCAAGGCCCCCGAGTACCGGACAGACCGCGTGGTGTTTCAGGATAAAGAATACACCATCGAAGAAATAGGTGGGCTCTCCCTCCAACGCCCTCTCTCTTATGGGTCCTCTCCTGTCATAAAGGGGCTTGGACAGACCCACCAGACAAGACCCGCCCCCGCACAGTGTGGTCTGGGGTCTCTCCAGGGTAGCACAGATGGACTCAACTTGCCCTTGGTGTTCTTGGGACCAGTACTTATCTGGAACACCATTGTGAAGATTAGGGGTCAAAGTTGGGGCCAGGGCTGGGGGGTTCATCAGAGTTCAGCCTACAGGTTGGGGCCTGTCTGAGGGGAAGATGAGGGAGGAGCCTGAAGCCAGGGTCAGGGTCACGGTTGGGATTCTGGGATTCTGCTTCTGGCTTTGGGTGGTCAGACTGGTCAGAGATTGGGTACGGCCCACCACTGAGAAGGTTTTCTACTTGAATCATGCCAGCATGCCACTTTGACCTTGACCGTACCTTCTGAGCCCCTAGCCACAGCTCCTGCACCTGATGCGTCCAAAGGGTGGCAGGAACCCTGTAGCCCTCGTCTTGCCTGATGCTTTTGGTCTGTCGAATGCTCCTGCCTAGGGTGCTGCCGTGTGCTCTCTGCATGTCTGAGATGCTCACAGGCCTGCACGGCCCACCCAGAGCAGCTCAGACTCCCCTGAGGTGTTTACAGGCCCAGCTGGCCCCTCGCCTCCTGCTGGTTTCGGCGATGTTTGATGTCAGAGCTGGTGCTGAGGTTGTAAAAGGGGAAGGAGGCTTTGGCTGCCCCATCCCCAGCCCACCCCTCTTCTGGTTCTCTGGTTCTCCGAGGTCATGGCTGAGTCAGGCTCCTTTCCATTAGGCCCTGACCCCACCCCCGTTCTCTTTTCCTGTGGAACTCGCATCTGTTTTAGGGGTGGTCTCATTTCCTTCTGCTAGTCTGTGAGCAGCTTAAGCACAGGGACCAGGGCTCATGGTCATAAATTCATAGGAAAAGAAAGCCAGAAAGCCAGAATTCTGCATGTTTTTGCAGATGAGGCCATTCAGACCAAGAGTGGTTGACAACCTGCCCAAAGTCACCCAGCCCTTTAGAGGCAGAACCCGGTTCCCGGCCCAGAGGTCCTCCTACAGTGCTAGGCTGCTTCCTTAGTGGCACCTATTAAAGTGGGTAGGGCAGGTGTGATGGATGAATGCACGCGTGTGTGTACACGGTGTTAGAATCTGTGCTGGTGAACATTGGCACACCTGAGTGCACATACCTGTGTGTGTGCATGTGTATAGACACGTGTGGACCGTCTGACTCCCAGTCAGGTCTCTGTCATGGGAGCTCCAAGTTCATGTTGCTGGCTCATCAGCCAGCCTCCTCAGGGTTAGAAACACCCCATCCACAGTACCAGTTTGTGACCCACCCCCTGACAGGTAGAGCTACACCTGGAAGCATGCAGGGGAGGGGGGACAGTATTCAGGCCCAATTACACACCTTTCCTAATGCGGGTGTGATCTCAGCCACCCCCTGCCCAGGTGTGTGACTGCCTGCTACTTAATGTCTGTCACCTGTGAAATGGGGCTAATGATAGCACTTACCTGTTAGGGTTACTTTGAGGATCAAACCTTTAATATCTCTGAAGAGCAGTGCCTGGCTCTTGATTTAAATGTGTTCTCTGTTACTGCTAATACTTTAGCTACTGCTACGAATCAAAGAGATTGCATGAACCACAGAATAGTACTGAGAGCACTTAGATGCTTTATCTGGCAGAAGAGCTTGTAGAGCCTCAGAGCTGAGAGCAGTCTGGAAGGGCTTCCTGGAAGTGGTGAGCTTTGGAGGGTGGGGAGAATTTATAAGAAGAAGAGCTTACAGAAAATGCTTGAAATAGGTGATGGCAATGGGGAATCTGGATTTTAAGCCCGGAGCCTGTGGACAGTGAGATTCCCGCTACAGAGAGTGAGACATGAAGGCCAGAAGAAGTGTGTCTGGGTTTAGGGTGAGGCTGTGGGGTTAGTGGCTTCCTAAGGCCCCCAGGCACCCCTGCCATCTCCTGCTCACTCAGTCCTGGCAGTGTTTTTCATCTTCTTCCTGGGGTTAGAGGCTGGCAGGGTCCCGAACCCACACCTGGGCCCAGTGGAGGAGCGTCTGGCCTTGCATGTCCTCCAGCAGCAGGGGCTGATCCCTGAGCACGTGGAGTCCCGGCCTCTCTACAGCCCCCTGCAGCCGGACATCGAGCAGGTAGGACCTCCACCCACAGCCCCAGAACCCCTGACCCTCAGCTACCCCGCCCCAAGGACAGCATGTGGAGAAGCACCCCAGAGGCACCAGTGGAGAACTCGGGATTTGGCTAACCCCTCCTTGCCATGTTTTTCTCATCTGAGTAGTTACCACTGACCACTGTTGGCTTATGAGAGAGCCCCCTTGAGCCTAGCCTTTCTGGGCTACCTGTGGACCTTGGCTACCTCCTCCACCTGCATGTAGGCTGAACCTCTGACTGCCCATGAGTCATTTTGACGCCTCAGTGTTTCAGCCTGGCCTCAGGGTGTCCTCCCCTACCATCAGTCAGTGACACCCCAGAAGGCCGGCCCTGTGCTGGGCTTGTGGGGAGTTCAGACAGGTCGACTCTATGACAGAAAGGCAAAGCAGCCACTAGGAAGGTCGGGGGAGTCCTCCCAGGCAGAGGGAAGGTGAGCAGAGGGACAGAAGACTTGGCTGACACAGGAAGGCTTCCTGGAGGGAGTGAGCTCAGGGCTGGGGCTTGGAGGAAAAAGAGGAGGGAAGAGCGTACAGGCAGAGATGGGGTGATGCAGCCATGCAGGTGCCTTTGTGCACAGCAGAGAACATCCTCTCTGCTCTTTGGAGCTGAGTCCTTCCCTTGGTGGCATGGCTCCCCAGAGGGGCACTTCAGGTGTTGAAATGTCAGCTCTTTCATGCTCACGTGAACAGAGGTTAGGTCAGTCCCTTCTCTTCCTCCTGTAAGATGGGGCCAGAGGTAACAGCTGCTTGCAAAGAGGGCACGAGCTGAAGGGTGGCAGGTAGAATGGTTTCCTATCTGGAAACGCTCTGAGCTCTTATGACCAAACCACACTCTCTGACCCTCTACAACTGTGCCCACCATCCCAAGGTTGGAGTGCCCACTACTCCTTCCCACCTGGCAGGGTGAGACCCAGCAAACATCACCATCCCTGGGGAGCTGCCCTGACCCCGACCCCTGACCCCCAGGCATTCCCCAAGTCCCTGTCAGTGGCGGGGTGGGCTCAACCCTGTTGTTGGCCCTGTAGTCCCACTGAAGGCACCTCCCCTGCTGGATGCTGAGCCTCGCCATGCAGGCCTGAGTCTCCTCTGTCCTGTGCTCCAAGTATCCAGTGCAGAGCAGGCGGTTGGGAGATGCTGGTTGAGTGAAAAGGGTGGTGAGAGAGCAGGGTCGTGTCTCCCTCCCCAGGGGAAGCTGCAGATGTGGGTCGACCTGTTTCCGAAGGCCCTGGGGCGGCCGGGACCTCCCTTCAACATCACCCCACGGAGAGCCAGAAGGTGACAGATGTGGCCTGGGCTCAGGGCTGAGCAGGGTGGGGGGTGGTTGCTGTGGGTGGGACCAGGAGGTGGTTCTTAGGCCGGGCTTTTTGCCACTCAGGCGCCACTCCTGTGTGACTTTGACCAAGTGTCCAGCCAGGCAAGCAGCAGTCTTGGGTGAGCGGACTTGTTGGCTTCTTGGTCAAGGACCGCCCACCCTTGGTGGGAATCCGTGTGGATTTGAGTCATTTTCTCTGCAGGTTTTTCCTGCGTTGTATTATCTGGAACACCAAGGATGTGATCCTGGATGACCTCAGCATCACCGGGGAGAAGATGAGCGACATTTATGTGAAAGGGTAGGAGGTCACCCTTCTTTCTACCTGTCCCAGCTCCAGCGTGTCGCCTCTGCTCCCACGAGGGTGGTGATCAGTTGGGAAAGGGGGCGTTCTGGTGTGGGGAAGGGGGAGAACAAGAAAGCAAGGACGGTCTTATGGGAGTGTCTCTGCCTATGGGGAGTTGACCCCCACCAGATGTCTCCTTCCATGCTAATATTTGGGATGACCTTATAAGGTTTGAGGATGCTGCTCAAGAGGGAAATTAGAATATTGTGAAATTTATGGCACATTTGGTATACTGTGGAGATTTCTCAGGGTTTATTTTTCCTCTGTCATTTACCATGTTCAATGACCTTCTTAATTCCTTAAGTTGAGGATGCATATTGTGGTAGAAACCTCAATTAGCTACGTTCTCTCAAATGTGTTATTTCTAGTTGGATGGTTGGCTTTGAAGAACACAAGCAAAAGACAGATGTACATTATCGATCCCTGGGAGGTGAAGGCAACTTTAACTGGAGATTCGTTTTCCCTTTTGACTACCTGCCAGCTGAGCAAGTCTGCACCGTCTCCAAGAAGGTGAGTGTCATTCCTGTCCCCACTGGTGCTGGTCCCAGGGCTGCAGTTATCAGCCTGCTTGCACCGCCTGTTACAACTGTGTCCCTGTCATATTCTCAGCCTGTCCCACCGCTACTGGAACCACATCTGCCATCACGGCGTGGTGACCACGACTGTCCCATCACCGCCACCATGTCCTTCATGCCCGCTCCTCCCTCCTCTTCTGCCACCTTTGCCATCATCACCCAGCCCGCAAGCCCCCCACTGTTATGTGTAACTAAGTTCAAATCCTAACAGTTCAACTAGCAGGGAGGGCCTTGGTGTCAGAGTGGGGAGGACATTGTAGGGAAACTCAGCAAGGTCATCAGAGGGCGGGGGGGGGGTACCCCCTAGGCAGGGTGGCCCCAGAGGGCTGGGCTGGCCTGAGGTCAGCTTGTTGATGGGGTCAGATGTTGCTTAGCCAAGTTTTCACTGCTCCCTCCTTTATCCCGTTTCTATGCCTGGGGCCTGGGCCGCCGTCCAGGCTGGTCTCTCTCAGACCTGGGGAGGTCCGCTTGGTGCATCAGCTGGGGTCAAGGGGCTGCTCCAGAGCTCTCAGCTCTTTGTAGGTCCGCATCTCTTAGTTTAAGCCTCATCTGGGCCATAAACTCTTTCTTCCTGAAACAGGTGGGTCCTGAGGCAAGTGGTGGCCCTGAGCCAGCTCTGAGGGAACAGCCCCCAGAGCACAGTGAGGAGGATGCCACGCAGTGGCTGCCCGGAGGCGCTGGCCCCTCTGCTGGAGCCTCTAGCCACGCCTCCCTCCTAAATCTGTTTTGCCTGGAGGTGCTTTCCTGCTTGATTGACTGGGTGAATGCCTGTCTGGATTTGAGATTCTGAGGATCCCACTTCCTTCCAGAGGTGGTGCCCGGCTTCTTCTTGTCACAGAGGCAAACTGTTGTGACTCCTCTTTCTGTCCTGAGTGGCTGTGTGGCTTCAGGAAGGGAAATATGTAGCGTACCTCGGCTGCCATGATCCCTTCCCAGCCCAACGCACAGCACTGCGCTTCAGAGAAACCGGAATGTTCCGGTGAACATTCTGAAACCGTCAAGCAAAAGAAATAAGGGCCAAATAAGGCTACGTGAATTCTTTCACCCGGGGCTTGCTGCCTAGCGCCTACTAGAAAGCAGAGAGTGGTAAGCCCTGGAGGCTGTATGGTCAAGGAAAGCCAAGCCTGTTTGTAGGTTTCATCTTGTTTGCCTTTGCTCAGTATGTTTGTCTATCGAAAGATGTTTTCCTGACAGCAAATGCTGCGTCTGCTGGGGGCGAGCTCCAAGTCCAGCAAACAGTGCCTGTCCTTGCTGTGGACAGAGAGGGTGGGGAATGGGGGCCTCCGGCAGGCCACCACCCATGCTCACCAAGCCCTCCATGGGGCAAGCTGTGGCTGGGGAACTGAGGCTGAGAGATGCCGATCGGCCTGCTCACAGGGGAGGCCAGGCCATCTCTCTGTTGTGACGGGTGGAGATGGGGGCAAGGAGTTGCAGGAAGCAGAGGCTTCTGCTTTTTCTGCAAAGTAGGAAAAGAGAGAATCTCCTGGTGTTGTGGCAGGTGACTGAGACAAATGAAAAAGACAAATGAAGCGGCTCTTACACTGAGCGAGAGAGAGAAAGGGAAGAGAGAGCCCTATTAGGTGCTACCCGGCAGTTCTGAGAGCCCAGTGGGGGTTGCTGATAAAGAGTTTGAGGTGGCCCCATTCTGGCAACAATGGGCTTTCATTTCTGCCCTTTAGTCGTGAGCAGGGAAGGAGGGAGTCTGAGTCATGGTGGAGCTCCAGAGGAAGAGAGGGGCTGAGGGAAAGGACCGGTTGGCCCGATGCCCCACAGGCCTGGTTGGTCTTGAGGGAATGAGAAGGCCAGGAGGGCTGCTAAGTGGGGAGAAGGGAGAGAGGTCTGGGGAGGCCCACGGTGGGTGGGGAAGGCTGAGGGACTCCCACCTGCGTGGTGCCAGGCTCTGGAGAGGGCAGCTGGAGTGAGGGGTGGCAGAGGTCAGAAGAGGAGATTGGAAACAGGCAAGGGGTTCTGCAGTGAACCAGGAAAGGGAGGGAGGAGCTGGCTTGACCCCAGAGGGCCAGCGGGTCCCTCTGGGAGAAAAGACCCTGGGAGGCAGGGGAGACATGCCCGCAGTGGGGCCCCAATTAGCTGGTCTGGGCTAGGGGACTGAGTCTGCTGGGGGGTTACTGCAGGGGCACTGCACAGCCTCTGGGTGTCCTGGTCCTGCTGCAGAGCCAGCCCTCTGCTGAGGGGTTCAGGGCCTCTGGCAGGCAGGCCCTCCAGGGACCGCATTAACCAGACGAGACTGTCATAAAGTACAAGGCCTCCTTTCATCCGGCGGCTTTGAACCACCGCTGGTTGCCCCGGCCGGCTCCCCACCTGGAGCCCAGCACATCCACCGGGGCCTGCCTGCGCGTCAGGCACCCACCCTGCAAATAAACAGCTAGTAAAAGGGCCCAGACTGGGAGCATAATGAGTGCCCGGGACCTGGGGGGGCCATTCCCCAGGCTGGAGCCCCAGCCCAGCTGCTCCCACCAGGGGCTGTTTGAACCTCTGGCTCATTACTGAGCCCATAAACTGGGCCGGCCAGAGGCATGGGGGAGGCTGGCGGCCTGTGCAGGCGGGCCTGTGGAGCTGGCCGTAAAAGCCCCGCCAGAGGAGGGAGGCACCTGCAGGAGGGCTGGGGCCCGGAGCGGGGGGAGGCACCAGACAGGGGCCGGGCCGAGGGGCCAGGTGGGGACCTGAGCCCCTTCCCCAACCCGCCAGCAGTCCAGGCTGCACCCGGCTGCTTCACGAGGTGAGGTTCCTCAGGGGGCACTGGTGCGGGAGCTCTGTGGGGTCCGTGTGATCTGGAGTGGCCACCAAGGCTGTACGTATAGGGCACCCGGGCCCAGACAAACTCTGGGTGGTCAGCAGCGCTCCCCGACTCCTGTGCCCTTGAGACTGGGTCCCAACTCCTGCTGTGACCTGGCACCCATCATCAGCGGGATGTGGTGAGATTGTTTCCTCTCCTTGCTACCCACTCGGGTCAAGCTGCAGAGGACAGAGAACAGGTGCGAGCAGGAAGGCCCCAGGGACAGTCCTTTGGGTTGAGTGTGACTGGGCCCAGAGATGGATCCAGGCCTCAGGGAGCCCAGGGCCCACGCTCAGCTGCTCCCCGAGGCCTCCGTGGAGAGAAGGCCCAGACAATGCTAGTCTAGGCTGATCGACCTGAGGGAGAGGGTAGCGGGGGAGCAATGGGCTGATGACCTTCCTAGCACTGGGGGCTTTTGATCTGCCCTGGGGTAAGATCTTGGAGATGAAGGTGGGCTCCTCAGTGCCAGTTCCTTTGCAACAGTGTGTTGGGGGAAGCTCTCCAGGTTCCCAGCCAGCCCACCCTGTTCCCAAGATCACACTGGTAGAACACGATTAAGAGGTGAGAGTGGAACCCAGAACCTGACTGCCTGGTTTGGATGGAATCCAGCTTACCACTCCCTAACTGGGTGACTTGGATAAATTACTTGCTGTGATTTCCTCAGCTGTAAGGATAGTATCTCTCTCATAAGTCATTGGAAGGATAAGTGATTTTATAGTGGAAAGGGGCTGGTGTATAAGAAATGCAATATTAATGTTTTTATTAGCTGTCAGAGCCTAGGCAAATTATTTACTTCTCCAAGCCTTTGTTTCATCATCTGTAAGACAGGAATGAAAACCTTGACTCATGGAATTGTGAGCATTTAAAGAACTACCTTATATCAAGTGAACACTGCCCTCTGGGGTCTTAGCAGTCTTCTTGCCAGGACCTGGCTCTGGCAAGTCCCTCAGGGATGTCCCCCTACATTGCCTCCTCCAGGCAGTCCTCCAGGCAGGAAGGGACCTCTGCCCTTCTCTAATCCTGTTCCCCTGCTTCCTTCTCTGCTTCTCTTCTGGGCCAGGATGCTTTCTGGAGGCTGGACAAGACAGAGAGCAAGATCCCCGCCCGAGTGGTATTCCAGATCTGGGACAACGACAAGTTCTCCTTCGATGACTTTCTGGGTGAGCACCATTTCCAGTCTACCATTCTGCCTGTCAGCGTGTCCCAGAGTCCCTGCTGCGCACGTGTGTGTCTCTGGGGCCTTTCGGCAGGGCTGGCAGGAGGATCAGGGAGCTCACAGTCTCTGGTCCTTGGTGCTGAGTGAGGCTGGTGACACAGCAGAGTAGCGCCGCAGGGATCAGGGTGGCCTGCCTGCAGAGGTGGCCTTGAACGGTGGTCCGTGTTGGGTGGTGGGACCCGAGGAAGGAAGAGAGGGGAGCACCGGGTGAAGACGTGCAGGCAGGGGCTGGCTGTCACTAGCTGTCCAGCCTCTGGAAAGTTGTGGTGCGTCCATACAGTGGGATGTTATTCAGCCACGAGAGAAGTGAAATCCTGACTCATGGTGCACCATGCGTGAACCTTGGAAACATACCAAGTAAAGAAGTCAGAGGCCAAAGGACGAATATTGTATGGCTCCTTCATAGGAAATGTCCACAATACGTAATCCACAGGGACAGAAAGTGGTCACTGAGGACTCGGAACAGAGGTGGGCACGATGTGTCTCTTAGGGATGATGAAAATATTCTGAAATTAGATAGTGGTCGCACAACTCTGGGAATATACTAGAAGCCACTGAGTTGTACACTTTAAAATGGTTACAATGGTGCATTTTATTATGCGAATTTCACCTCAGTAAAATAGTAAGCATGTGAAAAAGGCCTTCTAGGAGGTAAGGAGTCCTGGGTTCCAGTTCCGCTTTGCCACCTAGGAGCAGGGCAGGCTTGGATGGAACACTGGAGCCCTCCTTGGGTGACTCTTGACTGCAGGATTAGCCGAGCTCTTGGCCCTCCCTGCCCCGCCCCACCAGAAAGGACATTCTGACAAGCAGCCCCAGCAGGAATGGGGAAGAGGGCTTCCAGCCTGTGAGGCTGCTCTTCACCCCATGTCCCCC
Organism: Tragelaphus eurycerus; assembly: GCA_935064755.1. Lineage (NCBI taxonomy): Eukaryota > Metazoa > Chordata > Mammalia > Artiodactyla > Bovidae > Tragelaphus > Tragelaphus eurycerus. The sequence continues at coordinate 24,220,086 of CAKXYN010000016.1, forward strand.
ACACCCAGCCTGGTCTCCTGCACTTGGAGGACTGAGGACTTCTCCATGACACCACTGTAAAAGATTCAGGGTGTTAGCATCGCAGCACCAAGTTGGACTTTTGTTCTTTTACTTATTACGTAATTCCTGTTGCCACATTAGAACCTGGAGATAAGCAATGCCTCCCTTTCCTATTTTATTATAACTCACTACTGCTGCTGCTAAGTTGCTTCAGTCGTGTCTGACTCTGTGCGACCCCATAGACGGCAGCCCACCAGGCTCCCCCGTCCCTGGGATTCTTCAGGCAAGAACACTGGAGTGGGCTGCCATTTCCTTCTCCAATGCATGAACGTGAAAAGTAATAATCTCACTACCCAAAGATAACCTCCACTAATACTTTGGGATGTATTATTTCTTATACAAGCAAATATGTGTTATATTTTTCCAAAATATTTTTAAAAAATCATTTATTATTTATTTTACTTTCTGGCTGCACTGGGTCTTTGTTGCTGTGCATGGACTTTCTCTGGCTGTGGGGAGTGGGGGCTACTCTTTGTTGTGCTGCATGGACTTCTCTTTGCAGTGGCTTCTCTTGTTGTGGAGCCCTGGCTCAAGGACGCCTGGGTTTCAATAGTTGTGACCCACGCAGCTTACTTAGTTGCTCTGCTGCAAGTGGGGTCTACATGGACCAGGGATCAAACCTGTGTCCTCTGCATTGGCAGGTGGCTTCTTGACCACTGGACCACCGGGGAAGCCCTAGATGTGTATTTTATATATACACATGTATGTATGGCATGGAGAGAGCAAAATGAGTTTACGTACATAGTATTTTAGATCTGGATTTTGTGGGAGATGATACATTGAGAACGTTCCTACTGTCAGGAGTCATCCATCTCCGTTTGCACCTGCATCATGGTGCTTAATGTCCACCCGATGACCTGTTACACAGATGCATCCTCTCCTGTCTCACTAATCCCGCCTCGGTGCATCCTCAGCTCATTTCCAGGCTTTCCTGTGTGAGGGACAACCTAGGCTTACATCTTTGGACCATTTGTGCATATCTTACCTAAATTTTAAGAAGCAGATTTTTAGTCTTAGAGTGGCTTTTGAAATGTTTTGTTCAATTGCCCTCTAGATAGATTTTACATTTTTATATTATCATCTGTTCTCTCTTTGCCCAAGGGAAATATTTTCCTTAGACTTTTGCTAAAAGTGTTATCTTTTTTAAAAAAAACAACAAACTGCCAATATGATGCCTCATTTTTATCTTTCTTTGCATTTCTTCTTTACTTGTAAGGTAGAACTTTAAAAACATGTTTATTATCTATAGTGATGTTGTTATTTTCTTTTTCATGGTTTTGGGATGTTCCTCTTTTATTATTGATTTTCAGAGCTTTTTATATAGTAAGGACACATTACAAATAATTCCGCCATTTTCAATTGCTTTTTAATTTTTTATAGAACCTCTTTTGCTTGCATACTAAAAATTTTTTTAGTATCTATCTATCATTCTTGCCTTTATGGGATGAGGCTTTAGAAAATCAATTTTTTTTCTCATTTTATTTTTTATTTTTTAAATAATTAATGTATTTTAATTGGAGGCTAGTTACTTTACAGTATTATGGTGGTTTTTGCCATACATCGACATGAATCAGCCATAGTTCAGTTCAGTTCACTCACTCAGTCGTGTCCAACTCTTTGCGACCCCATGAATCGCAGCACGCCAGGCCTCCCTGTCCATCACCAACTCCCAGAGTTCACTCAGACTCATGTCCATCAAGTCAGTGATGTCATCCAACCATATCATCCTGTTATCCCCTTCTCCTCCTGCCCCCAATCCCTCCCAGCATCAGAGTCTTCTCCAATGAGTCAACTCTTCGCATGAGGTAGCCAAAATATTGGAATTTCAGCTTTAGCATCATTCCTTCCAAAGAAATCCCAGGGCTGATCTCCTTCAGAATGGACTGGTTGGATCTCCTTGCAGTCCAAGGGACTCTCAGGAGTCTTCTCCAACACCACAGTTCAAAAGCATCAATTCAGCTCAGCTTTCTTCACAGTCCAACTCTCACATCCATACATGACCACAGGAGAAACCATAGCCTCGACTAGACGGACCTTTGTTGGCAAAGTAATATCTCTGCTTTTTAATATACTATCTAGGTTGGTCATAACTTTCCTTCCAAGGAGTAAGCATCTTTTAATTTCATGGCTGCAGTCACCATCTGCAGTGATTTTGGAGCCCCCCAAAAATAAAGTCTGACACTGTTTCCATTGTTTCCCTATCTATTTGCCGTGAAGTGATGGGACCAGATGCCACGATCTTTGTTTTCTGAATGTTGAGCTTTAAGCCCACTTTTTCGCTCTGCTCTTTCACTTTCATCAAGAGGCTTTTTAGTTCCTCTTCACTTTCTGCCATAAGAGTGGTGTCATCTGCATATCTGAGGTTATTGATATTTCTCCCGGCAATCTTAATTCCAGCTTGTGCTTCTTCCAGCCCAGTGTTTATCATGATGTACTCTGCATATAAATTAAATAAGTAGGGTGACAATATACAGCCTTGACATACTCCATTTCTGATTTGGAACCAGTCTGTTGTTCCATGTCCAGTTCTAACTGTTGCTTCCTGACCTGCATATAAGTTTCTCCAGAGGCAGGTCATAGATGTACATAGAAAAGCAATTTTAATAAGACAAACAAAAACTGCATTCTAGTGAATGAAAAAATGGTGTTCAATATGAAATTAAATAGGGTCATTTTGTGTTTTTAAAAATAAAGACACTAAAACTTCTACTTTTAAACTCCACAGATTTCTTTTAATTTGATGTTTGTATCTATTGTGAAAGGATCAGCACAATAAGCTGCATAGCTAATTTTTTTCTTGTGAAGAGAAATTTTAAGATCTCCTCTTTTAGCAGCTTACAGCATTATTAAGCCATTTCCTTTTCCCTCTTCATAATGTATTTTCTAATTACATATTTTGCTTCTTTTGAATATTTATTGCTTTTATTTTAAAAATAATAGTTAAGATCTAGAAATTTTGCCATCAAGAAATAACCCTTATAATTTGTTTCCTTATGATCTTTATGATGTACTATGTGTGTATATATAGTTTACTTTATGTTGATATACTATATATACATTATACTATATATATGTTATATATATGTATATATATTGTGTATATGTATATATATATATATAAACCTTATGTAGATATACTATATCCAGAGAAGGCAATGGCAACCCACTCCAGTACTCTTGCCTGGAAAATCCCATGGACGGAGGAGCCTGGTAGGCTGCAGTCCATGGGGTCACTAAAAGTTGGACACAACTGAGCAACTTCACTTTCACTTTTCACTTTCATGCATTGGAGAAAGAAATGGCAACCCACTCCAGTGTTCTTGCCTGGAGAATCCCAGGGATGGGGGAGCCTGGTGGGCTGCCATGTATGGGGTCTCACAGAGTCGGACACGACTGAAGTGACTTAGCAGCAGCAGCAGATATTCTATATATGTGTATATATGTATATATAATATATAGTATATATGTAGATATATATGATATATATGGGCTTCCTTGGTGGCTCAGATGGTAAAGAATCTCTCTGCAATGCAGGAGACCTGGGTTTGATACCTGAATCAGGAAGATCCCCTGGAGAAGGGAATGGCAACCCACTCCAGTATTCTTGCCTGGAGAATTCCATGGACAGAGCAGCCTGGTGGATACAGTCCATGGGGTCTCAAAGAGTCAGACACAACTGAGCAACTAACACACACATATATGTAGATATATGTATAGAGTATACATACTATATGTAATATATATGTAGCTACATGGTTTATGTAGATATCCTGTATACAGTTTAATATATATAACATGTATTAATATAATTTATATATATATTTAATGTAATATTTAATATATTAAACTATATATATGATTTAATGCCCTATATTATATTGAGACCATATTTCAAATGAGAAATAAACATTCATCTGTAGTTGAGGGATGGAGAGATGTGTAGATGGGTACATAGATTAATGCTGATTTAGAGTTGAACAACTGTTGGATGGAATAATAACTTGATTAATGGAGATACAGTGCTCAGCAAATGTTAGCTATCGAGGGATATAGATAGCTAAAGCAGATAGCTGCATGGAAGGATAAATGGAGGAAGGGAAAGAAAAAAACTACAAAAACAGATGCAGTCAGTGAATACTTGCAATAACTGAACATCCCACACTGAAAAATAGTCTAATCTCCTTTGTGTGCTATTCAAAATTTTCTTTAATATGGCCTCAGAAGATGTTTTTTAGATTTATCTCTCTCGCTTAATCCCTTCAGTACCCTGTGCTCCAATCCCACTGATTTCATCATGTTGTTGGAATTGGATTAGGTGAAACCACATGAAATTACTGTTTTTATACATCAAATATAATTGAATATCAGAATTTTCATGTGGCTTAACCCAAAAGATGGATCTATTCTGGGAGAAGAGGGATAAAATAGATGAGCAGATGAAGCAGTATGGAAAGATAGCTGTGTGGATAACTAGGTGGGCAGATGAACGAACTACAATGAGATAACACTTGTGCCTATATAAAAGCAAGAACAAAAACAAAAAATGGGGAATAACGAATGTTGGAGAGGATGTGGAGAAATTGGAACACTCGTACATTGGTGGCATGAATGTAAAATGGTGCAGTTGCTTGGAAGAGTTGAGCAGTTCCTCAAAAAGCTAAACATACGACCTAGCAGTTTTACTCCTGGTCATGTACCCAAAAGGACTGAACCCTGGGACTGACACTTGCACACCAGTGTCCAGAGCAACATTATTCACAGGAGTCAGAAGGTGGAGACAACCCGAGTGTCCATCAGGAGATGGACAGACACACGGAATGTGGTGTATACACACCATGGAGTATTATTCAACCATAGAAGTAATGAAGCAATGACACATGCCACAGCATGGATGGATCTGGACCACTAGTCATGCCGAATGAAGTAAGCCAGATACAAGAGGAGAAACTTTGATGATCCCACTTATAGGAACTATCTAGAACAGACTTTTTCAGAGACAGAAAGTAAGATGTTATAGGCAAACCCAGATGAACTTTCTGGATAACCCAATTGATTAGAAGTTAGCAGGGCTGAGGAGAGGGGGAGTTATTACTAAATGGGTCTAGAGTTGCTGCGTGGGGGGATGAAGGATGTTTAGAAATAGGCAGCCGGAGTGGCTGCAGCATGTGGTGAATGTAATTAATGCCACAGGAGTGTGCATGTGAAAGTGGCTACGTAACAAATGGTACCATATATACAGAAAGCTGCTCCAAAGACAGCTCAAAAATGGGTGGATGACAGCTGCAGACAACGGGTAAAGGAGTGGAGTAGTAAGTGCAGTATAGTATACTAAGATGCTATACTATAGAGTAAGTTAGTATACTATATATATATATATATATATATATATACACACACACACACATTCTATCGGAGAAGGCAATGGCACCCCACTCCAGTACTCTTGCCTAGAAAATCCCATGGATGGAGGAGCCTGGTGGGCTGCAGTCCACGGGGTCGCTGGGAGTCTGACACGACTGAGAGACTTCAGTTTCACTTTTCACTTTCATGCATTGGAGAAGGAAATGGCAACCCACTCCAGTGTTCTTGCCTGGAGAATCCCAGGGATGGGGGAGCCTGATGGGTTGCCGTATATGGGGTCACACAGAGTTAGACACGACTGAAGTGACTTAGCAGCAGCAGCATACACTATATAGTAAGTTAGTATACTATATATATATATACTATATAGTAAGTTAGTATACTATATATATACTATATAGTAAGTTACTATACTATATATATATACTATATAGTAAGTTAGTATACTATATATATTTATATATACTATATAGTGAGTTAGTATACTATATATATATACTATATAGTAAGTTCAGTTCAGTTGCTCAGTCGTGTCCGACTCTTTGCAACCCCATGAATCATAGCACACCAGACCTCCCTGTCCATCATCAACTCCCGGAGTTCATTCAATCTCACGTCCATTGAGCCGGTGATGCCATCCAGCCATCTCATCCTCTGTCGTCGCCTTCTCCTCCTGCCCCCAATCCCTCCCAGCATCAGAGTCTTTTCCAATAAGTCAGTGCTTCGCATGAGGTGGCCAAAGTACTGGAGTTTCAGCTTTAGCATCATTCCTTCCAAAGAAATCCCAGGGCTGATCTCCTTCACAATGGACTGGTTGGATCTCCTTGCAGTCCAAGGGAATCTCAAGAGTCTTCTCCAACACCACAGTTCGAAAGCATTAATTCTTCAGTGCTTAGCCTTCTTCACAGTCCAACTCTCACATCCATACATGACCACAGAAAAAACCATAGCCTTGACTAGATGGACCTTTGTTGGCAAAGTTAGTATACTATATATATATACTATATAGTAAGTTAGTATACTATATATATACTATAGTATACTATACTATACTATATAGCATACTATTGGCTGCACGGGCGCAGGAGGGCCTAGAGGAGCTATCCCACGTTGAAGATCAGGAAGGGCGGCTGTGAGGAGAGACCCCTTGTCCAAGGTAAGGAGCAATGGCTGTGCTTTGCTGGAGCAGCTGTGAAGAGATACCCTACGCCCAAGGTAAGAGAAACTCAAGTAAGACGGTAGGTGTTGCAAGAAGGAATCAGAGGGCAAACACACTGAAACCATACTCACAGATAACTAGTCAGTCTAATCACACTAGGACCACAGCCTTGTCTAACTCGATGAAACTAAGCCATGCCCGTGGGGAAACCCAAGATGGGTGGGTCTTGGTGGAGAGATCTGACAGGATGTGGTCCACTGGAGAAGGGAATGGCAAACCACTTCAGTATTCTTGCCTTGAGAACCCCATGAACAGTATGAAAAGGCAAAATGATAGGATAGTGAAAGAGGAACTCCCCAGGTCAGTAGGGGCCCAATATGCTACTGGAGATCAGTGGAGAAATAACTCCAGAAAGAATGAAGGGATGGAGCCAAAGCAAAAAGAATACCCAGCTGTGGATGTGACTGGTGATATAAGCAAGGTCCGATGCTGTAAAGAACAATATTGCATAGGAACCTGGAATGTCAGGTGCATGAATCAAGGCAAAATGGAAGTGGTCAAACAAGAGATGGCCAGAGTGAATGTCAACATTCTAGGAATCAGTGAACTCAAATGGACTGGAATGGGTGAATTTAATTCAGATGACCATCATATCTACTATTGCGGGCAGGAATCCCTCAGAAGAAATGGAGTGGCCATCATGGTCAACAAAAGAGTTCGAAATGCAGTACTTGGATGCAGTCTCAAAAACGACAGAATGATTTCTCTTCTGTGGTCCACTGGAGAAGGGAATGGCAAACCACTTCAGTATTCTTGCCTTGAGAACCCCATGAACAGTATGAAAAGGCAAAATGATAGGATACTGAAAGAATGATCTCCAAGGCAAACCATTCAATGTCACAGTAATCCAAGTCTATGTCCCAACCAGTAACACTGAAGAAGCTGAAGTTGAACAGTTCTATGAAGACCTACAAGACCTTTAAGAACTAACACACCAAAAAGATGTCCTTTTCATTATAGGGGACTGGAATGTAAAAGTAGGAAGTCAAGAAACACCTGGAGTAACAGGCAAATTTGGCCTTGGAATACGGAATTAAGCAGGGCAAAGACTAATAGAGTTTTGCCAAGAAAATGCACTAGTCATAACAAACACCCTCTTCCAACAACACAAGAGAAGACTCTATACATGGACATCACCAGATGGTCAACACCGAAATCAGATTGATTATATTCTTTGCAGCCAAAGATGGAGAAGCTCTATACAGTCAGCAAAAACAAGACCAGGAGCTGACTGTGGCCCAGACCATGAACTCCTTATTGCCAAATTCAGACTTAAATTGAAGAAAGTAGGGAAAACCACTAGACCATTCAAGTATGACCTAAATCAAATCCCTTATGATTATACAGTGGAAGTGAGAAATAGATTTAAGGGCCTAGATCTGATAGATAGAGTGCCTGATGAACTATGGACTGAGGTTCGTGACCTTGTACAGGAGACAGGGATCAAGACCATCCCCATGGAAAAGAAATGCAAAAAAGCAAAATGGCTGTCTGGGGAGGCCTTACAAATAGCTGTGAAAAGAAGAGAAGCAAAAAGCAAAGGAGAAAAGGAAAGATATAAACATCTGAATGCAGAGTTCCAAAGAATAGCAAGAAGAGATAAGAAAGCCTTCTTCAGCAATCAGTGCAAAGAAATAGAGGAAAACAACAGAATGGGAAAGACTAAGGATCTCTTCAAGAAAATCAGAGATACCAAAGGAACATTTCATGCAAAGATGGGCTCGATAAGGGACAGAAATGGTATGGACCTAACAGAAGCAGACGATATTAAGAAGAGATGGCAAGAATACACAGAAGAACTGTATAAAAAAGATCTGCATGACCCAGATAGTCATGATGGTGTGATCACTGACCTAGAGCCAGATATCCTGGAATGTGAAGTTAAGTGGGCCTTAGAAAGCATCACTACGAACAAAGCTAGTGGAGGTGATGGAATTCCAGTTGAGCTATTCTAAATCCTGAAAGATGATGCTGTGAAAGTGCTGCACTCAATATGCCAGCAAATGTGGAAAACTCAGCAGTGGCCACAGGACTGGAAAAGGTCAGTGTTCATCCCAATCCCAAAGAAAGGCAATGCTAAAGAATGCTCAAACTACTGCACAATTGCACTCATCTCACATGCTAGTAAAGTAATGCTCAAAATTCTCCAAGCCAGGCTTCAGCAATATGTGAACTGTGAACTTCCTGATGTTCAAGCTGGTTTTAGAAAAGGCAGAGGAACCAGAGATCAAATTGCTAACATCCGCTGGATCATGGAAAAAGCAAGAGAGTTCCAGAAAAACATCTATTTCTGCTTTATTGACTATGACAAGCCTTTGAGTGTGTGGATCATAATAAACTGTGGAAAATTCTGAAAGAGATGGGAATACGAGACCACCTGATCTGCCTCTTGAGAAATTTGAATGCAGGTCAGGAAGCAACAGTTAGAACTGGACATGGAACAACAAACTGATTCCAAATAGGAAAAGGAGTACGTCAAGGCTGTATATTGTGACCCTGTTTATTTAACTTATATGCAGAGTACATCATGAGAAACGCTGGACTGGACTAAACACAAGCTGGAATCAAGATTGCCAGGAGAAATATCAATAACCTCAGATATGCAGATGACACCACCCTTATGGCAGAAAGTGAAGAGGAACTAAAAAGCCTTTTGATGAAGGTGAAAGTGGAGAGTGAAAAAGTTGGCTTAAAGCTCAACATTCAGAAAACGAAGATCATGGCATCTGGTCCCATCACTTCATGGTAAATAGATGGGGAAACAGTGTCAGACTTTATTTTTCTGGGCTCCAAAATCACTACAGATGGTGACTGCAGCCATGAAATTAAAAGATGCTTACTCCTTGGAAGGAAAGTTATGACCAACCTAGATAGCATATTGAAAAGCAGAGACATTACTTTGCCAATAAAGGTTCATCTAGTCAAGGCTATGGTTTCTCCTGTGGTCATGTATGGATGTGAGAGCTGGACTGTGAAGAAGGCTGAGCGCCGAAGAATTGATGCTTTTGAACTGTGGTGTTGGAGAAGACTCTTGAGAGTCCCTTGGACTGCAAGGAGATCCAACCAGTCCATTCTGAAGGAGATGAGCCCTGGGATTTCCTTGGAAGGAATGATGCTAAAGCTGAAACTCCAGTACTTTGGCCACCTCATGCGAAGCATTGACTTATTGGAAAAGACTCTGATGCTGGGAGGGATTGGGGGCAGGAGGAGAAGGGGACGACAGAGGATGAGATGTCTGGATGGCATCACTGACTTGATGGAAGTGAGTCTGAGTGAATTCCCGGAGTTGGTGATGGACAGGGGGGCCTGGCTTGCTGCAATTCATGGGGTTGCAAAGAGTTGGACACGACTGAGCGACTGATCTGATCTGATCTGATATATATATGTATCAGTATATATATATATGTATATCAGAATTTTCATGTGGCTTAACCCAAAAGATGGATCTATTCTGGGAGAAGAGGGATAAAATAGATGAGCAGATGAAGCAGTATGGAAAGATAGCTGTGTGGATAACTAGGTGGGCAGATGAACGAACTACAATGAGGTAACATTTGTAACTATATAAAAGCGAGAACAAAAACAAAAAATGGGGAATAACAAATGTTGGAGAGGATGTGGAGAAATTGGAGCACTCATATACTAAGTAAGTGTAGTAACATGAATAACTGAGCAGTTGGGAAGCTCTGTTAAGGGCGAATCAATAAGGGCAGATTAGTGGGCATATGGATGCGTGAACAGATGGATGGGAAGCTGAACAGATGGAATGAGAGGTGATGGATGGCAAGTGGAGTTTGAGCCACAGGGTGGTCCTAGGCTGGCAGTGATTGAGAAAGCCTGGCTAAAGCACCCTTCTTTGCCACAGGCTCTCTGCAGCTGGACCTTAACCACATGCCCAAGCCCGCCAAGACAGCCGAGAAGTGCTCCGTGGACCAGCTGGAAGACACTTTCCACCCAGAGCGGTTCGTGTCTCTATTTGAACAGAAAACAGTGAAGGGCTGGTGGCCCTGTGTGGCGGAAGAGGGTGAGAAGAAGATACTGGCGGTAAGTCAGCTCCATCTGGCTGGTGGCGAAATGGGAGTGGCTCCTCCATAGAAATCACAGGCGCAGGCGTGTTCCTCTCCCTGTCTCCTGCCCTCCCTGTCTGTTTTCCAAGACCTGTCCCTCTCCGTTGCACTTTCCAGCCTTCCTCTCCTTGAGGATTGTATCCCAGCAGCCTATTTAATTCAAAGGTGCCTTAATCTCTGTGGATCCTGTTTAATTTTTACTCTGCTCTTTGGCCTTCACAGTGATCTGTGTCCTGGGTTCCCCTTTGGCTAGACTTCTGGAAGAGGACAGGCATCATGCCGCTCCCATTTAAGTAGGACCCTACAAGGGACCATCCTTGAGGGACTATTCCTTCTGCCCAGAGGTCTGTCCAGGGGTGTGACTGGGGACCATGAGGAATTGTCCTGCCTCTGCAGGGGAAGTAAATGACAGTTTATTATTGTCCCTCAGTATCAGCAGGGGGTTGATTCCAGGAGCCCCAGGGACATCAAAATCCACAGATGCTCAAGTCTCATAGTTGGCCCTCCATGGTTGGTGGAATCTGTGGATTGAAACCTGCAAATGAGGGCTGACTGTATATTTATTGAAATAATATGTGTATAGGTGGATCTGCATGGTTAAAACCTATGTGGTTCAAGGGTAAGTTGTACTGGGAAACAGCAAGCAGCCAGCCAACCCCTCAGGTGGCCCTTGAAATAAAATATCCATGTTGTGTAACAAATTATAACAATTAATAAGAAACACTAATGTCTCACAAGAAAAATGAGTGTGGTGCATGCATAGATAATACACAAAGAAGTAGAGTGGCCATTAAAATTTAAGAAAGTTCATTTCCCCTAAGAATTGCATAAAGGAATATTTTAAAATGTGAAAACATCTTTAATGTATTATAGTAGAATGTTTTAAAAACGGAAATGCTCATTGCTAGCGAGGATGCAGAGAGACTCCCCCCTCATTTATTTTTGCCCGGCAGGCTAATGATTTTACATTTGGGGAAACAATTTAGTAATATATAACCTGAAACTTAGCAATATTTATTCCCTTTGAAATTTTTTATCCCACTTCTAAAATCTTTCCTAAAGAAATAACCTCATTAAATTAAAGCTTTACGGTTCTAGGGTGTTGGTTGCAGCATTTTTTTTTTTATAACAACAAAGAGTTGGAAACAACTTAAATGAACCAAAATAACTAGTTTACTAAATAAATTATGGTCAGCCATTGCACAGAATGTTTTATAGCATTAAAAGCAAACTTTAAAAGAGTATATAATTATATAATAATAAAATATATTATTTTAAGTGAAAGAAACAAGCTATAGAACTAAATATACACAGTATGGTATTTCATATACTTGCAGAGAAAAATAAGTCTGATGAATGAAATAAAAAGATAAATGTGAATTATCTGGTAAAGTGTGAGTGACAGTATCCTTTCTTTATATGTGTCTAGTTCCTACATATTCTGCTAGGAATGGGTACTTTTATGATTGGATCACCCTGTTATCACTTTTCAAAAAAAATCATAAAGTGACCTTGACCTCTGTCCTGGCCTGGCTCCTCCCCAAGCCACGGTGCAGAGCCTTCGTGTCCCTGACCAGGTCCCCCTTGTCGTCACAGGGCAAGCTGGAGATGACCTTGGAGATTGTAACAGAGAGTGAGCATGAGGAGCGGCCAGCCGGCCACGGCCGGGATGAACCTAACATGAACCCCAAGCTCGAGGACCCAAGGTTGGTGCCCAGCCCCTGACCGCTGATGGGAGGCGTAGCCACAGTAGAGGAGGCACCCGCTGCATGGCCACACAGAGGTCCCGAGGCCCAGAGAAGGGTGTGACTCGTCCCAGGGTGCACCTTGGTAGGGAGCAGGTGACCGACACCCTTCCAGAACAGGCTGGGCTCATCATTTCGTTCCAGAAGCAAGCACTGTTGAGCATCTGGTGGTTGTAGGCCAAGCACAGTCATATGGCTTGTGTGTGTTGGGTCATGGACCCTTCCCTGCTGGGTCATCTCAGCATCCTCACTTTACAAATGAGAAAACAGTCACAGCAAAATTAAATAAGGTCATTCCAAGGAAAGTGGTGAAGCTGAAATTCTCACACCTGGCCTGATTGGCTCTGGAGCCTAACCCGAGATCTTTCCCCTGAACGAGCTGCTTCTGTGGCTCTCTAGGGGTGTCAATGTGCCTTTCAAAAGGTCTTTCAGTTTTCCCACCTGTGAAATGGAGGCCTAGCCTCTGCCTCCCCTACCTCCCAGATAAGGGATATAAGCCAATCCAGTGGATGTAGAAAGCTTGTTATTGGACAGTTATTAGAGTCTGAAAGATGGCTGTTGGCGGAAGGGGTGTGTGTGAGTGATTAGGCTGGGTTTGCGGGGTCTTTTCCCATGGCCTGCTAAACACAAGTCACACTTAGCACAGACAGCCCACTTTGTTTCAGAGCTGTCCTGACTGCCACAGGCTGGCCGAGCAGCAGGAGGCACCCCTACCCAAGGGTGCTGGGATCTGGGTGGAAAGATGAGGGAGACCCAGGAGAGCCAGCGGCATGCAAGCGAATGTCAGAATGGCCATTACTGAGACTTGCCTGCTCTTTGAACTATGAGGCTGGTCTAGGGGAAGGATATGCAGTTCTTGGTTGTGAGAGACAGTCGCCTTTCTGGGTTCAGTCCCTGCCATCCTTCCCTGACTGTGGACCAACCATGTGCATCTAGGCCCATAGCTGAGCTTATCTGGAGCTCATGGGCCATAGCTCAGCAAAAGTGGAGCCCCTCGAAGCTCTGTCCAGTCCCCAGGTTTCTAGTCTGTGACAAGTCCTGGGTCAGGAAGGGGCGAGAGGCAGGGAAGGTGACCTGGACAGGGTGGCTGGTAACTGGGTCCCTGAGGGTGTGTGGGGCTTGATGGCATCAAGAAGAGAAGATGGGTGCCAGCAGGGCTCATGCTGTAACAGAGGCTGGGAGGAGAAGGGGACGCAGATACAAAGGGACAGGGGCCGGGGGCTGGAGACTGGGGGGTCTGGGGGCCTGGCTGGGGAGGGCCAGGGTGATTTGGGAGCAGGGCTCATGGGGAGCAGCACTGGTGGGGGTGCGCTGCTGACCTCTGGGGTCTCCCTTGCAGGCGGCCTGACACCTCCTTCCTCTGGTTCACCTCCCCGTACAAGACTATGAAGTTCATCCTGTGGCGGCGGTTCCGCTGTGCCATCATCTTCTTCCTCATCCTCTTCATCTTCCTGCTCTTCTTGGGCATCTTTGTCTACTCCTTCCCGGTAAGCTGGCCCGAGGTGGGAGGCAGAGACCCTGTCTCAGGGGAGCTCCTGGTCTGCTGTGGGAGGTCCAGCTCTTGACCTCCAGCAGCCCCTGGTCTCAGGAGCCTGTCATTGTCCTCCAGTGCACTGGGTGTCTGATGGAGAGGCAGCCTCTGTCCTTGGGGAGTCTGTGGCCTGAGGAAGGAGACACAGGCCCTACTCTGGGGCTCCCCAGTCTGGTAGGAGACCCTTGGGGAGTTCTGAGTTCTTGCCCTTAATGGGGAGACACAGTGTGCTCAGCAAGCCCCTGATGGGCTGTGTAATCAAGAAGGTGAGGCCCTTGGGCAGGCGTGGGCAGAAGAACCTTCTTGAAGGAGGGCGTGCAGCTTGGTCAGGAAGGGAAGGGAAGGTGTGGATGGCAGAGAAGAGGGGAAGGCCCTGTGTCTGTGAGGACGGCGCCTACTGAGGGCCTGGAGAGGGGCTTAGGGTCCACCCGGGGACCTGAGCGTGTGCCTGTTTTCTGCAGTGGGGTGGCCTGGGCCGGGGGGTGAGTGAGGATGGGGATGCGCCAGGAGCCTCTCCCCGGCGCAGTGAACACTGGGCCCCTTTCCCTGCTGAGTGCCTAAGAAGCCAGCTGATGCCTGACAGAGAGCGACCAGGGCTGCTCCGTGGGCCCCTCCCAAAGGAGAATCTGGAGCTGTCTCCTCTGCCCAGGCTTCCTGGGTCCTCATGGCAGCACCTGAGTGTCTCTAGAACCTCAGACCTTGAAGGGATCACAGGTTCCCAGGCTGATACCTGAGTTTCAATCTCTTCTAAATTTTTAAAACTTTTTAATATGAAAATTTCAAATCCATGTACAAGTAGAGGAATGGCGTGATCAACTCCACGTCACCCTGACTTGAATGGAAAGAAACAGACACCCAGAGAGGGGAGGGACCAGCTCAGGGCTGCCCAGGGCAGTCTGTGTACAGCTCCCAGGCTGGAGTTCCAGCCACAGCCCTGGTCAGCACCAGGCCGCCAGCCACGCGCACGGTCCCCACAGTGGGCAGTGGAATTACTTACCCGTGAGCTCTTTGCTCTGTGAGTCCTCCAGGAAGGAGGGGTCCCAAGCACCTCTCCCAGCGTAACTGGCGAGGCCTGGTACCAGCAGAGAGCCTCCTGAGGAAGACAGTCAAAACAACAGAGCATCCCCTTCAGGCCCTGATTCTATGAACTGTGGGAGTAGTGGAGGGGAGCTCTGGTTCAGACACCCAGGCCCTGGCACCCTCTGGGCCCTGAGTCACAAAGGAGGGTCTAGAGGCGGGGTGGCCATGGTTCAGGCTGAGGGCCAGCCCCTTTGAGCAGGCTGAGACTGTTCTAAGTCTTAGTGAGAAGATCTACATTGACCAGATAGGCCTGAGGCTCAGGGGTGGGTGAGGTTATGGGGGTCAGGCTTGTTTGGTTTGGGTGCCCTCTTAGTGAAAGAAGACAAATTACAACTGTTAATACAGGGTTAGCTACTGGGCCCTGGAAGAGAGCAAGTGGTGCTAGAGCTTAGCTGCCCTGACAGTGACCTGGGCTCAGAGGTCAGGCCCAGGACTCCACCTCCGTGTCTCTTCCCTGGGGCAGGCCCAGGTGGTCCGTTGGGGAGGCACAGTGCCCCTCGCCTGGCCTCTCCTCAGGCTCACCTCCCCTCATGTTGTTTATGCCCAGCCACCATTTGGTTCAGGCAAAGACTGTGTCTGGGAACCAAGGGTGAGTTCTGTGGGTGATGGAGGGGGTGGTGAGGCTGGTGCTCTGGTAAGCTGGCGGTCCACGAGGAGACACAGTGATGCCAGGACCACGGGGAGAACAGGGCACAGCCTAGCGCTCCATGGTGAGGCCGTGCCAAGGGATTGTGGGCAAGGCGAGCTGGCGTACCCCCACGCTCCTGAGCAGGTGGTCTGAGAAGCGAACTGCAGCGGCACCAGGGAGAATTGCAGAGCCTCGGCCTGCTCCAGGCCTGCTGGGGAGAATCCGCCTCAAACATTCTGGTTTGAGCACATCACTGTTGTGTGAGATGGAGCTCCATGCGGAGTCATGAGCTGGTAGCTGCTTTTGGCTCTGCCAGGGACTCCCCGAGTGACCTCGGCCGGGACCCCCATTGGCATGAGGCAGGGCTGGGCTGGGTCAGCACTGACCTGCTGTGACTAGCACTGTATGGAGGGGAGCTGTGAGGGGAGGGGGCTGCATGTCAAGCCAGCCTTCTGCTGAAGAGCCGAGGGGAGGGCAGGGCCAGGCCCCAAGTAAAATGCCCATCTCCTGGCTATGCCTGGGCCTGCCCCTGGGCAGCCAGGCCCCACTCTGCAAGGCACTTGGGCAGTAGACTGGCCTTAGGACCTGGGGAAGGGGGAAGGAGGGCCCAGATGCCTGGCTGGGAGACAGAGGGAAGATTTCCAGTCACTTCCAGCCTGCCACCCTTTCTCATCCCAGGGGCAGCCATAGCCCCAGACCCTGTGAGCAAGGCCCTGGGCAGAGCCTCTTCCCTGTCTCCTGGGTCCCCAACAGCAGAAGCCGTCTCTTTTGAGACCTTCTGGGAATTGTCCTCTTCAAATACCAGACCTGCCTTCTCTCCCAGGGCTGGGGTGTGGGCTCAGGCCCCAGGCGAAGGCTTTGGGGAGAAAGGGGCAGCCTGGACCTGAGGCTGGTGATGCTCTCACCTGCAGTTCTTTGCCACAAGCTGGGCATGTCCAAGTGGCTTGGTCACCTGGTGGGTGCCAAACCCGTGCCCCTCGCCTAGCTTGCAGGTTTTAGGGATGGAGGCCTTGGTGGAGAGGGGCCCGGGGCCAGGGCCGCCACCTCCTCCCCCGCGTAGGCCTAATCTCCTACCCCCTTGGAAATTCCCCCGGGAGGGGCATAGGAGGGCAGCCTGTCTGTTTCCCCCCAGCTCTCCCCCAGAGGCCGCCGGGAGCAGGGCCAGCGTGGGGAGGCAGGAGGCGAGCTGGCGGGGAAGGAGCGGCGGCTTTGTTTCCAGAGTTGGCTTTCCCGGGCGGCGCTGGAGAACATACTGTCCCAATTAGGAGCCCTGTGCTGTGTTGTATGTGTTTTCATGGTTTTGGGGGGAGGAGTGGGGAGGGGAGATTCCTGTCAGTCCTGCAGCAGCCAGGGCTTAACAGGGGTGACCCGTCTCCAGGGCTGGCCTGTGTTGTGGGTCTTTCTTGTACACCACCCCTGCCCTCGCCTCTCTCTTTGCTTCTGGGGCAGGAGCATGGTGGCCAACGAGCCCGGGGTTCCTGTGTGTGGGGAGCTGGGAGAGGGGTGGGGAGAATCCCCACTGCGCCTTCCGGCCACCTGTCTGACGGAGGTGCTGGGCCTGGCCTGGCTGGGGCAGAGTCTTCTTGGCAGAGTGGATGCTGGGAGTGGGCCCTGGTTGTTGGGGGAGAAGACTGAGCACCGTGGCCCCCAGGAGAGTGTGGGCTGGTGTGGCAGTGAGGCTGGAGAGTGCAGTGTGGATTGCGGAGTGTGGCTGGGGGTGGTGAGTGCGAGGTGCAGGCAGGTGGCTGCGTCTTTTCCCAGCTCCTTTTCCCCCGCAGCTGTCACCACCTGTCCCTGCCTCCTCCCTCTCTCCAGAACTATGCTGCCATGAAGCTGGTGAAGCCCTTCAGCTGAGGACTCTTGGGCCCAGGACTGGCTTCCTCCGCTGCCCCGCTTGGTAGAGCTTCTCCAGATGTTCAAGCTTGACCGTCCTGCCGGGCCAGGCAGATGGACTGGCACACGTACCAAGTGCTGCGACGTCGAGCCCTGGGATCACCATTGTCATCATTTCTTTCTCCCCTGGACCGAACTGCTGGGGATCAGCCCATGTGTATTTCAGTATAAAAGAGTTGGAACCACAAAGCAGCTTTGATGTGTGTCTCTGTGGCACCTAAGTGGGTGACCGAGCAGGGGATGGGGCCGGGTGGGCAGGGGTGTGGGGTGTGCCATCTCTGCTCAGTGGGCCTGCTGGGGCTATGGATCTTTTGACAAGGAAGGTGGAGGTGGCCTGGGCCTGCCTGGAGACCCAGTGTGTTCTGCTCCCAGACTCTGTCCCCTGTCCTGCACCCTCCTCCCTCTGGAATCTCCTCTTTCTCGCCCACACTTCTCTCTGCTTGGGTGGGCAGTTACCTGCACCACGCCTGGAAGAGGTTTCACGTAGGCACATGGAGCCCCAGAAACTTTCCAGGCAGGGGTAGCTGCTGGATTCCTGGCTGTGACCTTGTCTCCTGTACTCTTGGGATGTCTTGGGGTTCTCTCCCTGTTTCTTCACCCTGCTCTGGGCTGGACAGACACACCCTTTTCTTGTGATCCGAGCATCTCATTAGCCATTGGTCTGACATCTCTTGCAGGGATCAGGCTTCATCTACAGGAGCAGCAAGAATACACTTAGAGAAAAACCAGAGTATGAAAGCATTGTTTCCAAAATAGAGGCCTCTGCCTCTGTCGCCGGAGGGGCTGGACCTCTGGAGCTCAGCCTGGTGGCCTCCTCGCCTGTTACCCAGGAGGGCTTCTCTTGTTTCCTGCTGTGAGCTGTTCCCATGGCCCAGGACCCAAGGCCCCAGAGTGAGCCTTTCAGGCCCTCTGGCTCTTTCCTGCCTGCTGGGACCCAGACAGGCCCTGCCTCATCCCACCTGGTTGGCGGGACTAGGGGTGCCTGGGATGGGGCTGATGGCCTGAACCCTCTTGGATGAGGGAGCTACATCTTGAACACAGAGTGGTTCTCTCTTCAGGAGAGGGTCTGACGGAGGATGCCCTCAGTGTCCAGCTCCCCGTGGGCCCTGAGAACCTGGGTGGCCAGTCCTGAACCCTGAAGCCATGTGGCCATACCTTGCACAGAACAGGCAGCAGGGACCAGAGTCACCCATCTCTTCTGGGTCATGAGCCTTCCATGAATATCCACCATGAAGGCGGTGGATCAGTGATTCCATGGAGAGTACTGGAGGTAAAAGGAAGAGGTGGGCCTGCAGCTTCAGGAGGTGCTGAGAAAGCTTTGGGGTCTGGGGAGACCTGAGAATGTTTGAAGGTAGTGGGGAGGAATCCACTAGGGAGGGAAGGATCAAACATACAAGAGAGAAAATGGGATAATTAATGGAACCAGCTTCCGGAGAAGGAGGGGAGGGTGTTATCTTGGAAAGAAAGTTCTCTTTTTCTTACAGGTGCAAGAAGGCTGGAGGAAATATATGCATACATGGAAGTGTCACCTGGGTTAAATGAATTTGCAGGAACACTGTGCCCACTCATTAATATTTTCTTTTATTCATTTGCTTTTTCTTGCTGCTTTGAGTTGCAGATAATAGAAACCATTACTTAAACTAGTAAAAGGACTATAATGGCTTTATAGAAATGAAACTTTCAGGATTGGCTTCAGGCAAGGGCTGATCCAGCTCCTCAGTTAGATCACCAAGACTTTGCATCCTCTCTCTGCTCTGCCCTTGTCAGAGTTGGCTTCTGTCTAAAGCTAACTCTATCCTTTGGAGTCTGGGGTTAAAGCTGCTCCTTGGAACCCTATAGGCTACCAAGCAAAATTCAGGGGGAATGAGGAACAGATAGATGGTGAGGGGACGTTGTGTCCAGCACATGTTTATTGAGAGAGTCTACACAGCAGCCCTAGAGCAGGTTCTGAAGATACAGCAGTGAGTTACTTATGACTCCTGACCTCCCATAGTTCCCAGTGTTGGGGGAAAAGTAGATCAGGAAACTATGGTTATTTTTACTCTTAGGAGCATATCAGAGATGGGACACCCGAGGGCAGGGAAAGGATGTCATCTGAGTGGAGCATTAAACTGCCCCCAGTGGCTAAGACTGTAAAGCTGTGCTGAGCAGTAGAGATAGAGACCAAGACTCTGGCTGTCCAAGAGCCCAGATCCTTTAGGGTAAGGCTGAGTGTTGAAGGACCTTTGTCTGCAGCTTAGGAGTTAAAACTTCATTCTGGAGGTGAGGAAGTGGCACGGAAAGAATTCAAGCTGTGGCCTTGGTCAGAGTCGTGGCTTCTCAGTGCTTGTCCTGGGAGGCCGGGGTCTTCTGGGAACACGTGATGGTGCTTCAAGTTGTATAAGCCTATGGCCTTTGACAGGGTGAAGGTCCAGTGGTCTCACTCAGTTCTCAACAAGGTCTATGATCACAAGTGGTAGAGAGCAAATGCTCAGGATGCTGTGTGGCCAATTGTAGAGGCCATTCTAGAAGGCTGGTCCATGAGTCCAGGAGCCAACTGGGAAAGGTCTGAAAGGCAGGGAAGGAGTCATTCATTCATTCACTCACTCATTTAAGATGTACATGCATACATACGTGCACACACACACACAGAGCCGTCTGTGTGCCAGTCAAGGTGCTAGGCTTTAGAGAAAAAATACTGAGCAGGATAAACATGGTTCCAGAGCTGACAATTGAGTGAAGGGTGGGGGGAAGCAAACAGATAGGTAAAGGGTGACAAGGTCAAGGGCTGGTGTGGAAAAGATGGTAGAGAGAGCAAAGACTAACCATGACCAGCAATGGTTTAAATATTTGTAAGAGTCTCCACAGGGCCCAGAGCTGTTGTTCTCAGCCAGGGCTGATCTTTGCCCCCTTGGACACATTTGACAGTATCTAGAGACAATTAAAAAAATTTTTTTAAATTAATTTTTGGCTGCACTGGGTCTTTGTTGCTACAGATGAGCTCTCTCTAGTTGAGGCAAGTGGGAGCTACTCTCTAGTTGCCATGTGTGGGCTTCCCATTGAGGTTTGCAGAGTCTGGGCTCTAAGGCACGCAGGCTTCAGTAACTGCAGTGCACAGGCTTAGTTGCCCCATGACATGTGGGATCTTAGTTCCTGGACCAGGGATTGAACCCATGACCGCTGCACAGGCAGGTGGATGCTTAACTGCTGGACTACCAGGGAACCCCCTGGAAGACGGTTTTGATTGTCATGACTGCACATGAATAGGTAAGCATGCTTCTGGCATCCAGGAGCTACTACACATCGCTCAGATCACAGGATACACCCTCTTGTCCCAAAGTATCCAGTCCAAGGTGCCGATGGCCCTGCTGTTGGAAACTCTGGCATAAAAATTGTGGACTGCAGAGACCCTGAGCAGTGAGAATGAACGGGCCTGGGGAATTGACTGATTAGGGCTGGGTTGGGGGGGTGGGGGGCAGTGGGGCAATCCTACTTGCTTGGTTTCATGAGTGGTGGGACCATTCATGAAGTCCATTTTGGACAAGAAATTTCAGACATCTTTGGGGTGCCATCAAAATACTCTTCCTGCCCTCCATGTCTCCCTGCTGGTCAGTCTCTTCCTTCACAAAGTTCTAGAAAGCATCATCTACATTTCCTGTCTCCATGTCCCTACCTTGCTTTCACTCCACCCACTGTTATCTAACTTCATTCCTGTGGCAGTCAGTGGGTCTCCTTCTCCAACAGTCAGTCTCTCTCTTTGCCCCTGTGTCCTTGTGCTGAGAAAGGAGCCCAGCCCCAGTCCTCAGGGAAGGAGTCGTATTCAATCAAGTCAATCATAGTTATTATCCTTGTTGATGATTGGTTTGGGAAGAGGTTTGTGACTCATATATGGCCAATGAGGTGAGAGGAAGGTGTGATTACTAATGGAAAGGTGCTGGAAAAGTTTCTTAAAAAGTTTTATCCCCAATAAGAAAGAACAGATCCTTCTCTAGAGGCTCTTTCGGACCCAGGGATTGAACCCAGGTCTCCTGCATTATAGGCAGACGCTTTACTGTCTGAGCTGCCAGGGATGTCTAAGAAAGAACACACAAGGAGGCAAACCCTCATCTTTTGCCTTTTAATCTTGTTATGGAAAAAAGGTGATGCCTGGAGCCATGGCTGCCATCTTGTGATAATGAGGGGCAAGCCTGAGAAAGCAAGTTGACACACAGGATGGCAAGAACCCGATGCTCCAGGAGGCTGTCAAGAAAGAACCAGCTCTGGCACTTCCCTACTTCCAGAGGTCTTGTAAGACGGGATCATAAATTCCTCATTGTTAAAGCCGTCTTTGGTTGGGTAGTGTGCTACCCACAGCTCAAATCATCGCTGTTGATAGATTTCGTTCTGCTCCCCTGAAGACTGTTTTTACTGCAGTTGCCAATAACCAGGGCGGCCGTGTACAGGCACCACATCTAAGACATTATGAGTTTATTATTTATTATAACAATTTTCCCACAGATGGCAGTAAAGTGTTTTGTTCTAATAAAATCAGTGTGTTACGGTTTTCTGATAGAAGTAAACTACCTTGAGGAAAGGGCACCTTTTTCTAATTCACACCAGGGCCCTGTCTACCCTGGTTGTTAAATCTGTGGATGCTTATCCTCCCGACTCTCTGCAGCGGCTGGAAGCACTGCGCGTGCTCTGCTTCTTGATACACTTGCGGCTTTTGGCTTCCATGGCACCACAGTTGCCCAGTATTCCTCTTTCCTGTCCAGCCTTGCCTTCTCCGTTGGCCTCTAGTGTTCCCCAGCTCTTACCTGGGCCCTCATTCTTACTCTGCACACTGCCTCAGCCGCCTCACTCACTCCTGTGGCTCTGATTGCTCTCTACAGACTACCGACCCTGGAACCCCTACCTTGAGCCCCATTTTTGCCCTGTGCTGCAGCCATGTTATCCAAGTGCTTACCCAGTGGGTAGCTCCCGCAAAGTGACTTAACAAGCACCACAAACTCAACCCCCACCCGCCATCCCTGCTCGACATCTCTGTCCTCCACTCCATGAGAACAGGCTCTGCCCTGCTGTTCCCTCCATTAACCCTGTTACTGGAGCCCAGTGTGTGGGAGGCATCCCTGAGTCCTACCTCCTCCTAAACCTATATCCCAAACATCGGCATTTCCCACCAATTTCCTGGCTCTTGAATCTCTCTGGATCAAGCTACTTTTCTTCCCGCATTGACTGTCAGGCCCCCAGCAGGCTGGTCATTGGAACCTAGGTGCTGCCCCATCAGCCTTCCCCTTCACCATGCCCCAGTTCACTGTCCACAGGTGGCCAAACCTGGACCCAGCTGTGGCCCCTCCTCCCAGCCCTCATCCTCACAAGGGAGGCCAACCATGCTGGCCCAGGCTTCTCAGAGGACGATCCTTCTGTCTTTCCTGCCTCACCTATTGCTTTTCCCTGTGCTCTCCTAGATGCAATCCTGAACAAGCCTGGCTTTGGCCCGTGGCTCAGGCTTCAGTGTGGCACCTTCCTCTAGGGGGTCTCCCACGACCTGTCCTGGTGCCCATCGACCACCGAAACCCCAGCCCACTTGACTGTCCCTGCCCCCTTCCCCCGCCACCCTGTGCCTCCAGGGCTGAAATCACATCCTGGTCCTTAATGAGATGTCTGCTTCCTTCACTAAAGGGACTTTACTGAGTGTTTCATTGCATGTTCTCTGTAAATAGGCAGGCCCTTGGAGCCATGGCAAATTGGATTTTTATGTTCTGAAATTCGGTTAGTTTTCAGCGTTTGAGACCTATTCTTTTGCAAGGTGGAGAATCACTCTCATCTATTAAAAAAAAAAAGGTTCGGTAAAACTTCATGCGCCTTTTAAATGCAGGATACTCAGCTCCCTGCCTTTATTTTCTCTGCTGGTGTTTTGAAGAGAGAGATTCTGCTCACATGTGCGGACACACACGTACACACACATGCCACACACACACACACACACCATTTTCTGCTCCTTTTCCAGGGCTCTGTGGACAGTCCAGGCTGGGGTGACAGGGAGCTTGGACAGACAGGAAGAGCTAACTGTAACCCAGCCCTGGCCTGCAGCCCCTCCCCACTGCCCCCACCCCCAGGGAATGCAAACTTGTCTCAATCCTCTCTCCACGTGTTTCATAAATGCAGGATTAGGGGATTTCCAGGGAGCCAGGTGGGCATCTCCTGCCTGGGACGTGGGGACAGCCCAGGAAACATTTTTTTTTTTTTTTGCTCTCGGATGAGAACAGGGTAAGGGCCAGGGTCTGCTGCCAGGCGGGCCCTTAACTGTGGCTGAAACTCCCGCATGAAGAGTGGGAGCCTCCCCCTCCCTCCTTGCCCGCTTGCTGCTGCGCTGTCCTGTCCTCTGGGGGCGTCTCGCTGCAGTTTCAGCACCCTGCGGCTTGGCCCAGTGTGGGCTTCAGGCTGTTTCTCTGCCTTTGTTTTGGTCTTGGTTTTTCATGGTGACCGTATGTGTCTGTGTGTGTGTGCATGCACGCACGTGTGTGAAAGATGGACAACAGTTGAGTCAGATGTAAAGAGAGACAGATTCATGATGAGAGACAGAGACAGACACACAGAAAGTGCAGTGGGGACAAGAAAGAGACCAGAGCCTTTCTTGCACGTGCTAGATGGAGCATGGCCTCAGCTGCCCTCATTCCTTCAGAGCCGGCTCTTTTTCATCCTCCACACTGGCTCCCAAGCTTATTTGGTTAGACACAGAATATAGGAGGAAGAGAGGGGCAACCTCCCTGGTCTGGCCACCTCACATCTGGTCAGGAAAGCTTAACATCACATTTCCCTGGAAACCCAGTAATTCCTCATAGGCTCTATCAGTTACCTCGGGCTCTGAGCCCCTTCACTCTGCAGGGCTGGCCAGGGTGTGTTTGGGGTGGGGTGGAGCAGGGCGCCGGTGTTGGTTCAGCTCCCAGGCAGAGCATCTGAGTGCCACTCCTAGCCTGGCTGGTTCTCCATGTTTCCATCAAGAGTCTGGGGCTGGAGCCTGGTCACCGCTTCTCAGTGCAGAGTCAGGAGACTGCCGGAGCCTCTGGGGGCCTCTCCTGAGGTGACACACCGTGCCTGACTCATTGTGAGTGCTCCGTTTCCTTTGAAGAGGAGCTCTGAGCTGCCTGGGGTGTTGGGATGAGGGAGAGGGCTGAAGAAGGCAGGGCAGGTGGGAGGCTCCTCCGCTGCAAGGGTGACAGGGGCCCCATTTCTTCGCTCGGCAAGGACAGGCTTGTCGCTCTCTGGATGTGGGAAAGCGCAGCTGTCCTGCCAGCTGGGCAGTACCCACCACACGGGCCGTCTCGGCCACCACGTCTGGGCTTCCTTTCCTGGAGAGCAGCGTGACCTCAGCTATTCTGCCCGCCACCTTGGGAGGGGCTGGGTCACACAGTCCCCCACCAGTGACCAGAAAGGGGATCCCTATAGTGGTGCACACTAGAGAGACCCCTTAGAGACCCCACCCCATAGAGACCCCTTTGGCAGATGGCCACGGCCAGTCACGCTTGGACCTGCCCAGGAAGCCCCGGGCTCTCTGGGATGTGGTTGTACATGCAGTCGTAGTCACAGGCGCATGCCTGTGCACTCAGGACACACGTGCTTCTGTGTGTGTGTGTGTGTGCATATGTGTTTCACATTTTTGGCCAGAATACACTCTGGAAACCTAAGCAGAAAAGAGCGTGTGAATGTGGCCATCATCAGGGATAAATTAATCCCAGACATGTAAAGGGTTTTCTTTTTTCATTCTCAGCCCGACTGCAAATTCAATTATAACTCTCTGCCAGCTACTGAAATGAGGGGACCAGTACGGACGTGGCTGAGCCTGGAAAGTGGGGCAGGCCAGCGGATGCTCTTGCTCCCCTCCTGCACCCGCCTCCTTTGCTGTCCAGGACCCAGGAAAGAGTTGCGGTCACTCCTGGATGCCACATACTGGCAGAGCTTTGGGGCAGCAGCCAGGTACCAGCCAAGAACATGGAGCTGGTGGAAGCAGAGCTGCCCTCTGAGACCTGAGCAAGGAAATGGCCACATGTGGGGTCAGACCACAGGCTGGCAAAGGCTCTCTTACGAGGCGACCGTTCCCAGGGCCTGGCCAATCTAGGTGGCACACGTATCCGCCCCCCGGGGAAAGAACCAGGAGACTCACCTTGACTGGCTCAGGGGAGAAAGTCTTGGCTGGAGGCCCCCTTGGCAAGGCTTTTTACCTGCCATGGCTATCAGGGCCTGTGGCCACGAGAGCCTGACTTTTCCCCTCACTCTCGCAGGCAAACTTCTGATGGTGATTGGCTTCCAGCGCCCGCCTGTTTGTGGGGCGATGCCGCCCCTGCACACTGGCCCGCTGGCTTTAATGTTTGTGCACCCTTTCTGAGCCCTGCTAATGACAGTCTCCCCTTGGAGCTGGACCTGCCTCCCTCAGACACATAATAGGGGTCTTGGCCTGAGAGCGTCCCCTTGAGAAGTCCTACTCAGGGGGACTGCAACCAGTCTCTCCTTGGTCATGCCCTTGCCTTGGCTGCGGGAGGTTTGGACATGTCTGTCTGCTCCAGGCTGAGAACAAAGCGTGCTCCCTCCCTCACTGAAGCTTGTTCCTCTGTCACAGCTGCCTTCTCATCTCATTCTTCCAGAGGCAGGAAGGAGAACTGAGTTCAAGGGAACTGCAGGGATGGAGGGTGGGGGAATTGGGCATTCCACATGAATTCCCAAAGAAGGTGAGGTGAGGCTAGTTTTCAGAGAGAATGGATGAGTTGTTGGAGATTCGATTTTGAACGAGGGTTTGGGGGGGGTGGGTTGTGAGTTGACAGTCGGGAGTTTGAGGCTGGGAGGGAGGTGGAGGGAGGGAAGAATAGTCCTGGCGACCCTGAACAGGGAGATTGAAGGGGAGCCCAGGGGCCCATAGGAAGAGGCTTGGAGGGGCAGGCCTCAGGCTGGAGGTAGGGGCTCTGACTGCCCCTTCCCTGGGGCCTCTGGGGCCCTTTTCATAACCTAGGCCTGGCCAAGGAGAGCTGGATTTTCACAGTCAGGCTCAAGCTGCCAGAAGAATGAGAAAAATGGGCCGGAGGGAACACCTCCACCGCAGAGAATAGGAGGGAGGAGAGTAGGAGCTAGGGATGTTGCGTGTGTCTGTGTGTGTGTGTGTGTGTGTGTGTGAGAGAGAGAGAGAGAGAGAGAGAGAGAGAGAGAGGGAGGGGAGAAAACTCTGGCTCTGTGAGCTTCTGGCCAGCTCTGGAGGAGCCCCGGTACCTGCCTCCCCCAAGGGTCTTAGAGCAAAGGAAGCTCCCACTGAATCCAATCAGTCCGGCTGCTTCGGATGCCTGGGACCCCATCCCACCAGGTCAGAGAGGCACGTGCCCATCTCCTTTCTTATTCGCATCAAAGTGGGGGAGCAGGGCACTCCTAGGAAGACCCAGGTCTTTCCAGCCTCAGTCCAGGGGTGAGGATGAAGTCGGAGGTTGGTCGGAGAGGAGCCCTTGGCTACTGAAGCACTGCGCTACATATAGGGTCACCTTTAACCCACACTTGTGAGACGTAGCTGTTTGGAGCCCATATTAGAGACAAGAAAACTGTGACTCGAGGAGGCCACACATTTGTTAATGGAGGGTATGCCCAGCCATGGCAATTCAGAGTTCTTGCTCTCTGCACCCCATCGCCAGGCCCAGACACCGCCCAGTCTTCACAACGGGTGATGTCCCGACCAGACCCAGGCCCCCGCCCGGTGTGGGAGCTGTGGGAGGCAGAAGGCAGGTGGGGGTGACTGTGTGTGGAGCTGGCTCAGATATGGTGATGTTTTCTGGTTT
This sequence comes from Tragelaphus eurycerus, assembly GCA_935064755.1. Taxonomy (NCBI): domain Eukaryota; kingdom Metazoa; phylum Chordata; class Mammalia; order Artiodactyla; family Bovidae; genus Tragelaphus; species Tragelaphus eurycerus. The sequence continues at coordinate 24,247,440 of CAKXYN010000016.1, forward strand.
TCATTCACTCAGCAAGCATTTTTTTGGAGCACCTGTCATGCCCAAGCTCTGCTCTAAGCACAGGTTTCTTACCCTTGTAAAAACTCTCTTTCAGGGAGCCAGATGAAAAAATCATTTCAGGCAGTAATGAATGAATGCTGGAGGAAAAATAAAGTGGAGGGAGAGATAGAAATAACAGTGGGTCATTGTTCAAACAGGTTTGAGGCAAAGTTCTCTGGAAATGCGGCACTGATGACCTGAAAGAGCGAGCAGGCAAAACCAGGGTGCGAGCACTCGAGGCCGAGGGCAGCACAAGCGCAAAGGCCCTGAGGCAGGGCTGAGCCCAGCTTGCGGGCTGGCTCACACGGGCCTCTGCCCGGGAGTTGGTCGCCGTCCCCCAGCGCCTCGTCTGGAAATCCTGGTCTCAGCACTGTCATCAGGGTTCACCCCCGTTGCTCCATGTGGACTGACGAGGGTGCCTCAGCCACTCTGGGCCCGCTGTGACCCAGACCCCCAGCCAGCTTCTTCCCCATGGTTGGCAGCTTCGGGAAGTGCTTCCAGCATTCACACTCCTCACTGCCCACTCTAACCCCTGCCACCAAGTCAGGCAACATACTACTTCCAGATGGGCAAGGGTGACTATTTATTTTATTGTTAAAAATAGCTTTTATTGGTTTTTGTCTTATTACAAAAGTAATATACATTCATTATAGAAATCTGAGAAAACAGCTAGCAAAAGGAAGAATATAAAGGAGCCACTAACTAATCCCATTACCCAGAAAGAACCACTGTTGGCACTTGGGTATCTCTAGAATTTTCCATGTGAGTATAAAATATATGTTAGTATTTTTTAAAATATGACCTCACTGTTTATAGTGGTTTGCAACCACCATACTGTGACTATCCATCTGCATCACCGAGTGTGCCTCAGCCGCATGGCTTTATGGCTCCATTACAGTCTATCATTTGGATAAGCCAGGGTTTATTTAACCAGGCCTCTACTGATGGACTTTTAGGTAGCTCCCCCTGCCCCCAATCCTTCTTTGAGCATCTTGTCCACAAGGTTTTTTCCTAAGCCATTCTAGGAGGCTATCTGAAGTATCTGGAAAGTTCTTGAGATATCACACAGGGCAAAACACCTCTGGATGCCAGAGGTCAGGACAGGGGTTTGGGCTTGTGGGTGGGTCTCTGCTTCCTTCTCAGAAGGAAGGGATCAGGAATGCTTAGGTCTCTTAGCCAGCCCCAAGCCCAGGTAGAGTCACTGGGAAGACCGAGGAGACAGGATTTAACCAAGAAGACTGTGTTTTCCCTACAGGTGTCCATAACAGTGCTGCTTTTGGAGAGAGGAAACTTTAGACCGCTAGCCTGTCCGCAGCAGGCTTGGGGCAGGGAGTGAAGGGGAGGGTTGGGAGGAGAACTGAATCCTGGAGCAGGGAGGGGCATGGGAGCCCAGCACCTCCTGCCCTGAGCTGAAGGTCCGAGAGTCTGCAGAATACAGATGCTCCCAAAGCCTTGCAGGAAGCTGCTGCTGCTGGTGGGAAAAGGGAAGACACCAGGGGAGTGGAGTGCCATAAGGATAGGGTGGCTGCCCAAGTGCCACTGATGGTCCAAACCTCTCTTGCCTCCTCATGAAGCTGTCTCTGGTTTCTCCACCAGGGCAGGCTTAGAGACTTTGCTGTCATAGTTTGTGTCTCGTTCAAAGCCTTCACACTTGCTGCTCACCATCCCACTGGTTCCTGGGGTCAGCCAGAACTTGACTGCCAGCTCTCAGGATTCTCTCACCACCATCCATGAGACCTGGGGCAGGCCTGCTCCCTGCTCCAAGCACACCAAGTGTGGAGTCATCAGACTCCCTTTGAAGAGTGTGTGTGAGGTCTAGAGGCCAGGAACAGAGTGTGACACTTGATAGATACTAGTTATAAAATACTTCTTTTGCATTTTCTTCTCTCTCCTTAGGCTAAGACTTTGAGGGGAATCAAATGTCTTCACCATCACTTATGACTTCCCCTATGCCTCAGTGGGTCTCCACATACTTGAGGATGTGCACCACACTTCACTGGGGTATGGGAAGAAAATATTTATAAAATCATCGCCATCACTCTTGCCTAATTTGCAGTGTTCAGATTGATCTTGACCTTCATTTATGCTGTATGGCAGTTGGGCATGGGTTTTATGTCATGGGGTATTAGAAGCATCACCATTGTTAATTGTTCTTTTTTTGCATATTAGCTTTTGGTATGAGCTTGGTGAAGAGAATTGACAGATTACATTATCTGGATTCATCTAAAGTAACCCTCACAAAGAGGACACTTGGCTTAGAAAGATTCCTTCCCTGAAAACACTCTGACTAAAGATAAGTTAAAAAGCAGACAGAAAAGAAAAGCAGATTGAAAAGAAGCTAGCAATGGAAAGTGAAAATGCCGGACAGAGTGGGTACACACATCTCCTAGCCCAGCAAGGACTCAACTGACAAGTTCATTAGGAAGCAAAACAAACAAGCTCAAAGCAACGAGGACTTAATCAGATCTGACAAGAAGTCAGTGACACAGACAGAGATACTGAGAGAACTGGTTGAAATTAGGCCTGTCCCAGTGAACCTTGTCCTAAACATCAGCTCATGGCAGCTGTAATTTATGGAGAGATAAATAGCCATATACTGAGAGTGTTTGGATTTTTTAGTGCTATCAAAGGGTTTGGAGACCCCTGCCCCCCTGCCTCCAGTACCAGGCCTGGCCCCCAGCGGGGCTCAGGAAGCTCGTGTGGGGCTGACCTGTGCCTTCTGCGAGTGTGTGTCTGTAGGAGGTTTTTATGGCTGTGTAAGTGTTCCGCTCCCTCCCTCATCTCCCTTCCTCCTCCTGCCCCCCATTACTTTTCCTCTCATTTATCCCCTCCTGCCAGTGGGTGCCCCTGCCTGACCCTCATTAACTCAAAGTGTAAAAACCATTTGTCTGCAGCCCGCTTTCTCCCCACCTCCCCACGCTGGGGCCAGGCCCTTCTTTCCTCCCATGACTGTCTGATCCCAGCTTGCTGTGGTTTTTATGAGTTAGATCCAAATCTGCGGGGCCCCAGAGAGCAGGGAGGCCCTTAGGGGATAGCTGCAGGGCTGCCCGGAAGACCTACAAAGAACGGACGATGCCTTTGGGGGAGCCCAGATCTGCCTCTCTCCTCAGAAGGCTGCACCAGCTGTGCACTGCTCATCTCCAAGGGCCCAGCCTTCAGACCAGTGATGTGGATGACACCGCCCCTCCCCAGGGCCGGGTGGGACATGCCCGGTGCAGCCATGTGTGGGCACCCCCTTCACCTCTCTCCTCTCCATCTCTGCCCCAGCCTCTGGGGCAGCTCCTGCCCCAAGGCCCTCTGGCCCCAGCCTTCCCACCCAGAAGGAGTGACAGGGAAGAAGGGTGGGAAACTGGGCCTGGGATTAAACCAGATAATAAATGTTAAGTGGTTGGAGGCATGAAGAAGTGTTTGCTGAGGTGCATATACCACAGGTGGAGAGGGCCTGTGGCCTTTGGGTGCGGCACTAGAGCTGCTGAGGATGGAGGGGACCACATTCTTCTCTTGCTCAGGTGGCCCGAGGGGTCAACTGCCTGTCTCCCTGAGGGCAGCCCTGCAGGGCGGGCAGAGGCAAGCTAAGTGGGGGTGTCCCTCCTCCACCCCCATGCTGGCAGTGGCCCAAGGGAACCCAGGAGTCAGAAATGGGTCCAGGGTTTGTGGCCAGGAGCCCAGCCTGGCCTGGCATAAAAAGGTGCTTGAATTTTCCTCACTCAGGGGGAGCCACAAATTGTCTTGATGAGCGTGGTTGGGTTTATGTAACATAAACACCTCAGCACATAGCATTCACCTTTTGGGGAGGGCTGCTGGAGGCACTGGCAGGGCTAGCCAGCCTCACCCAGGAGCTGGGTGGGGGCCACTGGGGCAGGGTGCCAGGTTGGCACAGAGTCCCAGATTCCCCAGCCTGAGCTTCACTCACTGGCTTTGTAACCACTTCTCCCAGCTCCTTAAAGAACAACCCACTTTCCACTTCCAACAGAGGGTGACTGGACAGGCTTCCCCATCATGTAAGTTAGCTGAGACCCTTGCTTTCTTCTTCTGCTCTCCTGACTTTGATGGCGCACAGCATCTTTGAGGACCTGGGGAAGCAGGCAGTGATCCTTGAGTAGAACTGGGCATGGGGGTGGGGACCAGACTCTGTCACTCGGCAGGGTAGGAAGGTCCCTTCTGTGCAGGCTCTCCTGTTCCTTGGCCTGAGGTGGGGGTAACTGTGGTTGCTTGGTGGGCTGCTTGGATGGTTCTCAGCTACCCTGGGCTGCCCACCCTCCTCCTCACTCCCCCCACAGCTGTCCCAGCCCAGGCCCTCATTGGGCCCTGTGGTGGCTTCTCTGGGACTCATTCAAAGCCACGGCTGACCTGCCTCCCCGCCAGGGTAAAAATAGTTGTTTCCACCAAGGCCACCTCCGCAGCCTCAACTTTCTCCCACTTGAGTTCCTGCCAGCGCTCGCTCTGCAGAGCACGAATCTGAGAGTTGAGCCTGGCCTCGGGGCCCCGTGGAGGAGCCCAGCTGCTGTGGAGGCCACCCTGTTTTCGGAGATGACCCTGTGTGTCACTCCGCCTGGCCCAGGGCCTACCCCACTCACCTCTAGGCGTCTTTCGCTTCTCTTCGGCCTTCTGCCTGTCTGGCCTCTCAGTCGTCTGCCCCTTGCCTTGTCGGATGAGAGGCATCATCTCTCCCTTATAGGACCAGCTTCACCGGCAAGGTGACCTGTGCCCTGGGCCCTGCGCTGAGAAGAATCCCAAGCTTGGTTTAGTTTTCTGCTAGCACTGTCTTGAAATTCCTAAAGAGTTTTAAATAAGGGGCTGCGCTGGTGGCTCAGTGGCAATGCAGGAGACACAGGAGATGTTGGGAAGATTCCCTGGAGGAGCGCATGGCAACCCTGCTCCAGTGTTCTTGCCTGGAGAATCCCATGGACAGAGGAGCCTGGCGGGCTATAGTCAATAGGGTTACACAGAGTTGGACATGACTGCAGGGTCTGGACGGAGAAGGCAATGGCACCCCACTCCAGTACTCTTGCTTGGAAAATCCCATGGACGAAGGAGCCTGGTGGGCTGCAGTCCATGGGGTCGCTAAGAGTCGGACATGACTGAGCGACTTCACTTTCACTTTTCACTTTCATGCATTGGAGAAGGAAATGGCAACCCACTCCAGTGTTCTTGCCTGGAGAATTCCAGGGACGGGGAGCCTGGTTGGCTGCCGTTTATGGGGTCACACAGAGTCAGACACGACTGAAGTGACTTAGCAGCAGCAGGGTCTGGAGCACACAATAAATAAGGAGCCCTTCATTTTAATTTTGTACTGGGCCCCATGAATTATGTGGCCAGGCCTGTTCCAATAGGGGAGCCATGGAAGAGTTCCTTCCCCATGAAAAAGGAGGCTTCTTGGAGGAGGTGACCTACTCGAGGGGTTGGGTTTACAGGGGTTCTGAGAAAGCCTCTGTCTGCCCACCAGAGCACCACTCCTTTGGGGGTGCACACTGGCCTCCTAAGGCTCCTGGTTTGAAGTGACCCCAGGAATCACCCAGAGGAGAGGCTTTTCTGAATAGTGTCTGACTCCCCTGGCGCTCTGAGGAGTAAGCAGGCCCCCTGAGCAGAGACAAAGGGCAGAAAAAGTGAGCCCTGGAATCTGTACCCTCCATGTGAAGTAGACGCTCTGCCCTGGAGACTGCTCCCTGCATGGACAGCCTGGGAGTGGGATGCTGGCTTGCCTCTTGCTTCCTCCTTTGGTCTGGCAAGGGCACCTGGACCAGAGGCAGCCAGGCCTTGGGAAGTTCTCACAGTCTTCTCAGCACACAGAATCCCAGCCTTCTATGTGGCTGGGGCATGAAACTCTGAGTTCTCAGTCGGGTCTCTGGGATCCTAGAGGACCCTCTCAATGGGGTGACAAGTAGACTATTCCACCAGGAATGTAGCAGGGAGGGGACTGTTGAGAAGGTAGGATAAAGAGATGGTGGGGAGAGGCTTTGAGGGATAAGGGCAAGGGCTGGGCACAGATGGTTTTCCTTCTACAAAATGACTGTTTTGACCCAGTCATTTTGACCACAGCTAACCCCTCAGCTGTGGGGTCCACCCAGGCCTGCCTGCCCAGCAGACAGTGACCCTTAACCAGGCACCACAGGCACGGCCCCTGCCATGCTCAGGACCTGACCCACTAGGTATGCGGTGCACATGTGCAGCGAATGCTGGACAGTGTTGGAAGAACTCAGTTCAGTCTACTTCTGGGCTAGGGGAAAGCCCAGCGTCTCTCCTGCGAGTCTCCTTTACTGTTCACACACAACATTTCTGATACTTCTAGTCACCAAATGCACCGAGGCTTCCCCTACACCAAGCACCTGTCTGCAGGCGGAAGTCCTATAATTTCATTCAATTTTGATACTATCTACCTGGTTCAGTGGGTAAAGAATCCACCTGCAAGGCAGGAGACCCAGGAGACAGAGGTCCAATCCTGGATCAGGAAGATCCCCTGGAGGAGGGCCTGGCCACCTTCTCCAGTATTCTTGCCTCGAGAATCCCATGGACAGAGGAGCCTAGCAGGCTACAGTCCATGGGGTTGAAAAGAGTCAGACATGCCTGAGTGACTGAACACATCACATATCACAGCACATCTCCCTGGAGACAGTGTCGCATTCCACAGATTAAGGGCTCAGTCCCATGAAACTGTTCCCACCCCACTTCAGATGCCAATTACAAGTAGTAGGTCTCCAGGTTACCCACAACTTCTGTTCAACTTGGCTACAAATTGGAGATTCCCATGACACCCCTCCTCAGGTTGGAGGTTAATTTGCTAGGGTAGCTCACAGAACTCAGGGAAAAGTTTTCTTATATTAACCAGTTTCTTAAAGGACGTTATAAAGGATACAGATGATAGTTGGAAGAAGAGACACTTAGGGTGAGGTCTTGGAGGGTATAGGAGTAGGTCCTTGTGCATTTGAGGGGTGACATCTTTTCTGTATGTGGTTTTGCTTAGGAACTTGGGAGCCCTCCGAACCCTATACTGTGGGGCTATATGGAGGCTTCCCTGTGTAGGCATGCTCACTTGTTAACTCCATTGCCAGCCCCTTTTCTCTTTGTGGAAGATGAGAGATGGGGCTGAAAGTTCCAAACTTCTGATCACGGTTTGGTCTTTAATCAGCCCCATCCAGAAGGCATTCAGGAACTCACTCGAGTTTCCTCATTAGAACAAAAGATGCTGCTAGTGCTCTAATCACTTAAGAATTTACAAGGGTTTCGGGAGCTCTAGGCCAGGAACTGGGGGCAGAAACCAGTGTATATTTCCTATTATCTCACAGACAGTGTGCGCCATGAGTCCTTACGTGTCCACAGTGGCTGAGTGGTGGGATGTATGTCCCTAAACACACGGTTTCTTGTATAGGGGGAAACAGAGAAGGGCAGCAGGAAGATCAGCCTTCCTATACTCTCTGTTCTTGTCCGATCCTTTGAATTAGGTCAGACAGCAGGAGGGAATGCAGTCAGACACCAAGAACTGGATGGCCCCAGGCACCGATACATCCTGTGCCAATGAGCCAGCACTTGGGGAGTTTCTCCTTCCTGGGGGTCAAGGTCGGCCTGCATATGAAGCTGTGGATGTGTGTGGACTCCGCCTCGGCCCACACATGAAGCTGGATGAATCCAGCAGTAGCCTCCTCTCTGTAGCTCCTCCTACAGAAGTAGCTCTGCCCTGCCCCCTACCCCTTCCACCTAGGCTGCCACCTGCAGAGTCAGCTCAACCCCCTCCCAGAAGCACCCCAACAGCTGAGTAAAGCAGTTCCTGGGCACCTTTCAGCCCTAGCACTTCAGATCCTACCAGAAGCATCCCTACTCCTAACTCATCCAGTCCAACCCCTCCTGAGGCCAGAGATGGCAAGGAAGCTGCCTAAGTCTGTGCAGCCCAGCAGGGGAGAGCAGAGCACGGGGCTCCTCGCTGTCTCCCAGGCTGCCGGCTGCATGAGCGCGGTCCTGTCATTCACTCGCTCAGTCAGTCAGTGAGGATTTACTGAGTGTGTGCTGGGCACAAGAAAGAGCTTGTGCGAGGAGGGCAGAAAAAAAGAGACTGATCTGCCGTCGGGGAGGCAGACGCAGGGCTCTGGGTGGGCGAGTATCCCTGTGCCCTGCAGGGTGGCTTCGGTGCCCTGGGGCGGTGGGTCCTCCCAGAGGTGGGGTTCCCTTGGGGGCTTTGGGGGAGAGACTCCTGGCCCAGGGCTTGTGGCAGGTGGAGGATGGGGTGAGGCGGGAGCTGAGACCGAGGGCTGGGACGTCTTGGGATGCGAGGGACTCACTGCCCCAATTTCCCCTAGGTCTGCCGCCACCAGGGCTGTGACTCTGTCCTCTGTTTGACCTGGCCTCTCACCTCTGGACCACGGCCCCTCAGCCACCTCCTTTGCTGCCCTTCGTGCCTCCCGAGGAAGCGTCCCCTCTCCTCGCCAGGCTCTCCCCCTCCCTGTCACCTCCACCCCAGAAAGAAGCCTTCACTTTCTCCACCAGCCTCTTTCGCCTCAACCCCCAGCAGCTGTGGGGGAAATTGGGCCATGTGAAGAATAAAGGAGAAGGCAGGAGGGAGGGAACTCCCATCTCAGGGCCCGGTCCACAGCTGGGGTGAAAGCCTGTTCCTCGTTAACACCCCGACTCAGGGACCAGGACTGGGGTGTCGTGTCTCCTCAGCCTCCCACGGCCAGGAGGTGAAAGGCATGCTGGGAGGTGGTAGCCGGCGTTATTGGGAGCAGATGGGAAGGGATGGCGGAGGGGCAGGGCCGTGGGGGAGGGAGGGGCAACCCAGGGGTGGGAGGAAACCGAACAGACCCTTACCCAGACCACTGGGGTCCTGAGCCAGTTATCCGGAAGCATCTTCTCCACAGGATGTTCCTTGGTCCAGGTGACAGGTAAATCCAGATTTGAGGGATGGAGAGGCTTCAGAAAAGACAATGCCATGGCCGTGTCTTGTCTGCTATGGACCCTGGGGATCCACATCACCTGACCCTCTCCTGAGTTCCTCTGGGGTCTGAGGATCTGTGTCCAGGGGCCCTGACAGGGGTGGGAGCATGTGTTACATGTAGACTGTGCCTGAGGAAGCCGGGAGGTACTGGACTGGGAGCAGGAGGCTGGGCCCAGCGGCAGCTGACAGGAATGAGGTGGATTCAGTTGAGGGGAAGTTCTCGAGAGCACTGAGGGCCAATGAGCAGCATTCCGACGGTTGACCGTGATGCAGACCGGGATGCTGGTGAGTGGGTTGCTGGTTGCAGTGCTGACAGAGGCGGTGTGGTGGCGGTGATGGGCCGTGAATGTGGAGGCTTATGTCCTCTTCGCCCAGTGGCTCCACTCAGTTGCCTGCCTGCTTTTATGGGAGCCACTTGGTGAAACGTCCCTTTCTGTTTGGTAAGACCCCGCCCTCTCATCTCCAGTCCTTGGAAACACCTCGGTCTTAGCTGAGCTGGGTCCTGGTCTTCATCCCTAACCACCTCTGTAGCCCCCAGAGCTGAGTCTGCAGAGACGAGTGGAGGGTGCTGAGTCCCAACCACTTTAGAATCCAAGCGGTTTAGGGTCTGGAGGAAGAGGTGGGGCCGGGGTGAGTGAGTCAGGACTGCAGTTGTGGACCCCCTTGGCCCTGCTCCCCAGGCGCTCCTCCTCCTTAGCCAGGCCCCCGGGCCTGCACTTCCTGCCCCACATGGCTTGGGCCCAGATTCCTCCTCCAATATTTTAATTAGATCCCATGCTCATTAGCTGCCCAAATGCCTTCCAGACACCCTGCAGCTGCTCTGGCCCTCCCCACACCTGCCCATCCAGCTGGGCCTTCCCCACACCTGAAAGACATCGGGCCCCTCCCTGGGGCCTCCAACAGCCAGGGCCAGGAAAGGAGAAGCAGGCTCTTTGGCTGAGGGAGGGTGGGAGGCCACAGGAGGGGCCTTGCTCTGCAGGGAAGCCTGGGAGGTGAGTTCTGGCACAGCCCAGGAGATAGGACGTTGGATGCCCCATCTGCCAATACCAGAGAGCCTGGGCTCTGGTCCCCTGCCACCTCACTGAGCCTAGGTCCTTCCCTCCTGGGCCCCCTTGAGAGGACTGATCAGCACCCAGGTGTTAGCCTTCTGTACAAGTGTAGTGGTCAAGAAGGGTGTGTGAGGGAGAAAGCTAGCCCAGAAAGGGGGCTTTGGGGAGCTGGACTTTGATCTCAGCAGACTCCCTTGTAGGATTTGCCAGTCCAAATCATCACTCGATGAGTGGCAGAAAGGGTCATATTCCAGATAATATAAGTGGCCCAAGCTTGAACTCAGATTCATCCCTTGCAGCGATTCTCCTTTCTGGTCTGCTGATTTCTACCAGCTCCAGGGACTCGAGCCACATAGACACAAATGAATTCATTAAACATTTGTTCATATACACTGATGAGGAGACAGACACTGCTGTAAGAACTCTAAATACTAACTCACTTAATCTTGCAATAACACTATGAGATAGAAATTATTTTTTTATCCCCATTTAACAGAGCAGTTGTGGAGAAGGCGAGGGCACCCCATCCCAGTACTCTTGCCTGGAAAATCCCATGGATGGAGGAGCCTGGTAGGCTGCAGTCCATGGGGTCCCGAAGAGTCGGACATGACTGAGAGACTTCCTTTCACTTTTCACTTTCATGCACTGGAGAAGGCAATGGCAACCCACTCCAGTGTTCTTGCCTGGAGAATCCCAGGGACGGTGGAGCCTGGTGTGCTGCTGTCTATGGGGTCACATGACTGAAGCGACTTAGCAGCAGCAGCAGCAACGGAGCAGTTGAATGGCTTGTTCAAATTCATGCAGGTTGTAAGAGGCTGATGGCGACAAGACTCTAGTCCCAGCAGCCTTTGTTCTCAGTCCCTGGGCTCTGCAGCCTCTCTAGAACAGAACATGTGTGGTGTTTCCTGGTGAGGGACAGTGGTGGCCCTACTTAAGTCTTACCTCCAGTAACCAGTAGGTGCTGGAACTGCTGCTACTCCAGGAGAGATGGAAGATTTTGATTGTGCCAGGGGCACACAAGTTAGTTCCTGGCCTCCTGACTCGTTTTGTGTCCTGTGAAATGGGAAAGCCATCCTTAGCTTGTAGCATTGCCTTGAGCATTCAACAGAGTGGCAGAGGCACTCCCGCCCTGTCGAGTCTGCTCTGTGATGATTCTGATCCTGCCTGGAGTGGTGGGGAATCAAAGTATAAGTTGTTGCTCAGCACCTCTGCTCCCAAGCTGGGTTTGGATGGGAGTGATGGTGAGAGGGTGGCCCTCAGCACTCTTCTGTTCCCCTAAGACACTTTGAAGAGACTTAAGACTCTCCAGACCTCAGAATCATTGCCCTAAAGGGGCCAACTGACTACCTTTTGGAGGGCCAGCTGGTGCCCTGTTTGGAGGCCTAGCCCGTCCCTCTGGAGTTTGCCTTGGGGCTTTCTCCCTCCCTTCACGTGATGACGATTCTGGGCTGAATGAGCTGGTCTGGGAGGATGCATGGAAATGAGCACCCTGAGCCAGGGCTCACTTACGCAGGCGGGGAGAAAGCCTGCCTGCACAGCAGCCATCCTAGCCGTGTGTGTGTGTCTTTAGTGCATTAACTAGTTTTTCCATCCACCCTTTGCTCCTCATCGTCAGTTTCCCCAGCAGCAGTCTGGAAGGTGCTGGTTGCCAGGACCAGCTCTAAATGTCAAGGCCTGGAAAATCCAACCAACCCCTGGGCCCAGCATCCCCACCCCAGGTGGCAAGGTCATGGGGACTGGCATGGGCAGAGAATGATGAAGCTAGCAGCCCCTACCCTACTCTACATACCACCTCTGCAGAATTACTGAGCTAGCTGGCTGGGATCCTGGGCCTCCCAGATCCAGGCTCCTCCCTGGCTTGGACCAGGCAATGGTTTCATACACCTGCACCAAGAAAGACTTTGTCATGGCCTGGCTGCTCAAGGTCTGCAGTGGCCCTCACTGCCCAGCTGGTCTGATAGTAGGTCCTCAACTTAGTACTTAATTTCCTGCCATCAACAGTTCTCTTCAATTTGGTTTCTGGTTACTTCAAACATGACCACTCCATGCCCCCTCCTAGAATCCACCTTCTCCGAGAAGTTTTCTTTGATCAAGGACTACTTTTCTTACCACCTAGTCTTGGGCTCGGAGAAGGCGATGGCACCCCACTCCAGTACTCTTGCCTGGAAAATCCCATGGTTGGAGGAGCCTGGTAGGCTGCAGTCCATGGGGTCACCAAGTCAGACACGACTGAGCAACTTCACTTTCTCTTTTCACTTTCATGCATTGGAGAAGGAAATGGCAACCCACTCCAGTGTTCTTGCCTGGAGAATCCCAGAGATGGGGGAGCCTGGTGGGCTGCCATCTATGGGGTCACACAGAGTCGGACATGACTGAAGTGACTTAGCAGTAGCGGCAGCAGTCTTGGGCTTCCCAGGTGGCTCAATGGGTAAAGAACTTTGCTTCAATGTAGGAGACGTGAGTTCGATCCCTGGGTTGGGAAGATCTCCTGGAGGAGGGCATGGCAACCTACTACAACATTCCTGCCCGGCGAGTCCCGTGGGCAGAGGAGTCTGCTGGGCTACACTCTGTGCGGTCACACAGGGTCGGACACACCTGAGGTGACTGAGCACACACGCAGTCTTGTGCTTAGGGAGAGACCCATTCATCATGAGGTGGGGATCAAACCAGGCACATTGATGGCAGCCTCCTCAAATGGGGTCTTGTCTGCCCATTCAATCAGAACTGAGTTTGAATTTCGTGTGCTCAGTTCTGCCCAGCTGTATGACTTCAGGCTACTCACTTTCGTGCTCTTGGACTATAGTTTCTTAACCTTTAAAATGGGAATCATAGTCCATTTCCTATCTACATGAAACTCATAATTCTCCTTGAAGATGAGGGGAACGAAGAACACAAGTCACACCCTGCATTCCTAAGGTGACTTCCATGCCGCCTTGCAGGAGGATGTACTGGTTTGTTCAGAGTACCACAGACTGGGCAGCTGAAAGAACGAATATGTATTTTCTCAAAGTTCCGGAGGCTCAGAGTCCAAGACCAAGATGCTGTTAGGATTGGCTTCTGATTCGACCTTTCTTTCTGGCCTGTAGGCGGCCACCTTTTCACTGTCCGCATGTGGCCCTTCCTGTGTGCAACCAGCTGGAGAGAAAGACAGAGCGTGTGTCTTCCTCTTCTTTTAAGAACATCAGTCCTACAGGATAACAGCTCCATTCTTATGACCTCATTTAGCCATAGTGATCTACTGAAAGGCCCTTTCTCCAAATACAGTCACACTGAGGGTTAGGGAGTTACAACAGAGAAGTTTTGTAGTGACATAATTCAGTCCATAACAATAGGTTAAGAAAAAGTTTCAATGTTGAACAAGTTTGGGAACTTAAATGAATTAAATAAGGCTCTTGACTGAAGGTCTTCTCACAGGCTTTCACTGTGAACAGAACTCTCTAAGATGAGATTGTGTTTCCCAAACACATGTGACCTCAAAACTCATTTTTGATTGATTTTGCCAAGCTAGGGTTTTTAGGAGCTGCATTTGCTATCCTCTGTTCTCGTCAATTGTTGCATAGTTTTTTCTAACTTGAGTACCCATGGGGAAGGAAGTTCAGCATTACTGTTCACCTAGAGAACAATAACCAGACAGCTTTCCTGGTTATTTTGTGTCTCAGCGAGTAATTCCAGTTTGTGATATTGTTGAGCTCACCTGTTAGAGTGCTGCATGAGGTCTCTCAAGCCTACAGATTTCTTCCTTGTTTCATTTTTTGGGAGGCTCAGACTGGCAGCTGAATCTGCACGTGACTCCCAGATCACAGTAGTTCAACCTAGGTCCCTGGAAGGCAGCTCTTTGCCATCATATGCCATCAGGCCTTGGCAACATTTCAGCCTTGTCTGGAGGCTGAGCGATGGACAGCTCTCAGCGGGATAACCCTCTTCCCCTTTCACTCTGCACGCACCTATCCTTTTTGCTGAAACGGGCGCTGTCCAGGAAGTTTTAGTCTGGAGCCTGTTACTCCCAGATCTGAGGACTAGCATGGCATCATGTTGGGTGCTTGTTAGAAACGTAGCAACTCAGGACCTATTGCAGGCCTATTGAACCAGAATCTGCATTCAGCAAGCTCCAAGGTGATTTGTAGGCAGGCTTATTAAGGTTTCAAAAGTACTAGCCTGGAACAGTGATTTTTCAGAAACACAGGTGATGACTGTAGTGGTTTGTGAAGATGATGCCACGACTTGCAATCACCATTAAAAAAAAGAGTAGAATTGAAAATACAGGATACCCTAAGCAAGTATTTTTCAGGGGTAAACTTTGGGTTGTGACATAAAATATGTGTCACTATCAAAAAGTTTGAAGGCGATGGTCTAGGGGCAATCATGGTAATGAGACAGGGGACTGGCTCTGGTGACCTCTGCTGGCCCCACCCACCCCTCCCCACCTGGCCTTTCCAGCTGCACTGGCTGCCTAAGGGTTTCCTGCCACCAACCACACAGACCTTGTCACCACACCCTGTGGCCCAGTGCCTGGGTTTTGGGGTGTGGTGGGGGAGAGCTGGAACCCAAAAGAGTGACTTTTAAAATAGGTTCTTCCCCAGATTTATTTCCCCCTGGCTCCTTCTCCCCCTTCCTTTTCCAGCTCCTTGCCTTGTCCTCCTTCGCACTCTCCTGTTCCTAGCTGGAAGGCGAAGCCAAATCCCGCTCATCAGAGAGTCTCCTCCCGCCACACGATACATTTCTCCTTCCCAAGGCCCCTCACCCCATGCTGAGGAGTCAAAATAACCCGACTGACCCCGTGCCTGCAGGGCCATTTCCACCTCTGGCAGTTGGCCACCAGCCCCAAGTGTGCCAGAAAATTTATCTGATCTTTGAACTTAGCACTCCCCTGGAGATAAACCTGGGCAACTGCTAAAGGCATCAGAGCTGCTGCAGAGTCAGAGAGTCAGGCATTCGAAGGTGAACAGGGCGGGGAGAGGGCAGGAGGCTCTGGAGCAGAGATGCTGGGAGTCAGAGGGACTATCTGCGAGCCCTTTCTCCCTCCCTTCATCCTCAGATTCTGGCCCATGGCCAAAATGGAGTGTCTGAAAATCTACCAAGAGATCTTCTCTTTGGAAGTCCTTCACCATTACCACCACCATCATCACTTTTATAGGCGACATAGGGTGATCCCATGTCTGCATATGCCTGGAATATTGGGGTTTGCATATTAATAGGCCCTTGTTTGACTATTAAGAGTGTTCCAATATGGATTTTAAATTATCTCATCAATTATTCTGGTCTATGTAGGAAAACTAAAGAAAACTTTACCAAAGGTCATAAAGTTGATCAGCAGTTCATTTGGGGCTTGATGCAAATTATATGCTCCTCCCCAAATGCCTCATGCTCTTCCTAGGATGCCTCACTTCCTGCTTCTCACTCCACCTGATGGGAAGGATAGTGTAGATTGGTGTGTGAACTTGTGTGTTGGGATCCTAAACTCCTTACAGGCCTTGAGAGCTAGTTAGAGTGACCTCATTTACCCTCTAACAATCTTAGCTAGCTGCAGGATGCAGTAGAACTGAGAGAAATTTCTGAAGCCTCAAATTCTTCTTCATGGATGGATAGAGTTGAGATGGAAGCTGAAGTATTACCCAGGGATGAAGGATCTTTCCTCAGGCTGCTCTTTGATTTTTCCCTTCAGG
Source organism: Tragelaphus eurycerus (assembly GCA_935064755.1). Lineage (NCBI taxonomy): Eukaryota > Metazoa > Chordata > Mammalia > Artiodactyla > Bovidae > Tragelaphus > Tragelaphus eurycerus. The sequence goes on from CAKXYN010000016.1 coordinate 24,263,114, forward strand.
CTTGCTCAGGGGTAAGATGGAAAGGTGAACTTTCTGAGAGTGTTCCCTCTTCCTGTTCTCTGCAAGGGTGTGTGTGGAGAGGGGAGTCGGGCAGGTGGACCTGGGAGTTAGTGGTTGGGGAGGAGGCAGGGGCTAGTGCTTTGTATGCTGAGGGACCTGGGGTCTGGAAACAGGGTTTGGGGATAGAGGGACAGCAGTAGCTGCGGGTGATATGTTCTGGCAGTAACAGCCCATGAGCTTGGACTAGTTGGGGGAACACCTTAGAGGCATAAGCCTACCGAAAGGCTCCTGTTTTCCTTGTTCCTCCAAGCCACCCATGGGAATTGAACTTTTGACAGGTTCCTGGGTGTGTCAAGGCTACTACTGGCCACAGACTCAGAAGGCTTGAAATCTTGTCCCACTGAATGCAAACCCTTGAGATTTGCTGGGAATCTGCCATATCTAGTCTACGGATTGTGCAGGAAACAGGTGAGCACATTGCTAGTTGAGGGTGGAAGAGCCACATGTTCTCAAAAACATACACATATACAAAAGCACACATGTAGACACAACCCATAAATAACACCTTCACAATACTCATTTAACCCATGCACACCCACATGCATACCAAACACACATACATACTCACTTCTAGACACCTCTCACATGCTCATTCATATTCACGTATATGTACACACATACAAATATGCACGATAACACACATTCATATACACGTGTATGTACAGCCACATGTATACATACATACAGGTAGGTGCACAGCTGCATCGTAGGTACTCACATGTGCATTGTCCCCTGGCCATGGGGAACGGTTCACTGCCACGAAAGAGGGAAGGTCCAGAGCTCTCAAAATAGGAGCTGTGTGCATGGAGAACATCCTGGTTCTTAGGTACTTGAGGCTCAGGAACACTGAGGACGGATGAGCGAGTGGGGCTTGGGGTATAGGTGCAGCAGATGGAATGGGGAGATGTCATAACCAAAACACCCTCAACCAGGCTCCCACCTCATTGTCCACACAGTGTCCCAAGGGATGAACTTCTCTTTGCCCCTTCTGTCCCATATCCCGTCCTGACTCACTGGAAGAGAATGAGTGGATTACATACAAAAAGAAACCCAAATCAAACTGACATCAGACTTCTCCCCAGCAATGATGTATGCAAGAAGACAGTGAAATATTTTTATTCAAGTAATGTTCATTTACAATGTTGTGTCAATCTGTGCTGCACAGAAAGTGACTCAGTTATATACATATACACATTCTCTTTAATATTCTTTTCTTCTGTGGTTTATCATAGGATAAACTCAAATCATAGATATTATGTACTCATATCATAGAATATTAAGTACAGTTTCCTGTGCTATATAGTAGGACCTTGTTGTTTATCCATGTCTAAATGTAATACTTTGCATCTACTAACCCCAAGCTCCCAGTCTACCCCTGTCCCTTAGCCCTCCCCCTTGGTAATCACAAGTCTGTTCTCTATGAGTCTGTTTCTATTTACGAAACAGATAGGTTCATTTTTGCCATATTTTACATTCCATATATGTGATATCATATGGTATTTGTCTTTCTCTTTCTGACTTAATTCACTTAGTAATGATAAGTCTAATTGCATCCATGTTGCTGCAAATGGCATTCTTTTATTCTTTTTTATGGCTGAGTAGTATTCCGTTGTGTGCGTGCGCACGTGTGTGTGTGTGTGTGTGTATACACCACATCTTATTTATTCATTCATCTGTTAATGAACATTTACTTTGTTTCCATGTTTTGGCTACTGTGAACAGTGCCTCTGTGAATATAGGGGTACATGTCTCATTTTGAATTATAGTTTTGTCTGGATATATTCCCAGTAAACTGTGGAAAATTCTTCAAGAGATGGGAATACCAGACCACCTGACCTGCCTCTTGAGAAACCTGTATTCAGGTCAGGAAGCAACAGTTAGAACTGGACATGGAACAACAGACCTGTTCCAAATAGGAAAAGGAGTACGTCAAGGCTGGATATTGTCATCCTGCTTATTTAACTTATATGCAGAGTACATAATGAGAAATGCTGGGCTGGAGGAAGCACAAGCTGGAATCAAGATTTCCAGGAGAAATATCAATAACCTCAGATATGCAGAGCACACCACCCTTGTGGCAGAAAGTGAAGAATAAAGAATAAAGCTCAACATTCAGAAAACTAAGATCATGGCATCCGGTCCCATCACTTCATGGCAAATAGATGGGGAAACAGTGGCTGACTTTATTTTTCTGGGCTCCAAAATCACTGCAGATGGTGACTCTGCAGCCATGAAATTAAAAGACGCTTACTCCTTGGAAGGAAAGTCATGACCAACCTAGACAGCTTATTCAAAAGCGGAGACTACTTTGTCAACAAAGGTCCATCTAGTCAAGGCTATGGTTTTTCCAGTGGTCATGTATGGATGTGAGAATTTGGCTACAAAGAAAGCTGAGTGCCGAAGAATTGATGCTTTTGAACTGTGGTGTTGGAGACGACTCTTGAGAGTCCCTTGGACTGCAGGGAGATCCAACCGGTCCATCCTAAAGGAGATCAGTCCTGGGTGTTCATTGGCAGGACTGATTCTGAAGCTGAAACTCCATTACTTTGGTCACTTGATGCAAAGAGCTGACTCACTGGAAAAGACCCTGATGCTGGGAAAGATTGGGGACAGGAGGAGAAGGGGACGACAGAGGATGAGATGGTTGGATGGCATTACCGACTTGATGAACATGGGTTTGGGTGACCTCCGGGAGCTGGTGATGGACAGGGGGGCCTGGTGTGCTGCGGTTCATGGGGTCACAAAGAGTCGGACACCACTGAGCGACTGGACTGAACTGAACTGATTCCGAGTAGTGGGCTTGCTGGATTGTATGGTAATTCTATTTTTAGTTTTCTGAGGAAAACTCCATTCTGTTTTTCATAGTGGCTGTATCAACTTACATTCCCACCAACAGTGTAGGAGGGTTCCCTTTTCTCCACACCCTCTCCAGCATTTGTTATTTGTAGACTTTTTAAGGACGGCCATTCTGACTGGTGTGATGGTGCCTCATTGCAGTTTTGATTTGCACTTCTCTAATAATTAGCAATGTTGAGCATCTTTTCATGTGCCTACTGGTCAACTGTATGTTTTAAGTACTCTTTTTTTCCCCCTCACTGTGTGGCATGTGCGATCTTTGTTTTCTGACCAGGGAACAAACTTGTGACCCGCTGCAGTGGAAGTGTGGATTCTTAACCACTGAACCACCAGTGAAGTCCCAAAGACAGTGGAATTCCAAACTGGTTTCCACTGAATTTGTTGGGGGAAGCAAAAGATAGCTTCTGTGTCTACTCTTGGAAAAAGAAGCTCCCCAGTGACCCTTTTAGAGGATATTTCCCATGAAGATCATATGTGTCAAAGCTGTTTGAAAATCTATGGAAACAGCGAGACTGGCCTACTCAGGCAGGTGGACTGGACATAGCAGGATTAGAGTAAGCAGAATGGAGAAGAAGGCCTGTCTGTTGGGGAACTACAGGATAAGGTCCAGAGGCCATCAGGCATTCCAGAAAGTGCTTCTGAGCTGTCTTGCCTGGGAGCAGTCACTCAGGACCTGTTTGCTTCAGGGACTCTGAGTTTATATAGGACAGACCCTCCTCCTCCTGACCTGTCACTCAAGTACAGTCGGATGCTACACCTGTGAGGCTGTGCTATGGTTTGGTATATTCCACTAATGTTATTAATAGATCAAAGGTCAGCCAGTGGTCAGGGTCAGCATTGGTTTTGCAGCTGGGGTCAAGGCTAGTCTTAGGTCAGGGTCAGTTTGGTGGCCATTGTCAGAGGTTGGTCATGGCCAGGGCTGGAATTAGTCTGAGTCAGTGTCAGGGTCAGTCTGTGGTCAGTCTGAGGTTACATTGATGTGACCAGAATTAGGGCTGAGTGTGACTGGGAAGCAATTTATCCTCAGTGTAATTGATGTGGGTGAGACTTGCAGGGAGTCCTGTGAGCTCCCAAAGCCCCAGCTGTTGAAAGGTTGCCTGGCCCCTCCTCCAGTGGAGACATACACCATCTCGACGTTGGTAGCTCCAAGTTCCCAAGTCTGTGGCGAGGCCTGGGGTGGGAACAGCGTACCTGTCAATCCATGTGCTCCACAGCTAGAAGGCCCCCGCTCCCCCACTGACAGCACTCCTGCACATGGCCTCAGTCTGGGAAGCCTCATGGGGGCCATGCAGATGGTGGCCCCGACTGTGGAGCTTGGAATCTGGAGGCCAGGTTTTGACATGGAATGTGGCCCATGGCGAGGGCTCTTCATATGTGTCACAGCTGGTCATGGGCTTTGTGGGGCCTCCAGCAAGTCTGAGTGACAACCTTCATCCCATTCAGACCCATTCTTCTTCTGCTAAAACAACCAGCGATCCCACTTAATTCTGCTACTTTGCCCATGGAAAGGGGCAACAGCAGTTTCTTTGCCTTGAGTTTATGCCACTTTCAGTGTTTGTCCTGGAAGCCAACCATTCCAGAAGGAGAAGCAAGGAAAGGAAGGGGATAGGAAAGCTAGGAAATGGCCAGGCAGTTGGCAAACTTATTCTGTAAAGGACAAGATAGTAAATGTTTTAGGCTCTGTAGGCCGTTGGAGAAGGCAATGGCACCCCACTCCAGTACTCTTGCCTGGAAAATCCCATGGATGGAGAAGTCTGGTGGGCTCCAGTCCATGGGGTCGCTAAGAGTCAAACACGACTGAGCGACTTCCCTTTCACTTTTCACTTTCATGCATTGGAGAAGGAAATGGCAACCCACTCCAGTGTTCTTGCCTGGAGAATCCCAGTGACGGTGGAGCCTGGTGGGCTTCCGTCTCTGGGGTTGCACAGAGTCGGACAAGACTGAAGCGACTTAGCAGCAGCAGCAGCAGGCCGTTAAGTCTCTGCTGCAACATTTCTACTCTCTTGTCCTGCAAAAGCAGCCACAGGCAATACATTGAATGTGTGTGGCTGTGTTCCAATAAAACTTTATTTTTCTTTTGATATTTTCTCAACTCTTTAAAAATATAAGGAACTGTTCTCAGCCTTTAGACTGTGCAAAAACAGGAAGTGGGCCATGTGTTTGCCGACCCCTGTTTCAAGCCATCAGGATTGAGGTGGTCTGTTATGCAGCAATAGATAACTGCAATACTAACCCAGCCTTGTAGATGGTTGAGTGAAATTGATGTGAAATTGAGGCACAGGCACTGAGAAACTCCTTTGAATTCACAGCCAGTCAATGTGTACTTAGCACATTGGTGCGTAGCTCATTTACAGGAGGGTGGGTGTGTTGGAATGGTGAGATTAGAATGAAAAAGATCGGAGGAATAAGAGCTGTTTGTTGCTTTCCAGCCGTGTTCAGGGAAGAGAGACTCAGGAAACGGGGGAGGGCTCTCTTTTGTGGAGTTAAGATATTTTATTAGGCTTCCCCAGAGCACAGTAAACTTTCTCTCCAAGCCATTCCACACCCCTTTCTAGTTCCACATTCACAAGGCAATCATCTGAATAAGAATTTGTCTTCTTAGGTAGCAGAGTTGTTATTATTAACATTTATCGGGGTGCTTACTGTATTCCAAGCACTGTTCTAAGTTCTTTAGGTGCATTAACTCATTATCTTCACCATGATCAGTTATTACCCCAAATTTGTAAATGAGGAAACTGAAATTCAGAGAGTTTAAATGTAGGGCTAGGACTTGAACCCAGGCAGCTTGGGTATTGACCCTGTGTACGTAACTATTCTCTTATTCTCTGTATTCTCTTCCTTATCCCAATCCTGGAAAAGGATGCCCTGGAGTGGAGGGCATATATTAGGCCTGAAGAAGGAACAGTCCTTGCTACAGAAGAATGAACTGACATCTTGTTTGAACTCTGGCTTATGTGAATTGAGTTAATGCACTGTAACTGTGGGTTTTTCCGTTTTTTGAAAGTTCTGATAATTTTTACTTTGTATACTTTTGAGACTATGTTATTATGTACATAGAGTTTAAACTTGTTATACATTTCTGGTGAACTAAATCTTTTTTGATTGTGACCAGATTCTTGGTCGGACACGACTGAGCGACTTCACTTTCACTTTTCACTTTCATGCATTGGAGAAGGAAATGGCAACCCACTCCAGTGTTCTTGCCTGGAGAATCCCAGGGACGGGGGAGCCTGGTGGGCTGCCGTCTATGGGGTCACACAGAGTCGGACACGACTGAAGCGACTTAGTAGCAGCAGCAGCAGTAGATTCTTAGTAACGCCTTTTTCTTAAAGTCTCTTTTTCATTACTGCAGCTTTTCTTTGGTAAGCATCCTTAGGTTTTTGATATCTTATGTAAACATTTAATTAGATTAAAATGCTATATTTTAAATAATATAATAGTAAAAAACTGATCAAAGTTATGATCCCAATTACATAAAATCTCATGGCTCGAGATTCCCTGGACTCCCCCAGTGATATAGATTTGGTCAATGATTCCAGTGAAAGACCTGTAATTGTTCTGTAAACTCTGAGTGATGGGTTTCCTTGTCCTCTCTTTCTTCTCCCTTCTTCCTCCCCTCCCTTACCTCTTTTTTTCCTTTCTTTTTCTTCTTCCCAGATCTGTTCTGCATCAAGCTAACTTTTGTATAATCCTGGGAGGCAGGATTATGTGTGTGTGTGTGTGTGTGTGTGTGTGTGTGTGTGTGATTCCCCGGTGGTGCTAGTGGTAAAGAATCCCCCTGGCAATGCAGGAGACATGGGATGAAGGTTCTACCCCTGGGTTGGGAAAATGCCTCTTGAGGAGGGCATGGCACCCCACTCCAGTACTCTTGCCTGGAGAATCCCATGGACAGAGGAGCCTGGTGGGCTACAGTCCACAGGGTAGCAAAGAGTCAGACAGGACTGAAGTGACTTGGCGTGCACACATGTGTGTGTGTGTACACGCACCTGTGCGAGGATGCTGGGGAAGAGAAAGTGAGAGGCCATTTTACTTTCAGTTCACCCTGGAGAGTGCTGCTGTGCTAAGTCGCTTCAGTCGTGTCCGACTCTGTGCGACCCCATAGACGGCAGCCCACCAGGCTCCCCCGTCCCTGAGATTCTCCAGGCAAGAACACTGGAGTGGGTTGCCATTTCCTTCTCCAATGCATAAAAGTGAAAAATGAAAGTGAAGTCGCTCAGTCATGTCCGACTCGTAGTGACCCCATGGACAGCGGCTCACCAGGGTCCTCTGTCCATGGGATTTTCCAGGCAAGAGTACTGGGGTTGGGTGCCATTGCCTTCCCCACTGGAGAGTGCAGTTCTTTATAATTCCAGTTTATGGTGGGAGAGGTCTGTCCGAACTTGGGAAAGCCCTGGGCTTTCTAGTCTCTTCTCCTCTTCCTGAGAGGTGTGAAAAATCACAGCTTGGTTTTGAGGCTTTGTCTTACAGATTGGCAAGTGCCTTCAGGGTTAAGCTGCTCCTTTACATTTCTGGGCAATCTCCTCCTTCTAGATTTAGCCTGCTAATTTCCGTATGAACTCTTCTATGCTCTAAAGATTATGTTTGTAAAAGTAATCCCCTGTCACTTTCAATTGTTCTCAGTAAGAGGATTGAGTCAAATAACTTAGCCCACCAGTACCAGAAGCAGAACTCAAGTTGCTCCTTTTTGAAACTCTGCCTTCCCCTGGCTCACGTGGTATCACTCTTTCCCACCCAATTTCCCACCTGGCTCTGTTGCCCCTTTTCAGTCTACTATGGGCTCAGGCCTAAAATGTCAGTGTTCCTTAGCAAAGAGCCCTTACATGTTGGTTTTATCTTCCCTCTACACGTTTCCCAGGGACTTCACGTATTTCCTTGACTTTACTGCCTGAGATACTCATGAACTACAAACTGACGCGTCTAGTCCCAACTCCTCTCCTGTGCTCCACAACATTATGTCTAGTTGCCTACTGGATATTCCTCTAATCTTTTGGAGACACCTCAAAATCATCATGTTCAAAGCTGAACTGTTTGTTGCCTCCCACACGGGGTCTTCAGGATAACTACCTCAAGAAAGGGCATCACTGCCCACTAGTTCTTCACTAGATACTCAGTGGGGTAACTACCTAAGATGTCTAGTATCAAATTATACTTACCAAGCATAGGAGTGAATGCCAACATTTTGTGTTGAACTGTGTCTATCTCCAAATCCATATGTTGAACTCCTAACACCAGTACCTCAGAATGTGACCTCATTTGGAAGTAGGATCTTTGCAATGTAATTAATTAGGATAAGATGAGGTCTCTAGGGTGGGTTCTATTCCAATATGACTGATATCCTTAATAAAAAGGGGAAATCAGGGCAAAGGCACACACACAGGGAGACTGTCTTGTGAAGATGAAGGCAGAGGTGAAGGTGATGTTGCTACAGTCCAAGGAAAGCTCCAAATTACCAGCAACCCACTGTGGGAAAGCCATGGAACAGATTCTCTCTCATGCTCTCAGAATGAGAGTCAGCTCTGCTGACTCCTTGATCTCAGACTTATAGCCTCCAGAACTGTGAGACAATCAATTTGTATAGTATAAGCCACATAGTTTGTGTTTTTTTGTTATAGCATCCCTAGAAAACTGATATGGCCATAGTTTTCTTTTTCATAAAGCAGTTAATCTTTTGAAAAAGTACAAATCAGATTGTGTCCCTCCCCTGTTTAGTTAAAAACCCTCCAGTGACTTCCCAGTTCACTTAGAATAAAATGGAAATACCTCACCATGGCCTACAAGATCTGAGAGCTGCCCAACCCTCCACCTCATTTTCTCCAAGCTTCTCCTCATTTACTACACCCCAGTTACACTGGTCTTTTTTCTGTTCCTCAAAAACTGCAAATTCTTTCCCACTCTGAGCCTTGACTTTTGAGTCTGTCCTCTGGAAAAGGCTTCAAAGAACATTTAATCTAAGGCAGGCCCTTTCCCAAAACCACCCTATTATTTACCCTGTTTTATTAGCATCATAGTGTTTGCATGTGCGCTCAGTCATGTCTGACTCTCTGCGACCCCACGGACTGTAGCCCGCCAGGCTCCTCTGTCCATGGCATTTCCCAGGCAAGAATACTGGAGTGGGTTGCCATTTCCATCTCCAGGGGCTCTTCCCAACCCAGGGATCAAACCCACGTCTCCAGACTCTCCAGCATTGGCAGACAGACTCTTTATCTTGGAAGCCTACCGTAGTGTTTGCCACTACCAAACAATGATTTTGAATTTGTTTATGTGTTTATTTTACATCATCCCTGTGTAGCTAGCATGTGAACCCTGAGAGAAGAAAACTGCTGTCTCACTTTCTGTATCCCCAGGGCTTAGCAAAGAACTTCCTGTGTTAGATGTTCATTGTGTAGCCGACAAGTGAATATGTGAATGAATGAACAAAAGAGTGAATGTTTTCCCTCTTTCTGTCTCTGCTTCCCACATCCAAGTATTTACCATGTCTTATGGTGTCTATTTCCTAAATGCATCTCAGGACTTCCCAGCTCTCTCCACCTACTTCCCCCATTATCTAGGTTCGGGCTACAACCATTGCTCCCCTGGGCATCTGCTGAGGTGAAGGTGAAGTCGCTCAGTCGTGTCCGACTCTTTGCGACCCCGTGGACTATAGCCTACCAGGCTTCTCTGTCCATGGGATTCTCCAGGCAAGAATACTGGAGTGGGTTACCATTTCCTTCTCCAGGGGATCTTCCCAACCCAGGGATCGAACCTGGGTCTCCCACATTGGAGGCAGACGCTTTAACCTCTGAGCCACCAGCTAGTGTCTCCTAATTGGTCTGCCCACATCCTGTCTAGGCTTCCCCTCTGCATCCACTCTATACTTTGGCCAAAGTACCCTTCTGACCTAGAAACAGATCAGGTTACCTCCTCTTACAACCCTTCAATGGCTCCCTATTGCCCTCAGGAGGATTTCCCTGAATGGGGTCCAAGGCATGATCTGGCCCCTTCTCCTTCCTCCAGCATCCTGTACCTCCTGTGTCTCTCCCCTTTATTCTCAGCACCGGCCACACCACCCATCTCCCATATCCTCCTCTCACTCTGGGCCTTTTACACACAGGATCCTTGTCTGGAATCCCTTGCTTCACTGCCTCCCTGGCCTCCAGAGGCCTTCCTGATCCGTGTCCCCACTGGCTCAGCTTCCTGCCAGCTTCTATCATCACTTCCAGCACATACCTGACTGTGTGACTGTGAGCAGTTGCTGGAGCAGCTCTTGGGCCTCATTTACTCGTAGCCATGGTAACTGGCAGATGGTGGGCTCTTGGGCATTTTTGTGAAATGCAGGGCCAGTGCCCTACATGAGAGCCCCAGAGTTGGCTGTGCCGGGCCTGCATGACCAGCCCCTTCCCCACACAGTTGTCACTGCCCCCACCTCCTTCCCCGCCTGCCCTATGGCTGCAGCCTGCGGAGACTGAGGGCTTCCTCTTGGTGTGCTCCCTGCTGAGTTGCATGGAGTCCTTGGACCTGACACCCTCATCTCCTGAAGTGGGGAGTGTGGCATTGCTACCCCAAGACCACACTCGAGGTGCACTCCCCCCAGCTTGGAAGGATGTTGAAGGAAGAACAAGCAAAATGTGCCAAGTGTGCACCCATACCCTTGACAGAGAGAAAACTGATGAGCTCTGTGGGATCTGAGACATAGGCAGTGATACTTGGGGGTCCACAGCATAGGAACAGGGACACAGATGTTCTTTTTGGTTCTCCTTTCTCTGATGACACATTCTGGGGATGATCAGAAAGAAAGCAATATGGTTTCGCCCTCTGTAGGCTTGGTGACAGCCGGGCATGGAGGGGTTTTCAGGGGACAGCAGTGGCAGGGGCTGAGGTGAGACTCCTTCAGGGGGCTTACAGAGAGGTGTAAGGTGACGAGGCTTATCCCCAACCCTGAGTGAGACATGGCCTGGGACCTCCCAGAGTATCAGTGACACCGACAGGGGGCAGGGGGACCTCAGATCTGGTTTTGTGACCCTATTTACTATTATCAGTAACTCTTGAAAGGGGGGCACACTGACTCCCCCACATTCAGAGCTTAGAACCAAAATCCTTCTCCAGTGGAGCAACTGAAGGGTGGGGGGAAACTGTTAGGAGCAAAGAAACGTTTGCCCCGAGTGTCACCCCCTGGACATCCCTTGGCATCAACCTGGTGTCTGCTGGTCCAAAATTTTGCTCTAGGGGGACCCTGAGGGAAGGAGCAGCCGTGGTTGCTTTTCTGAAGCCTCTGGACTCCAAAACTTTCCATATCTCTTCCTCGCATTTACGCCCTGGTCTGAGTCTTCTGGAAGAAGAGGCCTCAGCATCAGTCCTGGAGCTGGCAGGGGCCTGGGGTCTTAGCTGGTTTGGGGAATGAGATACCCTCTATTATCTGCCTCAGGGAATGGCTACTCCTCCCCATCAGAGTGGCGCTTCCAGAAGATGCCAGCAGGGCTGCTTCTCTGGGTCCCCAGTTTATTTCCAATTTCTCCAGTGCCTTCAGCCCCATCACCATCAAGGTCCCTCCAGCCCCTCCCCTCCAGGCCTCTGGCTCTCACTTCCTTTGGGAAAAGGAGATCCAAGCCGATTTGGGAAACACTGCCTGGAGAGGAGGCTGGCCCCGTGTCCAGGTCGGCAAGGCTATATTTAACTGGCTATATTTGCAGTCCCACTCACTTGTCCCAACCCTGGCCCCGCCTGCCACCCCTCTCCCCCCTCAGTAGCCTGTCCTGCACCATCCAGCCCCACGTCGCCCCTGCTCACCCTGCTCCAGCTGTGCAATTGTGGTCTGGGCCACAGGCTATTTTTTGCTTGGTGCCAAAGATTATTCAGTTATCAGGAATGTGTGTTTAAGTGGCCGTCTCCGGAACAAGGACTATAAATAGGAACTTGGGGTCAAGGCCTGGGCCCCAGTGTCCTCCTCTTTGTCCCAGTTCCTGTCCCAGCTCCTGGATTTTTCTTGGGGCGAACACCAGGAGGCCATGGTGAGGTTGTCTAGGGGAAAGGACCCCAGACTGGGAGGCCAGAGGTCCAGAACTGAGTATTTCCTGACAGGCCAGTCTCCCAACCTCTCTGAGACTTGCTTTCTCCATCTGGGAAATGGGGAGACTCAGGTCCATTCCCTGCTTGGCAAGCACAGGGTGAATCTCCATCCATCTATGGAGGAAAATCCAAGTTAGACAGATGGATATCTGGGAGGAAACAGTTATCAATCAGTTTTTGTGAGAAGATAGAAGAGTCCAGGGGTTTCCTTCATGGCTCAGGGGTAAAGAATCTGCCTGCAACGCAGGAGACACAGGGGAGGAGGCTTTGATCCCTGGGTTGGGAAGATCCCCTGGAGAAGGAAATGGCAACCCACTCCAGTATCCTTGCCTTGGAAATCCCATGGATAGAGAAGCCTCGTGGGCTACAGTTCAAAGGGTCGCAAAGAGTTGGACATGACTGAGAATCCAAGCAAGCAAGCAAATAGCAGAGTATTAAAAAGAAAAGAAAAAGCAAGAAACAGTCTTGGGAGTAAATATATAGAAGTAGAGGGGAGAGAGACCTGAATCTGCCTTTAGGGAACTTTCTAAGGGTAGAGGCTGGGCCCAGGCATGGTTCCAGGACAAAACATAAACAGAATAAAGTGGGCAGGTTGGGCCACAAATACTTGAGATGAGGCTAATTGCTCTCTGACAGAATGAAGGCTGATCCCCAAGGTGCCAGTTCTCCCAGACAATGGGTCCAGGTCAGAGGCCCTGGCCTAGGAAGTTTAGCTGGTGAGTGTGGGAGAGGGCACCTGCCCAAGAGGGCTGGGCTACCTCATGGTGACCTGTGGCCTTCTTGTCCTGTTGAGAGCTGCCCTCTTTGACCTGGCTCTGGCAGCTCTGACTCCCCTTCACCCCAGTCAGTGTGGGCAGGCGCAAAGATGGGGCTCCACCAAAATACGAGGCTGGGACCAGCCCCTGCAGGCTCCATGGAGGGGGTCAGCAAGGAAGGACACAATGCCATCTCTCCTCCTTAGCTACTCTATCTGTAAAATGGCAGAAATAATGCACAGCCTCCCTCCCTGGAGTTGGTAGTCATGAGAGTGACTAAAGGAGATGGTTAATAAACAACAGTGATATTCTGAGTGGAAGGGCGTTGTTGGATCTGAGTGGTGTCGCCTCATGATGTCACTGAACAGGCCAAGGCTCACTGGTGCTCAGACTTGGACCTCCGTCTTTCCTTCACATGTGGTACTTTCATCTATCCTGGTTTCTTAGTGGTCTTTTCCCACACTTGCCCCACTTTGATAAATCTCAGGCCTAAATGACATCTGGAGCATGATTATGGAGGCCCCTTCTCCCTTCCTGCAGATCTCTGGCCCCAGCAGGCACTGAGCTCCTCTAATTCGGGGGGCAGGGGGCAGAACCTGTGCTACATTCTGTCACCAGGGTGGGACTGTATTGCCAGGCATGGCATTGCACCCGTGGCTTCAGCTCTCCTTGTAGATCCATCAAAGAACAGGACAGTCTCTTCTTTCTTATGTTGGCTCATTACATGTGCATTGTAATTAAATGTAATTGATTTATGTATCTTTGTATGACTTTTCATTTAAATTTGCATGTAGGAAAACAAAATCTTTTGATAGACTGAAGCTGGCTTCTAAAAAAGTAGCTGTAGATGGGAGGAGGGAGGCACTGCCAGATGGAGGTGGGGGTTGGGCAGGGGGCTGCCTCCCAGGATTCACAGGGCTCTGCAGTGAGTAGAGTGGCAGATGGCCAGGCTAGCCACCTGGCAGGATAGAGTTCTGGGTACGGCAAGCTCATGGAGCGTCTTCAGGATAGGCTCTTGTGGAGCCCTTGCTGGGTCATTGCCAAGTGTTCCCTTGCCTTTACCTTTGGGGGCTGTCCTAGCTTGGGTTGTGCTGAGTGTCCTAGGAGACCTCAGTCTGGCTCCATAGCTAATAACACGTGACACCAAAGGGGATTTTCCAGGAAGCCACTTAGTGTACTATTCTGAGGAGGGAGGGCAAGCAGGAGATGCAGAGGTAATCAGAGAGAGGGCAAGCTTAGCCTAGTCAAGCCCTGATCCTCACCTCTCACTTATCTCCAGACCATGGCTGTTCCTCAGCTGGCTCAGCGGGTGCTTTGGGGATGGGAATGTGGACGTGTACTAGGCAGCCGCCAGGGTTCCATCACACATGCTGCTACTGCTGCTAAGTCGCTTCAGTCGTGTCCGATTCTGTGCGACCCCACAGACGGAAGCCCACCAGGCTCCCCTGTCCCTGGGATTCTCCAGGCAAGAACACTGGAGTGGGTTGCCACTTCCTTCTCCAATGCACGAAAGTGAAAAGTGAAAGTTAAGCCGCTCAGTCGTGTCCGACTCCCAGCTACCCCACGGACTGGAGCCTACCAGGCTCCTCCGTCCATGTGATTCTCCAGGCAAAAGTACTGGGGTGGGGTGCCATTGCTCTCCCCACACATAGACTGAATCAAAAGGGAGCCTTGAATATGTTTCTCTCAGGGCTCAGCTGCCACCTTCTCTCCTTATGACCAGACCAGAATGACCCTCTGCCCAAAGACTTCCTGTGATCATCACTGTGTAGCACCCAGTTGGGAGAGTCCATCCCCTCACCTTTCCCAGGATGTACGCTGTCCACATTCTTTGGCTCATGGCTGTGATGTCCCAGTCTTTATTTTCATTGTCATTCTGCCTTCTTTTATCTCATCTGTTCCTTTCAGTCCAAGCTGGTAGTATCTCTGCTGGCATCACATTGTCAAGATCCTCTCTTGGGTGATCCAGCCTAGGCCTTCTTCTCCTCCTGTCAGGCCTGCAGCTTGAACCCTGCTGACCTGGACTGCCTGTTTTGGATAACAGACCTTTACCTCAGCCTTCTGCCCTCCCCTCCAGGAGCCTGGCCTAGAGACCCCTCTTCTTAAGAGAAGATGAGCTCCTCCCCAGGGCTAGTGACTGAGACAAGTAGAAATGATGTTGGCCAGCACAGCCCACCTTGGAGATGCTGGAAGTCAGGGCCAAGACTCTAGACTTGAACCACAGTGCCCATAGGCAACTCCACACTTTGCAGGCAGAGGCGGGACCAGGATGCTGGCCATTATGCTTACAACAGCCCTATAAGGTAGGCATTGCCATTACTAGTTTATGAATGAGGAACTTGAGGTTAGAGAGGAAGCAGAGGCTTCACTGAGGTCACATAGCTAGTACAAAACAGTTTGCCCCTCCAGAACCACCCCCTCTGCCAGAAGTACAAGGTGTCCTGCTGAGACGTCACTGTCTCTAGCCCCAGTACCATCCTTAGACCTGGGAGAGAAAGACCCTGTCCTTGAAGTGCATTCCTTAAAAATTTTAGATCCTCTTCTGTGGTTAGGACAGACAAGGTCTGGCACTGCCATCTGAGTGGGGGTGCCCTGAGCTTTAACCTGGACCCGTGTGGGCCCCAGGCCTTTCTCCTCCCTCAACTTCCCTCCAACCCTCTACACTATGTGTGGGGTTGACCAGATGCTCCAATAAGCAATGCAACGTCTGCCTATGCAGTCATCCCGGGGCTTCAAAGCAAGCAGTCTGGTGAGTGGATTGCTCCTCTGGCTGGTGAAGGATTTTTTATGTGGGATCACATGAGACTGGGCTTTCAGAATGGTGCTGACATGCTGATTTTGAATGACTCAAATTGTTTACATAGATAGGAGCCTGACAAAAATATATTTTCCAGGGGTCCCACACAGCCTAGGGACAGCTCTGCATTCCCCTGACATTAAACCTTCCTGCTGTATTGTTGCTTATTGTATTCATTGATTTTCCCTTTGTTGCTTTGAAACCTCCTTTAAAAGACCTACACCAAGGGATATTTCCCAAATTCCCTTTATTACCCCCTCCTCACCATGTTTCACAATCCTTAGATTTTAAAATTGGATCCAGATATGACTTCCAGGCCCCAGTTCTTCAGCTCAAACAATCTCCCTTTGTCCTGGTCTCTGTGGACAGTGCTCAGCCCCACCCGACCCTTAGCCTTCTCGCAAAAACAGCAGGAGGCCCACTCACACCCTGGGATTTCCAGGAGCCCAAACATGTGATAAAACCTGCTAAGGATCACAAGGCTGTCCAAAGGGGTATGGAATTGTCTCAGCTTATGCTTTCATCCTGAAATGGGGCCCTCTGGGTTGTCAGTGGAGACTGTGGCCTAAAGGGCCCCATTGGGCAGACATCCTTTGTGCTTGGCACCTGCTCCTCTCTCCTCTCTTTTTAGTCTGCTTGCCCAGGTCCTGACCCCCTGGGTTTCCTTATAATGCATGCTCTGGCCTGTTCTCTCCAGTTAAGTTGGGATGAAAGGTTGGAATAAAGCAGCCACAGTCCAGGGAGCAATTGTCCCTTGGCAGATAGAGGTGAACGGACCATCCCTCACCCCAGGAGGTCAATGCTGTGAACCACATTTCCTTCCCAGCAGCATCTGCCCATGGGCCCCTCTCTGAGCCTCTTTGTCTCTTTCTTCTCAGTGGGGCTGTCAAAAGCTGAGCCTCACAGGTTGTGACTAATCACTAGCAGATTTTTTTTCCATCCAAGAAGAAGAAAAAGCTGAAGGAGATGAAGAAAAACCCCAACAGTGAATAACTCGGAAGAGTTTCCAACATGTGGGTGTTTTTCTGGGACCAAAAATCAGGAAGATTCCAAATGTAAACAATCCCAAAATAGCTCAGCTCTCCCAACCCCAGGCATTCCCAGGACTGGATGTCCACACTCCCTCCCTTTTCCCTCTGGGAACCCAAGGTCAGGGAGAGGTGGCAGGATTTGGGCATTGTGAAGAATTGTTTGAGCCTGGGCAAAGCATAGGCTCTGTGAATCTGGGATTTAATCTTGTTCATTAATAACAGTCTTTCTGAGAGAGGGGCGTCTTCCTGCCTCATCAGATCAGATCTCCCTGAGATCAGGGACCATGACAATGGCTTTCTTTACTCAGAGTCATAACCCATTGTGCTTAAACCAAGCTCTTGAGATTTCTTGCCAGCATAGTGTAATGGAAAGAATATGGACTTTGAAGTCACACAGGGTTGGAATCTTGGCTCCAACACTTATTAATTGTGTGGCCTTGAGTATGTTATTTAGCATCTGGGAATCTCAGTTTCCTCCTTGTAAAACTAGGGCAGTGATTCTTACCAGAGAAAATCCTCTAACTCATGTGCCTAGTATGATGTCTATTACCTAGAAAGGGCTCAATGAATGTTCCCTTTCCACCCCACCCCTTCCTATGTATGTAGCTTAAGCTGGAGAAACCAGTATGTTCTTTTCTACCCCTCCACCCATGCAGAGAATTCTGTGTGTTGAAATGTAGATATTACTCCTTTTCTGTGTACTAAAAAATCACTATTGTAACCCAAAAGGAAGAATATACTAAATGTATAATTTAAATGAAATTTCTGGAGGTGATAATACAATACGTGAGGAGATAATGAAAATTTTGGTGAAAATCATGGAATTGGTAACAGTGGAGTTGATGGTGCTCATGGTGATGAAATAATGGTGGAGGGTGTGGTGGTATTTTCAGAAGTAATGGTGGACATGGACACCAAGGAGTATAGACGGAGACAGTGGTTATGGTGATGGTGGGGGCAGTAGTGGAGATGGTAATGGAGGTTATGATGAAGTCAAGGAAAGGATAACAGTGATGATTACTGTGGTTATAAAGGCTATGACAGAGGTGAAGATGGTTGTGTTGTGTGGGATAATTGTGTTACACTTGACTTGGAGTCATGGTGAGTTATGGTGATTAGTGACCAGGATTACCTCCAACCAGGTATTCACTCCAGCAGATAAAGGCACAGAGGAAGCAGGCACAGCAAGGTGGAAGAATACTATATGATTAACTGTTACTTTCACCCTAAACTCCAGTGGAGAATATTTGACTTCTTCATCACTGCTGATTAAATGCTTACGTTTATCTTGGCTACTTCCAGAAGCCTCCCTAAAGTGCTATTTTAGTGGATTTTTTTTTAAAAAAATTAATAAACCCACAAGGAAAAGGAGAACGGGAGAGGAAATGGCAGCAGGGAAGAGAAGTCAAGAATTTGGAAATTAGAAAGTGGATGGATGAGTGGTACCTGACATAGCAGACCACAGAAAACTGAAACCCAAGCCTGCAATGTTGTGTGGGTAGATGGCAGACGCAAATAGGGAGCAAAACATTTCTAGGCACAGAATCCCAGAAAAGCTTGGGAATTGGGAGTACCAATTACTTCTGAAGGCAGGGATTCAGAATGAGGGTGAAAAATTGGGAGGATTGGTTACAAGTTTTTTTTTTTTAAAAAAAAAAAAGACCTGTAAGAACCTCCCCATCTCAGACTTATTCCCTACTCCATGCAACCAGGTAATCATCCCCTCCCATGCTGGCAGAAGACAGAAGGTTTATGTTCTGAGATGTTGAACCTGGAAGGTTCTGAACACTGAGGCATCAGGCAGAGCAGGTGGAAGGATGAGGAGCCAATCTGAAAATAGGATATGGCTGTTTCCTGAAAGGTGAGGATTTCTGCTCTCTTCATCATCAATTCCCAGGTCACTGAAGTCAGGAAAATATCATGCTGCTGCTGCTAAGTCGCTTCAGTCGTGTCCGACTCTGTGCGACCCCATAAACGGCAGCCCACCAGGCTCCCCCGTCCCTGGGATTCTCCAGGCAAGAACACTGGAGTGGGTTGCCATTTCCTTCTCCAATGCATGAAAGTGAACAGTGAAAGTGAAGTCGCTCAGTCAGGTTCGACTCTTAGCGACCCCATGGACTGCAGCCCACCAGGCTCCTCCGTCCATGGGATTTTCCAGGCAAGAGTACTGGAGTGGGGTGGCATTGCCTTCTCTGAAATATCATGCAGGAAGGCTATTTGAAGAGACTTTCCAGGGGAAACTGGTTTTCTGCAGGAAAAAGTTCTATAGGTTTTGGTATTTGGTCTTTACCCTTAGGCAAAGCCCACATGTCAACAACTTTATCTCTTCTTCCAACATTTTTATCAGAATTTTAGTGCCTCACACTTCAGTATGAATGGACAGCTAAGAACTACTTGATATTCCAGGAAGTTCTTCAACATGAAAGGTAGATATCAAGACAAACTAAGAGGTAAAAGGAACATAGAGGAAACAAAGAAGAATAAAGCACAGAAATTATGATTGACATTTTAAGAAGGTGATGTTTCCTTTAAAAGAGAACTGGAAGTGATTTTTTAAAAGTATCAGAGAAAACAAAGCTCTTGGGAATAAAAATATAATATCTTTATTTTATTAAAAGTAAAAGTAAGGGCTGGAAGATAAAGTAAGGACAAATTCCCAAAAAAGAACAAAATACCAAAGAGATGAAAATCGACAGAAATGGTGATCAGTCTAGGAGCATCCCCTAAAAAATAAGTTCTAGAGAATAAAAAATAAAGGAAGGAGGTAAAATCACCAAAGAAGCAATATAAGAAAACTTCCCCAAACTGCAGAACATGAATTTATAGATTGAAAATTTGCTATGAGTACATAGCAAACTGAATTTAAAAACAAAAACAATGTCCCTCAAGGCACAAACACTGGAAATAAAAATGTAAAAGTTTCCAGGGAAAAAAGATTACTTACAAATTACTGGGAATCAGTATTGTATCAAAGATCTCAACAACTACCATACAAAGTAGAAGGAAATGAACAATGCTTCTAAATTCTGAGGGAAATAATTTCCACAATAGAGTTCTGTACCCAATTAAACTGGCAATTGAGTATGATGAAAAATAAAGGTATTTGGGGGGCATGAATGGTGTTCAAAAATTAGCTCCCAAGCACTATTTCCAGGAAGATATTGAAGAATGTTGTCCACCTTAATTAAGAAGTAAACCAAGGAAAAGGAAGGAGACAAAGGATCTAGCAATCAAGATAGAGACAAAGGGAAGTCTGAGAATGATGGTGAAGTAGAGAGTCAGGATGAAAGTTGTACAAAATATGCAGAGGACAGTCAGTCCATATTGGCCATGAGGATGAAGGATGCCAGGTGAGAGTTCTCCAAGAAGAAAATAAAAAATGTACAGTTATGTACATTCAAAGGAAAATTTCAGTTCCATTGGAAAATTCAGGGATGAATTAGTAAATGACACATAGAAAATTAAGCAAAACAAGGTAATTATTAATGCCAAGAGAACCAAAAAGTTGTACAAGAAAGGAAAAGTGGTATGACTGTGAATGATAGTAATTTAGTAATAGTAATGCAAGGCCTGGATATGGTTGTGATCAAAATCAATACTGCTGTGCAAATTGTGTGTGTGTGTGTGTGTGTGTGTGTGCGCGCGTGCACATGCATATGCGGGTGGCAGTGTTGTAAGAGAGCTGACTCCTCATCTTCTATAGTAGAATGGCAGTAAATAAAACTGAAAATGGAAAAATGCAAGATATATCAGTATTACCATATCATTTATAGGCATGGAAATAAACACTAGAAGAAAGAGTTAAAGCAATTCAACGTACTTGCCTCAGGAAAGGAGGACTCAGAAGTAAGCAGGATTGGAGCAGAAGTCTTATGGTTTTCATTACAAACCTTGTAGAACATTTTACTTTCAAAAATATGTACATGTATGACTTTGATAAAAAAATAAAGATTTAAATAGAATATAAAAATCAAAACTCGAGTGAGCTGTGCTAGATTATGCGGAGAACTTCTTGACCAAATAAGTCAATCCAAATGGCTTGGAACCAAAATCAGCTGAAAGACCTGCTCCATCTATCGCCTCTAGGTCCAAACCCAAGTCTTGGACATGTCCACACTCACCAGAAAGCCACAAAAGGGAGCTCAAGAAACACGGAAATATCTTGCATTTGCTCCATTGCTTAGGCCCTTCCAAGACCATGTGGCTGCCATATGGGAGAGAGAGAGAGGAGTGGGGAGAAAAGGTTCAAGGCGAAAAGGAGAGATGATTGGGCTTTCTCCCCGGGGGAGCAGGCTGTAACCTTCATACTGCACCCATGCGGGCTAGACATTCAGTGTGGCACACTACCTCCTGAACTAACACAGTACATCGTAAGATATTCTTAGATCTAAATAACACTGCAACACTCCTTCTTGAGGATGCAGGAAGCCGAAAGGGGAGAGCTGTGCATGACCTTTAGAATCCACCAGTGAAGATGGCAGTGAGGCTGGAGGTGGTAGTATGATGATGGAGCTGATAGAGATAGAGAAATTGGTAGTGACAATGGGAATTTTGTAATGAATATAATAAAGGGCATGATAGGAGAAGCGATAGAGGCACTGGTGATGCCAGGGACAGTGAAAGTGATATTGATGATGATCTTGGAAGTAATGGCCAAATTATTATAGAGGCATGATGAAAGTGATTGTATTAATGATGACAGGGGTGACGAGATAGAAATATTAGAGGAGAGACATTAGCAGTGATAGTAAGGTGATATGGTAGTGAGACAGAGGTAATAATGGGGTTCATGTGACGGGAGTGATACAAAGAGAGGTGATAGTAATGTGGTTGACACTGACAACTATAGCAATGAAGGCGGAAGTGATAGTGACTGTGCTTGGTGGTGAGAATGGTGAGCATGATGGGAGTGATGGTGGACTTGGTGTTGGAGGTAGCATTGGTAGGAACATTGGCAGGGATGATGGATTCATAGTTGTGGGGATGTTGGAGGGATTATGGCCAAGATGTCAAGTTTCATAATGGTGAGGATAGTGGTATTCATAACAGATGCAGTGATGCTGGACGTAGCAATGACAGACACAATATTATCAGTCAGATCAGATCAGATCAGTCGCTCAGTCGTGTCCGACTCTCTGTGACCCCATGAATTGCAGCATGCCAGGCCTCCCTGTCCATCACCAACTCCCGGAGTTCACTCAGACTCACGTCCATCGAGTCAGTGATTCCATCCAGCCATCTCATCCTCTGAAGTCCCCTTCTCCTTCTGCCCCCAATCCCTCCCAGCATCAGAGTCTTCTCCAATGAGTCAACTCTTCGCATGAGGTGGCCAAAATACTGGAGTTTCAGCTTTAGCATCATTCCTTCCAAAGAAATCCCAGGGCTGATCTCCTTCAGAATGGACTGCTTGGATCTCCTTGCAGTCCAAGGGACTCTCAAGAGTCTTCTCTAACACCACAATTCAAAAGCATCAATTCTTCGGCGCTCAGCCTTCTTCACAGTCCAGCTCTCATCAGTATAGGAGTATTAATCAAGATTGTAGGACAGATACATATGTAGGGCATCTAAAGACAATGATCGGAATAGGCTGGGTTATGCTGTAATAATGAACAGCCCCTATACCTTAGACAGTGTACACAGCATAAGTTTAATTCTAATACTATATGTTAGAAAGTGGTTCTGTGCTCTTAGTCACCCGTGGACTATGCTGATAGAGGATCTGATTCTATATGCTTTTAGGATCACTGTGGCTATAAGAGAATGTGGTGAGTCTTACACTGTTTCTGTACTGGTCAGCTTAGGCTGGGTTGTGTGCGTGCATGTTAAGCTGTTGCAGTCATGTCTGACTCATGTCATCTCTTAAGTCTCCTGCATTGGCAGGCAGGTTCTTTACCACTAGCACCACCTGGGAAGCCCTTAGGCTAGGTTGAGTGTATGCTAAGTTGCTTTGGTTGTGTCTGACTCTTTAGGACCTTATGGACTGTAGCCTGCCAGGCTCCTCTGTCCATGGGATTCTCCAGGCAAGAATACTGGAGTGGGTTTCCGTGCCCTGCTCCAGGAGATCTTCCTGACCCAGGGATTGAACCCATGTCTCCTGCATTTCCCGTATTGCAGGCAGATTCTTTACCACTGAGCCACTGGGGAAGCCCTAGGCTAGGTTAGGGGGTGGTAATGAGAGAGTCCAAAATTTCTATGGCTTTCAACAATAGACTTTCTCACTTATTTTTATGTACATTGCAGGTTGGCTGTGGCTTTGCTCCACATCAGTTTCATTCTGAGATCCAGGCTGATGGAGCAGCCTCAAGACATCTGTAACTTTGCAGTCTTGCTGCAGAAGGAAAATAGAGTATGGTGAAGCATGTTTTGGGTTTTCAAGCTGCTGCTCAGAAATGCCACCTATTATGTCTGCCTATATTTTATTGGCTAAAGGATAACTAATTTCCAAAGAGGCAGGAAAGTACAGTCTACTGAGGAGGTTGGAAAGAGGAGAACTGGAATACTGGTGAATTCCTTAATGACTTATAGCAGCTGTTTGTTCATAGAGTACAGGAGGTATTAAGGGCAATGGAAGTATCATGAGAGGCTGGTATGGTCATGCAGGAAGGACTTGGTCAATCTGGAGGGGCTCTGGGATAAGAGGAAAGCAATTTAAAGGGGGAGCAACACCAGGAGCTAGAGGCAGGACATAGCATGGTAAAGTGCTCAAACCTGCTAGCCATTGCTCCTTGATTCCCAGGGTATTTCTGGCTTCCCAGAAATTCAACAAAATCTGGGAAAGTTGTTTAGAGCACAAGATTCATAGAGAGAAGCAGCAGAATATACGGACTGAAATGCTGGCTAGAGTCAGAGCAGGGAGGACTTTGAATGCCTTGCTGAGGTATTTTGCAACCTAAACCACAGATCAAATCTTCAGCCAGATAAGTTTACCGGGATGCTGCATGCTCTATCCCCTTCTTGTACATTAACTCTCTTCACATCAGGAAACCCATTGCCATTTTCAACACGTGGCTTGAACATCCCTCCCAACTCCATCCCCCATCCCACCCCTCTAGATCATTACTGAGCCCAGTTTGAATTCCTTGAGTCATAACAGCAAATTCCTGTTGGCTATCTATTTTACATATGATAGTATATGTTTCCACGTTACTCTCTGCATACATCCCACTCTCTCCTTCCTCCCCATCAGTTGTGTTCATAAGTCTGTTTCAATGTCTATCTCCATTGCTGCTCTGCAAATAAGTTCACTAGCACCATCTTTCTAGATTTCATATATATGTGTTAGTATAAAATATTTATTTTCCTCTTTCTGACTTACTTCACTCGGTATAACAGGCTCTATGTTCATCCACCTCATTAGAACTGACTCAAATGCTTTTTTTAATGGCTAATATTCCATTGCACATTTGTACCACAGCTTCTTTACCCATTCATCTGTCAGTGGATATCTAGGTGGCTTCTACGTCCTAGCTATTGTAAACAGAGCTGCAATGAACATTGGGGTACATGTGCCTTTTTCAACAGAGCTGTCAAATTTTTGTTTATGGGACTTTGCTTCACACCAAGGCATCTGCTTAGAAGAGACAGATGTTATATCACTATATCACTTCCTTAGGAGTCAGAATCACTGCAGTTAATCAGGGTGTCAGATGTTTTAGGGTTTTTTCCCCTGCTGTCCATCCATTCATCCAATCATTCAGTACCTTATTCATTGAGCACCTACCATATATCTGACACATGGCAGGTAGCGTCCTAGTATAGACCAAGGACTCAGTAACTGACAGCTCCTTTCCTCCCTTCCCTTGGAAAATTCTCCCTGTAGGTGAAATGACACTTCTACCACAAGGCATTCAGTTCTGGATGCCAGGGACAGCTGTCCATCTGTGAAATTGGCTGCCTCTGAACATAGGGCCCCCTCTGAATGTTCAACCTCCAAGGCCACTCTGGCCTCTTATATCTTTGATTGAAAATGGCAGTGACCCTGACAGTTTCATGTTCCCTGTACAGACAAGAAATCTAGGCTTCATTGTTAATAAACTAACAGGGTTTCTGGGTAGCTCTCTAGGGAAGTCTGGTCTAGTCTCACAGGTGCCAGAGCCATTCTTATCTTGTCTGTAGTCTCACTGACTAGTTAACTGAAATCTGTCCGATCTTGTCCTAATTTTGTGAGATGCAATGGGCCAGTTTCCTTCTGTAGCCTCCCTATGGGAAGCATGACCCTGTTTAGACTAGAATGTCCTAAGCAGGGAGGACATCTAGGTGTTCCCAGAGAGACACCCAATGGTCAAGTGACCAGGGTAGCCCCACTCTCCAAGCACGGAAACTTCTGGACAGCCATTCCATCAAGTTGGGGCTGCACCACTCCCAAGAACTCCATTCACAGCACAGGGAGAACCAGGCTTATAGGCTACAGGGTGAATAGTACCCCAGGGGTTTGGGCAGTGTGACTGCTTTGAGAACAGTACATTTTTACCTGCATCAATACTATGCTCCCCATGAGTGCAAAGAGCTATGAGGTTTCAAAGCCCACTTCTGTGCTTTCAAACGATCCTCAAAACCCTCTAGGGTCATATGGGAACACTGAGGCCCTGAGGCAGAAAGTGACTTCACTTGAGTCATAGGACTATGAAGTGCTGAAACGGGAGCCAGGGAAAGATGCTCTGCCTCTTGCCACTGTGCTCTGTCTGCAGTGTCGTGTAGCAGCTCCTTGCCTCCTCCCAGGATGCCCCCAGCCCCACAAGGCTCCTGCATCCCCGACTACCTCTTATACCCTGCTTCCTATTCCTTTTAGGTCCAGGACCCTTGTTTCCAAAGCAAATATGTGATAAGTAGTCTGGACTGATGAGAGAGGACAGAGGTGCTGTTGGTCCTCCAGGTAACACAGGTGCGTTTTCTTAGGTGCCTGATCATTAGGGCTTCTTAGGTGTCTTAAAAGGAAATGAGGAGGGAAGGTCACCCCTTTGGATCTGGTCTAGGATAGAGCCAGGCAGGCAAAAGCAGCGCTGGAGTGAAGGGGAACACTGCTGGGCCCTATATCCCACCTTGGGTCTATATCCCAGTTGCCTTCTTGTTCTCTCCTCCTATCTGTCAGATGTGCCTGACATCCAGAAATCTGAGATGCCTGGAAAAGAAGGAAAGAGGCGCAAGCAGCTATGAGCTCATCTTTGCCGGCCGGCGCCGGGCGCCCCTGCGGGACCCTTTTTCCATGGCGGGGTCCAGGCTCCTCGGGTGGTGATGACTTCAGGGCTGGAGATTCCCTACTGGCTGCCCCGGGGGATGGACACTGGCTTCTGGTGCATTCCAGCCATGCTCCCCTCAGCCCTGGAGACGTGAGAACCAGAGCTTGAGACCCTCTGTCTCCCGGCTACTCTCCAGGGGAGCCTTAGGCCCAGAATGTCCCCAGACGTCTACTTGTCACCTCCTCCTGACCCAGACCTTTCCATTCCCCACTCTTCCTGTTTCAGGGATGGAAAGTCCAGGACCAAGAGATGGGTCCCTCCTTCTTCTTTCTCTTGGCCTGGTTTCCCTTCTGCCTTCCTCCCTCCTCCATCAGGCACCCATTTGGCCCTGAACCCTTGGCCCTGCTTGCCCAGCAGACATCAGACCAGAAGGAGCCAGAGACCGGACACTGACTAATGGCTCCATGAAGGCTGTGATCTGAGAGAGGCAGTTGTGGGCAGACCTTGGATCTGCCCTTCATGTTGAGAATGGGAACTTGGCTTACCCTTCTCCTTCCCAAACCCACCATGAAACACTCCAGTCCCAGCCTTATGCAGGCATCTCTGTTGTCTAGCCTCTAGAGGGCTTTGATTCTCCCACCTCACACTGCCTTGGCAGTTCTTTCCTTTCTCCCTAACCCAGCCAGCATGTTCTAGTCTAAAGGGTTTAAGGGGCTTCCCTGGACTCTTTACTTCACTGCTGCTGCTGCTGCTCTTAAGTCACTTTAGTCGTGTCCGACTCTGTGCGACCCCATACATGGCAGCCCACCAGGCTCCCCCGTCCCTGGGATTCTCCAGGCAAGAACACTGGAGTGGGTTGCCATTTCCTTCTCCAATGCATGAAAGTGAACAGTGAAAGTGAAGTCGCTCAGTCGTGTCCGACTCTTAGCGACCCCATGGACTGCAGCCCACCAGGCTCCTCCATCCATGGGATTTTCCAGGCAAGAGTACTGGAGTGGGGTGCTATTGACTTCTCCGACTATCCACCCTCTACTAGCCCTTCCTCCACACTGCTGGTAATCTCCCCCTCGATCTAGCCTCTTGAACTTGTCTATATCTGCTTCTCCACTGTACTTGACGTTCACAACTCAGCCCACTCCACTTGGACTTAGGCTCCTCTACCCCAGTGAGTCTGTGTTTACCATGGGCACCAGTGGCTTCATAACCAAGTTCTTCTCTGACCTCTCTCCTTTAACCTCTGTGGTATCTGATTACACTGACAACCTTCCTCTTTGACTACCCTCTGAGACAAAGAATCCCCATATCCCCACATGTGGCTTAGGCCATGGAAATTTACTCCTCTCTCAAAGCAAGTGCTGGGTGCATGGTGGGGGTGGCAGTGTGAAGGTTTCAGGACCCAGTTCCTGTTTGTTCTGCCATCTTCTATGTGGCATTTCCATTTCTTGGCCCCAGATGGCTGCTCCAGATCCTGCCATCTGTGGGAAATATGATGTGACTTCAGCTCATAATTCACTGGCCAGAACATAGCACATGGCCATACCAAGATGGAGACTATGATCTCTAGCCAGGTATATTTTCCCCTTCCCATGTAAGATAGGGAGAACAGATACTGGAGGATGACCACCTGTGATGGGTCCTTGTTTATATATTTCACGGGTGGTTTTCCTCTGTCTGTCCTTTTAAATGTTGGTGCTAGCTTTTCAAGCCCACTTTCTTCTTTCTGTGTGTGTTTTCCATAGAGATCCAAAGCACCCCACAGACTCAAATATTGCCTTCCTAAAGAGCTCCCACACCTCTATCTTTAGTGCAGAAGTATCTTCTGACTCTACACCTCACAATGGGGTAATTCCTTTAGGAGGTCCCACTAACACCTTAAAATCAAACCAAACTCATGATTTTCTTCCCCAACTTTTTCTTATGGGACCCTTGCTCCTGTGTGTGCCCCGACTCCTTCCTAGACTCTATCAGTCCCCATGTAATTCAACCCCTGAACTCCCCCAAAGCCATCTCTCCTGCTCCATCTCTCTGCCTCAGTCCAGGTCTCATCACTTCTCTCCTGGTATCACAGCCGTCTGCTAGCTCTCTCTTGTATCCCATTTGAATTTGCCTCTCCAGGTCTATGGTGCAGCCAGATTCTTTCATACATGTACATCCCCTGCTTACACATCTTCACTGGCTCCCTACTGCCCACAGTGCACACCCAATGGCCTGCTACTTCTCATTCCAACCCCTCTTCTTCTTCTTGCTTTGCTTTTCCAAATGGCTCATGACCTCTGAAAACTGTACATCCTGTTTCTCAGCCTGGGTTTCCCACCCATCTCACTTTCTCCATCTCTCCAACCATGTGGCAGACACCTACTCAGTCCCCAGGACTTGGCCCAATTGTCTACCCCTCTGGGAAATTTTTATTGCCTCTTCCATGCCTTTTAGGGGCCACTGTGTCATGATTCCAGCCATGACCTCTAAGGCATAGCTGCTGTCTGTCCAAGGGCCAGCACCATAACCACCCATTTATGCATCTCTTTCTCACCTATTTGGGAAGTATTTGAGGGCAGGACCAAGACTTTCCTTCTCTCTGTCCCCAGCACCCAGCACAAGATCTAGAAAACAGCAAACATCTAGGAAGTGTTTCTTGTGTGAATGAATAATCATGTCACCTTGGCTCAAACATCATCAGTGGCTCCTCAATGACTCATAATAAAGTCAAAGGACCATCAGGCCCAACCCTGACCCCATCATCCAGACATACCTTCTCTGGTCATAGCCATATACTCTCAGGCTCCCACATCTTTTGCAATTTGCTCCTCTTATGTGGACTGACTTTCTATTTTTCTTCACTCACTGCAGTGCCACTTTCTTTGATCTACGCAACTCAGTCACACAATCTTTGCTCTGCACTCCTGCGGCTCATGCCGCCATTATGGTTCTTTATTGTGACTGTCAACAGACTGCAGTGACCAGCCGTGGTGTTAATATCCAGCCTCCCTCACTCCACCTGGAGTTCTTTCCCTCCCCTGCTGTCCCCAGCACCCACATGGCTGAAGAGAGGGTACTGGCCTGGTCTTTGGCAGCCCTGCCTCTGTGGTCACCATTGGGACTTCCCCAAGCTGGGTCAACCATAGCTCCTTATCCACCTGGCTCTGGTTCACTGGTTCAAGACCAACTACCTCATTCAATTTCATATCCCTGATATGCTTTTAAAAACAGAAACGCAGGAGAATGAGGTAGAAGTGGTATCATGGAAAATTTGGAAGCTATTGGATGCTGTTTCTCTGTGTGAAAGAAGTCACTGTGCATTAAGAGAAGGAAGCTACTACCCAAACAGCCATCGATGAGAGACAGAGATGGAGATGGAGATGGAGAGATGGAGACAGAGATGGAGATGGAAATGAGATGTAGATGAGAGAAAGATGAAAGATGGAGATGAAGATGAGAGATGGAAATGGCGATGAGAGAGCAAGACAGATACACACACAGAGAAATCTGGGGGCACCTGAAGCCCAGTTGTATTCTTGCTCTTGCCATTACTTGATTGAATTCTATGAGGCAATACTAATCTTTTTTCCTAAACTGGTTCAAGTTGCAACCAAAAGTCTTGACCCATACATATACTTGTCTGATTCTACTTATTACTGGAGTTGTCTGAGTGCAAATCTGACCGCTCCCCATCTGTCTCCCAGTCTGAAGAGGACATATCCCTCTTTGGGTGCCCCCATGATGGCAGAGACCCCACTCAGGCCTACAGCCCTAGACCAGGACTGGTCCATCTTGCTATTTCAATGACTAAATGCTCCCATACAGGGTGACTGGGCTGCTGCCTGACCAGGGCTTTCTTCTCATTTTAGGCTGTGTAAACCCATCAACAATCAGCAAATTAATAGTCTGTGAGCCAAGGTCGCTCGTGGTTTGTTTACTGCAGCCGCTGTTCCCTTACACTGAGGCGTTCTTTCCACAGGTGTTTCTTCAGCCTGGGCTTGATTTATTCCCTTTCCCTTTCCTCCCTCACCCAGGCTAATTATTGCTTTTGTTTATAACCAAGTTAAGTAAACTGACCTCCATCTTGCCCAGCAGAAGTCTCCATGCCTACACGGTCCATTAATGCTGCCGTGGTGTGGCTGGACACTGGCCAGACTGCAGGACACCAAACATCTGGATCCTGAGGAGGTTTCAAGGTTCACTGCCAGAGGGCAAGTGTCGGGGCTCAGGGAAAGGGATGCTGCAGCAGACTTTTGTTGCCAGTGACCCAAGACTTTGCCTGGCATTCACACCAAACCATTCCCCAAACAACGTGGAGAGGTCAGCCTGGGTGTACATTCTGAGCCACGGGCCAGGCCTGGGAGGAGAGCAACATGTCTCCATGGGAAGAGACCATGGAGCAGATTGGTAGAAAGGGATGGCCAAATAGTTGAACAGGGGCTGCTTTGGTGGGGGCAAGGGAAGCTCTGTGCTCTGCTTTGCTGGGCGTACTGTGATGGCTAGTGACTTGGGTCCTTTCTGCACTGGAGCTGCCTGCACTGGAATTGGAACTGCAAGGATTGAGTTCAAAGCCTCCCACTGCCCAGCTGGGGCCCAGAAATTGCAGGCTGGTTTTGGTGTATAAAGACAAGCCCCAGGCCCATTGGCAGGGTGTCCTCAGCAGGGAGGAACAGGCACACTTCTTTATCTGGCTCCCATGTGGTTTAGCACATGGGGAGCTGTCTAGGCAGGGGGCTACCAGCCAGAACTTGGCTGTCTCCCAGTCCCTTGCCTTAGGCCCTGATGTCACCAGCCTAGATGTCTGGCTGTTGGGTTTGATTGGCTCATGCTTAGAGGGAGCTGTGGGCCAGGAAGCTTAACTCCATGCACAGCCATGCCACCCAGCCATGACCACTCGCAGACATGAACCACACTGAGCCTGAGGTCCTCATATGTTCCGTGAGGATAATAATAGCATCAGCCTGGCAAGGTTGTTCTGAGGATTAATAAAGATCATGAACGGAATATATTCAGCATGCAAGAACTGGCAGACTGTAAATACCCAGCTAGTGATAGCTACTACTTACAAGTCGCTCCTCGTATTCTCTGTGACACCCGCATGTTCTGTGACCTTTGGCAAGCCAGTGTCTCTGAGTCTCAGTCTTCTTATCTATAAACTAAGAGAATTTCCATTAATTTTCCTTTTACAAGCCAAAGTTTAATTATTTGTAAAATGAGGATGATATTATTTTAAAATTTATATTAATGGGGACTGGGGGGAAGAAGAGTCTCAAATGACATATGATCAAAGTGATAAAGCTTTGAAAAGTTAAAGAGCTGTTCTAACTCGAGGGATAATAATGATAATAAGCAATAATGATAAGTGCTAATTAATGCTATGGGGAAGGGCATGGCAACCCACTTCAGTAGTCTTATATAGAGAACCACATGGACAGAAGAGCCTGGTGGGCTACTGTCCGCGGGGTCACACAGAGTTGGACAGGATTGAGTTGACTTAGCACAGTACAATTAATGCTAGTACTTTCCTCATAGGTTTCTATCTACTTGTCAAGGGTTGTTGGGGAGAATTTCCAGTGTCTGTGTTGAAGAGGAAGTCTGGCAAGTGGTCCTGAGCAGAATGGAAATTCTGCAGGGATGTGGCTGAACTGGAGACTTTCAGCCCACTCTTGGGATGTTTCCAAATTATTAAGTGTGTGGTTTGGACAAGCTCCCCACGTTGTGCTGATGCTCTTGACTCCCACCCCATTGCCCTTCTTGGGTATTCCTCACTTTAGCTCAAGGCTTTGAGGCTTGTTGTAAAGTCAGTACCCCAGGGATCCCATTCACAGCTATTCTCAGATACTCACACTTGTGAGTGATTGAGATTCCTATAAGGGAAGAGTCTGGACTAAGAAGCAGTAGACTTGGGGTTGGATAATGTGGGGAGAGCTCACGGAAGGGAAGACTATAGGCAAATACCTCTCTGGCCAATAATGCTTACATGTCTCCCTTTTGTATTACCTGAGGTTGGTTCAGTTGCTCTGTTCTCAGGGCCTAGATTCCATTATCTTGGCCTCTTTAATACCATGACCCCTTCTATCCATTGATCTGCCCCTCTTTCCAAGAAATTGTTGCATGTCTCCAGGAGTCAAGTTGAGTGTGGTAAGCTTAACTTCTTTACTTGTGCCTTGTATTGTGAGGAAAATACATGTTTCATTTTTTTGAACAAGAGTGCATTATAGTGTTAATTAAGTATCTTTGGTTAGGGTCCCCTAGAAGCAGTCCTGAGACAAGAATTTGAGTGCAAGTAGAGAAGTGATCCCAGAAAGTACTGGGAGGGCAAGAATGAGCCAGAGCAGGGGAGAATCCCAGGGTGTGCCATCAAGTAACTCTCCATGTGGGCAACTGGTGCTCAGTTCCACTGGGAACTTGGGAGATAGTCATCTCAAGCAAGGGGAAGGAAGCTGGGGTGTCTATCCACCACCTCCTCATCTTTCTTTGACTGAGGACTACTTCCAGGAGCACTAAGCCTCCAGCACCACAGGCTTGTCCTGTGTGTAGGCTAAGTACCTGTAATAAACAGTCTTCAGTTGTCAAGTGATTACTGAGGATGATGGCAGGGCACCAAAGAGCCTACCTCAGTGTGCTTCTATAAATGGGTTACAACCTCACCAAGACTCTGAGTGTACTTCAGAGCTAGAGATCACAGGGTTTGGGGACAATGCTAGCCAGAGATGGTTACTATAAGCTTCCTATTAGAAGATAATGTTCCATGGGTCTCTTCTGTACTCCTTGCCAGTACAGACCCAGGCTTGCTTTATTCTTGATGACCTTTTCAAGGTTGTTTGCATGGTTAACAGTCTATGAAGACAAAGAAAGTATCTTCCTCTGGAGCAGAGGGCAGCTTTGTTTACTATTGAGTACAACAAAGATAATGTCTTCCTCTGAGTCAAGTTTATGTATGCTTACTGTCTATTATAAAACATTCAGGCTCCCTAAACTCAGGGATCCACCCCTGTAATTCAGCCTATGATATATGCAAGTATCAAAAGGCCCTTGTTGCCTCACCCTGTAGGGATGATGACTCCCTACACTGGTTCAAATGCTGGTGATCTGGATATTACCATTATGTCAGTAGGAAACTGTCCTTTGTCTCTGAGCCAGGAATCCTGTATCCTTTGCCAGCATCTCTGAAGCAGTGTCAGGCAAACTTGCTAGCTTGCAAGTAGGGTAAAACATCTCCGTTCCTTCTACAGTTCTTGAACCTCTCCCACCTTTGCCCCAGATCAAGTGCCTAGTCATGGTGTAAGTGATGAAAAGAGAGCTTAAAATCGAACAGTAAGTCAAACAAATGGAAAGTAAGAAATCATCACATGTTCTGATGGCTTGAGCATAGTACCTGGCTAGGGGCTCTGAGGGAGGGGGCTGGGGGAAGGAAGAAGAGCTGGAGCAAACGGGGAAGTGGGAGTAAACCCAGAATGTCCATGCAGGCCTGGGAGAGGTGCAGGTCAGGCCCAACACAGAGTCAGGAGTGAGTGAGGAATGCAGACTGGGCTGGGGGGCCCTGGGAAAACCTTAAACCCTTTCCCTCCCAGCACCTGTTTCTCCCACACTTTACCCTTACCTTCTCTGGGACCCGCTGTCCTGACCCCTTCATCTCCTTCCACTCACAGTGCCTAGAGTGCCTTGGAAAACCCCCCCACAGAATCCATGGCACTTTTTGAGGCACGTAGTTGTGTGGCCTGGGAGCTGGGGTGGGAGCTGAGCCCAGAGTCCACAAGCGCCCCCACCCACTTTTCCTGTGGCAGCCAAAGACCACCAGGAACATCCACTGAGTAGAAGATTTATGGTCCAGCCAGGAGGAGTATCCTTGTGAAGATACCTACACAGTCGTTTCAATGGGAGAATTTACAAGCATCTTCCTTCTCTTGCTACCGAGTGGAAAAATACACTGGGCCCAGAGCTGAGAGTTCCTTGCCAAGGCCTGTGACTCATCCCCAAGTCATAAATAACGGGTCCCTCATGACAAAGCAGAGAAGAGAGCTGGGCCCAGGGCCACATATTTATTAGAAAAGAGAGTAGAACCATTATTTGGGGGGCTTGGCTTCCGGAAAACTCAAACCACGTCATGTTAGAAAAGGTCAGGAGGCGCTTCCACAGGGATGCAGACCTGACATTTTTTCTCATATTCTCAACCTTTCATCTGGAGCAGAGACCACCCCCTCCCTGCTGACCCAATGCATCCACCAGAGGCATCCCTGGCCACCTAGTTCCCTGGACCAAGATGAGGCCTTGCTATGTCCCAGGCCCTGCTGGGATCCCCCTCCACCTCCTGATGCTGCTGATAGCCACGAAGGGAAGCAGAGAAGTGAACCCCAGTGGCCACCACACTGCGAGCATCAGGAAACATTTACTGCCTAGAAGGATGACCTCTGGTAAGTTACAGTCCCTCCTGGGGCCTCCATTTCGCAAGGCTTCAAGGACTGCTGTCAGAATGAGGTGAGGGAGTGGGTACAGGCCCTGTGCAGGCCCCAGGTCTGGCCACCCTCGAGAGAGGCAGAGACCAGGGGCAGAAGGAGAGAGAAAGACAGACTCAGTCCTCTCTGATCACTCTGTCTCGGGCTCTCTCCCCTTCTCTGTACCTCTCTCTGTCTCTGTGTATAGGACTCAGAATCCAAAGGATAATGAATGCAGACAGGGAGGAGCAATAAATCATTTATGAATTGCCGACAGAACCTTTTATGCTTGAAGGAAACATGGCTGTGTGTGATTCAGGGAAAGCTGAACTTGGCATCTTCTCCTAAACCCACTCTGATGTGTTCAATGTCGCCTCCTTCGTTGCTCAGATGGGAAAACCAGGTGTGTAGGATGATATCCCGCTTTCCCCAGTCCCTGCAGCAGTGGTCCAGGCCAGTGCGTGCTCCCTCTACCCTTTCTTCCCCCCTCACTGCACCTGCTCAGGGCCCTGCCGTTCTTAACCTGATGGCACAAACTGGAGCAAGTTGCACTTACAGCCCTTCTGTGGCCTCTGGCTAAAGTCCATTCCCTGCAGCGTGGCTCCCAGCCCCCTGGGATGCAGGCCTGGGAGTGCTGGGCCATTGAGGCCTCTGGTCCTTGATCACTAGCCCAGCACCTACCCACACAGAAAGGTTCAGGGCTGGCCCCTCCTTCTGCATGCTGCTCCCTCAGAGCCACCCCTGCCAGGCAGACACCAGACTCAGCCTCATGACGCTCTGATGGCCCTTAACTTGTACTACCCATCCGTGTTCCTAGCCTGGTCATGCACTCCTCTGGGTAGCGATGGTCTTACTCACTTAATCTTCACAAATCCTGGCATATAACTGCTGCCAGGAGAAAACTCAAAGAATGAATAGTGGATGGTTGATGAGCTGAATGGAGTGATGGATCAATGCTGCCTTTATGATCACTCTTGGCCCACACAGGCATTCATGCTGAGTCTACTTCCCCACTCTGAGCTGTGCCCTACTTCCATGGGGTTCTTCTGGCCTTCAAAGCCCATGGCCTTAACTACAACTGGCCTTGAGCACAGATGACTAACAGAAGCTCTGTGTGTGGTTTGGCTGTTTGATCTCTGCTACCTCGGCTGTAAGGGAGATGCCACTCTTCTACCCGGAGCTGCGCTGGTCATTTCAGACACTGCACAAGGCCACGAGCATTTACTAATGTGGGCTTCCAGGGCTCTGCTTTTGAGATATTGAGGTTGGCAACACATTCCACCACTGGGCACTGCAATCACAGAGCATGGGATTAAAACAAAACAGAATCCTGACGGTCAGATCTGGGAAGCCTTGTAGGAATCTTTCTGGACCACCCAACACCTTCATCATCCAGATGAGGCCCTTGGAGCCAAGGGTTTGGCCCACAGGCCACAGTGCTGTTGGGAAAGGCAGCCCCGCAAGCCCAGGGCTCACCGGCGAACTCTGTGGCTTGGGTGGTTGTCTAGTCATCACATCTTGTTGCCTTCTTCCTCATGTCCCAGGAGCCCTGGGCTGGTCTGGATCCCTCTCATGCAGCAGATGCCCCCAAGTCCTCCTAGACTCACACCCCAATCCCTGTTTCTTTTCTGCCTCCTTTCAAGTGCTTGGTACTCAGGGTCTGGGGTGGGGGTTGAGCGGGGGTACTATAAGACCTCAACCCTGAAGACGATGGATTTGGGTCTCAACCCTGAGGCTTAGAGGCAACTTCTTGGGACTGGTTCAAAGTCATCAAGTGCCTCCTTGATCCTGTCCCAGTTTCTGGTAGGCTCAGCGAGGGCTGGAAAGAGCCTGGCGTGGATTAGTACAGACTCATCCTTCTCAGAGGGAAGAACACAATCAGCCAGAGGCTACAAGAAAAGGACTAACACAGGGCAACTCGTAGGCTGGAGTCTTGAGTCCTCAGCTCCCAAGTGTTCTTGGAATCAGGAGGGGTATTTGGGGAGGACACTCTGGAGGGGAAAACTCTGGCAAGGCTCAGGGCAGAAATGGCCTGGGAGGACAGAGGCCAGGAGGGCACCCTTTCCTCCCTGGAACCCATCAGCACTGGGCTGAGGGTGGGCAGCGGCCCACCCTCTGGAGTCCCAGGGGCAGGGAGAGGGGTTAGAAATAGCCTAGAGGGGCTGTTCAAGCTGGGATCCTGGCTGGAAGCCTCAGCCTCGCTGCCTTAGGCTCCAGAGGGACATTACCACCTACAAAGAGGCCCCCCCGCATGGTTCTCAAGGGCTAGGTCTCATCAACCCCTACTTTCTGGATGCAGAGTCTCCTGGTGAGCAGACGAAACTGGATTCACACCTTCCCTCCCTGCCCCAGTCTAGTTCAGCTGCATTTGTGGGCAGTGAGAATCTGAGGGATGCTGGCCTAATGGTGGAGTTGGAGGCAGCAGGGATGAGCTTGAGCATTACTTGGAGGAATAAGGGCAGCTGGCTCCTCTGCCCTTACACGGGAAACTTCTCAGGGAGAGAAGTCAGCCCTATTGGTTTCTTTAGCTGCGTTTCCTGCCTTGACCCACCTCCCTCTGTGTGCTAGGTAGGCACATCCAGCTCCAGAACCATTGCTATGTTCCAGGTTCTTACCCAAACTGTTTTCTCTACTCAGAGTACCCTTCCTACCCCCTTTCTAGCCCCATCTCAGCTGTCCCCACCATACCTCCTGGATAATAAGAGCCATTCACACAACAGGCATGTGGTAAGCGCTTGTTGAATGAAACACCAAGGTCAGATCCAGGGTCTTAGGGATAGAGAGATCTGAATTCACGTTCAGTTCTCTTTTGCAGACAATCTTCCGTACTGAATTTGCTTGTGATCTTGAGCAAATGTCTCCTAATCTCTGGCCTCCACTTCTTTATCTGTCAATGAGGAGGCCGAACTGGCCGAGCTGTGAGCCTCCCGGCTCTGACACAAATCCTGGGTGGCAGTGAAGCCAAGGTCCCGTCCCTGTGCTCCCCGCTGGCCTGCCTCACCCTCCCCAGCTGGGAGGAACATCCTGAGCAGCGTTAAGAATAATAAACACGGGCTGATAAACATCAATAGGCACACTCGGTGCCAAAAGGGGAAGAGGGAAGACTGTGCTTTGCTGGCTGGGCCTCTCTGGACCAAGGGAGCCACTGCCAGCTCCTTAATCATCTGGAGACAGCCGGCCGGC
This sequence comes from Tragelaphus eurycerus, assembly GCA_935064755.1. NCBI lineage: Eukaryota > Metazoa > Chordata > Mammalia > Artiodactyla > Bovidae > Tragelaphus > Tragelaphus eurycerus. The sequence goes on from CAKXYN010000016.1 coordinate 24,300,425, forward strand.
TCCCCTGGTCCCGCCCCAGGCCCAGGGCAAGTGGAGGCCAGGCCAGACTCTGGGGAGTTGGCCGTTAGGTCTTCAGCCACAGGCGGGCCCCAGATGGCCCCCGTCCCCTGTGCCAGGGCTTTCCTCTGGATGGGACTTATGTTCCTGCCCTACTTGAAACCTTCAGTGGCTCCCCACTGCCCACAAGACAGAGCCTGCCTGCCCTGGCCTGGCACGAAAGGCCCCTCAGACTCTGGCCTCAACTTGCCTCTCCAGCCCTGTGGCTCACAGCTGTGGAGTGTCTTGCTATTTTCTGGAAATGCCAAGCTCTTATTCCTCTGGGATGGTTCATAGACTGATCCCTTCAGGAGAAGGCAGAATCTTACTTTGATGTCCAGTTAAAGCACCAGGGCCCTGCTGAATTAGCAACCTTGGCTCAGAGTGCTCCATGTTCTGATTACTTGGTTCCTCTTCCCTAGATGGTGAGCTGTTGAAAGAGACCTGTTAGTGGAGGAGTAGGGTCAGCGGCTGCCTGGAGAATCCCAGGGACGGGGGAGCCTGGGGGGCTGCCATCTATGGGGTCTCACAGAGTCGGACACGACTGAAGTGACTTAGCAGCAACAGCAGCAGGGTCAGCTGCTACCTAGAGCTTGAGTCCTGGAATCAGGTGGTCTGGATTTGAAATCTGTTCTCTCACTTTGCAGTATGGCCTTGGGTAAATTACTTAGCTTGTTTGTGCCTCAGTTTCCAGTAAAATAAAGTTGATATGAAAGGCTGTTGTGAGGCTTACTTGACCTGACACATGCGGAGTGCTTAAAATAGTACCTGGAACCCAGCAATGCTCACCAAGTTGTAGACTGTATTAACCCATTCACACTATGCCCTACCAGTGCCCAGCACACAGATTTTAGGAAAGACCATAGGTATGGCTCCTGTGTTTATCCTGGTCTGTTGCAGTTATGTAAACGGTGTGTGCTGAGTGTTTAGCTGCGGTGGCCACTGGCATGGCCAAGGACAGGGCCCTCCTAAGGGGAAGGGTTGCATTTTCTCCATCAGGGCAGGGGGATCACTTCATATAGAGCCCATGCTGCTGCTACTGCTAAGTCGCTTCAGTCGTGTCCGACCCTGTGTGACCCCATAGACGGCAGCCCAACAGGCTCCCCCGTCCCTGGGATTCTCCAGGCAAGAACACTGGAGTGGGTTGCCATTTCCTTCTCCAATGCATGAAAGTAAAAAGTCAAAGTGAAGTCGCTCAGTCGTGTCCAACTCTTAGCGACCCCATGGACTGCAGCCCCCCAGGCTCCTCCGTCCATGGAATTTTCCAGGCAAGAGTACTGGAGTGGGGTGCCATTAAACTTGGGGACTTCTGGTTGCCTGGGCCTCTCCAATGGGGATGATGAACTCAGTGGTTGGTGGCTCTGGGTGCTGAGTCATGTAACACTTAGAGTCAGTGGTGACTGGGGATGGGACTGTGGCCAAGACAGGAAGTGGGCTACTGTGGTCAGGGTGGGCTGCCCCTGTGACCTATAAGACCTCAGGGGCTCCTCCCAGAGCAGGTGACCTGGCTCATTTATTAAACCGCAAGTTCAAGGGCACCACCATTCCCAGGGAGGTTCAGTTTGCCGACTTCAGCCTTCCCGCCTCCCTGGGGAAGCTGTGTCTCCCTGCTTCGGTCCAATTTTCCATGTGGGATTTCCGGAGACACCAAATGGGTCATGTGATAGGAGACGTGGTTTGGGAACTTCATACATTTCTAAAATTCCTAATCCTATTTTCAGATGACTGCTCCCCTGTGCATACCCCTCCCCAAACCTACCCTTTTATTGTGAGCAATATCCTCCTCTCTGCTGGAGAATAAGCATCATTAAAAGATTCATGAATCAGAGTTCCAGTGGGTTGAGAATCGTCCCTTAATTTGAGAAGGCCTATCTGCTAGATTATGGCTCAGGCTTGACTGAGGGGTCCTGGTGGGAAATGTACATCAAATTTGGAATGCAAATACACTGAAGGGAACCCAAACAATTTGCTTTCGCTGGGGATCATCTATGTATGGTTATTCACAACAAGGAGCTGTCCTGCCCTGTCCTTCAGGGAACTTGGGTATTATCCCACCTAAGGCTGTCTCAGGGAAAGTTCTGTCCCAGTTCCTTGTATCTGTACTGCAGCAGTGTGTGGGCACCTGTAGCTGTGGGCTTCCCATTCTGAGTAGCACAGAGCTGGGGAATGCAGGGCAGATAGCAGGAAGAAATCAACACCTGCAAAGGGTGAGTCCTGAGGGGGTGGGGCCTCACTCAGGCAAGGGGTGGGGAGCAGCCAGGGAGACTGGGCTTCTAGGAAGAGGCAGGGCCAGTGTTGTGACCTAGGGAAAGTGGGGTTAGAAAGGAAGTGGGAACCCAGGTGTATGCCCAGAGCTGCAGCAAAGACCATAACTTTGAGCAAATCAGAAAAAGATACCAGAGCACAGCCCTGAGCCAGCGTGCAGGGCTCAGTGGGCAAAGCTGGGGTGGATTTCAGCCTCGTGTGTGTGTGTGTGTGTGTGTGTGTGTGTGTGTGTGTGTGTGTGTGTGTGTGTGTATGTGTGTGAGAGTGTGTGTGTGAGTGTGTGTGTCCCTTCTGCTGGGGCCTTTCTACAATGAATGCCTGGCATATACAACCTTACACTGTGGCCCAGAGCTCTAGGGCAGAAGTGCTCTGAGTGAGCATGCTGGAGCTTCCAGTGTCAAGGGCTGCATCTCTTCTCTCACCGATGTCCTTCTGTTTTCCCTTCTAGGGAAGTCTCTCCTCTATGGGCCACACTTCGGGAACTGTGAGGTTGGCAGGGAGGGTAGCCTGTTGCCTGCTGTAGCCTGGGGTCTTGTTAACCAGGTTACTGAATGCAGCTAGGGTGCCCTCTTTCCCTCTGCTGAGGTGCCCTGGGGACAGCTGATTAAGCAGGCTGGCACAGTGTCTGGGTGATTTACAGCTACCCAGAAGCTTCTGCCTGGAGAGCTGGGCTGCTGCATTATTCATGGCTATGAGCTGTAAATCTGCTCCTGGCGCTGTCTCGGCTCTCCCCTGGAGGATGAAGATGAAGGGAAGGGTGGCGGGGGGAGGCGGGCTGAGGTACTCAGAGCACCAGGCCCTTCTGAAAAAGGACCTGACCTTCTCCATCTTCCTTTGGTTACTCTGGCCCAGCCACCCTCCTCTCAGCTAGCCTGGATACCTTTTACTGTAGTTGAAGCCCAGTGTTCCTGCCTGATTCTTAACAGGACTTTAAAGATTCAGGTCACCTTTCTTTAGACTAAACAGTCTGCCTAAAGTCCTGCCACTGGGCAGCAGGGGCCTCCATCACTCCAGACTAAGCTTCTGCTGGTCTTACTGCGGGCTGTGGTTACTGGCCTAGCATGCCAATACCTTTATGTGAGCAAAGGCAGGGCAAGATATAGCCTTCAACAGAAGAGGAAATATTGGTGCTGCTGCTGCTGCTGCTGCTGCTAAGTCGCTTCAGTCATGTCCGACTCTATGCGACCCCACAGACGGCAGCCCACCAGGTTCCCCTGTCCCCGGGATTCTCCAGGCAAGAACACTGGAGTGGGTTGCCATTTCCTTCTCCAGTGCATGAAAGTGAAAAGGGAAAAGGAAGTCGCTCAGTCATGTCCGACTCTTAGCGACCCCATGGACTGCAGCCTACCAGGTTCCTCCATCCGTGGGATTTTCCAGGCAAGAGTACTGGAGTGGAGTGCCATCGCCTTCTCCGAAATATTGGTGCAGCGCTCCTCAAACCTTAGCTTGCATCAGAATTACCTGAAGGGGTTGTCACAACACAGACTGCCCTGTCTCCAGTGTTTCTAATTCAGGAGGTCCCAGGTGGGGTTTGAGGATTTTCATTTCTCACATGTTCCCAGGTTATGTGATGTTGCTCTTTCAGGGATCACACGTTGAGAACCATGGTCTTAGTGTAATTTAACCTAGCTTTCCTGTGCTAATATCACCTAAGGAAGGCAGGTACCAGAAGTAAAATATGTGATTATTAAATTCACTAATTCAATAAATATTTTTTGATACCTACTAAAAACAGATATGAAGGGTCAGACACTGCCCTCCATACCAGTTCATACAGGAAGAAAAGAAAATGTGAACAGGCTCTAGGCATTTGTTGAGAGTTGAATCAAGCAGTTTAACAAATTCAGCCCCTGTAGGGGGCCTATGGGAGAAGGCAATGGCACCCCAATCCAGTACTCTTGCCTGGAAAATCCCATGGATGGAGGAGCCTGGTAGGCTGCAGTCCATGAGGTTGCTAAGAGTCAAACACGACTGAGTGACTTCACTTTCACTTTTCACTTTCATTCGTTGGAGAAGGAAATGGCAACCCACTCCAGTGTTCTTGCCTGGAGAATTCCAGGGACGGGGGAGCCTGGTGGGCTGCCATCTATGGGGTCGCACAGAGTCGAACATGACTGAAGTGATTTAGCAGCAGCAGCAGCAGCAGCAGCAGCAGCAGGGGGCCTATAAGCACTTTGCTCCTGGGTCTTGTTGCTGCTGCTGCTAAGTCGCTTCAGTCGTGTCTGACTCTGTGCAACCCCATAGACCGCAGCCCGCCAGGCTCCCCCGTCCCTGGGATTCTCCAGGCAAGAACACTGGAGTGGGTTGCCATTTCCTTCTCCAATGCAAGAAAGTGAAAAGTGAAAGTGAAGTCTCTCAGTCGTGTCTGACTCTTAGCGACCCCATGCACTGCAGCCTACCAGGCTCCTCCACCCATGAGATTTTCCAGGCAAGAGTACTGGAGTGGGGTGCCATTGCCTTTTCCGCCTGGCTCTTGACTGTGATCTAAATACATGGAGAAGACGTATTTGTATGGTGCTTGCTCTTCTGTAGCTGACTTGAGAAATATTTCAAGATGTATGTGATGGGCTGGGAGTTGGTAAGTTTGAAGGTACCACTGTCCTAAAAAGAAGAGATCCTTGAAGATTGGGGAATTGGGAGGATTTCATGGAGGAGATGAGACTTGAAAGGTGGATTTGGGAAGGAGGCGGACCGGTAAACATGGCTATCCAAGCTAGACTGACAATCTTCAAAAGTTAAAGACAACATGACTATCCACTTGCTTTCTGAGCTTTAGACTGAAAACTTTTTCCTCTGACCTTATTGATCCTAGATCCTTAGTTTTTATATAATTTCTCATTTTTTAATAAGTAAACTTGGGAAGCTTATTTATTTGTTTTTTTTTTTTTATTCATTTATTTGTCTATACCAGTTGTGGCATGTGGGATCTAGTTCTCTGATGAGGGACTGAACATAGGCCCTCTGCTTTGAGAGCACAGAGTCTTAGCTACTGGACTACCAGAGAAGTCCCTCTCATATGCATGTTTTTTCCCTAGGGACTTGCAGACAGCAAACATGCTGTCTCAAATACTTAATTATAAATATAAACAGAGAGTAAAGAGTAAAGGAGATTGTCTGGGTAGTGTTTGAGCCTGGCCAGAGGGTGAGGGGAAAGATAGTATTAATAGGGAATGGGATTTGTGACCGAGTAGAAGTGTGTAACCCTTATGGCAGAAAGTGAAGAGGAACTAAAAAGCCTCTTGATGAAAGTGAAAGTGGAGAGTGAAAAACATTCAGAAAACGAAGATCATGGCATCTGGTCCCATCACTTCATGGGAAATAGATGGGGAAACAGTGGAAACAGTGGCTGACTTTATTTTTCTGGGCTCCAAAATCACTATAGATGGTGACTGCAGCCATGAAATTAAAAGACGTTTACTCCTTGGAAGGAAAGTTATGACCAACCTAGATAGCATATTCAAAAGCAGAGACATTACTTTGCCAACAAAGGTCCGTCTAGTCAAGGCTATGGTTTTTCCTGTGGTTATCTATGGATGTGAGAGCTGGACTGTGAAGAAGGCTGAGCACTGAAGAATTGATGCTTTTGAACTGTGGTGTTGGAGAAGACTCTTGAGAGTCCCTTGGACTGCACGGAGATCCAACCAGTCCATTCTGAAGGAGATCAGCCCTGGGATTTCTTTGGAAGGAATGATGCTAAAGCTGAAACTCCATTACTTTGGCCACCTCATGCGAAGAGTTGACTCATTGGAAAAGACTCTGATGCTGGGAGGGATTGGGGACAGAAGGAGAAGGGGGATGACAGAGGATGAGATGGCTGGATGGCATCACTGACTCGATGGACCTGAGTCTGGGTGAACTCCGGGAGTTGGTGATGGACAGGGAGGCCTGAGGTGCTGCGATTCATGGGGTCGCAGAGTGTCGGACACGACTGAGCAACTGATCTGATCTGATCTGAGAAGTATGTTGCAAGGTAATGCCTGGCTGGGAAAGGGAAGTTGCATGGGGTAAGGAGCAGATTATTTGGATGCTGTAGAAGGTAGTCCTACTGAGACCCCTCACAACTGTACTCACCACCCTCCTCCCATCCTACTCCCCAGAAGGAAGCATTTTAGACTTTCATAGTGCTCCTTTTGGTATTTATATCCATGTTTCTAACTAAAATAATGTATGGATTTTTCTTTATCCATTAGCTTCAAACATTATTCACTTTCTATTATGACAGATACAAATATACACTCATTTATATACTCTCTTCTGTAGCCCATATACTTTTACTATTATATCTTGATTCTTAATTAAAATAATTTTCTTTTTTTTTTCTTTAAAAATTACAGCTTTATTGAGATATTATTTACATACCATACAATTCACTCAAATTATACAATTCAATAGTTCCTAGTATATTCACAGAGCTGTGCAGCCATTACTACAATCAATTTTATAATATTTTCATCCCTTGAAAAAGAAACCCTGTGGCCATTAGCAATCACCTTTCATTTATCCCTAAATCCCCCAGCCCTAATCTATTTTCTGTCTATATGGATTTGCCTATTCTAGACATTTCATTTAAATAGGATCATACAATATTTGAGCCTGTGAGATTGGCATCTTTCACTTAGCATAGTATTTTCAAGGTGCATCATGTTGTAGCATGTATCAGTTCCTTCCTATGGCTGTCTATGTTTCAGTGTATGAATGTGTGTGTGTGTGTTAGTTGCTCAGTCCTGTTCGACTCTACTGACTGTAGCCTGCCAGGCTTCTCTGTTCATAGGATTCTCCAGCGAGAATCCTGGAGTGGTTTGCTGTTTCTCTTCTCCAGAGGATCTTCCCCACCCAGGGATCAAACACTGGTCTCCTGCATTGCAGGTAGATTCTTTATCATTTGAGTTATTTATCCATGCATCAGTTAATGGACATTTGGGTTGTTCCCATCTCTCTTTTGGCTATTGTAAAAAATAATGCTTTGAATATTTATGAACCTGTTTGTGTTGATATGTTTTCATTTCTCTTGAAATGAAAGTAGAATTGCGAGGTAACATGGTAATTCTATGTTTAACCTTCTGAGAAACTGCTCTACTTTTCCAAGTGGCTACTACATTTTACATTCCTGCTAGCAATGTGTGAGAGTTTACATTTTTCTACATCCTCACCAGTGATCCAGCAATCCCACTGCTGGGCATATACACTGAGAAAACCAGAATTGAAAGAGACACGTGTACCCCAATGTTCATAGCAGCACTGTTTGCAATAGCCAGAACGTGGAAGCAACCTAGATGTCCATCAACAGATGAATGGATAAGCAAGCTGTGGTACATATACACAATGGAGTATTACTCAGCCATTAAAAAGAATACATTTGAATCAGTTCTAAGGAGGTGGATGGAACTGGAGCCTATTATACAGAGTGAAGTAAGCCAGAAACAAAAACACAAATACAGTATACTAACGCATATATATGGAATTTAGAAAGATGGTAAAAATAACCCTATTTACGAGACAGCAAAAGAGACACTGATGTATAGACCAGACTTTTAGACTCTGGGACCGGGAGAGGGTGGGATGATTGGGGAGAATAACATTGAAATATGTATAATATTATATCTGAAATGTATTAATTGTTCAAACTAAATACTGTCATGTTACAATTTGTTCATATTAGATATTTGTAATGTTTCTGATAATCAATAAAAGAGATTCTTGATAAAAAAAAAAAAAAGAGGGAGGAGCTAAGATGGCGGACGAGTAAGACGGGGAGAATACTTTCTCCTCCACAAATCCATTAAAAGAACATTTGAATGCTGAATAAACTTGATAAAACAACTTCTGAATGCCGGCAGAGGACATCAGGCACTTAGAAAGACAACTCATTGTCTTCAAAACGAGAAAACGAGACCTGCGGTAACTCCTTTTGCGGAGAACTGGCGCGGACACCAGCATTTGCTATTGGCAAGTGGGGGCTGGGCTAGGAGGAGCGGCGAGGCCTGCATTGCTTTGAGAAAGGATTTGGCCTGGCTATCTCGGGCGCTATCTGAGCGAAATAACCAGACTGTCGGTTATCTACTACATCAAAAGCCAGCCCTAACTTAAGACACCACCAGGACTACCTACAGAACAAAGGGCTGCACAGAGTTGGCCGGCTGCAGGCCGTCCCACTCCGGTGACAGGCTGCCAGGGCCGGAGGCGGGCAATTACAGCCCTAGAGAGACACTGTCTAACGGAACTGTGAGTAGGTTTCTGTGCTGACTCACGCTTCTTGGGGCTCTGGATGGTCAACATCTGCCTGAGAAAGTGCGCTGTTTGTATACCCAGAAAACTGAGCGGCGGAGAGGCGATAAGTCGCAGCAGCTGCGCTCGCTGAACATTTCATCACCTGCGCTACTCGGATCTGGGAAGGGCATAAAACGCAGACTCAACCAAGTCTGTGCTTCTGAGGATTATCTGAGTGCCTGAACCTGGCCGGTTTAGATTTGGGTGTTCATCTCCGCCCCCTCTGTAACAAGGCAGAGATCAGATATTGAAAAGACCTGTAAACCGCCTCAATAAAGAGAATTCAACAAACTACTAGAATGTAGTAAGGACACTCTAAATTTGGCAATTTTAACAAAATGAAGAGACAAAAGAATACCCAGCAGCTAAAGGAACAGGATAGATGCCCACCAAACCAAACCAAAGAGGAAGAGATAGGGAATCTACCTGATAAAGAATTCCAAATAATGATAGCAAAATTAATTCAAAATCTCGAAATCAAAATAGAATCACAGTTAAAGAGTCTGGAGACAAGGATTGAGAAGATGCAAGAAAGGTTTAACAAGGACCTAGAAGAAATAAAAAAGAGTCAACACATAATGAATAATGCAATAAATGAGATCCAAAACACCCTGGAGGCAACAAATAGTAGAATAACAGAGGCAGAAGATAGGATTAGTGAACTAGAAGATAGAATCCTAGAAATAAATGAATCAGACGAGAAAAAAGAAAAATGTATCAAAAGAAATGAGGACAATTTCAGAAACCTCCAGGATAACATCAAACGCTACAACATTCGAATCATAGGAGTTCCAGAAGAAGAAGATAAAAAGAAAGATCATGAGGAAATACTTGAGGAGATAATAGTTGAAAACTTCCCTAAAATGGAGAAGGAAATAACCACTCAAGTTCAAGAAATCCAGAGAGTCCCTAACAGGATAAACCCAAGGCGAAACACCCCAAGACACATATTAATCAAATTAACAAAGATTAAATATAAAGAACAAATATTAAAAGCAGCAAGGGAAAAACATCAAATAACTCACAAGGAAATTCCCATAAGGATAACAGCTGATCTTTCAATAGAAACTCTCCAAGCCAGGAGGGAATGGCAAGACGTAATTAAAGTGATGAAGGAAAATAACTTACAGCCTAGATTATTGTATCCAGCAAGGATCTCATTTAAATATGAAGGAGAAATCAAAAGCTTCACAGATAAGCAAAAGTTGAGAGAATTTTGCACCACTAAACCATTTCTCCAACAAAAACTAAAGGACATTCTCTAGAGCAATACAATAATAGTGGGAGACTTTAATACCCCACTCATATAATCTGGCTGTAATAGACAAAGTAAAGAGGAAAACATATTTACTTATGAGCCTCAAAAAATTCAGTTCACTCAGGAGAGTTTAAAAAAAAAAAAAAAGACTTATTTGTTCACTCTGTGGAGGTTTATTGACTATTTTGTGGGTTTGGTACCACTTTGGGTAGTAGGGAGGAAGAGGTGACAAATGTGATCCTGTCCTAAATAATATATTGTGGTAAAGATAGACTTACCAATACAAAATACCAAGATGTGCCTAAAGACGAGGACACCCAAACTGGACTTTTTGTTTCCTGAACTTTTCATTTTGAGAACAAACCTCCTAATATAAGATGAATTCACCATGATTTTTTTAAAGTGTTTTTTGTGATTAAAAACAGAAAGCCATTGGTTAAGAAATTACATATACTCCTCCCCACCATCACTCCCCTTCTTTCTTCCCATTTCCCTCCCACCCTCATTGATCCTTTCCTTTGTCCATTTTCCCCTGCAAAAAATTAAAAAAAAAAAAAAAAAAAAAGATCCAAAAAAAAAAAAAAGAAAGAAAAAGAAAATGGAGTATAGACAATTAAATGGGGAGCTAATAGTCTCTTCAACACATGGTGCTAAGATAAGTATACATTCAATGTAGAATGAAGTTGGACCTACACTTCACACCATATATATATACTGTGTGTAAAAAGGAACTCAAAATGAGTCAAAGATCTAAAATCATTTTCAGAGTTTCATTATTATGGCTATAAATTTTGCTTACTGTTGACACAAGTGGTATAGTCTGGTTACATCTCCATTGTTGTTCAACTTTTCGTTTTTCCTGGAGTTAATAATTGCCTCGGTTTTCCATCTGTTTTGTTTTCTTTGATCCTCTGCCTAAGGAATTTCACACCGTTTCATAGCTCTGTAAAATACCTCTCAATACAATTTTCCAATTAGTCAAACCTACCAGATAATTCACCACTTTCATTTCCTCCCCTTTAGAGTCTTGTCTGCTCATGCTTCGAGATCTGCTGCTCTGTCTTGACTCACATCGCTCTGTGGTTGCTGCATAGCCTCAACCTGCCTCCTCCCTGCCATTCTTGCATTCCTTTTATCCCCGTTTATGTTTATTCTTTGTTGATTTGATCTCATGTCGTGTCTTCTCTCTCTTGATTTACTTCCTTGGTTTTAACTGGGTTTTAATCTGGAGACCCTTGAGTTTCAATTCTGGAAAAATTTTGTGTGCCCCTTCTTTTCCTTTCTTCCCCTTCCTTCCTGGCTTCCCTGAGAGCTCAGTTAGTAAACAATCTGCTTTCCTCCCCCTTTCTCTCTCCCTCTCTTTATCTCTCTTTCTTTCAACTTTCTTTCTGCAATTACTTTGGTGCCATCTTCTTTCTTCACCTTGGGAACACCTAGAGGTTTGGAAACTAGAACTCCTGTATTTATTCTATAATATTTGAATATTGTCTACGTCCTTGTTATTTTGTTGTATTTATCTTTCTTAATGTTATCTTCTAATTCTTCTATTCATTTTTTTGGCTCATATACTTAATTTTCAAGAGCTATTTGTTATTGTCTGATTGTTCTTTTTTATATATTATCTTCTTATTTCTTGGATGCAATATTTTAAAATCTCCCCGAAAATATTAATTACCTATTTTGTTATCCCTTTCGCTGCTTTTCTTTTCATCTCTGTTTCTTTTGAGTTTTCGCTTTGTCTATCACGTGTGCAGTTTACTTCAGATGTCTACCAATCCTTGAGTATCCATTCATATTTTAAGGTGTGGGCTGAAAAGCAGATCAAAAGCTGGGAAAGGAGGAGGGGCTTGTAGACAGGTAGCTCAGAGTCTTGTTGTGAACTTCCAGAAAATGTGTGTATCTTTTCTTTAAGGTGATTCAGTTTCTCCACTGGAAAAAATCCTCCATGCTCCTCTCTCCATTCTCTATACAGTGTGAGGTAGAGCCTCAGTTGCATTATACAATGGCTGCTAGTGTTCTGGACCTAGGTGAGTATGGTACATTAAAGAAGGTCATTGAGTTTTTTCCCATTCTTCTCTCAGAAAGTGGGTTTTTTCCCCCTTAAATCTGGATTGGCTTTGTGACTACTTTAAACAGTAAAATGTAGTGGAAATGATGCTGTGACAGTTCTAAGGTTAGCCTTCAGAAGGCTTGGATGTGTCCACTTTTGTACTCTTAGGAGCCCTGAGATACCATGTAATAAGGCTAGCTACAAAGGTCCGTCTAGTCAAGGTTATGGTTTTTCCTGTGGTCATGTATGGATGTGAGAGCTGGACTGTGAAAAAGGCTGAGCACCGAAGAATTGATGCTTTTGAACTGTGGTGTTGGAGAAGGCTCTTGAGAGTCCCTTGGACTGCAAGGAGATCCAACCAGTCCATTCTGAAGGAGATCAGCCCTGGGACTTCTTTGGAGGGAATGATGCTAAAGCTAAAACTCCAGTACTTTGGCCACCTCATGTGAAGAGTTGACTCATTGGAAAAGACTCTGATGCTGGGAGGGATTGGGGGCAGGAGGAGAAGGGGATGACAGAGGATGAGATGGTTGGATGGCATCACTGACTCGATGAACGTGAGTCTGAGTGAACTCTAGAAGTTGGTGCTGGACAGGGAGGCCTGGTGTGCTGCGATTCATGGGGTCTCAAAGAGTCAGACACGACTGAGTGACTGAACTGAACTGAACTAATCTTGCTGGGGAGGCCACAAAGAAAGGCTACATGGAGAGGCCAAGCATAGAGAAGACAGCCCCGAAACATGGATAAAGAGAGGCCCCAACATCCCAGCAGCCCAGCTTAACCCAGCCTTCCAGCGTCACCAACCAAGGCACCAGATAGGTGAGTCAGCCATTTTGGATGTTCCAGGCCAGATGAACCCTCAGATGACCACAACACCCAGTCAGCTTCCTATGCTGTAGAAGAACTATCTATACGGACACAGTCAACCTCCAGAATTGTAAACAACAAAAGCTTGTATTGCTTACAGTTGTAAGCATTTGTAAGCTTATTGTCTTAAGATAGTACATTTTGGGGTGGTTATTATGTGACAGTGGAGAACCAAAACAGTGGGGAAAGAGAGCTTGGGGCTACACTGTATGGTTCAGTCTGAACATTTTCACTCAATGACCCATATTAGTGGACTCCTTACTCCTGCCATCTCTATACTTGGATTCAAAAGCATATATAATTTGGAGATTTAACTACTGATATGACCTCAACATTAAAATTGTAGCATTCAAGATCTCTGCTCACATATAGGTCAGGCCTAAAATTTGGCACGATCAGATCAGATCAGATCAGATCAGTCGCTCAGTCGTGTCCGACTCTTTGCGACCCCATGAACCGCAGCACGGCAGGCCTCCCTGTCCATCACCAGCTCCCGGAGGTCACCCAGACTCACACCCATCAAGTCAGTGATGCCATCCAGCCATCTCATCCTCTGTCGTCCCCTTCTCCTCCTGCCCTCAATCCCTCCCAGCATCAGAGTCTTCTCCAATGAGTCAACTCTTCGCATGAGGTGGCCAAAATACTGGAGTTTCAGCTTTAGCATCATTCCTTCTAAAGAAATTCCAGGATTGATCTCCTTCAGAATGGACTGGTTGGATCTCCTTGCAGTCAAAGGGACTCTCAAGAGTCTTCTCCAACACCACAGTTCAAAAGCATCAATTCTTTGGCACTATGATGATCTCTAAATTTTTGAGGATCCAATATCCTGACTGCAGCTAGCAAGCCTTTTTCATCAAATCAGCTTCTCTCTCTAATCTAGGGCATTTTCCTTAACAATCCTTTTCTTCATAGTCCACCTTCTTCCTTTGAGAAATTGGAATTAGAATTCCTTTTGCACAACATCTTCCTAGACTTACTCCCACTCACGACCTTCCTCCAGCAGGTGTGATATGGGCTTCTATCAGATACTCATTCTAGACTGCTAGAGGTTTTAATGGAGGCAGGGTTTGCAGTCGCTGATGTGGCTTCTATGATTTTCTTTCTAAAAGTCTTATAAAAAACTTAGAAAGAGATGAAAATATATAACATCACTGAAAACTGAAGCGGATAAACATCATATTATCAGATTATGGAAGCAATATTTATTAAACATAATACTGATAAAGTTGTATCGAAACCCAGACAAGTGGCATACTCTTGCTTCTCTTAAAATAAAGCAGAATACTTCTTTTCTCCTACTCTAGTTGCCCTAAAATATTCTGATGTGAAGTTAATTAAAAACCTAGGAAGCTGCCCCACTACTCTGTGTTGCTGCTTGTTCTGCCTTCCTACAAGCATCTCTACATTCATTTGGAGACTGAAACTATGCAAAACAACAGGGCAATATAGGGGACCTCAGTGGAGGTGCTTTGCTTTCAAGGAGGACATACATGTAGGTGAAGACAGAGATTTAACATACCTGGTAACAAGACATGCTAGGAAGCATAGTTTCAAAGTTCCAGGAAGCTAGGTAGGAGGATGAGACTTCATCTTGCAACACAGCAACCACATATTACAAGAAAGCCTGGGAAACAGACCCTGGGAGTTGGGCTGAGATCTCTTTAGTATATAGAGTCTTTGAAAGTCCTGTTGCTATTAAGCCAGAAAGGGGACTCAGCTAACTTCAAAGTAGGAGGACCAGGGGAGATCTACACAATCTGTTGGTTGTTAAAACAATTTATTTTTTAAAGAAACAAAATTTTAATATATCTTTTATTCCAGAAATGAATAAAAAAGGAAAGCAGTCAACTTGATCTATTTAAAAAAGATGAACTGCAGAACATTAGAAAGAAAAATTCATCTTGATGACTCATAAGTACATAGAGTAACTAAAATTCAGTTTTAGGAAATTGTTTGGAAACTGCATAAGTTGTAAAGAAATGTGGCTTCTCAGTTCAGTTCAGTTAATGTGGCTTCTACGAACAGCTGAAGACAATCATAAGAAGAGAGAAGATCAAGAGGAAATAAGATGAGATGAACAAATGACAAATTAAGATGAAAAGAGAACCATGTAAGATGTAGGAGTGTGTCAAGTTATCTATTGCTCAAATAAAATCACACCATTTTGTTTGCTCACAATTCTGTGGGAAGAAATTAAGGCAGGGTCAGCTAGACAATTCTTCCCCATGTGATGTGGAGTCCGCTTCATGAGGTGGTAGCATTCAGATGGGAAGTAGGCTAGAGCTGAATGTTCAAGGTGGCTTCATTTCATACATCTGGCACCTGATGACTGGATAACTGTGGGACCATTTGCTCTCTCATGTGACTTGAGTTTCATCTTATGGCAGCTGGCTTGTCAAACTGGAAAAGTGGAAGCTGTCAATCCTCTTTAGAATGAAAACTGGAAATCTTATAATAGCACTCCTGCTGCATTCTATTGGTTATGTCAAGTCACAAGACATCCCACTCCTTGATTCAGTTTCAGTTCAGTCGCTCAGTCATGTCCAACTCTTTGTGACCCCATGAACAGCAAGCAGCACACCAGGCCTCCCTGTCCATCACCAACTCCTGGAGTTTACTCAAACCCATGTCCATTGCATCAGTGATGCCATCCAACCGTCTCATCCTCTGTCATCCCCTTTTCCTCCTGCCTTCAGTCTTTCCCAACATAAGGGTCTTTTCAAATGAGTCAGCTCTTTGCATCAGATGGCCAAATATTGGAGTTTCAGCTTCAACATCAGTCCTTCCAATGAACACCCAGGACTGATTTCCTTTAGGATGGACTGGTTGGATCTCCTTGCAGTTCAAGGGACTCTCAAGAATCTTCTCTAACACCACCATTCAAAAGCATCAAATCTTTGGTGCTCAGCTTTCCTTATAGTCCAACTCTCACATCCATACAAGACCACTAGAAAAACCATAGCCTTGACTAGACGGACCTTTGTTGACAAAGTAGTCTCTGCTTTTTAATACGCTCTCTAGGTTGGTCATAACTTTCCTTCCAAGGAGTAAGCGTCTTTTAATTTCATGGCTGCAGTCACCGTCTGCAGTGAATTTCGAGCCCCCAAAATAAAGTCAGCCACTGTTTCCACTGTTTCCCCATCTATTTGCCATGAAGTGATGTGACTGGATGCCATGATCTTAGTTTTCTGAATGTTGAGCTTTAAGCCAACTTTTTCACTCTCCTGTTTCACTTTCATCAAGAGGCTCTTTAGTTCTTCTTCACTTTCTGCCATCAGGGTGGTGTCATCTGCATATCTGAGGTTATTGATATTTCTCTGGCACTCTTGATTCCAGCTTGTGCTTCATCCAGCCCAGAGTTTCTCATGATGTACTCTGCATATAAGTTAAGTAAGCAGGGTGACAATATCAGCCTTGACGTATTCCTTTTCCTATTTGGAAGCAGTCTGTTGTTCCATGTCCAGTTCTAACTGTTGCTTTCTGACCTGCATACAGGTTTCTCAAGAGGCAGGTCAGGTGGTCTGGCATTCCCATCTCTTTCAGAATTTTCCACAGTTTATTGTGATCCACACAGTCAAAGGCTTTGGCATAATCAGTAAAGCAGAAATAGATGTTTTTCTGGAACTCTCTTGCTTTTTCGATAGTCCAGTGGATGTTGGCAACTTGATCTCTGGTTCCTCTGCCTTTTCTAAAACCAGCTTGAACATCTGGAAGTTCATGGTTCACATATTGCTGAAGCCTGGCTTGGAGAATTTTGAGCATTACTTTACTAGCATGTGAGATGAGTGCAATTGTGCGGTAGTTTGAGCATTCTTTGGCATTGCCTTTCTTTGGGATTGGAATGAACACTGACCTTTTCCAGTCCTGTGGCCACTGCTGAGTTTTCCAAATTTGCTGGCATATTGAGTGCAGCACTTTCACAGCATCACCTTTCAGGATTGGAAATAGCTCAACTGGAGTTCCATCACCTCCACTAGCTTTGTTCTTAGTGATACTTCCTGAGACCCACTTGACTTCACACTCCAGGATGTCTGGCTCTAGGTGAGTGATCACATCATCGTGATTGTCTGGGTTGTGAAGCTCTTTTTTGTACAGTTCTTCTGTGTATTCTTGCCACCTTTTCTTAATATCATCTGCTATTGTCGTCCAACAACACAAGAGAAGACTGTACATATGGACATCACCAGATGGTCAACACCAAAATCAGATTGATTATATCCTTTGCAGCCGCCAAATATGGAGAAGCTCTATACAGTCAGCAAAAACAAGACCGGCAGCTGACTGTGACTCAGATCATGAACTCCTTCTTGCCAAATTCAGACTTAAATTGAAGAAAGTAGGGAAAACCACTAGACTGTTCAGGTATGACCTAAATCAAATCCCTAATGATTATACAGTGGAAGTGAGAAATAGATTTAAGGGACTAGATCTGATAGACAGAGTGCCTGATGAACTATGGATGGAAGTTTGTGACATTGTACAGGACAAAGGGATCAAGACCATCCCCAAGAAAAAGAAATGCAAAAAGAAAAATGGCTGTCTGGAGAGGCCTTACAAATGGCTGTGAAAAGAAGAGAAGTGAAAAACAAAGAAGAAAAGGAGAGTTATAAGCATCTGTATGCAGAGTTCCAAAGAATAGCAAGGAGAGATAAGAAAGCCTTCTTCAGTGATCAATGAAAGAAATTGAGGAAAATGATAGAATAGGAAAGACTAGAGATCTCTTAAAAAAAAATTAGAGATACCAAGGGAAAATTTCACCCCTTGATGGGAGGGGATAATTGTGCAAACAGGTTCAGGAGGAATTGTTGACATCTATCTTTGCAGTCAACACTCCCATGAATTGCAAGTTCAAAGAAAGGATGAGAACAAAATGTAAATATACATATATGGTTTATATAAATATATTGTATAAATATAAATTTACATGCATATAAATTATATATATATATATATTTAAATATTTATGTAGAGAAGACTCTTGAGAGTCCCTTGGACTGAAAGGAGATCGAACCGGTCAATCCTAAAGGAAATCAGCCCTCAATATTCATTGGAAGGACTGATGCTGAAGCTGAAACTCCAATACTTTGGCCACCTGATGTGAAGAACTGACTCAGTGGAAGAGACCTTGATGCTGGGAAAGATTGAAGGTAGGAGAAGGGGATAACAGAGGATGAGATGGTTGGATGGCATCACTAACTCAATGGACATGAGTTTGAGCAAGCTCCGGGAATTGGTGATGGACAGGAAGCCTGGTGTGTTGCCATCCATGGGGTTGCAAACAGTCAGACACGACTGAGCGACTGAACTGAACTGATAAATATATATATATATCAGTTATATATCAGATATATATATATATATATATTATATTATATATATATATATATATAGCTTCTCTGGTGGCTCAGACATCTGGTAAGGAATCTGCCTGCAATGTGGGAGACCCAGATTCTATCCCTGGGTCGGGAAGATCCCCTGGGGAAGGGAATGGCTACCCACTTCTTGGAGAATTCCATGGGCAGAGGAGAGACTAGCAGGCTTACAGTCCATGGTATGGCAGAGCTAGACATAACTGAATGACTAACACTTCAATTTCACACACATACACACACACACACATATATATTTATACCCACGCTAAGGCAGGTGAGGAGCAGCACTGCCACTATGGAAAACTGTAATAGTGACGTGGAAAAGAAACTTGAGCGTTTCTCCCCAAAATATGAATGGGTATAGAGATGAAAATGATGACCGAGAAGAGGGAGGACAGAGAAGCAAGGTCCTAGTGGAACTTCCTTTCTCTGCTTGTGAAATTTCTCATGTTAGGTGTCTTTAGTGTCTGACACATAGAATCAGAAAAGGCCAGAATCCCATTTTCTCAGGCCGCTCACTAGGGTACCAGCATGTGACCTGTGCCAGCCAGTCAGGCACAGGCAGATGGAACTTTGACAAGGGGGCTTGTAGCACGATGATGAAAGGATTGAGGAGATGTCATTCTGAGGGTGGCAGTACTGGTCCAGAACAGTGGAAGCCACGGCACAAACTGCAGTGTCCGGGGTCCAGTACTCGAGCGGTAATGCTGTGAGCGGCCCCCAGGGTTCAGTGGTGACATCGCTGGAGTCCTCAGTGGTTGATATTTTGGTTAGATTCTCAATATCTGTTTAATAAATTAATTCATGACTAAAGCAGCAAGAGTTAGTATGGGTGCTTGCAATTAAGATCTTAGACTTGCACAGGATAGGAACAAAGAGCAATAGGTGTTGTGGCGGGAGGTAAACTGGAATAACTGGAGGAGGCAATGATCAATCAAAACAAAAAAAAGGGGTTTTTTTGATGTCTTAGAAGCCAAAAGGGAAACCAAGTATGTGTCCATAAGTGTTTTACTATATTTTAGGCATGATACTAAAAAGAGATTTCATCTAGACATATCATGGAAGTAATTATATTTAATAAGAAAAAGATATTATTCAAGAATCAAAAACTTAAAAACAACATTATCCACAAGTTAGGATGACTTCAGATTTCCCATCTGCAACATTGACTGCCAAAAGAAAGCATGGAAATGTTTCCATTTTTCAGTTTTGTGGGTAAGAGTGTATGATCCACATTCTTCCTTTAAAAAGAATTATTTGAAGATGTTTAGCCCAGAACAGAGTGAGTGATTCTCATACTTCATTCTTCTTTCTGAAGGTTGTTTTAGCTGTTCTAGGGCCTATGTCTTTCACACAAACTTTAGAATAAGCTTGTTTATGTCTACAAAAAATCTTGCTGGGATTTCGGTAGTAATTGCATTAAATCTAAAAATCATCTTGAATAGAGCTGACATCTTTACTGTGTTGAATCATTCAATTCATGAATACAGTATGTCTTTGAATTGATTTAGATTTTCCTTTTTTAAATGTAATTTTAATTTTTTAACACCAACAATATTTTGTATGCTGTACAGCTGTTTAACAATGTTGTGATAGTTGCAGGTGAACAGTGAAGGGGCTCAGCCATACGGAAACGTGTATCTATTCTCCCCCAAACTCCCTCCCATCCAGGCTGCCACATAGTGTTGAGCAGAGTTCCATGTGCTATAACAATACTCCGTTTTAAATACAGAAGTGTGCACATGACCTTCCAAAAGTCCTTAACTATCCCTCTCCACACCTGCCAGCACCATGAGTTTGTTTTCTCAGTCTGTGAGTCTCTTTCTGTTTTGTAAGTTCATTTGTATAGTTTCCTTTAGATCCCACATATAAGGGAAGTCATGTGATATTTCCCCTTCTCTGTCTGACTTACTTCTCTCAGTATGACACTCTCTAGGTCCATCCAGGTTGCTGCAGATGGTCTTGGCTATTGGAAGCAGGGCTGCACTGAACTTCAAGGTGTGTGTATCTTTTCTGGCCATGTTTTTCTCAGATTCTTTACCACTGAGGCAGCAGGTAAGCCCCTGGTAAATGCATACCTAAGTATTTAACTTTATTTGGAATCCTTGTAAATGCTATTATGCTTTTAATTTCAGTTCCCATAGGTTCATTATTAGTACATATATAAGCAATTGATTTTTTGTGTGTGTTGAATTTGTATCCAACAAAAACAGAGAGAAAAACAGAGAGAAAGTAAGAACAGTAAGAAAAAATATATCTTACTCCTGGATATATGCCCAGGAGTAAGACTGCAGAATCATATGGTAGCTCTATTTTTAGGTTTTTAAGGAACCTCCATACCATTCTCCATAGTGGGTGTAACAATTTGCGTTCCCACCAATAGTGCACCACCTTCTCTGCACACTGTCTTCAGCATTTTTTCTTTGTGGATTTTTTGATGATGGCCATTCTGGTTGGTGTGAGGCTATTTTCTTTGATTTAGTTCATCAACATTTTGTAATATTTAGCATATAGATCCTGTACATGTTTTGGTAAATGTATGCCTCTGGGCTCAGTCACTCAGTCATGTCTGACTCTCTGCAACTCCTGTAGCCTACCAAACTCCTCTGTCCATGGGATTTTTCAGGCAAGAATAGAATGGGTTGCCATTTCCTACTCCAGAGGATATTCCTGACCCAGGGTTTGAACCTGCGTCTCCTGTACCTCCTGAACTGACAGGTGGATTCTTTACCACTGTGCCACCCGGGAAGCCCTGGTAAATGTATGTGCTGTGCTGTGCTCAGTTGCTTCAGTCGTTTCTGACTCTTTGCGACCCTATGGACTGTAGTTGGCCAGGCTCCTCTGTCCATGGGGTTCTCCAGGCAAGAATACTGGAGTGGGTGCCAGGCCCTCCTCCAGGGGATCTTCCCACTCAGGGATCAAACCCATATCTCCTGCATTGCAGGCGGATTCTTTACCACGGAGCCAGTGGGTAAACCCTTGGTAAATGCATACCTAAGTATTTAACTTTATTTGGAATCATTGTAAATGCTACCATGCTTTTAATTTCAGTTCCCATAGATTCATTATTAGTACATAGATAAGCAATTGATTTTTTGTGTGTTGGATTTGTATTCAGAAACATTACTTAACTCATATATTATCTTTTTTTGGTAGATTCCATGTAATTTTCTATATGGACAATCATATCATCTTCAAATAAAGACAATTTTATTTCTAAACTATATGCCTTATGTTCCTTTATTTTGCCTTATTGCAGGGGCCAGGACTTCTAGCACCACACTGAACAAAAGCAGTGAGTGCAGACGTACTTGACTTGTTTCTGATCCTAGGCAAAAGCATTCAGTCTTTCACCATTAAGTACATTAGCTGTAGTTTTTTTTCTTTTTCTTTTTTTTTTTTGTAGATGCTCTTTATCAATTTGAGATAATTCCCTTCTATTCCTAACTTACTGAGTTTTAATAATGAATGAGTGTTGGGCTTTGACAAATACTTTATCACGGACTTAAGTATAAAACAAACTATAAAACATTTAGAAAAAGTAGAAGATCTTGGGATTTGGGTCTAGACGAAGGGTTCTTAAATTTGACGTGAAACCATTCTCTATACCAGAAAGCCACAATAAATTGGACTTCATCAAAATTAAAAGCTTTTTATCCATGGGAGCTATTTGAAGGGAATAAGAGGAGCCATAAAGAGAAAATATTTGCAAATCACATCTTTGACAATGATTAGCACCGAGAATCAGAGAAGGCAATGGCACCCCACTCCAGTACTCTTGCTTGGAAAATCCCATGGACAGAGGAGCCCGGTGGGCTGCAATCCATGGAGTCATGAAGAGTCGGACACAACTGAGCGACTTCACTTTCACTTTTCACTTTGATGCATTGGAGAAGGAAATGGCAACCCACTCCAGTGTTCTTGCCTGGAGAATCCCAGGGACGGGGGAGCCTGGTGGGCTGCCGTCTATGGGGTCGCAGAGAGTCGAACATGACTGAAGTGACTTAGCATAGCACCGAGAATATTTAAAAGTCACTCAAAACTCAATAGTAAAAAAAATCCAATTAGAAAAAGACACGTACAGGTATTTTGTGATAAGCAGAACATACAGATAGCAAATAAGCTCATGAAAAGATGTTCAACATATATATTCATAATACCCCCAACTGGAAATAATGCAGATATCTTTCAGAGAGTGAATGGTGACACCAGTTGTGGTGCACCCTTACTGCGGAATACACTCAGCAAAACAGAAACAAAAACAGCTATTGATGCACGCAACAACTTGGATGAATTGCCAGGGGATTACGGTGAAACTGTTAAAGCCAATCTCAAAAGATCACATACTGTATATAAGTTTATTTCAATGGAGTATAGAGAAAGGAGA
The DNA here is from genome assembly GCA_935064755.1 of Tragelaphus eurycerus. Lineage (NCBI taxonomy): Eukaryota > Metazoa > Chordata > Mammalia > Artiodactyla > Bovidae > Tragelaphus > Tragelaphus eurycerus. The sequence goes on from CAKXYN010000016.1 coordinate 24,322,927, forward strand.
ACAAATGAGAAATGAGAAAAGTATAGGAATGGAGCACAAATGAGTGATTTTCAGGAGTCAGGGATGGGATGTGAGGGTTGGTAAGGGGGCAGAGGCTATTGTGGCTGTCAAAGAGCAACACAAGGGATCCTTGTGGTGGTGGAACTGTCCTGCGTCTTGACTGTGCTAGTGGTTACAAGAACATGATAAAATTCCTCACAGTTAAAACACATAGACATGCACACACACAAATACAAGCAGACCTGGGAAAATCTGAATAAGATGGGTAAATTGGATTAATATTAATATCCTGGCTGTGGTTATACTTTTGCAAGCTATAACTTTATGGGAAACTGGGTAAAGGATACATGAGGTCTCTTTGTGACTTATGACTGCATGTGAATCTATAATTATCTCAGAACAAATAGTGTAATGAAAAAATAAGACATTTTCCTTCAAGTCAGAATGAGCACAAATATGCTAACAATTACCATTATTAGTTGACATTGTTCTCAAAGTTTGAGCTAATGCAATTGTTTAAGAAACTGAAAGAAGAAACTAAGAAGTAGAAAATGAAATTATCTTAATTTCATATAATAATATTTTTTCTTTCTTGAAAATCCTAGGGAAGCTATAGAAGAGAATTTATAGGGGAACCAGCTACAAGATGAATTCAGTTAACAAAATCAAGAGCTTTCTAATAAAATAGCAATAGCTAATTATGAAGGACAAAAATTTCCCTGGCATGAACTCTTGAAAGCTGTGCAGAACCCATAGGAATGAAACTCTGAAACGGTACTGAAATTCACAAAAGAAGACTTGAATAAATGGAAGGACATGCTTCTTGTTGAGAAGATCCAATATGTAAAAATGTTGTTTCACCACATATTAATTTATACTTTTAATAAAATTCTGATAAACATTCTCATAGTAGTTTTTCAGAACTTTAAGAGAATGCAAAGTTCAGCTGGAAAAATGAATAGGCAAGAATGCTTCATTATTAAATGAAAACATTAGCATTCAGCTCAAAAATCTCAAAAAAGAACAAAACACACCAAATGAAATAGGAGGGAAAAGTTATAAAGAAAAGATGAATTAGAAAAAGAAAAATAGAATTGATAAATATATTCAATAACACTTTCTATGAAAAATGTAATACAATAAACAAGTTCTCCCTTATATTGTTCATCATAATAAATCATGGAAGAAATAAAGTGAAACAAAAATCTGTAATTCTTTTCTTATGTTAGGAATAAGATAGGTATATATATTTCTTCCTATTAATTTGTTCAATTGAGCTCTCTTTCTGTACCAGGTTGTTTAAATTACTCTAAGCTTTGTAAGATATTTAGTCAGTATAGTAGTTAAACTTTTAAGCCCTGAAATAATGAGTTTTGGGTTCAAATAAAACTCCTGACGTTTATAATAGTGCCTCTGTGTTACTGGCAAACTTTTTAAACATCTCTAAGTTGCAGGTAATTGTACTTTCAGTTTTGAGGAGGAGAAAATAGAATCCATAGCGCATGTGAAACACTTAATTCAGTACAATGTAAGCACTCAATAGATGTAAAGGTTTTAGTATGTGAACACACACACACACACACACACACACACACACACACACACAGGCAATATCCCAAGATTTTCCTGGCTTTTATTAAGCATTCCACCTCAATTTTAGGATTGTATCGTTAAATTCTGAAAACAACACCATTGGGATTGAATTGAATTTATAGATTTATTTAAGGCAGTTGGACATTTTTACAACATGCATCTTCTTACCCATGAACATGCCTCTATTTTTACCAAATTTCCTTTTTATATCATCACATAAAATATATTCTACATTTCTTCAATATTTGTACATAACTAGCATTAATCCTCTAGGTTTGTTCTAGTCTTTCATTGATACCGTTGTTGTTGTTCAGTCACTCAGTCATGTCTGACTCTTTGTACACCAGGCTTCCCTGTCCTTCTCTACCTCCTGGAGTTTGCTCAGACTCATGTCCATTGAATCGGTGATGCCATCCAAACATCTCATCCAATATTGAGCCCTTCTCCTACTACCTTCAATCTTTCCCAGCATCAGGGTCTTTTCAATAAGTCGGCTCTTCTTATCAGGTGGCCAAAGTATCAGAGCTTCAACTTCAGCATCAGTCCTTCCAGTGAATATTCAGGGTTGCTTGCCTTTAGGATTATCTGGTTTGATGCTGTCCAAGGAACTCTCAAGAGTCTTCTCCAGCACCACAGTTCAAAAGCATCAATTTTTGGCACTCAGCTTTCTTTATGGTCCAACTCTCACATCTGTATAACTGCTGCTAACTGCTAAGTCACTTCAGTCGTGTCCGACTCTGTGCGACCCCATAGACGGCAGCCCACCAGGCTCCCCCGTCCCTGGGATTCTCCAGGCAAGAACACTGGAGTGGGTTGCCATTTCCTTCTCCAATGCATGAAAGTGAAAAGTGAAAGTGAAGTCGCTCAGTCGTGTCCGACTCCTAGTGACCCCATGGACTACAGCCCACCAGGCTCCTCTGTCCATGGGATTCTCCAGGCAAGAGTACTATATAAGACTGATGGAAAAACCATAGCTTTGACTATATGGACCTTTGTCAGCAAAGTGATGTCTCTGCTTTTTAATATGCTGTCTAGGTTTGTCATAGCTCTTCTTCCAAGGAGCAAACTTCTTTTAATTTCATGGCTGCAGTCACCATCAGCAGTCACTTTGGGGCCCAAGAAAATAAAGTCACTGTTTCTATTTTCCCTCCATCTATCTTCCATGAAGTGATGGGACCAGGTGCCATGATATTAGTTTTCTGAATATTGAGTTTTAAGCCAGCTTTTTCACTTTCCTCTTTCACCTTCATCAAGAGGCTCTTTAGTTCTTCACTTTCAGACATTAGGGTGGTGTCATCTGCATATCTGAGGTTATTGATATTTATCCAGGAAATCTTGATTCCAGCTTGTGCTTCATCCAGCCCAGCACTTCACATGATGTACTCTGCATGTAAGTTAAATAAACAGGGTGACAATATACAGCCTTGATGTACTCCTTTCCCAATTTGGAACCAGTCCATTGTTCTAAGTCTGGTTCCAACTGCTGCTTCTTGTCCTGCATATAGGTTTCTCAGGAGGTAGGTAAGGTGGTCTGGTATTCCCATCTCTTGAAGAATTTTCCACAGTTTGTTGTGATCCACACAGTCAAACGCTTTAGCTTAGTCAATGAAGCAGAAGTAGACATTCTTTTTGATTCTCTTACTTTTTCTATGATCCAATGGATATTGGCAATTTGATCTATGGTTCTGGAATTTTTTCCCATTGGTTTTTCGAGCTAGCTGTTATTGATTTATAAGAAATTTATTGATTTTAGAATATTTATTCTTAATAGACAGCTATAAAAGACAACTTTTTCCTTTTCCTCTTCAGCAATTCTTTTTGGTTCTGATTCATTGCCTTTCATGAGATAGATCTATGTGTGCAAACTTGACTTGGATTCCGTTACCTGCAACCAAAAATGACTTGACTTTCTAGAAAAGGATCTTAATTAAAGAAAAATTAATTTACTCATTTGGCTGTGTCCAGGTCTTTGTTGTGGCATGTGGGCTCTTTGTAGTGGCTCATGGACTTCTCTCTAGTCGTGGCTCGTGGGCTCAGTAGTTGCAGTGTGTGGGCTTAGTTGCCCTGTGGCATGTGGAATCTTAGTTCCATGACTAGAGATTGAACCCGTGTCCCCTGAATTTCAAGGTGGATTTTTTTTTTTAATTCAACAGTAAATTTATTTTGTCTTTTCCAAATGAGACCAGTCTTTTCATGTGGATCATGTTTAAAAAATACTTTATAATTTATGTATTAAGAGCTTAAGTACATTTTAGTTTGGTCTTTAGTATGTCCCATATTCCAACTAATGATTTCTTTCTTGGGTTAGATTTAAAAAAATTAATTTATTTTGTATTGGAGTATAATTGGTTTACAGAATATTGCTGTTTTCTGTCAAACCTCAACATGAATCAGCCATAGGTATACATATATCCCCTCCCTTTTGAACCTCCGTCCCAACTCCCTCCCCATCCCACCCCTCTAGGTTGATACAGAGCCCCTGTTTGAGTTTCCTGAGCCACACAGCTCAGGAAATTCCCATTGGCTGCCTATTTTACACATGGTAATGAAAGTTTCCATGTTACTCTTTCCATACATCTCACCCTTCCCTCCTCTCTCCCCATGTCTATAACCATTGGACCACCAGGGAAGTCCCAATAATCTGAATTTTTAAAAAATCCATTTGATGTCAACTGGTATCTCCATATAGTTCCTTTTACCTATTAGAGTGAAGAGATTTCCTAGCATTGACCCATCCCTGGATTTCTGGAGTTAAATCTCATACACTACTTTTAAAATGTATTGCTGAATTCAGCCTATTATTATTTATGTGAAGTTTTAATTTCTTTAATCAGATTTTGATATCACAAATCTGGGTTAGTAAAGTGATTTGAGACACTACCTAATTTTTTCTCCGGTCTTGGAACAGTATGTATAGCACAGGAATGATCTACTCCTTGAGAACTGGAAATAGTAATACTTTTGGGCCTAACACCTTTAGGTGGGTAAGGCCTTAATAGTTTTTCAGGTTTTTTGAAGCATATTTCTCTATTTAAAAAATATATTTTGGTATTCTATATTGCTTGCTTTCTAGTCTGTCTCTTTCCCTTTCTCCATTCTTGAACAATTCTTTCAGAAGTCATTGGGGGCTGGCTGGACAAGGTTGGGATCCAAACAAAGTAGGTGGTGTCTATAAATCTAAGTTGGGGTGTTGGGGTCTGAGTGGGTAGAGAAAGGCTACATTGGGTGGCAAGGGCAATGAGAGGAAATTGGTTATAAATGGAGGGTGGGGAATTGACCTAATAAATAAATATATATTAAAGAATACTGTGAGTCAGTTTCTCACTGTCTGAGAAGGGAGTCACAGTTATGGGAAGAAAGAAAACTAGAATTAATCCTATGGTGTTGAATTGGAATTGAAAGTGTGGTGTGAATTCATGGTTTTCAATATATAGAATAGATACAGAAATAAGTGTATGTATGTGGTTTTCTTTTGTTGTGTAATAAATTACTTCAAACCTTAGTTACTTAAAATGATAGGTCATATTTATTATCTCATAATTTCTGTGCATCAGGAATCCAGAGTGACTTAGCTGATGCTTCTGCCTCAAGTATGCACAAGGCTGCCAGGATTGTAGTCTCATCTGAAGTCTCTGTCAGCAGAAGGTCTGCTTCCAAGTTCACTCATGTGGTTGTTGGAAGGGTTCACTTCCTCACTGGCAGATGCCCAGAAGCACCCGCAGTCCCTTGCCATGTGGGCCTCTCAATTAGGGAAGCTCATAGTATGGCAACTGGCTTCCTTCAGAATGAGTGAATGAGAGAGAATGCCCAAGATAAAAGTCAGTCTTTTTGTAATGTAAAGTTGAACTTGAACTTCTGCCATATTCTGTTGGTTATAAATGAGTTGCTAGGTCCAGTCTATGTTTGGAAGGAGGGGATTTCATAAGTACTTGAATACCTGGGAACAATCTTGGAACTACCGACCACAGAGAGATAGATGGTAGAGATATCGGTGGATTTCTCAACTCTATTGTCATTGAGCCCTAATAGCAATGAACACAACTCATACCTAGATCTTTGTTTTTAAGTACCTTTTTGCACCAAAAATAAACAGGGATTTTGAAAGAAATGGTATATTCCTGGACTGGGGCAGGAAAATTACAAGATGAGACTGGAACATCATGTTGTGCCAGAAAAGAAGTACTCAGAGAATGATGAGTACAGGTCAAAAGGACATAGAAAATAGTCTGAAGGGACTCCCACTAGATCTGGAATAATTTGAAAAAAACATAAGGGAATATAACAGAATTTTAGATTTCCCAGGTGGCACTCCTGATCAAGAACCCACCTGCCAGTGCAGGAGACCTAAGAGACATGAGTTCAATCCTTGGGCCTGCAAAATACCCCTGAAAGAGGGCATGGTAACCCACTCCAGTATTCTTGCCTGGAGAAACCCATGGACAGAGGAGCCTGGTGGGCTACAGTCCATAGAGTCACACAGTGTCAGACACGACTGAAGCAACTGAGCACACACAACAGATGTTTACCATTGAATAAAATAGGAATCCAAAAGTCCACATTGATATAAATAATTAAATGAATATGTAAGAAAAGAAAAAAACCTTTCCTTAAGAGTAGAATGTCAACTAATTTATAGTAGAAGGAATGGTGGGGGTTCAAAATTACCATTTGATAAAACCAATGTCCTACTGTGTAGAACAATGAACCACAATCAGTATCCTGGGATAAGCCATAAGAGGAAAAATATGAAAAAGTGTATATAAATATATGTACATGCATATATACATAATTGAATCACTTTGCTATATAGCAGAAATGAACACATTATAAATCAACTATTGAACAACAACAAAATCAACTATACTCCAACAAAATTTTTAAAAACACAAAAATTACAATTTGAAAATCATCAAGGTAATGATTGATTCATCCAAGAAACATCATTGTATGTTTGGATGTGGATGAGGAACTTGTTAGTTATATAATCTCAAAGTACTTCCCCAGAGAATACCTATTGATTACAAAGAGTAGAAGGGTCCCTTGCCAGTGGACGATATTTCCTTAATTCAGTGATGGAGGTCAAACTGAAATCATGTGATACCTGAGAGGATGCAAGGGGGAGTCAGCAAGTGATGTTCTTATTCAAAATATGAAACATGAGGAAACATCATACAAGTCCAAATTGAGACACTTTCAACAAAACAGCTGGCCTTTATCTTCAAAAGTGTCAAGGTCAAGAGAGTCCAGAAAAGATTGAAGAATTGTTTCAGACTGAAGGAAACTAAAGAGAAATGACAACTAAAATGCAACACATGATCCTGGATTGAATCTACTTGCCTATGGACATTGAGACAGTTGGCAAAACTTGAAAGATGTCTGTGGATTAGTTGGTAATATAGTGATATTATTCTCCTGGTTCCAATGGGAATATCTATACTTCCCACCTCATGGTTGATTGTGAGATGAATGTGTGTGGGGTGTGTAAAGTGCTCAGTGTGATACTTGGTCATCAGCTGAATACCCAGTAAAGATTCACTATTCTTCTCCTTATTGTTCAGTTGCTAAGTCATATCTGACTCTTTGCAGCCCCATAGACAGCAGCACACCAGGATTCCCTGTCTTTCACTATCTTTTGGAGTTTGCTCTGACTCATGTCCATTGAGTCAGTGATGCCATCCAACCATCTCATCCTCTATCACTTTCTTCTCCTCCTTCCCTCATTTCTTCCCCAGCATCAGTTTTTTCCAATGAGTTGGCTCTTCCCATCAGGTGGCTAAAATATTGAGCTTCAGCATCGGTCCTTCCAATGAATATTCAGTGTTGATTTCCTTTAGGATTGACTGGTTTGATCTCCTTGTTGTCCAAGGAACTCTCAAGAGTCTTATCCAGCACGATAATTCAAAAGCATTAATTCTTTGGCTCACAGCCTTCTTTATGGCCCAACTCTCACATCCATTTTTCTGGAATTCCTTTGTTCTTCTATGATCCAACAGATGTTGGCAATTTGATCTTTGGTCCCTCTATCTCTTCTAAATCCAGCTTGTACATCTGGAAGTTCTCGGTTCACATACTGTTGAAGCCTAGCTTGAAGGATTTTGAGCATTACCTTGGTTGCGTGTGAAACGAATGCAATCGTATGTTAGTCTGAACATTCTTTGGCATTGCCTTTCTTTTGGATTGTAGTGAAAACTGACCTTTTTCAGTCCTGTGGCCTTTGGTGAGTTTTCCAAATTTGCTGCCATATTGAATGCAGCACTTTCACAGCATCATTGTTTAGGATTTGAAATAGCTCAACTAGAATTCCATCACCTCCACTAGCTTTGCTTACACTGATGCTTCCTAAGGCCCACTTGATGCTTCCTAAGGCCCACTTGACTGCACACTCTGGGATGTCTGGCTCTAAGTGAGTAACCACACCACTGTGGTTATCTGGGTCATTAAGACCTTTTCTGTATAGTTCTTCTGTGTATTCTTGCCACCTCTTCTTCTTTTTTAAATATAAATTTATTTATTTTAATTGGAGGCTAATTACTTTACAATATTGTATTGGTTTTGCCATAGATCAACATGAATCTGCCATGGGTGTACAAGTGTCCCCCATTCTGAACCCCCCTCCCACCTCCCTCCCCATACCATCCCTCTGGGTCTTCCCAGTGCACCAGCCCCAAGCGTCCTGTATTTTGTATTGAACCTGGACTGGTGATTTGTTTCACATATGATATTATACCTGTTTCAATGCCATTCTCCCAAATCATCCCACCCTCGCCCTCTCCCACAGAGTCCAAAAGCCTGTTCTATACATCTGTGTCTCTTTTGCTGTCTCGCATATAGGGTTATCATTACCATCTTTCTAAATTCCATATATATGTGTTAGTATACTATATTGGTGTTTTTCCTTCTGGCTTACTTCACTCTGTATAATAGGCTCCAGTTTCATCCACCTCATTAGAACTGATTCAAATGTATTCTCTTTAATGGCTGAGTAATACTCCATTGTGTATATGTACCACAGCTTTCTTATCCGTTCATCTGCTGATGGACATCTAGGTTACTTCCATGTCCTGGCTATTATAAACAGTCCTGTGATGAACATTGGGGTACACGTGTCTCTTTCGATTCTGGTTTCCTTGGTGTGTATGCCCAGCAGTGGGATTGCTGGGTCATAGGGCAGTTCTATTTCCAGTTTTTAAAGAAATCTCCACACTGTTCTCCATAGTGGCTGTACTAGTTTGCATTCCCACCAACAGTGTAAGAGGGCTCCCTTTTCTCCACACCCTCTCCAGCATTTATTGCTTGTAGACTTTTGGATCGCAGCCATTCTGACTGGTGTGAAATGGTACCTCATTGTGGTTTTGATTTGCATTTCTCTGATAATGAGTGATGTTGAGCATCTTTTCATGTGTTTGTTAGCCGTCTGTATGTCTTCTTTGGAGAAATGGCTGTTTAGTTCTTTGGCCCATTTTTTGATTGGGTCTTTTATTTTTCTGGAATTGAGCTGCAGGAATTGCTTGTATATTTTTGAGATTAGTTGTTTGTCTGTTGCTTCATTTGCTATTATTTTCTCCCATTCTGAAGGCTGTCTTTTTACCGTGCTTATAGTTTCCTTTGCTGTGCAGAAGCTTTTAATTTTAATTAATTTAATTTTAATGCAGTACTTGGATGCAGTCTCAAAAATGACAGAATAATCTCTGTTTGTTTCCAAGGCAAACCATTCAATGTCGCAGTAATCCAAGTCTATACCCCAACAAGTAATGCTGAAGAAGCTGAAGTTGAACGGTTCTATGAAGACCTACAAGACCTTTTAGAACTAACACCCAAAAAAGATGTCCTTTTCATTGTAGGGGACTGGAATGCAAAAGTAGGAAGTCAAGAAACACCTGGAATAACAGGCAAATTTGGCCTTGGAATATGGAATGAAGCAGGGCAAAGACTAATAGAGTTTTGCCAAGAAAATGCACTAGTCATAACAAACACCCTCTTCCAACAACACAAGAGAAGACTCTATACATGGACATCACCAGATGGTCAACACCGAAATCAGATTGATTATATTCTTTGCAGCCAAAGATGGAGAAGCTCTGTACAGTCAGCAAAAACAAGACCAGGAGCTGACTGTGGCTCAGACCATGAACTCCTTATTGCCAAATTCAGACTTAAATTGAAGAAAGTAGGGAAAACCACTAGACCATTCAGGTATGACCTAAATCAAATCCCTTATGATTATACAGTGGAAGTGAGAAATAGATTTAAGGGCCTAGATCTGTTAGATAGAGTGCCTGATGAACTATGGAATGAGGTTCGTGACATTGTACAGGAGACAGGGATCAAGACCATCACCATGGAAAAGAAATGCAAAAAAGCAAAATGGCTGTCTGGGGAGGCCTTACAAATGGCTGTGAAAAGAAGAGAAGCAAAACGCAAAGGAGAAAAGGAAAGATATAAGCATCTGAATGAAGAGTTCCAAATAATAGCAAGAAGAGATAAGAAAGCCTTCTTCAGTGATCAATGCAAAGAAATAGAGGAAAACAACAGAATGGGAAAGACTAGGGATCTCTTCACGAAAATCAGAGATACCAAAGGGACATTTCATGCAAAGATGGGCTCAATAAAGGACAGAAATGGTATGGACCTAACAGAAGCAGAAGATATCAAGAAGAGGTAGCAAGAATACACAGAAGAACTGTACAAAAAAGAGCTTCACGACCCAGATAATCACGATGGTGGGATCACTGACCTAGAGCCAGACATCCTGGAATGTTAAGTCAAGTGGGCCTTAGAAAGCATCACTATGAACAAAGCTGGTGGACGTGATGGAATTCCAGTGGAGCTATTCTAAATCCTGAAAGATGATGCTGTGAAAGTGTTGCACTCAATATGCCAGCAAATTTGGAAAACTCAGCAGTGGCCACAGGATTGGAAAAGGTCAGTGCTCATTCCAATCCCAAAGAAAGGCAATGCCAAAGAATGCTCAAACTACCGCACAATTGCACTCATCTCACACACTAGTAAAGTAATGCTCAAAATTCTCAAAGCCAGGCTTCAGCAATATGTAAACCGTGAACTTCCTGATGTTCAAGCTGGTTTTAGAAAAGGCAGAGGAACCAGAGATCAAATTGCCAACATCCTCTGGACCATGCAAAAAGCAAGAGAGTTCCAGAAAAGCATTTATTTCTGCTTTATTGACTATGCCAAAGCCTTTGACTGTGTGGATCACAATCAACTGTGGAAAATTCTGAAAGAGATGGGAATACCAGACCACCTGATCTGCCTCTTGAGAAATTTGTATGCAGGTCAGGAAGCAACAGTTAGAACTGGACATGGAACAACAGACTGGTTCCAAATAGGAAAAGGAGTACATCAAGGCTGGATATTGTCACCCTGTTTATTTAACTTATATGCAGAGTACATCATGAGAAACGCTGGATTGGAAGAAACACAAGCTGGAATCAAGATTGCTGGGAGAAATATCAATCACCTCAGATATGCAGATGACACCACTCTTATGGTAGAAAGTGAAGAAGAACTAAAAAGCCTCTTGATGAAAGTGAAAATGGAGAGTGAAAAAGTTGGCTTAAAGCTCAACATTCAGAAAATGAAGATCATGGCATCTGGTCCCATCACCGCATGGGAAATAGATGGGGAAACAGCGGAAACAGTGTCAGACTTTATTTTTCTGGGCTCCAAAATCACTGCCGATGGTGACTGCAGCCATGAAATTAAAAGACACTTACTCCTTGGAAGGAAAGTTATGACCAACCTAGATAGCATATTCAAAAGCAGAGACATCACTTTGCCAACAAAGGTTAGCCTAGTCAAGGCTATGGTTTTTCCTGTGGTCATGTATGGATGTGAGAGCTGGACTGTGAAGAATGATGCTTTTGAACTGTGGTATTGGAGAAGACTCTTGAGAGTCCCTTGGACTGCATGGAGATCCAACCAGTCCATTCTGAAGGAGATCAGCCCTGGGATTTCTTTGGAAGGACTGATGCTAAAGCTGAAACTCCAGTACTTTGGCCACCTCATGTGAAGAGTTGACTCATTGGAGAAGACTCTGATGCTGGGAGGGATTGAGGGCAAGAGGAGAAGGGGACGACAGAGGATGAGATGGCTGGATGGCATCACTGACTCGATGGATTTGAGTCTCAGTGACCTCTGGGAGTTGGTGATGGACAAGGAGGCCTGGCGTGCTGTGATTCATGGGGTCGCAGAGAGTCGGACACGACTGAGCGACTGATCTGATCTGATCATTTGCTATTATTTTCTCCCATTCTGAAGGCTGTCTTTTCACCTTGCTTATAGTTTCCTTTTCTGTGCAGAAGCTTTTAGTTTTAATTAGGTCCTATTTGTTTATTTTTGCTTTTATTTCCAACATTCTGGGAGGTGGGTCATAGAGGATCCTGCTGTGATTTATGTCAGAGAGTGTTTTGTCTATGTTCTCCTCTAGGAGTTTTATAGTTTCTGGTCTTACATTTAAATCTTTAATCCATTTTGTGTTTATTTTTGTGTATGGTGTTAGAAAGTATTCTAGTTTCATTCTTTTACAAGTAGTTGACCAGTTTTCCCAGTACCACTTCTTAAAGAGCTTGTCTTTTCTCCATTGTATATTCTTGCCTCCTTTGTCAAAGATAAGGTGTTCATAGGTGCATGGATTTATCTCTGGGCTTTCTATTTTGTTCCATTGATCTATATTTCTGTCTTTGTGTCAGTACCATACTGTCTTGATGACTGTGGCTTTGTAGTAGAGCCTGAAGTCAGGCAGGTTGATTTGTCCAGTTCCATTCTTCTTTCTCAAGATTGCTTTGGCTATTCGAGGTTTTTTGTATTTCCATACAAATTGTGAAATTATTTGTTCTAGCTTTGTGAAAAATACCGTTGGCAGCTTGATAGGGATTGCATTGAATCTATAGATTGCTTTGTGTAGTATACTCATTTTCACTATATTGATTCTTCCGATCCATGAACATGGTATATTTCTTCATCTATTAGTGTCCTCTTGGATTTCTTTCACCAGTGTTTTATAGTTTTCTATATATAGGTCTTTAGTTTCTTTAGGTAGATATATTCCTAAGTATTTTATTATTTTTGTTGTTGCAATGGTGAATGGGATTGTTTCCTTAATTTCTCTTTCTATTTTCTCATTATTAGGGTATAGGAATGCAAGGGATTTCTGTGTATTGATTTTATATCCTGCAACTTTACTATATTCATTGATTAGCTCTAGTAATTTTCTGGTGGAGTCTTTCGGGTTTTCTATGTAGAGGATCATGTCATCTGCAAACAGTAAGAGTTTTACTTCTTCTTTTCCAATTTAGATTCCTTTTATTTCTTTTTCTGCTCTGATTGCTGTTGCCACCTCTTAGTCGTTTCTGCTTCTGTTTGGTCTTTGCTGTTTCTGTCTTTTATTGTTCCCATCTTTGCATGAAATGTTCCCTTGTCTGTTTAGTTGCTCAGTTGTGTCTGAGTCTTTGAGACCCCGTGGACTGTAGCCTGCAAGGCTCTTCTGTCCATGGGATTCTCCAGGCAAGAGTACTGCAGTGGGTTGCCATTTCCTTCTCCAGGGGACCATCCTAAGGGATTGAACCCATGTCTTCTGCATTGTAGGCGGAGTTTTTGTTGTTGTTGTTGTTGTTGTTTTTGTTTTTTCCTTACCATTGAGCCATCAGGGAAGCCCAAACATTCCCTTGATATCTCCAGTTTTCTTGAAGAGATCTCTAGTCTTTCCCATTCTATTGTTTTGCTCTATTTCTTTGCATTGTTCAGTTAGGAACATTTTCTTATCTCTCCTTGCTATTCTCTGGAGCTCTGCATTCAGTTGGGTATATTTTCCCCATTCTCCTTTGTCTTTTACTTCCCTTCTTTTTTCAGGTGTTTATAAGGGCTTTTCGGATGATCATTTTGCCTTTTTGCATTTCTTTTTCTTTATGGTGATTTTCGGAGAAGGCAATGGCACCCCACTCCAGTACTCTTGCCTGGAAAATCCCATGGATGGAGGAGGCTGGTAGGCTCCAGTCCATGGGGTCGCTAAGAGTTGGGCACGACTGAGCGACTTCACTTTCACTTTCATGCATTGGAGAAGGAAATGGCAGCCCACTCCAGTATTCTTGCCTGGAGAATCCCAGGGACGGGGGAGCCTGGTGGGCTGCCGTCTATGGGGTCACACAGAGTTGGACACGACTGAAGCGACTTAGCAGCAGCAGCAGCAGCATGGTGATTTTGGTTACTGCCTCTTGTACAATGTTACAAACCTCTGTCCATAGTTCTTCAGGCACTCTGTCTACCAGATCTAATCCCTTGAATCTGTTGTTATCCTAATTACAGTCTTTTCAAAGGTCCAGCCCTTGAATTTCTCAGATATATAGTTTTTATTTGTAATTTATTATGTTCTAATTCCTTATCTTTAAATTCTTCTCTAGCATTTCATAGGTTTGCTTTCTTGCTCTTTTGCTTGCATTTTGAGTTGAATACATTGTTCAGTAAATTTTTTTCTTCTGTTTAATGAGAAAAATATAAAACTATAAGCATTCTGTTCTTTAGAATTTTGTGTTTCTTCTTTGCTATAGTTCTCCATTGTTTCTGAAACAAACATTAATTGTAATTTTGATTTCTTCTTTGACTCTAGGGCTATTAAGACAAATTTTACTCCCTGCGGAGGAACTTCATATTTCTTTGTTTTTTCTGTTGCTATTAACTTTTAACATTGTTACATTGTGGTTTGAATTTGTGTATTATACTATTTCTGCTTTTGAGACTTTAATGAGATTTTCCTTGTGGCCTAAGTTATGATCAAATTTGCAACTATTCCTTAGCAGTTTGAAATGAATGTGTATTTTCTATTTTTTAGGAAACATATTTTGATATAAATCTATTAATTTAATAATGTTTAACTCCTCTATTAATAAATTCTTATTAATTTATGTCTACTTGATCTCACAGAAATGGTGAAGAATATTGAGCTTTCTAACTATGACTGTGGTTTTTTTCAATTTCTCCTTAATTTCTAAACTTTTTGGCTATGTATATTTGATACTATATTCAGTACACACAGATTCCTGGTTCTTATATTCTCATTTTGTTGTTCAGTTGCTAAGTCATGTTTGGCTCTTTGCAATTCCATGGACCATAGCACTCCAGGCTTCCTGTCTTTCACTATCTCCCAGAGTTTTCTCACACTCATGTCTGTTTGAGTCAGTGATGCCATCGAACCATCTCATCCTGTGTTGCCCCCTTCTCCTCCTGCTTTCATTCTTTCCCATCAGGGTCTTTTCCAATGAATTGGTTCTTTGCATCAGGTGGCCAAAATATTGGAGCTTCAGCATCAGTCCTTCCAGAGATTATTCAGGGTTGATTTCCTTTAGGATTGACTGGTTTGATCTCCTTGCTGTCCAGGGGATTCTTAAGAGTCTTCTCCAGGACCACAGTTCAAAAGCATCAGTTCTTTGGCACTCAACCTTCTTTATGATCTAACTCTCACATCCATATACAACTACTGGAAAAACCATAGCTTTGACTACATAGACCTTTGTTGGCAAAGACATGTCTCTGCCTTTTAATATGCTGTTTAGGTTTATCATAGCTCTTCTTCCAAGAAGCAAGCATCTTTTAATTTCATGGCTGCAGTCACCATCTGCAGTGATTTTGGAGCCCAAGAAAATAAAATCTGTCACTGTTTCCATCCACCCCACCCCCCCACACCATCTCTTCACCATGAAGTGAGGGGACCAGATGTCACGATCTTAGTTGTTTGAATGTTGAGTTTTAAGCCAGCTTTTTCACTCTCTTTCACCTTCATCGAAAGGCTCTTTAGTTCCTCTTCACTCTCTGCCATTAGGGTGGCATCATCTGCATATCTGAGGTTATTGATATTTCTCCTGATAATCTTGATTTTAATCTGTGCTTCATCTAGCCCAGAATTTCACATGATGTACTCTGCATATAAGTTAAATAAGCAGGGTGACAATATACAGCCTTGACATACACCTTTCCCAATTTTGAAACAGTCCATTGCTCCATGTTCCTTTCTAACTGTTGCTTCTTAACCTGCATACAGGTTTCTCAGGAGGTAGGTGAGGTGATCTGGCATTCCCATTTTTTTTTTTTTTTAAGAATTTTCCACAGTTTGTTATTATTCACATAGTCATAGGCTTTAGCTTAGTCAATGAAGCAGAAGTAGATGCTTTTTTTCCTGGAATTCCCTTGCTTTTTGTATGATCCAATGGATATTGGCTGTTTGATCTCTGGTTCCTCTGTATTTTCTAAATCCATCTTGTACATTTGGAAGTTCTCGGTTCATGTACTATTGAAACCTAGATTGTAGGATTTTGAGCATCATCTTGCTAGCATGTGAAATAGCACAGTGTTACTGTTTGAATGTTCCTTGTCACTGGCCTTCTTTGGGATATTCTCATTTAGTTTGTATAATTTACTAAATATAGGATAACATTTTCCTTTACTTTAGGGTTTTTGTTTTTGTTTTTCTGTGAGTTCTACATTTTCTAATATGAATATTGCTATCTTTTTGTTTGTCCTTGAGTGGTGTACACCTAGCAGATTTTCTACCCTTCTCCTGGAAGCTGGTATACTTTGTGTGGAGCTCTATAAGACCCTGTCCCTGGCTACACTTGTTTGCTTGCTCTAAGTGGGCATCTGATCCATGCTGGGCCAATAAGAATCATCCCTGAGTGGTGGAGACTAGGGCTAACTGTATTCACTCAGCTTTGCCACTCTAAAGATCAAAGGGGACACATACACTGGACTTGCTCTCCTTGCAACAGTTATCTTCCTACAGGTACTCTGAGAAACAGAGGGCATGGATTATTGCAAATGGGGGAATTAAAGTAGACCTAACGGGTCCGTCTAGTCAAGGCTATGGTTTTTCCAGTAGTCATATATGGATGTGAGAGTTGGACTGTGAAGAAAGCTGAGCTGAATTGATGCTGTTGAACTGTGGTGTTGGGGGAAGACTCTTGAGAGTCCCTTGGACTGCAAGGAGATCCAACCAGTCCATTCTAAAGGAGGTCAGTCCTGGGTGTTCTTTGGAAGGACTGATGCTAAAGCTGAAACTCCAGTACTTTGGCCACCTCATGCAAAGAGTTGACTCATTGGAAAAGACTCTGATGCTGGGAGGGATTGGGGGCAGGAGGAGAAGGGGATGACAGAGGAGGAGATGGCTGGATGGCATCACTGACTCGATAGATGTGAGTTTGAGTGAACTCCGGGAATTGGTGATGGACAGGGAGGCCTGGGGTGCTGGGGTTCATGGGGTCACAAAGAGTCAGACATGACTGAGCAACTGAACTGAACTGAACTGAGACTCTCCCCAGTATGAAGTTCCCAGTGTCATTTTAGTCCTGAGTCATTGGAGATGGAATATTTGACCATTTATCTTGCGTGATTTAATATTTTCTACTCGTCATGCTTCCTTATATTTTCTTTTTCATTTTCCCATTTGCTCAAGCTTGCTTTGCAAGTGTCTTTATATTTAGAGATTAGAAAATCATGTTTTACATTTTGAGTTCATCTCTAGCTCCTTTAACAGGGAGAGACAGGGAAGCCTGGAGTGCTGCAGTCCATAGGGTCGCAAAGAGTCAGACACGACAGAGTGACTGAACTGAGTGAACTGCGCTCCTTTAATCTCACATTCACACATACACTTATATATATATATATATACTATCTATTTTCCAACCTCAAAAAGAACATAGTATAATGTTTATTTGTGTAAGATGATTTCATGCTTTTCAAGCTTCTACCTCCTATTTTTCTTGATACAATGACATTTTAGATTAATGTCATTATTATTATTACGACTTTATTTCTTATATTTATGTACCTTCTTTTTCAGTGATTATTTTGAACATTTCTACTATTTTAAAAATTATGTTAATATTGATTTTAACTTAATTAACTGTCAGTTCAGTTCAGTTGTCCAGTCGTGTCCGACTTTTACTAATTATCCTTTTTGTTTCTTGCTTAGCTGAACCATTATTTTGAACAAGTTTTTCTTGATGGTTGAGTATGTGGTATACATTTGAATGATTAAAAGTTTGAAAAATATTCTTTTAATTGATCTCACAAATGAGTTATAGCTTTCTTGTCTTAGATTGCAGGTTTTTCCCCCCTTGGAACTTTGTAGATATTATTATATTTATATTTCTTTTTATTTTTAGATTTATAGAGGAGAAGTATGATTCCAGTTCAATCCTCTCCACACTGACATGTAACCTTATTTCCCTGAAATACTTAAAGGATTTTGAACTTTCTCCCTGACATCTAAAATATTACCAGGCGATATTTAAGTGTGGTTCCTCTTTTACTAATAATGCTTGGTCCTCCCTGGGACCTTTTGTTTCTAAGGTTAGAGAGATTGTTCATGTCTTACATTTCCCACTTTATCTGTTTCCTTCTCTTTCTCCTTCTGGATTAGTGGTGAGGAACTTGGTTTACAATGTAAGTTTTATTGCTATGCAGGTGTAGTAAGGTCCAGATCTGGAGACAATTGTCACTGAAAAGGTAGTTTGATCCTCACAGCTCCTAAGAGGAGGGAAAATGCTGCACCATCAGGCCCGCATGGGGAAGCGCCAGGGTCAGCCAGGAGGCAGTATGGGCGAAGGGAAAATATGAGCAAGGGACTTTTTTGTGGTTTCTGAGAGAGTGGATAAGGTAGGATTTTCTAGTTTGAATAACTTCAGCAGGCTCTGGGACACACCTAGCTGTCTGGCACCTGCCCTGAGATGCTTAGGGCAAGGGGCAGGTGGATAAAGGAAGAAGATGAAGTGTGGGCACTGGATTGGTTGGTTTGCATATGAAGGGTGCCTGCAGGTGAGTCCGTCACTATATCTGGGAATTCTGAGCGGGTCACCATGGCTTCAGATAGTAAAGCATCAGGAAATATTAAAAAAAGACATGATTATTATACAGAGTAGCTACTGGAAGCCCCCCAAATAACTCTACTGTATCTATAATTATGTTTGCTTGATTGTAAGAATATTGCAATATTGAAATAATATTATTACTATTTTAACGTATTATATTATTAAAACTTACTAGAGATTTTCTTTTTTTCTCAAGCAAACACTTTTTATTTCATTGATTCTCTCTCTTTTTTATTTTTATTTTATTATTTTGGCTTTCATCTTTGCTATTCTCTTTTTTCTGCCTTTTGGTTTGCCCCATTATCCTAGTTTCAACCTCTTGATGTTACTCCTCAATCTATTTATTTTAAATCTTTCTTGATTTCTGATAAATACAGATTGATCTAGACATTTCTCTCTAGGGGCAACTTCACAAATTTTGATATACTATGCTCTTGTTATTATTGTTCATTTCTAAAATTTTCACAATTTTTATTATGATTTCCTCTTTAACCTATAAATTATTTGGCAGTGGGATTGTTTTGCTTGTTCATTCCTAAATATATGGGCTTTGGGGGTGCCCTCTTTTAATGGTTATTTTGAGCTTTATTATGTGGCAGTCAGAACATGTGTTCTCTATCATGCTGAGTCTTTGGAATTTGGTGAGACTAGCTTTGACATGCAGTTTCAGATCAAATATCACAAATGACCCATGTGTGCTTGAGAGATATGTGTGTTTTCTATTTATTGGGTGCAAAGTACTACATGGATTTATTATATCAAATATATACTTTTATGATTCAGATCTTTAATAATCTTGGCAATTTTTGACTGTATGATCTATTCATTTCTGAGAAGGTGGTCTATTCTGATTGTGGATTTGTCAACTTCTTTTAATACCGTCAAATTACATACTTTGAATCTGCACTGTTAGTTGTATACCAACATTACAGTTATATCATTTTAATGAATAATACTTTTTAAGACTAGAAAATGTTCCAGAATGTTTTTTATTTCCATAAAATTAATGTTTTCTTTTATTAATTAATATTTTACCAGTTACCTTTTGGATAGCATTTTATGTGATGTGTTTTGCCTATCTTCATTTCCATCCCCTCTGTCTCAATTTTATATAATTCTTTCATAAATAGCATGTAATGAATTAAAGCAAAAACACTGTTAAATTTGCCTTTTAATAAAGGTTTAACCCATTTAGGTTTATTTATTAAGAATATAAAATATAATTATGTCTGCAATATCATTGTTATTTCACTTAGCATGATTTGTCTTTGCCTCCTTACCTCCCCTTCATTTATACTTTCTGTTGAATCAATTTTTGTTCATTTTTTTCTCTTCATGTTTGAAAATTACACTTTCAAATTCTGTTCTTTGGGTGAACAATCTTTTTTGGGAATTGGTATTTCATGGGTGTGTTCTCCCAAACGCCCTTCCCTATAGGGCAACTTTGTGGTTATTGTTCAGTTGCCCAGTCATGTCTGACTCTTTGAGACCCCATGGACTGCAGGACCCCAGGCCTCTCTGTCCCTCACCATCTCTCAAAGTTTGTTAAAAGTTTGCATCAGTGATGCCATTCAGCCATCTCATCCTCTGACACCCTCTTCTCCTTCTGCCCTCAATCTTTCCCAGCATCAGGGACTTTTCCAATAAATCAGCTGTTCACATCAGATGACCAAAACACTGGAGTTTCAGCTTCAGCATCAGTCCTTTCAACAAGTATTCAGGGTTGATTTCCCTTAAGATTGACTGATTTGATCTCTTTGCTGTCCAGGGGACTCTTGGGAGTCTTCTCCAGCACCACAGTTCGAAGACATCAATTCTTTGGCATTCTGCCTTCTTTACAGTCCAGCTCTCACAACCATACATGACCACTGGGAAGACCATAGTCTCGACTATACGGACCTTTGCTGGCAGAGTAATGTGTCAGCTTTTAAACACACTGTCTAGGTTTGTCATTACTTTCCTGCCAAGAAGTAATTGCCTTCTGATTTCATGGCTGCAGTCACCATCCCCAGTGATTTTAGAGCCCAAGAAAAGGAAAATTGTCACTCAGATCAGATCAGATCAGTCGCTCAGTCATGTCCGACTCTTTGCGACCCCATGAACTGCAGCACGCCAGGCCTCCCTATCCACCACCAGCTCTCGGAGGTCACTCAGACTCACATTCATCGAGTCAGTGATGCCATCCAGCCATCTCATCCTCTGTCGTCCCCTTCTCCTCCTGCCCCCAATCCCTCCCAGCATCAGAGTCTTCTCCAACCTTCGCATGAGGTGGCCAAAATACTGGAGTTTCAGCTTTAGCATCATTCCTTCCAAAGAAATCCCAGGGCTGATCTCCTTCAGACTGGACCGGTTGGATCTCCTTGCAGTCCAAGGGACTCTCAGGAGTCTTCTCCAACACCACAGTTCAAAAGCATCAATTCTTCGGTGCTCAGCCTTCTTCACAGTCCAGCTCTCACATCCATACATGACCACAGGAAAGACCACAGCCTTGACTAGGCAAACCTTTGTTGGCAAAGTGATGTCTCTGCTTTTGAATATGCTATCTAGGTTGGTCATAACTTTCCTTCCAAGGAGTAAGCGTCTTTTAATTTCATGGCTGCAATCACATTCTGTAGTGATTTTGGAGCCCAGAAAAATAAATTCTGACACTGTTTCCACTGTTTCTCCATCTATTTCCCATGTAGTGATGGGACCAGATGCCATGATCTTCGTTTTCTGAATGTTGAGCTTTAAGCCAACCTTTTCACTCTCTACTTTCACTTTCATCAAGAGGCTTTTTAGTTCCTCTTCACTTTCTGCCCTAAGGGTGGTATCATCTGCATATCTGAGGTTATTGAGATTTCTCCCAGCAATCTTGATTTCAGCTTGTGTTTCTTCCAGTCCTCTATTTGCCTTGAAGTAATGGGGCCTGATGCCATGATCTTCATTTTTTTAATATTTAGTTTTAAGCTGGTTCTTTCTCTCTCCTCCTTCGCCTTCATCAAGAGGCTCTTTAGTTCCTCTTCACTTTCTAGCATTAGAGTGGTATCACCTGCATATCTGAGGTTGTTGATGTTTCTCCCACCTATCTTGATACCAGCTTGTAACTCATCCAGCCTGGCATTTCTCATGATGAGATCAGCATATAGGTTAAACAAACAGGGTGACATCAGACAGCACTGTCATACTCCTTTCTCAATCTTGAACCAGTCAATAGTTCCATACAGGGTTCTAACTTTGCTTACTGACCTGTACACAGGTTTCTCAGGAGACAGGTAAGATGGTCTGGTATTCCCATTCTTTAAGAGCTTTCCATAGTTTATTATGGAAAGGCTTTGGTGTAGTTGATGAAACAGAGATAGATGTTTTTTTTGGAATTTCCTAACTTTCTCTATGATCCATAAAATGTTGGCAATTTGATCTCTGGTTCCTCTTCCTTTTCTAAGTCCAATTTGGACATCTGGAAGTTCTTGGTTTGATAATGCTGAAGTCTAGCATGCGAGATTTTAAGCATAACCTTACTAGCATGGGTGTGTGTTAGTCGCTCAGTCATGTCTGATCCTTTGTAACCCATGGACTGTAGCCCACCAGGCTCCTCTGTCCATGAGATTTTCCAGGCAAGAATACTGGAGTGGGTTGCTATTTCCTCCTCCAGGGGATCTTCCCAACTGATGGATCAACCTCTCTCTCCTGTGTCTCCTGCATTGCAGGCAGATTCTTTACCTGCTGAGCATCTGGGAGGCCAAAAGCTAGCACAAGGAGCTGGGTGTGCGTGGCCTGAGGCACAGGGCAACAGGCAGCAGAGGAAATCCATGAAATGAGGAACAGGGGAAGCGATCACCCATCCAGACCACCTGCTCCACCCCACCTGTGGCTAGGATGGGCTGGCTGCCCATGCTGGGTCCACGAGGGCCACAGCAAGCTAACCTGGCAGTGTGGAGGAAGGAGAGGGGTCCCCCAGTCGCGAGCCACTTTGGGGATGGCCTCACATCAGCATGGGAGATGAGTGCAATTGTCCAATGGTTAGCACATTCTTTAATACCACCCTTCTTGGGAATTGGAATGAGGATTGGCCTTTTCCAGTCCTGTGGCCATTGCTGGGTCTTCCAGATTTGCTGACGTACTGAATGCAAAACCTTGATGGCATCATCCTTTGGGGCTTTGAATAGTTCTATTGGAATTCCGTTGCCTCCACTAGCTTTATTAACAGCAGTGTTTCCTAAGGCCCAATTGACTTTATTCTCCAGAATGTCTTGCTCTGGGTGGCTGACCACACCATGCTCATCATCCATTCATTGGATATTTTATAT
Organism: Tragelaphus eurycerus; assembly: GCA_935064755.1. Lineage (NCBI taxonomy): Eukaryota > Metazoa > Chordata > Mammalia > Artiodactyla > Bovidae > Tragelaphus > Tragelaphus eurycerus. Next base: position 24,345,680 of record CAKXYN010000016.1, read on the forward strand.
ACAGTTCTTCTGTGTATTCTTTCCATCTCTTTTTGAATTCTTCAGTGTGTACTAGATCTCTACCATATGTGTCCTTTCTTCTGCCCATCTTTGGGCAAGATATTCCCTTCATATCTCCAGTTTCCCCGAAGAGATCTCTAGTCTTCCCCCTTCTGTTGTTTTCTTCTAGTTTTATGCACTGTTCATTGAAGAAGACCTTCTTGTCTCTCTGTGCTGTTCTTTGGAAATCTGCATATAGTTGGATATACCTTTCCCTCTCTCCCTTACTTTTTGCTTCTATTCTTTCTTTAGCTATTTGTAGGGCTTCCTCAGATAACCACTTTGCCTCCTTGCTTTACTTTTTCTTTGGGATGGTTTTGTTCTCTGCCTCCTGTATGACACTATGGACCTCCATCCACAGTTCTTCAGGCACACTGTTTACAAGTTCTAATCCCTTGAATCTATTCGTTAACCTCCACTGCATATTCATAGGGAATTTGATTTAAGTAATACCTGGCTGATGTAGAGTTCCCCCAACCCCAACTTTCTTTAATTTAAGCCTGAATTTTGCTATGAGAAGCTGATGATCTGAGACACAGTCAGCTCCAGGTCTTGCTTTTGCTGACAGTTATAGCTTTTCCATCTTCAGCTACAAAGAATGTAATCAATTTGATTTTGGTATTGGCCATTTGGTGATGTCCATGTGTTAAGTCGTCTCTTGTGTTATTGAAAAAGGGTATTTGCTATGACCAGTGCATGCTCTTGGCAGCATTCAGTTAGCCTCTGCCCTGCTTCAATTTGAACTCCAAGGCCAAACTTGCCTGTTACTCCAGATATCTCTTGACTTTTTACTTTTGTATTCCGATCCCCAATGATGAATAGAACATCTTCTTTGAGTGTTAGTTCTAGGAGATCTTCTAGGTCTTCATAGAACTGATCAACTTCAGCTTCTTTGGCACTGGTAATAGGGGTATGTGAAGTGAAGTTGCTCAGTTGTGTCTGACTCTTTGTGACCTCGTGGACTGTAGCCCACCAAGCTCCTCCATCCATGGGATTCTCCAGGCAAGAATACTGGAATGGGTCACCATTTCCTTCTCCAGGGGATCTTCCTGACCCAGGGATCGAACCCAGGTCTCCCTCATTGCAGGCAGACACTTTAACCTCTGAGCCACAGTGGCATAGGGGTATAGACTTGGATTACTATGATGTTGAATGACTTGCTTTGGAAACAAACCAAGATCATTCAGTCATTTTTGAGGCCGCACCCAAGTACTGCATTTCAGACTCTTATTGATTATGAGGGCTACTCCATTTCTTCTATGGAATTCTTGTCTACAGTACTAAATACAATGGTCATCTGAATTAAATTCACCCATTCCAGTCCATTTTAGTTCACTGATTCCTAAGATGTCGATGCTTATTCTTGCCATCTCCTGCTTGACCACATCCAATTTACCTTGACCGATGGACCTAACATTCCATGTTCCTATGCAATACTGTTCTTTGCAGCATCAGATTTTATTTTCATCACCAGACACATCCACAAGTGAGTATCATTTCCACTTTGGCGCAGCTGCTTCATTCTTTCTGGGGCTTTGGTAGTTTTCCTCCACTCTTTCCCAGTAGCATATTGGACACCTTCAGACCTGGGGGACTCATGTTTTGGTGTCATATCTTTTTGTTCTTTTATACAGTTCAGGAAGTTCGATGTTTGTTCATTTCTTTCTCTTCATGTTTGAAAATTACAGTCTCAACTTCTATTCTTTGGGTAAATAATCTTTTTGAGAGTTGCTATTTCATGGGGGTGTTCTCCCAAATGCCCTTCCCTATAGGGCAACTTTCTGGTTACCTTATCCCTAGCTCTGAACCATGGGATTCAGAGTTGTGAATAAGAGATTATGTGAACAACTTTGTCTAAGAGTCTTCTCCATGTGGATGGGGTAGTTCTGAACTTCATATCTACATAGGGAACATGGAAGAGCTCGGTTTTGTTATTGGATTTCATCTCTATTTCTGGCCTTGGATAGACAGCATGTTTCCAGAGCCCTGCCCAAGGCTGATCAGAGTCAGTCCACCTCGCTGGTGGGTGGGTTGTATGTTCATGGCTCCCTCTATGGGCTTCCCAGAGGAGCCCAGTCCTGGCATAGCAGCCCAATCCCCAGTGACTGGTCTTTGTACCCAGTTTTCAGCTGCACTTAAGCTCCTGTTCACCACTTTGGTTTCCTTCTCCATCATTTGCCTGTGAAGGTCTTCCTTTTTATATTCTTTTTAACATATACATATATTCTGAATTAACAAACATATCTGTTCTTATATATAGAGATGGAGGTAGACGGTTTGATGTCTTGACCCAAAAGTCTCATATTAATTATTCATATATAAATTAGAATGAATGACTAAATGTGCTAAATGACTGACACATTTTGGAACATGTTAGGGTGAAATTTCCCTCTGGGCAGCCATCATCTGGGAAGCAGGCCCCTGTCCTTTTCAAGCAGCCCTAAAGGCCTCATCTTCATTGTAGTTTATCCTGTGCTTTCTTTGGTCTCTCTGGGCTCTTCATGGGTTACGGTGGTCCTTACTGCCTCACTCCTATTCTCACTGGCCCAGACAGTGAAACTTGACAATGTCTTCTGAAATACCCACAAGCAACTTGAAGGTCAAAGAAGGTAACTCAACAATGCAATAGCAGAGACAAACTGTGCTGACAGAGATGGATGAAGTGGAGCCAGTGAACAGTTTCTGAACTGTTCTGAATGCCAAGCAACTGTGTTCAGATGTTTGCCCGCAGTAGTGCTGGGCTGGCTCCAGAGCTGCTGACTGGGCAGATCTGGTCCTGGAACCTCTTTCTCATCTGTGGGCACTGGCATCAGAGTGCCCAGGTCATGGGTGCTGCTGTTGACCAGGCTCTTGGGGTCCCCCCAAACCTCTTACATGGTTCCCCAACACTTCTTCCTGCCTTTTTGAGTCAAACAAACTCACTGACTGCTTGATGAGGCTGGTGCAAGCCTCTCCATTCTCACCCTTCAGTGCAGCACATTAATGCTAAATATCATTTATTGAGCACTTACCTGTGCTTCACATCAGACAGATCCTGTGCTGAGGGCTGGTCTTGTTTCACCCTTGGTGGAATCTTACATGCTGTCATGATGTGGGGACTAACGTTATCACCATCGTAAACACTTTTACATGAAATTGAGGATTATAGAATTTGAGCCCATGCCCAAGTTCATACACCTTGCACATGGCAGAGTTGAGGATGAAACCCAGATCTGTCTGATCTCAAAAGCTGAGCTGTTTCCTCCATACTCTTATGCTGACCCACACAATAGGAGTCAGAAGTGACGTCAAGATTTGCTTCCAGGGTAACTTCCGAGGCAGCTTCCAAACGGCCGGTCTTAGGTGGGGGAAGAGCTACAGGGGCTCCCCAATTGACTGCTTCTCTAGGAAATAACATAGCCCTTCCAGGGTCTTCTGGAAGGAACTCAACACATTCTATAGGATGATGAGCTTTTTCAGGCCACTCTGGCCAGGTCGGGGAGGTTCTGGACAGCCGTGAGTAGGTAGATGTCAGGGAAAGAATGAGCCAAGACTGGCCGTGGCTGGAGGGAAAGGGGAAAGTGGTGAGAAGATACTTGGGGGTCACACATGCCTGGTGAATAGCATTCTTCTACTCACCCTAACCCAGCAGTTGCCACTTAAGTGAAATTCTTTCTACCCCACTCCCTGCTTCTACAGGCATTTCCCTTGTGCACCCAGTTCCAGTTCTAGAATCTCTCCCAGATCAAGTCCAGTTTCAGAACCACCTGATCCAGAAGGGTCTGTTCTGCTGTCTAGCCACTTTCCCTTCAGCTGTCTCTTGGAACTGTGGGATGGGGTTGCTCTGTTTGTGCTAGAGGAGGGGAAGAAATAATCTGACAGAAGGTTAGAGCTACACTCCTGCACAGGGTCTTCCCACTTCCAGGAGATCGTCTGGTGTCCTGTAGCCCAGTCCCACTGCAGCAGTTACTATTCCACAACTCATGCCCATGGAGGACCCTGTCGACTGTCTGCAGGGTCTGCCTGGGCAGGGGAGACTGCACTCAGGTGGCAGGGCCCCAGGGCCCCATTGCCCAGGGCCTGTCTGCCAAAGTAAGCATCTACAGTGATGTCCATTGCCTGTCTGCCACTGTGAGGGGCCCTACTGGCACTTGGCCTGGCAGTGAGCCAGTTTCTCCCAAGGCCAAATTCTGACTCCTCTTCCAGGAGGCCTGGACAGCATGGACAAGGGCCATGTGAAATAAGACTTCCCTGACCCAGCCCTCCTAACCTCAAGTGGGCCAGATGACCCTCCTCTAGTCTGAAAGCTCTGTGGCTCAGGGCTGTTGGAATCCTTGTCTTTCCTAAGGCTTGTTTCTCCTGGGCCTTGACGTCTCTGAAACATGATGGTGTGGTAGGTGGAAATGTGCCCCTGTCCTTTCCCTTTGTTGGACATTACTGCCTACATCTAAAAGGATTCACTGATTCATCTTCCCAGGAAGAGAAAAGTTTCATTCAGGATGGGATACATTCTACTTCAGTGCTGTGTGTGCTCAGGTGCTTCAGTCGTGTCTGACTCTTTGTGACCCTGTGGACTGTAGCCCGCCAGGCTTTTCTGTGCATGGAGATTCTCCAGGCAAGAATACCGGAGTAGGTTTCTGTGCCCTCTGCCAGGGGATCTTCCTGACCCAGGGATTGAACTTGGGTCAAGATGTCAGACCGTTGACCTTAATCTCAATATATAGGAAGAACAGATATGTTTATTAATTTAGAATATATGTTCATGATAAAAAGAATATAAAAAGGAAGACCTTCACAGGCAAATGATGGAGAAGGAAACCAAAGTGGTGAACAGGAGCTTAAGTGCAGCTGAAAACTGGGTACAAAGACCAGTCACTGGGGATTGGGCTGCTATGCCAGGACTGGGCTCCTCTGGGAAGCCCATAGAGGGAGCCATGAACATACAGCCCACCCACCAGCGAGGTGGACTGACTCTGATCAGCCTTGGGCAGGGCTCTGGAAACATGCTGTCTATCCAAGGCCAGAAATAGAGATGAAACCCAATAACAAAACCGAGCTCTTCCATGTTCCCTATGTAGATATGAAGTTCAGAACTACCCCATCCACATGGAAAAGACTCCTAGACAAAGTTGTTCACATAATCTCTTATTCACAACTCTGAATCCCATGGTTCAGAGCTAGGGATAAGGTAACCAGAAAGTTGCCCTATCACGTCAGATCAGATTAGTCACTCAGTTGTGTCCGACTGTTTGTGACCCCATGAATCGCAGCACGCCAAGCCTCCCTGTCCATCACCAACTCCTGGAGTTCACTCAGACTCACGTCCATCGAGTCAGTGATGCCATCAAGCCATCTCATCCTCTGTCGTCCCCTTCTCTTCTTGCCCCCAATCCCTCCCAGCATCAGAGTCTTTTCCAATGAGTCAACTCATCACATGAGGTGGCCAAAGTAATGGAGTTTCAGCTTTAGCATCATTCCTTCCAAAGAAGTCCCAGGGTGATCTCCTTCAGAATGGACTGGTTGGATCTCCTTGCAGTCCAAGGGACTCTCAAGAGTCTTCTCTAACACCACAGTTCAAAAGCATCAATTCTTCGGTGCTCAGCTTTCTTCACAGTCCAACTCTCACATCCATACTGACCACAGGAAAAACCATAGCCTTGACTAGACGGACCTTTGTTGGCAAAGTAATGTCTCTGCTTTTGAATATGCTATCTAGGTTGGTCATAATTTTCCTTCCAAGGAGTAAGTGTCTTTTAATTTCATGGCTGCAGTCACCATCTTCAGTGATTTTGGAGCCCAGAAAAATAAAGTCAGCCACTGTTTCCACTGTTTCCCCATCTATTTCCCATGAAGTGATGGGACTGGATGCCACAGTCTTCGTTTTCTGAATGTTGAGCTTTAAGCCAACCTTTTCACTCTCCACTTTCACTTTCATCAAGAGGCTTTTTAGTTCCTCTTCACTTTCTGCCATAAGGGTGGTGTCATCTGCATATCTGAGGTTATTGATATTTCTCCCAGCAATCTTGATTCCAGCTTGTGTTTCTTCCAGTCCAGCATTTCTCATGATGTACTCTGCATATAAGTTAAATAAACAAGGTGACAATATATAGCCTCGACGTACTCCTTTTCCTATAGGGAAGGGCATTTGGGAGAACACCCTCATGAAATAGCAATTCTGAAAAAGTTTATTCACCCAAAGAATAGAAGTTGAGACAGTAATTTTCAAACACGAAAAGAAAGAAATGAACAAACATTGAACCTCCTGAACTGTATAAAAGAACAAAAAGATATGACACCAAAACATGTGTCCCCCAGGTCTGAAGGTGTCCAATATGCTACTGGGAAAGAGTGGAGGAAAACTACTAAAGCCCCAGAAAGAATGAAGCAGCTGGGCCAAAGTGGAAATGATACTCACTTGTGGATGTGTCTGGTGATGAAAATAAAATCTGATGCTGCAAAGAACAGTATTGCATAGGAACATGGAATGTTAGGTCCATCAGTCAAGGTAAATTGGACGTGGTCAAGCAGGAGATGGCAAGAATAAGCATCGACATCTTAGGAATCAGTGAACTAAAATGGACTGGAATGGGTGAATTTAATTCAGATGACCATTGTATTTAGTACTGTAGACAAGAATTCCATAGAAGAAATGGAGTAGCCCTCATAATCAATAAAAGAGTCTGAAATGCAGTACTTGGGTGCGGCCTCAAAAATGACTGAATGATCTTGGTTTGTTTCCAAAGCAAGTCATTCAACATCACAGTAATTCAAGTCTATGTGTTTCCTGAATTGGCATGCAGGGTCCTTACCACTAGTGCCACCTGGGAAGCCCCAAGCAAACCTCCAGTTTCACTTGTTTAAAGACTGCATGTATGCTTGGTCATTCAGTAATGTCTGATTCTGCAATCCCATGGACTGTAGCCCACCAGGTTTCTCTGTCCATGGGATCTGCAGGCAAGAATACTGGACTGGATAGGCATTCCCATCTGCAGGTATCTTCTTGATTGAGGAATTAAACCCAGGTCTCCTGTATTGTAGGCAGATTTTTAACCATCTGGAGCCACTAGGGAAGCCCAGGTTTAAAGCAGTGAAGTTTTATTTCCCATTCATTCTTCACTGTCCACCGTGGGTTCACAGGAGGCCCATCCACATGGTCCTAATGTAGGATGCAGGCCGAAGGAGCAGCCTCTTTGGAACAGTGCTGGTTGCTGTGACAGAATGCAAGGGCTCTGAAGGGCTTCGTACTGACAGTGAAATGCTCCAGCCTGGAAGTGACCCGTGGTCCACCAACCACAAGGAGACTGAGAAGTGTGTTCAGAAAGCAGAGGGGTAGACGTATAAACCACAGGACTTGCAGTGTGGCAAAACAAGGACATATTTCTGGAAGGGTGAGGGCTGGTGTTTCACAAACCAGGAGGCACCTGGGGAAACTGATTTCCCCAAGTGCCTCTTTATTCAACACTATTGACTTTGGAGCTAGACCATCCTGGATGAAGTTTGGATACTGCCATGAGCTAGATGTGTGACTTTGGACAAATTTGCTTAGCCAATCTAAGCCTCAGTTTCTTCATCTATAAAATGGTGCAATACCACCCAAGATGCCACAGCCAGTAAATGACAGGGCTGTGATTCCCAACCACCTGGGTCTGGGTCCACAGCCAATTCTTTCAGAATCCAGTCTTCACTGCTTGCTGCTGCTGCTGCTGCTAAGTCGCTTCAGTCGTGTCCGACTCTGTGCGACCCCATAGACGGAAGCTCACCAGGCTCCCGAGTCCCTGGGATTCTCCAGGCAAGAACACTGGAGTGGGTTGCCATTTCCTTCTCCAATGCATGAAAGTGAAGTCGCTCAGTCGTGTCTGACTCTTAGTGACCCCATGGACTGCAGCCCACCAGGCTCCTCCGTCCATGGGATTTTCCAGGCAAAAGTACTGGGGTGGGGTGCCATTGCCTTCCCCTCTTCACTGCTTAAACAACAACAACAAAAAACAAAGTCCAGGTGGCTTAATAATACTCAAGTGGCACAAGATGGAAGTGTAACATCCTCCTTGTTCTACTCGCCCATTCTTCTTCCCCTCGCCCTTCTTGTCCCAGTTTTCTCCCCAGTAATCCTGGGTGCTCCTGAGCCTCCCTCCAGCCCCAGCTCCAGTCTGCCTGAGGGTAGAGCTTGTTCCCAGCTACTCGAGAGTCGCTTGCAGGGGACTGATGATGGACCTGCTTCAGACCCACAAAGCCCAGGTTCTCACCTGGGCCTGCCTCTCATCGCACGTGGAGTGACCCCCACCTAGCCAGAGGCCCTGACCTCAGCCTTCCTTAGCCCTGGGTGCACTTGGGAGGGATGTGGGGGTCCCCTTTGCAGAAAGGAGGGAAAGGTTACAGACACTCTAAACAAGGCAAAACAAAGCCATTTATCTTAGGACATTAGTCACTGAGCTGCTGACGCAGGAAAACATGCTGTACTCTTGGCAATTGCCATTTACATTAGAACAGGATGATTTGTGGACTTGGAGGCCTCAGACCTTTCCAGATTCCCCCACCCACTTCTGTCTGTCCCTGCAAGTGCCAGTAGCTTCTCCTTGGGGAAGAGGGGTTGGCCTGGGCCTCGGCCTAACAGGTGCCAAAGTCCCAGCCCCATTCTCTTCCATGTAGACACGGGCCACGGGATCACAGGAGGTGCCACAGGCTCCCAGAGCTGCACTCGCTGGCTTGTGTCAGCATCACATGGTCTTTCTTTCTTGGCTATAACTGTTTAGTGTTTGGGAGGAAGACTTTCTGATCCCCACATCTGCCTATATTCTAAAAGATGACATCACCACACACACACACACACACACACACACACTGTCCCAAAGAGAAATGGAAGTTGCACTGTTCAGAGATAAAGCTCTCTCGTAGCAGCTTAGGTGATGAAAGTGAAGAGTCATCACCTCAGTCACTCAGTTGTGTGCGGCTCTTTGTGAGTCCATGGATTGCAGCCCACCAGGCTGCTCTGTCCATGGAATTCTCCAGGCAAGAATACTAGAGTGCGTTGCCATTTCCTTCTCCAGAAGCTTGCTTCAGTCGTGTCCGACTCTGTGCGACCCCATATATGGCAGCCCACCAGGCTCCCCCGTCCCTGGGATTCTCCAGGCAAGAACACTGGAGTGGGTTGCCATTTCCTTCTCCAATGCATGAAAGTGAAAAATGAAAGTGAAGTCGTTCAGTCGTGTCCGACTCTTAGCAACCCCATGGACAGCGGCCCACCAGGGTCCTCTGTCCATGGGATTTTCCAGGCAAGAGTACTGGGGTGGGGTGCCATTGCCTTCCCCGAAGCTTAGGTGATATGAAAAAGTAAATCAGGGGAAAGGAACTTGAGGGAAGTTGGGGGCCCACTATTTCATTCAGAGTCTTCTTTTCAAGGTGACCTGATATTTGGTTTGAAGTAAATCCCGGGTGGCGCTCTTGCCCACTTTCATGTACAGGCCAGACGCCTTCCCCAACCTTAGGTCCATCCATCCTCTGCGCTCCTGGCCATGGTGTCTTTCACGCCCACTCTCTGCCTATATGCTCGAGGGTGAAGCATGGGGCCAGGCCCAAGGCAAGAGGATGATCAAATTCTCCCAGTCTCAGTGACTGGTTCACAGATGGATATTTAACCCAGTCAGAGTCAATGAGTTCCAAGAAAACATTCACTGTATTTCTGAGAGCGTGGAGCTCTAGCAAGGAAGGCAGGGAGAGTGAACGCGAGTGTGTCATTGGCACAGGGTTTCTTCTCCTGAGCAAGGTGATGTGTGAGGGTCAGGCACTGCTCTCTGGAATGGGGAGCTGGTAGGTGCTGGAGGGCCACCTTGTAGAGCTGAGGATGAAGTAAAGACACAGAGAAAAACTGAGTCTCTGATGATGTCCTTTAAGCACCTGGGTTGAACTTCTCTGGCTCAATCTGTTGAGTCTGGGGTGAAAATCAACATATTCTTTTTGTTGCTGAGGTCAGTCTGAGGTGTCCTTTGGGACATGTGTGGTCATAAGAGCCCTTGACCTATGTGATGAGTAAGTGTGCCCAGGGCACAGAAGACTCTGAAATCGGCCTCAAATCCTTCGCCCAGCACATCCCACCACTGAGAACACCACTGTTGCCTAGAGGGGCTCTTACCTTTTGTGTACCCACCCTCCTTAGAAGCACCCCATGACCCTGGGACCCAGCCCGCACCTGGGGCAGACAGATTCTGTGCTGCAGCAGGACGCTGCCACTCCGATTGAGTCTTGTCCATCTTCTCCACCGAAAGACAAGCCTGTCCTGGCCTCCAGTTCCTGTGGCCCCGGCACATAGCGGGTGGGCATTCAGTAAGTGGCTGCTCTCCTGAGCAGCTATGCTGGTGGGAAGGCAAGGTTAGGGGGGCTGGGGGACCAGGCAGGCCTCAGGGGTAGGACTGTAGGAGTCCAGATCAGAAGCTGTGATGACCTCAACTGGGCAGTGGAAGAGAGCAGATGTGGGACAAGGAGAGAAGATGCTTTAAAACATGGCGGGGGGAGGTGGGGATCCTTGCAAGTTAGAGCCAAGAGCAGTCCATGTTTGACACGGGAGGTGTGGTGAGTGGTATGGAAGTCCTAGGACTGAATCACAGAGGATAGCTTCAGAATGCAGTGTGGTCGGGGTAGGGGGCCATCTCTTGGTCTTGGTTGGGAGGTGTGTTCCTCTGTGCTCTCCTAGTAGGAGAGACAAATTAGCAGGTGACCCCGATCCCTGCCCACACCCTGTGCTGACCTAAGTCATCAGAATGAGGGGGTGGCAGAAAGTAAACATTCCTGACTAACTTTGGAACACATTTTATACTTCAAATGACAAAGAGCTTCCTGCAAGTCCAGGCTGTAACTTGGAACTGATAATGAACATTGGGCTGGGAGTGGGGAATCAGTGTGTCTCCCCCACTTCAGGTCTCCTTCCACTCCCGAGCTCTTCTTTGGGGCTAATACCGTTTTGAGGATGCATGGAACTAGCTCAAGTGGCATTGTCTTTTCTCTTTGAGCTATGGATGTCTTGGCCTTCCATTCTGGCTGCTGCCCAGTGGGGATAAAGAGTAGCCAGGGTGGAGTCCTCGGGGTGAGGACAGGGGCTGGGGTAGTAACCTGGAGCAGAATATTTGACGCTCTAGTCCCAGCAGGGAGCAGAAATGAAAGTAGGGAACCAGAGGCACAGGCAGAAGATGGCAGGGTGAGGAGGAGGCTACCTCCAGATGTCCTTGAGGGTATTTTGGGTTTGCCCACCCGAGGCTGCCAGACAAGGCTGTACAGATTCTGGTTGCCAGAAGAGGAAGAGGTTACCAATGTATCCCTGGGCCAGCCTTCTGATTCAGAGCCTGGCATGGCTAAAGCTGAGGCTCACAGGCTAGTACTGCTTTTCATGACCAGTGTAGGCACAGAAGTCAGGGTGGTGGAGTGTGACCTAGCCAGGAGCGGAGTCGATCCTAGCCTGGCCTCACCCAGCAGCAGCTTGCTGAAACTTTTTAGCCTAGAAGCTTGATGCCACCATCCCTAGGGAAAATCCAGCCAGATTTACCCTGTCTGGAGCCCTTCAGAAGCATCTCAAGTGCAAGTGCTGAAGCTTTGAGCACTCACAGAGCTGCTGTGCTGCGGGCCTCTGGCTAATACCCTAATCGTGGGCTCCTAACCTCTGTGCTCAGCTGGCCTTAGTTCTACTGTCTGCCCAGTGTTTGGCCATGCTGCTCTTCATTTGGGCCAGGGCCACTCCTCCCTCTCCCCTGTCCTTGCCTCCCAGCCAGCCCAGACCAGACCAGACCAGTCCTTCCCACCACCAGGGGCCCTGCTTCACACCCATGACAGGTCAGAGTTGGGACTCAGTCACTAGCAGGCCCTCTGAGCACTGTCCAGAGCCCCGTGGCCTCCCCCTCCTGCCAGCTTCTCCCCACAAGGTTGGCATGGAGCTCCTGAGAGCTTTTGAATTGAATAAAGGAGGATGGGAGCACAGTGAGGCAGCCCAGGGGTGGCCAAGCTCTCCAGCCCATCCTGACTCTGCTTTCCCTTCCCTTGTTCTCTGCCCAGCCCCATTCACGCAAGAGTCTTTATATAGACACATTATTTCATTTCTCTTGGGTATATGTCTAGGAGTGGAATGGTTGAATCATACAGTAGATGTATACTGAACTTTGGAATAAACTCTGTGAGTTTAAATGTGACAGTTATTCAAAGTACTTTTCCTACTGCATGTTCCCTCCAGCAACGTGGCAAGGACAGGATGTTCCACCTGTTTGCCAACACTTGGTATGTTAGTCGTCTTAGATGAGGGCTGAGGTTATGTGGGTTATAACAGCACCAAGAAAGGGACAGAGTACAAGTGGAGAGTAAACCACGAAGAGAAATTGGATTTGGGGATGCTGTTTGCATCTTGCCTTCATTGGTTATCTGCCCTGTGATCTTGGGCAAGTACTTGAACTTGGCTATGCTTCCATTTTCTCACCCGGAAAACAAGAATATCACACCTACCTGTGTTGAGATTAAATGAGGTAATGGATGTAAACGTATTTTCACAGTACTTGGCATCGGGGTTCCTGTTAGTCTACAGGGTCTTTGCATGAACAGAATAAAGCTGTCCCCTTTCCAGGTTGATGCAGTCCAGGGCCATGATGCAGGAGTTGTACTTGTATACTGCTGTTCCCTAGACAAGAAGCCTTAGGAAGCACACCAACGGCACAATTATTTGCAGTGATTCTATCTGACCCACACATTCTCAGCAAAAGTGCAATGAACAAATGAAGTTGAGAGGAGGTGAGTGTATTTGTCAGGGGGTCCTGTGTGTGTTGACCTCTCCCTGGCAGCCCTCTCACTTGCTCAGGTGGCTTCCCCTACCCTCCACCACCTGCTCTATTGAGTCTCTGAGACCTTGGGCACCGATCTCCAGGTCGAATCTCCCGTCGGGGAATGTCTATGGAGTTTGGTATTTGTGTTGAGCCATACAGAGTGTGTTGTGTGTTAGTCGCTCAGTTGTGTCTGACTCTTTGCGACCCTATGAACTGTAGCCCGCCAGGCTTCCCTGTCCATGGAATTCTCCAGGCAGGAATACTGGAGTGGATTGCCATTCCCTTCTCCAGAGGAACTTCCCATTCCAGGGATTGAACCCTGGTCTCCTGCATCACAGAGAGATTCTTTACTGTTTGAGCTACAGGGAAGTCCTGTCATACAGAACCTTGCTTCAATTCATAGTCTGGTTCTCAGAAGAAAGCCAACATCACAGAGACATGCTTGAGGCAACAGCACTTGTGGTAACTGGACTTGGTTTTTGGAGGGGGACAGAAGCAGAGAATAACTGGGATCCCCAGGAAACACGGCCAGAGTTGACTGCAGGAGAGAGATGCTGAGGAGTGGAGAGAAAGATGAAGGATCCCAGCCTTACTTGGAAGGTTTGTGAGTTTCTGAGGTGAGGCATTGGGCAGGAAAGCACCCCCTCAGAAAGCAGGCATTACTGCAGGTCTCTCTGGCCCGAACACGCAGAAGCCCGGGCCATATTTGCCTAACATGAACTCAAGGGAGGCATGCTACGCTTAGAACACAACACAGTAGATGAGCAACTCAGCTGAAGCAGGCTTTTTGCTTTATGTGTTTATATCCTCGAAAGGAGCCCTTCTGTACCTGAGGGACTTAAGTCCTCTTACCCCGGCTGGCCTCTTGTAATTATGAGAACCGGACACGGGAAACTGTTTACAGAGAGGCTATGGTGGATGGAGAGGGAGAGGTCCTCAGAGCTGGGGGCTGGGTGGCCCTGAGGACCACCCAGTAGAGAGTTTTGCCTCTGAGTCTTCCTGTTCTCCAGCCTCACCCCGGCACACAGTAGGACTTCCTCGCAGAGTGACACATGAGTCATTTCTGAGACACTCAGTGGTGAGTCACTGGAGAGGCAGTGTCACCACGCTGTAACGTACCAGCAACAGGGATTTCAGGGGGTGCAGGGTGGGCGGGGCCTGCGGTTTCCTGTGTCCCACCGCCAGCCCAGGGCGTCCACCTACTTGCTGGCCAGGAGGAGGCTGGAAGGGAGCGGACAAAGCAAGCACCTTCCAGCCAGGTGAAGAAGACAGAGATAACTTCCTCTTTATGGTCTCCCCAAATAGATCACAGTGTGACCTTTCCCTTTCCAGCGTAAGCGTTAGGTTAGACTTTAGGCCAGCTCTGATGAGGGAAGGAAATGCAATGGAACACACTTTCCTCCTCTTCCTGGGCAGAACGTTTCCAAGCTTAGAAGAGCTGGCCGGACACAGATAGGACCCCAGGGAAGAAGGTGACAGTTGGGGTTAGGTGGCCCGGGTGAAGGGAGTCAAGCTTAGCGTGGAAAGGCCACTGAGAAGAGACCACGTGGGAAGGCCTGGGCAGGGGTCGGGCTGGTAGCGCCCCCTCCGTCCTCCCCTCTTCTCTGCATCGTGGATGGACACCAGGCTGCTCTGCCCCATGCCGCGGCTTCTGAAGGTGAAAGTCACCTTCCGCCGTTCTCCCCACTGCCTGCCGCCAGGCTGGGGAAGCAGGCGCCATAAATCCTTCCTTGTCCCTGTCCCGTGGCGCTTGCCTGCGTGGCCGCGGGGAGGAGACTCTCGCGGCTGTAAATCAGCGTCCCCTCCGCGCGCCGCCTGCCCTTCATCACGGTGCTTTACGGCGCTGACACCCGCCAGGATTTAGTGGGCCAGCCGGGCTGAGGCCGCCTCATTGAAATGCCCCCTCTACCCCTCCCCACCTCCTCCCTCAGAACGGACGGAGCCCGCCCGTAAATTCTGGAGATGGCTATTTGCATATCCATCTGCATACATTTGCCCCTCAAATTGCCTGCATCAGAACTCACAGCATCACCGGAGGAGCCAAAGAGTTTCTGTTGTCCGAGCTCTTGTAGGGGAAGGGGAAACTGAGGCTGGAAAGGGATGGGGCCCTGTGAGGCATGGCCGAAGTCGAGGTTTGGTGCAGAAGGGATTTAGCAGAGGCTTTTGTTGTTGTTCAGTTGCTCTGCTGCTGCTAAGTCACTTCAGTTGTATCCGACTCTGTTCGACCCCAGAGACGGCAGGCCACTGGGCTCCCCCATCCCTGGGATTCTCCAGGTAAGAACACTGGAGTGGGTTGCCATTTCCTTCTCCAATGCATGAAAGCAAAAAGTGAAAGTGAAGTCGCTCAGTCCTGCCCGACTCTTAGCGACCCCATGGACTGCAGCTTACTAAGCTCCTCTGTCCATGGATTTTCCAGGCAAGAGTACTGGAGTGGGGTGCCATTGCCTTCTCCGGTTCAGTTGCTCAGTCATGTCCAACTCTTTGCGACCCCACGGACTGCAGCATGTCCTGTCCTTCACCATCTCCTGGAGCTTGCTCAAACTCATGTCCATTGAGTCGGTGATGCCTTCCGAACATCTTGTCCTCTGTCCTCCCCTTCTCCCTCTGCCTTCATTCTTTCCCAGAATCAAAGCCTGGGGACATATAAACCAGGGTCCCCTCTGGCTCCTTCTGCCTCAAACTGGGCTCAGCCAAGACCAGGCCCCAGTCTGGACATAAGTACTCTGTTGGGAAGGGTGAGGGCCTGGTGCAGCGGGATTCTTCTATCTGCATGAGCCCCCTTGCCCTACACCTCAACACCAATCTAGTGACACTCGGCCCAAGAGCATCACTCATTGCTTCAGGGAGGGCATCCCTGGGCTCCTTTGCCTGGGCCTCTTCAAGGGTAGGTGAGCCCTGAGCCCTCCCTCAAGCTCCCTTCTGCTCAGGAAGGCTCAGAACTTTCTGGGCTCTCAGGGAGAGGAAGGGCCATTCAGAGTCAGCAGGTCTTTCTTCTCTTGATCCCAGGCCCCATTCAGTCTTCCAAGTAGAAGCCCCATGGGTGGGGCTCAGCACCCCGAGCTGGGCCCAGGGCTGGCTGGAGACCAGGTCAGGCAGGTTTCCTCTGGTGGCACATGTCTGCCCCTTCCCCTGTCCCTGCTCCTCTATTGCTCACCCCCATAGTGTGTGTGCTTCATGTGTTTCTGATTGACTCATAAAAAATGCCTTCTCATCAGAGGCCTGTATTGCAACAGTCTGAGGAGGCGCAGGCTTTGGGGGAAACCTGCTGCTCCTTCTGAGACCCAGAGTCCTGACAGGACTGATGTGGGCTCTTCCTTGACCTAGGCTGGGGGGTTCACCCCTCCCTCACCCAGGATAGCACCCAGGGGGGCAGCTGTCCTGGGTCCCAGATGTGGCGCCCGTCACTCAGAGCTCCCCTCTCCACCCCACTTGCCCTGTCCCACCGTCTGGAGGCTCGGGAACAAACCCCAGGGCAGGACAGAGTTGTGGGTGGGGGACCCTGCGGGGCTGGGCCCAGCCGCCCTTGTCTCTGTGCAGATCCTTCCTGGCTCTCTCCAGGGCTCTGTGCTGGAAGCCCTGTATGTTCACATCACCCCAGCTCAAGGAGGGGATAAATGAGCATTGGAGCCAGGATGCTCCGAGTGGGGAGAGGCAGGAAGGGGATGTCCCTGAGCGTGGGTACCACCTGGCTTCCCTGAGAAATAACCCCAGGAGAAGCAGGGGAGCCCACCCCGGCAGCCCTGGCTGTGTGCTGGGGGAGGGTGGACCCTAATGCCCCTCCTTTCTATTCTTCTCCCCAGCCCCTGCCTCTCCTCTCCACAGAGGTCCTGGGTTGTTCCATTTTCTCTTCTCTGTTGAACGTCCAACGGCCTCCCCTGGTTAGGGGAGAGTCAGGTCCTTCCCTCCAACCCCTGTCTTCAGGGCAGACTGGCCCAGGTGAGGTGGACAGAGAGTGTGTTGGGATGCTGAGACCCTGGACAAGGAGGAGGGTGACAAAGATGAGCCCAAACTCCCTGTCTCTGGAGCTTTTTAATAAAAATAAATAAACAAAGAATAATAGTAAAGAATGAAATATGGCCTGCTATTGGGTCTAGGATAGTGGGGAGCACAGAGTCAGAGGGCTGGCTCGGAAGACCTCCCCAGAGCCACCCTGGCTAAGATTTGCTGGGATTCTTAGAAAGCACTGTGTAGACTTTGTGGCGGCATGGCAGCAGAAGGGACCCCCATCTGGAAGCCTTTAAAGTCTCCCTCCCCCTCTTCTCCAAACAGCTTGTTCCCAGAAAACAGGAGGAGAAGTTACCCAACAACAAGCTGGGGCTTCCTGTGGGGCTGGCGGCCCCCTCCCTGCCTCTGTCGTAGCACACCAGGCCCTCATCCGCCCCCCAGGCTCTGCTCAGCGGGGCCCCTGCCTGTTAGACATCATGGAGTTGGTTCCTGACACCTCCTTCACCACCTGGGTGCACAGCTCACTTCCCCCAGGAAGCCCTCCGGAACCACCTCTTGGCATTCTGGGAACTGCTCCAACTCCCTGTGAACACACACACCCAGCCTTTGTGTGTGCCCTTGTTCTGGCTCGGGCCTGCCAGCCTGTTTTCTATGTTGTCTCTCTTCATCCTGTCTGGGCTGGAAGGGCTTGGTGAGCCCTCCCTTTTTATTTTACATAATGGAAAATTGAGGCCCAGAGAGGCCAAATGACTTGTCCCAATGCGAACAGAGCCAGATATAGATCTCAGCTCTTTTTCTCCCAGTCCAGGGGTCCATTGCCCGCCCAACATGTCCATTTGGTTGTGCTTGTCTCCCCAGGATGACAGCACGGCCCCAAAGAGAGCCCGTAAGTTCTGACTTGGTGTGCGGTTGGGCACAGCCAAGGTGTAGAAGCTGCCAGAAATTGAGGGGCAGACACCTCGGAGAGGTGGCGGGACTGGCCGGTGACTGGGGAGCTGTGGTCTTCAGAAGGAAGAGTTGGGGCCACCGATGCTGATCCAGAGGGCTTGGCAGCCTGGCTTGCACGCTGACTGGCCAATCTGGCTCCTGACCTGCTCACTTGGCATTTGAGGGAATCACTTGAAATGAAAAATCTCCAACCAAAGGAGATTTTTAATTTTTAGATAAGCAGAGAGTTCAGTTTTAAATGAGACTCTGGTCCTTGTAAAATCTTTCCAGAAATATAGTGAAAAAAGGTCTCAGTTTCCTTCTTTTTAAAATGGGGACAAAAGCACGGAGGCTTCAGGAAGAAGATGGAAATGGGCTATGAAGGAGGGGAATAGGCAGAAGAGCCTTCTAGAGCAGGGCATGAGCACAGACTCAGAGGGTGAGTGAGCACCGACTGACCTCAGTCACTCTGACCAGGTGCGTGGCCTGGGACCAGCTCCTTAATTAGTCTCTGCCCCGGTTTCTCACCTGGATGAAGAGGATTACAGTAGCACCTCCCTGAGGAAGCTGAGGCCATATTTGTAAACATGAGGTAATATTTGTAAAATTCTTCACATAGTAAGTGCCCTCTGAGAGGCGCATTTATTTACTCATTTACTTAACAACATCGCTTTCCTTGTACTATCCATTGTAGTTCCTATAAGCAACACAAGATGGTATTTACTGGAGCTTGTGACTCATGGATACTGGGCCTGGGGGCCTTTCTGGGAGAGAGATCCTGAGACTTATACACTCCGGCCTTCTCATACAAGACGTTGTCCACTTCTGGGCCGCTCTCTCTCAGGACGCACCAACCTGTGCCAAGGACCAGAAACCCCACAAGCCCTGACTCTGGGGACAGCCTGGGTAGAGGCGGAGAGGGTGTGGGGAGGGGGCATGTGTGACCATGGATTACAGTTCCAAGTGAGAAATAAGCAGGAGCAGATGGAGCCCAGAGCACAAAGTTCCTGTTCTCATGCAAATGTCTGGGACAATAAAAGTCAGGGGGGTAGCCATTGTGGGGGGCAGGGAGGAGGTGGAGGGAAGCAGGGTAGGGGGTGCAGAAGGAAGATGCCATGCTAGCAGAGTTAGCTCTTATTCAGAGTTGCCGTTGAATTGCTTGGGGATGAGGGTGGCCTTTCCAGTCTTCTGCCCAGGGCCCTTGGCCAGCCTACTGGGGCCCAGGCGGGGCCTGGGAGAGTGGGGAGGGGTCTGGGCCTGTGCCTGCTGGGGATGGCTTGACAGCAAGTGCTCTTCAGAGCTGATTGCATTTCCTGGCCTTTGATGCCCGAGATCAAAGCAGTGCCAAGCCCTTCCTGCCTCCCAGCTCCTGGCAGCTCCTCCCTGCCCTGGGGGTCCAGGCTGTGTGGTTGACATAGTGGCTGGAGGGGGCAGGCCAGCCTGGCATTAGTGGCAGGCCCCAAGTGACTTAGAGCAACTGACATGTGAGCTCTTTCCCACTCTGGGGTTGCCAGGAGCTCCAGCTGTGGGTGGGTGCAGCCCACATCCACTCTGTGCTTGTCACACTGGCTCTGTGTCCTCAGACACCCTGGGGTTAGACATGCAGGTCACCAAAAGCCAGGCCGTGGGGGTTGGGTTTGGGGGAGAGGTCCACGTGGCCAGGATCAACCACAAGAGCCAAACCTGGAAACCAAGACTGGAAACCACAGCCTATGGAGATGGCACGAGGTCTGTTTTGCTGTAGCAAGAAAGGATTGTACCATCGGTCACGCAAACTGACCTTTCACAGGATCCTGGCTGGGAGAGGCTTGGTGCTGGTTTAGACGAGGGCCCCTACACAGACCTTCCTTGCTCTGATGGATCCTCTAGCCTCCTACTGACCATTCAGGCTCCATCCTGGAGGATCTTCCAGTCCCTTGTTTCTGCCTGACCTGAGCACCCTGTGGGGAACTGGCCCCGGGGGCATCGGCTGCTGGGATCCTACCCTGAATGTCCAGGGATGCGCTGTGTAGGTTTGTAAGGGTTCTGCACCCAACTGGGAAGCTCTCCTGTGCCTTTTTGCCTGTAGTGCCCTTGGGAGGGCTTCAAGTTTAAGTAGCTGCTCAGGGCAAACCACTTCTTGCCTGACTCCTTCCACCCAGGTGTCTATCAGCCTGTTTCCCTTCGGCAGAAGTATGCAAGGCCTGCTAGGCAGAGGATGGGCTGAGAGTAGAAGGTGGTCTGTGTGGAAGCTCTGGAAGGAAGGCAGGAGCATCTGTGGTTACAAACCTGCAGGTCCTAAGGGAGGGGTCCTTGGCCAGAATGATGGTGGGACTCTGGTGGTCTGCGTGCCGGCAGTGGGGCCCTGGCTCTCCATGGTGCCCACCCATGTGGAGAGGATTAGGGCCTGAAAAGACATGTTTCCCCGCTTTCCTTCTTGGAAGGAGGATCAAGGGGACCTGGTGACAGCCCAGAGATTCTGGGCATGTGGACAGGCCTGCTTTCCTTCCTGTCCGTCTCCCAGGCAGCCCGAGAGATGCACACCATCTGCTAGCAGCCCCGAGCCCCGAGCCCCCAGCCAGCCCAGGAAAGCAGCGGTAAGCAGACCTGCACTTCCATGCCCAGAGCCCACCCCCAACCCCATCCGCTGAGAGGAAGCGTTGGGCTGGGGCCCAGTGGAAATAAGACAGCAGGTATTATGCACAATGATTATTGGGCTTAGTGGACCTGAGCAAAGTCGGTAGGGTTGCAAAGATGTAGGGGCTCCTTCCACCCCAACTTCCCTCTGCACATTAGATCCAGGAGACAAAACTGCTTCAGGAGAAGGAATTACAGGACCCTGGAGGGTGGGCTTGGGTTTGGGGCTGGGACTGAGGGTGATTGTGGCATCCTGTGCTTGTCTGGGTTTGTGTGTGGCAAGTGGCGGAGCAATTCTTAAACCCAGATGCATGCACTCACGTGTACACACATGCCCACACACACACTCACACTCTTATGAAGACAGTATCCAGCATTGCAGTGCTTGCATTTGGTGAGTGAGTGAGAGTTGCTCAGTCATGTACGACTCCTTGCGACCCCATGGATGATGCATTTGATAGGTACACAATAAATATATGATGCTGCTACTGCTGCTAAGTCACTTCAGTCGTGTCCAACTTTGTGCGACCCCATAGACGGCAGCCCACCAGGCTCCCCCATCCCTGGGATTCTCTAGGCAAGAATACTGGAGTGGGTTGCCATTGCCTTCTCCGAAATATATGATGAATGGATGGCTAAATTATAGAATGAATGGCCCCCAAGGTTCTAGCTCACTGGGCTTCTCTTCTACTCAGAACCTTAGTTTTTGAGGCTTTTTCATTCTTTATTCCCGGCTGGTGACTCGGTCATCTAGAGTGGTCACTTCTCATTGGCTGGTTGTTCTCTAGTTCTTAGCATAAGAATTAAATTGTGGCTTTCTGGGATAGAAGTTTGGGTCTCACCCCCCCCCGCCAAAAAAAAAAATTCCCTTACACTGGGTTTGCTCTTCATCAGTCCCTGTTACCGATTTCTTGGGGCATCTGTAGGGTTGTGCAAGGTTTGGAGTTGGGCATCGAGATGGCAATTGCCATTCTAGTCTGAGCTGTGCCCCTGGAGCATGGTTTTGGTGACCAGGAAAGGTCTGGGACTCAGGGGCCCGTCAGAATTAAGACTGGAACAGGAATTTCTAACCTGGGATTATATGTGGGGCCAGGCACCCCACCCCTTACCCCCCAAGCTCTCATTGCCACGTGTGATCCGTGTGAATGTGCTCAAGAGTACATTCTAGAATGAAGTGAAAGATATTTAACTTTGTCCCCCACAGGGATGGAGCAGTCAGAATGGACACCAAACAGGAATAGCTGCAAGTCAGCCCTGTAGCATCCACTGGCCTCTGCTCTCCCCTCCCAGTCTCTCCCTTCCCTGCCCTTCTCCTCCCCTCCTCTTCTCTCCCCTTGACTCTCTCTCCTTCCTTCTCCCCCATTGCTACCACGGATTGGGTGGTACTCCTTCTGTGTTCTGTGTCAAAGTGGCCCTCCTAGAGCCACGCCTGTCACTAAGGGACTAGAAGCTCCCATGCTGGCCCTGACATCATGGGATGACGGTGTCTGCTCCTCTCCTCTGAGACCTAAGCACAGGTGGACATGGCAGGATGGATCACGTGGGGGAGGAGGGGATGGAGACCTTGGTCACTGGTGAGCTATGGGGTTGGAGACTTTCAACTTGGCTTTTGCGTGTGACTCCGTAGGAACCCTCTCTGGAAGTGACTCATTGTGACTGAAGCCACTCTGCCACACACCCAGCAGGACTCTGAAGGGTCCCTCTTTCCAAGCTGCGAGCTCCCAGGTCGCTGAGCAGCAGGGGGCACCCGCACCCTGGCAGGCTGGCACCTCATCTGAGCCCCTCTGTGCTCCCTGTGTGTCTGGGTGTGTATGCACATTTGTGTGCACTGGAGTCAGCCTGTGTGGGCCCGCGTGTGCCTGTGCACACATGCCCAGGGTGAGCGCGGGCACAGTGTGCTGTGTGTACACGTGTGCACGGGTACACGCACGCACGTGAATCTGTGTGGGGATGACGTGCCAGTGTGTGAATGCTCACAAACGGAAGACTTGGCTGGGAAACCCGAGTCTCCCTGTCCGAGGCCTCAACCCTGCTCCCTGGGGCCCTGGTGGAGGAGAACATAGAGTCCCCAAACCCCGCGATCTGGGACGGTGGCTTCTGTCGGATCCCGCCCCCTCCCTCTCTCTCGACACAAATAGCTTGTGGAACAAAGGGAGCTGGGGATTTGGATTATTTATACAGTCAACATTAAGCAACTTGCGGTCTATTTAAATTCTTCTTTATTAGGCCGGGAAATTCCATGGCAAACACTCAGGCAGTAAGGAAACCTCCAACAAGGCAGCTCCCAGCTCCACACTGTCCTTTGCTTCCTCATCATCTTTCCTGCTCCTGACCCCTGACCCCTGACCCCTGCTGCTTCCATCCAGGCTCCCCCAGGCCATTCCCAACCCTGTCTCCCCACCTGCATGCCCTCCGGATTCTCCCTCTGTCCTTCAACCTTCATCTCTCAAACCTTCACCCCAGGCCCCCACCCAACACCTACCCGTGCTTTCTGTGACTTGGGAGGGTCGGCCAGACACCAAGCCTTATGCTTCAGAGACAGCTTTGCAGGAGCAGCGTGGGGCCACAGGGAGGGGGAGTCAAGCTTGGGAGAAGGTGGGGAGGGGCAGGCTGTGGGCCTGGCTCACCATCAGTGCGCTCTGAAGGCTCAGGGGACCTCTGCTCCCAGATGTGCCTCTAGTAGACAGCTTAGGCAGCAAAAGAAGGGGTCTTACCAATAGGACGGGCCACCAGCCTCCCCCCACCCCTGGCTGCTGGGGTTGTACTTGGGGCCGCACAGGGTCTGGGGCTGAGGGGGGCTGAGGGTGGTGGAATTCAGGGACTGCAAGATCCCTTCAGAGCGGGCAGCCTCTGGGCTGAGGGTCCACAGGGCAGGCTTCTCCTGACAGTGGGCCCTCCCTCTTCTCTCCCTCGGCTGTGGCCCTGAGGGCTCACCCCAAGGCAGATGTCACTGAGGGCAGAAGGACAGCTTGGGAAGTGGGAGGGAAGTGGGGAGGAGAACCAGAGGAGCATCCTGGGGTCTGAAGGATCTACCATTTCTGGGTGGGTGTGGGAGCCCCTCTCCTAGCCCTCGACTCCCAGGGGCCTTCCTGGCCTTACCTCGAGTGAAAGCTCCTCTCTCCCTGTTTCTCTCTCCAGCTAGACTGTGAGTCCCTGAGGACAGAGAAAGCAGACATTCACCTTGTAGCCCAGGGCCTGGCATGCAGGAGTTTTATCGATGTTCCTTGAACTCAAAGAAATGGCACTTTGAGGGCTTGTGGCCCAGTCCAGTCCTCCACGTTCTCCCCTAATATAACCTCGGCCCAGAATCCTGTCCATTTCCTGCCTTTCCCAGGGGACAGGGCCTTGCCCAGATGGAGAGGAGTCCACTGAGGGCTCAAGGCTCATTTTGAACCTGTCCTGATGGTGGGCTGTGCTGGGAGAAGGGGGACAGGCTGTGCCTCCCGGACTTCGGGGGCCATTACCAGGGAGGGAAAGAGGTGAAGGTCGCCATGCCAACTCCATTCTCTGGAGATCTGTCTAAGGCTCAGCTATTGTTTGAGCTGATATTTGGACTATGGGTAAGCAATGCATCCCCTTCCAGGCAGACGGGGCAGGGGCGGAGAAGCTGCCCCTTCCAGATTGCAGTGTGACAACCTCTGTCTCTAAACGGCAGCCGACAGAGAGGGTGGGGAGAGCGACCTAGAGCTTGCTGCCGATTATCACCTCGCTGTCAGCCCTGCCCTCTGGGCCTGTCCCTGCTGCCACCTCTGGGCCTGTGTTTCTGATTAGTGGGCCCCAGCTGTGTAGCATTAGTTGCATTTTTCCAGGATGAATCTTGGTTGTGACTTCCTGCCACGGGTCTGAACCAGCTGCCTGCTTTTGCTGCCTGCTTCTCATCCCCATCCCCTAGGCTGCCCCAAATGCCCTCACTCCCAGGGGGCTCCTCCCCGAGGGGATAGTGAGGCCACCCCCTGTCTCAGGGGTTTTTTCTCCTAGGTTGGGGGAGATGTCCTTTTGCCTGCCTGGGGATGCTCAGGGCACAGCTGCTGCTCACAAGCAGAATCCAGGCAGCTTCTTAGATGTGTGGCCTTCAGTGGGTGACAGAGCCCTAGACCTTCACAGATGGGCAGATGCCACCAGACAAGGGCTGAGCAGGTCAAGACCAGGGAGGTGTTTGTACAGGGCTGAGGAAGCTGCTCAGGGAAGTCTCCAAAGACCAGAAGCATCACCTTCTGGCTTCGGGGGTCCGTCTTCTGTGCAGTCGTGGTCTTGATGTGGTCAAGCCAGTCTCCGACTGAAGCCTTGAGCTGCATTAGCCCTTTTCCCTCTGGATTTGCTGTGTGCTTCCTGTGAGTTACTCAGTGAAGACACCGGCTCAACAGAGCATCCGCCTGAGAGGTAGTGAGTTCCCTGTCCTGTAGGTGTGTAAGTATGAGCTGGAGAATCAAATCTTTTATGTTCACAGTGGCCTTTATATTGCATGTGATCTTCACTGCATCCCTGTAAGGGGGCAAGGCAGGGGCGGGAGTGATCCTTACAATCTTCAGAGAAGGAAACAGGCTGGAAGGAGGGAGTGAGTACCTGTTGAAGCCTGCATTAGAACCCAGAAGTGAGACCCACCTTAGCTCAGCATGAGCTTAATTAATATGCTTCTTCTCTGGGCCCAACCTGACTCCCAGAGACTATAAGCCAGGAGCCCAGCCTGGCCCTTGGTATGTCCCCTTCCATCTCTCCCTGCCTCCCAGTTTCCTGGTGGATACCCCCAAACAGTCTGACAGCCCTGTCCCAGGCATGCCTGCCTGATTCTGACTGTCCCTCTTTGTCCCAGTAGCCTGCCTGCAGCCATAGCCGCTAGTCTCTGCCAGGATCATGACCTGAGTCTAGTCTCTGGAAAGCAAAGCTCTAGAGGATTCTTGAGGCTGTCAGTATCCTGAATAGGAGTTCCATGGAGGGCAGGCTTGCTCCTGTGTCCCCAGGTCCCAGAGCAGGCCTGACACATGAGATGACTCAAGCTGGACAGTGGGTCCAGCAGGTCCGAGATTTGGAGCTGAGAGTGAGCTAGAGAAGTGGCTACAGCTGGCACTGGGGACCCTGGGGAGTCAGGGAGACCTGCTCACTCTGGGAAGGAGACAGAGGCTGGAGGCAGAAGGTGTGATCTGTCCTTAGGGAGAGGGGACTTGTGTTCTAAGAGCATGGGGCTCTTGAAAACACTGATCAGAGAAGGGCCAAGAGCAGCACTGGGTGCCAGACACTCTGGGTGGGATGATATTCTCTTGTGGCCTTGGGCAGGGCTGCTGAGAGGGGACCAGATGCTGCTGGGAGCTGGGGGCTGCCAACGGGCTGCTTCTTTTCTGGACCACTGCAGGGGTGCTGTGTTACAGCCCAGAACCCATTCCAGGAGCCCCAGTCAGCAGCAAGGCCCCGGAGAGATGGGCCCATCACTTCTCTCAAACACTCTTAGAGAGTTTTCTGCACTAACGTGTTGGGTGGTATCAGGCAGGGGACAGAGGCTGTGCCCTGGGGAAGCCTCTGTCCCAACCAGGGAGACGCTGCCTCCTCCTTTGGGCTCCTCTTCAGTTTATGATGTGTTGACATATCATAACCCCCAGGTTTCCTTTGCCCTGGAACTAAAGGTTTTATTCCTTCAATTTGTTAGCTATTTTAGGCAAATGTGAGCTGTCTCTCTAATTACTGCAAGGAACTGCCAACAGCTACATTTGGCTCGATTGAGACTATGAATGAAACTTGTGTTTGTCTCTCACGGGCTCGGTTGGTTTTAGCCTTCTCTGTCTCTTGGATGGCTGGTGGCAGAGAGCTGTGTGTGCTGATCAGCTAATGGGACACAGTGTCGGTCTGCCTGGGCCATGTCAACAGGATCTTGGAGCAGGGTGGGCCCGTGTCAAACTTTTGCATGAGAAACAAATTCCCCTGTTGAAGGATGACTCCGTTAGCCTCCATCCCATACCTGTGGAGACAGGGAGCGCTCTCTCTACTAGCTGATTTTAGGTTCTGTCATTTGCTCTAGGGCTCCCGGCCAGGCAGGGGGTCACTGAAGTTTCTCTTCCAGAAGTAGCTCTTGCGGGGTCCCCCAGAGCCCCCTGGTGGTCACTATGAAGGTGTGCTGCTCTCCCCAGGGGTTCTCTTACAGCCTCAAGTGGACAAAAGGAGCCTCTTCTTTTGGCAAGGGCTCCCTGTGCTGTCCCTGCGACTGGTAAAAAGCCCCGAGTTAGAGTTTCCTTGCTGTTCGCCAGGCATAAGGTCAAGGCCCATCCCCCACTCCATGCAGTGACCCTCTCTGGGTACCTCTTCCTGGACATTCTTACCCCACCCAGCCGAGTCCTGGCACACCCAGAGCCAGACTGCATAGTGCTCAGGGTAGACCTGAGCTTCCCTGTACTGAAAGGCCCCCACCTTCTAAGAGAGGCTCAGCCATCATTACAGGGAAGAAGTGACCATGGGCTGGGGAAAGACAGAGCAAAAGCAGGAAGCAAGGCAAGGCCAGCCTCGCCTGCCATCAGGCCAGGGCCCCTTTCACTGTCTAACTAGATAGCTCTGCCTAGAAGCAAACCTCTCCTGGGCTGAAGTGTCCTGGTCCTTGTGGGTTCAAAAGAGAAGAGGCCTTTATCATACCTAAGAGACCAGGGGAAAGGGTATAATTCTCCTGATGTCTTGCTTTGGAACATGGCTACCTGTAGCCCCAGTGATGGGGGTTCTGAACAAGGACCCTCTATCTTCCCCCTCACCAACCATATCACCATGGCCATATCCATCTTTCCAATCTAAGCCTTTGAAAGCCATGCCTTGATAGGAAGAGCAGGAGGTGGCTCTTCTATAACAGTAGAGTCTACGCTTTGATTTTAGACTCATCGAAGAGTTGAGGATAATGGAAGGGAAGCAAGGGGCCAGTGGGGCTCCAGTCAGCCCTTTGGCCAATTCCATTAGACCAGGGTGGTCTAGCCGAGCAGCAGGCCTGGGAGCACAGAAATGGTCTCCAGACTTCCCTCATAGTCTATGTTCTGCCCCACCATAGACAACAGGCAGGGCGGGCTTGTCCCATGGCCCTTGCATGGCAAGAGAGCATCACAGAGCACCGTAGCAGGAAGCTGTGGGCCTGTCCAGTTACCTTATACAGCCTCCCCTAGCCTGAGCTGAAACCCACGCCTGCAAGTCTTTCCTGCAGCCCTTGGGGTTTCCTCTTCAGCCTTCTGGCAAAAAAACCATTCCAACAAAAACCTCCATAGTCCCTCAAGAACTTGCTATAATTTATAGGCATAAGGCAGCCCAAATCCATGCAGAGAAGTAACATTCTTCCCCAAGAAGCAACTCAGCCAGTTGAGAGAGAGAGGGAGGAAGAGGGAGCATGGAGAGAGAGAGAGAGAGAGATTTTGCTAAAAGATTAACTCACTTACCAAATAAATTGGTGAAAGACAAAGAGGAAAGCTGAAAGTGAGCATATCTCATCCTCACAGCTTTCAGTCTAAGAGTGACCAGTTGTCTTCAAGGACAGAGGGTGCCTTAGGACAATGAATAGCTACTAGTTTTTATTTGCCAAATGGTGTTTTTTTTTTCCCCCTAGAACAAAGGGACACTTTTTCTCAAAGGTAATCAAGCCACTTCCTTTAGAGAAGCCCAGAAAGATTTGCAACTTTTTAACGAGTTTTTCCAGCATTTACGCCATCATACAATTTAACTTTTACAATAAACTGGGGAGATTCGGTTTTATCATCCCCATTTTATGAATGAAGAAACTAAGGTTCAGGAGGTTATGTGGCTTCTACTCTGATGAGGTAACAAAAGGAGGCAGAAGGCAGAGCTAGGTTTGCAGCCTCCAGAGCCCACACTGGGGAAGGGGATACCAGAACTTAGAGGATGTCAAGTCAAGAGAAAAGGCCACGTGGGGCTGCACAGGGATGGGAGGGGTTAAGTGCCATACTGTGGAGGTAGTCTTTTCAACACCACCCCCTCCCCCTTTTTTCTCTTCCTTTCCACTGAGTTGACCTTTAAATTATGGCATCAGCTGCTGTGCCAGACAGGCTGCGATTTCCCCTCTCTCCATCTGCCTAGGCTTCCTCCTGGCGCGGTCTCTCCACTTGCTGTGCTCCCCTCCCTCTTTCCCGCTCAATCCTCTCTCCTCTGCCCATCCCATTCACAAAATCCCAGGATCACAGGAGCCCCACTGCAAGGTGGGCAATACCGCCCCTCCGACTCCCCACTCCCTGGCCCTGCTCAGGGGTCGCCATCAAGAGTTTCTCCTCTGCACAGACCTGTTTCCACCTCCCCTGCTCTGGCCCCCAAACCTCCACGTCAGCCCCTCCCCGCTGTTTCCCCATCCCCAGCTCTTTCTGCTCCCCCATCTGCCCCAGCCTAACCTCTCCAAAAAGCCTCACTGCAGGGATGTACCCTCTGCTTAATGTTCATTTGCATTTGGCCCAAGGCCTGAGCGATATTTTTTACCATGACTGTAGAATATAGCAGACATTAAATCTTATCGGTTTAATTTTCTTCCAGATAATAGTACAGCCTTTGATTTTTTTCCCCCAAACTATGGAAAAAGTGTCAAAGAGAAGTGGAACATTAATCAAGGGACTTTGATGAAAAGAATGAACGTGTTTTCCTAAGAGCCCAACATGTGGTGCAGCTGCTGGTGGATATTTAAATGACATTTTTCATATGTTGCTGTAAAAAAAAATCTCTTTGAGTCGATTCTGGAAATATATTCCAATTTGCTACAAGGCCAGTGGTTTTAAAATTATTTAGAAATAAAACGTGTTTATGATTTCTGCTCTACTTTGTATATTTGTCTGCTGCAGGCCTCTTTCCTTTGAGGAGGGCCTTGCCTGTTTCTCCAGAAGCTGCGGGCCTCTTAAAGGCAGCAAAATTCAGCTTTGGCCTAGCACGTCGCTCAGTCCCAGAGGCTTAAACTGTGATGGGAGGGATTTAGATGAGGAAGAAAAAGAAGGTGATGGGGGAATGTCATTATGCTTTGAAAGGTCTGGGGAAACTTTTATAAAAGGCATTATTTCTCCCATAAAAGAGAAAATTATTAACTCATTCAACTCCTAGGTTCCCTTCGAACCTGAACACCTACCTGACTGAGGGAAAGCCAGGAGCTGGAAAATCTTGGCCTCCAGCCTCTCATGAGTGGAGGGAGCCCCAGTCTTACCTGCGCTGGGGAGACCTGAGTTTTCACTTTATTTTTGTGCCCACTGGGCTGAGAAATCCTTGGGACGATGCTTCCCTCTCACCCTGTTGGGATTCCTCCCTTGGAAGATCCTTTAGAGCTTTCCAGACTCCTGATTGCTGAAGGACCAGTTTCTTCTCTCTGAACCGAGCCGTATTTGGGAACTTCACCAACCCTGATATCAGGGGAGGGAGAGAGACCTCTGAGAGACCCTCTTTGGAGTGGGACAAGGTGGTTCTGTCCCCAGAGCTCTGATCACACAGGCAAGGTTGGCAGCATGGGAGAATATAAATGAAGTTCCAGATAGGGAGTAGCCCACAGACCCTCCCCAGGGCCAGGAAGGCACGTGACCGGGAGGTTTGCTGACCTTCCCGAGGCAGGGTGGCTCCTGGATGAGGTGAAGAAAGGCCCAAGACTTTCTCTGGCCTGGCCTGGGCCCTGCACTCCTAGTGGCCCTGTCCTGGCTGGCCAGTGGGGGGCATACTCTCCCTAGTTTTCCTGTCTCCATGGACATTATGATGGGACCCGAAGGGATGTGCAGGGGTGCTGGGGCTCTCCCTTGCTGGAAGCCTCCTGGGGGCGGAGTGTTCACTGTCTGCCGGGGCCATCTCCACACTCCCAGCTGCCCCGTCCTCCTGTACCAGCCTTTGGCTTCCCTGCCCTGTCCTCATAGGGTCTTATCCAGAGAAAACCTTTTCTAGGATATCTGTGGTTTGGGCAAGGGAACATGTCTGCCCAGACCCAGGGCCTAGAGGGCAGTGGCTGAGTTTCTTCAACTCTGAGCTCAAACCCAAGCTCAAGCCTCCCCTTCTTTCAGATCTGCCCCTCCTTCCATCCCAATCTTTTGTCCTCCTCTTCCTACTCCGCCTGCTCAGTTCCATAAGGTCCCTCATGTCCAGTCCAATCCCATCGCTGTGTCTCGGCCCCATTCTCTGGCAGGCCCAGCAGAGGCCCCACCTTCTCTCTAGGGCCTCTACGTCCAGTTCCTAAGCACTCACTGAGTGAAGCTGGGAAGGAAGAATCGGAGTTGGGCTAGGCCACTTACCCATCTGTGTCGTCTCATCTTGCATTCTTGTTGGACATGAACTCCAGAGGCAGGACCATGTGGGCCCGTCCTTTGTTTTCCCAAACACTGTTAGGTGTGAGCTGAGGTTTGGAGGAGCTGTTCTAGGAGGGTTTGGAGGCACCTCTTAAAACAAGCCTACAGTATGAAAGAGCCCGATTCTAGCTGTTGCTCTAGCTTAGCCATCACGCTAGTTCCATTATGTAAGAATGGGTTATGAGGGATGTCTGTTGGGGGCTCCCAGGAAATGATTCCTCACTCTCAAGACAGAGGAACAGGAAGATAGGTCCTTTGCCTTCCTCTGGGCATAGCCATACCTAGATGGGGTGTCAGGAATTTCCAAGCATCTGGGCATGACACTGAGATATGGAAGGGAAGATCAAAAGCACCACATAAACAGGGAGCAGGAGCCCTGGTGAGCCTTCTTAGAAGAAGAGACAATCAACTTCTCTCTCCGCTTGGAGGCGGGATGCCATGTTATTTACAGCTATAAGGCAGTCTGCTGGGTAGGGCGAGCATTGGGGTGGTGTCTGGGGAAACCCCTACTGCTGCCACTGAACTGGGACTCCTTGATACCAAAGGTTTCCCCTCTCTGGGGATGGCCAGCCTGCTGCATCAGGGCATTCCGAATATTCTCTAGGATAACATACTTACCAAAGGCTCATTAGATTGTCCTTTCCTTCCCCTTTCCCCTGCTGACTTACCTGCAAAGATGAAGGTCTTCACTTGTCTTGCTTGCTGCTTGCTAAAGGTAGTCATTAGACTGGAAAGGGGAGCTGAGGGCTCTAAGAATCCTGTGTCTGCGCTTGAGCCCAAACCAATCAGATCCAAGTATTTTCAATACGGACAGGGTATTGCCGAACCCCACCTTGCCCTGAGCACTGTATTTTATAACTTAATACCATCAGGCGATGGACTGCATTTAACAAAGGACCTGAGAACACAAGAGTTGCCCCTTGTGCTGCATGACCCTGGTTGATCCCAAGGAACCCATACTCTGCTGGTCTCATCAGCCCACGCCATACCCTAGCAGCTGCCCTTGAGGATACTGGGAACCAAAGACCTGGCTGAGAGCATGCCAAGCAGGAGAAAGGACAGAACCTGGCCTCTCCTGGCTAGTGCTCTTGGACTTTTGAGTGTTAAGTAAAACTCGGTGTTAACCAGAGCTCCAAGGAGTCAGCTAAATCCTGTGTCCCTGCAAACCAGAGCCAATGAATGAAGCATGGCAGCAGAGTGCCAAGTTTCACTATGAATTGGCAGGTAGAAACAGGCTTGAAATGCAGCCAGCAGGGTGTGGGTGAGCTGCAAGGAGAACTCCTGAAAAAGTGGCTGGGCCATGGGTAGAAACAGGCAAGGAGTGATATTTACTCTCTTTACTGTTTTAGACCCACGTGTCTTCATAGATAGGAGAGTTGCTCAGGAGACAGGAGTGAGTTTATGCTGCCCTAAGTTAGAGACCAGGGCCGAGTGACCACCCATCCCTCTCCATGCATCGGCTTAGTCTCAGTCCTGCAACACAAGGGTTGAAACATTGCACCGCCTGTCTGGTTTGCTGGAACTTTAGGAAAACCCAAATTCAAAGTAATGAGTTGGGTTGGGGGGAAGGTTAAATGTCTTCAAACAAATAGCATGTTTTCCCACTATTTTCCCCTTTGGGGATTACTTGCTAAGACTGTTTTGTCTCCAGCCTTGTTGAAAACTCATTGATCCAGTTTCATGAACACACAGAGAGAAGGACGAAGTGGGCCACAATTCCATGTACGTGACTAAATCTCAGACCATGAAGACTGAGGAGAGGTTGGTGGTGAGCTCTCTAATGAGAGCTGGGCCCTGGGAAGGAGAAAGGAGGCCAGGACACAGTCGGGGAAGTGAGATGATCAGAGGAGAGAGGAGCAGACAGTGTCCACCTCAGCTTCATGGCTGGGCTCTGTTCTTGTGACCAGTTGAGTCATCGTGGGCTGGATTTCAG
This sequence comes from Tragelaphus eurycerus, assembly GCA_935064755.1. NCBI lineage: Eukaryota > Metazoa > Chordata > Mammalia > Artiodactyla > Bovidae > Tragelaphus > Tragelaphus eurycerus. The sequence continues at coordinate 24,378,169 of CAKXYN010000016.1, forward strand.
GAGAGCCACAGATTTCCTGCCTTTGGGAAACCCTAGACTGATGAGGAGATCAAAGTCCTGGTCTGCAAGGAACTGGCAGGTGATCTCTGGATATGGGAAGCTTCATGCTCATTGGCTCAGATAGAAAGCAGAGACTAGTCCTAATACTTAGCACAACTAAGAATCTTTGAACCTGATTCTGAATACTTATGGAAGGGCAAAGGGAAAAAAAGGAAACCCTTTCCCCCGGGGAACTGGGACAATAGGGACTTGAATTCCTAGACCCTCATCCCCAAGCCCTAGCTTCCTAGAAATGGGCTACTATTTTTTTTTTTTTTTTTGATGAGGGGGCACAGTAACTGTTAAACAGTAACTGTTAGACAGTTACTCCCACTGTCTAACACCACAAAAAAAAAAAATCTGCCAATGTTACAGTCTTCTTTGGCTAGAAGGCATAACTACTTAACCCCCTGATGTCCTTGGCTTCCTCTTAAAACATCCTGGTTATCAACTCCTTTAAGATGATGTCTTTGTTTGGGTTCCCTAGAAAGCAGAGCCTGAGGCAAGGCTTAAGTGCTACTGTTTTATTTGGGAGGTGCAAATTCAGCAGCAAGAGTGAGGCAAAGTGAAAGCGAAGCATAAAGCCTGGACACCAATGCAAAACGACAGTTAACACATTGACCCTTGCTTCCTGATGAGTTACAAAGAGACACAGCTCATCAAGATGTAAGTGCATCAGCCAGGCAGGACATCTTTGGGAAGACTGTACAGAAAAAAATGTGTCTTAGAACAATTCATTAGAAAGGAAAAGCAGACTGTTATCTGAAGTTCTCTTCCATCTTCTCTCTGCCAAAATCCATTTCATAGGGAGTTGTCTAACCTGAGTTTCCTGATTGTGTCACTCAGCTCCTTCAGTAACTGCTTATGAATTCAGAGCCCAGACTCTGTGCTCTGATGTTTCTTCTAAGACTGGAAGTGCAACAGAGCCTGAAACGGGCAGGGCAACTGGTCAACCTCAGAGGCAGAACTGCAAGCATGTGTGGAGTCAGCTGACTATTTCCCAGGTGGTGCTACCCATCTGCAAGTGCAGGAGACATAAGAGACTCGGGTTTGATCCCTGGGTTGGGAAGATCCCCTGGCGGAGGGCATGACGACCCACTCCAGTGTTCTTGCCTGAAGAATCCTATAGACAGAGAAGCCTGGAAGGCTACAGTCCACAGGATCACCAAGAGTCAGACACAACTGAAGTGACTTAGCACGCATGCACAAGCGCAATGGAGACTAAGTGGCTGAGGGTCTGATGAAATCAGAAGTTTCATAAGCCGTGTCCAGCAGAAATTGAGAGGGTCCCTGGAAAAGGAGGATAAAAGGGGGTCCACGAGGACCATCAGACCAGTTTACAGTATGGTAAACTGTAAAGTGGCTGTAAATTCTTCCCTACCTTGAGTTCATGACCTTGCAAAGTGATTTTGTAGATTCTCTCATCAGGAGGTGGTTTCTTTCTCCATATCTAGAGTCTGTGTCACCCTTGTGAGTCGCTTTAGACAATGGGATATTAGCAAGCATGATATAAGTAATGGCTTGGAAACCACCTTGTGCATGGGGGCTTGCCTTTTTGCTAAACTTAGAACCCCAAGACAACCGTGTGTATGAGCCTGAGTGAGCCCACTGGAGAATGAGAAGACACATGAGGCAGAGCCAAGGGGCCCCATCGATGTGAGTCGGACCACCCTTCATCTGGTTGGTACCTGACCTATCAGCTGATTAGGGACACATAAGGAAGCCTGGGGAAGGCAATGGCACCCCACCCCAGTACTTTTGCCTGGAAAATCCCATGGATGAAGGATCCTGGTAGGCTCCAGTCCATGGGGTCGCTAAGAGTCGGACACGACTGAGCAACTTCACTTTCACTTTTCACTTTCCTGCATTGGAGAAGGAGATGGCAACCCACTCGGGTATTCTTGCCTGGAGAATCCCAGGGACAGGGGAGCCTGGTGAGCTTCCGTCTATGGGGTCGCACAGAGTCGGAAATGACTGAAGCGACTTAGCAGCAGCAAGGAAGCCTAGTGGCTTCCATCTCAGACTGGAAGGACTACCCAACTGACCCATGACTCATACACACAAAGTAATTAAATATTTGTTGTTTCAAACCACTTATTTTGGGGTTTCTCATTATAACTCAAAGGCCAACTAATTCAACCTGAATAACCCATTGTGTGTTAAACTCACAGGTTGTGTTTAGTATAGATTTTTAGAATAGAGAAGAATTTCATAGACTCTATTACAGAGGAAAATCATCTGAATAAAGAAGGACATGGACAAGGATGAGGATGAGGACAGTGATGCTAGGTGGTGATAATGGGTGTTGATAATGGGTGGCGATAATGGGTATGAACACCATCATAATGGTATTGATGTTTGTGGGTGATAATAGTGCTGATGGAGGTGATGGCAGTGGGTAATGATGTTTGTGAAGGTAAGAGTGATGAGATGCTGGTGATGCTTGATGATAGCATTGCTGACGTTCTGTGAAGGAGAGGTGAGTGTGTAATTGTTGTGGTGTTATGCAAAACTGATGAGGATGATAATCTAGAAGGTGATGAAGATGTTTGTGAAAGTGGTGGACATGCTAATAATAGCAGTAATGTTAAGTGGGATGATTGTGCTGGTGGTGGTGGAGGTGGTCATGGGTGTTGGTGATGGTGATAATAACCATGGTGAAAATAATGGAGAAGGTGATAATGATCAGGGTGATGAGGAGAGTGACAATGTTCCTTGGATGGTGGTAATGATGTAATGGTCGTCATGGCTATATTATTCATGGTGGTGATGATCACAGTGTTGAAGATGATGGTTTTGATGGCAGTAAGTTGATGTTGCTAGCTAAGATATGTCCAGATCTCTATGGTGAGGAAGTCTCTTGGCCTGGATTTCTCCTGCCTGTTATAACTCAACACCAAAACCTAGTTGTCAAGGAAAGAGGGGTTTTCTGGGCAAATTATTCTCAGAGCTGGGAAGATTAGAACCCCTGGCTTCAGTTCCTTTCTTGACAAGAACTGATGAACTTGAACCAGGATAAAGCAGAAGGCCTCTGCTGTTAGCACCGGCTGCCTCTGTAAAGGCAGAATAGGAGAAAAGGCCCAGGAAAGGCTGGGCAGCTGGTGCAGGGAAGAGGAGAAGGCAGTTATCACACAACCTCAGGCCAGAAGCCATAGATCTGGGTCTCCAGGACCTCCAAGAACACGCCCCTTCAGTCCTGGAGAGAGCCAGCAGCCAGGGAGCAGGACACAGAGAGGGAGGTGTCCCCAGCCTCATGTGGCCAGACTGAATACCTGTGGCATGTGTGGGAAAGGCCTCAAGGGGTCAAAGGCTCAGTTTTGGGGGGGCTTGGAGTGCTTATCACCTGCCACCTGAGTTGGGAGGAGCCCATAGTGCCCTTGCTGTGTCCCAGACACCTTGGGAATATGAGCTGTGGCGTGCACGCTGAAGGATGGGGAGGCGGTGAATAAGATGCTGACGACAGGCTCCTGGCTTGGGGGGCAGTGTGATCCTCGGGGCCGTGCAGAAGTCAGATGACAGGAGGACAGGGAGGGCCAGAGCTGTCCCAGCTGTAGAGCAGCTGCTCACTGACTGGTCAGCCAGACCTTGCCGAGGGCTGGGGATGCTGCAGTGGTTTTGTCACCCAACGTGGGCTCTCCTGATGGTCAGCTGGATGTGGTACTGGCTTCTCTACTACCTCCCAGAGCCCTGCTCTCAGAACTCATACCCATGTCTGTTTTCCCCCTAGCAGAATGGAGACCCCCTTTATCCCTGCCACCTGCTATCACTAATCACAGAAGCATAGCTGGGAGCTCACTGGAGTTTCATGATGATAAGGGTGATGATGAGAGCATATAGCAGGGCACTGACTTCAGCTGAAGGTCAGGTAAAATATTCCTTTCTGAAGAAGTGCCACTTACAGTGAAATGAGAATGTTGGGAAGAAGCAGAGAGTGAGGGTGAGGATAAGTGTGGTGGGCTGGGAGGGGCATGTGTGTAAGTTGTGAGGGAGGCATGTGCAAGATGACACAAAGCCGGTCTTGAAAAAAACCAATGTGTCTGTAGCAAGCAAGGGGACACACAAACTTAAGATGGGATGAGGGGGACATCGAGGTCCAGATCAGGCAGGAGTTTGTAAACCTTGAAGGATGCCATCTGAGGTGTGTTCTGGAGGTTCTCCCTGGCTTCTGAATAGAAGTGGATTGGGGGCAGGGGGTGGTGGCTGCTACTTCATGATAGCTTCTTCAGTGAGCCACCGGGAGGCAGGTGCCCCTGGGATCCTCACTCAAAAGGGGTTCTTGGAATTTACTCTCTGCTCTGCACACCAAGCCCTGTGCCCCACTCAGTCCTGGGATGGACCACCTATATCCTTGTTTAGACTTTATCTTGGCCTGGGATCCCTGGCTCTATCATAAATGATTTGTTTTAATGGAAAAGAAGAAAGAAGACAGAAAGTGCCCAGCACTTTGTATATTGTGGAGTCTTGATCAATATTTGGCAAATGAAGGACCAGTGAGAGAAACATAAGGAGGAGCTGATGAAAAACAGCAGTAGAGACACCCCATCTCTGTGCAGTTTAATCAAGTTCTGTGAAGGTTAGAGGACAGAAATGTGAGGTCAATGTAAGGAAGGGAAGGAAGGGCCTAGACTTTGCAGAAGAGCTTGCATTTTAAAAAGAAAATTATTATTCAAACAAATCCATAAGAGGCACATTTCTTTAGGCAATTGGGAAAAGGGAAGGTAAAGAATTGAGGCAAGAAATGAGATATTGTGGACACTGGCCAACTCTGGGATCACCTTCTACAGTGTTCTTGCCATGCAGGACCCATCAGAGACCAGATATATCCAGAAGGACAGGCCATGACAGTGCGTGGTGTTTCAGGAGCAATATGGGCTCCAGGGATGATATAAGTATGAAAGAAGCAGGGACATCCACACTTAAGACAGACTTGACATGCTGGTGGGGATCCAGGTGAGGGTCAAGAGAGCTCATGGAGACCTCAGGAGCACTGAATGTGAGCAGAGGCCTGAGAGAGGAGCACAGCTGCAGAAGGGATACTGCTTGAATACACCCAGTGGTAAGGCCAGGGGAATAACAACTGGGGACATGGTAAATAAATCACCCTCCAAACACTGACACTGTTAGGCTACCATCTTGGGCTTCTAGCTTCATACTTGGAGCCAGTGGGACAGAGAGAAATGGACAAAGGATGAGAGTAAGCCTCGAAGGGCTCAGGGCCAGAGAGCTCTTCCTGATGGCAGAAGAGTATCTATGAAGCAGTGAACTGTGGGTGACTAGCCCCTCCCCACCCAAGGTGGGCTGTGAGGAGGGTCTCCAAAAGCCTCTAACATCGGCTCCCTCAAGTACTTCATGTCCCATTCTTGAGAGTTGGCTGGAGGGGCCCGGGGTTGTTGTGAAGGGACAGATGAGGTCAAATGAGGACCAGAGTTAGAGACCTATCTGTGTCTAGGGTAGGACAGTCTGAGGCTAAGGAGACAGCCCGAGGGAGAGTCTCTCACTGGAGTATGGTCTCCACACTGGCTTAGGGTCTGTGACGGGATGAAGGGAACAGTGCCAGCTTGAAATCCCTCATACGGCAGGGATGATGTAGAGCTCCAGCTTCATTAGAACTGTTCTAAAATCTCTCGGCCAGCAGGGACAAAAGAAAGGGATGGCAAGTTCATGGGGAGCCTGCTGCGTTAGTGAGGTCCTCAGGACCTGCCAGCAGGGAGACCTTGGAGGAGGCGAAAGGAGGGGCTGTGCAGATTTGGGCCAAGATTCCTTCAGGCAGCTTAGAGCCAGAAAGCTTGAGAGGGGATGGGAAGGCAGAGTAGAGTGGAAGGAAGAAGGCGGGCTGTTCCCAGGAGCTCAGACCACCTTGGTGTCCTCCCTGTCTCTCCCATCAGAGTCTCGCCTGGAATGTAGCAGAAGAACACAAGGCCCTGGGGTCTGGAGGCCCAGGAGGAGAGATAGCGGCCTTCCTGCAGTCTGGGTGCTGGCAGTGGGAAATGGCCTTGAGTCTGGACCCCTGGGAAGCCAGCAAGTGGGAGAAGATGCTAAGAACATGAAAAGAGAGACAGGGGTGTGGCGCTGGGGATGCATATGTGAGAGAGGATGAAGAAACTTGCTTTCTCGATGATCCAACGGGTTTTGGGAGCTGGGTCCAGCCAGGACGCCCACCCTAGACAACCTCCAAGACAGGGGTGAGCTCTGAGCATGCGCAGACCAGGCTGGGAGGATAGACCTGCCAGATGGGACCTGGTGAGTTCCATATGGATGCTGAGCTGGCAACCTGATGGCTTAGGGACTGTCCTGGGGCTGCTGTGACACTGAGCATCCAGGAAGAAAGAAGAAGGCTGGAAGAGTCCACCAGACAATGGAGAGCTATAGGACCTGAGCTGGTGGAGGGAGGTGGTCCTCTCTGGATGGACTGATACATTTTTAGAGGTGGCAAATAGTGGTGGAGCTTCCCTGGTGGCTCAGATGTTAAAGAATCCACCTGCAATGCAGGAGACCTGGGTTCAATCCCTGGTTTGGCATGGCAGCCCACTCCAGTATTCTTGCCTAGAGAACCCCATGGACAGAGGAGCCTGGTGGGCTGCAGTCTATGGGGGTGCAAAGAGTCAGATACAACTGAGTGACTGAGCATAGTGCACAAACTGTGGTGAGGGGCAAGTGAGGTGAGATGCATGTGGCCACCCCAGAGTGTCTTTCCTGATGGGTTTCCCTTTAATCTGTGGGCTGGATTTTTCCACTAATTCTTTTATAGTAGGTTCAGGCCTCTGCACATTCAACAAATACTGGTGTCTCCATTGTGCTATGTTCTAGGGGCTTTGGATTCATCACTGAACAGGAGACCTAAGGTTCCTGCCCACAGAGTGTTTATATCCTAGTGAGAGCCCAGCTTGCCAGGAGGTGGGAGGTGTCAGGGATCTGGGAGCAGTGCTTGGGCACTGGCTCTTGGGCTGGGGATTCAGAGGGAACTTGAGCCTCTGGGAGGAGAAGCAAAAGCAAGCCCCAGGTCTGGGCTTCCAAACGGTGCTAAGAGTATCTCAGGATGAGGTTCAGATACAGGGAAAGGGTTGAGGTGGCTCCTGGGTCTCAGGCACAAGGTAGACCCCGTTTATCAGAATCCAGGCACAAGGTCGGGGCTGCCAGGGGACGGGGCTGCCTCTGCCCTGCTTGCCTTCCTCTGACTTGCCTGAGGGGCCTGTGGGCCAGGTGGGCCCCCGTCCTCCCACTTGCGCGCAGGGACGCTGGAGCAGACACTCTGACGGCTACATTTCAGGCTGTGGATGGAGTCAGCATATTCAGCAGAAAATTCCCAAAGAGATTTTTCAAGGTCAGCTGTAATTCCAAGTTCAGTAACTCGACATTCAGTGTCACTTACATAATATATGCCATCTTACTTGATTCTGTTTTTGACTTCCTTCTAGAGAACATTGTTGAAAGTGTCTCGGAGATAATGTGTGCTTTAAACACTCATTAACAAAATTCAAAATTCAGAAAAAAATATAAGATTTTGTTTTTGCCCAGGTGTTTGTGAATGTAAGCTAAAAATTATATTTGATTTAGATTCAAATATTTATAGATTTATACCATATCTATTTTGTCAAAATGTATTGTACAATATTTAATAAAATCAAATACATAAAATAAAGTTTTCAATACTATCTATACAAACCCCTAAACAAAAAGAAAATTCCCGAAGAGAGACATCTCTTCTGGAATACTTCAGATGTGTTAGTTTGCTTCCTGGGCGCTCTGGCCACTCTGGTGTCTTGTTAACCCTTAACTGTGAGTGAGGTGAGGTGAGGGGAGGTCAGGACATACCTCCATTTTTCAGAATGGGGATATCGAGTCTTGACCATTTACAGTGATCCCAATGCTACAAAGGGAGTTGCTGGGAAAGCTGGACCTGGCTGGCATAGCCCAGCTTTCCCACACACCTGGGAGCCAGAGCAGAGTGCATCTCAGACTCTGTCAGACACACAGGGAGAAGGAGGAGCAGGTGGGCTGCACCTGTGCTCTCAAGGTCACGGTGGTGGCTTGGAGGAGGAAACCCCACAGCTTCCCCTCAGCCCCTCCCCTGTTTCCAGGGGCTGTGGCAAGCTGAGAACCAAATCTGGGCCAGCACTGCCTGCTGGCTCCTTCCCCGTGATAGAGAGGTGAGGCTGGGACACGCCATGGATTCCTGAACAGCAGCAGTGTGGGGTCAGCCTCGGTACATCAGAGGCCTCCTGGGGAGCCAGAGGGCTGGGCAACCTCAGTCTAACCTGGACTCTCATCCACTTGGTCTCACCTGGCCACTTGGCCTGGAGCTGGTCCCCTCCCTGGCACTTTGTCTCCTCCCGGGAACCATTTTTCCTTTCTGTGTATCTACTTCTAATCTTATTCTTCCTTGTAATGATCTCCATGCCAATCAGCGGCCAATCCCTGTAATTATTGCCACATCTATTCCACAAAACTGGCTTCTGGAGAATATGGGCTGGACCTTTTAGTAGGCAAGCTGAGATACATGTCTTTCTGTACAGTGGGGCCCTCCCAGCCTTAGGGCACATCTCTCCCTGCGGGCTCTTTGCCCATCCTCAGCCCCAGGGATATGACGGCCTTGGACCCCCGCCCCCACCAAGTCTGGCCCCTTCCCCTGCTCTGCGCCTCTGATCCTCTCCCGGCTGCCTGCCTCCCTCCCCCTGCAGGCAGCCTCCTGGCTGACTTCACTCCTTGTCACATTCCTGGCTGTGAAAGGGACCTCTTCCAGGACCCTGGGGAGATGACATGAGTTTGTTTGTTTTCCTCCTGTCTCCACTTCAAGGGCTCCACTGGCAAAAACAACACCCTGATGACTTCCAGCTCTTCCCCTCCTTTGCCCCGAACATGGGAAAGACGGCCTCCACTCTCAGCCATGGCAGCTGGGGAGAGATGAGCACAGGCACTGGCTTTGGGATGGCCACTTCCTCCCACTGCCCTTTGGAGGAGTAGTCAGAGAGTCACCTGGCGTCCACAAAGCTCTCCCATGGGACCAGTCCCAAGCGCTCCTCAAGGGAGGGAGGAAGGCCACTGTTTAAAAAGAAGGGTCTGTTTAAAAGGAGGGCCAGTCTCAACCCAAAAGAATGAGTCTAGTGGGAAACACTGACTCAGATTTGAGGCTTGGAATATCTTTTCCGACACCTCTTACCAAAGTTGTGTGTTATCAAACCTCCTTGTAGCAGACGTGTGTTCCTATACAGATGAACTGTGCTGAAGCTGTCAAATCATGACTCTAAGAGACTTTCCTCTTGTGGAAGGGGTGTCACACACAGAACCAGTGAGAAGGGATTGTCCATGGGGACAGGTGGTGTGCCCACCTACCAACTTTCAAAGATATGTTACTGAGGACCAGGTTCTCTTTCAGGGGACAAAGGGAACAGCTGCTGATTGCTTTAAAGGATAGTGTTTGGGTCAAATAAGCTGGTATTAAGAGCGCAGAAGAAGGACATGGTGAATGATTGAAGACATTCTAAATACTACATCACCCTCTACAACCTTCATATTGGTAAGGCCACCATTTGGGGATTTGGGCCTGTTGTTGAGAATGGCCTAGTTTCTAGTGGGAAAAGAAGCAGAACTCTCTACAAGGGCAGAGCCAAACTGTACTACCCCAGCTTTGCACATAAACTCCAGAGGACCACAGAGAAATGGCCCAGGCTAAGAGCAGGACTATAAGGGCCCAGGGCCAGAAGAGCCCTTCCTGTTGGCAGGAGGGTCTCTGTGAAGTCATGGATTTAGGGAGAGCTCTTGGGTCCAGGAGGAACCCACAGAGCGCTAAGTCAGAGCTACAAAACTTCTCAGTCTATCTTTCCTGGATTCTCAAAAAGCAAAGGAAGATGATGAGTCTCAAGATGCTGAAATAGGAGCTGATATAGGAAAACACAGGGGGATTCAACTTCCACAAATCCTTAAGGTTCAGGCCCGTGTTCCTCACTTCTCCCAGAGTCTAGATACCGCCCTGAACAGAAGCTGTTGCATAAAGTCCACTTGAGATTGCACAGGAGAAGTAGCATTGTCTTGAAATCCCTCAAGCCCCTGCTCTGTGTCTGCCATGGTGGGCAGGACTCTGGGTAAATAGTTTCCATGAGATCAGATCTCAGGTCCTTCCCCTAAGGGGCCTGCTTGATAGGAAAGAGCTTCTTGGGCAACACTTATTCATCCTGATCAGTAAAATCTTACCCCTAGGGAGCCCAAGTCCTAGGGGGTCTCATCCCTGGGGATCTGTTGATTAGTCAGCCTGAAGGACAGAGCAGAGTTATGGACATAAGACGTATGCACTGGGGCACAAAATGGACTGTGACCATAGCTGTCAGATGGAGTTCCTTCACATTGTACTTGGGGATGCTGGACAGAGTATGGCAAGTAGGACCAGCTGGGGTGGTCAGGAGAGACTTCTCAGGGAATTTCAAGGACAGTGAGGGGACTGGATTGACAGAGAGGTAAACAGAGGTGTCACAGAGGAGAGGCTGATAGGATGAGCTGTCCTATGCAACTATGTGTGACTTAATCGTGCTATTGAAGGACACTGGCAACAGCATTCTAGTGTCTCGGGGCACAGAAGGGCCACCTTGCTCATACTGAGCTGTCCTCTCTGGCTTTCCCCTAAATCATATCTTCTCTTGGTTCCTGTCTTTGGAGCATACTTCGTGCAGGTCACCCATATTCTCCTTCACACGTGGTGTCCAGAACTTATTCTCTCATCTACTCATTCAGTCCATGCATATTTAGCATCTTCTGTGTTCTATATTCTGTACTGGGTGCCAAGGGCACAAAGATGGTAACACCCAGCTTGATCATCAGGGAGTTCTTAGCTTAACGCAGTGCTGTTCTACAGATTGAGCAGGGGCTCTCAATCTGTGATGTTTAATATGGGAGCCACTGGCCACACATGGCTACTGAGCACCTGATCATGTGCTAGACCAGTTGAGGAGCTGAAATTTTATTTTGTTGAATTTTAATTGATTTAAATGTAAGCAGCCACATATAATGGGTGGGCGCCATATTAAACAGCACAGATCTAATGGAAAGAGACATAACCAGACCGTTTCATTATCAGTATGGCAAGATCGGGCCACCACTGTGGTCCAATTAAAGAATTGGAGAAGAGAGAGAAACTAGATGTGCTTGGGAATTCGGAAGCCTGCCCAGATGAGGTGGCCTTTGAGCTAAATCTGGGATGATGAATAGGACATGTGTGATGATGGGGAGAGGATGTGTGGGACAGAAGGCTCAAACTAGTGATTCCTGTGTTTTTTGTAGACTTCCTGGCTGGGTTTCTCCATAGATTAACCAGCAGAGCTGGGCTTGAGCAAAGGGATACAAATGTACTCTGCCCGCTGGCCTGGCTCTCTGCCCTCCTCAGTTCCCAGGGAGGTGGGTGATGACAGATGGACTCATGATTCTTCCTACGCTGAAGGATTCAAGGAGCTGAGCTGACCCCCGGAATGATGATCGCACCCCAGGGAGAGGGTGCGGGTTATCTGGACACCATCTGGGAAGCTGGGAAGCATTTAGGGGAAAAGGACTGACGCAGGGGGAGGAGGTTGCTGGGAGCCAGTTTCCCAGTAGAGGCCAAGAATCGCTCCCAGGGTCAAGTCCATCCTCCTGTCCAAATGGAGACATGGGGAAGGGGTACTTGGGGCCTCAGGGGGCTGTTGGAGAACAGTCATTGTGGGGCTGGGGCAAAGAGTGGGATCTTCTCGGCCTCCCCCGTGCTTGAGTCCTTGGTGATTGATTAGTAGAGTACGCACCAACCCATAAGACAAGGATCTCCCAGGGATGAGGCACAGTGTGTGACCATAGACAAAAGAGAGTTTTAAAAGTAGATGTTTGATTTCTATATGCCTGAAATAGAACTCTTTTTTTTTTTTAGTAAGAAATTATTTAGTTATTTATTTCCATGATCTCAACTAGTCATTTTGACTGCTGATTTTATTTTATTTATTTATTTATTTTTTACTTTACAATACTGTATTGGTTTTGCCATACATCAACACTCACCCCTCCTCCCCTTTGTTTTCCCATCTCAAGGCAGCATCACCATCCAACAAACTGCTCTGTTCAGAAACCTGAGAGGAATTATAGATTTTCCACATTTCCTTACTTCCCACATTGTCTTCATCAGCAGGTTCTATTGATTCTTCCTCAAACATACATCTCTAGTCCGTTTGCTTATCTCCATTTCCACTGACACCATTCTGGCCTAAGCTTCTTTAATTTTTCACTTGGGAACTTGCCTTTAACCAGTTTCTCTATTTCCTATGCTGCCCTTTCCTATCTGTTTTACACATAGAAGTTAGAGCAATTTTTTAAAAAATCAGATTTTTCACATGCCTAAAAACATTTTTTGTCTTTTTTTTTTTTTTTAGAAGAAAATCCACACTCCTCAACATGGTCCAAGAGGATCTGCATAATTTGGCCCCAGTACGTCTTCAAGGTCATCTCACTTGAGTCTCTCCCAGCATGTGGTGCTTCTGCTATACTAACCTTCCAGGTCCCTGGACAAAACAAGCTCTTTTCTACTGTGAAGACTTCACCCATGCGGTGGCCTCCCTTCCTCCTCACTGAGACGGCTTCTTCTCACCCTTGACATCTCCACGTGTGTACCCCACTTTCTCTTCCATAGCACACTCTTCATTTTCCTCTTAGCAAAATTTGAAATTTGTTCTCTTATTGACTGTCTTTTTCCACTAGATTCAAAGCCCTGTCAAAGCAGGGGACATGTTTACTCTGTTCACCACTGTGTTTGCAGCAACTGGTAGGCTGCCTTGCACACAGAAGGGACTGGGTAAATACTCATCAAAAATATGAATGAATGGTATTTCTCTTTATTCAGTCCCATGAAATCAACACCATCCTCTGTTAGGAAGAGGTGGCTAACCCCAAGGGCTTCCAATGTTGTCTTCAGCTCTTACTAAAGTTTGTCCTACATTTCCCACTCTCCCTTTGTCATAACTGAGACAAGTTACACTTTTAAGGGATTACCGAAGCCCTGTTGGCTTCCAAATAAACTTGGTTCCATTAATTTTGATGTCCACTACAGGATTTTTGAGCATCAGAGCTGTTAACTGCATGAACATTGTGATGAGGACAGGTCTTTCCCATCTGAATGTGGCTGGGATTTCCATAAACTTTTATTTTTCCTAAAAACTCTATCTGTCTAGAAAACTGTGGGTTATGTGAGAATCAGAGGGCTTCGAGAACCCATTTGGGCAGGACGGTTAGAGTGTACCAAGCATCTTATACTGGTGAAAAGGGTTCTGTTGCCCAGAAGAAGCCTCAGACCCAGACAGAAACAAGGATATTGGTTCCTCCTTTCCCCCAAATTTCTGTTCCAAGGAATTTAGAGCCCCTGTTCTGAGCAGTACAGACCAACCTTTGGGATAGTATAGTGGTGAGGACAGGAACTCAGACTTTGGAGGTTATTCCACATGGACTCAAAAACTGTAGGTAAGTCACAGGCTCTCTGCACTTTGTCCTTCCTTATCTGTCTTCTAAGAACTTCTTTCCTTCTATCAGATCTTGATCCTGTTTTTTACCCCCATCCAATTCAGTTCAGTTGCTCAGTCATGTCTGACTCTTTGCGACCCCATGAACCACAGCATGCCAGGGTTCCCTATCCATTACCAATTGCCGGAGTCTACCCAAACCCACATCCATTGAGTCAGTGATGCCATCTAACCATCTCATCCTCTGTTGTCCTCTTCCTGCCCTCAATCTTTCCCAGCATCAGGGTCTTTTCAGATGAGTCTGTTCTTTGCATCAGGTAGCCAAAGTATTGGAGTTTCAGCTTCAACATCAGTCCTTCCAATGAACACCCAGGACTGATCTCCTTTAGGATGGACTGGGTGGATCTCCTTGCATTCCAAGGGACTCTCATGAGTCTTCTCCAACACCACAGTTCAAAAGCATCAATTCTTTGGTGCTCAGCTTTATTTATAGTCCAACTGTCACATCCACACATGACTACTGGAAAAACCACAGCCTTGACTAGATGGACCTTTGTTGACAGACCATCCCTAATAGAAATTATATGAAAGGAGCTGTTGGTGGACTGGGCTATCCTGCATCCTTGGCTCTTATATGATTACTGCCAGTGTGTTGGGTCCAAGAAAGGCAAAGGCCTAAAAGCTGGGCCTGAAAACAGAGTTAGCTGCCCTTCTGTTTTATGTAAGTGGAATCATGGAGTATTTGTCTTTCTGTGGCAAGCTTATTTCACTTAGCATAATATCTTCAAGGTTCATCCATGTTGTCATCTATGGTAGGATTTTCATCTTTTTATGTGTGAATAATATTCCATTGCATTGCATATTCCATCCCAGTAGTCATGTATGGATGTGAGAGTTGGACCACAAAGAAGGCAGAGCCTCGAAGAATGGATGCTTTCGAACTGTGGTACAGCAGAAGACTTGAAAGCCTCTTGGACAGCAAGGGAATCAATCCAGTTAATCCTAAAGGAAATCAACCCTGAATATTCATTGGAAGGACTGATGTTGAAGCTCCAATACTTTAGCTACCTGATGCGAAGAGCTGACTCACTGAAAAGATCCTGATGCTGGGAAAGATTGAAGGCAGGAGGAAAAGAGGGTGACAGAGGATGAGATGGTTAGAAGGCATCACCAATTCCATGGACATGAACTTGGGCAAACTCCAGGAGATGCTGAGGGACAAGGTGGGCTGGTGCCCTGCAGTCCATGGGCTTGCAAAGAGTCGACATGAGTTGGCAACTGAATAACAACAATATTCCATTTCATGTATATATCACATCTTCTTTATCCATTCATCCACTGATGGGGCATTTAGGTTGTTTCCACATTTTGGTTCTTTTGAATGATGCTGCAATAACAGAGGAGAGCAAATATTTATTCAAGATCCCAATTTCAATTCTTTTGGATCAATTCTTTTGGAACTGCTGGCTTATATGGTTCTAATTTTCAATTTTTTTGAGGAAACTCTAAACTTTTTTACATAATGGCTATCATTTACAATCCCATCAACAGTGTTCAAGGGTTCCAATTTCTCCACAACCTTATCAATGCTCATTTTTTTTAAACAAAAATAATGGCTATCTTAAAATGTTCAAAGTGATATCTCATTGTGATTTGACTTGCGTTTCCCCGATGATTAGTGATGTTGAGCCTCTTAACACACTTGTTGGCCACTGTTACATCTTTGGAGCAATGCCTATTCAAGTTCTTTGCTCGTTTTTAAATTGGGTTATTTGTTTTTTGCTGAGTTCCTTTTATATTTTGGGTATGACTTTTTATGAGATATTCAATTTACAAGTATTTTCTCCTATTCCATAGATTGTCTTCTCACCCTGTTGAAAATTTCCTTTGCTGTTAAAATGCTTTTTAGTTTGATGTAGTCTCAAATTATTTAAATGCAGAGTTCCAAAGGATGGCAAGGAGAGATAAGAAAGCCTTCCTAAGTGAAAAATGTAAAGAAATAGAGGGAAACAATAGAATGGGAAAGACTGGAGATCTCTTCAAGAAAATTAGAGATAACAAGGGAACATTTCATGCAAAGATGGGCACAATAAAGGACAGAAATAGCAAGGACCTAACAGAAGCAGAAGATATTAAGAAGAGGTGGCAAGAATACATATAAGAACTGTACAAAAAGATCTTCACAACACAGATAATCACGATGTTGATCACTCACCTAGAACCAGGCATCTTGGAATGTGAAGTCAAGTGGGCCTTAGGAAGCATGACTGTGAACAAAGCTGATGGAGGTGATGGAATTCCAGTTGAGCTATTTCAAATCCTAAAAGATGATGCTGTGAAAGTACTGCACTCAGTATGCCAGCAAATTTGGAAAACTCAGCAGTGGCCACAGGACTGGAAAAGGTCAGTTTTCATTTAAATCCCAAAGAAAGGTAGTGCCAAAGACTGTTCAAACTACCACACAATTGCACTCATTTCACACGCTAGCAAAGTAATGCTCAAAATTCTCCAAGGTAGGCTTCAATAGTATGTGAACCCAGAACTTCCAATGTTCAAGCTGGATTTAGAAAAGGCAGAGGAACCAGAGATCAAATTGCCAACATAAAACATCTACTTGTGCTTCATTGACTACTCTAAAGCCTTGGAATGTGTAGATCACAACAAACTGTGGAAAATTCTTCAAGAGATGGGAATACCAGACCACTTTCTCTGTATGCAGGTCAAGAAGCAACAGTTAGAACCAGACTTGGAACAATGGACTGGTTCCAAATTGGGAAAGGAGAATGTCAAGGCTGTATATTGTCACCCTGCTTATTTAACTTATGTGCAGAGTACATCACGCAAAATGCTGGGCTGGATGAAGCAAAAGCTGGAATCAAGATTGCCAGAAGAAATATCAATAACCTCAGATATGCAGATGACACCACTGTTATGGCAGAAAGTGAAGAAGAACTAAAGAGCCTTTTGATGAAGGTGAAAGAAAAGTGAAAAAGCTGGCTTAAAATTCAACTTTCAAAAAACGAAGATTATGGCATCCGGTCCCATCACTTCATGGCAAATAGATGGGAAACGATGGAAACAGTGACAGACTTTATTTTCTTGGGCTGCAAAATCACTGCAGATGATGACTGTGGCCTTGAAATTAAAAGACACTTGCTCCTTGGAAGAAAGCTATGACAAGCCTAGACAATATATTAAAAAGCAGAAACATTACTTTGCCGACAAAGGTCCATATAGTCAAAGCTATGGTTTTTCCAGTAGTCTTCTATGGATTTGAGAGTTGGACCATAAAGGAAGCTGAGAGCCCAAGAATTGATGCTTTTGAACTGTGGGGATGGAGAAGACTCAAGAATTCCTTGAACAGCAAGGAGATCAAACCAGTCTATCTTAAAGGAAATCTGTCCTGAATATTCATTGGAGGACTGATCCTGAAGCTCCAATACTTTGGCCACCTAATGGGAAGAGCTGACTCATTAGAAAAGCCCCTGATGCTGGGAAAGACTGAAAGCAGGAGGAGAAGGGGACAACAGAGGATGAGATGGTTGGATGCCATCACCAACTCAATTGACATGAGTTTGAGCAAGAGAGAGATGGTGAAGGACAGGGAAGCTGGCCTGCTGCAGTCTGTGGGGTCGCAAAGAGTCAAACATGATAAGCAACTGAACAACAGCAGCAAATTGTCTATTTCAATTATGCAAAAATAGTAAGTTCTAGAGATCTTTTGTACAATATTGTGCTTATAGTTAACAATGCTATAGTGTATACTTAGAATTTTGTTAGGAAGGTAGATCTCATGCATATATTCTTGCCACAGTTATTTATATACATAAATTATACAGCTAAACGAATTGTCAGTTTAACCAGTTGTTTAACCAAACGTCTAACCAATTGTCAGGACATAATGAAAATATTCCTAGTGATACATAGACTTGAATGACCAGCCATGAGAAACCAGCATTGAAGACATTCTTTGAAGTGTCCTTTAAGAAGAGAACTAAATTCAAGCATTCATGCAAGATATAGCAGATTCAAAAGTGATCAAAAATCTTGGCAAAGTTACTTAACTAGACTGTTTTTATTGATAGGATCAAACAGAAAAAAGAGAAATGGCCCATTACAACATGGATGAATCTTGGTAGTATAATTTTGAGTGAAAAAAAGAAATCTTAGGTTCTGGTGCTCAGCTATAATCCTGCAAGTTTGAAAATAAGTAAAACTAAAAAAATTTTACTTTTAAACATACATTTAAATCTGATAAAATGATATTTAAAAGAATGATAAGCATAATATTCAGCATAGTTACTCTGAAGGGGTGGGGTATAGGGATAGGAAGGGAGGGGAACACAGGTAATTGTCCATCGCCTGTAATGTTGGGTGGTGCTCTGTGGGTCTTCAGTTTCTTAAAATAAACAAAAATACATAAATAAAAATAATGGAGAGTCATGTATGAACCAACAATGATAATGTGCCAAGAGGTAAGTTGGGTATTATGGTAACTTTGTGTACATGAGTCCATAAGAGATAGAAATTAAGGAAATACAATGCAGTCTTATTTATTTGTCTTCTTAAACTTGCGAGCTGTTTCATAGTCAGTGTTAGGGACCTTTGCACAAAGTAGGCCTGGGCAGAAGTGGATTCCAAAGTTCACATGTGCCTTCTGGTTTCCCGGCCTACCCCAGCCTACCTTACCCTCTTTAGATGGTGTTACAAGGGAGTGCAGGCCAAAGGAAGTCAGGGTAGAGGTGATCAAAACACAGGTTTGAGGGTCAGAGAGTTTCATTTCAGCTCCCATTCCTGCCACAAAGGAGCAACTATGGGCAAATTATTTAACCCCTCTAGTCTGATAAAGTGAAATATGTGCACATTGCTTACGTCTGATAAAATGGTTGGTGATCACATTGCAAAGTGCTTAGCACATGACAAATGCTCAAAAATATTAGCAAAAAATAATAATGAGAAAGAGAATTAGAACAATAAAATATGAGCAAGAAGCATTTCTCCAAAAAAGAGAAAAAATCCTGGGGGATTTAATTGGGCTCTTTGATCCAAGAGTGTTAATAAAATCTGGAATTCTGTAATAGTTCCTCAACCTCCATCACATGCATTCTGTTTGCTTTGTTTGTTTCTTAGTTTCCTAGTAAACATTTTTTAAAAGTCCGGCCTTATTTTTGGCTGAGTGCAGGGGGAAAGGACTTGGCTGAAAAAGCAAGAAGGAAGCTATTGTGTTCCTGGTGAAGCTGCCACCCAGGTCTCCTGGGACTCAGAGACGGGATGGGGACAGTAAAGGGACCTCACGTTTGTTGAGCCCCTACTCGGAGTAAGGCACAGTGTTCTGTGTTCTCTCCAAGTCCTAAATACCAAGAGTCTATGCACTAGATAGATCGCAGTGAGTGAAGGGAACGCAGAGGAGCTGGATGCTAGCAGTTAGCAAGTGTGTTCTCCGTCACCTTGCTCAAAGTGGGTTGGATGCAGGTCCTGCCAGCCGGAGTCCACCTGCCTGGCCTCGCATGTGGATGCTGTTTATGTCTTCTGCTCTCTCCAAGCCCCCACCCGCATCCTGATGCCTCCGCTTCAGTTGCCAGAAAGTACACAGAGGTACAGAGAAGCAGGCCCTCAACCTCCCCAGCTTTTGGAAGTCAGCAGCCTCTGGCCCTTCCTGAGGTCATGTAGGCCTCTGTGGGTCACCCAGGCTCGTTCCTTGGTTTGTGCTGGGGTTTCTGGGAGTTTCCCGCTTGACTCCAGTTTGCCTGTAACTCCAGTTGCCAGTTTACCTCTTCCTCTGCATCCCACTGTCCCTCCAGCTCCCTTCCGGCAAACCCTTGGGAAGGAGCCAGAGTTCCCTCTCCCAGCATGCGAAAGCTCAGATTGTGGAGGGCTCTGGGTCCTATCTGGCAGCTGGCACAGGACAGCCCAGGCATGGGGCTGATCATGGGGTGGGTGGCAGCCTCAAAAGGCCGCTGCTGATAGATGGTGGTGGCCTGGCCCCACATTGACTGGTGACATCTGAGTCTTCGTTGCGTTCGAAGCTACATCTTTTGTCTTCCTGCTTTCCTGAAATAAGGAATGACAAACAATCCCAGAACTGGAGCCACATGTCCCCAAATGCGTGTGGCTCAGCATCAGTCATGTTTTTCCAATTATCCCTTGTTCTGAATGCCACAGTTAATACGCGCGTGCACACTCACACACATACCCAGGACCATTTTTAGCCAGACATTCAGGCTCCTCTTTTCCCAGAACCCCATGGCCCTTCAAGGCCATGCCCCACCCAACCCCTCCACCTCTACTCCGTGTCCTCCACAGCCCCCTGGCCCTGGGCTCATCCCAGCCCTGGGAAGGCCACCGTCTCAAGACGGGATGTACTTGTTTTGATGGTGCTTGGAACACCCTCCCACCCGCCTTGGGATCTAAATCCTGCCCATCCTTGAGACCCAGCACAAGGCGTCTGTCCTTCATGACAGCTTCCCAAGTGCTGTTCCCCTTGCTCATCTCCCTGAAAACTGCATTCTGATCACAGTCGAGGGTCCAAATGAATCCCTCCTAGCCTTTCTCGGAATCTGAGAATACTTATTATAATGTTTTAAAAATAGTATTTTGGGTAGATAACAAAAGGAAAATAGATTCATTGAAAATACAGATATACAGAATAAAGAAAATAAAGATGATCCCATTCCTTCTATTTGGAGGTAACCATCATTCACATCTCCAGAGAGTCTGAAAGGAAGGCCTTTTTCTAGACACACACACACACACACACACACTTGTACTCACTTTTTTAAAGAAAGAGAATTGAAGTCATACTTTCATATGGCTTCACAACTGCTTTTTTTCATCCAGCGATGTATTGTGAACAGCTTTCCACAAAAAAAAATCTTTTTTTAATGTCAATAGATTCCATGAATGACCACATAAGAGCATTTATACTTTTCAAAAAAACATTTTATTATGGAAAAGTTTGAACATACAAAAGTAAGACAACGGTAAATAGCCCCCCATGTGCTCATCATCCAGCATCAATAATTATTAACATTCTCTCCTAGTTTCATCTACCCCCTGCCTTTTTTCCCTGGAGTATTTTAAAGAAGAGCCCAGATATCGTTTTATTTCACTGTAAACCACAGTTGTCTTTATAAGGTCTGCTGTGTGAGAAACTGCCTTGTAACCCAAAGGCGGTCTGCACGCAGGACCACTTTTGAGTGAATCTGTGTTTCATTCGTGACAGCAGCATTGATGATTTGAAAAACAGTCACACATATACATGCAAGTTGTATTATTTATTCAACCTTCGGTCGATGCTTGTCGGGCATATGGATGTACAGCTCCCTTGCAAGAGTTCCAGCCCACAAGCCGTCACTGCCGGTCTGATCCACTCACTCAGGCATTCAATCAAACTCTGCCAAACATTTGTCTCCAGTTGGTTCACACATGTGGGTTCCTCTCCTGACCCCACTGCTCCACCATTAAGTTCCTTTGGCTTCCGTTCTGCACACAGAACGGAAGGCATCAAACCAAATTCTGATCCTGAAGTTGCTTAACACGAGAGGCTGTGAGGTCCTCTGGGGTCTCCTAGAGCCATCTTCTTGTGCTGCGCGGAAGGACACTGGGCTGTGGAGGGGGAAGAATTCCTTCAGGAGAGGGCTGGAATCTCAAGTCTTCTGTCTCCTAGCCTGTGCTTTTCACTTTATCTGCTTCAGGGGGCAGAACATGATGGAAATGTGACCTTGAGGATGCATTTTTAGCATCTTCACTGAGTTATCTCTGTACTGGCTCCTTATTAGGCTTCAGGGAGGTCTGGGGCCTGAATTCTACGGTTCACCTCCTCGCCTTCCAGCTCTCCTGCCAAGGGAATCTTGAACATAAGGATAAAATCCAAAAGGGGAAGCAAAGTAGCAGCTCCCTAATCCCCGAATGCATGCCCAGCATCTCCCCCAAAGCAAGGCTGCTCTGATGAGCTGGGTGGACAGTCCAGGCTGCCTGGGAAGTCCAAAGGGAGCTTCCCCCTAGGGCAGTGTGGCAGGCTTGGCAGCCACCTGCCCACTGTCCATTCGCTAGAAGCACCTGGTCCACCCCGCCTCAGACAAGCCGTGAGAACATAGCTGCCTTGTCCTCTGGGAGCTGCATTACGCACAGGAAGTGAGAGGAGGCAGGAGGCTGGCCTGGCCTGCCTGGGAAGGCCGGGTCCCAGGAAGTGAAAGAAACAAGAGGTGGTGTCTGAGTCGGCCCACCCGCCATGAAGTGTCCAGTCTTGACCAAATCCCCAGTGTGGCTGGCTGGGGCCGGAAGGGAGGAGATGAGGAGAAGGTCTGGGATTCCTCACCTGACGTTCCTTAGATTGGAGAGGGATGGACCGGGCGTTCCCCTGAGCGTCAAGCTGAACTGTGGGGGTCAGAATCTCACCCCCTTCCCCAGCATGTCAGAAGCTGTAATGTTCACTATTTTGACTGTTCGACAGTCACTTTGTTGAAACAGAGGTCGGCCGGCATCGCTGAGCCACTGTGCTGCCTATCACGTGTGCCGCGATGACACCGGGATGATTCCCCAGGAAGTCTATGTGTTTTCCTCCTCTTTCTTCTTTACCATCCTCCTGCCAGATGGCTTAGGTCGGAAGACTAATTCCTCTCCCACTTTCCTGCCTACCCTCCCTTTTGTCCTATTGCAACTTCAGGCTACCTACTGAGGGTCGGGTCCTATGTTGTACTCAGGGCTTCTGGAGCTTGGAGGTTCCCAGATGAGGACTGAAGCAGTTGGACAGAGGCAGTAGTAAGGAGAGGGTCCTGAGAGAAAAGCAAAGGAAGCGCTGTAAAGAGACGACAGGCCATTAGACATGCCCTGGACCCCTGTGTCCCATCCCCCACCACTGAAGATGAGGAACCAGAGTCTTCGAGGCAGAAAACGATCCAAAGCTTCTACTTGGGAACCCCTGTCAGGAGGGCTCCCCGATCTCCAGCCAAAATGAGGAGATTCAGGGCAAGCATCAGGTAGTACCAGCCCCAAAGATGGGGGCTTGGGCTCTCCAGGGAGCCCAGGTCTGTCTTAAGAACCTTAGAAACTACTCAGGAATCCCAAACATTCTAGTTCCTCCCCTTTGGCTTAGTACAGTCTTTTATGCATGTCACATGCAAGGGCAGTCACATTTGCCCACACACATGTGCACACACACACACACACACACACACACACACACACACACTGGGTAAGCCTCCCCATCCTTCCCCATCATCCTCCATACCCTCCATGGTCCATACTCACTTTTTTATTGCTAATAACTGAGCCATACTATTTATTCAATTGCTCACTAAGATTTATTAAGCTTCTGCCATGCTGTGCCATGCATGCTAAGTCATTTCAGTCATGTTCGACTCTTTGCAACCCTATAGACTATAGTCTACCAGGCTCCTCTGTCTGGATTCTCCAGGCAAGAATACTAGAGCAGGTTGCCATGCTCTCTTTCAGGGGGTCTTCTCAACCCAGGGATCCAGCTCGTGCCTCTTACATCTCCTGCATTGGCAGGCGGATTCTTTACCACTGTGCTGTGCTTAGTCGCTCTGTCGTGTCCAGCTCTTCGTGACCTCATGGACAGTAGCCCACCAGTCTTCTCTGTCCATGGGGATTCTCCAGGCAAGAATACTGGAGTGGATTGCCATGCCCTCCTCCAGGGGATCTTCCCAACCCAGGGATCGAATTCAAGTCTTCCACATTGCAGGCAGATTCTTTACCATCTGAACCACCAGGGAAGCCCACTATTTTCTTACAACTAGCACCACCTTATTAAAGCTCCACATGTGCCTAATTATAGACTGAGTGCTTTTGGAGATAGAATAAAAAGAAAACATGAGGAGTCCCTTCTTGCTTCCACCTCCATTATGAAGCTTCTATTATGATCTTCAGAAGTTGAGGGAAAGAGAGACCATCTGAGGGTCAATTTTGTGTGGTTCAGATTCTGGGTTAGGGGACTCAGAGCAGTCCTGGCATGGGTGGTCCAGCAGGCTCCTAGGAGGAGGAAGTTGGAGGGCCACTCTGAGATGAATGCTGCCCAAGTGAGGACAAGCCCAGTGGAGAAGGAAGGTGCCTCAGGTGGACGTAGGGGGACGTGAGGACAGGCAGGACGCAGGACTGAGCCAAAGTGCCCTGGGGATAGAGAGGAGCCAGCCTGGGTGGAGGGCAGGTGCACAGGCCAGAGACATGCATGATGGGGAAAGGGTGGTAAGGGAACAGCCAATTGCAGGGCCTGTGTCAGACGCATTTGTAGGACACTCTGCCTGGAATTTTTCCGGAGAGGTAGGGAATTTGGGTCTGTGTGTATTTTTAGCCTCGTCTTTTCCGCCCTCTTCTGAGCAATGCTTCTAAGAGCTTTCAGCCTGAGGTCATCTGTTTTCCTAGTCCCTGTTCCAGGGAATCAGATGCCAGCACTACCACCTCACACGGAGGCTGCTGCCGCCCCGGCGCTGACCCCAGGAGAGCGACGTGTCCACTGGACCACAGGAGCAGCCTGTGGGAGGCCGCCCTGGTGGCGGGTGCAGATGTTCTGAGCCTGCCAGAAGGTCACCCCTCTGTCCTGGCCTGGATCTAGGGAAGAGCTCCTCTGAGGTTGTGAGAAACCCCCAGATGCCTGTCTCTGCTTCCCTTCAGGGAAACACGGGCAGCCCTCAGCCTCCAGGACTCCTGTGGTTATAGGCACTGCAGGCCTTTCTCTCCTGCCACTTCTGGCTCACCCCCTTGTCTGTTTGCTCCACTCCGTTTTCCCTGCCACCACTGTAGGTAGTTCCCAGGATCTGCTTTCTCCTTCCACCTGCCTTAGAGGACAGCTCCTTTGATTCTTCCTTCTAAGCCCACATCCTGGTCCACAGCCTTGTTGCCAAGCTTCAGGCCCACATCTCCAAGTCCCTGGTGGACATGCCCACTATTAACAGAAAAGCATGGCCAAAACCAATTCACAATCTCTCCTCCAGAACCTTTCAGCCGTCTTGTTTCTGTCAGAGGTACTGCCAGGCTACTTTCCAGACTGGAAGCTCCAAGGTGCCTTGCTGCCTCCCTCCTCTCCCGTGGTCATGTGCAGTGAGACAAGACGGATTTACTCTTTCTCAGCCCGTTTCAATCCCACTGGCATCGTGGCTCGGCTGGATGACCCCAGCTGCGTCCAGATGGCCTCTTCCCTGTGAGCCCTTCTTGCCCGGCCACTCTGTAAGACACTTCCCACTCAACCAAGAGTCCTCTGTGCCACCTCTTTTCTTGTTTCCTCAAATCCTAAGTCCTCTCCTTGACTTCCACATCCTTCTCTCATTCCCTCCACCTTTCAGCTTCAGCTTCACCACTTCTCTGACTTCTCCTCCACCTTAGTCATTCCCAGAACATAGCAAGTTTATTCCTGTCTCAAAGTCTTTGCTCTGTGTTTCCTCCATCTCCCCCCTTCTCTCCAATCTATTTCAAATCCTTTGCAAGGGTTTAATCTCCCAAAGGCAAATTTTATTTCTCAAAGCATATAACACATACCAGCCTGGAATTGTCCTCAGAGGCAGTCTGAGAGTCAGAAGAAAATCCATCTCATTTTTAAAAATGTTTTGTCTATTTAAAAATTCTTTTTCACCAGAATGGTATTACCCAGCTTGAGCGGTCAGATTTTCTCCCCGGGTCTTCTGAAAAGCATAGCACAGGACAATTAAAAGACACGAAAGAGTTACCAGAGGAAACACCTGCAAAGGATGAAGGAGGAACACTCTCCCAGAATAAAGGAGAGGGCGCCAGGGGGCTGAGAGGAGCCTTCGGAGGGCAGTGCAGGCCTGCCCCTGTGAAGGGGAGAGGGAAGGAAGGAGGGTTGGGGAAAAAGAATCTGAGACTGTGGTACAGTTCCAAGAAAGTCTCAGCATTGGGAGGACAGCTGAATTGAGTTCACCTGGCTGAGGAGTCCTACGTCTCCAGGAATGGGCTAGCATTAGGAGTGCTGTTGTGCTTTGCTATTGCCTGGAGTAGCCCCCAGGAACCACGGGAAACTCTGTGGCAGATCCAGCAGGGCAGCAGCTGGAGCTGTCTTTCCATATTCTCATCAGAGCAGCAGTTCTGGGCAAGATATCGTCAAGGCTGACTCAGGGGTCAAAGCTGACTTAGTTTATGCTGCTGAGGAAAACTTAGAGTAAGGGCTCAGATTCTGAATCCTCCCAAAGTTGAAGATGAGAACCAAAGTTATTGGAATGTGCTGTGCATTCCCAAAGAGAACTCCTTGAAATAAGAGGGATTCATCTCCATTATCATGTCAAGGCATTGTCACTACCGCCGTCACCACCATTTCCATCCTTATCACCATCACCATTACTATAACCATCCTAACTGTCATCATTACCACATCATCCCTACCATCCCCACCACTGCTTTCATCAATACTACAATCACTGCAACCACCACCACCATCACTACAACCATTAACACATCTCTACCAATACTCTCAGCACCAGCACTACCGTGACTGGCATCATTGACCACCAACACTGCAACCATCACCACCGTCACCACCACTATCACCATAGCACCCCCATCACTGCCGTCATGACCACCACCTTCTTCACTGTCCCTCCACCATCACCACCATCATATCTGTGAATCCAGAGAGTATGGCGCAGGGAAAAGCAATCTGATTTACTCTGTGTTGGCCGCTAGTTTGTAGTGTGACCTCAAGCAGCCCTTTATCTCGGCCATTCTTTACTGTATTTTTCCATTTAGCAAATAACTACAGTGCATCTGCTCTGAGTCAGGCAGTCCTGCATGAAGCAGAGAGTAGGCTGAAATTATTGTAGGTCTGATTGGCTGCCAAACCCAAAGCCAAAGAATCAATGGTGTTGCCTAAAGATTGACCACACCCAAGGCTTCCTGCAAACTGGTCATGGTAGCTGCTGTTTGGGATGTGACCTTGCCCTTGTTAGAATACCCAAGGGCAATAAAAAATTTTATATTTTATCCAGTTCCTGTGGGAAGCCAATAAGTGCATCACTAAACTCAAGGGCCCTGAGAATGATGTGGAAGTTCAGGAGAGAACTTAGGGCTCAAGGTTTAGCACATATCTAGTGAGGCCCAAGGAGGGTGAGGCCCTCCCCATTGGTGGCACAGCAGAGTATGCATTGCATGGCTGAGCTGGGCCCATAATCCTCCACTGCTAAGTGTTCTCTGGAGTTGCTGGAGGAGGATGGTGGCCGGGGTGGGGCCTGTCTGGGATAAGAACAGGAATGTTGCTAGAATACAGCTCAAGGGTGAAATAAAGGCCATAGGCTCTGGGTGATGACAGAGGCAGCTGCCACAAGCCAGAGTCCCAGCCACATCTGGGCTGCTGATTGCACAACCCAGCTGTCAGCTGGGCCTTTTGACTCCCTGGTGGGATGAGCTGGCTGGGGGACTGGAGGAGGGTAGGCAGGAGGCCTTGGGAAAATTCAGCACCTGCTGGTGGGTCTGGTGAGGCCTTCCTCCTTTCTGAGGATGACCTGGCTGAGGATGAAAGTGGGGGCAGAAAGCCAAGGGATCCTTCTCAGTTTTCAGTGTTCCCTTTGCTTCCACCACCCCCTGCTCTCTGGGTCACCCTGCATGTCCCTGAAAAGGGAATTTCCACAGTTCCCTTCCCACCCATTCTGAAGACTGGGCAGGGTAGAGGGTGAGCCGAGGGACAGAGAAGAGATGGAAATTCCCTTAAAGTTGGTGATGGTGGGGGATGCCATGTAGGACTGAAACTACAAATCTGTGGCGTCAAGTCCATTCCAGGAAGGATGTGTTCTCTGATCCCCCCTCATCCAGCACCCTCTCATAGAACCCCAGTGTACCCAAGGGCCCTTTGTTTTCTGGAACCTGTAAGGGGTTGGGCTGTCCACCCTTTCATCAATCTGTGCCCCTAGTCTGACCTCTCCCCACACACATACCAAGGCTGGGACCCGAAAAGAAGCCATCCCTGAGGTCAAGGGCTGTGTCTCATTTGGGAAAAGGAGTTCCCCCAGGCCTCCCCCACAGGACTGGGGTTCCCGAAAGAATGGATGCCAAGTACTTGAGGGAGCGGGGAGTTGGTGGGGCCTTCCTTATTCTTCACGATCAAGAGGAACCAGGCTCTGTGAGAAATGGGACACCACTGCTCATTTTACTGCTCTATTTTTTTCCTGAGAACTGGGACATGAGCCCAGAAAATACATTTCCTCAACTCTAAGATTTTATAGATTTTGAGAAGCACTGAACTACTGCACGATTGTACTCATCTCACACGCTAGGAAAGCAATGCTCAAAATCCTCCAAGCCAGGCTTCAGCAATACGTGAACTGTGAACTTCCAGATGTTCAAGCTGGTTTTAGAAAAGAGAGTTCCAGAAAAACATCTATATCTGCTTTATTGACCATGCCAAGGCCTTTGACTGTGTGGATAACAATAAACTGTGGAAAATTCTCAAAGAGATGGGAATACCAGACCACCTGACCTGCCTCTTGAGAAACCTATATGCAGGTCAGGAAGCAACAATTAGAACCGGACGTGGAACAACAGACTGGTTCCAAATAGGAAAAGGAGTACATCAAGGCTGTATATTGTCACCCTGCTTATTTACCTTATATGCAGAGTACATCATGAGAAACGCTGGGCTGGATGAAGCACAAGCTGGAATCAAGATTGCTGGGAGAAATATCAATAATCTCAGATATGCAGATGACACCACCCTTATGGCAGAAAGTGAAGAAGAACTGAAAAGCCTCCTGATGAAAGTGAAAGAGGAGAGTGAAAAAGTTGGTTTAAAGCTCAACATTCAGAAAACAAAGATCATGGCGTCTGGTCCCTTCACTTCATGGGAAAAGATGGGGAAACAGGAAACAGTGTCAGACTTTATTTTTGGGGACTCCAAAATCACTGCAGGTGGTGACTGCAGCCATGAAATTAAAAGATGCTTACTCCTTGGAAGGAAAGTTATGACCAACCTAGATAGCATATTCAAAAGCAGAGACATTACTTTGCCAACAAAGGTTCATCTAGTAAAGGCTATGGTTTTTCCAATGGTCATGTATGGATGTGAGAGTTGGACTATGAAGAAAGCTAAGTGTGGAAGAATTGATGCTTTTGAACTGTGGTGTTGGAGAAGACTCTTGAGAGTCCCTTGGACTGCAAGGAGATCCTACCAGTCCATTCTGAAGGAGATCAGTCCTGGGTGTTCATTGGAAGGACTGATGCTGAAGCTGAAACTCCAATACTTTGGCCACCTTATGCGAAGAGTTGACTCATTGGAAAAGACTCTGATGCTGGGAGGGATTGAGGGCAGGAGGAGAAGGGGACGACAGAGGATAAGATAGCTAGATGGCATCACCGACTCAGTGGACATGAGTTTGAGTGAACTCCGGGAGTCGGTGATGGACAGGGAGATCTGGTGTGCTGCAATTCATGGGGTCGCAAAGAGTCAGATGTGACTGAGCGACTGAACTGAACTGAACTGACTGATGTAATTACAGATTTTTCTTTGGTTGTGTTGTTGTTTGCTGAGGTAGGAGAGGGAATGAATTGCCTAGCAAGGACTCAAGTTCCTCTCTTTTATCATCAGGATTTGGGGTTTTCCAACACAAGAGAAGACTCTATACATGGACATCACCAGATGGTCAACACCGAAATCAGATCGATTATATTCTTTGCAGCCAAAGATGGAGAAGCTCTATACAATCAGCAAAAACAAGACCAGGAGCTGACTGTGGCTCGGACCATGAACTCCTTATTGCCAAATTCAGACTGAAATTGAAGAAAGTAGGGAAAACTACTAGACCATTCAGGTATGACCTAAATCAAATCCCTTATGATTATACAGTGGAGGTGAGAAATAGATTTAAGGGCCTAGATCTGATAGATAGAGTGCCTGATGAACTATGGAATGAGGTTCGTGACATTGTACAGGAGACAGGGATCAAGACCATCCCCATGGAAAAGAAATGCAAAAAAGCAAAATGGCTGTCTGGGGAGGCCTTACAAATAGCTGTGAAAAGAAGAGAAGCGAAAAGCAAAGGAGAAAAGGAAAGATATAAACATCTGAATGCAGAGTTCCAAAGAATAGCAAGAAGAGATAAGAAAGCCTTCTTCAGTGATCAATGCAAAGAAATAGAGGAAAACAACAGAATGGGAAAGACTAGGGATCTCTTCAAGAAAATCAGAGATACCAAAGGAACATTTCATACAAAGATGGGCACAATAAAGGACAGAGATGGTGTGGACCTAACAGAAGCAGAAGATATTAAGAAGAGGTGGCAAGAATACACAGAAGAACTGTACAAAAAAGAGCTTCAAGACCCAGATAATCATGATGATGTGATCACTGACCTAGAGCCAGACATCTTGGAATGTGAAGTCAAATGGGCCTTAGAAAGCATCACTACGAACAAAGCTAGTGGAGGTGATGGAATTCCAGTGGAGCTATTCCAGGTCCTGAATGATGATGCTGTGAAAGTACTACACTCAATATGCCAGCAAATTTGGAAAACTCAGCAGTGGCCACAAGATTGGAAAAGGTCAGTTTTCATC
Organism: Tragelaphus eurycerus; assembly: GCA_935064755.1. Taxonomy (NCBI): domain Eukaryota; kingdom Metazoa; phylum Chordata; class Mammalia; order Artiodactyla; family Bovidae; genus Tragelaphus; species Tragelaphus eurycerus. Next base: position 24,408,168 of record CAKXYN010000016.1, read on the forward strand.
CCAATCCCAAAGAAAGGCAATGCCAAGGAGTGCTCAAACTACCGAACAATTGCACTCATCTCACACGCTAGTAAAGTAATGCTCAAAATTCTCCAAGCCAGGCTTCAGCAATATGTGAACCGTGAACTTCCTGATGTTCAAGCTGGTTTTAGAAAAGGCAGAGGAACCAGAGATCAAATTGCCAACATCTGCTGGATCATGGAAAAAGCAAGAGAGTTCCAGAAAAACATCTATTTCTGCTTTATTGACTATGCCAAAGCCTTTGACTGTGTGGATCACAATAAACTATGGAAAATTCTGAAAGAGATGGGAATACCAGACCACCTGATCTGCCTCTTAAGAAATCTGTATGCAGGTCAGGAAGCAACAGTTAGAACTGGTCATGGAACAACAGACTGGTTCCAAATAGGAAAAGGAGTACGTCAAGGCTGCATATTGTCACCATGTTTACTTAACTTATATGCAGAGTACATCATGAGAAATGCTGGACTGGAAGAAACACAAGTTGGAATCAAGATTGCCGGGAGAAATATCAATAACCTCAGATATGCAGATGACACCACTCTTATGGCAGAAAGTGAAGAGGGGCTAAAAAGCCTCTTGATGAAAGTGAAAGTGGAGAGTGAAAAGGTTGGCTTAAAGCTCAACATTCAGAAAACGCAGATCATGGCATCTGGTCCCATCACTGCATGGGAAATAGATGGGGAAACAGTGGAAACAGTGTCAGACTTTGTTTTTCTGGGCTCCAAAATCACTACAGATGGTGACTGCAGCCATGAAATTAAAAGACGCTTGCTCCTTGGAAGGAAAGTTATGACCAACCTAGATAGCATATTCAAAAGCAGAGACATCACTTTGCCAACAAAGGTTCGCCTAGTGAAGGCTATGGTCTTTCCTGTGGTCATGTATGGATGTGAGAGCTGGACTGTGAAGAAGGCTGAGCGCCGAAGAATTGATGCTTTTGAACTGTGGTGTTGGAGAAGACTCTTGAGAGTCCCTTGGACTGCAACAAGATCCAACCAGTCCATTCTGAAGGAGATCAATCCTGGAATTTCTTTAGAAGGAATGATGCTAAAGCTGAAACTCCAGTATTTTGGCCACCTCATGCGAAGAGTTGACTCATTGGAGAAGACTCTGATGCTGGGAGGGATTGAGGGCAGGAGGAGAAGGGGACGACAGAGGATGAGATGGCTGGATGGCATCACTGACTCGATGGATGCGAGTCTGAGTGAACTCCGGGAGCTGGTGATGGACAGGGAGGCCTGGCGTGCTGCGGTTCATGGGGTCGCAAAGAGTCGGACACGACTGAGCGACTGATCTGATCTGATCTGATCTGAAGATGGAGGAAGAATTCTAATGGCCCAGGTTTCTTTCTGAAACTGTGGCTTGGATGGAGGTGAGAAGGCTGGGTGAAATGGTGGAGTCATCTCTCTTCTTTCCATGATACTATACCTATTCACTTTCCATTAAAGGAGCACAGTCTCTTAAGGACCAAAAGAGACCTTAAAATACATGCTCAAGCTATGCTTAGTTACATCTAGGGACAAGAATCTCAGAATACTCTTAGTTATGTCTAGGGGCAAGAATTTCAGAATACTCACCCTCAAATTCATCCAATGTCAGGGCCGCTGGGAGGGTGAAAGATTTCTTCTTCATGCTGGATTAAAATAAATCCCCTTGGAGCCCTCTAGTTTGACTATTAACCTTAGGGACCACAGAAAATAAGTCCATGAAGTGAAGTGTTAGTTGTTCAGTCATGTCTGACTCTTTGTGACCCCAGGCTCTTTCTGTCCACGAGATTTTCCAGGCAAGAATACTGGAGAGGGTTGCTATTTCCTCCTCCAGGAGAGTTCCCTGACCCAGGGATCAAACCTGCATTTTCTAGATCTCCTGCATCGCAGGCAGGTTCTTTACCATTGAGCCACCTGGGAAGCCCACAGGAACCACAGAAAATAAGCCCCTATCACTTAAGAAAGTGGCATAACTTCATAGATTTTTCTCTTATTTTGATGAAATTTTCATACCTAGTTACTTCCTTTTTAAATATGTTTCTAGATCCCTCCTCATCTAGATGTCCTTTCTGTCTGTTAATATCCTCTGTAAAGAGTTAAGCCCACGGCTGACCACTGTGCCACATCATTGATTATGATGTGGAGCCTGCAGGACCCTTCTCTCTGATGACATGGAACCTCTGTTTCTTCATTCCGAGCCCACACATCTTTTTGCATCTCTTTATTTTCTACTACTGCTACTGCTGCTAAGTCACTTCAGTTGTGTCCGACTCCGTGTGACCCCATAGACGTCAGCCCACCAGGCTCTCCTGCCCCTGGAATTCTCCAGGCAAGAAAACTGGAGTGGGGTGCCATTTCCTTCTCCAATGCATGAAAGCGAAAAAGTGAAAGTGAAGTCGCTCAGTCCTGTCCGACTCTTAGCGACCCCATGGACTGCAGCCCACCAGGCTCCTCCATCCATGGGATTTTCCAGGCAAGAGTACTGGAGTGGGGTGCCATTGCCTTCTCTGTATTTTCTACTGAGCTTGTAGTTAATTAAAATTCATAAGCTCTTTACACATTATAAAGTATCAATCTAGATTTGCTTGTCTTCTTTGATCGCAATATAAAAATTTGCATTAAATCTGTATTTTTAAATATTTTGTTAGACCATCTTATACTTTCCGCCAATACATTAGTTTCCTTTTGCTGCTTGTAATGAATTGTCACAAGCTCAGTGTTTTACAACAGCGCAAATTTATATCTTATAGTTCTAGAGAGCAGAAGTCCAAAATGGGCTTCACTGAGCTAAAATCAAGGTGTGGAGGCACTGGGATAAGATCAGTTTCCTTGTCTTTTCTAGTTTTTAAAGGTTTCTCCATTCCTTGGCTCACCATCCCTTTTTTCATCTTTAAGGCCAGCAGCAAAGCATCTTTAGACTTCACCCTGCCTCTATTTCTGTCAGCACACCTCCTTCTCTGACTCTGAAGGGTTCTTATCCTTACATTCAGATAAACCAGGATAATTTCCCCCTCTCAAGGGATTGAAGGTAATCACATCTGCAAATTACCTTTTGCCACATAAGGTAACATATTCATAGGTTCCAGGGAATAGTAGCTGAACATTTTCTGGGGGGAGGTCACATCGTTCTGTCTTTCACAGCCAGAAAAGATTTTTTGTCTTGATTCTTTCACTTAATATGTTATTTATTCCCATTAATAGTATAGCATCTGTCAAATTGGATAACACCAAGTTATTGTTCTTATCCAAATTATTGATAAAAATGTTAATAGAGATTGAACACTAAGATCCTTCTTCAGGTTGATGTTGATTCATTAATAAACACTTTTTATGATTATTCAAATAGTTAAGAGTCTATAGAGAGCTTTCCTTTTCCCCTTCCTTTCTTTCTGCCTTTCCTCCCTTCTTCATATAAACCCAATTTGTACAAGTACTACACTAAGTTCCTAAATATAGGAAGGGAAAATATAGAAACTGTCCCTTCCAAGTTGGATCTTATGGTATATTGGTGGAGAAATATTATTCAGAAGTTATACTAGTTAATATTAGATGTGGCAGTGCCTGCAAGAGATCCAACTTCAATGTCTTAAACAAAAACCTATTTGCTTTTTTCCCCAAGAGAGAAAACTAAAGGTAGGCACCCAGATATGGTAGATACATTTTTCTCTTATTTGGAAGATACACATTTATTTCTGTTTTAAGAAACTTATAAATTTTTTTTTATATTACTATGTAAGAAAGTCTAAAGTTACTCAAACTATTTACTGTTTTCTACTTATGATGATCTATCACACCCAAACTTTTATTAATACACTATTTTCCGAATTTTATTCCCATTGGAGGAGGTCGCCATTAACCCCACCATAGAGCTGCCAGCACTTACATAGGACTGGGAAATAGACTTTTTGAGGGCACAACAGATCCTTATGCACCAGGACCCAAGAGAAAGGAACAGTGATCCCACAGGAGACTTGCCTGTGGGTGTCTGGGAGTCTCTGGCAAAGGTGTGGGTCACTGGTAGCCTGCTGCAGGGTTGGGGGCACTGAGTGTAGCAGTGCATGCATGGGACCTTGTGAAGGAAGTCACCATTATCTTCATTACCTCCACCACAGTTTGCTGCTGCTACTGCTGCTAGGTTGCTTCAGTCATGTCTGACTCTGTGCGACCCCATAGACGGAAGCTCACCAGGCTCCCCTGTCCCTGCGATTCTCCAGGCAAGAACACTGGATGGGCTGCCATTTCCTTCTCCAATGCATGAAAGTGAAAAGTGAAAATGAAGTCGCTCAGTCGTGTCCGACTCTCAGCAACCCCATGGACTGCAGCTCACCAGGCTCCTCCATCCATGGGATTTTCCAGGCAAGAGTACTGGAGTAGGGCAGGGAGGGAACATAGCTCCACCCATCAACAGAAAATTGGATTAAAGATTTACTGAGCATGGCCCCACCTATCAGAACAAGACCCAGTATCCCCTCAGGCAGTCTATCTCATCAGGAAGCTTTCATAAGCCTCTTATCCTTCTCTATCAGAGGGCAGACAGACTGAAAACCACAATCACAGAAAACCAACCAAGCTAATCACATAGACCACAGCCCTGTCTAACTCAATGAAACTATGAGCCATGCCATGTAGGGCCACCCAAGACCGATGGGTCATGGTGGAGAGTTCTGACAAAATGTGGTCTACTGGAGAAGTGAATGGCAAACCACTTCAGTATTCCTGCCTTGAGAACCCCATGAACACTATGAAAAGGCAAAAAAAATAGGACACTGAAAGATGAACTCCCCAGGATGGTAGATACCCAATATGCTACTGGAGATCAGTGGAAATACCTTCAGAAAGAATGAAGAGACGAAGCCAAAGCAAAAACAACACCCAGTTGTGGATGTGACTGGTGATGGAAGCAAGGTCCAATGTTATGAAGAGCATATTGCATAGGAACCTGGAATGTTAGGTCCATGAGTCAAGGCAAATTGGAAATGATCAGACAGGAGATGGCAAGAGTGAACATCGACATTAGGAATCAGTGAACTAAAATGGACTGGAATGGCTGAATTTAACTCAGATGACCATTGTATCTACTGTTGTGGGCACGAATCCATTAGAAGAAATGGAGTAGCCATCATAATCAACAAAAGAGTACGAAATGTAGTACTTGGATGCAGTCTAAAAACGACAGAATGATCTCTGTTTTCAAGGCAAACCATTCAATATCATGGTAATCCAAGTCTATGCCCCAACCAGTAAGAAGCTGAATTTGAACGGTTCTTTGAAGACATACCAGAGAAGGCAATGGTACCCCACTCCAGTACTCTTGCCTGGAAAATCACATGGACAGAGGAGCCTGGTAGGCTGTAGTCCATGGGGTCGCTAAGAGTCAGACACGACTGAACGACTTCACTTTCACTCTTCACTTTCATGCATTGGAGAAGGAAATGGCAGCCCACTCCAGTGTTCTTGCCTGGAGAATCCGAGGGACAGGGGAGCCTGGTGGGCTGCCGTCTATGGGGTTGCACAGAGTCAGACATGATTGAAGTGACTTAGCAGCAGCAGCAGCATGAAGACCTACAAGATCTTCTAGAATTAACACCCAAAAAAGATGTCCTTTTCATTATAGGGGACTGGAATGTAAAAGTAGGAAATCAAGAAACACCTGGAGTAACAGGCAAATTTAGCCTTGGAGTACAGAATGAAACAGAGCAAAAGCTAATAGAGTTCTGCCAAGAGAATGCACTGGTCATTGCAAACACCCTCTTCCAACAACACAAGAGAAGACTCTGGACATGGACATCACAAGATGGTCAACAATGAAGTCAGACTGATTATATTCTTTGCACCCAAAGATGGAGAAGTTCTATACAGTAAGCAAAAACAAGACCGGGAGCTGACTGTGGCTCAGATCATGAACTCCTTATTGCCAAATTCAGACTTAAATTGATGAAAGTATGGAAAACCACTAGATCATTCAGGTATGACCTAAATCAAATCTCTAACAATTATACATTGAAAGTAAGAAATAGATTTAAGGGACTATATCTGATAGAGTGCCTGATGAACTATGGACAGAGGTTTGTGACATTGTACAGGAGACAGGGAGCAAGATCACCCCCAAGAAAAAAGAAATGCAAAAAAGCAAAATAGGTGTCTGAGGAGGCCTTACAAATATCTGTGAAAAAAAGAGAAGAGAAAAGCAAAGGAGAAAAGGAAAGATATACCCATTTGAATGCAGAGTTCTAAAGAATAGCAAGGAGAGATAAGAAAGCCTTCCTTAGTGATCAGTGCAAAGAAATAGAGGAAAACAACAGAATGGGAAAGACTAGAGATCTCTCCAAGAAAATTAGAGATACCAAGGGAACATTTCATGCAAAGATGCGCTTGATAAAGGACAGAAATGACATGGACCTAACAGAAGCAGAAGATATTAAGAAGAGGTGGCAAGAATACACAGAAGAACTGTACAAAAAAGATCTTCATGACCCAGATAATCACGATGGTGTGATCACTCACCTAGAACCAGGCATCTTGGAATGTGAAGTCAAATGGGCCTTAGGAAGCATCACTGTGAACAAAGCTAGTGGAGGTGATGGAATTCCAGTTGAGCTATTCCAAATCCTAAAAGATGATGCTGTGAAAGTACTGCATTCAATATACCAGCAAATTTGGAAAATTCAGCAGTGGCCACAGGACTGGAAAAGGTCAGTTTTCATTCCAATCCCTAAGAAAGGCAATGCCAAAGAATGCTCAAACTACTGCACAATTGCACTCATCTCACATGCTAATAAAGTACTGCTCAAAATTCTCCAAGCCAGGCTTCAATAACACGTGAACTGTGAACTTCCTGATGTTCAAGCTGGTTTTAGAAAAGGCAGAGGAACCAGAGATCAAATTGCCACAAAAAAGCAATAGAGTTCCAGAAAAAAATCTATTTCTGCTTTATTGACTACTCTAAAGCCTTTGACTGTGTGGATCACAAATAACTGTGGAAAATTCTGAAAGAGATGGGAATACCAGACCACCTGACCTATCACTTGAAAAATCTGTATGCAGGTCAGAAAGCAGCAATTAGAACTGGACATGGAACAACAGACTGGTTCCAAATAGGAAAAGGAGTACATCAAGGCTGTATAGTACATCAAGGCTGTATATTGTCACCCTGCTTATTTATATTTATATGCAGAGCACATCATGAGAAACGCTGGGCTGGATGAAGCACAAGCTGGAATCAAGATTGCTGGGAGAAATATCAATAACCTCAGATATGCAGATGACGCCACCCTTATGGCAGAAAGTGAAGAACTAAAAAGCCTCTTGATGAAAGTGAAAGAGGAGAGTGAAAAAGTTGGTTTAAAGCTCAACATTCAGAAAACTAAGATCATGACATCTGGTTCCATCATTTCACGGCAAATAGATGGGAAAACAGTGGAAACAGTGTCAGACTTTATTTTTTTGGGCTCCAAAATCACTGTAGGTGATGACTGCAGTCATGAAATAAAAACATGTTTGCTCCTTGGAAGAAAAGTTGTGACCAACCTAGACAGCATATTGAAAAGCAGAGACATTACTTTGCTAACAAAGGTCCATCTAGTAGTCAAGGCTGTGCTATTTCCAGTGGTCATGTATGGATGTAAGAGTTGGACTATAAAGAAAGCTGAGCGCTGAAGAATTGATGCTTTTGAACTGTGATGTTGAAGATGACTCTTGAGAGTCTCTTGGACTGCAAGGAGATCCAACCAATCCATCCTAAATGAAATCAGTCCTGAATATTCATTGGAAGGAGTGATGTTGAAGCTGAAATTCCAATACTTTGGGCACCTGATGTGAAGAGCTGACTCATTTGAAAAGACCCTGATGCTGGGAAAGATTGAAGGCAAGAGGAGAAGGGGACAACAGATGATGAGATAGTTGGATGGCATCACTGACTCGATGGACACGAGTTTGAGTAAACTCCAGGAGTTGACGATGGACAGGGAGGCCTGGCATGCTGCAGTCCATGGGGTTGCAGAGTCAGACCTGACTGAGCGACTGAACTGAACTGATGTAATACCCCAAAGTTAGCCATCACAATAATTATTATTTTATAATATCAATTCTTGTTCAGGTTTACCTACATGTTGATCAATTTCTTTGCTCATTGTTGTTTCTTATATCCCATTACTAACTTGTGGGTTTAATTCCCTTGTCCTGAAAAACTCTTCAATATTTTTTTTCCAGTGAGGGCCTGTAATAGTATACTTCCTATGTTGTTTTGAATAGATTATTTTATTTTTACTTTTTAATTATATATTAGTTGGGTATAGAATTGCAGTTGACAATTACCCTCATTACTTTGAAGATGATCCAATTGCCAACTTACATCTGTTGTTGATGATGAAAACTCTGCTATCAGTTTAAATGATGTTCCTTTGTGAGTAACCTATTTTTCCCCTCTGGCTACTTTTGATATTTCCTTTCTATCTTTTTGGTTATCCGCTGGATCATGGAAAAAGCAAGAGAGTTCCAGAAAAACATCTATTTCTGCTTTATTGACTATGCCAAAGCCTTTGACTGTGTAGATCACAATAAACTATGGAAAATTCTGAAAGAGATGGGAATACCAGACCACCTGATCTGCCTCTTAAGAAATCTGTATGCAGGTCAGGAAGCAACAGTTAGAACTGGTCATGGAACAACAGACTGGTTCCAAATAGGAAAAGGAGTACGTCAAGGCTGCATATTGTCACCATGTTTATTTAACTTATATGCAGAGTACATCATGAGAAATGCTGGACTGGAAGAAACACAAGTTGGAATCAAGATTGCTGGGAGAAATATCAATAACCTCAGATATGCAGATGACATGACTCTTATGGCAGAAAGTGAAGAGGGGCTAAAAAGCCTCTTGATGAAAGTGAAAGTGGAGAGTGAAAAGGTTGGCTTAAAGCTCAACATTCAGAAAACGAAGATCATGGCATCTGGTCCCATCACTGCATGGGAAATAGATGGGGAAACAGTGGAAACAGTGTCAGACTTTGTTTTTCTGGGCTCCAAAATCACTGCAGATGGTGACTGCAGCCATGAAATTAAAAGACGCTTACTCCTTGGAAGGAAAGTTATGACCAACCTAGATAGCATATTGAAAAGCAGAGACATTACTTTACCAACAAAGGTTCGCCTAGTCAAGGCTATGGTCTTTCCTGTGGTCATGTATGGATGTGAGAGCTGGACTGTGAAGAAGGCTGAGGGCCGAAGAATTGATGCTTTTGAACTGTGGTGTTGGAGAAGACTTGAGAGTCCCTTGGACTGCAAGAAGATCCAACCAGTCCATTCTGAAGGAGATCAATCCTGGAATTTCTTTGTAAGGAATGATGCTAAAGCTGCAACTCCAGTATTTTGGCCACCTCATGCGAAGAGTTGACTCATTGGAGAAGACTCTGATGCTGGGAGGGATTGAGGGCAGGAGGAGAAGGGGACGACAGAGGATGAGATGGCTGGATGGCATCACTGACTTGATGGGTGTGAGTCTGGGTGACAGAGGATGAGATGGCTGGATGGCATCACTGACTTGATGGGTGTGAGTCTGGGTGACCTCCGGGAGCTGGTGATGGACAGGGAGGCCTGGCGTGCTGCGGTTCATGGGGTCGCGAAGAGTCGGACACGACTGAGCGACTGATCTGATCTGATCTTTTTGGTTCTGTAATTTCATTATGATGTGTCTATATGTGGATTTCTTTTTATATTTTATTTCATGAATATAAGTCATGTTTTTCATAAAGAACATGGAAAGTTCTTAGCCATTATCTTCAGATATTCTCTGTCTCATTCATTGTTCTCCTATCCAAAAACCTGCAGTAGAAATATGCTGTATTTTCTGATTCTCCGCTTCACATTTCTTAAATTCTCATGTGTATTTTCCAATTATGTCTATTTCTGTTCTGCAATTTGGGGAATAGTCTCAGAACTATCTTCCAGTTTGCTAATCCACTCTTCAGCTAATATATTTAAAGAGCTCATCCACTGAGTTTTTAATTTTGTTGATTCTGTTTATTTATTTCTAAAAGTTCTAGTTGATTTATTTTAAGGTAATCTGCTCTTTTTTTTAGAGGAAATTTTTGTTTTAGTCATATATTTAATTTTTGTCTTTAATAATTAAAAATTTTTATAGTACCAATTTGATAGTTTTATTACCTGAATTCTTAACAGTCTAATTCAACTACTTGTTTTTTTTTTTTTTTTACTACCTCTTGCTCATGACAGAATTTTTCCTTTCTGAATTTCATTTTTAGAGAATCTTTATTTATAGGAATCTAGTGCTGGGTTGGAATCTATAAGCATCTATCTAGATTGACTACTTGATCTTCAAAGATTTTGTGTATGCTTCTTCCAGACATCCTAGGGATTTCATTGGGATGGAACTGCTTTTCATGAGAATCATTCAAAAGTGAATGAAGCCCAAATTTGCATAAAGGCAGGTGAATGATTGCAATGGCAGTACTCTTGCCTGGAAAATCCCATGGATGGAGGAGCCTGGTAGGCTGCAGTCCATGGGGTCACTAAGAGTCGAATACGACTGAACGACTTCACTTTCAGTTTTCACTTTCATGCACTGGAGAAGGAAATGGCAACCCACTCCAGTGTTGTTGCCTGGAGAATCCCAGGGACGGGGGAGCCTGGTGGGTTGCCGTCTATGGGGTCGCTCAGAGTCAGACACGACCGAAGTGACTTTGCATCAGGTGAATGATTAAACATTCTCAGAGATTAATTCCTTCCTGTATCTAGATCATAGATGGAGAAAGAAGGTAGTTAAGCATCATTCTTTTCTACTCTTGCACTAAGGGTACATCCTATGATCTTGACATTATGAAGAATGATAAATCCCAACTCCCTAGCCTTAGGGGATAGTTTTCCTGGCCCCATGAGCATTAAAACCTGTGTTTCTTAATTCTTGAGTTTTAGAAACCCTTAATAATATAAGACTATTCAAAACATATCCTTTGACCTTGCTGGAAACCCAACCAACTTCTTTCACATAGTGGAAAAATAGACAAAAGAAGAGAAACTTAACACTTTGAAGATAACTTAAGCTTTCTATTGAGTGTTACTGTATTTAATTCTCAGAGAAAGTGTTAAGACAAATATAATTTTCATTTTACAGATGAGGAAAACAAAGCCTTAGTTTCAGTAATTTTCTCAAAGTTACACAGTTAGTGAATTGCACAGAGTTTAATCTTAAGTTTGATAGATGCCACAGTTCAAGCTTTCTTTCATTGTGTATATATTTTAATACAAAACCACCAAATATTGTAAAGCAATTATCTTCCAATTAAAATAAATAAATAAAAATTTAAAAATGCTACCTCCTTCCGTCTTAAAAAATATGCCTTCCATCATCTGTGTTTCCCATCAGCTAATGTCCTCATTCTCAACCTAATTACAAAACACAGGTTCTTGAAAGATTGATGGATTATGATCCCCTATTCAATCCTCTTTACTATCAAACTTGCCCTCCCACTGTATTCCAAAACCACTTCTTCTCTCGGCTCAAGTGAATGTCCTGTCTGCTGCACCTATGGCCCTTATCCACCTTGATTCTGGCAGAATTTTTTTTATTGTTCCTTGACTTCTTGTTGGAGGACTTCCTCCTCTGGCTTCTTGAGTTCCACTTCTTGAGTTCCATTTGCCCCTTTGCTTTACATCTCTTCTTCTTTTCCACTTTCAGGGCTTCTTTTCCCACTTTCCTCACATTCTCCTTGACCCTTACTTTACTCTCTTCATTTCCTGATGGTCTCACCAATCCCATGGCTTTGACCTCTAACTCTAAGCAGGTGACTCTCAAATTTCTGTCTCCAGCCTGGATCTCATACTACAACTTCAGATCCCTATGTTCAACAACCTACCAGACATCTCCACTGGATGACTCACAGAGATCTCAAATTCAATGTACCCAAACCTCTGCTACTGCTAAGTCACTTCAGTCATGTCCGACTCTGTTGGACCCCATAGACGGCAGCCCATCAGGCTCCCCCGTCTCTGGGATTCTCCAGGCAAGAACACTGGAGTGGGTTGCCATTTCCTTCTCCAATGCATAAAAGTGGAAAGTGAAAGTGAAGTCGCTCAGTCGTGTCCGACTCTTAGCGACCCCATGGACTGCAGCCCACTAGGGTCTTCTGTCCATGGGATTTTCCAGGCAAGAGTACTGGGGTGGGGTCCTCCTAAAACCTGCCTTGATCCCATCAGAGAAGACACTCCATCATTTCCATTCATGCTTAGATCTCTGGTCTTCCCATACCTTCCATGGCTTGAACATCACCTAACAAAATTTCTCAGCCCATAACTTATTCTAAGTTTCCACTGGTCCTGTGGTCTTGTTTCCATGATTTTACTCTTACTATTGCCTTTTCCTTGAATGCTCTTCTTGTTTTTGGTTTTCAAATCTTAACCAATCTTCAAATTCCACCTCAAATTTAGCTCCTATGCACCATTCCTGATCTCCGTCTCCTTTAAACAAACTTCTTACTACATCGTAACAGATGCTGTCACTGCACACATCCTTTTGCCCTTTCCATTTTAGTGCATTCTGGCTCAACTTCCAACCAACAGCACTCACACTTATTTTCCTGTGGGGTTTCTCTGATTACCAGTAGCTTTGTTCTCTGGGTTGGAGGCTAGAAGTATTGGGGTATTAACACTCCTTGAAAATAGCTCTCAACCAATAAAATACCCAGATCTCTTACTTTTGGGTAAAATAATTCAAAGAGTGTCTTCTGTTGGCCCTCACAAAGCCCCCAGTAGAGTTAAACTCTGCTGCTGCTGCTGCTAAGTCGCTTCAGTCGTGTCCGACTCTGTGCGACCCCATAGACGGAAGCCCACCAGGCTCCCCCGTCCCTGGGATTCTCCAGGCAAGAATACTGGAGTGGGTTGCCATTTCCTTCCCCAATGCATGAAAGTGAAAAGTTAAAGTGAAGTCGCTCAGTCGTGTCCGACTCTTAGCGACCCCATGGACTGGAGCCTACCAGGATCCTCCGTCCATGGGATTCTCCAGGCAAAAGTACTGGGGTGGGGTGCCATTGCCTTCCCCGGAGTTAAACTCTAGTGGTCCACAATTGTAGCTGGCTTGTTAGGGCACCCAATGACTGCTCTCCATTTCCTATCTCATGCCCCTACTCCAATACTGGCTTTTTCAGAAAATACCTCTCAGATAAACTACCTCACTTAAATCCTTGTCTCAGGTTCTGCTTCTGGGAAACCCCAATTAGGATGCATGTGGTCTGTGGCTCTCGCGGCACTCTTGACATTTGGAGGGACCAGACTGGCCTTTAATTTTCTTCCCCAGCAATGGTTCAGATTCTGCCCATCAAGGATGAGGAAATGACAGTTTAACAGAGGCTTTGGAGGTTACAGAAAAATAAGCTAGGTCCTATTCATGGTGACTCCTGTATGTCAGAAGGAGGATGCCGGACTCTTATCACAGGCTTGTGGGTACTACTGAAGCCGTATGTGGAGGAGAACACCCAGGGAAGAAATGTGAGGGTCTGGTGATGTAGAGACCAGCCTGGAAAGACAGATAAAGATCAATGACAAAGAAATGGCTCTGGAAAGCCAAAATGAGACAGGTGAATCTGAGAGTCAAGGGTGGAGAAGAGGGGAAGATTTATCCTAAAAAAGCAAAGGATAAACCTTAAAGACACCTACCACAATCTGAACATGTCAATTTCACCTCTGTCCCAAGTAAGCCCCACTTTACTACTGCAGTCTCGCAAGTTTTCTCCAGGCCAGTAGCAAGCACAGAGAGCTCCATGCCCTGGGCACTTGCCAGCCCATCAGCACCTATTCTTGGTGAACCAGTGCCTCTCCTGGGAGCCCAGGACTCCTCCAGGGACTAGACAGCAAGACTCAGCCTCCTTAGTGTCCTTACTCCCTCCATCAGGCACTTTCTAAATGCCTGTTCTGTTGTTGCCACAGTCTTTGCCTCTAGTTGTGCCTGACTCACACTGGTCCTCTCCTCACTGTCCCTCCAGGACAGGCTGGCAGCCCAGCTGGCTAGAGGCCTTCTGATGAAGGGAGCGCTTCAGGCCCTCAGTGCCAGCCTCACTCTCCAGGAGTCTGCGTTCACACGCACTGCACTCCTTCCAACAGATATCCCAAACTCATCTGTATTCACCTCATCCTGAAGTGCAGAGACCCTGGTCCAGAGCAGGTTTGGAACATGTCAGGACTGACCAAGGGGATGGGAGCAATGCCAGAAGGCCAGGCCTTGGGCCAGCATTTGGCTGGGGTGCCTTCCTACCTGCTCCAGAGACAAGGATCTCAGACAATGCTTGCCCAGCCTGCCCAGGGCTGAAAATGTGAATACTGCAGAAAGGTTCCAGCTCTATAGTGATAAGTGGTGTTGGAGGGAGGCAGATGGGGAGCAGCGTGGAATAAAGAAGTTCGTGGGGCTTTTGAAGAATTGTTCCCGGGAACGCTGCCCACTAACCCAGAGCTTTAAACTACACAGAAGCTGTGTAGCTTCAAAGTAAGGCACCCAAAAGGACATTATTGAAAATCAATTTAACAAGGCAGTTTTGGTCACCTGCTGTAGACCATCTGTGACCGAAACAACGGAAGAAGACATCTTTACCACATGAGGGAGACATCCTTAACATCTTTACCCTCTGGCTCCCTAGATCCTTCCCCCAACCTTGGGGTTAGAGGCAGAGGGGACCCTTCTCTTGGGAAAGGCTCATCTCTCCTTCCATGTCCCTTACTCAGACCTGGTTCCTTGTCATCCCTTAGGTCTTGGCTCTGATTCCATCTCCTCACTAGGACCCTCGGTCTTCATCAGGCTGCCCTTCGTTGTGTCCCCATATCACTCCTGGAATGATATTATATATTTACTTGTCCACTCTCTCCTCTTCCTTCTTCCTATATTTGTACGAGAAGTCAGACCTCCTCTCTCAGGCCCTGCCACTAGAAGGCACCTCAGGACTCAGATCATGGCCACGAAAGCCAGAGGGGAAAAGGCATCAATGAGGAGCAGCAGGCATGTGGGGAGGCTGGAAGGATGGGAGTGGTGGAGGCTGGGAAGGGCTGTGGCAGGGGTGGAGCTGTGGTGAGTGACCCCACCCAGCAAACCACCTCTTTCCAGTCACTCTTCCTGGAGCGTCCCCTGGGCAGGGACTCGGTTTGGGTGAGAGGCCCCCTGGGAGAGGCATCTCAGGCCTCAGGTCCCAAGCCTCAATTCCACAGACCTGACTTGAAAACCACAGGCCTGAGAGAAGTTGGACAGTTTTCCCTGGTGCTGACTGTGAAGCTGTGATTACTCAGGGCTCCTGGCGAAGCTTCTGGCAGAAATCCTAGGAAGTGACTGGTATGGTAATTAGAGTGACTGAGCAGTCCAAGCCCCAGTTCAGATCAAGGGTGGAGTCATTTCCATTGTTCTGCTTCTCATCTCCTCTTCTTGGCCTCAGGCTGAACATCTAATGGCCTCGGCAGGCCGGAGTTTGACCCCAATTCTTAGTGTGGCAGGGATTCCCACTGTTCCCCAATATCTGGTCTCCTCACCTTCTAGGCAAATGAAGATTGAACTTGCCCAACCCCTATAAATTAAGCATGGTCACATGACTTGCTTTGGCCAGTGAAATGTGAGCAGAAGAAATGTCCACCCACTTCTGGGTAGAAAATTAAATTGTGCCAAACTCTCTATCTTTCTCTCCCATTGTTGTGGTGCCCATGCAGTTGCCGTTGATAAGAAAGTGCAATATTAAGATGATACGTAGAAGGAAGACCCTGCCCAGAAGAGTCACTCTGACTTTTGCTATTTAAGTCACTGATATTTCAGGGCTATTTGTCCCTGTATCATAACCTGGCCTGTTCTGACTGATACCAAGCTGAATCTAATGTACCTTCTAGGGGTATGGGGTGGGAAGGGAAGAGAAGATAAAAGAACCACTTCCAGAAGGTCTACAAAGCAGCTGGGAGAAATGGAATACTCAGTTAGATTGAGTTCTTATCAGCAAGAAGAAACTAAGTAGAAAACTGAAAGTGAGAATAATTTTGATGAATGGTGACTGTGTAGCTAGAGAGATTTCCAAAGCTCTGGGAAAAATATTTGCTCATTAATTCAGGCATTTGGTCTATTTATCTGTCCAACAGTTACTTACTAGTGCCAGGCATGATGCTATGATGTGGGATGCCAACGTAGAAGGTGAGGCTACCCCTTGAGAAGTTCATAGAGAACAGAGGCCTTTACAACTTAGAATTCCAAGGGAAATGCCGCCCAGAGAATCTTGAATGACCATGATAGTGAAAGGAAAAAGAAAAAGCTCAAGGTTAGAAGTAAAAGGCAAGGACAGATGCAGAAGGTGGAAAAAGGCTCACAGCCCAGGTTGAGAAAGTTCAAAGTGGTCAGGCATTCTGCAGACACTTAAAGAGCATCTTTATAGGCTAGACATTGTTCTAGATGTTAGGGGGATGCAAAGGGAAACAAAGCCTGGGGAGAATCAACATGCAATATTGGTTTAATAACGTATTGGTGAAGATCAGTGTGGTAAGTATATGATAAAAATTATGAATAGGGCTTATTATGGAGTGAGTGACTCTACCTGGGCACTGGGGAAGGGCCTCGGTGTGTGAAGACTGGATAGGAGTTTACTGTTCACTACTCATTTGTTCATTAAATCTCTCTTTGGGGCCCTGGTAAACCTAGATGAGGACTGCCTGGGAGGGGCTCTACCCGGATGCAAGGGCCCAGGGCCAGGCTGAGTCGGGGGCATCTCAGCAGCACTGCTGCCATGGGACTCTGCATCCTGGTAATAGGGCGAAGCCAGCAGCCAGAGTAAAAATGGTTGCTTGAGGTGAGGGCTTTGAAAGGAGACAACACAAGGTCAAAATGTGAAAAAAACGGTAGGGTCAGAAAGGGGAAGCCTTTAGGGAGAGGCCTGAACCATGAACCATGGCAGGACCAGGGAGCAACTCTTAACACTCTGAAAATGATCTATGAGAGGCTATGTCCCTAGGTGTAAGCTTGGATTCTGACCATAGGTCTGGATGAGTATTAGGCAGTGACCAAGTCCTGAGCTTCCCTGACCAGGGCCAGCAGATCACCTGACTCACACCTTAAGAAGATCTGAGATTTCCCCCTCCTGAAAGGCCTCAGAGGAGGTCAGACTCCACAGGCCCAGCTTCTGGGGGCCCTGGAACCTTGTTCCCAGACTTCCCTACTCTTAGGCCAGGACTCCAAGGCTGTCAAGGCCATTTTCACATGTGTGTGTGATTTCTTGGTTTATGTTGGTCTCTTTCTGTCTTTAATTAAATTCCTTTTGGAAAAAAAAAAATCTTTGCAGAACCAAGGGATGAAAAGATTTCAGTTTTGTTTTTGAGTTTTCACCCCATGCATGCTATTGTTTCAGGGCCCTTCGTGACAGATTTTCATGCTTTTCGGGACAGCAGGCACCTGATTGAACTGTGTGTGTTGGGGAGGGGTGTTGAGCGAGGGGAGTACGGGAGGCCAGACAGGTGGGCAAGCCAAGGAAAATCTCTTCCTCTCAGGTTTCCCAAATGCCCACCTCTGGGAGCTTCCCGGAGAACCTGAGCCCCAAACACCCTTTGCTGTCAGCCCTGACTACCTCCACTTAGGCCCCCACCCTCCCAGCCTCTATCCTCTCCTCCTGTGTGGCCACGTCCCAGCCTGGACATTCCGTCTTCAAAGGAAGAAGACAAAGCCTGCTTGTTGCTCTGTATTTGTCTTGGGAGCTCCTGTTCCTAGGAGAGCCTCCTGGTCTCCCAGGCCAGGAATAGCACTGAGTCTTCGGGGCCGGCCAGCCTGCTCGCCCCGCCAGACCTGAATTGCTTGTTTTTATTAAAATTCTTCTGCACGCGCAATCCCGGACGGTGTGTGGATCTTGGATGAGGTGGCGTGGGGGGGACCTGGGGAGAGCAAGGCCTCAGGCTCATTCGGCCTAGTGTTTATTTGGCCTGCCTTTCCAGAGTAGGAGAGAATGGAAGCCCATAAAAGCCACCCAAGACTGGTGTCCCGGAGTGTGGCGGGGTGTGACAGGGGCCCTGGCAGGCCTCGGCTGGGCTGTGGGCTGCCAGTCCCTGACGTCACAGGAAACACTCAGGAGAACCGTGGGGGCAGAGAAAGGACAGGGCCCAGCCCCGTGAGGCGAAGCTTAAAAGAACCGCTCCCCCTCAGCTCTCACCTGCAGACTCCTGCAGGCTGACTGTCAGCTTGGCAGCTGTCCTCTGGCCACAAGCACTATTCTGAGGCAGGCGGGGGCTGCCTGGGACAACTTCAGCAGGACGAGGCTGTTGTGAGAAACGCTGGGCTCCTGGCTCCCATTTTTTCTCAAGTGCTGGCCCAGTCCCAGGCTCTGATCCCAGTACTCTGCAGGGCTACATGTGTCACCTTCTCAGGCCCAGATATTCCTCAATATTCCCTTATCTGGTGTTGGAAGGTAGCACTTGGAAGGTAGTCCCCAAACTCCAGAGTCATTTGGTTCTGTGTGGTTGGAGTCATGCAGAGAAAATTCTGTTCCCATCATTCTAGCCTGTTTACCTGGAGATTGGTTTGTTTCCTGCCCACTGAACGCTATTCTCCTGGTAGGCTCTTGGGGAGACAAGCAGGTGATGGGGGCTTCTAGCTGAAGGGTTCCTTTTGCCACATCACAGGTGAAGACCTAGCATTATGCTCCCAACAGTCTGGACTCTGCGCTTGTGCTGAGGTGACCACCCCATAAGACCTGCAAGGGGCTGTGGTGGAGGGCGCAGGGGTGGGGGAACAGTTTTTGAGTCAGGAAATTGCAAAAGTTCCAGTGTCTGCAGCCAAAGTCTCAGTGTGGAAAATTTCAGGCTCCAAGCAGGGTTCCAGAGGAGGGGGAAAGGAGCCTTGGGCCCAAGATGCTTGTCCCGGCTTCCCAGACCTGGGCTGTCCCGCCAGGGGAGGAGGTGTGGCCAGGGCACATGGCAGTATGCTCCGCAGCAGAAACCCAGGGAGTGAAAGACTGCTAACTCACGTACATTCCCTGACCTTACACCAGGTAGAAAAAAAAATGCAGAAGGATCCTAGCTTCTAAGGGAGGGCTATAGAGGAACCCCAGATCTTAGTGTTCAAAGGGAAACTGAGGCACAATGAGAAAGAATTTTCTCTAGACAAGACCAGAATTTCAGTGTGGGGATGACCTCTCCCATGTAAGGGGTGAGCGTCCTAGCAGGGCATAGGAAGGGGGTGTAGTCCTGGGGGAAGATTTAGGGTGGAAGTGGTGGTCTGGGCGGAGGGCGCTTCCCTTCCCCTTGGATTCACTGCCGGGCCCTCTGCTAGAAAAAGCTGAGGCTCAGGGTATCCAGGAAGATGAAGGGATGAAATGAAATGGGGAAGGGGGTGCCAGTCATAGAGGCCAAGAGTGGCTGCGGCCTTGGCCAAGCTGCCAGCCTAGACCCCACCCCTGCCTGACCCAGCCATCACTGCTGCGTCCCCTGCAAGGGCCCTGCTCTGCTCGGTGGCCTCGCTCCAAGTGGCAGGGCTCCCACCTGTCATCAGGAATCACCAGGGCCCCACAGGCACCACCCTGACCCTGCGTCCGGTCCCGGGACCATTTGACCGGACCTGGGGGGAGCCGCCCGCCGCCACCACCAGCATCTCCGCCGCCGGCTCAGGCCTCCTCGGGGCTCCTGGAGCCAGGCCGAGAGCGTGCAGCCTGCCGGCTTGCGGCTGGGGATTTCACTTGGAGTCGCTACATTTGGAACCCATTATTTAATCATTAATTTCCTCCTCTCATCGACCCCTTCCACCCCGCCTCAGCTCGGCGCCCCCGCCCCAGATTAGATCTCCACGTGGTGCTTTGCAGTGATCCCTGACAGGGGCTTCTGTGCTGGGGACGGGGAGGCTGGGAGGGGAGTGAGCCAGCGGCTAGGGCTGTCCCAGGCCTGCTCAGCAAATGGGACTGGATGAGTAGGACTAGAGGGTCCAAAGCGTCCAGACCCTGGCCCCAGAACTCAGGGTACAAGTTGTGGCCTGCCTGGGGCAGTCAGAGGAGGGAGCCTTCCCCAAGGTTGAGGGAGTCTAGCCAGCCCTGCTCTGGTGCTTTTGCAGGCCAAGGGCTCCTGAAGCTCCTCTACGATGAGGGACCTTCCATAGCGGGATGAGACTCAGCATGCCTCTTTCTGACCCCAGCCCTTGCCCCCTTCTCCCCCAGGGGCTTTGTGGAGATAGAGAGAAGGGGAGCAGAGTGGGGAAGACCTATGCTTGGTGAGGTTGTGGTTAGTGCCCTCCACTGTTCTGAGGACCCACCACCATCCCTGGCCCCGAGTCCAGCCAGTTTACAGGCTAGTCCCTGTCCCCAGGGAGCTCCCAGTCCAGGTGAGGAACAGACACTCACCAGGAGCCCAGACCTAGCAGGGCATGCGGAGCACTGGTGCAGTCCCAGGGGGCCCAGGGTCGCTGGGGCTAAACCAGGGAAGCAGAGCCTCTGTTGGGTTTCTCAGGACATGAAAGCAGATGAGGTTGAGGGTGCACAGCCTTCCCCTACTCTTCCACATACCCTTCATTATAGGCTCTAAGACCTGAGGAGTGGCCACGACCATAGCAAGTCCCATTCTTGACGAAAAGCAGTCCTGAGGACTGTGCACCTTGGGAGGGAGAAAAGGCAGTGAAATCAAAGAAAGAGGGGAGGAGAAAGCATTTGCATCCATGCTTGCTTAGTTGCTCACTTGTGTCCAATTCTGTGACACTTTGGACTGTAGCCCACCAGGCTCCTCTGTCCCTGGGATTGTCCAGGCAATGATACTAAAGTGGATTGCCATGCCTTCCTCCAGGGGTTCTTCCTGACCTAGGGATCGAACCCGCATCTCCTGTGTCTCCTGAATTGCAGTACGGGTTCTTTGCCAGCTGAGCCACTGGGGAAGCCCTGGAGAAAGTTTTAATGGGAGTCTACTCTGGGCCTTATCTGTGTGGTGGGTTTTTTACTGCAATTGTCATCCTTGTCATCAGCAGTAATAGCATAGCTAACCGTATACAGTGCTTTTATGTGCAATAGTGCTCTAAGCAATTTACACCTGGACCAGATGTAAATCCTCCCAGCAGACCAATGATGTAAGCACTACTATTTTGTTACGTTAAGGATGGGGACATTGAGGCCCAGAGATATGAAGTAACTTGGTCTAAGTGAGAAGAGGCAGGATGAGGATCTGAAGTCCTCTCTCCCCAGCACCTAGAGAGTATCTGAATGTCAAGGTTATCTAGGCTCAGTCTGAATGTAGGTTACCATTATCCTCCCTCCCCTCCAGCCTTGGAGAAAGCTGGCCAGTCCAGGATGCACTGGCAGAGCCCAGGAAGAGATGAAGAAGGGACAGGGCCCTCCACTTGCCCATCACCCCACTCACAGCAGCATGCCTTCTGCATCCCCCATCCCAAACCCTCTACCTTCTTCCAAGGCCCAGCTCAGCCTTCCCTGTCATCCCCAATCCCTTCTCTGAAGTCTTCATAACTCTTAAAGGATAAGACCCATCACTTGCCCCTGCTGTTCTAAAGAAGTTCCCTGTAGGTGAGATTTTCTTTACCTGCAAGCCCTTAAGAGCAGGAAAAACATCAGAAGAGCCGCCTGGGGCTGGAGGCCAGGATGCTCAGGTCCGGCTGTGGGTCTCACTGCCTCACCACTGCCCGAGGTGTATAAACAGGGGTGGGAACCCCAGGGACAGGCCTGTCTCTCTTTCTTCACATATTCTCCAACTGCGCTAGCTGCAGGTTGCCTCCTGAGCCTGTGGAGGGACTTTTATCCTTTTTTTAAAAAATTTTGCTTCTTAGCCTCTGAACCCCTTTCCTGTGCTTGGAGGAATCCCTGACCGAATGAATCCTGGTGAAAGACAGGTCCTGTTTCTTACTGCAGATACTGGAGTCAGATACTTTCTTTCTGTGCAACTGAGACCTGAGCATCTGACCTGGGTCTATTGGAGACCTGGACTTGAAACCCAGGAAAGAGAGAATTTCTCTGGGGGTGGCTGGTGCAGCAGTAGTGACCGTTGTTCTGCCAGTGTGCAGGGCAGCAGGTGTTAGGGTTCCTTCTGCTGCATGCCCTGGGCTCTGCTCTGGCTTTTCGACCTCCCCTGCCGCCTGTTGTCTTCTGAGTCTATCTTCCCAACTCTGGGCAAATCTCAGAAACACTAAATAGACTTTCTCAGCTTAAAACAGTCAAACTAAGTTTCTGTTGCTTGCAACCAGCACAGTCTGGATTCTCAGAGCCTTCTTTGCCCATCTTCCCCCCACACTTTGGAGTCTGCTTGGTTTGCGGTCAGATGTGGAGGGACAAGTCAACAAGTTGACATTATTTCCAGTATTGGTTTCCCAAATCAGACACCCTTTCTTTCTAAGAAGACTCTAGGGGAAAAAAAAGGACACGTGATGCAATGGATGAGGAGAGGCTTCAGCATATTCAGAACTAGGGTTGAGATCCTACCCTAGATTTTCACCAGTGATCCATTGCTAGCCTTTTTGAGAAACAGATCTTTAAATCTACAAAGTAAATATAATAAAACATGCTTCGTATCAGTTGTTTCAAAGATTTATTAATAAACTAATGAATTAATTATTAATGAACACAAAGTGCCTAAGTGATACCTGACATATAATAGGCACTCAACATTTATTTATCCGGCTAGTATTTTCTAATCATTGGTTCCAGTTTTCACTCCTCTCTATGTCCATGCACTTAGCCATGTGAACTTGTGGGTCCTTAGAAGCAGGGTACAGTTTGCCAGACCTCAACTGTTTGGGCTCTTCTACATGACTTGTTTTGGTTAATGGGATGTTAGCAGATGTGATGCAAATCAGATGTGATGCAGTTCAGTTCAGTTGCTCAGTCATGCCTGTCTTTTTGCAACCCCATGGACTGCAGCATGCCAGGCTTCCCTGTCCATCACAAGTTCCCAGAGCTTGCTCAAACTCATATCCATCAAATCAGTGATGCCATTTAACCATCTCATCCTCTTTCATCCCCTTCTCCTCCTGCCTTCAATTTTTCCCAGCATCAGGGTCTTTTCCAATAAGTCTGTTCTTTGCATCAGGTGGCCAAAGTACTGGAGCTTCAGCTTCAGCATCAGTACTTTCAATGAATATTCAGGACTGATTTCCTTTAAGATTGGCTGGTTTGAACCCCTTGCATTCTAAGGGACTCTCAAGAGTCTTCTCCAACACCACAGTTTGAAAGCATCAATTCTTCAACGCTCAGCTTTCTTTATGGTCCAACTCTCACATCTATACATGACTACTGGGAAAACCATAGCTGATGCAAATAGAGACCTGAAATGTACTTGTACAGTTGAGCTTGTCCCCTTGTGACTCTACTGTCATTATAGGAGAACATGCTCTGGGTTAAATGCTAGCCATAGAAGGAAGAGATGTTTATGGAGTTGATCCATCTGCAGCTTCCAGCTAAGGCCAGCTGATCCTGAGTTGCATGTATGAGAGTGAATAACCTTTTTAAAAAGCCATTCAGTCTGGGGATGATTTGTTATGCAGCAGAGTAGTGACAGCTGTTGCCTGACACACTTAGTAACAGGAAGTTTAAAGAAGGCAATCCAGGAATGGCGGAGTCTGGCCTCCAACATGCTATTGGAGACCCAAGCTTTTGCTACCTCTCTGCTTTGCTATCTTTAGTGTATAAAATTTGTCTTTATTGTTTCAAAGTATGGTTCCTGTACCTCTGAAGATCATGTCCATGTTCTAGGCAGGAAGAAAGATGAAAGGGGAAGTGTGAGAGTGAACAGCAAAAGCTGAAAAGGAACATGCCTATTGAGTCTGTTCCTTCAACAAACTTTCTCAGAAGTCCTACCCACTACATATTTTATATTATATATAATGTGCATGCATGCTTAATTGCTCATTCATGTCCTCTTCTTTGACAACCCACAGACTATAACCCGCCAAGCTCCTCTGTCCATGGGATTCTCCAGGCAAGAATATGGAGTGGGTTGCCTTTCCCTTCTCTATATACGTTATATTATCCCACTTATGTTTTATGATCTAAAACACTGTTGTAATGTGACCGTAGCTGCAAGAGATTCTGTTAAAGCTGAATACTTAAAATGCATCACACTGCTTCTTTGAAGATTTGAGGTTCTGTAGGGAAGAGGAGGGGACTATGTGCCTTGGATTTGTTGAGAAGTTATTAATATAATGTGCCAGGGAGTATGCTAAGAGGTGGGGATGCACCTGGCCCTGGGTTCCCGGCTGAATGTGAAAAAGAGGTGAGCATAACAGGGATTCACATTCTTCCCTACTGTCCTGTGGGAAGGAGCATCTTGGTTTTGTCCTGTCAAGTGTCAAAGGGGTATGAGGAGATTTCCTTCCCCAACACCCCATCCCTTTTAAAACCCCACATTCCTGGGATGGCTCAGTGTTTATGGGGGTCCAACTCTTTTGAGTTGGATGGGGACTGGGGACACAGAGCACATAGAGAGGCTTCCTTTTCACTGGACGGCCGATAGGCAGCGTTCTGCTTGTTGTCCGTAGCAGGTGCTGTCTGGATATCAGAGAGCTCCCAGGAGGTCCACCCAAGCAGAGATGAGGGAGTTTGAGGTTGTACCCACTTGGCTCCCACATGGCTGCCTGCTGCTGGTAATGAATGCTGCCTCCCAAGGGGCCAGGCATTTCTAGATGCTGATCCCACCCTGGGACACTCTGTTCCTCTGGGTTCACCTTCCTTCTGTTCAGGCCCCACTCCTCTCTCATGCCTCCCTCTCACTCCTTTTGCTTTACTCTGGGGCATCCCAACCACATTCATAGCTTCTTCCATCCTCTCAAGATCTATGCTTTTAATTCTCTAAAGTCTATTTCTGCTTTTTCTACTGAAGCAGCCTTTCCTGGAGGCATACATGGCTTACAATCTAGCTTTAGTGAGAGAAAGCCATGGGATGAAAATAAATACTGAGATAAAAGAGTCCATCAATGCAGATGCTGAAATCCTATCATCTGCATAAGGCTATTCCCTCAGGCTACTCCACATATATATTCCAGCAATGGCACCCCACCCCAGTACTTTTGCCTGGAAAATCCCATGAACAGAGGATCCTGGTAGGCTGCAGTCCATGGGGTCGCTAAGAGTCGGACACGACTGAGCGACTTCACTTTCACTTTTCACTTTCATGCATTGGAGAAGGAAATGGCAACCCACTCCAGTATTCTTGCCTGGAGAATCCCAGGGACGGGGGAGCCTGGTGAGCTTCCGTCTATGGGGTCGCACAGAGTCGGACACGACTGAAGCGACTTAGCAGCAGCAGCATAAAGTGACAAAAGGAAGGGAGGCCTAACCCAGCTAGAGATGCCTAACTTGGTCCAGGAGAAGGGAGGGAGGACAGAGACTGAAAGATTCATTCAGCTATCATTATTCATTGGCACCTAGTCGGTGCCAGGCGCTGTCCTTGGTGCTGGTATGAGAGGAGTTAATTGGGTGCATGACAGAGGGTACTTTTCTGGCAGAAGGGACAGTCAGTTGTGGGGGACGGGGCGGGCGCAGGGAGAGAGCAGGACACTCAGAGAATTATGAGTGGTGTGAAGTGGGTGCAAGAACACGGGTGAAGCGGGGGTGTTAGGACATGGTGTTGGAGCAGTAGGAAGGCGCCTGATCTGGTAGGACCTTTGGGAACATGCTCAGAAACTTGACCTCTATCCTGAGAGCTGAGGAAAAATATTGATGGGTTCTGATGCAAAGCAGGTATTAATATCTGAAAGGAGGAAGAGGGCTCTGGCTGGGATGTGGGGAGTGGCGCTGAGAGGACCTGGGGTACACACAGCAGGGTTGGTTAAGGGGTTTTGCCATGTGGCATTTCAGGGCTCCCACCCCACCAGGAAGTATGGGCATGAGAGAGCAGGGTGGATGAGAGGGACAGTTAAGGCAGAGGAGCTCTGCCATGTCTCCTCCTCCTTTTGAGAAAAGTCAATAGGGCAGACTCGCTGCTCCTTCCAGTACCCCACTGCCATATTTTACTTCTTGGGTTGAGACTCAAGGTTCAGTGTTCCTCAGGGTGAGACTCATGCTGGCGTGGGAGATGGGAGTGGTGGCCGAAGTGAGTTCTAGGCTAGAAGGAGCAGGGACGTGAGACTGGGGAGCAGCAAGCGCCAAGTGACCCCACTCCTCCCGCCAGGCCAGTCACCACCATGCCCCTCCTGCCCTCCACCAGACTTAGTGCCCCCTGCTCCCTGGGGGTTCCTCACCAACTTTATGTGTCTCCATTCATGCTCAGATCACCCATGTTCAGGCTCTAATCTTCCAGGAGCCCACTGTGGGGAGACCAGCTCTCAACCTGCCTTCACCCACTGCTCTGAGGCCAGACAGGACCCCCTTTTCCTTGGCTCCCTAGTCCAGGGCCTCCTGCAGATCTCTGCCCATGGCCTCCATCTGGCCTTCAAGGCATCGCTTCATTTTCTTTGGCTGTTGCTTTTTCCTCTTTCCACATACCTGGTTGGCTTCCAGGATCAGCCGAGGCTCAGACTTGGCTACATGAAAATAGAGATAGACACAGTCCCTCTATTATTTAATTTAGTGAAAAAAATTTTTTTTTGAAGAAAGGAGAATTCTTGGCTAGGTTGGTACCTCTTAAGCCAGGATAGCCTACCAAAGACCCTGGGAGCTTGGACGGGAAGTGGCCGGCAAGGATCCCCTTTCCAAGCTTGAAGGGCCTCCCCACCCCCGCCTCAGGTCTTCTCCTCTGGCAGGCTCCGAGCCTCTCGGCTGCCCTCTGCCTCCCACCTCCTGGGCCTCTCTTGCTCCCAACCCCCCAGGGCTGCAGCCCTTGCCAAGGCCTGGCAGTGACACATTGCTCAGCCCCGGCCTGGGGCCCTCTCAGCTCCAGCGACCTCTGGATGCCCCCCCAGGCCCACCACACACAATGGGCTGTTCCAGCCGAAATTCCCTTGCACTCTGGAAAGAGGAAATGAGAGCAGGGGTGGGGGCAAGGGATAGAAGAAAAAATTAAAATGAGATGGAACCAAGTCCTGGAAGGAACGAGAGATGAAGGAAGAAGGAGACGAGGATTAGCTGGCTTGGTTAAGGGCTACCCTGGGGCCATGGCAGTGGGTCTTGTCAGGTCATACCCAGACAAAAATGGGTACCCACACCGCCCCTGGAACAATGTCTAAAGGCAGATTTTGCCTTGGTCTGGGCTTGCATGAGTCTTCAGCCCTGCTTCCTCTTGAGTAAGCATTAGCTGTCCATAAGAGCTGGCCAAAGTACCTGAAGCGTCGGAGGCGCCCGAGGAAGCCGGGGATGTGTCTGGGCTGCATGGCCCCACAGGGGGAGCTCTGGCCTGGTGGCCCTTACCACAATGTCCCACATCCCTGGCCTCCCCTCACTCCCTGATCCCCGATTTCCAGCATTCCACTCTCAGGGCCTTTCATACTCCACTGCCCTCTCCTTTCCCCAACAAAAGCATTCCACCCTCTAAATTTCACAGCACCTTGTCATTTTGTACCTTTATTAACCAACTACATCTTTCCAAAATGCATCATGGTGATTGGGTAACTACTATATTGTCTCTACAAAACTGTAGCCCTTGGGGAATGAGCTCTGTTCCCACCAGTGGGGCTCCCTGATGTCACCGCATCAGTGAGCAGAGCATGATGTCCTACTGCTCACCTGAGGGGAGGCAGAGCCACCAGGGAACAACCCAACCCCAGGCTGAGGGGCCCAGGGGACATCAAACTCAAACCAACCTCAACAGTGGTAGAAACAGTACTGGATCATTGCTTAATGAGTTGAGTGAATTTACAAAAGCAGTGCATTAAATTAATCTATGCTAAGATATAAATGACTAAGAACCTTATTCATCTCTCCAGACAAAGTGCTCCAAAGTGATGAAAACGCTCAATAAACTAGGGATAGGGAAATTTCCCCAACCTGAGAGGCTTGGTAGGGGTAGAAAATCTTCTAAAGGTGGGTTGTGGTGGTGATTGTGCAACTGTATGAATTTACTAAAATCATTGCTGATATTGTGTTACAAGTGAATCTTATGGCATGAAAACGTACCCCGGTAAAGCTGTAAGGAAACCAGAAAGACACTGCTCATTCATCTAGGTGTGTCCTCCATGGAGCAACTCCTTCCAGCGCTGGAGAAACCTGTGGGTCAGATGAAGAAAGACTGGTGACACCCTGCTGCCCCCTGGATCTGTCTGTCAGGGCTCAGGTTACTGCAGGTAAGAGGTAAGACATCCTTCTCTGTTCCCGATCCAACGACACCAGGAAACGCTGCCCTTGGGAATTATTGGGATTCTGACTCTGGGTGCTGATGCCCTTTTGACTCCCAGTAGATTAGAAATAGTGGGTGCATAGGTGAGCATATGAGTGTGTTTAACAGTATATGTCAGTGTGCACGTGAACAAGTGTGGGTGTAGATGAGTGTGTGAATATGTGTGCTCATGTTTGTGACAATGACTACCTGCTCTGCAGTTAGAGAGGCTCAGCAGAGGAAACAGCCAGTCAGGTGAAGTGGCCAGCAGTGGTGGTGGTGGGGGGGTGACTAAGGGCT
Source organism: Tragelaphus eurycerus (assembly GCA_935064755.1). Classification (NCBI taxonomy): domain Eukaryota; kingdom Metazoa; phylum Chordata; class Mammalia; order Artiodactyla; family Bovidae; genus Tragelaphus; species Tragelaphus eurycerus. The sequence goes on from CAKXYN010000016.1 coordinate 24,436,646, forward strand.
GACAGCAACCTGAGCCAGCTCAGGAGAAAAGGGTAGCTTGAGGTTCCTCTGCCCCATACACCTTGCCATCTCACTCACACACATGTGCAGACACAGACACAAACATACAGACACACACACACACACACACACACACACACACACACTGTTCTGGATGTTGAGACCACAGTCATCAAGAGGGCCACAGCTGTTGCTGGATCTCCAGACACTAAGAAGCAGATTCTGAATTCTTCCTTTGATCCTCCTGCTACCATCACAGCCTCTTTAAGGAGACAAAGGAGAGGGAATCAGAAGCATATGATCCTCAAAGTTTTTAAGTTTGATGCAGGATACATCTTTAATCTAGTGTCTGGTAGAGAGAGAGGAGGACATACCATCTTGAGGGTCTTGGCCAGCATCTCTTGCTCTCTCCCCCATAATACTGGAGCATAAACAACAAGGTCCAGCTATTTTGCAAGCATCCATCTCTCCACCCATCCATCCACCCATCTACCCATCTACCCATCCATCCATCCATCCACCTATCCATCCACCTATCCATCCGTCTACACATTCATTTGCTGAGTGAGATTTTTACTAGGCACCCACCAGATGCCAGGCACCATGCTGGATCCTGAGAACTCAGTGGCAGAGGATCCCAGGTTGTTTCCCTTAAGGAGCTCATGTCTGCTGAGGAAGACAGAGAAACTGATCTACATGGTCACAGATGTTTATTTGTGTTTGCATATGTGCACAGAGAGAGGGATGGGTGGTGCCCTGGAGGTCACAGAGCAGGGCCACCTGACTGAGCCTCAGAGAGGGGATGCTGGGCAAGAGAAGATTTCCACAAGAGGCTGTGCCACATGCGCCCCAGTGTTTGTAAACAGCACTGTTTACACTAGCCAGGACATGGAAGCAACCCAGGTGTGCTTGGACAGATGAATGAATAAAGAAGACCTGGCACGAATACACAACAGAATATTACTCGGCCATAAAAAAGGATGAATTTGAGTCCGTTCTAGTAAGGTGGGTGAAACTGGAGCCTATTATACAGAGTGACGTAAGTCAGAATAAGAAAAACAAGTATATATTAATGCATATGTATGGAATCTAGAAAAATGGTATTGATGAGCTTATTTGCATGGAAGGAACAGAGACACAGATGTAGTGAGTGGACTTGTGGAGACAGCAGGGGAAGGGAATAGTGAGATGAATGAAGAAAGCAGCACTGACATACACGCTGCTGCTGCTGCTGCTAAGTGGCTCCAGTCGTGTCCGACTCTGTGCAACCCCATAGACAGCAGCCTTCCAGGCCTCTGTCCCTGGGATTCTCCAGACAAGAACACTGGAGTGGGTTGCCATTGCCTTCTCCAGACATATACACTACTATGTGTAAAATAGATGGCTGGTGAGAAGTTGCTGTACAACACAAGGGGCCCAGCCTGGTGCTCTGTGATGACCTAGGGGGTGGCACGGGGGAGAGGAGGGAGGCTCGAGAGAGAGGTTTATATGCGTAATTATGGCTGATTTGCTGTGTTGTACAGCAGAAACTAACACACATTGAAATGGAATTTTACAATCAAATTGTAAAGGAATTTTTTTCCAATTAAAAAACAGATTAAAACAATAAGATGTGGTGCTAGTGGAACAGGACACAACAGCTTCTGTAAACCCGACAGGTAAGATGAACCTTGACTTGTGGTGGGGACTATAGGCAGTTGGGAGGACGGATGGTGGCCTCAACAGGCTCCTTGACATGCTGGAGGAAGAGACAGTCTTTGAGCTCAAGACTAAGGTAACAAAGACACACAAGTGCCCCAGCCCCTGGGAGCCCTCGCCAGACTCCCTGCTATATCTGTAGTGGCTGGAGCCACTCAGATGTGCTTCTGTTTGTAAGGTTTAGGGTGAAAGGAATGCGAGGGAGGAAAAATCTGCCCTGGCCCTGTGCCTGGCATGGACCGGTGGTTGGGAAATGCTGGGCGAGAGGCTCACTAACATTCTGTCAAGCTGATGTCCCTGCCTTCCTGGTAGGGGAGCTGCAGTACTAAGTCATTTTCTCCAGAACGTCAGAGAGCAGGGCTGGGGGGTGAAGTGGACCAAAGAGTGTGGGAGAACATGGACCTCAGGCCTCCTTCGGGGGTCCCAGATGGTGACAGCACAGTCCCTGCCCTGGGGCATCGCCATCTGATGGAGAAGGCATCAGACCTTTTCTGGGTCCCTCAAAAACAGTCAAGAAGATCGAAGGGCAGGGGAGGTCCCACCTCGGAATTGTGAGGCCCGAGCCACACAGTGGCCCTAAGGGCTAGGCTCTGGGCTGCAGACACCCACACAGCTCCACTCTCAGCCACCAAAATGGTCACAGGATGTTTCAGATCCTTCAATCTCATCAAATATGTCACCAAAACTTTCATTTTTTGAAAATGTGCCTCAAACGTGAGCACTATCTAAAGTATCATGGGATGTGAAATGCGGAGAAGATGTTTGAAAAAAGAGGAGAGTGTGGGAAAGTTAGATACATCATGTTCTTTGCAGACGTCTTCAAGAAAGTGGACAGGAGGTAAGCCAAGATCCTTGTGATGGTGAGAGCATGGCCTTATCCAGAACAGGAGAATCGGAGTGTCTGCCTTTCCAGTGAGGCGAAAGCACAGTTCAGTTCAGTTTAGTTGCTCAGTTGTGTCGGACTCTGTGACCCCAAGGACTGCAGCATGTTAGGCTTCCCTGTCCATCACCAAATATCAACCTTAACTCTATACAGGGCTGTGCTCATTTCACTTCCCAAGACTTTGACCACATCACTGGTCTGGCTGCAGCTCCATCCCCTCTTTGCTCCCATCCACAGGCCAAGGCCGGCACTGGTCCTGTTTTCTCCGGCCCTCTGAGGTTCCACATGGCTCTCGTATGACTTGGAAGGGGTGCCAGCTCCTCTCTAAGAGCTCTCAGAAGGCAGATGGCCATTTGTTCTTCATGTCCCTGATGCCCACCAATCACATGCTCAACACCAACACAAACAGGGATGCCTAACAAATGTTTCTCTGATAAGATTAGATAGAGGCTTTTGTATTCCCTCCTGTATGATTCATGTTCCCATCCAGGTGAGTTCGCCCAGGTTGCAAACCTTATTTTCTCAGCCATAGTGGAAATAAAACAAGGCTATGTTGCCTCCTCTTTTGTTTCTTAGAGCCCAGGGCTGAGCTGGAAGGTTCTCTCACAAACTATCTGTGGCCTTAGATTTACTCTGGGGAAAATTAGGCCCCAGGGCAGGGAGGTGCGGTAGAAGGAAGAGTTCCTGGGTGTGTAGTGTCAAATCTGCTCTTAATCCTTCATCAAATTTGTGATGCTTTCCACAGCATCACAAGCTGTGAAACTTGCTTTTCTCATCTGTGAAAATGGGCATTAATTCTAATCTCATAGGTGTTGGGAATAAAAACCAGGGAACAGCATGTGTTTCCCAGCTCCTACCAGTACTTCAATTTTTCACAAAGGCAAATATTGTTAACACTTTGATGGATTTTATTTCTATCTTTTTGCCATGACTTTTTTTGTGTGACTATGTGGTTTATATCAAGTTGGATATATTGATTTCTTTCATTGTTATTATTTCTTTAAAATCTATCATTGCAGAATTTATTTCCTCTTTATCCCAAGAGTTATTTAGGAGACTACATGCAAATTCCTAAGTGGCTGCACTTTTTGTTACTAATATCCAATTTTATTGCAATGTTGTTAGAGAACGTGGTCTGTACAGTTTCTGCTTTGAGGATTTTATTTGGAAGCATTCTTTGTGGCCAACAAATTTGATCATTTTTTAATGTATTATGAATGTTTTAATGGGAAGTGTATTCTGTCTGTAAGATGTGAGGCTTTTAAGCATATTAATCTGACTTTATTAGCTGGGTCATTCAGATGCTCTTGCTTTTGTAATTATTTTATTAGTTTGGTGATGACATGGACATATTAAATCTTCCCTTTGGCCCCCTTCCTATCAATCTCTCCTTACTTATTTAGCAGATATTGCTCTACCAAGTTCAACAATGTGTTAATTGTGCATAAAGTTTTATGAATATTGAAGCAGATGTAACCTTTAGCATTTATCAAGTGAAGCTTTGTCCAATTGAATTGCTTTGCTTCATAGTCCTGTGGCTTTTGCTTTTTTGCTGTTTCCTCATTTGTTTGGCATCCTTTTATTTGCTGTATTAATGCTTGTTTTAAAAATGTCTGTTTATTTATTTGGTTGCATATCTTAGTTGCAGCACACGAGATATTCATTGCCGCATGTGAGATCTCTGTTATGGCGTGTGGGATCTTTAGTTGAGATACCTGAGGTTTATTTTCTCTGACCAAGGATTGAACCCAGGCCCCTGCATTGGGGGTGTGCGACATTAACCACTCGGCCACCAGGGAAGTCCCAACTCACTCAATTAATTCCAAATCTTCTGTATCACTTTAGTATAGGTGTGTCTTTTGTGACTGGCATAAAATTGAATTTATTATCACATTCTTGTTATCATAGATAGCCAGACTTCATTCATGTTGTTTATAATTCCTCTTAGGGCTCTGTTCCACGTTGTTTTAGCGTTCGTTTGCTATGTGCGCTATATTTCCTTGCTTTCCCCTACCCCTAGTTGGCTTCAAGTTTTTACAGGAAGAAAAGAAAAGAGATGCTATCTGGCTAAGACGGCTCATATCTGGGGCACACTCGGGAGATTTGTCGAGGGTTTTGAATCCTAAGGGCAGTGTAATAAGGAAGAACACATCTGATCACATATTAGAGCTGTTTCTTTTAATCTTCATATTCAGTTGCTTTTGCTACAAGAATGTTGCATATAGCCTGAAATATACAGATGTCAGTAGCATGTCAGCATGTCTAGATGTCACTAGATGTCAGTAGCAACCCCCCTTCCTAAGCTGTGGCAACAAAGCACACCTCTGTCTTTGGTTACCCCAGAGTTCCTTACACCTAGCTGTTACCACAGACACCTATTGCGTGCCAGCCTCCCTCTTGATCTTCCTCCCTTCCCTCTTCCAAGTAAGGTCTAAGGAGATCTCTTCAACCCTGAACTTTTATGGGACCAGATGGACGCAGATGATTTTACACACTGGCCATTTGCTTCAAAGTGGGGAAGTGCTCTGACTCTTTTTACAGCTTCTCTGGGGGCTGAAATTACTGGCCCTGGTGAGCATCAAGTGCAACTCTATTATGTCATCTGAGGGCCATGAACAAGTCTCCCTGTGTTCTGCAGCAGCAACACCTAACAAACTGACACAATCTGGGACAGAGTAATTTCTCTTTGTAAAATTCACCTTTAGGGAAAGGTGCACACAAATTCTAGTGCCACTGACCTCTTTACAATAGAAGGCTGTTAAAGTTTGTTAATCTCATTTACTCTTGAGATAAATATATAAATAAATTCTATGATGAGAACTATGGGGCTTTAGCTGTCAGGGCAAGTAAAGGCTACGGAATTCTACAGCTCGTGAAAACAAAGATGCCCTAAATTCTTGTCATTAATGTAATTAATTCAGAAAGAGAAAGAGATGGTGGTGTCATTGGCTGCCCTTAGAAGACAGAAGAGCATGGTGGGGGCAGGTGGGCCTCGGGCAGCCCTGGGAAACTGTGGGGTGTGGGAGTGACCGTTCTGGTCAGCAGGCTTCCTAACGAGTCCAGGGGTCCTGAGCAGACTCAGCCCATTAGTTTCCTTCCTATGTTAGGGTACCAGGTCACAAACAGGAGAGGGATGGCTAACTACAGACTCATCCCCTACTCACCGGCAGGCCCTAGTATCTGTGGGGGTCGATGTAGGAAAAGGCAAGGGATTTCTGAGCAGTGGTATGAAGTGGAAGTTATCCACTCAATTCTGGCAATTGTAAACAGGAGTCTTTTGCCAAACTTATGGCAAATCCTAATGCAAAATTCCCTTGCCTTGCCGAGGGAAGGGATTCCCTTTTCCCTTGCAGAGAAATCCACCATATTTCTCTAGAAACTAGGCTTGGTAATAAAGAATGGGGCAGGGTCAATGAACTCTGCAAACCAGGCAAGAAAACATCCCAGTAGCAGTTGGCTGTCACTCTAGGCAGAGGCAGAGGCTATGGAGGAAGGGAGGAGGGAGGCAGGACAGCCAAGTCTAAGGCATAACACTGGGCAGGTTGTGCCCTGCACAAGTGCAGCAGAGTTAAGGGGATATTATTTCATCATAGTCATCAAAGACAGTATATTTATTGCTAGAGTTTTTAAGAGATGGAAGTAAAGGCTCTCGAGATGTCCCTTTCTACTTTGCACAAAGATGTCACGTGGACAGCACCCCTGAAGACACCCATTTAATGGCATTTCTTCCTGGTGGTGGGAATTCCAGTGCTTTCAATATCAATGGATTTTTTTGTCTTTTCACTTTATGTATTTTTAATGGAGGTATAATTTATATGTGATTAAATCTTAAGTACTACATTTTAATCTTAATTTTTACTTTTGGATATACCTATATAAACACTACTTGTATCAAGGTAGCACATTAATGGCTTAGGGAATTCTTTCTGGTCAAAGAATTAATGAATCTAGAATAGAATCTGTACATAGAAATAGCCACCTAGGTTCCAGAAGTTCACTCTAGTTTTAGAGAGGGGCAGTCATTTTTCTCTCAACCATATTTACCATGATTATTTAGATCCAAGTCTGAATTTAATAGTGCCCACTGGCCTTTCTTGAGTTCTTTATTGGTTGGATTATATGTTCAGATGAATTATATTTTATATATATTGAAATAAATATAATATATAAATATCATGCCAAAGCCTTTGACTGTGTAGATCACAATAAACTGTGGAAAATTCTGAAAGAGATGGAAATACCAGACCACCTGATCTGCCTCTTGAGAAATCTGTATGCAGGTCAGGAAGCAACAGTTAGAACTGGTCATGGAACAACAGACTGGTTCCAAATAGGAAAAGGAGTACGTCAAGGCTGCATACTGTCACCATGTTTATTTAACTTATATGCAGAGACATCATGAGAAATGCTGGACTGGAAGAAACACAAGCTGGAATCAAGATTGCTGGGAGAAATATCAATAACCTCAGATATGCAGATGACACCACCCTTATGGCAGAAAGTGAAGAGGGGCTAAAAAGCCTCTTGATGAAAGTGAAAGTGGAGAGTGAAAAGGTTGGCTTAAAGCTCAACATTCAGAAAACGAAGATCATGGCATCCGGTCCCATCACTACATGGGAAATAGATGGGGAAACAGTGGAAACAGTGTCAGACTTTATTTTTCTGGGCTCCAAAATGACTGCAGATGGTGACTGCAGTCATGAAATTAAAAGACGCTTACTCCTTGGAAGGAAAGTTATGACCAACCTAGATAGCATATTGAAAAGCAGAGACATTACTTTGCCAACAAAGATTCGTCTAGTCAAAGCTATGGTCTTTCCTGTGGTCATGTATGGATGTGAGAGCTGGACTGTGAAGAAGGCTGAGCGCCGAAGAATTGATGCTTTTGAACTGTGGTGTTGGAGAAGACTCTTGAGAGTCCCTTGGACTGCAACAAGATCCAACCAGTCCATTCTGAAGGAGATCAACCCTGGGATTTCTTTGGAAGGAATGATGCTAAAGCTGAAACTCCAGTATTTTGGCCACCTCATGCGAAGAGTTGACTCATTGGAGAAGACTCTGATGCTGGGAGGGATTGGGGGCAGGAGGAGAAGGGGACGACAGAGGATGAGATGGCTGGATGGCATCACTGACTCGATAGATGTGAGTCTGAGTGACCTCCGGGAGTTGGTGATAGACAGGGAGGCCTGGCGTGCTGCAGTTCATGGGGTCGCAGAGAGTCGGACACGAATGAGCGACTGATCTGATCTGATCTGATATATATTTACAGCGACTGATCTGATCTGATCTGATATATATTTACATTCTTCTAGGTAAGGTACATGGACGCAATACTCTGAACGCTTTCATATCTGACAATGGCCTCTACACATAAATGACAGCTTGGCTGGTTTGTGTTTCCAATCACAGACTTTTTCTCTTAAAGGTTCATAAGACCTCAGTCCCTTATTTTTTTGCATTAAACAGAAAAGAAGTATGAAGTTGATTTTTCTTCTTTTGTAAGTAATCTATTTTCTTTTTCATCATGATGTTCTTCATCTTTCAATTTTAGAAATTTTATTGGGAATATATCCAATGTGTTGATTCCTTTTCAGATCTTTCTTTAACCCAGGAAAGTCTTGTTTCCATTGTTGTTTTAATGGATTTCTTTGGTTCTGATGAAATTGATTTCAGGATTATCAATTAATTTCATGCATGTTAGACCCTGTTCTTTCCTTCCACAATGCCCTGTTCTCTTTTTTTTTGCCTCTCCTTTTTAAAAAGGCTTTTTATTTTTCAAAACACTTTTAGTTTCAAAGGAAAAGTGATCAGAAAGTACAGAGAACCCCCTCCCCCAGCTTCCTGCAGTATCAATATCCATACCTAAGTGGTACTTTTGTGACAATAGATAAATATTCTTTAACACCTCAATATCACTCAAAGTCCACAGTTCACATTAGGGTGCATTCTGGGTATTGCACATTCTATGAGTTTTGAAAAATGTATGATGACATCTATCCACCATTGTAGTTTCATACTACTATACAGTATCACAGATAGTTTCACTGCCCTAAAAATCCTCTGTGCTCCTAATCAGCCCTCCCTCCAGGATAATCCCAGCAGCCACTAGTCTTTCTACTCTCTCCATAGTTTTGCCATTTCTCGAATGTCATATGGTTGGACTCATACATTCTATTATCTTTTCAGATTGGGTTCTTTCACTTAGTAATATACATTTGAGGTTTATCCATGTCTTTTCATGGCTTGATAGCTTATTTTTTAAGTACTGTATAATATTCCATAGTCTGGATATACCACAGTTTCATCCATTTACCTTCTGAAGGATGTCTTGGTTGCTTCCAAGTTGTAGCAATAATGAATAAAGTTGCTCTAAGCATTCCTCTGCAAGTTTTTGTGTGGACATAGTTTTTCAACTTATTTGGGCAAATGCCACAGAGCACAATTGTTGGTTATATGCTGGGAGAATTTTTAGTTTTCTAAGAAACTGTTAAGCTGTCTTCCAAAATGACTGTTCCACTTTTCATTCTCACTAACAATGAAAGAGAATTCCCGTTGCTTCACATTCTTGCCAGCATGTTGGTGCTGCTTGTGTTTTGAATTTTGGCCATTCTGTTAGGTATGTAGTGATGTTTCATTCTTTTAATTTGAGATTCCCTACATCCGCTGGATCATCAAAAAAGCAAGAGAGTTCCAGAAAAACATCTATTTCTGCTTTATTGACTATGCCAAAGCCTTTGACTGTTGGATCACAATAAACTGTGGAAAATTCTGAAAGAGATGGGAATACCAAACCACCTGACCTGCCTCTTGAGAAATCTGTATGCAGGTCAGAAAGCAACAGTTAGAACTGGACATGGAGCAACAGACTGGTTCCAAATAGGAAAAGGAGTATGTTAAGGCTGTATATTGTCACCCTGCTTATTTACCTCATATGCAGAGTACATCATGAGAAACACTGGGCTGGAAGAAGCACAAGCTGGAATCAAGGTTGCTGGGAGAAATATCAATAACCTCACATATGCAGATGACACCACCCTTACAGCAGAAAGTGAAGAAGAACTAAAGAGCCTCCTGATCAAAGTGAAAGAGGAAGAGTGAAAAAGTTGGCTTAAAGCTCAACATTCAGAAAACTAAGATCATGGCATCCGGTCCCATCATTTCATGGCAAATGAATGGGTAAACAGTGGAAACAGTGGTTGACTTTATTTTGGGGGGCTCCAAAATCACTGCAGATGGTGACTGCAGCCATGAAATTAAAAGATGCTTACTCCTTGGAAGGAAAGTTATGACCAACCTAGACAGCATATTAAAAAGCAGAGACATTACTTTGTCAACAAAGGTCCATCTAGTCCAGGTTATGGTTTTTCCAGTGGTCATGTATGGATGTGAGAGTTGGACTATAAAGAAAGCTGAGCACCAAAGAACTGATGCTTTTGAACTGTGGTGATGGAGAAGACTCTTGAGAGTCTCTTGGACTGCAAGGAGATCGAGCCAGTTCATCCTAAAAGAGATCAGTCCTGGGTGTTCATTGGAAGGACTGATGTTGAAGCTGAAGCTCCAATACTTTGGCCACCTAATGCAAAGAGCTGACTCATTGGAAAAGACCCTGATGCTGGGAAAGATTGAGGGCAGGAGGAGAAGGGAACAACAGAGGATGAGATGGTTGAATGGAATCACCAACTCAACGGACATGGGTTTGGGTGGACTCTGGGAGTTGGTGATGGACAGGGAGGCCTGGCATGCTGCGATTCATGGAGTTGCAAAGAGTTGGACATGACTGAGCGACTGAACTGAACTGATGACATATGATTTGGAGCATTATCTAATATACTTTTTTTCTATCTGCAGTGGTAAGGTTTCTGTTCAGGTCTTTTGTTAATTTTCTTAGTTTCAAGTTTTAAGAAAACCTTGTGTGTTTTGAATAACAGTTCTTTATCAGAAGTGTCTTTTGCAAATATTTTCTCCTTGCCTGTGGTTTGTCTTTTCATTTTTTTAACAGTATCGTTCCCAAGCAGAAGTTTTTGATTTCAGAGAAGCTGAGCTTATCAATTTTTTTCTTCATGCATTGTGACTTTAGTGTTGTAGTAAAAAAAAACTCATTGTCAAATTCTAGTCATCTGGTTTTTCTCTTCTACTATCTTCTAGGGGGTTTATAGTTTTGCAGTTTTACATAAGGTCTATGATCAGTGTTGAGCTCATATTTGTGAAAGCTGAAGATCTGTGTCTGATTCATTTTTAGCTTGTGGATATCCAGTTATTCAGCACTATTTGTTGAAAAGACTGTCTTTGTTCCATTGTGTTGCCTTTGTTCCTTTATATCAGGTAAATATATGAAGGTCTGTTTCTTGGTTCTCTAATCTGTTCCAGTGAGCTGTCTACTCTTTCATTGGTACCACACTGACTTGATTACTGTAGCTTTATAGCAAGACTTTTTTTTTCCCCTTAAACAGCTTTATTTATTTATTTTTTAAAAAATATTGGCTATCCTAGGTCTTCACTGCAGTGGCTTTCCTCTAGTTGACGTGCAGGGGCTTCTCACTGCCCTGACTTTTCTTGTTGCAGAGCATGGGCTCTGGGGCACATGGGCTTCGGTAGCTGAGATTCCTGGGCTCTAAAGCACAACGTCAATTGTTGTGGCGCACAAGCACAGTCGCTCCCTGGCATAGGGGATCTTCCTGGACCAGAGATCAAACTCTTGTCTATTGCATTGGCAGGTGGGTTCTTTACCACTGAGCTACCAGGGAAGTCTATAGTAAGTCTTGTTATCAGGTAGTGTCAATCCAAAAACTTTGTTCTTCTTCAATATTGTGTTGGCTCTTCTGGGTCTTTTTGCCTTTCCATATCAACCTTTTACAATCAGTTTTTCAATATCCACAAAGCAACTTGCTTGGACTTTGATTGGGATGTAGATCAAGTTGGAAAGAACTGACCTGTTAACAATATTGAGTATTCCTAGACACAAATATCCATGTTCCCTTTTGACCATTCTATCTTCATATTCTTCTCCTTGGCATTCTTAGAACATTTCTCAAATATCCTTCACATTATTAATTCTATTTTCATTCTATTTCCATTTCTAATGATTTCAATTCTTTATGGCATTTCTAGTTTCCTTACTCTCTTTCCCCATCATCAGACTCTATTTCTCTTTAAACTCTTAGTCTTATCCTTTTCATCTCTGAGTAATATTTTAGTATCTCATCTGTTACCTTTTTTTTCATAGAGTTCACTTTTTAAAAAATTATTTGAGAACACAAAGTAACTATTCCTTAACAGTTCTTTCAGTTCCTTACTAAATATTTGACCCAAGCATTTGTATCATCTGCATCTTGATCGTGGTGCTTTATTTTACAGAATCTCTTTGGCTCATGGTGCCTTTTTAGCTTCCTCCTGAGGACATAGAAAAATAAAATCTGGTGTTTGGCCAGCTACTACAACCACTGAGTGGATTGTTCTTAGTTCCTATCACTTCTTTGGGTTGCTGTATAAATCCTTCTGACAGATCTTAAGCTGGAGAGGTGGCTGGCAATAATTTACACAATCAATTCCGAGTGGAAGAGAGGCAGAGCTGTGAGCAGTCCTAGCAGGAATTGTGTCTCTTGGACCCTAGCTCAGGGTCTGGGGAAGCTATTTTCTACTTCTGTTTCCCTGTTAGATCTGGCCTTCACACCAGATGTAAACCACCCTCCTTCCGTGGGTCATTGTCTGCTTTACCAGAGGCAAACTCCCTTGTAGGCTTTCTGTGGGAGGATGCTGCCACTCAAAACTGGGAGCACCGCCCCCCCTCCCCCCCAACCCCCCAGCGCTTCTTACACAGGCTGCTGCTCTGAAGTAAGGAGGAAAGACACATGGGGTTTGCCTCCTGTACTCTCAGACCTCCTTCTCTGATAACCCTCATCCCTCAGATCAGGGCGCAGTGGTAGTGTCTGCAGGCTCCTTTCTCCTCACTTCCTTATAAGGAAGTGTATTGCTTCTCAGATGGGGCCACTGAAGATTTGTTTTGCTGCTGTGATTCAATTTGCATTCACGCAATCCCCACCCTTAACTTTCCGGATGTAAGGGGTGCTCTTCCATATGATCAGTGATCCTGCGCATTTCCTTTTTCCACGTTTCTAATATTTTGATCATGTCAATGACGATCTTGGGTAAAGTGAGCAGAGATGAGACATCGGTACTCATATTATTGTCTTATTCAGATCTCAGTTGGTTTGTCCATCTACTCATCCATCTAGTTAACTGTCATCAAGTTAAGATTTCCATAAATTTGGACCAAGTCTCATCATTTTGCTATTTCCTTTTGATTCAGCTCACACGGTCTCATCCTCCCTTTCCCACGTTGGGAAACTGCCCCCATAGTTCTAGACATGTCTTTACATTTTTAAAGACTATCAGATGTTCTAGTCTTAGATCGTTGACCTAAAAAATAAGTCAAATTCAGTTAAAACCAAAAGGTATGGATGGACCGGAGACTTTTCCTTAGAGAGGAAAAGGGATAGTCTTAATGGGGATAGGGTAATGGTCAGGCTTCTAACTTCACCATTAATAGGCAAGACTGCCCCAGGAAATATCCTTCTTTTCATGGGATCTCAAATTTACTCCATTATTAAACAAGAAGGTTGAATCTCCAAAGCTTCTCTCCGTCTGGTATTTCTGGATTTTGCAATGAGCCAAACTCTGCTGTAGAAAAGACAAGAGAAAGTTCAGCTCATATTTCTGGTTAAAGAGGCCAGACTTGTGATTGCATGCGTTTGTGGAGCCTTTTAACATCAGGTGAAACTAAACTTTGCTAATAAATATGGTACGTTTAATATTTTGTTGAGAAAAGGAAGAGGAAAGGACCAAAAGAGGGACACAGAGAAACTGGATGAGAAAAAAAGAGAGATGATGTGAAAAAGTAGAGAGATTGGAAGTAAGAAAGGAAAATGAGAGGGAGAGAGATGGAGAGAGAATGAAATGATGTGGAAAGAGAGAGGGACAGAGGAGAGCTACCCAAGGACGGTGTGGCTGGGCAGTGAGGGTCTGGACTGGTGGGAGCGGGGGGAGAGATGAATGCAGGAGGGTGTCATTCATGCTGGTCACTGCCTGAGGTGACAAACAGAAGCTCCAAAGGGCATGTCTCGGTGGCTGCCTCCCACTCAGCACCACTCAGACTGCCAGCTCTGCCCTGAGCGCCCGAGATGCAGCTGGTGCAGTGGCATCCGGGCCCCACTAGGTGGCCGCGGGCCTCCCTTGCACTCCAGCACAGACTTCCTCTTCTGGTAACCCGAGACCCATTTCCTAATTTCCTCAGTTCCCTGGAGAAGTTGGGATAGAATGGTGATGAAAGGAATCCTAAATAGAATAAAGGACACACACACGCACACACATCTTTGTGGAAGCAGTTGTTGTGTGTGAAAATGATAACCGCCTCAGAGAGGCTGAGTCTGGCCTCCATAGCTTCTTCGTTGGTTTCTCTTAGCTACCAATGACTTTCTCTAAAAGCCAGCAGAGAGTATGAAGTGGGGAGCTCAAACCCAGGGCTCTGTGACAACCTAGAGGGGTGGGACGGGGTTGGGAGGTGGGAGGGAGGTTCCAGAGGGAGGGGACATGTATATGCCTGTGGCTGACTCTTGTTGATGTATGACAGAAACCAACACAATATTGTAAAGCAATTTTCCTCCAATTAAAAATAATTTTTTTTTAAACCGCAGGTACAGTTGGGTGCTAGGTTACAGTCCAGGATTAGAATCTACCCTTGGCTACAGTTCGATTCAGTCCACAGTCAGCATTAGGATCAGTGTGAGGCCAGGCTCTGATTGAGGTGGGAGTTTGGGTTATTCTGTAACTGGGAATAGAATGACTATAAGACAAATAAGTGACCCCCATGACACTTTGAACTCTATTCTCTAAGGGAAAAAACCAGGGATGATTTCCTGGAGAGAATACGTTTCTAGTGAGATTTTGAAGAAGAAACTTGAAACCTTGAGGGACAAGAGAGGGGCTGAACACAATTGGATGTAACGATAGGAAAAGTCCCCAAATGATGGTGTCTCCTGGTCAGGGTCCAGCTCATCGACAGACACCTGGACTCCCAGGTCATCTTCTCTCACCTTTGGGATAAGCAGACTCTCTACTGGCTTGCCAGAGGTATCTCTCCACACATTCCTAGCTCCAAGTACTCCTGGTCTCTGAGTCTGCACCCAGGGTTGCCAGGGCAGGGGCTGGCGTCGGGCAGGGGCTGGCGTCAGGCAGGGGTGACACAACCTGGAAACAGGGAGTGGCCATGGAAACAATGTGAGTCCAGCACGTATCCTCCAGCCACTCCCAGACTGGCGATGGGCAGGGTTGTCACTGAGGGAGCCAGAGCCCTGGGCGGGAGCTGCGCTCACTCAGCCCAGAGCCACCTTCTCCAGGAGGCCTTGCCGGGTGGCCACCCCGACATGGCAGCGGCAGCAGGCCAAGCGCCATCCCACTGTTCCGTGGCACTTTTCACTACAGTTTTCAGTACACATCTTCGCCCTGTTTTCTCAAATAAGAGCCTCGGTAAGGCCTGTCTGTTCCTTAGCAGTTCCATTCCTTCTGCACCTGTTAGCGGTCTCTGACCTCCCTGAGGTTATGGCCTTTATCCATTAGTCAAAGGCCTCCCTAAAGAGAGTCCACCTGTCAGAAGATGGCTCTCTGGGAAGGCCCTCCTGTCAACGTGGGGAGGGAGATTCCTAAGGAAATGCCTCCACCTCCGAATGGAGACACTTCATCCACCAGTCTAGAGGTTCCTTCAGATGATATCTCCTTCAGGTCTCCATCAACGTGGGTAATCAATGAAGATTACACTTCATTGATTGGAGTGGAGAAGAATCACACTTCTCCACTGTGCAGCCCTTGAGAGCAGGTCTCTCCAGTAGTCTGGGGTCCGTGGGGATGTCATTGCCTCCAGCAGACTGGATAGCCCCTGCAAGTTCCTGGACAAGAGCAAGATGGAAGCATCAATCACAAAGCCAAGTCAGGGCAGGATGTCAGTCCATGCCCAGGTAGATGTTATGAAGAAGGTGAGGGCAGGCATAGTAGTTCTCAGGATGTTGGTAATTGAGGGAGCAGAGATAGTGGGAGTCATGGAAACAGGGATTAAGCATTGATGGCGGTTGTTGCAGTGGGGGTGACCATGGGACGAGGAGCAGGGATGGTGGAGGGGGCAGAGGCTTCAGACCACCACCACTATCCCCAGAGGGAAGGATCCTGGAGCAAGGGGAGTGGAGAGCTGGGGAAGAAGAAGGATGATCTAGAATAGCTGGGAGAGGATCTAAAACACAACTTGTTTTTTGTTTTCTTTTGTAAAAAAAAAAAGGGCAAAAGAGCACTTTTGAGTGGAAGTGGTTCAAATTTGACCTGAAACAAAAACACCAGTTACAGAGCCCAAGGCTGTGGGTTTTACAAGACGTGAGTGAGAAAAGCCCACAGGACCGAGACTGTGGACCTAAGAGGGGAGAAGGGCCGCTTTGATGGAGACTTTGCAGGGTGATGACCCTGAAGCCAAAGATGAGGAGGGCAAGGAGGCCTCCATGCCTCAGGAAGGTCCAGAGGAGGTCGAAGTGCCTGGGGCTGCCCAGAGCTGCCTGGATGGGGAAGTCCTGAGGCCAGGAGGCAAAGTTCTCTTGTCCTTCAACCTCTTTTGTTTTCCACTCAGGGGAAGGTGGGGCCGTGTGAAGGACGTCAGAATCAGCTGGTGAATGTTAAAAATATAAACATGCCTCCTCACAACATGTCCTGGGTGTTCTGACTCAGTTTCCAGGGTGCGGCCTGGGCACACGTTTAAGAAGCTCCTAAGGTGATGGTGATACAAACACACACACGTCAGGACCGGTGACCAGATACTATATTCAGCAACCCCCACCTCTGCAGCCGGGGTATTTATAGCTGAAGGCAATAATATCTCCATATCATCACATTCTCACCTGCCCCACCCAAAGGGCCTTGGAGCCTCAGGTGACTGCCTGGTATGAGAGGGCAAGAGGCGGGGAGCAGGGCTGCAGCCAGGCCCAGGATGGTCATTTCCCAATAAAGTCCTGACGCCAAGCCTCAAAGAGGAAAGGCAAAGTGTGGGTGCCCAGATGCGACTGCATGCCGACCCCCTGGATTTCCCAGAGAGGAGACCTGGGGACGGGGGCTGGAGGTTGGGGGAAGGATGCAAGAAGCCCCCAGAGGGTGAATGTTGAAGGAAGAGGAGGCTAAGGTGGCAGTGATGCCGAGGTAGCTGGACAGGGTGGTTCGGGCCCAGTCCACTGGCCCTTTGAGGGAGCTGTGCTTTGCCCTCCTACCACTCGCCTGCTCTTCCAGACCAGCTCCCACCTGGGCTCATCCAAGAAGCCCTCCAGGCCCCAGGGACCACAGGGCGCTTCTTCTCGACTGGGCGCCCAGAGCGTGTTCTCTGTATTTGAGATTAGACACATCCAGTTCTCATATTTGACTGGTCCTGACAGTCTTTTCCCCACCCCCCATCTGATTGTCTTTTCTGACCTTCAGGCACCAGTGCCCCAGGTTAACTCCGAGGAGTATTTATTGAGATGTGATGTTTTGATGCAAGGGTGAGACAAGCACCCAATGGGAAGGGAGGGCTCTTGAGTTCTAGCCCTACTCGGCCCCTTCCTGGCTCCTGGGGACTCACTCCAAAGGAAAAGACAGGGCAGTAGCTTGTTCCTGCCTCTTCTCACTTCCTCAAGCTCAGTGACTCTGTGTCCCTCATTCTAACACTGCAGCCTGATCCCTGAAGTAACTGAAAGCTGAGCCCCGACCCGGGGCTCAACACTGTTCTGACTGCAGGCAGATGGGGAGACTGAGGCAGTCTCTGAGATGCTGACAATCCTATTCTCTCCTTCTGAGGCTCTGCAAGGGGGTGACTTCAGGTCACAGGCCTTGCAAAAAAGAGCTAAGGTTGGCAGTTCAGGTTGAGGGAGGGACTTGATCAAAAGACAAACGGAGGACAGAGTGAGAAAGGCCTTGGGAGTAGACAGCTCACTTTGAGGATGGGGAGGCCCTGAGGTGAAGAGGGGGTGGCCTGTGGCAGAGTGAGCTGGGGAGAGAGGAGGTCTGAAGATCGGCGTGTCCAAGTGGTGACCCCAACTGCAGGGAGAAGGCAGGGAGGGCCAGAGTGGGAGGTTTGGGTGCAGAGAAATGCTGCGTCCAAGGTCCAGAAGGAGGGGATTAGGCTGCAGGGTTAAAGCAGCTCAGATACTGGTGGGGTTTTTCAAAGTCCTCTGTATCAGCTGCTCTCTCAGCGGCCCCACCATCACCTGAAGTCTGGCCAGAGAAACTGCTCCAGGGCAGGAACACGAGCCTTTAGGGCAAAACCCACTGTCTCTGCCAGGAAGCCCATCTCTGAGGGCCGTCTTGCCTTCGCAGCCCTCAGCCCTGCAGCTCCAAACCTGTCTGAAGAATGTGCTGATAGGTGCTTGTCTGTTCTAAACAGGGTGTGAGTGAGGAGGACTCAAATTTTTTTTGTTATCAGCTGTGTGTGGAGACAGCAACCCTGGTAAAGATGTCAGGAGCCTTGATGGGCCTGAGGGTTGTGTGAGATCTGGCACCTCCCAGGCAGCCAGACCGTCCTCTCTGCCCCTGGGGACCTGACAAGGCCTTAGGCAGTCCGGCTTGTGTTTGTTCTTCCTTGCTCCATGCCTCCTGCCTTCTCAGGAGGTCCTCCTTACCAGGCCCCTCGCCTCCACGCTGGAGGGCGAATCCGTGTCAAGGATGGAGATGAGAGACAGGAAAGCACCCATCCACACAAGGGCTTTGCAGAGACACACACAGGTGTTGGGCAGCTTTATCTGGAGTAGCCTCAAGATGGAAACAGCCCAAACACCCATCGACAGGTGCGTGGATAAACAGCTCCTAGTAAATCCATCGAGTGGAACACTAGTCAGCAATAAAAAGGAACAAACGACTGATTCATGCCACAGCTTGGACAGATCTCAAGATAATTATGCTGAGTGAAAGAAGCCAAGCCAAAAAAGGGCACATGCTGTGTGATTCCACTTATATAAAACTCTAGAAAATGCTAACTAATCTATAGTGACAGAAGGCAGAGCAGAGGTTGTCTGGGGACAGGGAAGGGACTGGGAGGGGTGGGATGACAAAGGGCAGGAGGAAATGTTTTAAGAGGCTGAAGGTGTTCATTATCTTTTGAGGAGGACAGAGGTGTTCATTATTTTGACTGTGGTGACGGTATGCAGATATCAGAAATGGTCCAACTGTGCACCTTAAATAGGTCTGTTTACTATACATTAGTTATACCTCAATAAAGACTTCTCTCGTGGCTCAGCAGTAAAGAATCCGCCTGTCAATGAAAGAGATGTGGGTTCAATCCCTGGGTCAGGAAGATCCCCTGGAGAAGGAAATGGCAGTTCAGTATCCTTGCCTGGGAAATCTCATGAACAGAGGAGCCTGAAGGGCTATAGTCCAAGGAGTCGCGAAGAATTGGACAAGACTTAGAGAAAACAACAACAAAAATGAATACCTCAATAAAGCTGTTTGGAAAAAGAAATGGTAGTGGTGATCATGGTGATGGTGATCAAGCTGACTCGAAAGTGGCAGACAATCAGCCTCAGGCGTGAACAAGGTCACCACTTTCTGTAGTAATTCAGGTACTCTCCTCTCCCTATAAACTGTGGGGATGGGCAGGGGATGGTGCTTCATCACTCCTGTCCCCAGCATCCTGCAGAGGGCTCACCATGCAACAAGCACACAATGAAGAGCCCATTTGTTCATCTTGGCAATGACAACTCAGCATGAGACATGCTACAATGCGAGAAGCCCAGGGGACTGTGGGAGCCCAGAGGAGCAGCACATGGCCCAGGAAGGCTTCCTGGAAAAGGTCATGTCTGAGCTGAGGCTGGATGGGCAAGTAGGGGCTTCTGGGGTCAAGAAGGCTTGTGTCAAGGTCTGGAAGCTTCACAGAACAAAAGGTACTAAGGAAGTTCAGGGTGAAGGGAGTCGGGGTAGGAAAAGGGAGGAGCAGGGTGTCAGATGAGTTTATTAATGGTGGAAGGATGGATGGATGGATGGACAGATGGATGGATGAGTTGGTCATGTCTGCAAAGCCATGGGGGAGCTCCTACCATGAAGCGGGTATGGAGATTGAGACTGGGATGTGACAGCGGTGCCCCAGAGGTTTCCTTAAGATGTCAGAGACCTCTGTCTGCCACTTCAACTGAGGTGCTTGGGTCTGCTACTCATGTGCCCATCCTGGGACCAGTTTATCAAAAGCAGGGATAAGGATGCATGCTTTTGTAGAGACAACCCACCCACCCCCACCACACACACACACACACACACACACTCCCAATCCTTACCTGCTATTCCTCACTGGAGAGAGAAAGGGTCTGTGACTCTGGGGACAGTCCTGAGTAGTAGATTTCTTCCTGGGTAGTGCTGTGAGCCCCCCTCAAATCCTTCCCCTGCATCCTGCCATGTTCAGACCTGGAACAGCAGTGTAAACAAGATAGGGCTGTGTAGGGGTGAGGTGGGGGGTGTCCTTTTCTGAGGGCTGTCAGCTGGAATGACCTGGGCTGGCCCTGCCGGTCCCTGGGGGCAACAGGAATGAAGTGAGAAGAATGCAGACTGTGCTGGGCTCTTCCAGGCAGACCAGCTGTGCTCCCCACACAGGGGGTGGCCTTGGGCAGTACAGCCAGACCTGCCCCGAGGCCTGGGGTGAGCCAGCAAGGTGACCTCTTGCCCTGGCTCGAGCCCACCCCGTGTGTGGCCTCACTTCCCCAGGACACAGCCTGCCTTGCACCCTGGCTCAGCCTGGTTTTTGTAAGGTGCAGCCACCCAGCAAGGCTGGACTCTGCCACCCATCCTGAGGACCAATTTTCCCCAGCTGCCTGTGACTGGGGGCTGCAGAGACCACCTGTCTATGGGTGAGGAGAGCCCAGTGGAGTGGATTTGTCTTGACATCCATAGCCCCTCACTCTTCCCTCTGGATCCATGGTTCCTGATCACCCTTTCTTCTATATAGCTCTCCCTCTTGTCCCTGACACTACCTAAAGCCCTCTTGTGCCCACTCTACTCCCACGTCATGGCTTCTCATCACCTCCCAGCCTAAGCCCAAAGCCCAACCAGCTGCCCTCTGTGTGATGAGTCCCTGACTGATGGGAGTATCTATTCACACACCTTGTGAATTTGTAGAACTGCCACCAGCTGTGTCCACTAAGGGCTGGAGCATTTGAAAGCCATTCTGCCTTGCTGTTTTCTCCTGGACTGGTTGCTTTGTCCAATTAGCCTTTGGGCTCCAGGGAGGGCAGGCTGTCCCAGGGATCCTGCGGCTGCAGAGATGGCTCTCAGCCCTCTCTAGCCTCTGCCAACTTTGCCCAACGTGAGGCAAGGGGTGGAAGCAGTACCCATCCTCCCTGCCCAGGCCTACCCCCAGTGCCCCCTTGCTCCCTGGCTCCTTGGAGGAGAGCTTTCCGAAGGCCTGCTCCCCAATGGCCCTTGTTCATTTCACCCAGTCCTGGGGAGGAACTGGGTCAGTCCTTTTCCAGGGTGGTTCCAGGGGTGCCCAAAAACTCATATGTTCCAAGCCCCAGGCCCTGCAGACGATTCCATTCATAGTTCACAGCTCCTCAGGGCCCATGTCTCCGTGCAATCTCAGGGAAGAAGAGGAGAGAAGGAAGAGGGAGTGTTGTGGTTACCACCACATCCCCTATGCCAGGGACTCTGAAGCCTTTGGGGACAGCGCCAATCAGAACCAAAGCCTGAGGGCAGCTGGATTGGGGGCCTGGGACCATCTCTTATGGCTGTTTGCAGAAATCACACGGTTTCACTAGAAATTAACCTCTCCCTTCGTCCTGCTTCTTCTTTCCTGCCCTCTATAGAGGGCAGTGCTCACCATGGATGCTGGATGGCCTTTGCGCCCTTCTACAGATGCCTCCAGGATGCAGACTGGGAAGGGAGCTTCAGTTCAGTTCAGCTGCTCAGTTGTGTCCGACTTTTTGTGACCCCCATGGACTGCAGCATGCCAGGCTTCCCTATCCATTACCAACTTCCAGAATTTCCTCAAACTCATGTCCATTGAGTCAGTAATACCATCCAACCATCTCATCTTCTGTTGTCTCCTTCTCCTCTTATCTTCAACCATTCCCAGCATCGGGGTCTTTTCCAATGAGTCAGTCCTTCACATCAGATGGCCAAAGTATTGGAGCTTCAGCTTCAGCATCAGTCCTTCCACTGAATATTCAGGACTAATTTTCTTTAGGATTGACTGGTTTGATCTCCTTGGTATCAAAGGGACTCTCAGACAAGCTAAGGCTGTGTCTTAAAGGGTAAATGCACTTGAGTAGCTGGAACTGGGAAAGCCAGCCTGAGGCTGAGACACTAACAGGCTGTCAAGTACAAATGCCCATCTTATAGATGGGGAAGTTGAGTTCTGCCAGCCCTGATCTGAGATTTCTGAAGGCAGGGCCCTGGATCCCTGTGAGATATCCAGATCTGTACTTCCTAAGCTCTTTCTCCACACACACAGGTGATTCCTGGTCACTGAGCCCTTTGTGGATTTAAGACTGTGAAAGTGACATGAAACATCCAAATGGTGCATCTCTTATTCTTGGATTGAGGCCATATCATAAATCCAAATATTCAGTGAAGTCTGAGCAGCCACAGCAAGGCATGGGCAGAGCTGGCTGTGCCAGGCCACCACCTGACCTGGGATTTCCTTATGAAGAAGAAAGCTGGGCTTAAGCTATTTAGATGGGGGGGATGGATATTAATAAAATGAGAGAAGGTTTGGGGTACATCAGAGTGGACCCCAAAGAAGGGAATCCCCAGTCACTGTTGGTAGCCCAGGCTCTGAGCCTGAGAAATGGAGGGCCTCGCCCCTGCTCTGCAATGCCCAGTTGGTTAGGAAGCAGAGAGAGGAATCTGGTAGCCAGGAAAACATCTTGGACCATTTTTTTTCCACTGGTGAATCAGAGGAGAGTGGTAATGGGAGCCAGGCTGACCTGACCCCAGTCACCTCCATGAGTCATAGCTGAGGTCCCTGTGCTAATCTTAACCCCTCAAAGAGGACTTGTTGGGACTTGCCATCGAGACTTGACCGCCAAAATACTCTTGGAGCTGATGTCACCTTGGGAAGGCCTGGCGCACTCTGGCAGGGTTGGAACCAGAACTGGGAGGGGCTGGTTAGGGTGTTAGATTCTGCCTCCAGCTCACCTGTGACCTTGACCAGGTCTCTATGAGGAGTTCAACTCCCACAGCTCCCAGCTCTGACATTCCCCCAGAGCTCAGCTGAGCTGGGATCTGAGAGGGCCAGCAGGAAGCCTTCAGGCCAAGTCTGGCCCTGTTCTCATCATCAGCAATTGCCCACTAAGGACCTGACTCCTAAGGATGGGCAGCAAGTTATGGCCCATCCTGGGTTGGGGGCCCAGCTGCTATCCAAATTTGTTGTGTAACTTTGGACCAATCGATTCCCAAAGCGAGGCAGCACAGCTTGGTTTTAAGGCATGGAGCTAGCTTGGGTCAGAATCTCTGTTACAACACTTAGTAGCTGGATATCCTGGGGTAAGGCATTTAACCTTACCAAGACTCTGTTTTCAGGTCTGTAGAATGGGAAGAATGACAGTACTTTTCTCAGGGGGTTGTTGTGTGGATTCAGGTCAGTTCAGCCACTCAGTCATGTCCGGCTCTTTGTGACCCCAAGGATCAAATAAGGTAATAGATGTGAAATGCTCAGCCCACAGCAAATATTCAGTAGATCCTTGTACTGTCACTGCCAGCTGCTACCTCTGGGCCTCAATTACATCCCTATACAACAAGAGAGGTGGCGAGAATCATTTCTACTTCCCTTTCTCTAGTCGTCCTTTTCTCTAATCAGCTTACCCAGCCTGTGCCATCAGTTCAGGTACCATGACTTGTGGGGAATGAGGAAGTCATGGGGTGTGGAAAGATCTCCAGAGCTGTAGAGAAGGGACGGGGAGGTGACAGAGGACCTAGGCAAGGGTGAGCTCTGGAGAGGCCGGGTGGAGAGAAGCTCAGCACACTCTGACCCTCAGGGGCAGGAGCCCAGGCGGCCCTGACCTCTGGGAGTAAGTCTCCTCCTTAGCTGGCACTCATGTTTCCCCTAATTCCAGCAGAAGTGTCTTCTCACAGTTTATCCAGGTGGTCTTTTCATCATGCTCTTAACCACAGTTGCATCAAACATGTGCTGCTAGAGGAGCTGGTTAGCGTGTTGCTCCCCCGCCTTTCCTCCTGGCTTTCTGAGATGTGTGTGTGTGCGCGCATGTGTGTGTGTGTGTGGATGCGTGTGTGTGCGCATGTGCATGTGTGTGTGTGTGTGGGTGCACATGTGTGTGCATGGGCATGTGTGTGGGCATGTGTGTGTGTGTGCATGCGCACGTGTGCATGGGCATGTGTGCGTGTGACAGAGAGAGGTCTGGGACTATCCACCAATGTCCTGTTGGGTCATCTGAACAGACAGATATGGGCATCCTTGCCGTTTATCAGGGAAGTGGGGCAGCCGTAGAGCTGTGCCCTGGTGATCAGGTCAGGACATGGAGGCCTGGAAGATTAGGCCACAATCTCCAGAATCCTATTCAGGCCTGTAAAGGGCCCTGTTCCTTTCCTAGCCAACAGCAGGACTGCCCCCCCAGCTCCTCTGGAGACCAGGAAAGAAGAGAAGCCCCCTTCACCCTGGAAGAATGGCTATGGATGGGGTTCAGGGCCAGGGCCAGGGTAGGACAAATGGAGATAACCCTCCCTTGGGAAGGTGAGGCCATGTAGAGACCCTGGAAGGAATGTGTCTCTTGGGAGGGAGGAGATGGGTCTGGAGCACCTCATCTGGGTGGGCTTGTCTTATCCCAGTCCGGAGGATTCTGGAACACTTGGAGGGCCTGAGTACCTGTAGGGGGGTCGGGGGGAAGCCAGACTGGAGAATCTGGGAAGCAGGTGCTGGGGGCACAATGAAGACATGGTGGGCATCAATGCTAGAGTCTATAGAGGCTGCTAAGGAGCTGGAGGTGAGAGAAAACCGCAATGAAAAGGCAGCCTGGGACCCTCTCAGTTTCCATCCTCAGAGGATGGGGGAGGAGAAAGGGGAGGATGGGGAGGGCCAAGGGCAATCCCTAGACATAGAGAGCTTTGACTCAGGGGTCAAGGGAACAGCTGGGAAAGCCACTGGCACATCTGGCCGGGCTGGGCTGGAGGAGGGTTAGCCTGTGCTGGCAGGAAGCCAGAGACTGGTGGAGAGAGATAGGGCCTGTGTTTATTGCCCGGCCGGCCCGAGGTGTTGCAACAGGAAGAGGGCTAGGGGAGGAGGAGGCGGCTCAGGCGGAAACAATTTATCTGGAGCACGAGGAACAGCTGGGGAGGGAGGCCAGCTCTGCTGCTCTCCAAGGCCAAGTGAGATGCGAGGAACGGATGCCTGGTACCAGCGCAGCCAGCAGTCCCTGGCTCCTGCCCCTTGCTTCCCCGCTGCCCTGGAATCCAGCCCCTCCGTCCTCAGCAGGGTCATCCGTCACTGTTCCCCAGTCCTCATCCCCTGCTCCGCTGCCTTTCCCAGTGGGCTGCCCCAGCAGACTGCAGGCTTTACCTACTGCTGAAAGTACAGCACCGCACAGTCCTTCACCGTGTGGCCTGTGAGACAGGCGTGTGCTTCATTTTCCAGAGATGGAAACAGAGGAGTCATAAGTGATTTGTCCAGGGCTACACAGTCAAGAACTTGAGCCCCAGAGTCTTGTTTCCAGAATCACTCAGATGCCACTGGGCACCTGGAGGTGGGCTATGGGCCTGACCCTGGCCCTCTGCGACAGGCTCTCGCTCCTCAGCCTAGCCTCGGGACGGCTTCCCTCCACCCAGCTCGCAGGCCACTCCCTCATCCCCCGTCTCCCCTCAGGAACTGATCAAGTTATCACTTGCTGGTCCTGAGTCTCCTTGCCCACAGCCAGACACATGGAAACAGCAGCAACCTCAGAACCAAGATTTCTAAAGCCCAAGCAAGGAAGAGGACCCAGAGCTGGCAGAGTTCTCCTGGAACTCTCCCCCACCTCTTGAGATGGATGTCCAGAGTGACATGAGCAGCTGGGGCAGTCATGAACCACTGACTTCCCTTCTGGAGGAAACTTGGAGGATGGGAGGGCAAAGGAGAAAAGTGAGCACCACGTAGGAAGACTTCTTGAGTTACACCCATTTTTGAGATGAGGAAGAAGAGGCTTGGGAAGCCCTGCCAAATCGGGAAGGGCAGACCTTCTTTCCTCTCCACTTTTAAGACCCGCCAACCAAGAAACTGGGACACTCCAGCCATACATCCAGCCGGTCCTTAGGCAATGTCATTTCCCACACTCAGGGATGTCACAGAGCCCAGCTCACTTTGTGCCACGAATGAAACTAGACACTCTCCAGGTCAGGGTCCTTACTGTCTACCTCTTTATGTCTTATTCATGGAAATGGAAGTGACATGAACAAGATTTGTCTGTGTCTCATACCAAGCCAAGTATTGCCATATTCAGTCCTTGCAACAATCCTTTAAACAAAGCAAGTGTAAACACTCCCAGTTTTTAGATGGAGACACTGAGGCCTAGAGAGAAAAGGACTGGCCCAGGGTTAAATAACCAGTCAGTAGCTATAACTTCAGAGAAGGCAATGGCAGCCCACTCCAGTACTCTTGCCTGGAAAATCCCATGGATGGCGGAGCCTGGTAGGCTGCAGTCCATGGGGTCGCCAAGAGTCAGACACAACTGAGCGACTTCACTTTCACTTTTCACTTTCATGCATTGGAGAAGGAAATGGCAACCCACTCCAGTGTTCTTGCCTAGAGAATCCCAGGGATGGGGGAACCTGGTGGGCTTCTGTCTGTGGGGTCTCACAGAGTTGGACACGACTGAAGCAACTTAGCAGCAGCAGCTATGATTTAAATGGATGGGTATCAAGCACATACTGTGTACTGGTAAAAATATGATGTTATGCTGCAGTGACAAACAGCCCCCAAATTTTACTATAAGCAAAGTCTTATTATTCTGTCCCTCAAACTGCAGCTGCACTCTTCAGAGTAGCTATCATCCACTCTTGCAGGTTGCTTTGAGCTGGGGCTCTGTCATCTCATCAGCAGACATTCACAACTTGGGGGATGAGATAGTTCACTGTTCAGAACTATCCCCAGGGCCCTTCTTCCCTTCAAGGGGGTGAGGACAGTTGTGGGGCGAGTGGAGTGCTGGTGACCACCAGTGCCTCCACACAGACACCATGATCCAAGCTGGGCTTCAGCCATCAGTGCTGGATCCTACCCAGGTCCCGAGCCCCGAGGCAGTGCTCTCAGCATGAATGTTCTACAATAGGGTTCTGCAATAGGCTCCAACCAGACTGGGCTCCTTCAGCTGGTTTGAGCTTAGGGCTCAGCCCCAGGTGAGCCTAGAAGAACCCATGATATGAACCCATCTCGCCCAAGTCCATTTAAAAGTCCTACTTCCTCAGAGGCTGCTTCTCCAGGTAACCGCCTACTGGGATCGCTTCCCCAGCATGAGGTAAAAGCCCTTTCCTTCTCTGTCTCCTCTAATCCCTTCCCTGACACAGGCTGTCAGCAGGTTTCCCCACCATGGGCATCGGCTATCCACTTTGAGGCCTCAGGGGAATGAGAAATCCGCCCCCCTGCCTCAAGTCAGCTTGACCTCAGCAAGAGGGGAACTCTCTCACAATTGTCTCCTTGGTTCAGTCTCAGCTTTCTCCCTTGACCAAGCACTGAAGCTATTTCTCTGGTGCCCCAACTCCCTGGGGAAGCACAGTTCTTTGCATCTGGGCTCCAGGTGTCTTCATGTGTCTGGGGTTGAACTGTTCTCCCAGGAACCTCCAGACTCAGAGCTTCCATTTTTCTGCTTCCTGAATTTCACTAGATCGGACTCTAGTCCACCTCCCACAGAGGGGCTGAAAAGTCACCTGGTTGTTCTCCAGCCTCCCTTGCAGCTAAGACACAGACATATGACTTCATCCTGATCAAAAGAGACAGGAAAAATTCTCCTCTCTACTAAAACAGGCTCATGAATGGAAACTCTTGCTCTTCTCTGGCCAGAAGTTTGCATCCAGAGGCAGTGTCTAGACTTTCAGTAGCCTTTGTGACCATGAGGGAACAACTTCTATATACAAAGTATGTTGCATCATTGATTATTTGATTGGACCAATGAACTAATCCCGGGGTCTCTGGGCTTATTGCTACGTGAGTAAACACACATCTTTATTCTAAATCACTTCCAGTTAGGTATTCTGTTCCTTGTAGCTGAAATCATTTTAACACCTCAAAATCAATAAATCCATTAATAATCTCATCAACTCCTTCCCAAATCACTCTTCCTCTAAAGTTTCTCATCTCAGCTGATGATGGTTTCTTTTGCCAGAAGTTCTAGTAACCACCTTGACTTTCTTTCCAAAGTCTCTTCGGTAGGTTGCCCCTGCCAAGATCATGGTGACCATGGCCTGCTGGTTCTCCTCGACTCTCATTTCAGTCTTCTGAGTGTCTCTCTCTGTTTTCAGGGAGGAGCATGTGGGACCAGAAATATTGCTGTGACCATTTTTGGAAAATGCAGTCTGCTTCAGTACCCTTAAAGTATTTTTAAAAATTGTAATAGAATCGCTTTACAGTGTTTTGTTAGTTTCTTCTGTACAATGAAGTAAATAAGCCACATGCATGTATCTCTCCCCGGAGAAGGCAATGGCACCCCACTCCAGTACTCTTGCCTGGAGAATCCCACGGATGGAGGAGCCTGGTAGGCTGCAGTCCATGGGGTCGCTAAGAGTCGGACATGACTGAGCGACTTCACTTTCTCTTTTCACTTTCATGCATTGGAGAAGGAAATGGCAACCCACTCCAGTGTTCTTGCCTGGAGAATCCCAGGGACAGGGAAGCCTGGTGGGCTGCCGTCTATGGGGTCACACAGAGTCGGACACGACTAAAGTGACTTAGCATAGCATAGCATGTATCTCTCCCACTGCCATCCCCTCGCCCCAGGTCATCAGAGAGCACTGAGCTAAATTCCCTGCCCTTTACAGCAGCTTCCCACTAGCTGTCAATTTTACCAATGGTAGTGTGTATATGTAAATCCCAATTTCCCAATCTGTTGCTCCCCCCTCTTACCCTGCTGTGTCCACACTTTTGTTCTCTACATCTGGGTCTCTATTCCTGCCTTGGAAATGGGTTCATCTGCATCATTTTTCTAGATTTCACATAAATGCATTAATAGTAGTATTTTAAGTCAACTCTTTTGGCTACTGCTCCCCCTAAATTGTTTTTAGTCTTCCTTGTGAGACCTTGTGTCCAGCCCTCTAGGATCCTCTCTTTGTGATGTGCTTCTCTGCACAATGGGGTATAGACGTGGTTCAGTGGAGGGCACAAAACTGCAAGAAGCTGGGTTTGCAACCCAGCTCTGCCACTGTCTGATTCTATGACCCTGGATGAATTATTCAAATTCCATGGGTCTTGCTTTTTCTCTCAGTAAACAAGGAGCTGAGGAGGCCTCCCCACCAACCTCGAAGGACCGTGCTCAGGGTTAAAGGACGGTGGTGCTGAGGGTGGCGGTCTTGGAGGCCAGGGCAGAGCACACAGGCAGCTTGTGTCCATCAGGGATCAGTAGGAAATAGATGATACCAAAGCGACATTAAGCGGAAGGGATCAAACACAGGTAACCACCTGATTACCTGATCCTGCCAGGGGAGCAGGATCAAGGCCGACTTTCTGAGAAATCCTTCCTGGATGTGGCCAGGGGGCTCCTCGTTTGCCAAGACCAGGACTGCCAGGAAGCTGGAGGCTGCTGAGCAATTGGGACCGAGGAAGCGCCCTGGCCACTCCACAACTGTCCTGCAGTGTTCTGGAAGCTGATGACTAGGGTGTTGCTCATTCGGTTTCACCAGACCGCTCCACTTCTCCCCGAGTCACGTGGTAGGATGAGCTTTCTCTGCCCCCAGAGTTAAGTGATCACGAGACTCTGTGATTTATGTGATTTATGATTTATTTATCTCCTAGTGGAAGCTTTAAGTACTATGGTGTAATTTTCTGTATTCTTTGTTTCTCTTGCCACAGTGACCCACATTCTCCACATTCTGGTAGCTTTATCAGCCTGGGTCCCCAAGTGGTAAAAGCAGTGGTCAGCTCCTCAGTCAATCCCGTGATGTGGTGACCAGTTCAGTTCAATTCAGTTGCTCAGTCATGTCCGACTCTTTGTGACCCCATGGACTGCAGCACACCAGGCCTCCCTGTCCATCATCAACTTGTGTAGTTTACTCCAACTCATGTCCATTGAGTCGATGATGCCATCCAACCATCTCATCCCCTGTCGTCCCCTTCTCCTGCCTTCAATCTTTCCCAACATCAGGGTCTTTTCCAATGAGTCACTTTTTTGCATCAGGTGGCCAAAGTATTGGAGCTTCAGCTTCAATGTCAGTCCTTCCAATGAACATTCAGGACTGATTTCCTTTAGAATGGACTGGTAGGATCTCTAGCTGTCCAAGGGACTCCAAGAGTCTTCTCCAACACTTCAGTCCAAAAGCATTAATTCTTCAGCACTCAGCTTCCTTTATGGTTCAACTCTCACATCCATACATGACTACTGGAAAAACCATAGCTTTGACTAGACAGACCTTTGTTGGCAAAGTAATGTCTCTGCTTTTTAATATGCTGTCTAGGTTGGTCATAACTTTTCTTTCAAGGAGCAAGCGTCTTTTAATTTCATGGCTAGTCAACATCTGCAGTGATTTTGGAGCCCCCCAAAATAAAGTCTGTCACTGTTTCCATTGTTTCCCCATCTATTTCCCATGAAGTGATGGGACCAGATGCCATGATCTTAGTTTTCTGAATGTTGAGTTTTAAACCAACTTTTTCTACTCTCCTCTTTCACTTTCTTTTTTTCTTTTTTACACATATAGTCATCTTTATTAAAGTTCACGATTACATTAGAAATTGATGGATTTCTTTAAGACATGCCAATTCTCATGGGCACCTACTTTCCACTTTTAAGAGTGATAGATAAAGAGGTCAATATCTTAGTGTCATTACATCAAGTTTTCACCAGATAGGAAACCTGAAAAGGTCTCTTGAGCCTTCCAAGTCACTATACTCTAAGACCTGCCCATATGGTCTCTGGCATTTCTTATAAATTTCAGTAAGTGCCTGGGCAACAGAACACTAGAACTCATGGGTTTTAAGGTGCAGTTCCAGGGGTTAAATATCGTACTTATACACTTCCAAATCTCCCAGGCTTATCTTCAATGAATGTATTACTCATTTTACTTGGTGTTTCAGAATGTAAAGAATCTACCTGCAATGCAGTAGGATCTAGGTTCAATCCCTGGGACAGGAAGATCCCATAGAGAAAGGCATGGGTTCCCCTCCAATAGTTTTGCCTGGAGAATTTTTACTTTACTAATTTCCTTGTCAAAGAAAGACTCCAAAGCATTGCTAACTGCGAAGTTGGTGAAGCTTCTCTTCTCTCCTCAAATCCATTTGTATTTGGAATCCCAAACAAAATGCTAGAAACAAGAAAGCAGGATGAGAGTCTCTCCCGAAACGCTCCTCTTTCACTTTCAACAAGAGGTTCTGTAGTTCTTCTTTACTTTCTGCCATAAGGGTGGTGTCATCTGCATATCTGAGATTATTGAAACTTCTACCAGCAAACTTGATTCCAGCTTGTGCTTCATCCAGTCCAACGTTTCTCATGATGTACTCTGCACGTAAGTTAAAAAAGCAGGATGACAACATACAGCCTTGACATATTCCTTTCCCTATTGTGAACCAGTCTGCTGTTCCATGTCAAGTTCTAACTGTTGCTTCCTGACCTGCATGTAGTGACCAGAGTGTAGGTCATTCTTACTGGTGACACTGGACATTGGGACATGCTGGCCCTGATTATGCTTGCCCAAAGCAAGAGCTGACGTAGTAGGAAGATGGCCTTTATTGCAATTCCACCTTCCAAAAACTGCATCCAGTTGGCAAAACCTAATTTGCATTCAGAATCATAGCTTTAGGGGAGTCTAAGAAATGTAGTTTTTAGCTCTCCAGCTTCTGTAATACAGGAAAGCATTCTCAAAGGATTGATTCTGGAAGCCAATTTAGCACCCCTACCTAGCAAACTCATACTGGAACCCTAAGTGTGTTCCTGCTCAAAGCCAGGGTAAGGAGAATCCACAACCTGATAGTTGGACCAAACAGGGCTGGGTGAAGGGAACTGAGGAGCAAAGTCACATTAGATGGCTTGGGACGGCAGGTGTTGTTCTTCAGTCACAAAGCAGGTCTGACTCTGCGACCCCATGGACTACAGCAAGCCAGGCTTCCCTGTCTTTCATTAGCTCCCAGAGTTTGCTCAAACTCATGTCCACTGAGTTGGTGATGCTATCTAATCATCTCATCCTCTGTTGTCCCCTTCTCCTCCTGCCCTCAGTCTTTCCTAATATCAAGGTCTTTTCCAATGAGTCAGCTCTTCATATCAGGTGGCCAAAGTATTGGAGGTTCAGCTTCAGATCAGTCCTTCCTGTGACTATTCAGGGTTGATTTCCTTTAGGATTGCCCAGTTTGATCTCCTTGCAGTCCAAGGGACTCTCAAGAGTCTTTTACAACACCATAGTTCAAGAACATCAGTTCTTTGGTGCTCAGCCTTGTTTATGGTCCAACTCTCACATCCGTACATGACTATGGGAAAAACCATAGTTTTGACTATCAACTTTTGTCAGCGAGGTGATGTCTCTGCTTTTTAATATTGCTGTTTAGGTTTGTCATAGTCTTTCTTCCAAGGAGCAAGCATATTTTAATTTCAAGAGAAGGTGGAGGAGAGGAAATCTGTATTAACTTTCCACCTCAAATGAAGACCACCACAGTATCAACGAAGACACACAGTGTGTGTGTTTGAGTGTGTGTGTGATGTCCTTGTGTTTCCTGAGAACATTTAAAGGCTCCTAAGCACAGCTGACAGAATATATTTTAGCTTTCTAAGTTTTGCTTTCTAAATTAAATGTTATGTGAAATCTGGACACTGTTGATATCCCCAGGCTGTGACCCCTGTGTGTGCCAGGAACTTGTCTCATTTATCTGTGTGTCCTATGCAACTGGCACAATGTTGGGCATGTAGTAGGCATTCAGTAAATGCTTTATGAAGAAATAAGTCTGGCCATGTTTCACTGAAAAACTGACTTAGAGAACTTGACTCGATGTTCCCACTGTGGTCTGATTAATCAGAGCCTGGGGGGAACGCCTCCTCCCATGGTCTTAATATTGTACTTCTCTTAACGTGGCCCAACATTATATTAGTCTCCTTGGCAGGCACACAGCACAGATGATTCATATTGAGCTTGAGGTCAACTGTAGTCTCTGGGTCTGTTTTGCATGAACAGCTATTAAGTAAGGCAGGGCTTCCCCATCCTGTCCATATGCAGTTGATTTTTTTTAACTAAATGCCTTATGTAACATTTCATCCTGCTGAGCGATAGTCCATTCTTCTAACTTCTCAAGATCTATTTCAGTCTTGCCTTTTAACTCAACATGTTGTTCATCCCTCTAATTGGGACACAAGAGCAATCTGCTTCCTCATTCATTTTCAATGACAAAAATGCTGAACAAGTCAGGCCACCAAAGATCTCCTGGCTTATGGACATCAACTTTTTAATCAGTAGAACTGATGAATGATAATTTAGCCATCTCTGATCCTATCTGTATTCTTATCCATTGTGTCCATAAAGTATGACCGGAGTGTGTGCCAGCTGAAACAATGACATATACAGAACCCCCTTGCCTCTGGTGCCTGTGTCAGAAGAGAGAATGGAGTCTGCCAGCTTTCCTTTGCTCTTTGCAAAGTGATGCTGGTTCCTAGGCATCTTCACTTTCTCTTATAGGCTGTCAAAGTCATTTATTTTATTGCTATGTATTGAGAACCATGAAGTCGTTCAAATTCTTAGACCTGATAACCCCACCATAATGCTAAGAGCTGTGACCTAAGAGCCCAAGAGTCAGGGAAATGGCAAAGTCAATTGTGATACATCCTCTCCATGGAAAACATTGGCACCATTAAAGCAATACTATATTTTTTAAACATATGTGGTAACACGGGGGGGAAATGTAGATATAAGGTGAACCCAGAAAAAGAAATCTACAAAATTATGTGAAACTCATGAAAGTAAGCATCTTCCTTGGTGGCTCAGGGTAAAGCGTCTGTCTACAATGCGGGAGACCTGGCTTCAATCCCTGGATCAGGAAGATCTCCTCTAGAAGGAAATGGCAACCCACTCCAGTATTCTTGCCTAGAGAAGTCCATGGACAGAGGAGCCTGGTGGGCTACAGTCCACGGGGTCATGTGAGTAAATACGTAAAACAATGTGCACACATGAGGAATTTCTCAATATTGTAGAAGTTGAGTCAGGGAGATGGGAACGGGTGACTTGTTTGTTTGTTTTTTTAGTCACCAAGTCATGTCTGACTCTTTGCAACTCCATGGACTGTAGCCCACCATGCTCCTCTGTCCATGGGATTTCCCAGACAAGAATACTGGAGTGGGTTGCCATTTCCTTCTGCAGGGGATCTTCCTGACCCAGGGATCGAATTCAGGTCTCCTAAATTGCTTATGGATTCTTTACCAACTGAGCCACCAGGAAAGCCTTAGGCTCTCTGTTTTCCAAACTTTCCATCACTCTGCAGAAAGCAGTTTCTGAGACAAATGTTAGCTGAAGGCATCTTATTGAGGACTGTTCCCAGAGAGCAGGAGGGTGGGACAGGGAATGAAGTGGGCAAAAGGGAGCTGGCCTCTATCACTGCCTGTCTCTGGGCTCCACAGGGCTGCCCCAGAACCTGTACAAAATGTACTTCAGGGCTGCTTGCCTGTCAGGGGGAGTGGAAATACCCATCAGCTCCAGCTTCACCCTGGGAGTTCACACTCCTGCATTCCTGGTTCCACATGGGAGGGCACCCAGAAGGGGCCTGGGGGTGCTCCTCCTGCAGCAAGTGTGCCCCAGAGCACTCTGTGGGGTGTGGGATGTTAGGGTTAGGATACCAGGTGGTGCCCATATGAGTGTGGCAGGCAGGGCAGCACCAACCCTGCGGCTGGCCTGGGGGCAGAGCTGGGTGAGACTCATGAGAGCCCAGGGGGCTACACAGGACGGATCTGACCAGCTCCGTCAACTGTTTATAATCACAACCTGCTCCTGTCTATTGCGGTACTTGCTTCACTGTCTCAACTTTCCAAGTTTCATCTGGAAGATCACGAGAATCTCCATCCATCTCTCGTCTTCAGCTCTCCTCGTATCATGGGGTTTCAGCAGCAATTTTTCCCAGAACTGAAAGTCAGCTCACCTGGGCCCAGGTACCTCCCACCTCTCCAGGCATCAGGGTGCTACCCCCATGTTCAGACAGTTGCCAGGGATGATGACTGTCTAAGGAAGACCTGAATGATTTTAGAAGGCAAACGTTCAGCCATCTGTCTCATCAAAGGTCCTTTTCGGCTTTGATGCTTTCTGGCTGGGGTGTTCCTGACATACACTCTGTCATCTGATCTGAGTGGAGGGTGTGTTGTCTTGTTTTGTTCTGTTAATATGCTGAACTGCCCCTTCTCCCACCATCTTTTTCCTTGTTTGTTGCTGTCAATCACAATCTTTGCCTTTCTTTTCTATTTTGAGTTTTTCAAGAGGCCACATTGATTTTTGAGTTATCTTTTCAGGGCCACTGTATTTTCTCTATTTGGAAACTATCTACTTTCTCAAGGTCCACCCTACATAACTGGTGGGTTATGAGGTTTCACTCACCACTCCCTTCCTGTGACATTGTCAATGCTAGGATGATAAGGTCCTTTTCTTCCCAGGCTTCTATCACTTTCGTTTCACCACTGCACGCCTCTTAGTTGATTAGAATTTGGTGTATCCTGTCAGTTTTGCTTGTTTCTTTTTGAGAGATTAAATTATTAGCCAGGCAAGAATGTAGCAAGTTCCTGACTTCAGCAGACATCCTTGTAATCCCATCACTCTGGCAGGGATTGGGCTTCTATAAGTTTTGAGGACCCTGATCTTGGATGTGGAGAAATGCTTCTAAGGAGAGGTCTGGGAGAGGATAGTTGTTAAACGTGGCTGGTTCCCCAGAACAAGTCACTCATCTACTGTGTGGCTTTGGACAAGTTACTAAACCTCTCTGGGCACCAGTTTCCAAATCTGTAGATGCTGAAACTCTCTGGATCTTTTTAGAAAGTGTCATTGTCAGGCGAAAGTTTTCCACACACAGCCACCATGACTGCTGCCTAACTTTTTGATCATTACAGTGATCAAAAGATGCCACTGACTATGTTCTGATTTCAGAGGAGCTAGTGTGTGAAAAGAAATTGTGCATCTTGGAACTGGTGAAACAGAGTAATTGCTCATTAGGGTCATTGTGAGAGTCACATGATTTAAAGTATGCAAATCATGGAGAGCAGCAACCAGAACATAACGGTGTGTGTGTGTGTGTGTGTATGCACATGAGTGTGTGTGTGTGTGTTAGCTATTTGGGTAGTGAAGAGGAGGATGGCAAGGATGAAGGCCTCTGGGGAGTGAATAGTGAGATGGCTTATTCTCCATTGTTCCTCTCTGTAGAACAGAGTTTTTTGTTTTTGTTTTTTTTTCTTCTGGCTATCAACTGCCCCGGAGAAGGCGATGGCACCCCACTCCAGTACTCTTGCCTGGAAAATCCCATGGACGGAGGAGCCTGGTAGTGTAGTCCATGGGGTCGCTAGGAGTCGGAGATGACTGAGTGATTTCACTTTCACTTTTCGCTTTCATGCATTGGAGAAGGAAATGGCAACCCACTCCAGTGTTCTTGCCTGGAGAATCCCAGGGACGGGGGAGCCTGGTGGGCTGCCGTCTCTGGGGTCGCACAGAGTCGGACACGACTGAAGTGACTTAGCAGCAGCAGCAGCATCAACTGCCCAGTGAGGATGGGCCCCAGCCCTCCTTTCATCCAGATGTTACTATCTGCTGTGTGACTAATTCTCACCAATGGTAGAGAAATGATCACTTCCCAGCTAAGGGGTTTTGAAATGCATTCTCCACATTCTGCTCATTCGCTGTACATATGGAGAGATCTCAAGGCCCTGAGGGATGATGAGGCCACAGATGAAAAGAGCCGTGTCCTTGAGTCACCACCTGGAGGAAAGTCACAGGCCTGCCAAGAACACCCATGTTGGACTGTCACGTAAGTGAGTCACAAACTACCCCGAAAGGGTGCTCTCAGTCACAAAGCACCCTGAGGCCACTGAAATTGAGGGGTTAATTTATGAAGGCATGTAGCATCACCTTGACCAAACCCATAGCCAGTGTGGGAGGCAGTCAGGGAAGGATGCCTGTGGAAGAGCCCTTCAAAGCAATGTGAGGGACTATGAGATCAGGGAGTCACTCATCCATCAGATTCTAGTGCCTCGGAGAACAGTTGACAGCATCCAGCCCTCCACTCACTGCCCTCACACGGCGCTGACTGTATCGAAGTTTCCATCAATGGACCATTCATTCAACATGCCCTGTGTCCCTCCCCTGTGTTGGCACAGAGTCCCGGTGCGCCAGGCTTGCTGGGTGTGGTCCCCGCACGGCCCCCACCCTGTGGTCAGGTCCACTCCTGCAGCCCATTCATCATCCTGACGTCCAGAAGAGACCCCATCAATCACAACACCTCATGTGCTAATGTGATTTCCCTCAGTTGCACTCTGCCAGGGAGGGAGACACGCTGTCCTGCAGTGAGTGGAAGTCGGGGACAGCAGCCTGCACCCCCCAGACCGATACCAGGGCTTCTGAGCCCAAGTTATGGGCCTTGGGGATAGGACCCCTTGCATGTCTGTCTCTGGCCAGGTCACCACAGCTGAACTGCAAGGTTTCCCCCAGGCAGCTGCCTGGAGCCAGGGACAGTCCCACATCCACCTGGAAGGCTGCAGAACTCCAGCACCATTACCTGAAGTGAGCTGGGAGTTTTATTTCTTTTTTGTTAAAAAAAGATTTTTTTTAAACGCAAACCCTTTTGTCTGTGTTTTCGTTCATTATGTTAGGATAAAGATTAAATCTTCTGTGCCTGCTCCCTAGTTCACCTCTCAGATCATAAAACCTCTGTTGTGACTGAAAGCAGGAGGCCATCAGGTGACTTTCTGTTCTCCTCCTCTGTCCCCCCAGGGCTAGTTACCAGGAATCCAAGTTACAAAGTACAGGTGCCCCATGGCCCGGCCCTGGGGACCTCAGAAGTTCCCCCTGCCTGGGATGAGGTTCTCATAACCCCAGGTCCAGAATTGGGTGTGACAGGTTGACCCAGGCTGACCCAGGGTTTCCCGAGACACCTTTCCCAGACTCCAGACTGGGGCCTTTTCCCCAGCCCGAGCCCTTGGTCCAGTGGCAAAGCTCTGGCCTGGCAGGCAGGGCAGCTGGAGGAAGGACGGGCCAGAGAGCCTATCTCAGCCCCTCCCTCTAGGAAGCTCAGTCTCCCCCTCTCCCACCTTCCCCCGCTTCCCTGCATGGCTTTACTGTAAACATTTCATGGCAAAGCAAACCCTACAAAGTCAAGTATTTGGGACCCATAAACTCTACCCATCAAACTGTTGTGAGCTGGGAAAAATGAAGTTGCTCCAAAATACAAAAGAGCAAAATTGGAAATAGTAAATTTTTAATGAATACATTCAAACATTATTAATTGTCCAATTAGGTATCATGAAAATCTCCTTCCATTTGAAAACAATTTGTACCTTCGATTCCCTCGCCTTACAGATTCCTGAGTATGCGTGAGGAGGGCTGGGAAGTCAGAGCAGATCATAAACTAAATGAGTAAACTTCAGCCAAATAATTTCAAAAGCAAAATTATAAAAATTCTTTCCAAGTATTTTATAGCAAAATAATTCTATTTAATGTGGGATGCGGGTGCATTTTAATTCTTTTATACACTCTGGGGTGGGACCTACACAAATAAGACTGTCTGGTACCGATGAAGGCCCTGCCCCTCCTTTCTCTCCCTCCTCTCTCCTCCTTATCCCTCGTCTCAGATGCCTTCTTCTCTGCAGCTTCAAGGAAGTATCAACAGAATCTCCTGCTAAAAATATTGATTTTTATGAAGATACTGATTCTGTTTTTTATTTTCCAATATGGTCTATAACAGGATATTGAATATAGTTCCCTGTGCTGTACAGTAGGACCTTGCTGTTTATCTATTGTATACATAGTAGTGTGTATTTGCTAATCTTAAACTCCCCATTTATCTATCACCCATCCTCTTTCCCCTTCAGTAACCATAAGTTTGTTTTCTATGTCTGTGAGTCTGTTTTTGTTTGTAAATAAGCTCATTGGAATCATTTTTTAGGTTTGGACCTAACAGAAGCAGAAGATATTAAGAAGAGGTGGCAAGAATACACAGAAGAACTGTACAAAAGAGATTTTCACGACCCAGATAATCATGATGATTTGTCACTCACCTACAGCCAGACATCCTGGAATGTGAAGTCAAATGGGCCTTAGGAAGCATCACTATGAACAAAGCCAGTGGAGGTAATGGAATTCCAGTGGAGCTATTTCAAATCCTAAAAGATGATGCTGTGAAAGTGCTGCACTCAATATGCCAGCAAAGTTGGAAAACTCAGCAGTGGCCACAGGATTGGAAAAGGTCAGTTTTCATTTCAATTCCAAAGAAAAACAATGCCAAAGAATGCTCAAAGTACCGCACAATTGCACTCATCTCACACTAGTAAAGTAATGCTTAAAATTGTCCAAGCCAGGCTTCAGCAATATGTGAACTATGAACTTCCAGATGTTCAACCTGGTTTTAGAAAAGGCAGAGGAACCAGAGATCAAATTGGCAACGTCTGCTGGATCATTGAAAAAGCAAGAGAGTCCCACAAAAAACATCTATTTTTGCTTTATTGACTATGCCAAAGCTTTTGACTGTGTGGATCACAATAAACTGTGGAAAATTCTGAAAGAGATGGCAATACCAGACAACCTGACCTGCCTCTTGAGAAATCTGTATGCAGGTCAGAAAACAACAGCTAGAACTGGTCATGGAACAACAGACTGGTTCCAAATAGGAAAAGGAGTACGTCAAGGCTGTATATTGTCACCCTGTTTATTTAACTTATATGCAGAGAACATCATGAGAAACGCTGGGCTGGAGGAAGCACAAGCTGGAATCAAGGTTGCCAGGAGAAATATCAATAACCTCAGATATGCAGATGACACCACCATTATGGCAGAAAGTGAAAAGGAACTAAAAAGCCTCTTGATTAAAGTGAAAGAGGAGAGTGAAAAAGTTGGTTTAAAACTCAACATTCAGATAATAAAAATCATAGCATCTGATCCCATCACTTCATGGGAAATAGATGGAGAAACAGTGGAAATAGTGGCTGACTTTATTTTGGGGGCTCCAAAATCACTGCAGATGGTGACTGTAGCCATGAAATTAAAAGATGCTTACTCCTTGGAAGGAAAATTATGACCAACCTAGATAGCATATTCAAAAGCAGAGACATTATTTTGCCAACAAAATGCATCTATTCAAGGTTATGGTTTTTTCAGTGGTCATGTATGGATGTGAGAGTTGGACTATAAAGAAAGCTGAGTACCGAAGAATTGATGCTTTTGAACTGTGGTCCCTTGGACTGCAAGGAGGTCCAACCAGTCCATCCTAAAGAAAATCAGTCCTGAATATTCATTGGAAGGACTGATATTGAAGCTGAAACTCCAATACTTTGGCCACCTGATGTGAAGAGCTGACTCATTTGAAAAGACTCTGATTCTGGGAAAGATCGAAGGCGGGACGAAAAGGGGATGACAGAGGATGAGATGGTTGGATGGCATCACTGACTCAAAGGATATGAGTTTGAGTAAACTGTGGGAGTTGGTGATGAACAGGGAAGCCTGGTTTGTTGCAGTCCATGGGGTCACAAAGAGTAAGACACAACTGAGTGACTGAACTGAATTGAAATGATGTGATATACAGTATTTGTCTTCCTCTTTTTGACTTACCTCACTTAGTATGATAATCCCTATGTTCATCCATGCTGCTGCAGATAGCATTATTTCATTATTTTTTGTGACTGAAGTGACTTAGCAGCAGCAGCAGCAGCAGTATTCCACATCTTTTTTTTTTTCTTATGACCATGTCATAAATGAGGCTTGAGGTGTCTTAGCTCCTGGACCAGGGATTGAACCTGGGCTCTTGGCAGTGAGATCACAAAGCCTAACCAGTGGACTGCCAGGGAATTCCCATATACCACATCTTCTTTATCCATTCATAAAGATACTGATTCTAAACATTTGGATGCCCCTTTTTGAGGGTA
Organism: Tragelaphus eurycerus; assembly: GCA_935064755.1. NCBI lineage: Eukaryota > Metazoa > Chordata > Mammalia > Artiodactyla > Bovidae > Tragelaphus > Tragelaphus eurycerus. The sequence continues at coordinate 24,477,458 of CAKXYN010000016.1, forward strand.
GTGAACGCAGCACAAAGGGATGGTTGCTTCTGTCTCCCTCTGTCCCTAAGGACAACATGCTCTGCTGAAGCGGACACTTCCTTATGGCAGAAAAACTAAAAATGGCCCCAAAATACTGCTCCTGGCTCCTCCACGCATGGATAGTCTCCTCACTCTAGCAGGCTGAGTGATGGGCCATTGTGAGTCTGAAGTCTCAGCCAGCGTTGAACAGGCTGCAACTTGAGGTTTAGTTGAAAGGTGGTTTTTCAGCCAGATAAGTGGGTCACCCAGCAGCCCAGCACCTTCTTACCAAGATACTCAGCACCCTCAGAGCTCCCCCTTGGAGCAGCCTTCCCAGGAAAACCACTTAGAACACCCAAGGAACTTCTGAAGAGGAGGAACCACAGGCCCCTCAGCCGGGACAACCATTCTCAGAAGCTGGCAGGCCGCTAAGGAAGGGCCTGGCCAGGAGTCTGGGAGATTCTCCACCCGCACTGGAGAGGGCGTGGTCTCAGCCTGGGGGAGTATGTTCCAGGTTGTCTTCTGAGGCCCTCCCAGTGGCGAGCCACACTTAGCTCTGCAGCATGTCTCCATCCACTTCCCCCATACCCTGCTCTCCAAATGGTGACTCTCAAGTTGCCCCGGCCCTGCTGCCTGACCCTAAGTTTCTGTCCCTGGAACCCTCACCCCCTCGGATGGCCCATGGCCCCAAGCCTGCACCAGGCTAACTCTGTCACCTCCTTCAAGACTGAGCTAAGATGCCCCTTCCTCTCAGGAAACTTTCCCCAAGCAGCTCTCCCTTCCCAGATGCTTTGCTGTGTCCACGGTGTCTGCTTGATAGAAACATATGCAGATGCTATATACATAGATATATGGATAGCTACATACACGATATGTCATACATAGATAGATACATACATAGATGCACCGATGACAGATATATAAAGATATAGATGATAGCTAGCTAGCTACATTGATTCAAATGTTGCCCCAGCAGACAGCACAAATGGAACCTCATCCATCCAGGCCACTCCCGTTCCTAGCACAGGGCTGAGCACACAGTAATGCTTAATGAATGAACGGATGGATGTTGAAGGCAAGGCTTGGGTGGGCAGGAAATTGGCACAGAAACCCATGGATCTAGAATGAATCACCAGCTGCTGCTGTTACCAGTGCTTCCAGGGAGGGCAGGGGGTCACATGAGGCCCAGAGACCAGGATGGGGGGCCAGATCATTTCCAACTTTGCTCTGCCCCTCTTCTGTCAGCTCTGGAGCAGGAGCATGAGCGTGCTGTCATCTAGTAAGGAAGATGAGGCCCTTGACCACCTGCCAGGCCAGCAGAAGGGCCGCCTTTCTCTTCCTCCTCAGCACGGTGGATGGACCCCTCTCCCCCCTCCGCCACAGAGCAGTGCTGGGGCAAGGTCCCCTCAGCACAGCACAACCTCCTTTGTCCTGAGGAGATTGGTGGGGCATCAGTGGCTTGATGAGAACATGCAGAGCATGTCTCAGAAGTTGCCAACCCTCACACAGTGGAACCACAGCCACATCCTATCCTGAATTCAGAACCTAACTGATCCCAACTGACCCTGATTCTGTCTTCAGACTTGTGCCTGTGGCCAGGGACAGGGGCTGGCTTGGCATAACCAGTGCTCATATTACACATCCCTTCTTCCATGCTGGGCACTATTCTAAACAGGGGTGTCGCCTCAGCCTAGCCTCCTACCTGCTGCTCCACCACAGAGTCATCCTCATGCCCAGCTCCACATGGCCACAAACACCAGGCACCCTCAAGGGCAGGCTAGGCCTTGGCATACAGTGGGTGGGAAGCCCTATTGTCATGCTCCCTGCCCAGGACCACAGGACAAGAACAGAGGGCCTCACCAAAGTGAGTGCTTGCCAACCATCAGTCAGGAGGAAGCCCTCTTGGGGTGAAGGGGAAGAGAGCCATATCCTGTTCTAGAAATGTCCGTTCTTGTCCCCTTGGCTTCCCCAGAGGCCCCAGAAGTCCCTTCCCAGTCCATTATGTCCATGGTGCCAAGCACAAGACTGGGGCCAAACAGCACAGCATCGTCCAACGTCCATTCACCCAAGCACAGCTGGGACTTCTGGGCACCACAGGAAGGCCCACGAGGAACAAGAACACAGAGACAGAGATCAAACTGGCAGAGGAGTAGGTGGACGTGGAATATCTCTCTCTTCATGGGTACATCTGGAATATACCTTCAGACACAGAAGTGCATCAGAACATCAGCTGAGAGTGGACAGGAGTACCTGGCCATTGGAAAAGAATATACAGAACCATGCAAAACTCGGCAGAATGAAGGAACTAGGCCGAAAAACAGGAGTGTTAGTAGGACAGAAACTCCCCTCAGCAGGTGGGGGAACTGAAGCAGGGGTCTGATCCCTTCACTGGGGCAATTGTCTGAGTCAGAGAAGAAACATTTAAGGCTGAGAGTGAAACAGGTGATCTGCAGCAGCCTAAATGGAATGAGAATCAGACAGTCCTTGCCGCAGCCATACATACATACCCCAGACAGGAAAGCTGGTCCCCTGGAAGGTGCAGTAGCTGGGAGCTGGAGTTTAGGGATTGTGGAGCAATCCCAGGGTGAGGGCTGCTGTTGATTGCAGAGAGATGGATTGAGGGGATCTGAGGGAGGAGACTGTGGTGAGAAATGCCAGTGGAGGAAAGCCGGGCAGCCATGGAAGCAAGGGGATACAGCTGAGTCACACGTAGGGGGTACAGCCATCACCATAGCCTCTCTCTCCCCACACGCCAGCCTTGGCAGCTGAACAATAGAGAGGCTGGCCCATCAGAGGGCCTGATGCACTGATCTACAGAGTAGGACCTCAGCCGGGGGGGCCCCTCTATGTGCCTGATGCACGAAACAACAGAGAAGGACCCCAGCCAAGGGGGCCCCCTAAGCGCCTGAATGGGGGGACCTGCGGAGAAAGACTGGCCAAAGAGGCCTTCTGATCACTAGCTACAAGAAGCTCGGAAAAAGACTCCCATAGGGCCATAACTCCTGTGGTGGAGGCAGTCCGTGTCTCTGCACACTTGGTGCCACCAGGGTCCCCGCAAGCCAAGCAGCTGTGTCACCTTCACTCTCAACTCTCACTGGGGCAGAGCTGCCACAGGCAAAAAAAAAAGTCTTTTCTATGTGCACAGGGTCACTTCAGTCACGTCCGACTCTTTGCGACCCTGTAGACTGTGGCCTGCCAGGCTTCTCTGTCAGGGAGGGGGTTCTCCAGGCAAGAACGCTGGCGCATATTGGCCAGTACTGGTTGCCATACTCTTCTAGAGCACTGTGTTTCCTGCTGCCCTAGCCATTGAATCCTGAGCACCTGGTGCCACCAAAATCCCTGCGATCTAAGCAGTTGCACCAGCTCCACACCTGGACTTCACAGGGGCAAACCCAAGTCCTTCAGGGAAGCCTCAGGAGCTAACCCCAGTGGATGACCCACATATAGAGGTGAAAATAAAACCACAATTGAAACTCAGGGGTAGTGTGGCTAAGGAAGAAGGTCCAAAACCTTCCTACCAGCTGTACAAGCTGTAGATTAAATCCACAGGATCAACTAGGCAGACTCTCTGTCTATGGAATATATAAAAAGTCATTGAGAGCTCCCGCAAAAGAAAACGCACTAGTTCTGATAGCTGTGGATGTTGGAAGCAAGAATACGCAGGAGTAGGACCAGATTAGAATCTGAGCTGTGCCCACAAGCAGGTCCAGAGATCAGCACGGTGCTGGAGGGCATCCTAGAGTGGTGAGGTGGACTGACTCCCAGGGAGGGAAAGGACTCTGACAGCAGTCACTCAAGAAAAACATTTATTATTCTTATATTTTGACTTGTTCTGTAGATTCCTTTGAATTTTTTTTTGTCCCCCTCCCCCACCCCGTTGTAGTTGTCAATTTTATTGGCACTATCACTACCCAGATAATCACAATGGCATGATCACTGACCTACAGCCAGACATCCTGGAATGTAAAGTCAAGTGGGCCTTAGGAAGCATCACTACAAACAAAGCTAGTGGAGGTGATGGAATTCCAGTTGAGCTATTTCAAATCCTGAAAGTTGATGCTGTGAAAGTGCTGCACTCAATATGCCAGCAAATTTGGGAAACTCAGCAGTGGCCACAGGACTGGAAAATGTCAGTTTTCATTCCAATCCCAAAGAAAGCCACAGCCAAAGAATGCTCAAACTACTGCACAATTGCACTCATCTCACAGTAAAGTAATGCTCAAAATTGTCCAAGCCAGGCTTCAGCAATACGTGAACCGTGAACTTTCAGATGTTCAAGTTGGTTTTAGGAAAGGCAGAGGAACCAGAGATCAAATTGCAAACATCAGTTGGATCATCAAAAAAGCAAGAGAGTTCCAGAAAAACATATATTTTTGTTAATGACTATGCCAAAGCCTTTGACTGTGTGGATCACAACAAACTGTGGAAAATTCTGAAAGAGATGGGAATACCAGACCACCTGATCTGCCTCTTGAGAAACCTATATGCAGATCAGGAAGCAACAGTTAGAACTAGACATGGAACAACAGACTGGTTCCAAATAGGAAAAGGAGTATGTCAAGGCTATATGTTGTCACCCTGCTTATTTAACTTCTATGCAGAGTACATCATGAGAAACACTGGGCTGGAAGAAGCACAAGCTGGAATCAAGACTGCTGGGAGAAATATTAATAACCTAAGATATGCAGATAACAGCACCCTTATGGCAAAAAGTGAAGAACTAAAAAGTCTCTTGATGAAAGTGAAAGAGGAGAGTGAAAAGGTTGGCTTAAAGCTCAACATTCAGAAAACTAAGATCATGACATCTGGTTCCATCATTTCATGGCAAATAGATGGGGAAATAGTGGAAATAGTGACTGGCTTTATTTGAGGGGGCTCCAAAATCATTGTAGATGGTGATGCAGCCATGAAATTAAAAGATGCTTACTCCTTGGAAGGAAATTTATGACCAACCTAGACAGCATATTAAAAGGCAGAGACATTATTTTGCTAACAAAGATCCATCTAATCAAGTCTATGGTTTTTCCAGCAGTCATGTATGGATGTGAGAGTTGGACTATAAAGAAAGCTGAGTACCGAAGAATTAATGTTTTTGAACTGTGGTGTTGGAGAAGACTCTTGAGAGTCTCTTGGACTGCAAGGAAATCCAACCAATCCATCCTGGTTGGATGAGATCAATCCTGAGTATTCATTGGAAGGACTGAATTTGAACTGAAACTCCAATACTTTAGCCACCTGATGTAAAGAACTGACTTATTTGAAAAGACCCTGATGATGGGAAAGATTGAAGGTGGCAGGAGAAGGAGACAACAGAGGATGAGGTGGTTGGATGGTGTCACCAACTCAATGGACATGAGTTTGGGCAAACTCTGGGAATTGGTAATGGACAGGGAGGCATGCTGCTGTCCACCGGGTCACAATGAGTCAGACACTACTGAAGGACTAAACTGAACTGAATGAAATCTCATTAGGCTTTGGGATTTTTTTTTTCCTTATTCACATTTTTTATTGTTGTTAGAAACCTCTGCCTCTACGTTGGGCTTTTGCAGTTCTGTAGAGTTTTCCTTTTTCTTTTTTTTTTTTATTTTAATTTTTTAAACCTATTTTTTCATACATTTATTCCTTTGTTTGCTTTTCCTACTGTTATTTTCCCCTTGCAGTTAATCTTTAACATATATAAATCTTCTTTGTCTACCTCTATTTAAATTTGCATATGTATTTTTCTTTCTTTTCTTTCTCTGCTTTCCTGTCAACATATTTGTTAGTCTTATTTTCATTGCTTTATTCCCCAATTGGCACTTTGCTTTAGTTTTGTTTTCCAATTTGTTCTTTAGTTAGTCTTGTCCTTAACTGGTAAATATAATTTTTGATTTCCTTTGGTCTCTGGGTCAATCTATGGTACTTTATTTTTGTTGGACTCTTTTGACTTTGCTCATGGGTGTATATGTATATGTGTATATTCCATTATTTTAATTCTATTATTTAATTTAAAATTAATTAAAATAATTTAATTCCATTATTTTAATTATTATTTGCCTGATTTTGTAACTGCCATTTGTCTGGAGTTCATCTCTGGTTTCTCATTTTTGGATATTTGTTTTAATCTCACTTAATGACATAAGAAAACCACTTGTGTAATCTTCATTCCTGACCAGAGATCAAGCCCTGAGCCTTTGGAGTGGGAGGACTGAGTCCAAGACCCTAGTTAGTTACCAGAGAACTAATCCTCAGTGAATTTGCTCAGTCATGTCCCACTCTTTGCAATCCCATGGACTGTAGCCTACCAGGCTCCTCCATCCATGGAATTCTCCAGGCAAGAGTACTGGAGTGGGTTGCCATTTCCTTCTCCAGGGGATCTTCTGAATCCAGGGATCAAATCCAGGTCTCCTGCATTGCAAGCAGATGCTTTACCCTCTAGGGAGTATCAAGTAGTGAGAACTCACAAATGAAACATTTGAATACAAGACCCAGGATCATCCAACCACCAGTAGCACCCTCTGCAGGACACCTCATCTAAACAACAAACAAAACAAAAATACAAACCCAATCATCATGAGACAGGATTGCCACCTCACTCAGCCTTGCCCATCAGAGGAAAAACAGACAAACAAACAAAAACTCAGCACAAATCTCACCCTACACAAAGCTTACACAAACCACTAGACCAACCTTAGGAGGGCAGAAACCAAAAGGAAGAAAGAATTCAACTATCTTCAAGAAAAGAATTCAACTTTCCTCAAAGCTTGGGAAAAGGAGACCTCAAACACAGTAAGTTAAAAAAAAAAAGAAAAGGCAGAGAAATACTACACAAATGAAGGAACAAACTAGAAACACAAAAGTTCAAATAAATGAAGAGGAAATAGGCAAACTACCTGAAAAAGAATTCAGAATAATGATAGTAAAGATGATCAAAAACCTTGAAAACAAAACGGAGAAAACGCAAGAATCAGTTAACAAAGAAGAATTAAAGAATAAACATACAGAGACAAACAACACAATTACTGAAATTCAAAATACTCTAGAAGGAATCAATAGCAGAATATCTGAAGCAGAAAAATGAATCAGTGAGCTGGAAGATAAAATGGTGGAAATAACTTATGAAGAGCAGAATAAAGTAAAAAGGATGAAAGAACTGAGGATAGTCTCAGAGACCTCTGAGACCATATCAAACACACCAACATTTGAATTATAGGGGTCCCAGAAGAAGAAGAGAAAAAGAAAGGGTATGAGAAAATTTTTGAAGAGATTATACTTGAAAATTTCCCCAACATGGAAAAGGAAATAGTCAATCAAGTCCAAGAGGCACAAAGAGTCCCATACAGAATAAACCCAAGGAGAAACATGCCAAAACACATACTAATCAAACTAACAAAGACTAAACACAAAGAAAGAATATTAAAGCAGCAAGGGAGAAGCAACAGGTAACATAAAAGGGAAACCCCATATGCTTAACAGCTAATCTTTCAGCAGAAACTCTGCAGGCCAGAAGAGAATGGCAGGATATATTTAAAGTACTGAAGAACAGTCTGGAGATTCCTCAAAAAACTGGGAATAGAACTGCCTTATGATCCAGCAATCCCACTGCTGGGCATATACATTGAGAAAACCAGAATTGAAAGAGACACGTGTACCCCAATGTTCATAGCAGCACTGTTTGCAATAGCCAGAACGTGGAAGCAACCTAGATGTCCATCCACAGATGAATGGATAAGCAAGCTGTGGTACATATACACAATGGAGTATTACTCAGCCATTAAAAAGAATACATTTGAATCAGTTCTAAGGAGGTGGATGGAACTGGAGCCTATTATACAGAGTGAAGTAAGCCAGAAACAAAAACACAATACAGTATACTAACGCATATATATGGAATTTAGAAAGATGGTAAAAATAACCCTATTTACGAGACAGCAAAAGAGACACTGATGTATAGACCAGACTTTTGGACTCTGGGACCGGGAGAGGGTGGGATGATTGGGGAGAATAGCATTGAAATATGTATAATATTATATCTGAAATGTATTAATTGTTAAACTAAATACTGTCATGTTACAATTTGTTCATATTAGATGTTTGTAATGTTTCTGATAATCAATAAAAGAGATTCTTGATTAAAAAAAAAAAAGAACAATACAGGTAAAAAAAAAAAAAAAAATAAAATAAAATAAAAAAGTACTGAAAGGGAAAAATCTACAACCAAGATTACTGTACCCAAGGATCTCATTCAAAATTGGTGGAGAAATAAAAAGCTTTTCAGACAAGCAAAAGTTAAGAGAATTCAGTACCACCAAACCAGCTTTATCACAAATGTTAAAGGGACTTATATAGTCAAGAAATACAAGAGAAGAAAAAAGATCTACAAAATCAACCACAAACAATTAATAAAATGGCAATAGAAACATATATATCAATAATTACTTTAAATGTAAATGGATTAAATGCTACAAGCAAAAGACACAGACTGGCTGAATGGATACAAAAACCAGGCCCATATATATGCCGTCTACAAGAAACCCACTTCAGACCTCAAGACACATATAGATTGAAAATGAGAGGATGGAAAAATATATTCCATGCAAATAGGAAGCAAAAGAAAGCTGGAGTAGCAATCCTCTTATCAGAAGAAATAGACCTTAAAATAAAGATTACAAGAGATAAGGAAGGACACTACATAATGATCAAGGGATCAATCCCAGAGGAAGACATAACAATTGTAAATATCTGTGCACCCAACAAAAGAGCACCTCAATACACAAGACAAACACTAACAGATATAAAAGGAGAAATCGGCAGTAACACAATAATAGTAGGAGAATTTAACACCCCATTCACACCAATCGACAGATCATCAAAACAGAAAATTAATAAGGAAAAACAAGTCTTAAATGATACATTAGATGAGATGGACCTCATTGCTATCTTCAGGACATTCCATCCAAATGCAGAAAAATACACCTTCTTCTCAAGTGCACATGGAACATTCTCTAGGACAGACCACATCTTGGGTCACAAATCAAACCTCAGTAAATTTAAGAAAATTGAAATCATGTCAAGCATCTTCGACTACAATGCTGTGAGACCAGATATCAATTACAAGAAAAAAACTGTAAGAAACACAAATACATGGAGATTAAACAACACATTTCTAAATAACCAACAGGTTACTGAAGAAATCAAAAGGGAAATCAAAAAATTTCTAGAAACAAATGACAATGAAAACACAACAACTCAAAACCTATGGGATGCAGCAAAAGCAGTTCTAAGAGGGCAGTTTATAGCAATACAATCCTACCTCAAGAAGCAAGAAAAACACCAATAGACAACCTAACTTTACACCTTAAACAACTGGAAAAAGAAGAACAAAAACTCCCAAAATTAGTAGAAGAAAAGAAATCATAAAAATCTGAGCAGAAATAAATGAAAAAGAAATGAAAGAAACAAAATAAAGATTAATAAAACTAAAAGCTGGTTCTTTGAGAAGATAAACAAAATTGACAAACCTTTAGCCAGATTCATCAAGAAAAAGAGAGAGAAGAATCAAATTAACAAAATTAGAAATGAAAAAGGAGAGATTACAACAGACAGTGCAGAAACTCAAAGGATTATGAGACTATTATGAACAACTATATGGCAGTAAAATAGATAACCTGGGAGAAATGGACAAATTCTTTGAAAAATTCAATCTTCCAAGACTGAACCAGGAAAAAATAGAAATTATGAACAACCCAATTACAACCACTGATGTTGAAGCTGTGATCAAAAATCTCCCCAAAAACAAAAGCCCAGGACCAGGAGAATTTGATCAAGCATTTAGAGAAGAGCTAATATCTATCCTTCTAAAACTCTTTCAAAAAATTGCAGAGGAAGGAACATCTCTAAACTCATTCTACGAGGCCACCATTACCCTGATACCAAAACCAGACAAACACAACACACAAAAAGAAAGCTACAGATCAATATCATTGATGAACATAGGTGCAAAAATTCTCAACAAAATTTTAGCAAACAGAATTCAGCAACACATCAAAAAGCTCATACACCATGATCAAGTTGGGTTTATTCCAGGGATGCAAGGATTCTTCAATATATGCAAATCAATCAATGTGATACATCATATCAACAAATTGAAAGATAAAAAACATATGATCATTTCAATAGATGCAGAAAAAGCCTTTGACAAAATTCAGCACCCATTTATGATTAAAACTCTTCAAAAAATTGGCATAGAAGGAACCTTTATCAACATAGCAAAGGCCATATATAATAAGCCTACAGCAAACATTATTCTCAATGGTGGAAAACTGAAAGTATACCCCCGAAGATCAGAGTCAAGACAAGGGTGTCCAGTTTTGCTACTATTATTCAACATAGTTCTGGAAGTCCTAGCTACAGCAATCAGAGAAGAAAAAGAAATAAAACAAATCCAGATCAGACAAGAAGAAGTAAAGCTCTGACTGTATGCAGATGACATGATACTGTATATAGAAAACCCTAAAGATAGTATCAGAAAATTACTAGAGCTAATCAGTGAATTTAGCAAAGGTGCAGGGTACAAAATCAATACACAGACATCACTAGCATTTCTATATACTAACAATGAAAAATCAGAAAGAGAAATTAAGGAATCAATCCCATTCACCATTGCAACAAAAGGAATTAAATATCTAGGAATAAACTTACCTAAGGAGACAAAAGAACTGTACACAGAAAATTATAAGACACTAATGAAAGAAATCAAAGATGACATAAACAGATGGAGAGATATTCCATGTTCCAGGGTAGGAAGAATCAGTATTGTGAGAATGACTATACTACCAAACACAATCTACAGATTCAATGCGATCCCTATCAAGTTACCAAAGACATTTTTCACAGAACTAGAACAAAAAATTTCACAATTCATATGGAAACACAAAAGACTCCTAATAGCCAAAGCAGTCTTGAGAAAGAAGAAGGGAACTGGAGGAATCAATCTTCTTGACTTCAGATTATACTACAAAGATACAGTCATGAAGACAGTATGGTACTGGCACAAAAATAGAAATATAGACCAATAGAAAAAGATAGAAAGCCCAGAAATAAACCCATGCACCTATGGGTACTTATTTTTGACAAAGGAGGCAAGAATATACAATGGGGCAAAGACAGCCTCTTCAATAAATGGTGCTGGGAAAACTGGATAGCTGCATGTAAAAGAATGCAATTAGAACTCTTCCATACGCAAAGATAAACTCAAAATGGATTAAAGACCTAAATCTAAGACCAGAAACTAAAAATCTCTTAGAGGAAAGCATAGGCAGAACACTCGGTAACATAATTTAAAGCAAGAGCCTCTGTAACCTACCTCCTAGAGTAACAGAAATAAAAACAAAAGTAAACAAGTGGGACCTGATTAAACTTAAAAAGCTTTTGCACAGTAAAGGAAACTATGAGCAAGGTGAAAAGACAACCCTAAGAAGGGAGAAAATAATAGCAAATGAAACAACTGACACGGGATTAATTTCCAAAATATATAAGCAGCTCATACAACTCAATACCAGAATAACAAACAATCCAATCAAAAAGTGGGAAAAAAGACCTCAACAGACATTTCTCCAAAGAAGAGATACAGATGGCTAACAAACACATGAAAAGATGCTCAACCTCACTCATAATTAGAGAAATGCAAATCAAAACTACAATGAGATATCACCTCACACCAGTCAGGATGGCCCTCATCAAAAAGTCTACAAATGATACATGTTGGAGAAGGTGTGGAGAAAAGGGAACACTCTTGCACTATTGGTGGGAATGTAAATCAATACAACCACTGTGGAAGACGGTATGGAGAGTCCTTAAAAAAACTAGGAATAAAACCACCATATGACCCAGCAATCCCACTCGTAGGCATATACCCTGAAGAAATAAAAACTGAAAAAGACACATGTATCCCATTGTCCATTGCAGCACTATTTACAATAGCTAGAACGTGGAAGCAGCCTAGATGTTCATTGATGGATGAATGGATGAAGAGGTTGTGGTGCATGTACACGATGGAGTATTACTCAGACGTAAAAAGGAAGGCATCTTTATCGTTCAGTTCTAATGAGGTGAGTGAACCTAGAACCTATTATACAGAGTGAAGTAAGTCAGAGGAGAGAGATAAATATCGTATTCTAATGCATATATATGGAGTCTAGAAAAATGGTACTGAAGAATTTATTTACAGGGCAACAATGGAGAAACAGAGAACAGACTTACGGACATGGGGAAAGCGGAGAAGATGGTGAGATGTATGGAAAGAGTAACGTGGAAACTTACATTACCATATGTAAAATAGATAGCCAACGGGAATTTGCTGTATGGCTCAGGAAATTCAAACAGGGCTCTGTATCAGCCTAGAGGGTTGGGATGGGGAGAGAGATGGAAGGGAGGGTCTAAAGGGAGCAGACATACGTATACCTATGGCTGATTCATTTTGAGGTTTGACAGAAAACAACAAAATTCTGTAAAGCGATTATCCTTCAATTAAATAAATTAATTAAAAATAATAAAGGGCATTTCTGTGTAAGGCACAAAAAGCTGCATTAAAAGAGATCTACTAGGTTTTATAATTTTTAAAAAATAACACAGTGACAAGATGAGAGTGGTTTTCAAAGGCTTGTTTTAAAGGAATCTGGAGAGAAAAAGCAGTTCCCTCTATCCATCCATCACAGTTGGCTGGTATTTCAGGGCCCTGTTGGTTCCCTGCTCCAGAAAGCCTTCCCTGACCGTCTCAGCACACAGCCCCTTCCTCTCCTATCCTCTTCCTCTTCCTGCTCCTATCCTAAGTGCCCGTAAATAAGTGTGGTGACCAGGCCGAGGGTGGACATGGGGCCTGGAGCAGATACCCTTCCATGCTCTGGTGCTGTGCTCTGATGGTTCCTGCGGCTGAGCCTGGGCCTCCCTGTCATCTCTTATCTTCTCCACAGCATGCTGCAGGGAAGAACAAGAGGTCACCTGCCTCCAGCCCAGCTGGGGGCGCATGTCTGGAATCACTTGTCAGCATGAACCAGCTAAACCACATGTCAGCTGAGCCAGCCAGGCCTGGCCAGCAAGCACTCCAGGTCTGCAGCTCATCTTTTCTCTGTTCACCCGGACGGGACCTCTCTGGGCTTGTGCTTGGAGGGGCTTGAAAAAGCTCCCCGCTCCCTGCCTCCCAAGCGCAAAATTCATCTACGCAGGACCGATGGGAGCCGGCCCATCTCTCCTTGACACTAGCCAAGCTCTTTGCCCTTTACCCACTTTACATTTGAAAACATTCTCTTTTCTGACTCCTTAGGTCTTCACAGAGGTGGGGAGCAATGTCGTCCTCCCCCAGATCTGCCCCCAACTCAATACCTTTTTATTCTCTCTCCTTCCTGAATGCCTGTTTCCATGGCCAGCCTGCTCAGCCAGGAGACACCCAAAGGACTCCATTGGTGTCTGAGAGCCTCTGTCTCCTCCCAGGGAAAAAGCAAAGGGCAACCCCAAAGCAGGAGGCAGTCACCATCCCATCTCACTGGGCTTCGGCAGCCTCACAGGGCAAGCCGTTCTCCCTGGAGACCCCACAGGCCCTGGGGCCTTGGACGCATCTGAGGGGCATGTCTGTCTTCACCTCCCTCTCCCTTTGCTTCTTCCACAGCCTTCCCCAACCCCTCCTCCTACCCCACCCAGAATAAGGATTCAGTCAAGGCTTCTGTCTCATGTGATGCATGAGGTAAGGAGTGGGGTTCCCTGTGACTCCCTCACAGGTTCTAAAGCCTAAATAGCTGTGGCCGTCACCCAAGGCGCTTGTCCTAGAGGATTCTCTGGCACCCTGCCCAGTAAGTCCAGAGTAGGGCCTGGGATTCTGAGTTTTTAACCAGCCCCCAGGTCCTACCCCTCTTGTCTCTGAGCCTCATGTTCAGTAACAGCATGAAGGAAGAGAGGGAGGAGATGAGGCTGCTACACCCAGGGTGCCCCTTTGCCCTGGTGCACATATAGGGAGCCAAGTTAGCCACTGAAACCTGGTCCCAGCATCAGGCAATGAGTTTAATGTGCTTTCAGAGTGGGGCAAGATCAGGGAAGCATTTGAAGGTGGCTTCTTTGATGAAGCAGGACTTGGTTGTATTGAGAGCCTGATGGAGTGTGAATCTAGAGAGGAACGCAGAGACACCCAGCACCAACTGGAGGAACGGTGGCTCCAAGAGAAGGAAGTACAACAGTGGCATTTCAGACGCTCTGATGGGCTGACAAATCGACCACTTACAGCCTTTATCAGGATCAGACCTTGGAAGGATTGGCAAAATAAGAGGGAGAGAATAGAGAAGATAGAATGGATTCCAAGAAAGATTGGAACTGTTTTGAATATCTAGATGAGCCCTGAATTCCCAGTTCAGATGCCATGTCTGTCTTTCAGGCCCTTGCTGGGGTCAGAGTGCACAAGCAGCCAGGCCTGGCAGAAGGAGCAGAGCCAGGTGTGTCCTGGGCCTGGGCAGGGGTCCCACGGCCCCATACCACCCTTTCCTTGGCCCTGCACCCAAAAGTCAGACTTTTCTGGCCAGCCAGGATGGCTGACCTCTGATCAGGTAAGTATCTTGGAGACCTACTTTGAGGGTTTGCGACTGGCTGTGGCCCGCCTCCTTGTCCTGGCACCAGCCTCAGGGACTGGCCTTAACTTCCTTGTGAATGACTCCCTGCACCACCATCCCTCCTGCCCACCCCATCTGTGTTCTAGAACCCCCTCCCCTGCACAAGCTCAGGGAGTGTTGATGAAAGCTAGTGCCTGCTTGGGGTGCAAGGATGGAGGGCAAGACAGTGAGAAAATCCACCCAGGACCTCCAGGAGAGGGCACTCTGGCCAGGGCGCCCCAGACCTAGGTTCTGGTCATATCTCTGTCCTGTGGTCTTGGGCTGGCCTTGCCTCTCTGGGCCTCAGATCTCTTTTCTGTAAAGTGAAGGGGTTGAAATACCTCATCCTGCTCCAGAGAGCTGTGCTGGGGAAAGACTTAACAAGAAGAGCACTGAAGACTAGACCCTGTGCAGCGCCCCTGGCTCTAGGGCAGCTGTCTTCCTCTCCCCACATTCCTGCCCATGGAGGACATCCTATGGATGTGGAAGGTCCCTGGGCCCCACACACAGAGGCTCCATCGGCACCCCAGGCCAAACCATCACTGACTGAAACACAGCTGGAGCGTTTCAGATTAAATTGGCCTCTTCTTTGAGGACAAAGAGTAGCAGGAGGGAGGCCCAGGATGGCTAAATGGTTCGACTTCTCGACTGACAGCTGAGCTCTGGGAGAAGGACTACTGGGGACAGGATTGTGCTTTGTGTCTTTTTCAGAAATAGCTTTTCAGTGAGTGAAGCATAAAATAGAATTTCAAATTCTATTTTAAATAAAATAGAAATAAATTTTAATTCTATTTAATTACATTTCAAATATTAATTATCATTTTTGGACACAGTATGTGCCAGGAACCATACATCCGCTGGATCATGGAAAAAGCAAGAGAGTTCCAGAAAAACATCTATTTCTGCTTTATTGACTATGCCAAAGCCTTTGACTGTGTAGACCACAATAAACTATGGAAAATTCTGAAAGAGATGGGAATACCAGACCACCTGATCTGCCTCTTAAGAAATCTGTATGCAGGTCAGGAAGCAACAGTTAGAACTGGTCATGGAACAACAGACTGGTTCCAAATAGGAAAAGGAGTACGTCAAGGCTGCATATTGTCACCATGTTTATTTAACTTGTATGCAGAGTACATCATGAGAAATGCTGGACTGGAAGAAACACAAGCTGGAATCAAGATTGCTGGGAGAAATATCAATAACCTCAGATATGCAGATGACACGACTCTTATGGCACAAAGTGAAGAGGGGCTAAAAAGCCTCTTGATGAAAGTGAAAGTGGAGAGTGAAAAGGTTGGCTTAAAGCTCAACATTCAGAAAACGAAGATCATGGCAACTGGTCCCATCACTACATGGGAAATAGATGGGGAAACAGTGGAAACAGTGTCAAACTTTGTTTTTCTGGGCTCCAAAATCACTGCAGATGGTGACTGCAGCCATGAAATTAAAAGACGCTTACTCCTTGGAAGGAAAGTTATGACCAACCTAGATAGCATATTCAAAAGCAGAGACATTACTTTGCCAACAAAGGTTCGCCTAGTCAAGGCTATGGTCTTTCCTGTGGTCATGTATGGATGTGAGAGCTGGACTGTGAAGAAGGCTGAGCGCCGAAGAATTGATGCTTTTGAACTGTGGTGTTGGAGAAGACTCTTGAGAGTCCCGTGGACTGCAAGAAGGTCCAACCAGTCCATTCTGAAGGAGATCAATCCTGGAATTTCTTTGAAAGGAATGATGCTAAAGCTGAAACTCCAGTATTTTGGCCACCTCATGCGAGGAGTTGACTCATTGGAGAAGACTCTGATGCTGGGAGGGATTGAGGGCAGGAGGAGAAGGGGACGACAGAGGATGAGATGGCTGGATGGCATCACTAACTTGATGGGTGTGAGTCTGAGTGACCTCCGGGAGCTGGTGATGGACAGGGAGGCCTGGCGTGCTGCGGTTCATGGGGTCGCAAAGAGTCGGACACGACTGAGCGACTGATCTGATCTGATCTCTGATCTGATTGCATTCTCACAATAACTCTATGAGATAGGTATTACTATTATTATCTCCACATTTGTCTAATGTAGAAACTGAAGCACAGAGAGGAAAGGGACTCACCCAAGATCATGTAGACGGTAAGAGACTGAGCAACAACTCATGGGGAAGAGATGCTCACTTGAACAGGACCTCACAAGGCAGGTGCCTCATTTGCTATGGGTTTCTGCAGACTCCAGGTTGAACCTCTAGGTTCAACCATCTCATTAGAACTGAATCAAATACATTCCTTTTTGCGGCTGAGTAAGAATTCCAGTTGAGCTATTTCAAATCCTGAAAGATGATGGTGTGAAAGTGCTGCACTCAATATGCCAGCAAATTGGGAAAACTCAGCAGTGGCCACAGGACTGGAAAAGGTCAGTTTTCATTCCAATCCCAAAGAAAGGCAATGCCAAAGAATGCTCAAACCACCGCACAATTACACTCATCTCACACACTAGTAAAGTAATGCTCAAAATTCTCCAAGCCAGGCTTCAGCAATACATGAACCGTGAACTTCCAGATGTTCAAGCTTGTTTTAGAAAAGGAAGAGGAACCAGAGATCAAGTTGCCAACATCCGATGGATCATTGAAAAAGCAAGAGAGTTCCAGAAAAACATCTATTTCTGCTTTATTGACTATGCCAAAGCCTTTGACTGTGTGGATCACAATAAACTGTGGAAAATTCTGAAAGAGATGGGAATACCAGACCACCTGACCTGCCTCTTGAGAAACCTGTATGCAGGTCAGGAAGCAACAGTTAGAACTGGACATGGAACAACAGACTGGTTCCAAATAGGAAAAGGAGTCCGTCAAGGCTGTATATTGGCACCCTGCTTATTTAACTTCTATGTAGAGTACATCATGAGAAATGCTGGGCTGGAGGAAGTGCAAGCTGGGGTCAAGATTGCCGGGAGAAATATCAATAACCTCAGATATGCAAATGACACCACCCTTATGGCAGAAAGTGAAGAAGAACTAAAAAGCCTCTTGATGAAAAGTGAAAGAGGAGAGTGAAAAAGTTGGTTTAAAGCTCAACATTCAGAAAACTAAGATCATGGAATCTGGTCCCATAACCTCATGGGAAATAGATGGGGAAACAGTAGAAACAGTGTCAGACTTTATTTTTGGGGGCTCCAAAATCATGGCAGGTGGTGATTGCCACCATGAAATTAAAAGACGCTTACTCCTTGGAAGGAGGGTTATGACCAACCTAGATAGCATATTCAAAAGCAGAGACATTACTTTGCCAATGAAGAGTCTGTCTAGTCAAGGCTATGGTTTTTCGCATGGTCATGTATGATGTGAGAGTTGGACTATAAAGAAAGCTGAGCACAGAAGAATTGACACTTTTGAAATGTGGTGTTGGAGAAGACTATTGAGAGTCCCTTGGACTGTTAGGAAAGCCAACCAATTCATCCTAAAGGATATTAGTCCTGGGTGTTCATTGGAAGGACTGATGTTGAAGCTGAAACTCCAATACTTTGGCCACCTGATGCAAAGAGTTGACTCATTGGAAAAGTCCCTGATACTGGGAAAGATTGAGGGCAGGAGGAGAAGGGGAAGACAGAGGATGAGATGGCTGGATGGCATCACCAACTCGATGGATATGAGTTTGAGTGAACTCTGGGAATTGGGGATGGACAGGGAGGCCTGGCGTGCTGTGATTCATGGGGTCTCAAAGAGTCGGACATGACTGAACACTGAACTGAACTGAACTGAATACTCCAGTTTAGGTCTTCTGCCCACTTTTTCATTGGGTTCTTTTTCTGGTATTGAGCTGCATGAACTGTTTGCATATTTTGGAGATTAATCCTTTGCCAGTTGTCACATATGTTTTAATAGCAATGCTACAGTGTGTGTCCATAAATGATAAATGTGACATTGTTTTGCACATTTAATGTTTTGAAACTTTACATGAACAAAGTTGAAATTTAGGTGTCCTATAATTTGCTTTTGGTCAACATTGTGTTTTAGAAATATATTTGTATTGAAATATACAGCTGTATTTCATTCATTTTAATGGAGGCATACTGTTCTATTTTATAAATACATCACAACTTATTTTATTGCTGGCTCTTAGGGTTTTTCCTTCTAAATTTTCATTATAAGAACAACATTTCATTGAATATTATTGCATGTGGCTCTTATGTGCATGTGCAAAATGTGAACTTGCATGTACTTCTCCGCGTACATGCCAAGATGTGGACTGTCTGGGTAGCTGGTGTGCATGTTTTCAAATTCCCCGCGTGCATGTATGCATGCTGTCGCTTCAGTCTTATCCAGCTCTTTGTGACCCCATGGACTGTAGCCTGCCAGGCTCCTCTGCCCATGGGATTCTCCAGGCAAGAATACTGGAGTGGGTTGCCATGTCCTCCTCCAGGGGATTTTCCCAACCCAGGGCTTGAACCCAGGTCTCCTGCTTTGCAGGTCGATTCTTTACTGCTGAGCCACCAGGGAAACCGTTTCAGATTCCCTGTGTGTGTGTGCTTTGTCACTCAGTGGTGTCTGACTCTTTGTGACCCCATGGACTGTAGCCCTCCCAGCTTCTCTGTCCATGGGATTCTCCAGGCAAGAATACTGGAGTGGGCTGCCATGACCTCCTTCAGGGGGCCTTCCCAACCCAGGGATCGAATCCAGATCTCCCTCATTATGGATGGATTCTTTACCATCTGAGCCACCAAGGAAGCTCAAGAATACTGGAGACCCAGGAATCGAATTGGGGTCTCCTGCATTGCAAGTGGATTCTCTACCCCTGAGCTACCAGGGAAGCCCTTCAGATTCCCTGGATGGTGCCAAACAGCTCCCCAAGCAGTGTAGCCATTGTACTCCCTCCTCCATATTGTTTCCCTACTGCAGCTCAAAGTATTATCAGACTTTTTGTTCTTGCTAATATTATGGGTAAAAATGTTATCTGACTGTTTATTTCTATATTTGCCTGATCCCGAGTCAATTTGTTTATTCTTGTGCATATTTTTTGGACATTAAGCTTCCCTTTGCTGTAAATCCTCATGTATTTTGCCCATTCTTCTATTTATTTTTCTAGTTCAGTTGTAGTATTCCTTTCCCTGTTGCAGATTGTTTTATAGTTGGTGGTTGCTTAGTAAATTTATATAGTGTGTTTGCTGAGAAAAATCTTCAACTTTAATGTAATCTTAATATCAGTCTTCCTCTTCAGGGTGTGGGCTGTGTGTGTTTTAATTTTGGCTTCCCCTTTCCAAAGATCATAAATCTAGTGTCCTATATTTTCTTCTAAAAGTTAAAAGCTTTGTTTTTTATATTTGATCTACCTGGAGTTTTGAGGTTTTTTTTTAAAATCATGGTGTGAGATAGGGATCTAATATGTTTTTTTTCATATGGATAACTTAGTATTCCAGCAGCATTCGTTAAATCATTCATTTTGGCACTGGTTTGTTATTGCCCTTTTGTCACTTCAGTACTCTTGCCTCAAAAATCCCATGGACGGAGGAGCCTGGTAGGCTGCAGTCCATGGGGTCACTAGGAGTCAGACACGACTGAGCGACTTCACTTTCACTTTTCACTTTCATGCATTGGAGAAGGAAATGGCAACCCACTCCAGTGTTCTTGCCTGGAGAATCCCAGGGACGGGGTAGCCTGGTGGGCTGCCGTCTCTGGGGTCACACAGAGTCAGACACGACTGAAGCGACTTAGCAGCAGCATATTACCTTTCTGTATATGACTGAGTCTGTTTCTGTGCTGTTATATTGCATTGGTCTCCTTGTCAATCCTTCAACTACCAACACATTGTATTAATTGTACCTTTATAATATCTTTATACATGGTCAAAAGAGTCCCTGTATCAGTTTTTTTCAAAAGTTGTTTTGAAGTACAGTTAAGTATAATATTTCCCCCCTTACATTTAGTCTTATATTTGTGAAAGTGTGCCCCACACCAAGATCACAAAAATGTCAGAGGGATAATGTTTAAATATTTGATAGCTTCCCTACTTTCCTCCATGCTATGCTATGCTATGCTAAGTCACTTCAGTCGTGTCCGACTCTGTGCGACCCCATAGACGGCAGCCCACCAGGCTTCCCCGTCCCTGGGATTCTCCAGGCAAGAACACTGGAGTGGGTTGCCATTTCCTTCTCCAATGCATGAAAGTGAAAAGTGAAAGGGAAGTCACTCAGTCGTGTCGGACTCTTAGCGACCCCATGGACTGCAGCCTACCAGGCTCCTCCATCCGTGGGATTTTCCAGGCAAGAGTACTGGAGTGGGGTGCCATTAAGACTATTCTGTCTGTTTATATTCCTGATTTGGGGGGGGTGTGTGTGTGTGTGTGTGTTTACAAATGCTTCATAGAAACAGCTGCAGAATCAGAAAGATGTAGAAGAGGGGTTGGAGGCATTTACCTAGGAAAGAGAATTCTAGCAAAAGAAAAATGTATATCCACAGAAAAGAAGGAGTGGACGAATTGAGCCATGCATTCTCAATTTCAAAATGAATTTTGATTGAGTGGAACACATACTAAATTTTGTAGATATCAGCTATTGTACATGTGAAGAACATAGAAAATGGCAGAGATGGGAGAGAATTTTTCAAATGTTTTGTGGCTCATTAAAAATGTGCTTCTTTCACACAGGCACACACTATCACTGCAGTCCACTGGTATTTACCCAAGAGTAAGATCTAAATTCTTCTAAATTCTATTTTCTACAAAGGTTCTATTTAACTCTTATTCTGTGTTGACATTGAACTATGAAACTATCCAGGTTTATTTGGATAAATAATCACCTGTCTTTTCTAGTACTTTTGTAAGTCCACAATTTATTTATAAATGCACATGGTAGAAAGTAGACTTCTCATTCATACCTGCTCCACAGTATCCAATTTGTATTCTTCAGAAGCAAATTGTGTGACCAGTCTCTTAGGTAACTTTCCAGAGATATTCTAGCATGAACCAAATATATACTTAATGTTCCCTCAACCGTTTTTTCCCTACTTATGGTAGCACACTCCATAAAGTGTTCCATTCTTTGCTTTTGTCCCCACTGAGTGTTTTATTTGGAGATCATTCCTTATCGGAGCATAAAAAATCTTCCTCATTATTTTTAACAATAGCATAATATCTTACTATATGGACACATAAGTGTATTTATCCAGTCCTTTTTGGTGGACTTTTAAGTTTTCCCAGTGTTTTACGGCTGTAACTGGTATGTTGAACAAGCATTCCTCATGACATAATAAAAATAAAATTTTATTTTTTCTTCCATCATCCCTTTAAAAGAATTACTTTAATATTTCCTGTGTATATTTGAAAACACTGGAAGTTCTTGTAGGTTTTCATTTTTTGGTCAAACACAGCCTCAATTCAGAAATTATAATACCTATTCCCACATTATAAACCAACCCTCTGAACTTGACTTAATATTATATCTTCTTCCCTCCCCCAGACACTGGCCAGCTTCCAAAAGGAAGCCTGCAGTGGAGAAGGGGCTTTGGTCCATCTGCTTCTCTTCATCATCGCCCCTCTAGTTGCTGCTTTATTTCCCAAAAGAGTCAAAATGAAAGTAGGGGGAAAACGAATGAGGAAAAGTAAAGGAATGAGATGGCTGTTATCATTTGGTGGGGGTGATTTTGAGTTCTGTGCCCCTAGCAGATGGCTCATACTGCCTCTTTCTCTTGGGGAGCTTTGGGGGTGTCAATGGAGGCCCCCTAGAAAGCCCCTCTTCCCTGAAGTTTTCCTGACCTGTGCCTAATGGTTCCTTGGGACTCGTTCCTTGGTGTGAGCATATGGAGGTATTGCCACCCGTGTTCTACCTTGGCCTTCCGGGCAGCTTTACTAAACCAGACCCAGGGGAACCCCATGTTGGCCCTCTCTTTGGCACATGACCCATAACTGGCCTTGAATCATTCATGTATCCCTTGTCCTAAAAATCTCTGATTCCAAAACAGTGGTAATTGTAGGGCTTTGCCCCCATAAGGAAGGCCTTCCTTGACTTCTGAATTTCTTGGGAAAGTCAGCCCCTGGCCCCAGGCCACGTTAGCATCCCCAATCCTGGGCCAGACATCGGTCCTCTGTGTCTCCTACTGCTGGTACAGCCTCTGGAAGTTCTCCTAGAGGTTCCTTAAAATTCCCTTCCTAGTCTTGACAGTAGCCTTCCTCACTGGTCCCCAAAATGTCAGTAAGGACCCCAAAAGGCAACATTTCTCTTTAAAAAATGCCCTCCTGAAATGCCCCACCCTTGTAGTCTCAGAGCTTGTTTTCATCCTTGATGTGGCTGAGCAGTTGAAGAACCATTGAACAGATTCTTGGCCAAATTTCTTTGCCAATTTATGGAGAGGGCAGAGTGTATGGCGCATTCACTTTGGTATTCTGAGCCAAGAAGAGTTCTGTTCTAATATTATGTTACACTATCATAAATAATGCTGTTACTAGTAGTCTTGCCTGAGAATATTTATTTGCGTATATGGACCAGTATATCTGTAGAAAGTACCAGATGAATTAACAGAAGAGGAATTGTTGGGTATTGCCAAATTGTCCTCCAAAGAGTTATACAAATTGCTCTTCCCCAAAAATATATGAGAGTGCCTGTTTTCCACCCCCTTTAAGCTTAATATTTTACATTTAAGCCTTTAATCTACCTGAATTTATTCTGACATAAATTATGCATTAACTCCTTACATATTCCCTGTCCCAAAATACTTTAGATAGTAAATTCAAATTTGTTTGTTAAATAAATTCATCCTTTCTCCACTGACTTAAAATGCTACTTTTAACTTGAAATACTTTCTTGAATATTTTTGGACTTTTTCAGAGCTTTGTCATTTGCTCCAATGATCTGTTTTGTATTCCTGCACTGGTTTCATATGATTGTGATTATTACAACTTTATTATTTTACATTTTAATATCTGGTAGGGAAACTCCCATATCATCAACTCTCCTTCAAATCTCCTCTGGATCTTCTCAAACTATTTTCTCGGTGGTTTTTAGAATCATTTTGTCTTTTTCTAAAACAAAATCCCATATGGATTTTGGTGAGGATTTCAAATACTTTATAGCTTAATTCATGGGAAATAGACAACTTTCCACTACTAAATGTTCCCAAATTAGAACATAATGTTCTCCCTCATTAATTAAACATTCAAATGAACTTTGAGTTTTACATATATATGTGTGTCATTACATATATTTGTTGCTATTATAATCAAGATATTTATCGCATTGTATTTTCTAATTAGTTAACATTGACATATAGAAATCTTCTTTTTGCAAAATCATACCATCTCTAGTCATTTTTATTTTCTTGAGTTTTCTAAATAGGCAATCAATCATATTATCTGTACATAATGATAACATTTCCAGCTCCATTCCAAGATTTATACTACTTATTTTTCTTTTGTTTAATTACTAAGGCTTGTACACTATACTACAAAGTTAAAGTTATAAAGCCATATCTATGAGTGTCACCAAATATAGAAAATAGTTGTGAAGAAACACATCAAAATATTAACAGTGGTTATTATGTTTGTCATAACTTCTGTATTTTGGTAATATTTATAGTCAATATCACAAGAAATCAACAGACAATTTCTGGAACTTATTTAACTCTATAGGTCTATAATTATCCAAGTCAAGAAGGAAAAGAGTATCTACTCTTCCATTTTCAGTGATGATGGATTAACAGGGATAGGGCTTACCCTTCTACCTTAAACAACTAGAAACTGGAAAAATATATGAAACAACCACTTTCAGATTTTGAACAACAGGCAGCTCAAGACTGTGGCCCCAGGGAGGCAGGGAACAAATAAGGAGACCTGTATGATTGCACTGGCTTCTCTCGGAGGTACCTTCTGGATTACAGAAGAGGGAGGGGTATCCCAAGCTGTGCATGGCAGTCTCACTAGGAAGAGAAAACAGAGATTTGAGTTAAGGGAGTCTGAGGTAGCTGAGTACTGAGAATTCCCAGATGGAGTAAGCAATCTAGAAAAGAGCTTGAGAAATTTGCATATGTAGGGTCCTCTGTGTTTTTGATGAATACTAAGATGGTTATATGTAAAGTTCCATGAGAGCGGGAAAAGAATAATCAGGAAGTCATACACTGAACAGTTTAAAGATATCATACAGGACAGGAAGAGTCCTTGTTGAGCATGTAGAACATTGAGCAGAGAACCTAAGAAGACTCATACATTAACAGTAGGACTAAACCTAGATTAAAGGCTCAGTAGAAAAATGCTTAAAAATAAGTCTTGAGAGGATGAGCTAAGACACTAGGGATTTCACAGGTTGCTGCAACAAAGCGCAGTGCTCTTTAAAGGAAGACAAACATCCAGCCTCCAGTATAAAATGCGATCCATGCGGGGCAGGGGGGCGGGGGAACAAACACTCAATAGAAAGAGATTCAGATGGAATAGATGATGGATGCTTAAAGAGATATTGTTAATATGCTCAAGAATTTAAATAAAATGGAATAAACAGATAATGTATTTCTAGCAAATGGAATATTTGAAATGAAAATTTTCCTGAATGAGATTAATAGTGTGTTGCTGCTGCTAAGTCGCTTCAGTCGTGTCCAACTCTGTGCGACCCCAGAGACGGCAGCCCACCAGGCTCCCCCGTCCCTGGGATTCTCCAGGCAAGAACACTGGAGTGGGCTGCCATTTCCTTCTCCAATGCATGAAAGTGAAAAGTGAAAGTGAAGTCGCTCAGTCGTGTCCGACTCTAGCGACCCCATGGACTGCAGCTTACCAGGCTCCACCGTCCATGGGATTTTCCAGGCAAGAGTACTGGAGTGGGGTGCCATTGCCTTCTCTGAATAGTGTGTTAGAAACAGCAAAAGAAAAATTAGCGAATTTGAAGATTGGAAGCTACAAATGAAGCAGAGAGAGAAAACAGGAGACAGGGTATAGAGCCTTAGTGCTGAGTGAGGTAATATCAAGGGATCAAGAGCATAACATACTCATATGCTAATAGAATCTCAAGGAAAAAGGACGGGGTGGAAAAGTATTTGATGACATTATAATTTTAAAATGTCAAAAATTTGATGGAAACTATAAACCCACAGCCCTTACCTACAATTTAACAGACTCCACAGAAGATTAATACAAAGGAAAAACCATTATAAAATTTCTAAAAAGTGACGTTAAAGAGAAAATCTTAAATATATCCAGTGAAAAAAGATACATTATATACAAAGATAAGCATATAATCACAGATCTCTCATCAAAGACTTTTCAAGCCAGAAAACAATGAAATGAGATTTTTAAAGTGCTAAGACAAAGTGTAAAACTAGAATTCTAAATTCAGTGAATATTTGGTGTGAAATTGTAAGTACAACTAAATCTTTTTAGATAAAAGCTGAGATAACTCATTATTTATATGCTTCACTACAGGAAGTGTTAAAGGAAGTAGTTCAAGTGGAAGGAAAATGATACCAGATGGAAATTGCAATCTACATGAAAGAATGAAGAACACTGAAAGGGTATAAACATGAATTATTTTTCTTATTTTAAATTTCCTTAGCGGGAGTGGCCAAGATAGTTTACCTCCTACCACGGGCATACCAAAATTGCAACTGTTTTTGTTGTTCAGCCTCTCAGTCATGTCCAACCCCTTGTGACCCCATGGTCTGCAGCATGCCAGGCTTCTCTGTCCCTCACCAACTCCTGGAGCTTGCTCAAACTCATGTCCATTGAGTCGGTACTGCCATCCAGCCGTCTTGTCCTCTGTCGTCCCCTGCTACAGCTATTTACAGAACAACTATTGATGGGGAAAACCAGAAGATTAGCAGAAAAGACCTTCTACAACTAAAGATGTAAAGAAGGGTCAACAGTGGGGCATGATACAGTGAAGCCTCATTCTCTGAGGGTCAGAGGCATGATACAGTGAAGCCTCATTCTCTGAGGCGGGTGACACACAAATAGAAAGATAATTACAAATGTGGAGGTTCTCCCCAAAGAGTGAGGAGGCTGAACCTTACATCAGGCTCTTTAAGCTGGGAGATGTCCTGCACTAGAAAGATGAGCCTTTACGGTTTGGCTTTGAAAGCCAGTGGGGCTAACTTTTGGGAGAGCCAGAGAGCTGTGGGACTCTATAGAGACTACACTTTTAAAGGGCACATACAAAATCCAACACACTCTGGGACTCAGGGCAGAGACAATAATTTGAAAGGACTTGGGTCAGGTGGAAGCAGAGGGAGGAGGAGAGGCAGGAGGCAACTTGAGCCCAGCCTGGGGACACAGGCACTGGAGGCAGTCACTTTTGTGAGCTCATTCTACCATGAGGACATTGGTGCCGGCAAACACCATTTTGGAATCTCCCTCTAGCTTATTAGTGTCTGGACCTAGTCCCACCCACCAGGACTGGGATGCCTCAGATCAAGCAGCTAGCCAAGTGGGGACACAGCCCTACTCACAAGCAGACTGAATGCTTAAGATGCCTGAGAGAATAGAAGCCCTGGGACCTAGCACTACCCACCAGAAGGCCTGAGACCTGGCCCCCCACACCAACGCATGGGCACTAGCCCTGGAATCCCTGGGGTTCTGCAGCCAGAGACCCTGGGACCTGACTCCTACACAGCAGCTGGCTGGCACAAGCTGCAAGACCAGTTTCATCTGCCAGTGAGCAGGTATGAGCTCCAGGGTCATATCTAACCATCTCATCCTCTGTTGTCCCCTTCTCCTCTTGCCCTCAATCTTTCCCAGCATCAGGGACTTTTCCAATAAGTTGGCTCTTTGCATCAGGTGGCCAAAGTATTGGAGCTTCAGCATCAGTACTTATAAAGGATATTCAGAGTTGATTTCCTTTAGGATTGACGGGTTTGATCTCCTTGCTGTCCAATGGACTCTCAAGACTCTTGTCCAGCACCACAATTTGAAATCATTAGTTCTTCAGTTAGCCTTCTTTATTGTCCAACTCTCACTTCCATACGTGACTACTGGAAAAACCATCAGATCAGATCAGATCAG
This sequence comes from Tragelaphus eurycerus, assembly GCA_935064755.1. Lineage (NCBI taxonomy): Eukaryota > Metazoa > Chordata > Mammalia > Artiodactyla > Bovidae > Tragelaphus > Tragelaphus eurycerus. The sequence goes on from CAKXYN010000016.1 coordinate 24,505,016, forward strand.
TCGCTCAGTCATGTCTGACTCTTTGCAACCCCATGAATTGCAGCACGCCAGGCCTCCCTGTCCATCACCAACTCCCGGAGGTCACTGAGACTCACATCCATCGAGTCAGTGATGCCATCCAGCCATCTCATCCTCTGTCATTCCCTTCTCCTCTTGCCCTCAATCCCTCCCAGCATCAAAGTCTTCTCCAATGAGTCAACTCTTCGCATGAGGTGGCCAAAGTACTGGAGTTTCAGCTTTAGCATCATTCCTTCCAAAGAAATGCCAAGGCTGATCTCCTTCAGAATGGACTGGTTGGATCTCCTTGCAGTCCAAGGGACTCTCAAGAGTCTTCTCCAACACCACAGTTCAAAAGCATCAATTCTTTGGCGCTCAGCCTTCTTCACAGTCCAGCTCTCACATCCATACATGACCACAGGAAAAACCATAGCCTTGACTAGGCGAACCTTAGCTTTGACTATATGGACCTTTGTCAACAAAGTGATGTTTCTCCTTTTTAATACACTGTCTAGGTTTGTCATAGCTTTCCTTCCAAGGAGCAAAGCATCTTTTAATATTATGGCTGCAGTCACCATTTGCAGTGATTTTTGAGCCCAAGAAAAGAAAATCCATCACTGCTTTCACTCTTTCCTCTTCCGTTTGCCATGAAGTGATGGGACAGAGTACACACCCACAGTGGGACTGGATGCCATGATCTTAGGTTTTGAATGTTGAGTTTTAAGCCAGTTTTTCCACTGTCCTGTTTCACCCTCATCAAGAGGCTCTTTAGTTCCTCTTAACTTTCTGCCATTAGAGTGGTATCATCTGCATATCTAACACTGTTGATGCTTCTCCTGGCCATCTTGTTTCCAGCTTGTGATTCATCCAGCCTGACATTTTGCATGAATTACTCTGCACAGAAGTTAAATAAGCAGGGTGATAACATACAGCCTTTTTGTAACTCCCTTCCCAATTTGGAACCAGACAGTTGTTCCGTGTCTGGTTCTAACTGCTGCTTCTTGGTCCACATAGAGGTTTCTCAGGAGGCAGGTAAGGTGGTCTGATACTCTCATCTCTTTAAGAGTTTTCTGCAGTGTGTTTCAATCCACACAAAGGCTTTAGCACAGTCAATGAAGCAGAAGTAGACGTTTTTCTGAAATTCCCTTGCTTTCTCTATGATCCAACAAATGTTGGCAATTTGATCTCTGGATCCTCTGTCTCTTCAAAATCCACCTTGTACATCTGGAAGTCCTTGGTTCATGTACTATTGAAGCCTAGCTTGAAGGATTTTGAGCATAACCTTGCTAGCATGTGAAATAAGCACAATTGTATGATAATTTGAACATTGTTTGCCATTGCCCTTCTTTGGGATTGGAATGAAAACTGACCTTTTCCAGCCCCGTGGCCACTGCTGAATTTTCCTAATTTGCTCACATATTGAGTGCAACACTTTAACAGCATAATCTTTTAGGATTTGAAACAGCTCAGCTGGATTTCTATCACCTCCACTAGCTTTGTTCGTAATAATGCTTCCAAAGGCCCACTTGGCCTCATACTCCAGGACATCCAGCTCTAAATGAGTGACCACACCTTCATGGTTATCCAGGTCATTAAGCCCTTTTCTGTATAGTTTTCTTGTGTATTTTTGCCACCTCTTCTTAGTCTCCTTACAATTTCTGTCCCTTTTCATGCCCATTCTTGCATGAAATATTCCCTCGATACCACCAATTTTCTTGAAGAGATCTCTAGTCTTTCCCATTCTAGTGTTTTCCTCTATTTCTTACACTGTTTATTTAAGATGGCCTTCTTATCTGTCCTTGCTGTTCTCTGGAGCTCTGCATTCAGTTGGCTACATCTTTCCCTTTCCCCCTTGCCTATCACTTTTCTTCTTTCCTCAGCTATTTGTAAAGACTCCTCAGACAATCTCTTTCTCTCTGGTATGATGTTGGTCACTGCCTCCTATACAATGTTATGGACCTCTGTCCATGATTCTTCAGGAACTCTGTCTATGAGATCTAATCTCTTGAATCTAATTCATCACCTCCACTGTGTAATCATAAAGAATTTGATTTTAGGTCATATCCGAATTACCTAGTGATTTTCCCTACTTTCTTTAATTTAAGCCTGAAAATTGCGATAAGGAACTTATTATCTGAGCCACAGTCAGCTCCAGGTCTTGTTTTTACTGTCTGTATATAGTTTCTTCATGTTTGGCTGCAAGAAACATAATCAATCTGATTTTAGCATTGACCGTCTAGTGATGTCCATGTATAGAGTCATCTCTCATGTTGTTGGATAAGGATATTTGCTATGACCTGTGTGTTCTCTGAACAAAACTCTGTTAGACTTTGCCCTGCTTCATCTTGTACTTCAACATCAAACTTGCCTGTTATTCTGGGTAACTCTTGACTTCCTACTTTTGCATTCTAATCTCTTATGATGAAAGGGATATCTTTTTTTTAGGGGGGGTGGTGTTAGTTCTGGAAGGTGTAGGTCTTCACAGGACCAGTCAATTTTAGTTTCTTCAGCATCAGTGGTTGGGTCATACGTTTGTATTACTATGTGTTATATGGTTTGCCTTGAAAAGAAACAAGATTATCCTGTCACTTTTGCAATTGCACCCAAGTACTAAAAATTGGGCTCTTTTTTTTTGACCACAAAGTCTAGTCCATTTCTTCTAAGGGATTCTTGCCCACAGTGATAGATATAGTGGCTATCTGAATTAAATTCATTTTTTTCATCCATTTTAGTTCACTGATTTCTAAGATGTAAATGTTCCATCTTGCCATCTCCTGCTTGACCACATCCAATTTATCCTGATTCATGGAACTAACATTCCAGGTTCCTATGTGATATTGTTCTTTATAGCAGTAGTTACTTTCCCCACCAGATACGCCCACAACTGAACAGTGTTCCACTTTGGTACACCCACTTCATTCTTTCTGGAGTTATTTGTAATTGCCCTTCAGTGTTCCCCAGTAGCATATTGGACATCTTCTGACCGGGGGTGTTCATCTTCCAGTGTCATATCTTTTTGCCTTTTCATACTGTGCATGGGGTTCTCCAGGCAAGAATACTGGAATGGATTGCCATTTCCTTCTCCAGTGGACCACGTTTTGTCAAGCTCTTCATTACAATCTGTCTGTTTCGTGTGGCCCTGCACAGCATGGCTCGTAGCTTCACTGAGTGACACAAGCCCCTTCTGTGATACATGAAGGGATTAAGTACATACCTACCAATAGTTACTTTAAAAAGAAATGGCTGAATGCTTCATTCAAAGGACTACAGTGGGTGAATGGATATACAAAACAAGACGTATATGTGTGCTGCCTACAGGAGACTCACTTCAGATCTAAACATACACCGACTAAAAGAAAAGGATGGAAAAAGCTGTCCATGCAAATGGAAATCAAAAGAAAGATGGAGTAGAAATACTTATATCAGACAAAACAGACTTTAAAGCAAAGACAAGGGATAAAGAAGGACATTAAATAATGATCAAGGGATCAATTCAACAAGAAGATGTAACAGTTGTAAATATATATGCACTCAACATAGGAGCACCTACATACCTAAAGCAAACATTAACAGTCATAAAGGGATAAATTAACAGTAATGCAATAATAGTAGGGCACTTTAACACCATTTACGTCAATGTACAGGTCATCCAGACAGAAAATCAACAAGGAGACACTGCCTTAAATGGTGTATTAAACCATAGACATATATATATATATATATATATATATATGAAATATCAATAAATTTAAGAAAACTAAAATCATATCAAGCATATTTTCTGACCACACACTATGAGAATAGAAATCAACTTTGAGGAAAAAAAAACAAAACCCTGCAAATCCCACAAATGTGCAGATCAGATCAGTCGCTCAGTCGTGTCCAACTCTTGCGACCCCATGAACTGCAGCACGCCAGGCCTCCCTGTCCATCACCAACTCCCGGAGGTCACTCAGACTCACATCCATCGAGTCAGTGATGCCATCCAGCCATCTCATCCTCTGTCATTCCCTTCTCCTCCTGCCCCCAATCCCTCCCAGCATCAGAGTCTTCTCCAATGAGTCAACTCTTCGCATGAGGTGGCCAAAATACTGAGTTTCAGCTTTAGCATCATTCCTTTCAAAGAAATCCCAGGGCTGATCTCCTTCAGAATGGACTGGCTGGATCTCCTTGCAGTCCAAGGGACTCTCAAGAGTCTTCTCCAACACCACAGTTCAAAAGCATCAATTCTTTGGCGCTCAGCCTTCTTCACAGTCCAGCTCTCACATCCAACATGACCACAGGAAAGACCATAGCCTTGACTAGGCGAACCTTTGTTGGCAAAGTGATGTCTCTGCTTTTGAATATACTATCTAGGTTGTCATAACTTTCCTTCCAAGGAGTGCGTCTTTTAATTTCATGGCTGCAGTCACCATCTGCAGTATTTTGGAGCCCAGAAAAATAAAGTCTGACACTGTTTCCACTGTTTCTCCATCTATTTCCCATGTAGTGATGGGACCAGATGCCATGATCTTCGTTTTCTGAATGTTGAGCTTTAAGCCAACCTTTTCACTCTCCACTTTCACTTTCATCAAGAGGCTTTTGAGTTCCTCTTCACTTTCTGCCATAAGGGTGGTGTCATCTGCATATCTGAGGTTATTGATATTTCTCCCAGCAATCTTGATTCCAGCTTGTGTTTCTTCCAGTCCAGCATTTCTCATGATGTACTCTGCATATAAGTTAAATGTGCAGAAGCTGTAGAATATGCTACTAAACAAGTGAGTCAGTGATGAAATCCAAGATTAATTAAAGAAATAGTTGGAGACACACCAAAAAAATAAAAAAGAAATACAACAATAACCAATACAATATTGTAAAGTTAAATAATATTAAATTAAAAAGAAAAAACAAAAACAAAAATCTATGGGCTGCAACAAAAGAAGTTTTAAGAGCATAGTTTAGAAGCACAAATCTCATATAAGCAATCTACACCTAAAGGAACCAGAAAAAGAAGAACAAATGATAGCCAAAGTTAGTAGAAGGAAAGAAGTAATAAAGATCAGAGCAGAAGAAAATTAGAGACTTTTTAATAATAGAAAAGATCCACGAAAGCAAAAGCTGTTTCTTTGAAAGGAAAAAAGAACAAACAAACCCAAAGTTATTAGAAGAATAAAAATCATAAAGATAAGAACAGAAGAAAAATAGAGATTTTTTTTTTAAGAAATAGGAAAGGTCAATGAAAGCAAAAGCTGTTTCTTTGGAAGATATACTGTGTTCATGGATTGAAAGAATTAATATTGCTAAAATGACCATATTACCCAAGGCAACCTACAGATTAAAATTTATCCTTGTCAAAATGCCAATCACATTTTCACAGAACTAGAACAAATAATTTTAAAATTTTTTGGAAATTTAAATGATTCTGACTAGCCAAAACTTTCTTGAGAAAGAGCAAAGCTGGAGGTATCATGCTCACTGATTTCGAGCTTTACTACAAAGCTGCAGTCATCAAAGCAATATAGTACTGGCACAGAAATAGACACACAGATTAATGAGACTATTCTGAGAGAACACAGAAGGGAACTCACACTTTTATGGGCAATTAATCTGTGATGATATACAGCCTTGATGTACTCCTTTTCCTATTTGGAACCAGTCTGTTGTTCCACGTCCAGTTCTAACTGTTGCTTCCTGACCTGCATACAGGTTTCTCAAGAGGCAGTCAGGTGCTCTGGTATTCCATCTCTTCTGAATTTTCCACAGTTTATTGTGATCCACACAGTCAAAGGCTTTGGCATAGTCAATAAAGCAGAAATAGATGCTTTTTGAACACTGGGCTGGAAGAAGCACAAGCTGGAATCAAGATTGCGGGAGAAATATCAATAACCTCAGATATGCAGATGACACCACCCTTATGGCAGAAAGTGAAGAGGAACTCAAAAGCCTCTTGATGAAAGTGAAAGTGGAGAGTGAAAAAGTTGGCTTAAAGCTCAACATTCAGAAAACGAAGATCATGGCATCTGGTCCCATCACTTCATGGGAAATGGATGGGGAAACAGTGGAAACAGTGTCAGACTTTCTTTTCTGGGCTCCAAAATCACTGCAAATGGTGACTGCAGCCATGGAATTAAAAGACGCTACTCCTTGGAAGGAAAGTTTGTCTAACCTAGATAGCATATTCTAGCATATTCAAAATCAGAGACATTACTTTGCCAACAAAGGTCCATCTGGTCAAGGCTATGGTTTTTCCAGTGGTCATGTATGGATGTGAGAGTTGGACTGTGAAGAAAGCTGAGCACCAAAGAATTGAGGCTTTTGAACTGAGGTGTTGAAGAAGACCTTGAGAGTCCCTTGGACTGCAAGGAGATCCAACCAGTCCATTCTGAAGGAGATCAGCCCTGGGATTTCTTTGGAGGGAATGATGCTAAAGCTGAAACTCCAGTACTTCGGCCACCTCATGTGAAGAGTTGACTCACTGGAAAAGACTCTGATGCTAGGAGGGATTGGGGGCAGGAGGAGAAGGGGACGACAGAGGATGAGATGGCTGGATGGCATCACCGACTCGATGGACGTGAGTCTGAGTGAACTCGGGGAGTTGGTGATGGACAGGGAGGCCTGGCGTGCTGCAATTCATGGGGTCGCAAAGAGTCAGATGTGACTGAGCGACTGAACTGAACTGAATGAATCTGTGATAAAGGAGGCAAGAATATACAATGACAAAAGGTATCTTTTTAAGAAATTGTGTTGGACTAGTTTGCATTCCCACCAACAGTGTAAAAGGGTTCCCCTTTCTCCACACCCTCTCCAGCATTTATTGCTTGTAGACTTTTGGATCGCAGCCATTCTGACTGGCTTGAAATGGTACCTCATAGTGGTTTTGATTTGCATTTCTCTGATAATGAGTGATGTTGAGCATCTTTTCATGTGTTTGTTAGCCATCTGTATGTCTTCTTTGGAGAAATATCTAGTTTTTTGGCCCATTTTTTGATTGGGTCATTTACTTTTCTGGAACTGAGCTGTACGAGTTGCTTGTATATTTTGAGATTAGTTTTTTGTCAGTTGCTTAATTTGCTATTATTTTCTCCCATTCTGAAGGCTGTCTTTTCACCTTGCTTATAGTTTCCTTTGTTGTGCAGAAGCTTTTTAAGTTTAATTAGGTCCCATTTGTTTATTTTTGCTTTTATTTCCAATATTCTGGGAGGTGGGTCATAGAGGATCCTGCTGTGATGTATGTTAGAGAGTGTTTTGCCTATGTTCTCCTCTAGGAGTTTTATAGTTTCTGGTCTTATGTTTAGATCTTTAATCCATTTTGAGTTTATTTTTGTGTATGGTGTTAGAAAGTGTTCTAGTTTTTTTTTACAAGTGTTGACCAGTTTTCCCAGTACGATTTGTTAAAGAGATTGTCTTTAACCCATTGTATATTCTTGCCTCCTTTGTCAAAGATAAGGTGTCCATAGGTGTGTGGATTTATCTCTGGGCTTTCTATTTTGTTCCACCCCAATGTTCATTGTAGCACTGTTTATAATAGCCAGGACACGGAAGCAACCTAGATGTCCATCAGCAGATGAATAGATAAGAAAGCTGTGGTACAGATACACAATGGAGTATTACTCAGCCATTGAAAAGAATACATTAGAATCAGTTCTAATGAGGTGAATGAAACTAGGGCCTATTATACAGAGTGAAGTAAGCCAGAAAGAAAAACACCAATACAGTATACTAACGCATATATATGGAATTTAGAAAGATGGTAGCAATAACCCTGTATACGAGACAGCAAAAGAGACACTAATGTATAGAATAGTCTTTTGGACTCTGTGGGGGGGGGGGATGATTTGGTAGAATAACATTGAAACATGTATAATATCATATATGAAACAAGTCACCAGTCCAGGTTCGATGCATGGTACTGGATGCTTGGGGCTGGTGCACTGGGATGACCCAGAGGGATGGTACAGGGAGGGAGGAGGGAGAAGGATTCAGGATGGGGAACACGTGTATACCTGTGGCAGATTCATGTTGATAAATGGCAAAACCAATACAATATTGTAAAGTTAAAAAATAAAATATATATATATATATATATAAAAAGAAATAGTGTTGGGAAAAGTGGACAGTTACATGCAAAGTAATCAGACTGGTCTACTGTCTCACAGCATGCACAGAATTAAATTACAAACATATTAAAGACTTAAATGTAAGACCTGAAACCATAAAAGTTCAAGAACAACAGTACTCTCTTTGACATAGGTCTTAAAATATGTCTCCTCAGAGAAGAAAAACAAAATAAAAAAATGGGACTATATCAAACTAAAAAGCTTTTTCACAGTGAGGGGAACAAAACAAAAAGTAGCCTAGTAAATGGGAGAAGATATTTGCAAATGATTCATCTGTTAAAGTGTTAATACCCAAACTATACAAAAAATTCACACAACTCAACATTAGAAACAAACTTGTTGTTGCTCAGTTGCTAAGTCGTGTCTGACTCTTTGAGATCCCGTGGACAGCAGCACGTCCTTCACTATCTCCTGAAGTTTGTTCAAACTCATGTCCATTGAGTCGGTGATGCCATGCAATCATCTTATCCTCTATCATCCCCTTCTCCTGTTCTCGATTTTTCCCGCATTGGGATCTTTTCCAATGAGTTGACTCTTCGCATCAGGTGGCCAAAATATTGGAACTTTAGCATCAGTCCTTCCAATGAGTATTCATGGTTGGTTTCCTTTAGAATTGACTGGTTTGATCTTCCTGCAGCTCAAGGGACTCTCAAGAATGTTCTCCAGCACCACAATTCAAAAACATCAATTCTTCTGTGTTCAACCTTCTTTATGGTCCAACTCTCACATCCATACATGAGTACTGGAAAAACTATAGCTTTGACTATACAGACCTTTGTCAGCAAAGTGGTGTCTCTGCTTTTTAATATACTGTCTAGATTTGCTTTTCTTCCAAGGAGCAAGCATCTTTTGATTTCATGACTTCAGTCACTCTCTGCAGTGATTTTGGAGCTCAAGAAAATAAAGTCTTTCACTGTTTCCCCATCTGTTTGCCGTGAAGTGATAGGACCAGCTGCCATGGTCTTAGTTTTTTTTAATGTTGAGTTTTAAACCAGCTTTTTTACTCTCCTTTTTCACCTTCATCAAGAAGCTCCTTTGCTTTCTGCCATTAGAGTGGTATTACCTGCATATCTGAGGTTGTTGGTATTTCTCCCAGCAACCTTGATTCCAGCTTGTGCTTCATCCAGCACTTTGCATGATGTACTCTGCGTATAAGTTAAATAAGCAGGGTGACAATATACAGCCATGATGTACTCCTTTCCCAATTTGAAACCAGTCCATTGTTGCATGTCCTATTCTAGCTGTTGCTTCTTGAACTGCATACAGCTTTCTCAGGAGGCAGGTAAAGTCTGGTATTCCCATCTCTTTAAGAATTTTCTGAAGTTTGTTGTGATCTACACAGTCAAAGGCTTTAGTGTCGTCAACAAAATAGAAGTAGATGTCTTTCTCACCATAGGAGATTGGAATGAAAAAGTAGGAAGTCAAGAGATAACTGGAGTAACAGGCAAAATTGGCCTTGGAGTACAAAATGAAGCAGGGCAAAGACTAACAGTTTTACTGAAAGAGCACACTGGTCATAGCAAAAAATAAATAATCTGACTTTATTTTTTTTTTTTTTAACATTAAGGGAAAAGATTACCCATTTTATTTTATTTTATTTTATTTTTTTTGCAGGGGAAAATGGACAAAGGAAAGGATCAATGAGGGTGGGAGGGAAATGGGAAGAAAGAAGGGGAGTGATGGTGGGGAGGAGTATATATAATTTCTTAACCAATGGCTTTCTGTTTTTAATCACAAAGAACACTTAAAAAAAATCATGGTGAGTTCATCTTATATTAGGAGGTTTGTTCTCTAAATGAAAAGTTCAGAAAACAAAAAGTCCAGTTTGGGTGTCCTCATCTTTAGGCACATCTTGGTATTTTGTATTGGTAAATCTATTTTTACCACAATATATTATTTAGGACAGATCACATTTGTCACCTCTTCCTCCCTACTACCCAAAGTGGTACCAAACCCACAAAATAGTCAATAAACCTCTACAGAGTGAGCAAATAAGTCTTTTTTTTTTTTTTTTAAACTCTCCTGAGTGAACTGAATTTTTTGAGGCTCATAAGTAAATATGTTTTCCTCTTTACTTTGTCTATTACAGCCAGATTATATGAGTGGGGTGTTAAAGTCTCCCACTATTATTGTATTGCTCTAGAGAATGTCCTTTAGTTTTTGTTGGAGAAATGGTTTAGTGATGCAAAATTCTCTCAACTTTTGCTTATCTGTGAAGCTTTTGATTTCTCCTTCATATTTGAATGAGATCCTTGCTGGATACAATAATCTAGGCTGTAAGTTATTTTCCTTCATCACTTTAATTACGTCTTGCCATTCCCTCCTGGCTTGGAGAGTTTCTATTGAAAGATCAGCTGTTATCCTTATGGGAATTCCCTTGTGAGTTATTTGATGTTTTTCCCTTGCTGCTTTTAATATTTGTTCTTTATATTTAATCTTTGTTAATTTGACTAATATGTGTCTTGGGGTGTTTCGCCTTGGGTTTATCCTGTTAGGGACTCTCTGGATTTCTTGAACTTGAGTGGTTATTTCCTTCTCCATTTTAGGGAAGTTTTCAACTATTATCTCCTCAAGTATTTCCTCATGATCTTTCTTTTTATCTTCTTCTTCTGGAACTCCTATGATTCGAATGTTGTAGCGTTTGATGTTATCCTGGAGGTTTCTGAAATTGTCCTCATTTCTTTTGATACGTTTTTCTTTTTTCTCGTCTGATTCATTTATTTCTAGGATTCTATCTTCTAGTTCACTAATCCTATCTTCTGCCTCTGTTATTCTACTATTTGTTGCCTCCAGGGTATTTTGGATCTCATTTATTGCATTATTCATTATGTGTTGACTCTTTTTTATTTCTTCTAGGTCCTTGTTAAACCTTTCTTGCATCTTCTCAATCCTTGTCTCCAGACTCTTTAACTGTGATTCTATTTTGATTTCGAGATTTTGAATTAATTTCGCTATCATTATTCGGAATTCTTTATCAGGTAGATTCCCTATCTCTTCCTCTTTGGTTTGGTTTGGTGGAGATCTATCCTGTTCCTTTAGCTGCTGGGTATTCTTTTGTCTCTTCATTTTGTTAAAATTGCCGAATTTAGAGTGTCCTTACTATATTCTGGTAGTTTGTTGAATTCTCTTTATTGAGGCGGTTTACAGGTCTTTTCAATATCTGATCTCTGCCTTGTTACAGAGGGGGCGGAGATGAACACCCAAATCTAAACCGGCCAGGTTCAGGCACTCAGATAATCCTCAGAAGCACAGACTTGGTTGAGTCTGCGTTTTATGCCCTTCCCAGATCCGAGTAGCGCAGGTGATGAAATGTTCAGCGAGCGCAGGTGCTGCGACTTATCGCCTCTCTGCCGCTCAGTTTTCTGGGTATACAAACAGCGCACTTTCTCAGGCAGATGTTGACCATCCAGAGCCCCAAGAAGCGTGAGTCAGCACAGAAACCTACTCACAGTTCCGTTAGACAGTGTCTCTCTAGGGCTATAATTGCCCGCCTCTGGCCCTGGCTGCCTGTCACGGGAATGGGACGGCCTGCAGCCGGCCAACTCTGTGCAGCCCTTTGTTCCGTAGGTAGTCCTGGTGGTGTCTTAAGTTAGGGCTGGCTTTTGATGTAGTAGATAACCGACAGTCTGGTTATTTCGCTCAGATAGCGCCCGAGATAGCCAGGCCAAATCCTTTCTCAAAGCAATGCAGGCCTCGCCGCTCCTCCTAGCCCAGCCCCCACTTGCCAATAGCAAATGCTGGTGTCCGCGCCAGTTCTCCGCAAAAGGAGTTACCGCAGGGCTCGTTTTCTCGTTTTGAAGACAATGAGCTGTCTTTCTAAGTGCCTGATGTCCTCTGCCGGCATTCAGAAGTTGTTTTATCGAGTTTATTCAGCATTCAAATGTTCTTTTAATGGATTTGTGGAGGAGAAAGTATTCTCCCCATCTTACTTGTCCGCCATCTTAGCTCCTCCCCCATAATCTGACTTTAAAATGGGCAGAGGCTTGCTCTAAATAGACATTTTTTCCAAGAAGACACACAGATGGCCAACAGGCTCATGAAAAGATGCTCAACATCACTAATCATCAAGGAAATGCAAATCAAAATCAGAATGAGATATCACCTCACTCCTGTCAGAATGACTACTCTCAAAAAGATAACAAATAGCAAGTGTTGGTGAGGATGTGAAGAAAAAGAAAACCTCATGCACTGTTGGTGGGAATGTAAATTGGTACAACTACTATGGAGGATCCTCAAAAATTAAAAATATAAGTACCACATAATCCAGCAATTCTACTCTTGAATATTTATCCAAAGAGAAAACAAAGATAATTAATTATAAAAAGATATCAACCCAGAGGGATGGTATGGGGAGGGGAGGGGAGGGTTCAGGATGGGGAGCACATGTGTACTTGTGGCGGATTCATTTTGATGTATGGCAGGGGCAGTACAATATTGTAAAGTTAAGCAAAATAAAATTAAAAAAAATAAAAAAATTAAAAAAAAAGATATATGCACCCTTATGTTCATTGTAAGTAAAGTGAAGTGAAAGTCCCTCAGTTGTGTCTGACTCTTTGTGAACCCATGGACTGTACAGTCCATGGAATTCTCCAGGCCAGAATACTGGAGTGGGTAGCCTTTCCCTTCTCCAGGGGATCTTTCTGACCCAGAGATCAAACCCAGGTCTCCCACATTGTGGGCGGGTTCTTTACCAGCTGAGCCACAAGGGAAGCCCAAGAATACTGGAGTGGGTAGCCTATCCCTTCTCCAGGGGATCTTTCTGACCCAGAGATCGATCAAACCCAGGTCTCCCACATTGTGGGCGGGTTCTTTACCAGCTGAGCCACAAGGGAAGCCCAAGAATACTAGAATGCGTAGCCTATCCCTTCTCCAGCGGATCTTCCTGACCCAGGAATTGAACCAGGGTCTTCTGCACTGTCAGGGAAGCCCATGTTCATGGTATCATTATTTATAATAACCAAGATATGGATGCAACCTAAATGCTCATTAATAGATAAATAGATGAAGAGGATGTGATGCATATACACTATGGGCTATAACTCAGCCATAAACAAGAATGAAATTGTGTCATTTGCAGAGATGTGGATGGACCTAGAGACTGTCATACAGAGTGAAGTGAGTCAGAAAGAAGAAAACAAACATTGTATATTAACACATATATGTGGAATCTAGAAAAATAGTATAGATAAATTCATCTGCAAAGAAGAAATAGATATATAGACCTAGAGAACAAATATATAGAGAGAACAAATATGCATATATCAAGGGAAGATGAATCAGGAGATTGGGATTCACATGTATACACTAGAGCTACAATGTGAGTGTTAGTCGCTCAGTCATGTCTGATTCTTTGCGACCCCATGGACTCTAGCCCAACAGGCTCCTCTGTCCATGTAATTCTCCAGGCACAAATACTGGAGTGGGTAGACATTTCCTTCTCCAGGGGATCCTTGTGACCAAGGGATCGAATCCAGGTGTCCTGCATTGCAGGCAGAATCTTTACTATCTGAACTACAGGGAAGTCCCATGGCTCATACAAGGAAGTCCCATACATATACTACTATGTATAAAATAGATAGTTAATGAGAACCTACTATATAGCACAGGGAACTCCACTCAGTGCTCCATGGTGATTTAAATAGGAAGGAAACCCTAAAAAGAGGGGATAGATGTATATTTATGGCCGATTTGTTTTGTTATAGAGCAGAAACTAACACAACAGTGTAAGCAACTATATTTCAATAAAAAGAAATTAAAAAATAAGATGGGAAGTCTCTGAATACATGTTTTCCAAAAAAGACACACAGATGGTCAAGAGGAACATGAAAAGATGCTCAACATCACTAATCAGCAGGGAAATGAAAATCAAAATCACAATGAGATATCACCTCACTCACACCTGTTAGAATGACTGTTATCAAAGACAACAAATAACAAGTGTTGGTGAGGATACAGAGAAAAGGAAGACCTCATGCACTGTTGGTAGAAATGTAAATGTAGCGTAGCGTAGGTTATGGAGAGTCCTCGAAAATTAAAAATAAAAGTACCATATAATCCAGCAATTCACTCTTGGAGATTTATCCAAACAAAACAAAAATACTAATTAGAAAAGATATGTGAATCCCTATGTTCATTATAGCATTATTTATAATAATCAAGATATGGAAGCAACCTAAATATATATATACACACATATACATATATGTATGTGTTATGTGCATTATATGTGTATATATATATATGAATATTAGCCTTAAGAAGGAATGAAATCTTGCCATTTGTGACAACATGCATAGACCTAGAGGGCATTATGCTACATGAAGTGTCAGATGGAAAAAGATAAATATTGTATGATTTTACTTATATGTGGACTCTAAAAAAGAAAACAAATGAACAAATATAGCAAAACAGAAACATCATTATAGGTACAGAGAACACACAGATGGTTGCCAGAGGTGCAGTGAGTGGGGGAGGAAAGAAATAGGTGAGGTAGATTAGATTAAGGGGTCCAGTTGAAACTCCAGTTGAAAAACAAATGAGTCATGGATGAAATGTACGGTGTGGGTAATATAGTCAGCAACTGTAATATCTCTGTGTGGTGGCATATCATAACTACTCATTGTGATCATCGTTTTGAAATGTATAGAAATACTGAATCACTATGTTGTGTAATTAGAAACAATGTAGTGTTGTAGGTCAATTATACTTCAAAAACAAGTGAACAAATTGACAAAAAAAAAAAAAAATCAATTTGTGATTACCAGAGGTGGGTGTGTGTGGGAGGGGGTGGATGAAAGCATTCAAAAGGTACAAACTTCCAGTTATAAGATAAATTGGTTCTAAGGATGCAATGCACAACATGATAAATATAATTAGCACTGTTGTACATTACATATGAGTGCTGTTAAGAAAGTACATCGTAACAGTTCTTATCATAAGAAAATCTTGTTTATATTTCTTTAATTTTGTATCTGTATAAGATTATGAATGCTCACCAAACTTGTGATAATCATTTCTTGATGCATGTAAGTCAACTTATCATGCTATACACCTTAATTGTATACAGTACATGCATGCTAGATCACTTCAGGTATGTCCAACTCTTTGTGACACTACAGACTGTAGCCTGCCAGGCTCCTCTGTCTATGGGATTCTTCAAGCAAGAATACTGGAGTGGGTTGCCCTGTCCTCCTCCAGGGGATCTTCCCAATCCAGGGATCAGACCTGAGTCTTACATCTCCTGCATTGGTTGGAGGGTTCTTTATCACTAGCACCACCCAGGAAGCCCAAGTGTATACAGTACTGTACATCAATTATATCTCAATAAAACCGGAAGGAAAAAATAAAATTTCTTAAAAATATAATTGATTGCTTGAAAACAATAAGAATGTAATGTGGTGTTTATAACTCATTAGGTGATAAAACTCATTAGGTGGCATCACCGACTCAATCGACATGAGTTTAAGTAAACTCTGGGAAACGGTGAAGAACAGGGAAGCCCGGAGTTCTGTGGTCCATGCGGTCGCAAAAAGTCGGAAACGGCTGAGCTACTGAACAGCAACAAGGTGGTAAAAGGCATACCGACAACAACACAATGAATAGGGAAATGGGAAGTATTTTGTGAGGTTTCATGTGATACATAAAACAGCGTAATGGTATCTTAGGGCTTCCCAGGTGGCTCGGTGGTAAACAATCTCCCTGCCAATGCAGGAAACAGAGAAGATACGGGTTTGATCCCTGGGATGGGAAAATCCCCTGGAGGAGGAAATGGCAACCCACTCCAGTGTTCTTGCCTGGAGAATTCCATGGACAGAGGAGCCTGGAGGGCTATAGTCCGTAGAGTCACCAAGGGTTGGACACAACTGAGCAGCTGAGCACACACGCGGTATCTGAAGGCAGGCTGTGATTAGTTAAAGACACATATAAAAAAAAAAACACTAGCACAATCTTTAAAAACAAAGAAGCATAGCTAGTGAACCATAGTAGAGGCAAAGTAGAATTTTAAAAAATAATTAACTTACAGGAAGACAAAAAAGTATAAATGGGACAAAAAGAAAACAAATGCTAAGATGGTAGATTTATATAAAACTGTATTGATAATCACATTCAGTGTAAATGATCAAAACCAGAGTGTATAAACATTTTATTTAAAGGGCCAGACAGTAAATATTTTAGGCTTTTGTGGGTCATACAGTCAATGTCACAGGTGGTCAATGCATAAAAGTAGTGATAGACAATATGTAAATGAATGGTCACAATTGTCAGGTTGTACCTTGCTGACTTCTAATTTAAACAGTTCCAACAAAAGACAGAAAATTTCAGTCTAGAAGAAAAATCAAATTCCAACATTATGCTCTAACCATTTAAAATACAAATTCCAGAGGGCTTCACTGGTGGCTCAGATGGTAAAGAATCTGCCTGCAATGCAGGAGTCCAGGTTCGATCTATGGGTCAGGAAAATTCCCTGGAGGAGGAAATGGCAACCCACTTCGGTATTCTTGCCTGGAGAATTCCATGGATGGGCTATATAGTCCATGGGATTGCAAAGAGTTGGATATGACTGAGCCACTAACACACCAGTTGCAGACAAGTGAAAAGATATATGCCATATACGCATGAAAAGATATATGCCATGTAAACATGAATCACAAGAACGCTGGGTTAGCTATTTGAGTAATAAGTTTAACTTAATAAGAAGTAACACTATCAGACATAAAGAAGGGCATTTCATAATGATGAAAAGGCAATGCATAATAATGTTATGACAATCCTAAATGTTCTGATGCCCACCAACACAGCATCAAAACAAATGAGGCCAAAACGAACAGAAATGAATGGAAAAATAGAGAAATCCATTACGAATTAGAATTTTGAACATGTTTCTCAGTAACTGAAAGAACAAGGAGGATGACATTACCAAGTTGGAGGGTAAAGAGTTTCCAACTCATCTTCTCCCGTGAAACCAATAAAGAAACAACTTTAAACTTATGAAAATACCTCTGGACTACA
Source organism: Tragelaphus eurycerus (assembly GCA_935064755.1). Lineage (NCBI taxonomy): Eukaryota > Metazoa > Chordata > Mammalia > Artiodactyla > Bovidae > Tragelaphus > Tragelaphus eurycerus. Next base: position 24,522,118 of record CAKXYN010000016.1, read on the forward strand.
AAACCATCAACAAAAATCCTGCAGAGCTCAAAAATTGAGGATAGACATATAGAAAAGTATAGCACTCATTATACCTGCAGTACCACCTCTCCTATTTCAGAGCATCTCATAGCCAAGAGGGATCCCCTTAGAGGCATTTTACCCCATGAAATGAAGAAGCGAGGGAAATCCCAGCAAATCTCACCCTGTGGACATTTGCAGCCTTTGATTCTGTGCACTCTACATTCTTTACCAACACTGATACTCGTTGCTGATGCTACCCGAAGTTCCACCCACTGCATCTCTTCCCAGGGACTGGAACTGTTGCTGAAGTGGTACCTGCCCTCAGGGGCCCAGCCAACTCTGTGCCTGCCTCTCCAGGACCAGGATGGAATAACACCTCACCATATATGGAAATGAAGCTGCTTTTGCTCAGTGCCCCTCCCCACCATGCATTGTTCCCACTATCACTACCCCAGTCACTGCTGCTCTGAGCATGAATAAAATGAGAAGTCCAACAATGAGATAGAAATCATGAAAAGAATCAAACAATTTCTGATGCTGAAAAATGCAATTAACAAAATGAAGAATGCAATAGAGAGCTTCAACAACAAGCTCAATCAGGCAAAAGAAAGAATTTGTAAACTTGAAGACAGTTCTGTTGATACTATCCAGTTAGAAAAGAATTTAGAATTAAAAAGAGTAAAGAAAATTTACATAAATTATGAGGCACCATCAAACAAAACAAAAAATGCTTATGGGAGTCTTAGAAGGATAAGAGAGAAAGGGACAGAAAACTTAAAAAAAAATGGCTAAAAATTTTGTAAATATGGGAAGAGATATGGCCAACTGGAGACATGAAGCTCAATACTCAAAGAGTTTCAACCCAAAGAGATCTTCACTGGACACAGTGAATCAAGATCTCAAAAATCAAAGACAAAGAGAATTTTGAAAGCAGAAAAAGGAAAAAGATTCATCACAGACAAAGAAATCCCAAAAAGGCTATCAGCAAATTTCTAAGCAGAAACCTTGCAGTCCAGGAGAGAATGGGATATTCAAAGTGATCAAGAAAAAAATCTGTCAACCAAGTACATTTTACTCAGCAAAGTTGTCTTAAAGAAATGAAAGAGAGGAAAAGACTTTCCCAGGAAATTATTAAAAAATTATTAACAGATTTGAAGACAAAAGTAGACAGCAGTGAAATAATAGTAGGGGATTTCAGTACTACTGAACTTTCAACAACAAATAGATCATCCAGACAAAAAATCAATATGAAAATAAAGTATTTACTGGGGAGGTCTTACAAATAGCTGTGAAAAGAAGAGAAGCAAAAAGCAAAGGAACAAAGGAAAGATATAAGCATCTGAATGCAGAGTTCCAAAGAATAGCAAGAAGAGATAAGAAAGCCTTCCTCAGCAATCAATGCAAAGAAATAGAGGAAAGACTAGAGATCTCTTCAAGAAAATTAGAGATACCAAGGGAACATTTTATGCAAAGATGGGCTCAATTAAGGACAGAAGTGGTATGGACCTAACAGAAGCAGAAGATATCAAGAAGAGGTGACAAGAATACACAGAAAAACTGTACAAAAAAGATCTTCACAACCAAGATAATCATGATGGTGTGATCACTCACCTAGAGCCAGACATCCTGGAATGTGAAGTCAAGTGGGCTTTAGAAAACATCACTATGAACAAAGCTAGTAGAGGTGATGGAATTCCAGCTGAGCTACTTCAAATCCTGAAAGGTGATGCTGTGAAAGTGCTGCACTCAATATGCCAGCACATTTGGAAAACTCAGCAGTGGCCACTGGACTGGAAAAGGTCAGTTTTCATTCCAATCCCAAACAAAGGGAATGCCAAAGAATGCTCAAACTATCACACAATTGCACTCATCTCACACACTAGTAAAGTAATGCTCAAAATTCTCCAAGCCAGGCTTCAGCAATACATCAACTGTGAACTTCCAGATGTTCAAGTTGGTTTTAGAAAAAGCAGAGGAACCAGAGATCAAATTTCCAACATCTGCTGGATCATGGAAAAAGCAAAAGAATTCCAGAAAAACACCTATTTCTGCTTTATTGACTATGCCAAAGCCTTTGACGGTGTAAATCACAATAAACTGTGGAAAATTCTGAGAGAGATGGGAATACCAGACCACCTGACCTGCCTCTTGAGAAACCTGTATGCAGGTCAGGAAGCAACAGTTAGAACTGGACATGGAACAACAGACTGGTTCCAAATAGGAAAAGGAGTACATCAAGTCTGTATGTTGCCACCCTGCTTATTTAACTTCTATGCAGAGTACATCATGAGAAACGCTGGGCTGGAAGAAGCACAAGCTGGAATCAAGATTGCCGGGAGAAATATCAATAACCTCAGATATGCAGATGGAGCCACCCTTATGGCAGAAAGTGAAGAGGAACTAAAAAGCCTCTTGATGAAAGTGAAAGTGGAGAGTGAAAAGTTGGCTTAAAGCTCAACATTCAGAAAACGAAGATCATGGCATCTGGTCCTATCACTTCATGGCAAATAGATGGGAAAACAGTGCAATCAGTGTCAGACATTTTTGGGGGGGGAGGGGGCTCCAAAATCACTGCAGATTGTGATTGCAGCCATGAAATTAAAAGACACTTACTCCTTGGAAGAAAAGTTATGACCAACCTAGATAGCATATTGAAAAGCAGAGACATTACTTTGCCAACCAAGTTTCATCTAGTCAAGGCTATGGTTTTTCCATTGGTCATATATGGATGTGAGAGTTGGACTGTGAAGAAAGCTGAGCGCCAAAGAATTGAGGCTTTTGAAGTGTGGTGTTGGAGAAGACTCTTGAGAGTCCCTTGGACTGCAAGGAGATCCAACCAGTCCATTCTAAAGGAGATCAGACCTGGGTGTTCTTTGGATGGACTGATGTTGAAGCTGAAACTCCAGTACTTTGGCCATGTCATGCGAAGAGTTGACTCATAGGAAAAGACTCTGATGCTGGGAGGGATTGAAGGCAGGAGGAGAAGGGGACGACAGAGGATGAGATGGCTGGATGGCATCACCGACTCATTGGACGTGAGTTTGAGTGAACTCCAGAAGTTGGTGATGGACAGGCAGGCCTGGTGTGCAGCGATTCATGGGGTCACAAAGAGTCGGACAAGACTGAGCAACTGAACTGAACTGAAACTAAACTTTATACCAAATGGATATATACAGAGTATTCCAACCAACAGCAGGCGAATACACTCTTTTCAAACCCACTTGAAACATATTCCGGGATAAATCATACTATAGGGCACAAAACAAGATTCAATAAATTTTAATATATTGAAATCATATCAATTATCTTTTCTGAACACAATGGTATAAAACTAGAAATCAATGGCAGCAGGAAAGCTGGAAAATTCAGAAAAATGTGGAAATTAAATGAATAACTAATGAGTCAAAAAAGAAATCAAAAGAGAAATTCAAAAATACCTCGAGGAAAAACAAAAATGGAAACACACCATAATAAACTTTGGGGATGCAGCAAAAGTAGTCCCAAGTGGGAAGTTTGCAACAACAAATATTTAATTAAGAAAAAGTAAGATCTTAAACAGAAAAACTAAACTTACATCCCAAGAAACTAAAAAGGGAAGAAAAAGCTAAACCCAAAGTTGGCAGAGTAAAAATTAGAGCAGAAATTAACAAATTAGAGACTTGAATGACAATGGAAAAAACCAACAAAAACTAAGAGTTGTGTTTTTTGAAAAGAAAAACAAAATTGACAAACCTTTAGCCAGACTAAGAAAAAAAGGATGATTCAAGTTAATAACATTAAGAACCATAAGAAACTAGTAAGAACAATTATATGCCAACAAATTAGAAAACCTAGAAAAAATGAATACATTCCTAGAGAAACACAGTTTACCAAGGGAGAAGCTTGAAGTAACAGAAAACTGACCAGATGAATAATGTGCAATGAGATTGAACTTGTAATGAAAAATCTCCCAACAAATGAAAGCTCAGAATGAGATGACTTCACAGGTGAGTTCGACCAAATAGTTAAAGAATAATTAATACCAATCCTTCTCAAACTCTTCCAAAAAACTGAAGAGAAAGAAATACTTGCAAATTCATTTTGTGAGGTCAGCACTACCCTGATACTAAAGCCAGAAGAATAATACAAGAAAATAAAATTACAGACCAATATCTCCAATGAAATGAGATGCAAAATTCTCAACAAAATGTTAGCAAACCAAATTCAAGAGCTTAGTCAAAGGATCATACACTATGATCAAGTGGGAGTCACCCCTGATATTCAAGAATGGTTTAACTTAATGCAAGCCAGTAAGTATGATACATCACATTAACAAATGAAAAATTAAAATAGGGTAATCATTTCAATAGATGCAGGAAATGCACTTGACAAATTCAACATCTTTTCATGATAGAAACTCTCAACAAATTAGGTATATAAGTGATGTTCCTCAACATAATAAAGGCCACATCAAGGCCACAGCTAACATCATACTCAATAGTGAAAGATTAAAAGTCGCTTCTCTAAGATTAAGTACCATTCAAAAATATCCACTCTGATTTCTAGTCAACAGTGCTAGAAGTTCTAGCCAGAGCACTTAGGCAAGAATAAATAATAATAGGCATCCAAATTGGAAAGGAATAAGTAAAATCATCTCTGTTTTCAGGTGACATGTCCTTATATACTGAAAATCATAAAGACACCACCAAAAACTGTTAGATCTAATATATTCAATAAATAAAATTGGCAAATTTGCAGGATACAAAATCAACATATAGGAATCAGCTGTGTTTCTATACACCAACAACAAACTATTTGAAAGAGAAATCAATAAAGCAATATTACTTACAATAACATCAAAGACAATAAAACACTTATGAATAAATTTAATCAAGAAGTACACTGAAAACTATACAACATTGATTAAAGAAACTGAAAACAGCAGACAAAAAATGGAACAGTATCCTATGTTCTTAGGGTTGAATAATGAATACTGTGAAACTATCCACACTACCAAAAGCAAGACACAGATTCAATGCAATATCTATCAAAATTTCAATGGCTTTTTTTTTTTTTTTTCCACAAAATAGGTAAAAACTATCCTAAAATTGGCATGGAACTACAAAAGACCCCATATATCTGAGGCAATTCTGAGAAAGAATAACAAAGCTGGAAGTATCATACTTCCTGATTTCAAACTATATTGCAAAGCTAGTTATCAAAACAGTATGGTACTGGCATAAAAGTTGGCACATAGACCAGTGGAGCAGAAAAGAGAAGCCAGTTATAAGTCCACTTATGTACACTCAATTTTTGGCAAGAGCGTTAAGCACACGTGCAGGAAAATGAACTGTCTTCAATAAATGGTGCTGAGAAAGGTGGCTATCCAAATGCAAGAAACTATAAATAGACACCTATCTTACACCGCTCAAAAAAATTAACTCGAATAGAAGACTCCAATGTAAGGCCTGAAACCACAAAACCCTGAGAAGAAAACACAGGGGCAAATATACTTGACAATAGATTTAGTAATGATTTTTTCATAAAACACTATAAACACAAGCAACATAAACTAGAATAAACAAGTGGAACTACATCAAACTACAGAGCTTCTGCACAGCAAAGGAAAAAAATCTATAAATTGAAAATACAAACTAGATTGAGGGAAAATATTCCCAAACCACATATCTGTAAGTGGTTAATATCTAAAATATATAAAGAACTCACACAACACAAAAAAAGAGAGCGAAGAAACAAGAGAGAGAAAAGGCTGGCTTAAAACTCAACATTAATAAAAGCTAAGATTATGGCATATGGTTCCATTGCTTCAAGGCGAATAGAAAGGGGAAAAGTGGATACAGTGACAGATTTCATTTTCTTGGGCTCCAAAATCACTGCAGACAGTGACTGCAGCCATGAAATTAAAAGGCACTTGCTCTTTGGAAGGAAAGCTATGACAAAACTAGACAGCATATTAAAAAGCAGAGACATAATTTTGCTGACAAGAGTCTGCATAGTCAAAACTATGGCTTTTCCAGCAATCATGTATGAATGTGAGAGTTGGACCATAAACAAAAGCACTGAAGAATTGATGCTTTCGAATTGTGGTGTGGGAGAGGACTCTTGAGAGTCCCTTGGACTGCAAGGAAAACAAACCAGTCAATCCTAAAGAAAATCAATACTGAATATTCAATGGAAGGTCTGATACTAAAGTTGAAGCTCCAGTAGTTTGGCCACTTAATGCAGAGTCAACTCATTGGAAAAGACCCTGATGCTGGGAAAGATTGAAGGCAAAGGAGAAGAGGGCAGCAGAGGACGAGATGGTTAGATGGCATCACTGACTCAATGGACGTGAGTTTGAGCAAACTCTGGGTGATGGTGAGGGACAGGGGAGCTTGCTGTGCTGCAGTCCATGGGGTCACAAATTGTTGGACATATCTTTATGACTGATCAATGACATACAACACAATAGCAAAAAAGCAAACAATCCAATTTAAAAATGGGAAAATAAGCTAAATAGATATTTCTCCAAAGAAGACATATGAATGGCCAATAGATATGTGAAAGTCTGCTCAACATAATGAGTTATGCATGTGTGTGTGCTGACTCATTTCAGTCACATCTGACTCTTTGTGACCCCATGAATAATAGCCCACCAGGCTCCCCTGTCCATGGGATTCTCCAGGCAAGAATACTTCAGTGGCTTGCCATGCCCTTCTCAACTAATCATGAGAGAAATGCAAAAATTAAAATCACAATGAGATATCATCTTACACCTGTTAAAAGGACTATTTTCTAAAAGAGAAGAAATAATAAATGTTGGCAAGAATTGGAGAAAAGAGAGCACTTACACACTGTTGGTGGGAATGTAAATTGGTATAAGGATTATGGAAAACTGTATGGCAGTTCCTCAAAGAAAATTGACTACTGTATGGCCCAGCAATCCTACTCCTAGGTATATATATCCAAAGGAATTGAAACTAGCATCTCAAAGAGATATCTACACACCCATGTTCACTGCAGAATTATACACTATAGTCAAGATATAGAAGCAATATATAATTCAGCCATAAGAAAAAGAAGGGTAATCCTGTCATTTGTAACAACGTGGATTAATGTGGAAGGCGTTATGTCAAGTGAAATAATCAGGCCCCCAAAAAAGCAAATATTGTATGGCATCACTTGTATGTGGTATTTTTAAAGTCAATTTTATAGAAACAGAATAGAAAGGTTGTTGCCAGAATCTGAGGTAGGGGGAAAAAAAGTGGGTAAATTAAAGGGCACACATTTTTAATTTATAAGAAGAATAAGTTCTAGATATCTCATATATATCACAGTGACTATAGTTAATAATACAGTACTGTATACTTGAAAGTTGCTGAGAGTAGATCTTAATTATTTTCATTACATAAACAAAAGTAGTTAACTACGTGAGATGATGTAGTGTTAACTAACTTGATGCTAGTAACATTTCACAATGCATGTGTGTATCAAATCATCACATCATACACTTTAAATACATAAAATTATTCTTGTCAAATTTTCCTCAGTTTAAAAAAACCAGGTAGGCAGTAAGTCAGAAAATATATAGAAGAGCTGAATAACACTACTGAGCAACATGACCTAATTGATACTATAGTGAAACATACATCAAGGCAGAATAAGCATTCTTTTTAAGAGTTTATGGAATGTTAACCAAGAAAGGCCATATTCTTGGCCATAAGACACACCTTAACATATATAAAAGAATAAAAATTATACAATGTCCACTCTTGGATGACAGTGACATTAAACTAGCAATTAATAAAAGAAAGACAATTCAGTCAGGTCAGTTCAGTCACTCAGTCGTGTCTGACTCTCTGCGACTCCATGAATCGCAGCACGCCAGGCCTCCCTGTCCATCACCAACTCCCAGAGTTCACCCAGACTCATGTCCATCAAGTCGGTGATGCCATCCAGCCATCTCATCCCCTGTCATCCCTTTCTCCTCCTGCCCCCAATCCCTCCCAGCATCAGAGTCTTTTCCAGTGAGTCAACTCTTCACATGAGGTGACCAAAGTACTGAAGTTTCAGCTTTAGCATCATTCCTTGCAAAGGAATCCCAGGGCTGATCTCCTTCAGAATGGACTGGTTGGATCTCCTTGCAGTCCAAGGGACTCTCAAGAGTCTTCTCCAACACCACAGTTCAAAAGCATCAATTCTTCCACGCTCAGCCTTCTTCACAGTCCAACTCTCACATCCATACATGACCACAGGAAACACCATAGCCTTGACTAGGCGAACCTTTGTTGGCAAAGTAATGTCTCTGCTTTTGAATATGCTATCTAGGTTGGCCATAACTTTCCTTCCAAGGAGTAAGCGTCTTTTAATTTCATGGCTGCAGTCACCATCTGCAGTGATTTTGGAGCCCCCCAAAATAAAGTCTGACACAGTTTCCACTGTTTCCCCAGCTATTTGCCATGGTATGATGGGACCAGATGCCATGATCTTCGTTTTCTGAATGCTGAGCTTTAAGCCAACTTTTTCACTCTCCTGTTTCACTTTCCTCAAGAGGCTTTTTAGTTCCTCTTCTCTTTCTGCCATAAGAGTGGTGTCATCTGCATATCTGAGGTTATTGATATTTCTCCCGGCAATCTTGATTCCAGCTTGTGCTTCTTCCAGCCCAGTGTTTCTCATGATGTACTCTGCATAGAAGTTAAATAAGCAGGGTGACAATATACAGCCTTGACGGACTCCTTTTCCTGTTTGGAACCAGTCTGTTGTTCCATGTCCAGTTCTAACTGTTGCTTCCTGACCTGCATACAAATTTCTCAAGAAGCAGATCAGGTGGTCTGGTATTCCCATCTCTTTCAGAATTTTCCACAGTTTATTGTGATTCACACAGTCAAAGACTTTGGCATAGTCAATAAAGCAGAAATAGATGTTTTTCTGGAACTCTCTTGCTTTTTCCATCATCCAGCGGATGTTGGCAATTTGATCTCTGGTTCCTCTGCCTTTTGTAAAACCAGCTTGAACATCAGGAAGTTCACAGTTCATGTATTGCTGAAGCCTGGCTTGGAGAATTTTGAGCATTACTTTACTAGCGTGTGAGATGAGTGCAATTGTGTGGTAGTTTGAGCATTCTTTGGCATTGCCTTTCTTTGGGATTGGAATGAAAACTGACCTTTTCCAGTCCAGTGGCCACTGCTGAGTTCTCCAAATTTGCTGGCATATTGAGTACAACACTTTCACAGCATCATCTTTCAGGATTTGAAATAGCTCCACTGGAATTCCATCACCTCCACTAGCTTTGCTCACAGTGATGCTTTCTAAGGTCTACTTGACTTCACCCTCCAGGATGTCTGGCTCTAGGTCAGTGATCACACCATCGTGCTTATCTTGGTTATGAAGATCTTTTTTGTACAGTTCTTCTGTATATTCTTGCTATCTCTTCTTAATATCTTCTGCTTCTGTTAGGTCCATACCATTTCTGTCCTTTATCGAGCCCATCTTTGCATGAAACGTTCCCTTGGTATCTCTAATTTTCTTGAAGAGATCTCTAGTCTTTCCCATTCTGTTGTTTTCCTCTATTTCTTTGCATTGATTGCTGAAGAAGGCTTTCTTATCTCTCCTTGCTATTCTTTGGAACTCTGCATTCAGATGCTTATATCTTTCCTTCTCTCTTTTGCTTTTCCATTCTCTTCTTTTCACAGCTATTTGCAATTAAAAAAAGAAAAACAATTAGAGAACCCCAAAATACATGGAGATTAAATAACATAATTCTAAATAACACATGGGTCAAAGGAGAAATCTCAAGTGAAATTTAAAAATATTTTTAACTAAATGACGATGAAAATGCTAGTTATCAAACTTTGTGGAATACAGTGAAAGCAGTACTTAGAAGGATACTTATAGCATTAAATATGTATTAGGAAAGAAGAAAGATCTAAAATAGATCATATAAGTTTCCACCTTAGCAAAATAGAAGAAAGAAGAACAAACTAAATCAAAAGCAAGCAGAAAAAGTCTTCAGGTTCAAGAAGGTGGAGTAGAAAGATGTGTGCTCATCTCCTCTTGCAAGAGCACCAAAATCATGACTAGCTGTTGAACAACCATTGACAGGAGTCTGCTGGAAAAAATCAAATCCCATACCCATCGGGTGGATGACCCACAAACTGGGGAACAGTATTACCAAAGAAACTGGCCCACTGTTGTGAAGGTTTTGAGCCCCATGTCAGGCTTCCTAGCCTGGGGATCCAAAAATGGACTGGGAATCCCAGGGAATCTTGCCTTGAAGACCAATGGGATTTGATTACAGGACTTCCACAGGACTGGAGGAAACAGAGACTCCAGTCTTAGAGGGTACAAAGAAAATTTTGTGCTCACCAATACCCGGAGGAAAGGAGCAGTGACCCCATAGGAGACTGAACCAAAACTACCTGCTAGTGTTGGAGGGTCTCCTATGGAGGCGTGTGTTGGCAGGGGCTCATCTCAGGGACAGAGGCACTGGTAGCAGCACTCCTGGAAGATCCCCTTTGGTATAAACCCTCTTGGAGGTCACCATTAACCCTACCATAGAGCCTGTAGACTCCAGGGCTGGGTCACCTCAGGCAGAACAACTAACAGAGAGAGACAATCTCACCCATCAGCAGATAATTGGATTAAAAGCTTTACTGGGCAAGGAAGGCCCTTCCTACCACAGCAAGATTTAGTTTTTCCCATCCTGTCCCTCCCAAGAAGCTTACACAAGCTTCTTAGCCTCATCCACCAGATGGTACACAGAAGAAGCCAGAGAAACTGCAATACCACAGTGGCTAGAACAAAAACCACATTACAGAAAGTCAATCAGGATGAAAAAGTAGAGTTATGTTCCAGATAAAGGAGCAAGACAAAACCCCAGGAAAACAACTAAATGAAGTGAAGTCTTGCAGAAAAGAATTCAGAAAAATGATAGTGAAGATGATCCAGGATCTTGGAAACAGAATGGACAAGATGCAAGAAATGTTTACCAAAAACCTAGAACAACTAAAGAACAAGCAGACAGAGATGAATGATACACTAGAAGGAATCAATAGCAGAATGACTGAGACAGAAGAAGGGATAAGTGACTTGGAGGACAGAATGGTAGAAATCACTTGACAAAGTAGAATATAGAAAAAAGAATGAAAAAAAATCAAGATAGCCTAAGAGACCTCTGAGACATTAAACGCACCAACATTCACATTATACAGGTCCCAGAAGGAGAAGAGAACGATAAAGGACCTGGGAAAATATCTGAAGAGACAATAGCTGAATACATCCATAACATGGGAAAGGATATAGTCAACCAAGCCCAGAAAGTGCAGAGAGACCCAAGCAGGATAAACCAAGGAGGAACAGTCAAAGACTCACAGTAATCAAACTAATGAAAATTAAAGACAAAGATAAAATATTAAAAGCAACAAGTGAGAAATGACAAATAACATACAAGGGAATCCCATCAGGTTATCAGCTGATTTCTCAACAGAAACTCTACAAGCCAGAAGGGAATAGCATGATATATTTAAAGTGATAAAAGAGAAGAACCTATAACCAAGAATACTCTAGCCAGCAAGACTCATTCAGATTTGATGGAGAAATCAAAAGCTTTCCAGACAAGCAAAGGTTAAGGGAATTCAGCACCACCAAACCAGCTTTACAACAAATGTTAAGGGAAATTCTCTAGGCAGGAAACATAAGAGAAGGAAAAAATCTACTGAAAATAAGCCCAAAACAATTAAGAAAATGGTAATAGGGTCATGCTGCTGCTAAGTCGCTTCAGTCATGTCTGACTCTGTGCGACCTCGTAGACGGAAGCTCACCAGGCTCCCCCGTCCCTGGGATTCTCCAGGCAAGAACACTGGAGTGGGTTGCCATTTCCTTCTCCAATGCATGAAAGTGAAAAGTGAAAGTGAAGTCGCTCAGTCGTGTCTGACTCTCAGGGACCCCATGGACTGGAGCCTACCAGGATCCTCGATCCATGGGATTTTCCAGGCAAAAGTACTGGGGTGGGGTGCCATTGCCTTCCCCGGAAGGCAATAGGGTCATACATGTCAATAATCACCTTAAATGTAAATAGATTAAATGCACCAACCAAAAGACATGGACTGGCTGGGCAGATGAAAGCATGTGCATGCATGCACGTCTGCTTACCACATCAGTCTGCTTGACCCTTCAAATTGTGTGTAATTATTTTATATTTTAGGTTAATCATGTTCTCAGTATGACTTTCAATTGTGGTTCTCTTTTATTTTTTGTCAGGCTATTGATTATGAAAATTGATAAGCATCTACTATTGTGATTATGTAAATATTACTCAGTTAACACCATCATATGATTGATCAACAGAAAAATAATAGAACTCCATATCACCAAAACCCAGACAAAAACATTACAAAAAAAAAGAAAATTACATGCCAGTATATCTCAACAGCATAGTGCAAAAATTCTCAACAATATCTTAGCAAATAAAATTCAACAATGTATAAAGAGAATTGTACACCTTGATCAACTGGAATTTATCTAGATATGCAAGCCTAGTTCAGTATTCAAAAATCAATTATGTATCACATAATTGTGATATGTATTGATACATACAATTATATATCAATACATATTGATACATTCAATTATGTATCGATTATCCATCACATCAATGGATTAAAAAAGAAAAATCACATGCTCATGTTAATAGATACAAAATAAGCATTTGACAAAATTCAGTACCCATTCATTATAAAACTCTCAGTAAACTAGGAATATAGGGGAAATCCCTCAATTTGACAAAGAATATCTACCCAAAAACTGTACAGTTAACGTCACACTTAATGGTAAGAAAATAGAAGCTTTCCCATTAGGATCAAGAATAAGGCAAGTCCCACTCCCCTCTCCTTTTCAACATCATACTGAAAGTACTAGCTAAAGATGAGAAAAGGGTGGGGAAGAGCATACAGATTGAGAAGGAAAAATTATAAATGTTCACGGATGACATGACAGTCTATGTAGATAATCTGAAGGAATCAATAACAAAAAATCCTGGAATTTGTAAATGATTATAGCAAGGCTGTAGGATAGAAGATTAATATATCAATACAAAAGTCCATTGCTTTCCTATATACCAGCAATAAACAAGCAAAACTTGAAATTAAAAACATAATGCCATTTACATTAGGACCCCCAAAACTTAAATGCTTGGATATAATCTAGCAAATATGTATAAAATTTGTATGAGGAAAACTGCAAAACTCTGAAGAAGAAAATTTTAAAACTAAATAGAAAGATATTCAATGTCCATGGATAGGAAAACTCAATATTGTCAAGACATTAGTTCTTTCCAGCTTGATCTATATATTCAATGCAATCCCAATAAAAATCACAGCAAGTTATTTTGTGGATATGAACAGGCTAATTCTAAAGTTTATATGGAGAGACGGAAGACCCAGAACACCCAACACAGTATTGAAGAACAAAACTGGAAGACAGATGCTACTGCAAGAAGACTTATAAAGCTACAATAATCAAGATACATGGTATTGGCAGAAGAACAGATGAATGAAACAGAATAGAGTCCAGGAATAGAACCCTGCTGACAATGTGAGTTGCTCTTTGACACAGAAGAAAAGGCAATGTAATTAGTTAAAGATAGTCTTTTCAACAAATGGTGCTGGTACACGCAACTTGACATTCACATGAAAAATCTAATCTAGACACGGACCTTAAATCCTTCACAAAAATTAACTCAAAATGGATCATAAACATAAGCATAAAGCAAAACTATAAAATAACAAGAGAGAAAACCTAGATGACATTGGGTATGGCACTTACTCTTTATATGTAACATCAAAGGCAGACTCACAAAATAAATAATTGATAAACTGGACTTTGTTAAAATTAAAAATGTCTGCTTTGTGAAAATCATTGTCAAGAGAATAAAAAGACAAGTCACAGACTGAGAAAAATTACTAGTAAAAGATGCATCTGATAAAGAACTATTATCTAAAATACATGAAGAATTCATAAAACAATAAGAAAAGAAACAAGTGATTTTAAAATGTGCCAAATACCTTAACATCTCACCAAAGAAGATACACAGATAGAAAATAAGCATATGACAAAATGCTCCATATCACACGTCATTCAGTTCAGTTCAGTTCAGTCACTCAGTCATGTCTGATTCTTTGAGAGTCCATGAATTGCAGCACGCCAGGCATCCCTGTCCATCACCAACTCGTGGGGTTTACTCAAACTCACGTCCATGGAGTCAGTGATGCCATCCAGCCATCTCATCCTCTGTCGTCCCCTTCTCCTCCTGCCCCCAATCCCTCCCAGCATCAGAGTCTTTTCCAATGGGTCAACTCCTCGCATGAGGTGGCCAAGGTACTGGAGTTTCAGCTTTAGCATCATTCCTTCCAAAGAAATCCCAGGGCTGAGCTCCTTCAGAATGGACTGGTTGGATCTCCTTGCAGTCCAAGGGACTCTCAAGAGTCTTCTCCAACACCATAGTTCAAAAGCATCAATTCTTCAGCACTCAGCCTTCTTCACAGTCCAACTCTCACATCCATACAGGACCACTGGAAAAACCATAGCCTTGACTAGACGGACCTTTGTTGGCAAAGTAATGTCTCTGCTTTTCAATATGCTATCTAGGTTGGTCATAACTTTCCTTCCAAGGAGTAAGCGTCTTTTAATTTCATGGCTGCAGTCACCATCTGTAGTGATTTTGGAGCCCCCAAAATAAAGTCTGACACTGTTTCCACTGTTTCCCCAGCTATTTCCCATGAAGTGATGGGACCAGATGCCATGATCTTCGTTTTCTGAATGTTGAGCTTTAAGCCAAGTTTTTCACTCTCCTCTTTCACTTTCATCAAGAGGCTTTTTAGTTCCTCTTCACTTTCTGCCATAAGGGTGGTGTCATGTGCATATCTGAAGTTATTGAAATTTCTCCCGACAATCTTGATTCCAGCTTGTGCTTATTCCACCCCAGCATTTCTCATGCCGTACTCTGCATAGAAGTTAAATAAGCAGGGTGACAATATACAGCCTTGACGGACTCCTTTTCCTGTTTGGAACCAGTCTGTTGTTCCATGTCCAGTTCTAACTGTTGCTTCCTGACCTGCATATAGGTTTCTCAAGAGGCAGGTCAGGTGGTCTGGTATTCCCATCTCTTTCAGAATTTTCCACAGTTTATTGTGATCCACACAGTCAAAGGCTTTGGCATAGTCAATAAAGCAGAAATAGATATTTTTCTGGAACTCTCTTGCTTTTTCCATGATCCAGCGGATGTTGGAAATTTGATCTCTGGTTCCTCTGCCTTTTGTAAAACCAGCTTGAACATCTGGAAGTTCACGGTTCACATATTGCTGAAGCCTGGCTTGGAGAATTTTGAGCATTACTTTACTAGTGTGTGAGATGAGTGCAATTGTGTGATAGTTTGAGCATTCTTTGGCACTGCCTTTCTTTGGGATTGGGATGAAAACTGACCTTTTCCCATCCTGTGGCCACTGCTGAGTTTTCCAAATTTGCTGGCATGTTGAGTGTAGCACTTTCACAGCATCATCTTTCAGGATTTGAAATAGCTCCACTGGAATTCCATCACCTCCACTAGCTTTGTTCGTAGTGATGCTTTCTAAAGCCCACTTGACTTCACATTCCAGGATGTCTGGCTCTAGGTCAGTGATCACACCATCATGATTATCTGGGTCGTGAAGATAATCGTGCCACCTCTTCTTAATATCTTCTGCTTCTGTTAGGTCCTTACCATTCTGTCCTTTATCGAGCCCATCTTTGCATGAAATATTCCCTTGGTATCTCTAATTTTCTTGAAGAGTTCTCAAGTCTTTCCCATTCTGTTGTTTTCCTCTATTTCTTTGCATTGATCACTGAGGAAGGCTTTTTTATCTCTTCTTGCTATTCTTTGGAACTCTGCATTCAGATGCTTATATCTTTCCTTTTCTCCTTTGCTTCTCGCTTCTCTTCTTTTCACAGCTATTTGTAAGGCCTCCCCAGACAGCCGTTTTGCTTTTTTGCATTTCTTTTCCATGGGGATGGTCTTGATCCCTGTCTCCTGTACAATGTCACAAACCTCATTCCATAGTTCATCAGGCACTCTATCTGTCAGATCTAGTCCCTTAAATCTATTTCTCACTTCCACTGTATAATCATAAGGGATTTGATTTAGGTCATACTTGAATGGTCTAGTGGTTTTCCCTACTTTATTCAATTTAAGTCTGAATTTGACTTCAGTTCAATTCAGTTCAGTCACTCAGTCATGTCCAACTTTTTGCGACCCCATGAATCGCAGCATGCCAGGCCTCCCTGTACATCACCAACTCCCGGAGTTCACTCAGACTCATGTCCATCGAGTCAGTGATGCCATCCAGCCATCTCATCCTCTGTCGTCTCCTTCTCCTCCTGCCCCCAATCCCTCCCAGCATCAAAGTCTTTTCCAATGGGTCAACTCCTTGCATGAGGTAGCCAAAGTACTGGAGTTTCAGCTTTAGCATCATTCCTTCCAAAGAAATCCCAGGGCTGATCTCCTTCAGAATGGACTGGTTGGATCTCCTTGCAGTCCAAGGGACTCTCAAGAGTCTTCTCCAATACCACAGTTCAAAAGCAACAATTCTTTGGCGCTCAGCTTTCTTTATAGTCCAACTCTCACATCCATACATGACCACTGGAAAAACCATAGCCTTGACTAGACGGACCTTTGTTGGCAAAATAATGTCTCTGCTTTTCAATATGCTATCTAGGTTGGTCATAACTTTCCTTCCAAGGAGTAAGCGTCTTTTAATTTCATGGCTGCAATCACCATCTGCAGTGATTTTGAAGCTCCCCACCCAAAAAAGTCTGACACTGTTTCCACTGTTTCCCCAGCTATTTCCCATGAAGTGATGGGACCAGATGCCATGATCTTCGTTTTCTGAATGTTGAGTTTTAAGCCAACATTTTCACTCTCCACTTTCACTTTCATCAAGAGGCTTTTGAGTTCCTCTTCACTTTCTGCCATAAGGGTGGTGTCATGTGCATATCTGAGGTTATTGATATTTCTCCCAGCAATCTTGATTCCAGCTTGTGCTTCTTGCAGCCCAGTGTGTCTTATATTGTACTCTGCATATAAGTTAAATAAGCAGGATGACAATATACAGCCTTGATATACTCCTTTTCCTGTTTGGAACCAGTCTATTGTTCCATGTCCATCTATAGAGCCCACTAGTTTGATTCTGTGGCCTTTACCCCAGTTAGTTGAAACCTTGTGGCCACACAAAAACCTACACATAAATGTTTATAGAAGTATTATTAATAATTGCCCAAAGTTGGAGGTTACCAATATGTCTTTCAGTAGGTGAGTGGATAAACACTGTGGAACATCTAGGCAATGGAATAATATACAGAACTAAATAAATAAGCTATCAAGCTAAGAAAAGACCTGGAGAAACCTTAAATGCATACTACTAAATGAAAGAAGCTAACCTGAAAAAGCAACAGAGTATATGATTCCAACTCTATAATATCATAGAAAAAGCAAAACTATGGAGACAGTTAAAAAGAATCAGCGATTGCTATGGAGTGCTAGCAAGGATTGCTATAGGAGATGAAGAGGTAGAGCATAGAGGAATTTTAGGGCAATGAAAATATTCTGAATGATAGTACAATGATGAATGTGTGTTTTTATACTGTTGTTCAAGCATGTAGCTATAAAAAGCCAAGAGTGAATCCTACTGTAAACTATGGATTTGAGGTAATTATGTGTCAATGTAAGTTCATCAGCTGTAACAAACGTAGCGTTCTGGTAGGAGATGGTAAGGGAGTAACTTGCATGTGAGAGAGGTAGTCAGTATAGGACATTTCTTCATGCTTCTCTTAATTTTGCTGTGAACATGAATACGAAAAAACCTATACCTTATATAATGCTTATTAATAACAATGATGATTCTTACCCCCTAACATGGGAAACAATGCAATGATATTCAGTTTCACCTCTTATATTTAGCACTTGGTTAGAAATCCGAGTAAGTTTGTTGTTGTTGTTCAGTCACCAAGTCATATCCGACTCTTCACGACCCCATGGACTGCAGCATGCTGGGCTTCCCTGTCCTCACCATCTCCCAGAGTTTGCCCAAATTCACGTCCATTGAATCAGTGATGCCATCCATCCAACCATCTCATCCTCTGTTGCCCTCTTCTCCTAGCAAATACAATAAGGCAATAAAAAGAAACAAAAAGGATATAGTTTTGGTAAGTATAGTTAAGCTCTGTTTATGGATGACATAGTTAGGTTCATAAAACAAGGAGTCAATCTACAAAAATCCTACTGAAATGAATAAGCAAATTAGAAATGTTTCAGAATAAAATGTCAATAAACAAATATACATTGTATTTTCATATATTAGCAGTGGATTACTAGGAATTAAACTTTTAAAAATATCATTTCTATCACCATTAAAATATGAAATATTTGGACACAAAATTAAAACATATAGAACACTGCTGAGAAAAATTAAAGAAAATTTAAGTAAGTGGATAAAAAAGAGGTCATATTCATGTATTGGAAGACTCAGGATGTTAAGAAGCATTTTGTGCCTAAATCAATTTATAGATTCAACAGGAAATTCGAACAAAATTCTAGTAGGTTTTAAAAATAGAATTGACAAGTTGATTCTAAAAGTTACATAAATAAATAAAAGAACTAAGATAGATAAAATGATTTTGCTAAAAAAAAAAAAAAAAGAACACAGTTGGAGAACTTATAATACTTGATGTCAAATCTTACTTATTATAGTGAAGAAAAGAAGCCAGGTGCAAAAGAGTATATACTACATGCTTCCATTTATATTAAACTCTAGGAAAACTAGAGAGAGAACAAACTAAGGTTTCCTGAGGTCAGGGAAGGGTAGAAGGTAGTGATTCACTGGGAAAGGCCACAAGGAAACTTCCTAGGGCAAGTAAAATGCCCTATATCTTGTCTGTGGTGGTGGTCATATTGCTTTATACATTTGACAAAACTCATTGGTCCATATACTTAAAATGTGTGTGTTTCATCATAATAAATTATACCCCAATGAAATGTATCTTTAAAAATAATATATATTAAGATATCCCTATGAAAGATAAAGAACTGGTACACATTTACTTCAGATTTCCCCTAAATTCCTCTTCTCAGTATTTGCCAAAAGGATTTGGTAATTTTGCCTCAGTTTTATCATTGTCAAGTCATCATTGTTTTTACATTGTTATCTTTTCAAAATCAACTAAGAAAGGAGTTTGCTTCAAAACAATAATGACGATAATTTAGACTGTTCTGTGTCCACACTACTTCAACAATCACCACGGTTTCTTTTATATCATGACTTCCCCATTTGTGAACTCTTGTTTTATCTCCTTGTTAGCTGGTTTATATTTTTAAATAAGTGACTTTCCAGAAAACATAGATGTGGTATTTTTCCTGAAAACGTGTGTAACTGAGAATTTATTTCGACTGCTTTCATACACAATGGCATCTTACCTTTCATATGGAATTCTTGAATCTCAACTTTCCTTTAAAAATTCTGGATAGGTTACTTCTAGTTTCTTCTGCTCTCTAACATGGCAAAGAAATATGAGCCCAGCTTGATTACTGTCAGTATCGAGAAATTCTTCTTCCTTTGGTCCCAGACCTCCTGATTTTCCATATTTCTCAGGATGTTCCTTTTCACTGTCCTTTCTAATACTTCCTCCTCCTTTGCTCTTAAATACTGGTGCTCCTAGCTCCTCTGTCTCAGCTCTCTTTCCTTCTCATGCTGAGCCGAGGGTTACAAACTCAGTCAAGTCTACAATTTAAGACAATTATTTCGTTGGGAAAAATAATTTTCCAATTTTTCCAATTTTCTTGTCTTATTTGTCAATAAGACAAATTATTTTCTTGGGAAATGCATATTGCCACCAGGAATTAAAGCAATATAAAGCCTCAAAAGACCAATAATTAAGGAACAAATGGAGAAGATTGATGTAGAACAACTTCCAAAAATGGTGCAATGACCTGAAAGCTTTACCAATTCATGGAATGGAGGATTTACATGCCACATAAACTTTGAGAAAAAAAGAAAAAGATACAAAAGATCACAGTTTATTCTGTCAATGTAGATAATTATTATACAAAAACACAATAAATAAGGTAACAAACCTAAATTACTTAATAGCACTATAAAATGAAATCCAGTATACTACAGTAAAGGAATAATATGTGCCAATGGGCATTACTCAAATAAGTAAATATGATTTAATAGGAAATAATACATTAATATGGATTTTCCTGGTGGCTCAGATGGTAAGGAATCTGCCTGCAGTGCAGGAGACCTCGGTTCAATCCCTGAGTCGGGAAGATCCCCTAGAGAAGGAAGTGGCTACCCACTCCAGTATTCTTGCCTGAAGAACTCCATGGACAGAGGAGTCTGGTGGGCTACAGTCCATGGGGTTGCACACAAAATCAGATATGGTTGAGCAACTAACACACACCCAATACATTAGTAAAATTTACTGCATCCTTAGGCAAAAGGAGAAAATCCTATGATAGATATGAAAAGGCAAGAAAAATATGCTTTCTCTAGGGATGCAGAAAATGACAAGGGAACACTGCTTCCCCTCATAAAAAGTGGTTTAAGAAAAGCCAGATAAACTATAACATTATCAGTCTACCTGAACCCATCGGTGAACTGATGTCACAGGGGACAACGTGAACCAGATATCAAAGAGTGAAAAGCCCATCTGAGGAGAAATGGAATATGCAAACTATTTCCTTTTGGCAGAGGGCAGAAAAAAGAGGCAGTTGCACAAGAGCAGAGGTCCACCACTAGAGGAATTTGCAAGACGTGATATTGAGAAGACAACTATAGCAAGAAATACTCAAACCCAGTTCAAACAGAAATTAGATTAACTCAACAACTTACACACACACACACACGCATACTCCTGGTCTCACAGAAAAAGTCATGTCCATCTCAGGCAGAAGAACTATTTGTCTTGGTCTGTGCGGTTTTCTTCACACCATGTCCATCCAACATTCAACAAAAAATTACAAGATGCATTTTTAAAAGCTATAAAATATTGTCAAGAGATAAGGCAGTCGATAGGACCAGACCAAGAGATGACCCAGATGTTGGAATGATCACCTTAAAATAACTGATTGATTCATTAAAGGATCTGGTGGGAAAAGCATGTTTAAATAGATGGGGAATTTAAACAGAGAGATGAAAACTATTTTAAAAATCAGGTAGAAATACTGGGGTGGGGAGGACATTATTACATGAGAGATACAGAAGAATTTCTTTGATAGGTTTAATGGTAGACTAGATATAGAAAAGAATCACTGAACTTAAAGGTAGGTCAATAGCTGCTTTCCAAAGTGAGGTACAGAGAGAACATAAACAATACTGTAAAGCTTTAGGATAATATCAAATTGAGTTACAAAAGAAGAGAGAAAGAAAATACAAGAAGAAATATTTGAAGAGGTAGCGGCAGAGAACTTTTCCAAAGTATTGAAGGACAACAAACCACAGAGTCAAGAAACTTGGAGAAAAAATATTAAAAAGAAATCCCAACAGAAATCCCAATAAGTTTTTAGTAGAAATTGGCAAGATCGCCCTAAAATTTACTGGCATACCATGTTCAGTTGTGCTTTGCTTTATTGTGCCTTGCAGATATTGTATTTTTTTTTTTTTTAATAAATTGAAAATTTGTGGCAACCCTGCACTGAGCAGGTGTAACAGTGCCATTTTTCCAACAACATTTGCTCACCTCATGTCTCTGTTACATTTTGGTAATTCTTGCAATATTTCAAATATTTTCATTATGATTGTATTTGTGATGGTGATTTGTGATCAGTGATTTTTGATGCCGCTATTAGAAGTGTTTTGGGCACCGTGATCCATGCCCATTTAAGACAGTACACTTAATTGATATATGTTGCATGTGTTCTTATTGCTGCATCAACTGGCTGTTCCTCCATCTTTCTCCCTGTTCTTGAGCTTCCGTTATCCCCTGAGACACAACAATATTGAGATTTGATCAACTGATACTCCTATAATGGCGTCTAACTGTTTCAGTGAAAGGAAGAATTTTGTGTTCAGTTCAGTCACTCAGTCGTGTCTGACTCTTTGCGACCCCATGAATCGCAGCACGCCAGGCCTCCCCGTCCATCACCAACTCCCGGAGTTCACTCAGACTCACGAAAATCGAGTCAGTGATGCCATCCAATCATCTCATCCTCTGTCCTCCCCTTCTCCTCCTGGCCCCAATCCCTGGCCCCAGCATCAGAGTCTTTTCCTATAAGTCAACTCTACATGAGGTGGCCAAAGTACTGGAGTTTCAGCTTTAGCATCATTCCCTCCAAAGAAATCCCTGGGCTGATCTCCTTCAGAATGGACTGGTTGGATCTCCTTGCAGTCCAAGGGACTCTCAAGAGTCTTCTCCAACACAACAGTTCAAAAGCATCAATTCTTCGGCGCTCAGCTTTCTTCACAGTCCAACTTTCACATCCCTACATGACCACTGGAAAAACCATAGCCTTGAGTAGACGGATCTTTGTTGGCAAAGTAGTGTCTCTGCTTTTCAACATGCTATCTAGGTTGGTCATAACTTTCCTTCCAAGGAGTAAGCGTCTTTTAATTTCATGGCTGCAGTCACCATCTGCAGTGATTTTGGAGCCCCCCAAAATAAAGTCTGACACTGTTTCCACTGTTTCCCCATCTATTTCCCACAAAGTGATGGGACCAGATACCACGATCTTCGTTTTCTGAATGTTGAGCTTTAGCCAGCATTTTCAATCTCCTCTTTCACTTTCATCAAGAGGCTTTTTAGTTCCTCTTCACTTTCTGCCATAAGGGTGGCTCCATCTGCATATCTGAGGTTACTGATATTTCTCCCAACAATCTTGTGCTTCTTCCAGCTTGTGCTTCTTCTAGCCCAGCGTTTCTCATGATGTACTCTGCATAGAAGTTAAATAAGCAGGGTGACAATATACAGCCTTGACGGACTCCTTTTCCTGTTTGGAACCAGTCTGTCGTTCCATGTCCAGTTCTAACTGTTGCTTCCTGACCTGCATATAGGTTTCTCAAGAAGCAGGTCAGGTGGTCTGGTATTCCCATCTCTTTCAGAATTTTCCACAGTTTATTGTGATCCACACAGTCAAAGGCTTTGGCATAGTCAATCAAGCAAAAATAAATGTTTTTCTGGAACTCTCTTGCTTTTTCCATGATCCAGCAGATGTTGGCAACTTGATCTCTGGTTCCTCTGCCTTGTCTAAAACCAGCTTGAACATCTGGAAGTTCACGGTTCACGTATTGCTGAAGCCTGGCTTGGACAATTTTGAGCATTACTTTACTAGCATGTGAGATGAGTGCTATTGTGCGGTAGTTTGAGAATTCTTTGGCATTGTCTTTCTTTAGGATTGGAATGAAAACTGACCTTTTCCAGTCCTGTGGCCATTGCTGAGTTTTCCAATTTGCTGGCATATTGAGTGCAGCACTTTCACAGCATCATCTTTCAGGATTTGAAATAGCTCCACTGGAATTCCATCACCTCCACTAGCTTTGTTCGTAGTGATGCTTTCTAAGGCCCACTTGACTTCACATTCAAGTGTTTTGTGTCTCTTATCTTAAATTGAAAGCTAGAAATGATTAAGCTTAGTGAGGAAGTCATGTCAAGGGTTGAGAGAGGCCAAAACTAGGCCTCTTGCAGAAGTTAATCAAGTTAACTTGTGAATGCAAAGAAGAAGTTCTTGAGGGAAGCTAAAAGTGCCACTGCAGTGAACACATGAATAATAAGAAAGTGAGACAGTTTTATTGCTGATATGGATAAAGTTTTAGTGGCCTGTATAGAAGATCAAACCAGTCACAACATTCCCCTGAGCTACAGTTTAATCCTGAGTAAGGCTCTAACTCTCCTCAATACTGTGAAGACAGACAGGCGAGGAGGCTGCAGAAGAAAAGTTTGAAGCTAGCAGAGGTTGGTTCCTGAAATTTAAGAAAAGAAACCATCTTAATAACATAAAATTGCAAGAGGAAGCTGCAAGTACTGATGCAGAAGCTGCAACAAGTTTTCCAGAAAATCCAGCTAATACCACCTAACAAAGGTGGTCCACTAAATAACAGATTTTCAATGTAGATGAAACATCCTTGCAACCATGTATGACTTTCATAGCTACAGGGATGTGAATGCCTGTCTTTGAAGTTTCAAAGGACAGGCTGACACTCTTGTTGGGGGTTAATGAAGCTGGTGACTTTAAGTTGAAGCCAATGCTCATTACCAAATGGAAAATCCCAGGACCCTTAAGAATTTTGCTAATCTACTCTGTCTGTGCTCTAGAAATAGAACAACAAAGCCTGGGTGATAGCAAATCTGTTTACAATATGGTTTATTGGATATTTTAAGCCCATTGCTGAGACCTACTGGTCAGAAAAAGTATCCCTTTCAAAATGGCATTGTTCACTGATAATGTACCTGGCCACCCAAGAGATCTGATTGAATATACAATAGATTAATCTTTTTATTCCAGCTACCATAGCATCCATTTTGCAGTTCATGGATCAAGGAGTAATTTTAACTTTCAAGTTTTATTATTTAAGAAATACATTTTGTAAGACTCTAGCTGACATAGATAGTGACCCCTTGGATGGATCTGAGCCAAGTAAATTGTAAGTCTTCTGGAAATGCTTCACCATTGTAGATGTCACCATTAAGAATATCTGTGATTCATGGAAAGATGTAAAAATACCAACATTAACGGGAGTTTGGAAGAAATTGATGCCAACCCTCACAGGTGACTTTGAGGGACTCAAGAGTCCCATGAAGGAAGTAACTGTACATGTGATGGAAATAGCAAGCAAAGTAGAATTAGAAGTGGAAACTGAAGCTGAACTTCTGTAATTTCATAATAAAGCTTTTCATGGATGGGGAGTTTCTTCTTACCAATGTAAGAATTGCACACACATAACTTAAACTATCAGATCAGATCAGATCAGTCACTCAGTCGTGTCCGACTCTTTGCGACCCCATGAACCGCAGCACGCCAGGCCTTCCTGTCCATCACCAACTCCCGGAGGTCACTCAGACTCACATCCACCGAGTCAGTGATGCCATCCAGCCATCTCGTGTAAATACAACTTTATGTGCACTGAGAAACCAAAAAATTCATGTGACTTACTTTGCTGAGATATTCGCTTTATTGCGGTGATCTGGAACCAAACCCGCAATATCTCTGAGGTATGCCTATATAATGGAGAAGGCAACGGCACCCCACTCCAGTACGCTTGCCAGGAAAGTCCCATGGATGGAGGAGCTTGGTGGGCTGCAGTCCATGGGGTCGCTAGGAGTCGGACACGACTGAGCAACTTCACTTTCACTTTTCACTTTCATGCACTGGAGAAGGAAATGGCAACCCACTCCAGTGTTCTTGCCTGGAGAATCCCAGGGACGGGGGAGCCTGGTGGGCTGCCGTCTATGGGATCACACAGAGTCGGACACGACTGAAGTGACTTGGCATAGCATAGCATAGCATGCCTATATATTGAAAAGCAAAGGAACTAAAATAGCCAAAATAATTTTGAAAATGAAAGTTGAAAGACTCACACTATCTGATTTAGAGATTCATATACACCTATAGTAATCAAGATAGTGATGTTGGTGAAAAGACAGAAACTATGATCAACAGAACAGAATAAAGATACAGCCTCACAAATATGGATAATTTTTGGAGAAGGATTAAGAAGGATTCATTAGATAAAGGATAGCTTTTTCAATAAATGGTGCTGAAATAATTAAGCTTCTATATGCAAAATAATTTACTTCAATCCATACTTCACCCCATATAGAAATTAACTCAAATGTATTATAAACCTAAATATAAATTCTAAAACTATAAAACTTCTAGAAAAAAATTTAGAGGAAATATTTGTGACTTTGGACTAAGATTTTATAGCTATAACCTAAAAAGCACAATTCATAAAAGAATAAAAAGCAATAAATTAAAGTTTATCTAATTAAAATATTCTGTTCTTCAAAGAGCACAGTTTAGAAAATGAAAAGCCAGGACACAGATTGTAAAGAAATACTTGCAAAATACATATACAATAAAGAATTTGTGTCTAGAATATATAAGGAATAATTATAACTTAATAATAGGAAAATAATTAACCCAATCAAAAAATGTACAAATGATTTAAGCTCGTAACCAAAGAACATGTATGGATAGCAAATAAGCACATAAACAGAGGCTCAACATCATTAATGGTTAGGAAAAAGTAAATTAAAAACACAATATGGTACCACTACCATTTCTATTAGAATGGCTAAAGTTTTAAAACCTGATAATACCAAGTGCTGCTGAAGAATATGATTAATCAGAAGTCTGAAACATTTTTTGGTGGAAATGCAAAATAATACAGCCTCTGAGGAAAATGTTTGGCAGTTTCTTATAAAGTTAAGAGATACATTTACTCTTATATGTGACTCAGAAATTCTATTCCTAGGAATTTACTCAAGAAGAATGAAAACATATGTCTACCCAATGACTGGAATGTAAATTTTTAGGAGCTTTATTTATAATAGGCCCAAATTGGAACCGTCTTACACTGTTTGTGGGAATATAAATTGGTGCAGCCACTATGGAAAATAGTATGGTGGTTGCTCAGAAAACTAGAAATACAGTTGCCATATGATCCAGCAATACAACTCCTGGGCATATACGCAGAAAAAAACTATAATTTGAGAAGATACATACACCCCTGTGTTCATAGCAATGCTATGTACAATAGCCAAGACATGTAAGCAACCTAAATGCCCATCTGAATGGATAAAGAAGATGTGTGTGTGTGTGTGTGTGTGTAAAAGTAAGTAATGGAATATTACTCGGCCATCAAAAAGAATGAAATAAAATGCCATTTGCAGTGGCATGGATGGATCTAGAGATTATCATACTAAGCAAAGTAAATCAGCAAAAGACAAATACCGTATGATAATCACTGACATGTGGAATCTAAAACACGACACAAATCAACATACCTACAAAACAACAACAGGCTCACGGATACAGAGAGCACACTTATCCAAGGATGGATAACAAGCAGCCATCCAAGGAGGGTGGGTGGGAGTTTGGGATTAGCAGATGTAATCGATTACATATAGGATAGACAAACAACACGGTCTCATGATACAGCACAGAGAACTACATTCGATATCCTGTGATAAAGCATAATAGAAAAGAATATGAAGGAAAATGTACATGTGTATGACTGAGTCGTTTTGCTGTACAGAAGAAATTAACGCAATGTTGTATATCTCAATAAAATTTAAAAAATAATAGGCCCAAATTGGAAATAATACAAAGGTTTATCAACTAGTAAATGGATAAGCAAATTATGTTACATCCATATAACGGAATACTACGTGGCAATAGAAAGAAATGCGGTATTGATATGATATGAGTGAATCTTACAAGTATTATGCAAAGTGAAAGAAGCCAGACACAAAACAAGGTGTACAATCTGATTCCATTTATTTGGCATTCTAGGAAAGGCAAAACTATAGGGATTAGAAATCTCCAATATATCCTCCAAGTTCATAAGCATAAATATTCTCCAAGTTAAATTTTCTTCAGGCAAATAAACTTATGCAAAAATAAACTTGTGTGACAACAAATTAAACTCAAGTTTTTGCCCTTTTAGAATGCAGAAGGATGTTCATCATTGCACTATTTATAACAAGTGCTTAAAGGAGAAAGTTGGTCAAATAATGTATGAAAAGAATACAGCCATTCAATCATGTTATAGAGAATACTAATGACATATGGAAATGTTGATGTCATACATATAGGAGGAAAAAACAGGACACACAATAGAAACACTAAAAGCTAACAGCTGCTGTGTGGTCACTATATGCTGGGGCTCCTCTGAGTGCTCTATAAATGCCACCCCATTCAGTTCTGGCAACTACCATATTATTATTGTCATTGTTGTTGTTATTAGCTTGAGATCCAGGACCTGAAGTTTAGAAACAGTGATCTAACATGCAGCAAACAGTGGAGCTTGGATCTGAACCGAGGTTGTCTAGTCCTGGACCCCAATTATAACCAGTATGCTTTATTGTCTGCATCCTGCATGACCTTGAAACTGTATTTAAAAAAAAAAAAAAAAAAACAACATACAATATGGGCCTGGAAGCATCTGTACCAAAATGTTAACACACTCACATTTTGGTGGGGTTACAGAGAATTTTATTTTACTTTTCTATGCTTTTAAGATTTACACCAAAAGAAAAAATGTTTATAAAAAGAAGTAAATTAATACATGAGATTTAAATAGGTGAACACCCAGTCTTACCTGGAAAATTGCCTCCTCATGAGACACCACATTCTAAGTGGGGGTCTAGTCCCTGTGTGTCCCTGGGGGCTATCCTATAAGGGCCTTGCACACTCCCTGGCTCTGCTCTCCTACCTGGGGTCACCCACCTCAGAAGTCTAGGATGAGCTGAGAAACACAGTCTCCAGGGAAAAGCCTTCCAGCTGCTTCTGCCAGTCATCCTGGACAGCTGCCTGGAGGGAGGCTGGGAGCATCCAGCTCTTTCTGAGTCTGACGCCGGCGGGGCTGGCCCCGGGTCCACCTCTGAGCACGGGCAGCATAGACCCCGGCCTCCCACCCCTGGAGCTGGGGTAGGGGAGACGGTGGAGGACAGGGAGCCCTGGGGCACTGGTGGCAAATGTTAACTGAAAAAGAAAAGACCTGTTTGACTAGACATGAAAGAAGAAAGAAAGAAAGACATGTCTTTCTTCCCTCAAGCTCCCCTTCTTTCCCCCACCCTACCCTCCCAGAGCTGTGTTCAAACCCCATTGCATTTGGAGGGAAATCCAACCCATGTGTTTCTGATTCATTTACACTTAACTCATCAAAACCCTGTTTTGAAAGAGACCATTGGATGGTCTACAAAGCCTGAGCAGAGCTCCCACTGCTGCGGGCTGGTTGTGGGCTCACCAAACACCCCTTCTAATCCACCAGGCCTGCACTCAGGCTCTGCCCCATGATGACGGCTGTCTGAACCACACTCCCTGCCCTGGCCCTCTTGGAGCCCTTCCCCGCTGCCTTCCATTTCCTTGGGAGCTCAGGCTGCCTGTGAGGGTCTGGGAAACTCACATGGTATGGGGAGGGGCCTCAAACGTGCCGTCATTCCTGGGGTAAGGCTGGGTTTGAGATGAGCTTGTAGAGGAAAACTCGAAAGAAGGACATTAACAGTGAGATTCCAGGCAGAGAAAGCACATTTGGGGGCCAAGTGCCCTGTGTGGGGTGTCCATCACAGTTGACCTGCATCCATCTCAGAGGAAGTGATGAGAGGAAGAAGCAGGGTGCCTTGTTGCCCACGTCTGTCTCTCCCATCACTTCTCAGCCTCATACCAGCTTGCACTGGGTTTGAACGAAGAGACTGTCTTTCATCAAGAAGCACCTACTCACCACCACCAGGCCCAGAAGGTTTTCTTAAGTCAACGTGGGTGGTGCTCAGTGTCAACTGTGTACAAAGGAAAGTTCTCCCAAGCAGACACTTGGGAGTCATTCAGCCAAAAATGGTTGTCTCAGATGCAAAGCACGTCAGAGCTAGAAAGGACCTCCGAGAACTTTGAGGTTCAGCCCCATGTTTACAGATCAATTCCCTTGAGATCCTCCTCCAGAAGGATTTTCAGTAAGCCAAGCTCCTTGCTCCACTCGCTTGCTGCTTTGGAAGAGCACAGGGTGTGGTCAGAAGACACCAGGAAGCCTTGGCTCCTTCCAAGCAACGCCTACAGTGAAACACATGGTGGTGAGAATGGAACCAAGAAAGTGGAAACCGATTCCTTCTGGGGTCACCATCACGACATACGTTGTAACTGGTACAGTAACCCCCTTTTTTGTGTGCATGCTGCTCCCTTTCCCCTTTGGTACTGGCAGGAGGTGAGTAGTGCCCTGTGGGGACCTGAGGGGGGACATCAGGGACCGAATGGGACAAGGGGGTAGAAGATAAATGCCACTAGTGACATTTTACGGGGAGGTCCTTTAATCAGGAGGCTCAGAAAGGTTCGGTGTCCCCAGCTACTAGGTTTTGACACCAGGGTCAAAATCCGCATCTTTCTGGCTCTAAAATCCATGCAAGCAAAGAAACAGGATGGGTAGACAGAGCAGGAAAGCTAGAGATGGCTCTGGGCTCCTGTTGTGCAGAGTTGATAAACAAGGAAGATCCCAGAAGGAGCTGCTGTTATGCAGGCCCTGAAAGAAGAGGAGGAGGAGGGCTTACCATGGAGGGGAGCAGGATGGTCCAGATGGATGAGTCGAGGACCCTGCCAGTGGGGCGCTCAGAGGCTCTGGACACTGACCGTACAGGGTGGTTGCACCAGAAACCTGCCAGCAGGTGGCAGTATTTCAGAACAAGAAGGTGACAACTTAGGACCATGGCAGAAAGAGGAGTTACTGAGCTCTTACTACGTGACAGGTATTGCCATAAATGTTTCCTACAGAGCGTCTCGCTGAACCTTCACAACAATTCATTGAGGTACGTACTATTATTAGCTTCATTTTACACATGAGAAGGGTTTAGTAATTTGTTCAAAGCCACAGAGCCAGGAAGTACTGGAACTCAGATTCTTACCCAGGCAGCCAACTCCAGATCCAGACCTAAACTCTATACAGATGCAACATCATGCCTCAGTCCACAGAATATGCTGAATTTTCATCGTGGATTAAGTGTTGTGCTGGGGGTTAGAGACCCCAAAGTGGTCTAGACAGCATCCCACTCAGACTCTAATTCTCTGGGATGGTGGAGGTAGGCAGCAGCTAAGGGGCCGGACACTGACTGGGTCCTCAGACCTGGCTCACGTCTGGCTCCTCTGCTCACTGTGGGGTGGTCTTGGTAATTGACAGATGTCTCAGGCCTTCAGTTTTTTAATCTGTCTATAATTAGGTATAGTATACACCTCACAGGGTCAAGTGGCAGAAGCATCAGTCATGGAGTAGGCTGTGTGCTTTACTGAAATGACCACAAATATCAAACACGAAAGGCAAAGAGTGTCCACAGCAGGGGCCACGGGATGAGTTTCCCAGGTGCACGTGACTGGCAGGAGGATGAGGATCCCAGGGGGTGCCCTTCTGTCCCATGAAGCCAGGCTGGGGAATGTGATCTTCAGAGGGTCTCATAGCAAGCCAGACTCTAACAAGGAGGTGGAGGACTCAGAGCGCCCCGGCCAGCAGGCCATGATTTAACAAGCATTCTGTGGGCCTCCTAAGGGCCAGACACCAGTCTTGTGTTGGCTCAGCCCGAGTCTTTCTTGTGTATTGTAGATGTGTCCTAGTAGACATCCACAGCACCGTCTTGCCATCACTTGTATCAGGCCCACACGGGCCCCATCCAGGCCCATCTCCCATCTCTGCCCCTCACATCTGTGAGTAACCTGGACCTCTCAGAAGTTCTCTACATGCTCTGCACAATCCACTCCACCATCACACCTGCAGGAGGAGAGGGGTATCCACCAGGGCAGGAGATGACAAGACAGTCTCCACTCCCTGGGGTGGCTGAGGCATTCAGAGGATGCCCGCCCCTGAGCACCGTGGGAGGTGAGGGACAGTGGGCAGAGAGGCAGGGTCAAGCCCTATGTACCTGCAAACATGGTGCCACCTGAGCTGGAAGATGTAGAGAGGCACTCAGGCAGCAGGCCCTGCCACTCCTTCTCTCTGCTTCCATTTCTGACTTGCGAATATTCAGAAGCGGACATCCTCCTATCCGCTCCAACATGACTCCTCCACACATGCCCCGTGCTTCTAGCCTTCCTTCTCAAGATATGGCCAGAACAAAGGCAAGCGGCTCTTCATGGTGGGCGGGGGTGACGGGAGTGCACGTCTGGCTCTAGCGTTATCTGCACAGAGGCACATTCCTTCCCTGGCCCGCCCCCACCCAGAAACATCATTATTCATTCCATCACACACACAACTGGGGCTGGGGGAGGCCATGACAGGTGGGCCAGCCAGGGAGGTGGGGATGGGGTGCCTTGGTCTTCTCCCCACCCCCCAAACAAGACAGATATGTCCCCTCTGAACATGCTGGGGGAGATTATTTTAACAAGCACTTTTGTACCAGGAAATCAGTGTGTTTAACCTAACAAGCAAAGAACAGCCCAGTGGGGCCCATAAATCCCGTTCCCACCTATTAATTTTACGGCCTACATAAAGCAGTGTTGAAGTCCAAAGTATATGTGACCTAAAAAGGCATTGCTCATTCTGACACATATACGACGTGGCCAGGACTCGAACTCTGACCCTGACCCTCACTCCAGGAAGCCAGCTCCCAAGCCTCACAGGGTGCAGGGGCTCACGCTGCAGAAACCTACCCAGCCTCCTCTGGAAGGTCAGGACGGCAGGGGGAGGGGTGGAGGATGCTGGGTCAGTGGGGAGCCCCAGCTCAGAGACCCCAGAGCTGACATACACGTTGGTCACTGCCTGAAGATACCCACACAAACAGAAGTGAGGGCTGAAGTCCACCCACTTTCTGTTCACTGCACCTGTCCCCTTGGGCAGGGTGACATCTGCCCAGAGCGGGGCATTTCTAGAACCCACACAAAGGTGCTGTGTGATTGGTAGCCATGCTCACAGATCCCTTTGGCAAATCCAGATCTCTACCTTAACTGCTTCAAATACTGACTCCCAAATCCATTGACTCACTGTACTCCCAAATTTCACAGCCCTTCCACCGGCAAAATTCATGACAATCATCAAGTCCTGACATCAGAAACTTGCTGATCCCCTCAGTCCTTGATTGTCCACTCACCACATAATGACCAAAACCGGTCATCCCATAGCAATTACATATCGATTCCCACAAAGTCATCAGGACACAGACCACCCCAAATGTAACTGCTCTCTAAGCCGAGCCACCTCAGCCCCCAAATGACTCTACAGTAGAAGAAATAGAAGAGGAAATCTCACTGTCACATTCACTGTACCCCAGTCACATGCTGACCTGCAGACTCAAGTGCACAGCTGTGCTCAGAATTTTCCAATCCCCCCACCCCCTGCTGCCAGATTCCTGCCCCATCGTTCTCTGCACTGTCTGTGCTCAGGAAGCTGACCTCTAGGGACTGCCTTATGCCCCACTTTGCCCTCTGACTTACAATCAGATTCCCAAATTAGAGTTCCTTTTGGTGAGGTGAGGGTTTCCCTGTTTGCTCAGATGATAAAGGGTCTGCCTGCAATGCAGGAGACCCAGGTTCGATCCCTGGGTCTGGAAGATCCCCTGGAGAAGGGAATGGCTACCCACTCCAGTGTTCTTGCCTGGAGAATCCCATGGACTGAGGAATCTGTGGGCTACAGTTCATGGGGTTGCAAAAAGAGTTGGATACCACTGAGTGAATAACACTTCACTTTGGTGAGCCATCAGGAGCATGCACAACTCTATCCTAGTTTTTGCTTTAACTTGAAAAGTGTGAAATTCATGCTTCATTATGTACTTTTGTTAGCTTTATTATAAAAAATGTTTCTCTTGTCTTGGGTTCCCCAGAAGCAAACCCAGGACAAGGATTTGAGGGCAAGTTGTTCATGTGATCCTGGAAAGAATGATAGGAGAGTGGGGACTTGAGATGTGAGCCAGGACAGGGGAGGAAGCCCACACAGGCTGCCTCACAAGCAAGGGGCTCCTTAGGAAAGGGACTCAGTCCTGCTGAGGACCCGAAGCAGGGGTATCTCTCTCTCAATTCCTGCCCGTCATGAGTGTTGGGTTGTCACTGAGGGCACCTGCCTGGTGAGAAAGGAACCTGCTCCCACAGCTAGACCACACGCCCAGGCAGAGCTGCAGGTGCAAAAGCCATCAGTGTATAAGGAATGGTGAATACCAGAGGGCATGGGCAGGGCAGTGGTATAATTTATTACAGTATTTTTACCCAAATATTCAAATAAACTTGACTTCTATATATCCCCTGGTTTCTGCATGCTCTAAGCTCAGTTTGAAAAGATCACACCCAGAACTCTCCACCCCAAACAAGGCACTGACCCTCCAAATACTCTTTCTACCAACTCCTAGGACCCTTTCTTGCCCTCATAGTCACATGCTGACCAGCTGACCTGTAAACCCCACTGCGTGTGGAACCTACTGTCAAAATCACAAACTGATGCCAGCACAGCCTTGGAATCTCTGCTTACAGTGCTCCCTTCCTCTGGGAGCCTTCCCGGGAGACCATTCATCCATCCCCATCCCAATTTCTTCCACATCCTAACTGCTCCCACAGGAACTCAAAATGACCAATTGATCCCCAACCCACACTGACCACTCAAACCTGCCTGCACCTTGTTCTTCCAACCTAATAACACAACTTGCAAAGACCCACACACTGCAAGACCCACTCTATGTTGAATTCTCAACCATGAAGGACCCAAAACCACACTGATTCTCCCAACACCAACCACACATGAATGCCTCAGTGCCATCCCTGGCTACACTGACCCACAGACACAACCCCACTGCAATACATAGCCCAGCCACACATTTATCTCTGAACGCAGTCACACACACGGTACCCCAACCCCTGATACACACTGTAGGGAAAGAGCAAATTAGCCAAGAGGGCAGTGGTCAGGCTCTCTCGCCCTATGGCCTCTCGATTTGGCCTCACATCATGGTGTGCTCCTATATAATCACCACCTGCAAAGCCCTTGTGTCCCCATTATGCCTGTGTTGTGTCTGTTATGCTGCATCCACTTGCTCAACCATGAGAGAATACAGCATGGCTGCTGCTACAGCTGCTGAGCCAGTCAGGAAAGAATAAACTTGTCTGCAGTTCTTACAGCTCCTCACATTTTCTTCCAGCTTCCCTGCTTCGCCTTGCCTACCCTGCTTTCAACGAACAGTGAGATACAGCAAGACAGTTGGTGTAGTTGGCAGGATCATCAAGACACACATCAGTTTCCCAGTACCAAACGGCACACGGCTTCCCTGAGAGCTTGGTTAGTAAAGAATCCACCTGTAATGCAGGAGACCCTGGTTCGATTCCTGGGTCAGGAAGATCTGCTGGAGAAGAGATAGGCTACCCACTCCAGCATTCTCTGGCTTCCCTGGTGACTCAACTGGTA
The DNA here is from genome assembly GCA_935064755.1 of Tragelaphus eurycerus. Taxonomy (NCBI): domain Eukaryota; kingdom Metazoa; phylum Chordata; class Mammalia; order Artiodactyla; family Bovidae; genus Tragelaphus; species Tragelaphus eurycerus. Next base: position 24,557,193 of record CAKXYN010000016.1, read on the forward strand.
AAGAATCCACCTGCAATATGGGAGACCTGCTCCCACAGCTAGACCACAGCTTGATCCCTGGGTTGGGAAGATCCCCTGAAGAAGGGAAAGCCTACCCACTCCAGTACTCTGGTCTGAAGAATTCCATGGACTGTGTAGTCCATGGGGTGGCAAAGAGTCAGACATGACTAAGACATTTTCCCTTTCACTTTCAAACAGCACATATACTAGCCCTCTCAATGCAACATGACACTGATCCACTAAAGCCCAAAGAGTGCCGACTGCCAGCTTTCCAACCACAAGCTGACCCCATCCCAATCATTGCCTGTCACTCATATCTCAAGCCCCACAGGGATGCCCACCACCCAATTAGAGCCACTGGCATAGACACCCCAACCTGAATATTCATTGAGCTCATGACCTTCAACCAATGACTTGAATTCCAGCCAGGAACATCAACCAAAGACCTCAATCCTAGCTACCTCAAACCAGCCATTCCGACCCCCAAACCAGGCCTTGTCTTCAACTGCAGAACTTCATCTCCCTCTCAGCCCCAACAAAGTGTGATGCACCAAACTTAACCTCAAAGTGACCATGTCCCAAGCATACACTGACCCCCACCCTCCCTCTATGCTCTTAACCCCAGCCCAAGCCAGCAAAGACATGCTGACCCCAGAGCCAAACACCACCCTAACCCCCAATCTGGACTGATGCTGAAGCTGAAACTCCAATACTTTGGCCACCTGATGCAAAGAACTGACTCATTTGAAAAGACCCTGATGCTGGGAAAGATTGAAGGTGGAAGGAGAAGGGGACAACAGAGGATGAGATGGTTGGAGGCATCACTGACTCAATGGACATGAGTTTGAGTGAATTCCAGGAGTTGGTGATGGACAGGGAGGCCTGGAGTGCTGCAGTCCATTGGGTCACAAATAGTTGGACATGACTGAGCAACTGAACTAAACTGAACCCCTAACTTCACTGCAAGCTGAACACCCCATTCCAAACCCCACTGCCCCTCCAGAGAGAAAGGGCACTCTGATAGCACTGTAAGTTCACACGCTGTTCACTGGGTCCCCCAGCTACGTGGGGCCTTCAAATCCCATCCACACACCAACCCTCCACAAAATACTGCCAGCCCAGCCTCACTCTGCGCCCTGCAACCTCACACACGCCTGAAAGGACCTGAGATTCCATCTTCACAGAGACCATCCAGGTTCAACTGTACCCTATTTTCCAACACAACCTTGTCCCATGGGTCCTGTGACCCCACGCAAGCCAGTACACACAGGGATGATGCGCAGAGAGGGCTTCTCTCAGACTCCTGTGGGCAGCGATGCCTAGACCGAGGGCCTGATGTTCTTCCTATGGCCCAGCTCCGTGACCCAGGGAGGGTACCAAAAGTTCTTACTCAGCAACACTGAGACCACGGACTACATTCCTCCTATTATTTCTAATTCCAATGAGACCAAGTCTCAAATTTCTCTCCAGCTTTGAGCATCCTGACCTCTTCTATGGGCTACAATTTCCTGATGCCGAGTCCATGTCTCCAGGGAGCCATCTCAGGCATTACACTGAGTTGGATCACGGCCACCCCTGGGTGGAGGGTCGGGAACCTGGACAATTGTCCTGCTCACTTGCCCACAGGCTGTGTGATCTCAGCTGATCACTTCACCTCCCTGGGACTCATTTGATGTCATTCCCTTCTCCAGGGGATCTTTCCAACCCAGGGATTGACCCCGGGTCTCTCACATTGAGGGCAGATTCTTTACTGTCTGAGCCACCAGGAAAGCCCTCCTATACTTCAGAGGTCAGCAAACTACTACAGCTGGAGCAGACCCAGCCATGCCCTCCCTTTCAGTTACCTGTTGGCTGTGGCTGCCTTCCCCCAACAGCTGCAGACTTGAGTTGTGGCAACAGAAACAATATGGCGTTCAAAGTCAAAAAGATTTACTATCTGCCCTTGCAGAAAAACTGTGCCACCTCTGATACACATCCTCTACCTTCCTCCCAGAGGGTCTAACCACACTGGAGAATTCTGTGTGTGAATGCAGGAGACCTCCTCTCCTGTTCTGCGCTTCTCAAAAAGATGCTACTTAATAATGTGTGGATGGTTCATTATGCTGATAATAAAACCTGTGATTGCCTGCCCCCAACCTCTGGAGGAGGGGCTAAAGAAAGATCACAGGGTCAGAGAAAAAGCCTCAGGGTTTGGGTTAGCAATATTGGGATGCCCCAGTCTCTGTTTAGTGTAAAGGCTCTTCCAACATTATTGCTTTTGTTTATTGAAACCCAACTCCCATGGCACTCAGCACCCTTGGCAGTGGGCCCAGACCTGCCCAGGCCCCAGACTGCCAGGCCTGGCCAAGAGGACTGGGGGTGGAGGGCGCACTGGCCAGGCCCCATTCCAGGAGCCCTGCCTGCTTACAGCCTGAGGCACTACCCCCACCCCCTTCTTAACGTCTTGCTTACAAGACAGCATTTGGAGACAATTTCTCATCAGACCTTCTTGTAAACATCCTCCTGGATGAAGCAAGCCTGAAGGAGCCCTTATTAGAAACACCTGCGCCAGACGGCGGGCCCGGTGAGTGACAGCTTGCAGAGCTGCCACTGCCCCCCACCACCCATCCTGGGGCTGGTGGAAAGGGTGGTACGGGAGATGGGGGTAAGGGCTTGGGTGGGGGTCGTGTCTTCAATCCCTCTCCCCTCCTCCCTAAGCCCCCACAGGGCCAGTGTTGCCAAGGCAGCACCCTTCCTGTTGTCACGTGGGACTCGGGTGTCAGGAAGGCTAAGTGAACAGGAATCTCTCTTGTGGTGGCCAACCCTGCCCCCCACCAGAAGTCACCCCCTGAGTTCGTCATTGCCCTCTTTGGGTTCTCTAAGTAAGATGAGAGCCACACTTCTTTATCATCCATATTTCCCAGAAGTGTCAACACAGTGAGCTCCTTACCACTCTAAGTCGATGAGAATATTCAAGACTTGCGACAGTAAGTTGGAGTGGAGGTGTCTGGGATGAGGAAGGTGGGAGGCTCCATACGTGGAATTCCCATGTCAGTAACCTTGACATGCCAGCAAAGATACAGAAAAACCAAGTCAGCTGCCAAAGGCCACGTTGTCTGCTATAAGGCAGTTTCAAGTTATATTCCCTGCGCTAACCAAACATTTTCGCTGATGCTGCTCTGAATCCTCATTTTGCTAAGAGAAAGCATCAGAAGAGGGAGGAGGGGAATGAAGGGAGTCTATAGAAACTGGACCTGGAACTTGTACGAAATCAACTCATGTGCGTGAGCATTCTGCCGTCAGTCTTTGATGGAACCTTCTAGTACTCTCTGCACTCCTCTCACCCCACCTCACCTGGTTCTCCTGGCCAAGCACAACAAAGCTCTTCCTGCAATCCTGTTGGCAGAACCTCTTTGCCACTGCCTGCTGACCCATCCTGGGACCAGCCAAGCTCATCCTTGGCTCTCCACGGGGTCTGGAAAGGCACCTTCTTCTGTTTCTGGGCTGGCCACCCTGTTCTGACATCCTTCCTAAGGTGGACTGGATAGTTTCAGAGTGAGTAAAGGCATGACCCTGACCTCCCAGCAGGCCATAGAGCTGCTCTGGGGCTGAGGTGGAGGAGACCCGAGTAGGGTGGCTGGAAGAAAACCTGTCTTTAACGAGTTGGGAAGAAAGAGGAAGCATGAGGCTCCATGAAATAAATTAGTGAAATCTCAATTCCGATAAATCCAGTTTCTTAAAAAAAAAAAAAAAAAAAAAACAGCAACTGGTAGGAAAAGAAAATGTAATTTATGCCCATTGAAAGGAGGCCAGGTTTAAATTGATGAAGTCTCCTGTTTATGTAATAAATCCATTTCCATTCATGTCACCAATATATTTATCCACACATCCTGGTCCAAGTCAAATCTTCATTATTTTATTATTCAACAGGGGGCAGAGGGGAGGGCAGGGGAACAGAGTTCTGTGTCGAATTAATAAAGTCTCACTCTCTCCCCCAGACCCCTCCTTACACAGGGACAATTTATTCCTAAGAAGGAGGCAGAAGAACTGGATGCAATTTATGTGCTTTGAAAGAGACCCAAACGTAATTAGGCAAAGTCTCAAGTTCACCGAGAAATAAATCCCAGAGAAAGTAGCCGGGGGGATAATTTACGTTCCCTGAAAGTCTGAAAGCCTCTCTCCCACCGGCCTCCTCCTCCTCCCCCTCCCTCAGGTCCCCGCGCCGGATTCCCAAAGCTGGCCTGGCCCAGGGATTGTCTCAGATCCCCCACTTCCCAGTGGCCCTGACGTGTCCACACCGCACCCCCTCAGCCCACAGGTCTCCGGGGTGCTCCCTGCCTATCCACACCTCCTCTTGACACACACACACGCACACCTTTTGGGCCACAGTCCATTTTCTCTGCAGGGTCAGTCATGGCTGTTGACAAACCTATGGGACTTGTCCCGCAAGGGCATTTGCCCCAGAGAGATGAAGAATTCCTAGAAGTGCTGTGCCTCATCAGAGGGCTTGGAGGGGACCAAGATAGGTCCCCCAAGATAAACCACCACAGGGAACTCCTCTGAAGAACCAGGGGTCTCACGACACTCTCGAGGCCCCAGCATTGTTCATTCGGGAGTGAAGGTGCAGAAGAGGCTTCTTTTTCCAAAAGTTGGACAATTGGTGGTTGGGCCAGGGGTGGCTCAGGATTTTTAAAACAATCAATTTGGAGACTGGGGACTGGCTGGGCTAGGGGATAATGATCTGGGGTGGGGCCTGTGTCGCTGAGGAGCTGGTGTGCTGGCGTGGGCAGAGCAGAACTATCCATGCCGTGGAAAGGCACAAGCTCAGTGCAGGCAGTGTGCATCCATATGAGGTCACAGCCGGGGACCTCACCCCACTCCTCCACCCACCAGCCAAGTCTCTTGCATGGCCATGGAGTGAAGACACCCGCAGGACTGAGTCTGCCTGGGTGCAAGGCTTCTGCACACATACAGTCAACACTAGAAGGTTCACATCACTCTGGAGAGACTGTGGGATCTTAACCGGGGCCCAGCAGTATTTCTCTGGGTGCCATTAGCAAGGAGCTAGGCTTGTGGCCCACTCCTAGCCCTGCCCTTGTTCTCTCTCAAGGAGCAGGCACCCTGCTCTGGGCACTCAGAGGAAAAAGCTCTCCGAGAGGGGTTGGAAGGGGAAGATGGGGCCTGCCTAGAGCCCAGGCCCTGGCCACAGAGACTAAGGAGAGAAGTGACAAGTCATGTGTAGGGAAAACCCAACAGGGTTCTGTGCGGGGCCAAGGAGTGAAAGGGCAAGGGATGGAGGCAGTGTCCTGGTTTTTGCTGTGAACACCTATACAGTCAGTGATGTTGTTAGCTGCGAATGGGGATGCTGGGGGAGAAGGAGCTAGGTGGGTACAAAATATAATGGGCTTAATGAGGAAGAGTGGGTTTGGGGGAAAGTGGGGATAAGATGGGTTTCGTTTAGGGCAGGTGAGCTGGCCAAGACTTTGCCAGATTTCCAGGGGCATGTCCGGTAGGGACGCTGTCAGGAGTAAGCACAGGGAGCTGCATTCACAGAGAAGGTGACTGGTGTCAGGTCAGAGCCCAGTCATTCATGTCCAGGGAGAGTGAGGACAGTGAGGCAAGAGGGGCCCAGGCCAAGAGCGGGGGACAAAGGACCTGCAAAAGATGAGAAGGCATGGCCAGGAGGTGGTGGGGACAGAGAAGGTGGTGTCAAGAAGGGGGACGTGTCCAACAGTGACCAAGACTGAGAGGACAAGGCACTGGCGACTGAGACGCCTCCACCCCTGGTGGCAGAGCGCACAAATGGCCTTTGTGGGGAGAGTGGACAGCAGAGGCCAGACCTCAGTGGCGGGGACAGACTGGTCCTGTGTGTCACTCTGGGAATGAGATTGACATCACAGACGGAACAACATTGCTGACTTGGATCACAAAACCACATGCTGGGACAATGTCTCAGGGAAGCCTCCAGAGGGCTGGTTCTCAGAGCAGAAGGCCCCTGCAGCCTTGGAGAACATGCTAGACAATTTTTCCTCTGAAATGGGAAGGAAGGTGCTTCTGAACTTGAGGAGCAGGGCTGTGCCCAACTGGTGGAAGGGCAGGGAGTGGGTGGGGTTAGAATGTGTGGGGAGTCCCGGGCCCTTCTTTCCAAGCTAATGCTCTTTGTAAGAACCCTGGATTTTCTGCTTTTGCCAGCCAGTGGCTGACAAGGTGACCAGCTGGCCAGCCGGCTGCCCTGTCCCTGGAGGACATCAGGCACCTGATGGAGCCAGAAAAGACCAGTTTCAGAGTCTGTGTTCCTTTCAAGGGAGGCTCCTTGGGTGCAGGGTCCCAGTTTCCCCATCCAGCTCCCTCCTGATTGCTATGCTAATTGAAAGTGACCTGGGTGCCAGGAATACTGGCTCAAAGGCCCAGGTTGAACCCCATCTTTGGGCAAGCTGCCTACAAAGACCGTCTCCCTGTGGGCCACACCTCTGAGAAAGTCATCGTGACTGAAGGGGGCCGTCTGATCCAACTGACACATGATTGCTCAACACAGCCCATCACACACGTTGATGGGAAACGGGCTCGCAGGTCAGCCAAAGGGCTGTTGTCTTTGATGGTGCAATTGCCATATCTCTGACATGGGCATCCTAGAGGGTTCCAAAAGGGAGCCCATCTTCTCACAAAATTCCTCTGCACATGGGTGGACTTGGATCAATTCTGGATGACCTGGACAGGCCCAGTCAGGCGGTCATGAAGACCCTGGGGAGGCTGGGACCACCCAGCATCTGAGGGATCGATGTGTGGTCACTGCTGGGCTTTCCTGTGGCCACACGGCACCAGTGGGGCTGCTTGATTGTCTATCTGACTTCCCTGATCTGGGCACCATTCTCTGGCTATAAAATTCTTGTTTTACGAGGTTCTCTGGGAATCCAGAAGTCCCCTGGCAAGCCTACCAGGGCAGCCCCAGAGGAACACAGTGGAGGAGGCCAGAATGCCCCGCATCTCAGTCGCTTGATGAGCAATGCATTTCTCAAAAGCCCCGGCACCCAGCCAATTGTCACAGGTCTTAGAGGAGGTCCTTGGCTGCATCTTGAAAGACTGGCAGTTCATGGACACCCCAGGACCCTGCTGCCCTTGACCCAGGCAGAGTGAGAGGAATGAAGTGTGGGGGGACAAGTCAGTGCAAGCTTAGGTCTCCTTCTTCATTCTGCATCAGGCCCCAGAAAGGCCCCTTCGTGGACCTACTGTGTCTCAGGAGCAGAACCTGAGATGGAGAGTCATGTACAAGTGATTCATGAAGGTCAGAGTGAAGTTCAATAACGGTGTAATTTCAGGTAAGTCCCAGCCTCTGCCTGATCCTGCAGGGAGCTCTGGGGCATAAATTACATCACAGAGTTTCTCCTCACAGAGATAAGGAAACCAGGCTGCCATATTCTTCAAGCAGTTAGACAGTAGCTTCAGTCTGCCCTAGGGGAAACAGAAACTCAGCATTTCCAGATCTCTAGGAGTCCTGGTGATGTGGCTCTAGTTGACCCAATGGTAGCCTTCAAAGATGCCAACTCTTAGAATGAAGCTCATGAGAGCTCAGAGATGGGCACAAAGAACTGGCAAAGGGCATTGGGTGGAGCCCCAAATCATCCTTCTCCCCTGGTGATGTCATTGATTAAAGATTGCTTCCTGGAGCTGAGGAATGCCACTGAAGGACCTCTGTGCTTTCAGACCTTTTGAACTTCTGCCCTAAACTGTGGAGCCAAATTCCTGCAAACTGTCTATTCTGCATCCTGGGTAAGTAACAAAGGCTGAGCCAAAAGCAGGGTCTCATATCACCAAAGGAAGGGACAGCTCTTCTCTATGTATCAGACCTAACAGATCTTTCAAGCTTAGCAGGAGGTAGACAGTCCTCTTTTGTAAGCTCCAAATCTGGGATGGCAATACCCTCTTGCTGATGCCCATCACCCTCTTCTACCCAACATGGGCAACAGCTAAAAACAGGGCATCCTCTTCCTAGTCTGGGTCCCACGGTCTTTGTCTTTAACTCCTGGGTGGAACCATGTTGGGGCCAGTTAGGTGTTTTTAGTATGGCTTGGGTATGCCCTGAGAACCTCTCTGACCATCCTACCACACTGGGAGTCCTAGGAGTAACCATCTGACAGACAGTGTCCCTTTTTGAAATGGGATTAAAGGAAGACTGATTTTGAGGCACCTCCTTGCCCTGAACCAAGTATTTGGTTATAGCTTTTGTCTTGACCATTAAAAAGACTGAGCTAAAAGAACAAGGCAAGTACTCATTCCTCTAGGGGCTCCTAGCCTTGCTTACGAACTATGGGCACTTGGACCATGACCTAGATCTTTCAGAACAAATGTCAATGAGTGCCTGTGGAGAAGTAATGTAACACAGCACTGCATGTGGTCATTGTCCATTTTCCCTTAGGCTGTAAGGAAGTTTGTGATCAAAAGTGTGTGATTAGGAACCAGCCATAGCTTGCAGTTATGTGATTTCTTGATATGGCTTTCCCTTATTTACTTATATCCCCTCTACACACCTCTAGCCTTTTATTTTGGCCTTTTATACATAGCAAAATTCAGGCTTAAACTAAAGAAAACTAGGAAAAACAATAGGCCAGCCAAGTACAACTTAAATCCCATATGAATTCACAGTAGTGATAACAGTAGATTCAAGGGGTTAGACCTGGTTAACAGTGTGCCTGAAGACCTCTGGACAGAGGTCTGTAATATTGTACAGGAAGTGGCAAACAAAACCATCCCAAAGCAAAACAAGAAGGTGGAGTGGTTATCTGAGGAGGCTTTACAAACAGCAGAGGAATGAAGAGAAGTGAAAAGCAATGGAGAGAGAGAGAGGCACATGCAATTAAACACAGAGTTTCAAAAAATAGCTAGAAGAGACAAGAAGGCCTTCTTCAATGAACAGTGTTTAATAATGGAAGAAAACAATAAAAACAGGAAAGACTAGAGATCTCTTCAGGAAAATTGGAAATACCAAGGGAGCATTCCACCCAAAGTTGGGCACAATAAAGGATAAAAATGGTAATGACCCAGTAGATCCTGAAGAGATCAGGAAAAGATGGAAAGAATATATGAAAGAACAGTATAAAAAAGATCTTAATGAACTGGATTACTACAATGCTGTGGTTAGTCACCCAGAGCCAGATATTCTGGATTGCGAAGTCAAGTGGGCCTTAAGAAGTGCTGCTGTTAATACAACTAGTGGATGTGATGAAATTCCCGCAGAACTATTCAAGTCCCCAAAGATGATGCCATCAAAGTGCTACCTTCATTACATCAGCAAATCTGGAAGACCCAGCAGTGGCCACAGAACTGGAAAAGGTCAGTCCTCATCCCAGTTCCCAAGAAGGGTCGTACCAAAGAATGTGCTAACCATCAGACAATTGCACTCCTCTCCCATGCTAGTAGGGTCATGCTTAAAATCTTGCATGCTAGGCTTCAGCATTATGCAAACCAAGAACTTCCTTGTGTTCAAGCTGGGTTTAGAAAAGGAAGAGGAGCTAGAGATCAAATTGCCAACATTCACTGGATTATAGAGAAAGCAAGGGAATTTCAGAAAAACACGTATCTGTTTCATCAACTACGCCAAAGCCTTTGACTGTGTGGATCATGACAAACTTTGGAAAGCTCTTAGAGAGGTGGGAATACCAGATCATCTTACCTGTCTCCTGAGAAACCTGTATGCAGGCCAAGAAGCAACAGTTAGAACCCTGTACAGAACAACTGATTGGTTCGGATCAAGAAAGGAGTACAACAGCACTGTCTGCTGTTTCCCTGTTTGCTTAACCTATACACTGAGCACATCATGAGAAATGCCAGGCTGGATCTGTTACAAGCTGGAATCAAGATAGGTGGGAGAAACATCAACAACCTCAGATATGTGGATGATACCACTCTAATGGCAGGAAGCGAAGAAGAACTAAAGAGCCTCTTGATGAAGGTGAAGGGGAGAGTGAAAGAGCTGGCTTAAAACTGAATATTAAAAAACTAAGATTATTGCATCTGACCCCATTACTGCATGGCAAATAGAAGGGGAAAAGGTGGAAGTAGTGACTGATTTCCTCTTCTTGAGCTCTAAAATCACTGCAGGTGGTGACTGCAGCCATGCAATCAGAAGACGATTGCTTCTTGGCAGGAAAGCAATGGCAAGTCTAGACAGTATGTTGAAAAGCAGAGACATTATTTTGCCGACAAAGGCTTGTATGGTCAAGGCTATGGTCTTCCCAGTGGTCATGTATGGTTGTGAGAGCTGGACTGTAAAGAAGGCAGAACGCCAAAGAACCAATGCTTTTGAACTGTGGTGCTGGAGAAGACACCTGAAAGGCCCTTGGACAGCAAGGAGATTAAACCAATCTTTTTTTTTTTTTTTTTTTTAATAATAAGAACAGTTTATTGAATCTTGAAGAAGGAATGGATTTTTTAAAAAAGGTGTTGAGGAAAATGAGCAAACATTAAAACAATCTAGATGGATCTGCAGAGCTGTTTCCTGTGGATTTACGTGGATTAATGATTTAATTGTCATAATTCTAATGTTTAATTATTCATTTGTCACAGGTCACTTCTCCTCCACCCTCCAGTTTCTCTTTCTTTCTTTCTTTTTTTTCTTTTTTAACTTTACAATATTGTATAGGTTTTGCCATATATCAACATGAATCTGCCACAGGTATACATGTGTTCCCCATCCTGAACCCTCCTCCCTCCTCCCTCCCCATACCATCCCTCTGGGTCGTCCCAGCGCACCAGCCCCAAGCATCCAGTATCGTGTATCAAACCTGGACTGGCGACTCATTTCATATATGATATTATACATGTTTCAATGCCATTCTCCCAAATTATCTCACCCTCTCCCTCTCCCACAGAGTCCAAAAGACTGTTCTATACATCAGTGTCTCTTTTGTCCTCTCGCATACAGGGTTATTGTTACCATCTTTCTAAATTCCATATATATGCGTTAGTATACTGTATTGGTGTTTTTCTTTCTGGCTTACTTCACTCTGTATAATAGGCTCCAGTTTCATCCACCTCATTAGAACTGATTCAAATGTATTCTTTTTAATGGCTGAGTAATACTCCATTGTGTATATGTACCACAGCTTTTTTATTCATTCATCTGCTGATGGACATCTAGGTTGCTTTCATGTCCTGGCTATTGTAAACAGTGCTGCGATGAACATTGGGATACACGTATCTCTTTCAATTCTGTAAACCAGTCAATCTTAAGGGAGATCAACCCTGAATATTCACTGGAAGGACTGATGCTGTAGCTGAAGCTCCAATATTTTGGTCATCTTATGTGAACAGACAATGCATTGGAAAAGTCCCTTGTGCTGGGAAAGATTGAGGGTGGAAACAGAAGAGGTCACCAGAGGATGAGTGGCTGGACGGCATCACCAACGCAATGGACAGGAACTTGGGCAAACTCCGGGAGATAACAAGGGACAGGGAAGCCTGCTGAGCTGCCGTCCATGGGGTTGCAAAGAGTGGGACACAACTGGGCGACTGAGCAGCAACAACAGACACCTTTGGATCTGGGGCTAGCTGTCTAGACAATGTTCCCCCTGAGGACTCCTTCATCTTTATGAAAAGACAGCCATTTTCTTGCTTATGTCATTTACACAGCTCATGGTTAATGCCTTAAATCAATAGTAGAGGATATCTTCACCCTGCTTGCCTGATATTATAACCTGAACTCTCTGTTCTTTAGCTCTATTCAGAAGCTTGCTTTGAAGAAATAGTCATCATGGGGGCAGGCAGTGAGGTTCCTGGTAATACTAAAAATCTTATTCCTGAATTAAGTCAGGCTCTCTTAAGCCACTGGAGAGTTCATACATGGACCACATGGTTTTGAACTCTCTCTCATAATTGCTGATACTGAATTGCCTTTTGAGCCTCTGCTTGAATTTCATTCTTATAATTGATAGTAAGTTTCATATGACTGCACATGTGCTTTGAAACTTAGTGGTATCCAATTTACTATTTATTATGGGAAGGTTGCATAAGATCTTTTCTATGAAAGTGCACACTGCTCCCAGGAGCAATTCAGAGGAGAACATTTTCTACAACCTCATGGCCAAAAGCCAGAGCCTTTTATTGTTACGTGGGCATTGAGAATCTTGTAATTAATCATCAGCTCCTGTTTGCGTTGGCATGTAGGAAGCTCAGAGCCAGATTAGCATCCCTTCTGTATCAGCTGTGCATGTGTGAGAGTTCCTATAGAACAGCTGGGGGCTCATCTTCAGTTTTTCTAGATATTGTCAAATTGTTGTCCAAGGAGGTTGAAGCTATTAACCCTCCCATCAAGAGACCCAGAGTTCCTGTCCCTCCCTCTTTTCACCAACACTGGGTATTGTCACAATGTCTAGTTTTTGCCAAGATGAATAGTTTGGCATTTCCTCGAAGGAGTGGTTATCGCATTCTTTATTTAAACTGCATTTCTCTAATTACTCAGGGGCATCTTTTTCATGTATGCACTGGCCTTAGAGCTACCTCACTTGGAAGCTATCTGCTCAGAGCCTTTGTCTCATTATTCTATTGGAATATTATTCTTTTTCTGTAAGATTAGCAAGACTTGTTGCCTTTCTTTTACTCTTGACATCATCTTCTCTCCCTCGTCTGTTTTGCCCCCATCTTGATTTCCCTTCTCTATTCTCTAGTCGCTCAGTTGTGTCCGACTCTCTGCAACCCCATGGACCGTAGCCTTCCAGGCTCCTCTGTCCATGGGATTTTCCAGGCAATAGTGCTGGAGTGGATTGCCATTTCCTTCTTCAAGGGAGTCTTCCCGACCCAGGGATCGAACCCAGGTCTCCCTCATTGTAGACACTTTACCTCCTGAGCCACAAGGGAAGTCCTTAACTGCTTATATCTCTATCCTTGGCATGCATGCATGCATGCTAAAAATCACTTTAGTCATGTACGACTCTGTGCAACTCTATGAACTGTAATCTGCCAGGCTCCTCTCCTCTGTGGAGATTCCCCAGGAAAGAATACTGGAGTGGGTTCCCATGCCCTCCTCTAGGGGTTCTTCCTGACCCAGGGATTGAACTAGCCTCTCTTACATCTCCTGCATTGGCAGGCAGGTTCTTTATGACCAGCACCACCTGGGAAGCCCAGGTGATTCCAGGATGGAAGCACACATATGTATGCAGTTGTGTGTGTGTGTGTGTGTGTGTGTGTGTGTGTGTGCTGTGTAAGTACTCTTAAGGTTGTAGTAATCAGCGTAGGATCACCTTACTGAAAATGGTTTAACAGAAATTAGAGTTTCTTTCTCTTTAGCAATCCAATCCAATGCAAGCATTGCTGATTGGGTGACTCTCCTTCTATTGTGATTCAGGGACCTGGAATCTGCCAACTGCATAGTTCCAGAGTTCTCTGCTGGACTTTCCATATCCAGCCAGGATGGGATATTGTCAGGGAGGTTCTCAGGGCCAGGCCTGGAGTGCCCTCTGTCATGTCTGCTCATATCACATCGGTCAGAATTTAGTCCCTACAAGGAGGTGGGAGAGGCCTGGTCCAGGAGGCAGAGGGAGCGAGGCCTGGAGAACATATCACCATCTCTGCCATTCTGGATATAAACACACTGACGATCTTTCACTCTGGGTTGATGGCTCAGCGCAATTGATGTAGCTGTATGTGACGGCAGGAAAGCAGAACATGCGGGCGTGGTAGACGGGCAGCCACGTGGGAGGTCTGCGAAGGGGCACCTTTCTCAGAGCTGCCTTGAGCTGAAATCACCTTGAAGTGCTATGAATTAATATCTCTGTTATGAAGGATGGAGAAAAGGAGTGGCCAGAGCAAGGAAAAATCTAGGAAGATAGTGACACAGACAAAAGGAAACATTTATTTCTAGAAATAGGGAGTGGTCTGCATTATCAGGCATTGAAAGAGTGAGCCAAATAAAGAATAGCTGTGAGGGTCACAGGTGGCCATCGGAGAGGCAGGAAGCAGGCTGTTGGGGGGCTAAGGAGGCCTTAGGGAAGCAGAGGGTTGAAACTAGAGGCCTTTGCTTTGAAAGAAGGAGGGATCCCGGGTGGCATGGCCAAAGGGCACGTGTCTGGGGACTGCTGAGAGCTGTCCCGACAGCTGTTCCCTCCTGAGCCAAGGAGGAGAAAGCAAACGAGGTGAGTAGAGGCCCTGTCCCCGGGGCTGTGCTGTCTGGAAGGACAGACATATCTTCAACTGATTACACCCAGACCTAGATAAATCATGCAATAAAGCTGTTACCAAGCTTCTAGCAGGACAGAAATCAGGGAAACAGATTCTGCCAAGAGGGATGAGAGGCATTTACACTGGGCTTTAAAAGATGAGTGGAATGTGCAACAGGTGGACAAGGGGAAATGGGGAGAAGCCTGCAGATAAGGCTCCCTGTACAAAGCCAGTCCACTTACAACATGAACTTCAGCGTATATTACTCCACTGATTCTCTCACAACCATGATACACTATTATTAGCCCCCGTTTATTGATGAGAAAACAGAGGGGTAATGATATGTGAGGACACTTGTGTGGAAGCTCAGTCAGAAAAAGGTAGAACTGGCAGAAGAAAGGATTGAGTTAGGGCATGAAGGGGGAAGGCAATGGCACCCCATCCCAGTACTTTTGCCTAGAAAATCCCATGGATGGAGGAGCCTGGTAGGATGCAGTCCATGGGGTCCCTAAGAGTCAGACATGACTGAGTGATTTCACTTTCACTTTTCACTTTCATGCATTGGAGAAGGAAATGGCAACTCACTCCAGTGTTCTTGCCTGGAGAATCCCAGGGACAGGGGAGCCTAGTGGGCTGCCGTCTATGGGGTCGCACAGAGTCGGACACAACTGAAGCGACTTAGCAGCAGCAGCAGCAGGGCATGAAGAGCGGAAAGCACGGGGTGTGTTTAGTACAGGGCGTCACTTGACTCGTCTGCCACTCAGACCTGGAGACCCCACAGTGGCATCCACGAGGACTAGATCCAGCCTCTCCTCTGACAGGGTCCAGCTTGCCTCCAGGGCTGGGGTGTGGGACAAGACCCTCTGCCCAGCAGGTGCCAGACCCTCCCTAGAAGTCCAATCCCCATGCCAGCTCTGGGCCTGGGGGCTGTTCCAGGCACGGTCGCGGAGAGTGTGATGGAAAGAGCAGGGGCTCTAGAGTCAGACAGGCAGGGGTTCAAAACCTGCCTCAGACCCTTCCCAGCCTATGACCTCCAGTTATGTTGCTAGTTCTTCCAGTTTGGGTGTTTTCACTCGCGAGATGGTGATAATGATGGTGTGTTGCTGGGCTGTGTGAGGTTTCAATAGGGAAACAAGATGTAGATGCCTGTGGGCTTGGGGGTTACTGAGTCTCAGTTGTGTGAGATATTTCTGGGGAGAGGGGTCTCTCCCGGGCCCCTCTAGCTGCCACTAACTAGTTAGCAATTCTGAGCTTAGAAGGATTTCCAGCTCTGCACATCCACTATCTGCCCTGCAGTGGGGCTGAAGCCCTGCAGCCAGGCAGCCCCCGAGGTCTCACACCCAGAGCCTCGGGCTCCAGCGTGGCTCACTGACGCGGCTGCAGACCATCGCGCCGAACCTCCATCACAGGCCCTCCTTGCTCACAACAGGCAATGACTCCCTTGTCCAGTTAAGACTGAGCCCCTCTACCTGAAGCTGGAACTCTCACATCCCATCCTCTTACTATATCTCCACGCTGCCCACCACTCCCTCTCTCCAGCAGGGACTTGAGCTCTCACCTTCCCACTGCCACGCCAATGCTCATGCATTTACCCATGCTCTCCAACACTCTTGTTGGCATGGCTTAACTGGGCACTCCTTCCACCTGAGCCCAGTCCACTGGGAGCCTGTCCCAAGCATCTGGGACCAGGAAGGACACACAGAACTACCTGAGCCATCTGTCTCTAGCCTGCAGGGCCTCGCCTCCCAACCAGAGAACAGGGCAGAAGAAGGCAGCAGCCGGCAGAGGGACTGTCATCCTCTCACACTGGACAGGGGAGTCCAATGTGGCGGCACCTACCTGGAAGTTCATTTGACCCAACCTCCTCTTTTTATTGGGGCAACTGTAGCCCAGAAGGGCCAGTGGCTGGCTCAAGTCCCAAAAGACAAGAGCTCTCTGCCAGGCCCACAAACCCTCCAGTTGCTGCCAAGGGAACCCATTGTCTGCTCCTCCAGGGAAGATAAGATATAGTGGATTTCAGGCTCCCTGTCACCAAATCTACTTGAAAATTGTGACTGGATCTGAGGTGATTAGGAGGAGGCAGAGGGAGGCCAGTAACGGTCTGCTGCTGCTGCTGCTGCTTCATCACTTCAGTCGTGCCTGACTCTGTGTGACCCCATAGATGGCAGCCCACCAGGCTCCCCCATCCCTGGGATTCTCCAGGCAAGAACACTGGAGTGGGTTGCCATTTCCTTCTCCAATGCATGAAAGTAAAAAGTGAAAGCGAAGTCGCTCAGTCGTGTCTGACTCTGAGCGACCCCATGGACTGCAGCCCACCAGGCTCCTCTGTCCATGGGATTCTCCACGCAAGAGTACTGCAGTGGGGTGCCATTGCCTTCTCCAAGTAATGGTTTAGTCTTAGCAAAATAAAATTTTATGTTCCTTAAATACATGAAGTCACCCTAAACGGCCATTAACAAAACATGGTCAAGGAAAGGTGCTGGCTGCTTCAGAGATGAGGTCAGAGTTCACTTGTGATTGGCATGCTAACTGTTCCCTTGCAATCAAGTGTTGCCGAAGGGCACGGCGCTCTCTCTGCCATCTGGAACACAACCGGAGCTCGGAGGCTGGGAGCGCCTGTTATTATTATCTCGTTCCCACTAGGAGTTTGTTCGGCGCACGTTCCAATCAGCAGGGTCCAATTCCTCTCTGGCCCTGAGAAAGCATCACAAGTTCTAAATTAGAGGTGTCTGAGCAAACAAGAGCCTCTATACTCTTCTTAAGTTTCTTCCCTTATGTGCTTCTCATCCCCACCGCCATCCACTAGCCAGATCTTAAATTCCATAGAGACAGGGACCATGTCTTCTATTTCATCCATTCAACAAGCACTGACTGACCACCTGCTGGGGTGGTACCAGGCACCCTGGGGAATAGAAAACACGGGAAAACCAGTCTTTGCCTGCAAGGAAGAGGCAATGACCTTGTTGTGAATACATTGTCTTGCTTTATGTAGCCATCAGTATTTTCAAGGCCATTCTAGACATGAGCTCATTGGGATGTCATGATAATCCTGAGGGGGAGACAGAGCTAGTATTGTTCCCATTTGTCTGTCAAGTAAACTGAGACCGAAAGAGGCTGACTCTCCCAGAGCCACTCAGTCTATTGGCAATGGAACTTGGGCTATAACCCCTGGTTCCTTCTTCTGCTGGTCCAATGGCTAAGACTGGACCCAGCAGTCCAGTGGCTGGTGGGACACACACGTGCTCGCACACACAGCCTTCTCTGTCTGCTCAGCTCTGCCCAGTATAGCACCAAACCCTCCACTGCCTCCCGTAGGGCTCAGCCAAGAGCCCCACCAAATAGGAACTTCAGGAAGGAGTAACCCTTTGGTGGGCAACTACTGCTTGTGGTTTTAAAGAAAACACGGCCCCTAGTTGGAGTTAGGGAGAAGGCAATGGCACCCCACTCCAGTACTGTTGCCCGGAAAATCCCATGGATGGAGGAGCCTGGTAGGCTGCAGTCCATGGGGTAGTTAGGTGTCAGACAGGACTGAGCGACTTCACTTTCACTTTCCACTTTCATGCATTGGAGAAGGAAATGGCAACCCACTCCAGTACTCTTGCCTGGAGAACCCCATGGATTGAGGAGCCTGGTAGGCTGCAGTCCGTAGGATCACACAGAGTCTGACACGATTAAAGTGACTTAGTAGTAGTAGTACTTGGAGTTAACATTGTCATACAAGCTCCCTCAGGGCAATGAAACTGTCCCATCCCAGGAAGCAGCCAGAAGACAACTGATTTTGTCTGTGGTGCACACCAGCCTCTCATCTCTAATCTGCAGAAGCCCAGCACCATGCCAATGGCTTGGTGTTGCCCCTCTCCATGGTGAGGAGCAGGGTTCTGGGGAAGAAGGGGGAGCTGGATAAACTGAACTGGAAATGGGCCATCGGGGTACCCCACTTCCTTTTTCACAAGCCATCTGATTTATTCTACTGCCTGGAATGTTCTCCATGGACAAAGCTGGCTTCTCTGCGGACCCTGCATGGATGTGGCAGAACAGGCTGGGTTGGGGGAGAAAGCGGCAGATGCAGCCACCTGGCTTTCTCTCCCACAGCCCTGGCTGGGGTGGGAGTGGGCAATAAACTTGAAGAGTTAAAGAGTCCGTTTGGGCGGAAATGACTTCTGGGGAGGAGCAGGGTTAGGCCCTGGAGGGCCATGTGGGAGCTTCCCCTCGGAGGCAGCGGCAGAAGAGAAACATCCCTCCTTTCTGGGGAAGTTTTGTCTCAGGACCCCCACTCCCCACCCCCAGGGGCATGGGGTGGTGTATGAAAACACAGATTCTAAGGCCCCAGAGTTGCTGATTCAGCAGGTCTGGGGTGGGGTCCAAGAACGTTTGTTTCTAACAAGTTCACAGGTTGATGCTGATGCTACTGATCTGGGTCCACACCTTGAGAATTGCTGGAGCTTTCTAGAGGCATGGACAAGCTGACCTGCCATGTGGGGAAGCTCAAAACAAATGGCTGTCTTCAAAGATCTTTTAGCTGACCCTCTGGGGGTGGTCTGGGATGGTGAGGCAGACAAGTGGACAGCTGACCCGTCCATCTCCTTCCTTCTTCCCACCCCACTGGGGAACAGGGAGGCATATGGCTGAGGTGAGAAGTCAGGGGTGGCCTCCTGGATGTACGCACGCTTGTACATACATGCGGGTGCATGCGTGTGTGTGTGTGAGTGAGAGAGAGAGAGAGAGGGCGCATGTAATGAATGGAACTGGCACTAGCTTTTCCCTGCCTCAGGGGCTCATCCGAACTGCTGACTCTTCCTCCAGTTCCCACTGTTTGACCTCAAATAAGTGTCCACAGCTTTCTAGGACTCTCTTTCTCTTCCATGGAAGTAATTTCATGGGGATTCCCCTCCTGGTCTCTCTGCTGCTCAGCTCACACCCATCTCTCATGCCAACCCAAATACCTGCCTCCTCCAGGAAGGTCTCCCTGGCTGCTCGGTCCTTCTCTGCCCCATGCCCCCAGCTGTCCTCAGACCATAATGGCTGGACCCCACATACTTCTTCCCCTGTTTAGCCTAGAGTGCCTTCATGCGGCTGAGCCACAGCAGGTGCTTGGCAAACAATTCTGAGGCAAGTTTGATTTAGGGTAGAGCTGGGAGAACCAGGAGTGGGAGGCAAGGAATGGCAAGGCCACGGGCTCCCAACTGCTGAGCTAAAAGTGGAAAGTACAATCACAGCGGCAGAGGCTTGGCCTTCTTCCTTCTCTCGCCATCTGTTTTGCAAGGAAGGGAGCAGAGAGAGGCCACAGCATGTGTTACTCACTTGCTGGAGTCACGGGTTGCAGCAGAGATGGGAGTTAGGGAAGGAGGCGACCTTCCTGTCCCAAGGAAGGGCCCCTCCAGCTACCCTGCTTATCCAGGCCCCACACTTAGGACCGTCCTCATCCCTCACACCCACATCCAATGCCACAGGAAGTCCAGGCATCTTTCTCCAACATGTCCTCAAATCCATCCACTTCTTTCTGACAGTGCCCTTGTCCAAGCCACCTTCTCCACCCACCTGTAGCCCTGAAATAGTCTTCTCTCATGCTGCCCTGCTCCACTTCTGTTTCTCCTAACCCACTCCAGCCAGAGGGATGCTGCAAAAATGGCAGTCACGTCACTTTCCAGCTTAGAGCCTTTCAAAGTGTCCCCACCACTCTTCAAATTGAGTCCAGACTCCTGGCCACAGCCTTCCAGACCCTTCCTGGGTTGGTCCCCGCTCCAACCTCACACCTCCCGGTTCCCCTACCACCGCCCTTTCTGCTCCCTGTGCCATGGCCACATCCACCCCTGTACAGTCCAGCCCTTTCCCTACTGGCCTTTCTGCTCTGACCCTTCCTCTGTCAGGACACCCACCCTGAGGCTCTGTATCTGGTAGCCTGTTCACCCACAATTCAGGAGCACACTGCAAGGTGCTGGCCCCCACTGTTTGGATGACTGAGTGACTGGTTGTGAGAGACACTCTCACCCCTGGGGGGATTAAAAATGAAGGATTTCCAGCCCTAGGGCAACCCAGAGGACAAGGATTTCAAATATAAGTGGATGCCTAATTTTTTACCCCTCCTGTTAGGAGACCCAGACTTGTCTAAGTCCCTGGATGATCAGGGCTTCCTCACCATGCCCTAAGGAGGGCGAGGCCCCGCCTCCTGCCTGTGCAGGCAGCAGGAGGTCTCTGTGAGGGGCCGGGGGCATCGCTCACATCACTGAATGCTGCCCCTGGAGCTGTTGGGCATACAGGGCCGTTCGCAGCACCCCCGCGGAGCTTATCGCTAGAGTCTGTTTCAGGGAGCTGGGAAAGAGACCAATGATGCCTTTATCCTGGGAGGAGAGGAAAGAGAATGCATGGCCACTTTCATGTCTTCACACAGTGGTTTCTGCAGGGACAGTTTTATTTTATGTTTTGTTTTTTTTTTTTTTTTTTTTTTGCTATAAAAATCTCTGGTTAAGATACTAAATCTTAAGTGGTCAATACAAGGCAAAAAGACAATATCTGACCCCATCCTCCCTCCCGTCCTGCCAGATGGTGAACTAATAGACCAACACCCACCCCCCACAGGTGCTGGGAGGACTTCAAGAGCTGTAGAGCCCCCTCCTCGACCCCTCAGTGCCCATCACAGGTCTTGTTGTCGTGTGCTCCGTGGATGGGGTGGGTGCGGGGTGGGGATATTGGAAGAGGAGGACTTCCTGGCACCTCTAAAATTATACGGCAAAGAGAAAGAATTCAAAGCAAGGACGGAAAAGGGGGGAAATGACAGTATTGCTTCTTGATATGCTTCTAATTTGGAGATCCTGGCAAAAGGCTGGGAGACAGCGTGGCAGGGTGAGTGGAGCGCTGACCCAGAGCCAGGAGACTGAGCCTCAATGCCACCCTGTCCCAGCCTCAGGGCCTGCCACCATCTCCCTCCATCTCCACGTACCCTCTGCCCACGAAGGAGCCAAGGGGAGAGCCCCCAGCCCGGCTCCCGCCCGCGCTGCGAGTCTGGGATTCTATTTAAGAACACGCAGCCCATCTGGTTCCCATTGAGCCGGCTGCGTTTTCTCAAGTGCTGCCCCCACCCCCCCCCCCACCCCGTTGCAATCCAGATTCCCACCATGTGACCCCATCTTCTCCCAATGGTGTTCTGTTTTATGGCTTGTTGTTCTGTGTGCGTGATTTGAGTTTGGGGACTTTTTTTTTATCCCCCACACACAGATTTCCCTCCCTCTTCCAGAAAATGTGGAGCCTGAACTTTTGACTGCCTGCAACCCTCGAGGGGATGGCGAGGACAGAGGGCAGGAGGAGATGAATGTCCCCGCCTGTCTCCTCCTGCCGATTTCTCAGCTGTTTCGTTTGTTCCTGCTCTGTTTGAAGCGCTGCTGCTGATGGCCTCTTACATGAACCAGTTGAGAGCCAAAGCCAGAAAGGAGGCTGGAGAGAAGGAATTGGTTTAGTTCAACAGTTCAGTCAACATTTACTGAGGTGCCCAGGCCTGTGCGTGCTGGAGCTGCTGTGGGGAGAGGCCGGGCTCAGGACTGGAGGAGGCCACACACTAGGGAGAGAGACAGGAAGGCATGAAAATCACCCAGCTCCTGGCTGAGCGCTTCCACTGGGTTGTTTGTGGGGCCCAGGGAAGGGAAACAGGGAAGAACAGGAGTTCAACCAGGGCCAGGAGAAGTCACAGAGATGGCCTCCTGGAAGATGTAAACCAGTCATTGTTCCTTCGGTCATCCCACGGTTAATCAGGAGCCCCGGTCTAGGTGCCAGACCCTGTGCTGGGTATACTGTGTATGGAGTGGTGAGCAAAGCAGATATGGTTCCTGTACTCATGGAAGGAGTCCAGTCTCTAGGAAGAGGGACATCAAGCAAATAGCAAACACATATATAGTTATAAAGTGTGAAAATGCTAACAGCATTTATAAAGGGGTCTCATTATTTTTTATTTTTTCACGTATAAATATTTAATAGATGGAACAAATACCACACACATCTCTACCCCTGGCCATTGAGCCACATGCAGCCTACTTAATTCTAGGTACAGCGGTCTAACTGAAATGAGCTGATCCTGAAGGAAAGATTAAAAGATAGAGCAGAGTTAGCAGGGAAAGTGTTCCTGGCAGGGGCAAGTATATGCTGGGGTTCGTTCTGACTCCTAGAGGAGCTTTATTCCTTGAAGTGACTGAAAGAAGGCTCATGAGGCAGGAACATGGGGTGGAGGGGGTACAAGGGGTGAGGCGAGCCAGGAGAGGCAGGCTGGGGCAAGTCCATCTGGGCTATGGTGAGGCCAGGGGTCATTCTGAGGTCAAGTTTAAGGGTCAGTCTGAAACTGGGCTTAGTGAGCAGGCACCAGAGCAAGAGGCTGTGCTGGGGCTGTGGCCAGGGTTAGGTCTTCGATGCCAGAATTAGGGGTTGGTCTGCAGCCAAGGTTAAAGTCAGTCTGAAGTCAGGGCCAGAGTCATTCCGAGGTCAAGTTTAGGGGTCAATCCAGGGACAGTATTAAGATCAGTCATCCATTAAACAGTCACTGAGTGTCTCCCTGGCTGACTCCCGAGGAGAGCAGTGATGAGCCTGACAGCATCCCTTGTCTTCCTGGAACTCAGAGTCAAATGGGAAAGACAGTTAAGAAATCGCCTGATAGTGGGGTCATTAATTACCATTGCACCTCGTGCTATGGAAGAGAACGAGGTCTCGTTCAGTTATTGTGGCCATGGAGCAAATGATCCCATAACTTTGTAGCTTCAGACAACAATTTGTTATGCTCACAGACTCTGTGGGCTGGGAATTGGAAAGGCCTGGAGGGGATGGCTAGTCTCCGCCCTGCGCTGTCTGGGGTTCAGCTGGGTAGGTCCCAAGGCAGGGAGTGGCTCTACGGCTTGGGACTCGACTCATTTGATGGCTCCTCAGTCACTCGTCTGGCACCTGGGCCACGACCATTGGCCAGAACACCTGCATGGGGCCTTGCCCTGTGGCTTGGCTTCCTCCTAGCGTGGTGGCTGGCCTCAAGGTATCTGGATTTCTTCCAGGAGCCCCTAAGTTATAGGAAATAGGCAGAAGTTGCATCACCTTCTCTGACCTAGCCTCAGAAGCATCACTTTCACTGTGCTCTATTGTTCAAGCAATCAAGGGAAGGGGAGGAAATAAGAAACAGGGGAAAGGGAATTAGATTCCACGGTCCATGCGGGTGTGGCATGGTCCCCGAGTAGGACAGGTGCATCAGAGATATTTGGAAGTCTCTGATAAATACCATCTGCCACAGATACCAGCAGAGGGCAGGTCAAATTGGACTGTGGTTTGGGCTTTCTGAGCAGTGTTTAGAAAGAGGGCAAGAGAGTTTGTTTCTGGAATGCACCCTGGTCTCTGACACAATGGGAACCCCAGCCCACAGGGCTCATGGGACTAGATGAGAGGCTTTAGGCAAGAAGCTCTGCCTGGACCAGATTCCCAGCACACCCTTCCCTGCACAGTAGAGCCTGGTCTTGGCTCTAATTCTTGACTCCAACATCAGTTTTTGCTTTATGAAATGGGGGCTATATTCTCCCAATTTGGGCAGATTGGAGGCCAGCATAGTCCAAATTGATTTGGGGTTCCCTGAAGCTTGAAGAACCCACAGACAGGCCTGGCTTTAATGAGATGCCACATTTTTAAAAAACTCTGGTGTCTTACAGATGGTAATTGTTAATAGAATTTTGCTGATGAAATTAGACGGTTTGTGAATCAAATTCCATATGAAATACACCAGGAACTCCTTGCTTTAATGGACTCCTATGGTAAAGTCTGCTCTAAAGTGAAGAGTAGCTTGTGAAGTGAAGAAT
Source organism: Tragelaphus eurycerus (assembly GCA_935064755.1). Lineage (NCBI taxonomy): Eukaryota > Metazoa > Chordata > Mammalia > Artiodactyla > Bovidae > Tragelaphus > Tragelaphus eurycerus. Next base: position 24,581,129 of record CAKXYN010000016.1, read on the forward strand.
TTCTCCAGCTGTAGTTTTTTTTTTTTAATACAGATTTGTGTCCGCCTGGTCAGGGGAACCAGAGGCTACCTTCCCTGGCTCCAGTTTCTTTGTTCACATGGGTTTTTCTCTTCCATCTGGAGCTTTGCCGTCTGTCCTGGGGCAGGGGTGGGGGGGTGGTGGTGAGAGGGAGAGAAATGGTTTCCAACAGCAGCAAAGATTTAAATCAGAAGTGGACAGAGCCTAAGTTATGTGGGTCTCTAGGAAAAATAGAAACAGCTGGAGCAAGCACCAACCTGGAGACAGTGAGGATGGAATCTGGGCAAGACTGCCTCAGAGGTTCTGCATGTGGGGAGCAAAGGGCCTTCCACTGCAACCCCCAGTGTGTCTTGGGGCCTCTCTCTGGGCCTCAGTTCCCCACCTCAGCTGAGATCCATTCCACAGCTCTTGGGCCCTGACCCTAACAGCACATATCCCACCCACCCCCACCCACTTTGCAGTGGCTGGAGCACTACAATAGTCAGGGCATGACCCCCTTCCTTGCTGGCCTTGGAAACTCCCTGAACTTGGCCCCAGGGCCAGGGTCAGGAGGGAAGTGTGGCCCAGATGACCTCATGCTGGGCTCTTGCTCAGCCGTTCATCTGTTCATCTCTCGGCAGGCAGCTCGGTGACTCACCTCAGGGGGAGAGAGCCAAGGCCATTTGAACACTGAAGCCCTGTGGGGCCCTTTCCATCCAAGGGCTTCAAGAACAGACCTTTGGCAGCTCTGAACTCTTCCCTTCCCAGGGATGCAGAATGGAAGACTAGACGTGTCCCAGCCAGGGCTGTTGTTCCCCAAGGGCATATAGAGCATCCACCTTCCCCTTCCCTCTTCCTGAGCCAGCACTTCGAGACTCCAGCCTGGCTGTGTGTACTCCTTGCCCTCTCTGGACCTGTCTCTGCATCTCTAAGCTATAATCCCTTTGCAATATCTCAGTCCGCCCCCACCCTTCCTCGCCATCCAGAGTATCTCAGTCTGCACTCCCTGCAAAGTTGCATGCATCTTAGCCTCAGAAAGTTTTGACTGCACTTAGAAGAGTTCTGTGGTGAAGCTATTTTTTGCTCTCTGAATATTCATGGGGTCCCGCACCTATTCTAGAAGCCTTGCAGTTAGGTTGGGCCTGGTGTCCAGTTCTGACCCATGATGACTCCTTGGCTGAGCACAGACAGGCAGGCACAATCCTCCACATGCTCTCTCCTCCTGAAGGTAAACACGGAGACCTCATAGCACAGCTCTGGACTGCCAAATGTGGTAGCCATGTGTGGCAATTTAAATTACTTATCAGATCAGATCAGTCGCTCAGTCGTGTCCGACTCTTTGCGACCCCATGAACCGCGGCACGCCAGGCCTCCCTGTCCATCACCAGCTCCCGGAGGTCACCCAGACTCACACCCATCAAGTCAGTGATGCCATCCAGCCATCTCATCCTCTGTCATCCCCTTCTCCTCCTGCCCTCAATCCCTCCCAGCATCAGAGTCTTCTCCAATGAGTCAACTCTTCGCATGAGGTGGCCAAAATACTGGAGTTTCAGCTTTAGCATCATTCCTTCCAAAGAAATTCCAGGATTGATCTCCTTCAGAATGGACTGGTTGGATCTTCTTGCAGTCCAAGGGACTCTCAAGAGTCTTCTCCAACACCACAGTTCAAAAGCATCAATTCTTCGGCCCTCAGCCTTCTTCACAGTCCAGCTCTCACATCCATACATGACCACAGGAAAGACCATAGCCTTGACTAGGCAAACCTTTGTTGGTAAAGTAATGTCTCTGCTTTTGAATATGCTATCTAGGTTGGTCATAACTTTCCTTCCTTGACTAGGCGAACCTTTGTTGGTAAAGTAATGTCTCTGCTTTTGAATATGCTATCTAGGTTGGTCATAACATAACTTCCAAAGGAGTAAGCGTCTTTTAATTTCATGGCTGCAGTCACCATCTGCAGTGATTTTGGAGCCCAGAAAAACAAAGTCTGACACTGTTTCCACTGTTTCTCCATCTATTTCCCATGTAGTGATGGGACCAGATGCCATGATCTTCGTTTTCTGAATGTTGAGCTTTTAGCCAACCTTTTCACTCTCCACTTTCACTTTCATCAAGAGGCTTTTTAGCCCCTCTTCACTTTCTGCCATAAGAGTGGTGTCATCTGCATAAATTACTTATAATTAAATGGAATTTCAAATTCTGTGTCTTAGTCACACTAGCCCCATTTCAAGTTCTTGATAGTTACATGTGGCAAGCCGAGGTGCAGAGATGGCATCGCACAGCACATCCAGGACATCTCCATCCTTACAGAAAGTTCTACTGGAAAACACCATCCCAGGTGGTGAAGTGCCAAGATTTCAGTCACTATCAGCCCAGGTCCTCAAGTGAAAAGGGAGCAGAACCTCCCAGCAGCCCACAGGGGACATAGAGCATCGGCAAGAAATAAACTTGTATTATATGAAGCTACTGAGATTTCAGGGTGAAGGTTTTGCTCCCCCAGAGTCTGACCTTCCAGGCTAGTCAGACTAGCACAGCCCATCTGCATGAAATGAGCAGAAAGCAGCAAAATCAGGCCAAACAAGACCAAGTTCTAGCTTGCTGGGCAAATGCCACATGCAACCCAAGCAATCCATGTGATACAGAGTTGGGCACCCTCCTGGTCTTGCAAGGGGAGCTGGCTGAAGCATAATCATGGGAGAACCCCTGGAGGAGGGGAAACTAGGGATGGGCCTTGGGAAATGGGCAGGGTTCACATAGCCTTGTGGTTTTCAACCTACAAGGACTATTGGCTGCCCACCTGGGAAAGCTGAGATAAGCCAGGAGAAGGGCAGACATCCCAGCAGAAGCACCATGATGGCCCAAACACATTAACAAAAATCTTGGTGCGAACTTAAAGGACTTGGCCATGCGAGTTTCCCTGGGGTTGCCAGGGAACCTTAGGGAAGCTCAGGAGATAAATCAGATGGGATTTGAGAGGTGAGTTTCCCTGTATGTTTCCACCCAGAGTTGGAAGAGAAGGTAGAGGTGTAGAGAATGAAGGATGAACTAATGTTGTTCTTATTGATAGTCAAGGGTGGGGTTGACCTTAGGAATGACAAGTCAAAATTCAGTAACTGGGGTGGCAGGGTTTGACTGGGAAGTGTGGGAATTCACAGAGGAGGCATTTTGCTTGTAGGATAATAAGTTAATTGGTGATGAATTCATACCGGAAGCTAGTTAACCCCAGAGCGCCTCCCTTTTGAGTTCCAGGCTTAATTTACCAATTCTCCACTTGGCTCCCTGAGCTGAATCTATTAGCACCTGGGCCTGGTCAAAGTGAGCCACACCTCTCACCCAAACCTGGACCAAACTCCACAATCATCTAAGAGTGTTCTGGGCCTTGGCATCCTTTAAGATTCACACAAGCATCATCACACACACACACACACACACTTACACACACACACCCCACTCATCTCTCAGCAAGTTTCACTGGGACCTCTGCCAGCAGTGCCCCAGCCTCTACTCCTCCCGAACCTCCCTGCCTCCACCATAATCACACCTATTTCCCTCCTAGACCGCAGCAGCCTCAGCACTACTGGCCCTGCCTCCTATCTCTCCACCCTGCCAATTCATCCTGCATTCCCATATAGATGTGGGTCTGTTTGCTGAGAGGACTTCGAGACTCTCCAAAGAAATAGCCTTACATTTCTGAGCCTCTTTCCCACACACACACACACACACACACACACACACACACACACACACATCTTGTCTGCTTTTCTGCCTCCTACAGCATTTTGCTCACAGTAAAGACTCACCAAAGACGCAGGTGGGAGGCCCTTGAGGCCTCTGGGTGAAGCATTTCTGGCACTTCGAATACCCCGTGGGAGCTGAGAGCTCTCTCCTGCCTCCCACGTCAGTCTGTACATCTCTAAACCCACAGGAGGACAGCCCTTCACCGCACCTGGCATCTGCCTGCAGGCAATGCTGCAATCCTGCAGGGGAGCCTGAGAGCCCAGAGCAGGGGGAAACCCGGGGTCCTCCTGTTTCCAGCTGTTCCCTGGAAGGCTTTCCTGGGTGGAGAGAAATCAAATGGAAAGGGAGGCTGGGAGTGGTGGGGCGGACTTCTGTTTCCACTTTCTGACAAGTTGGGTCACCTTGTCATTGCCAGGAGGAGGCCTCCACATGCAAACCTCTGCTGTCTACGGCATGGAAGCCAAGAGCTTCCTATTTGCACCCAGAATAAAATCCAGACCTTTCACTGCTGCCCACAAGGCCCTGTGTGATCTGGCTGCTGCAGCCTCCCTCGTCTCCTCCTCCTCCACCCCCTCCATCTCTGTGTCGCGCTGTCCTGGTGGCCCTCTGCTTCCTGGAACAGCCCACTTCTGGCCCCTGAGGACCTTTCCACGTGCTGTTCCCTCAGCTTCGAATCCTACATACACACAACCCTGGTGAATGTCACCTAGGCGTCAGGTCCCAGCTCCCCAGAGCCCCAGCCACCGCCCTCTCCATGCTGCAGGGTCCTGGTTGTAGGCTCTCATGGTCCATAGCTCTGTAGCTCTTTCAGGGTCCTCCTTACACATTGGCACACCTGTTTGTTTATGGTGTGTCTTTCCCATGGAATGTAAGCTCTGTGGGCCCAGGACCAGACCCATTTTACTCTGCAAAGAGCATGCCATATATAGGTGCTCGATAAAGATTTGGGGACTGAATGAATGGGAAAATAAGACAATTTTGTAAATCATGCGAAAGATCCTTACTGCCACGTGGGTCAGCGTCCCTCTGGGCCCATCTCCCCACATCGCCTCCACACTCCTGCCCTCACCTTGCCCACACCTTGCTCATCCTCATGAGATACAGGGAAAGGGGCTGCTCCACCCAGCTTCAGCTGGCCTGGGCCCCACACAGAGCCCGGCTGGGCTTGTGGAGAATAAACAGATCTCATCCAGACAAGCCTCGCTTTGCACAGGAGCTGGGGCTTAGACACGTAGACTTCTGTGAAGCTCACTTCCATAGGCCGCAGAGCCCTCCAGGAGCAGCAGCTGCGGCTCGCCCAGTGGGGCCACTGGACAGGATCCAAGCTCTGCCACCCTCGGGGGTCTTTCACCCTCCCATGGCTCTTGGGCCCCCCAGCTCATAATCTCTCCTCCAAGAAGTAAAAATATGTTTCAAGGCACTAACTAGGGAGATCATTACTTCAAAGACCCTCTTGGCAAATTCTTTTATTGGCCCCAGTTTAGAGAGCCAGAGTCATCTCACAAGGGGATTCCTCACAGCAGGGCCCACCTGTGAGAACGTCTTCTCTGGGGACTGACCCTTGCAGGAGGGGCGGGGGGTGGGCCAGGCCCTCTTCTATCCCCTGAGGAAGCGTGGGAAGAGGCTCAGAAGACCTTCAGAAATGGTCTTTTCCTAAAAATGGGGAAATTGCTCTTGGCCAAAGACTCTGGATGGGAATGAACACTTTGAAGGTCTAGTTGAGGGACCAGCGACATTCTGGCCTCAGGAGGTGCCCTCCTTAGGAAGAATTCAGTGCGCTAATGGGACAGAAGCCAAAACCATTTACCCTACCGCTGCCCAGCTCTTGGAGCAGATGACCTTGGCTCCCAACTCCCTGGGAGGGGAAGCAGAGGAATGTTAATTCCCCAGAGCTCCTGTCCCCCGACACACAGGTCTCCCTGCCCCCAGCCTTTCACGACCTTGGTCTTCCACTCAAGTTAACAGGGGGAGCTGTCTGCCTCAAGCCTCTGCTCCTCAGGGCTCCATCCCCACTGAGAGTCACACAAGTGTCCTCTCTGCCTCCTTGGAGCCATCCAGCTTGCAATTAGCACCCCAGTCCCCCTGCATGATTTAATCTCTGCTCTCTTGGGCTTCCCTGGTGGCTCAGATGGTAAAGAATCCACCTGCATTGTGGGAGACCTAGGTTGGATTCCTGGGTTGGGAAGATCCCCTGGAGGAGGGCATAGCAACCCACTCCAGTATTCTTGCCTGGAGAATCCCCATGGACAGAGGAGCCTGGTGGGTTAGAGTCCATGGCGTCACAAAGAATCAGACACGACTGAGTGACTAAGCACGGCGCAACTATTTGCCCCTCCCACCAGCATTTATGATGTCAAAGCATCTGCCATGTTAAAGCAATACAGTGCCACCCGCCACCCTCCCTGCTTTCTCCCTGTTACAGCTGACTTCCTGGAAGTACACACACTTGCTGGCTTTCCTCCCGTGACTTTTACTTTCTCCTCAGTCCATAGTAGTGTAGCTTCTGTCCCCACCACTTTGCTGAAACTTCTCTTGCCAAAGTCAAAGACTTTCTTGCTGCTGAATCCAATTTCAGTAGCACATGGCCCCAACCTCTCCAGCTCACAGTGCTCCTACCCCTAGCTTTCTGGCACAGCGCCCCTGATTTGGCTCTCTGGCTGTGTCTCCATTGTGGGCCCTTTTCAGAATTCTGGATTTGGCCCTCCTCCTTTTCCCTTTTCACTCCACACTCTCCAAAGGGTGATCTCGTTCACTTCCATGGCCTAAGTGACTAGAACCTTCACCTACAGCCCAGAGCTCTCTCCTGAGCTACACACCCACTCATTCATGCACTCACTCACTCAAACAGACTGTACGCCTACCATGAACCAGGAACAAAACAGATCAAGCCCCTGCACTTGGGGGCTTCATGGTGTGGCAGAGACACATTCGATATGAGGAGACAAGACCACTCCACGCAGGATAAGAGCCAACAGAGTCAGGGGCCAGCATGACTGGGGCTGCATTTGTGAAGATGAATCAGGAAGCAGAGGTGCTGTGAGCATTAAGAAATGGGGATTCGCTATAGGAATAAGACACTACAGTGGTATGGGGGCATCTTGGGGGCAGCAGTCCCAGAGGGGGAATTGGAAGATCAGAAGAAAGTCACCGAACAGTCCTCTGACTCACGTGTGCCCAGCCAGGAGAGGGCCCCAAGGAAAGTCTGTGGAGAAGCCTGTGGAAGGCTGCTTCTACATATGGTGGGGAACTGAACTGGAAGGGGAGGAGACAGGTCAGAAATGCACCGGCTGTCACCAGAGTACCGCCGGGGGTCCTGCGCCTTCTCCCTGACTATTCTCACCCCACCCCAGTGTGCCAGTAACAGCACAACCCAGGCAATCTTTCCACAATGCAGCCCTAACCTGGCACTCCCTTTCTTAAAGCCCTTCCTGCTCCCCAGTGCCTTCCAGACAGTGAGCAGACTCCTGGGCAAGGCTGGCAGGGACTCTCGTGCCCCTCCCCGACACTGGGCCCCCCTCTTGCTCCTCCCTCTTATGAAGACCGCCCCCCTCTGCGCTCACACCCCGGCTCTCCATATGCTCCATAGAGCAAACTTCCTCCACTTGCTCATGCTCTCGCTCTCTCCCAGACCCCCGGACACTCTTTTTTTCCTTCACCTTCTTTTCCTGGCCAAGTCTTACTCACCCTGCAGGACTCAGCTTAGCCACCGCCTCCTCCAAGAAGCTTTTGTGACACTCATCCCACAGACATCTGCGCCCCTGGTACGTGCTCCCCCAGAGCCTGTACCCCCTCCCTGGCCCTGGTCTCACATGGGCACCTGCAGACTTCATGTTCTCATGCCTCAGTGCTTCACTAGACTGTTAACACCATGAGGGAAGAGGCCTCATTGTGACTGGCCCATACCTGGGCATCATAGGTGTTTGATGAGTAAATGCTGTGTAATGGAACATAAATATGACTATTCTATAATATTCCAGTAAAAAAGCAGAATACAAAGTTTTGTGTCTATTAAGACTGCAATTTGAAAAATAAAAAGAATAAAAATGTCTGTACAGTTAAAATAAGTGGAGTATGGGAGGAATTTGATAATAATTGTTAATAAAGTTCCTGGCTGGTGGGGCTAGCAGTGACTTTCCTTCTTTCTACATTTCAATTTCAAACTGCTCTTTAAAGTTAAAAAAAAAAAAAAAAAACCTTTACCATTAAATATTTTTCAAAAGCAATAAATTGCTCTCTTACCACCTGCTTCTATTTTTACATCCACATTCCTTTCTGACCACATTTGTTCTACACTTCCAAGAATGAAGATCTCTGTCTTGGGTAGAGAAAGCCAATTTTTTCCTTTCAGTAGGAGTTGACTGACCTGTCTTCTCTTTGTCATCTGTTTGCAGATACCATCTGCCAGAAAACGTGTTCCTATCCCTTCCTTATTCCTCTTGCTTTGTCTGACACAAAGTAACCATGAGAGTTTTGAGCTGTATCAGAATGACATGCTGCTGCTGCTGCTAAGTCGCTTCAGTCGTGTCCGACTCTATGCAACCCTATAGACGGCAGCCCACCAGGCTCCCCCGTCCCTGGGATTCTCCAGGCAAGAACACTGGAGTGGGTTGCCATTTCCTTCTCCAATGCATCAAAGTGAAAAGTGAAAGTGAAGTCGCTCAGTCGGGTCCGACTCTTAGCGACCCCATGGACAGCGGCCCACCAGGGACCTCTGTCCATGGGATTTTCCAGGCAAGAGTACTGGGGTGGGGTGCCATTGCCCTCCCCATCAGAATGCCATACTGATAAGCAAATGGAGACATAAGTGGCCTAGGCATGGCTCCCCTAATCTGGCTTTCAACAATATGCCTTCCCTAGACTCTCCTAACGGGGAAGGCAATGGCACCCCACCCCAGTACTTTTGCCTGGAAAATCCCATGGACGGAGGAGCCTGGTAGGCTCCAGTCCGTGGGGTCGCTAAGAGTCGGACACGACTGAGCGACTTCACTTTCACTTTTCACTTTCATGCATTGGAGAAGGAAATGGCAACCCACTCCAGTGTTCTTGCCTGGAGAATCCCAGGGACAGGGGAGCCTGGTGAGCTTCCGTCTATGGGGTCGCACAGAGTCGGACACGACTGAAGCGACTTAGCAGCAGCAGCAGCAGCAGACTCTCCTAAAGGGAAAATATGCACAAAGAAGACAAAGCAGACCATGCCTCTGGCTCTGTGGAGCAGTCTTAAACTTTGAGTATCCTCAGTATAGGAGGGAAAAAGTCAGATAAAAGCCTGGTCCTTCCACTAAAGATCAGTAGTTAAGTTAGTGTTTTACGCTCTTCTTCAAGCCTGAGTCCCCCTGAAATCTGGTTTTCCTTGGCTGCACCAGTCTCCATCTTTGTTCATGTCTTATTTTGTCTCTGTTTATGAAAGAATTCCTTTGGGGGCTTGACCATTTAAAATAATTTCTGAACACCTCCTACCCATCTTAGAACACCCTATTCTTATCATTTTGTCATTTCAAGCTATGTTAAGACATTTGGATTTAATCCTATAGGAAAAGGGTGAGCCTTGAAAGTTGGCAAGCAGTAGATAAACTTGGTGGATGTAATGCCCTGAAAAGTACTCTCTGACATCAATGTGGAGAATAGGATAGGCTGAGAACTTTGGCAGGGGTTTTGTTAAGAGGCTGTTGCAGTATTTCAGTGAGAGATAATCGAAGTCTGACCTGTGGTGATTTGAAGGGGGTGTGGGTTCAAGAGAGTGGCGAAAGGTTTGAGAGCCTTTTCTGAGATAAAACTGATGGAATTAGAGAGGTAGGTAAGGTTATGTCCAAGGTTATAGCCTGGGAAGCCCAGTGCATGGTGACAACTCCATGAAAGACATGTAACACAGAAGAAGTAGATATCTGAGAAGAGGACAATGAGTTTGAGACATCTGAGAGACAGCCAGGGAGACATTTCAGTACATAGTTGAAGATACGCTCCTGAAACTTAAGGCAGAGATTGGGGATACAAATGGATATAAATGTAGGTGTGGATGTAGACATAAATACAGACACAAATATCGATGTAATTATATATGAGAGACAGAGATAGAGTCTGAGACAGATAGACCTAGATTGATCTCAACAAATAGCACAAAGAGGCCAACACAGGATGACTACAAGAATTTTTAAAGGAAGAAATAGTATTAATTGGTGATCACTTACCTTGGCAGAAACAAAAAATGCCATGTTGTTGGGGACAAATGATGACTGCTTTCAGAGTTTTTGAGCCTGGAATCATGTTGGGAGGTAAAACTGCAAACACTAGGCAGGAAGGTTTTGGACCAGAGCTTTGACTAATTCAGCCTAGAGAGAGAGAATTCGGAATCATAAAATTTAAAAATGTTAAGAGCTGGAAAGAATTTTGGGCTTCATCTAATTCAAGTCTTCTTTTATCGATGAGGGGATAGAGATCCACACACATTCAAGGCTATCCTCAACCTCACACAGCTTTTGCTAGCTCTTTCTATCTGACAGTGGTAGAATCCTGGTTTCTATTCTGAGTCCAGAACTTCTGTACCTGCAGAGGAATGGGTGCTGAGAATATGAAGACCAATAAGATAGCTTCCAGAGGGAGGTATGCAAAGGACTATTGCAATGGTAAATCATGGGGACTCTGAGAGCTCTGGAATAGTTACATTAGAGCACTGGGTTGATAGTGTCAGAAATTCATTTCAAACTAATTCAAAGTGTTGAAGGGGAAATTCATGTAACCAATTCATAGTGAGGCTGGGAATGGAACTGGCTTTCAGGGAGAACTGGGCTGAGGGACCAAATACCATCTGGACTGTTTCTTTCATGTGTCTCTTCTCTGTGTATGAACTAGGTTCTTTCAGCATGATTTTCACACAGGATGGGCTACCTGGCCACAGGCAAACTCCAGACTCCTCCTTGTAGCTTTTGCCCATGAAGGAAAAGGGCGTTCTCAGAAAGAGGCTTTGATTGACCGACTTGTATCATATTTCATTACCTAACCAAAACACTATGGTATACATGACATTGCATGACTGTGACATCACAGGAAATTTGGAAGTAGGGATGGGATGAGCAATGCTGGGGAGAAAGAATCAAGAGCTCCTCTGATACTCTCAAAAAAAGCTTTGAACACAGACCAGAAAGCGTGAACATCCAGGATAAGCAACATGAGAGGGATGAAGGAGGGAAGGCTCAGGGCACAGACCATGTATTTATAGGTTGAGAGTCTGGGGAACCATAGATGTCTGTGAAGAATGACATATGAGGGAGGGAAAAATAGGAAATGATTAGATGAGCTTAGTCTCTCAGTTGTGTCCAATTTTCGACCCCACGGACTGCAGCCCATCAGGCTCCTCCATTCACGAGATTCTCCAGGCAAGAATATTGGAGTGGATACCCGTTCCCTTCTCCAGGGGATCTTCCCAATGCAGGGACAACCCAGGGGTTGAACCCAGGTCTCCTGCATTGCAGGTGGATTCTTTACCATCTGAGTTACCAGGGAAACCCAGAGCAGGATAAAAGAGGATAGAAAATAGATAATTAATGTGTCAAGCCCCACTTGAAATTGTTGTTGTTCAGTTGCCAAGTTGTATCTTTAAAATGAGGTCACGCTAAATCCAGACCCTTTGCCTACAGAAGAGCCAGAAAGCATTCTTTCCTCAAGGACAGGAAGGCATAGAAAGGGAATTGAGATTGATCAGATGAGCTCGGTGAACTGAGGGGAGGAGCTGGTAGAGAGATCTAGACTAAGTTCTCTAGGAAATAAGTGGTCATCCCTAAGGCCTGGAGAAACATGGCTCATTCTTTGATAGGGTTACTAGCTTAATAGATAAGGAAAATAAAGAAAACATCGAGGTGCAAAAAGAAAAATAAACTGTTATCACAGTTGCCAGAGGTGGTACTATTAAATTTCACATTACTTTAAAAAAAATTATATTTTTTGCAAAAATTTATTCTTATTTTACTCACTCTTTTATAACTTGCCTTTTACTTAACAACAACGTAAACATCTTTTCATGTCAATGCTTATATTTCTATGACAATATTTTTATTGACATATAATTCTATTGTATGTATGTATTATCATTTATTTAACATTCTCTCCTGGGGCCATTTAGGCAACATCTAACTTCTTATAATTTTTCTATAGCTAAATCTTTATGCACATAATCCTTAGCTTACAACAAATTCCTAGAAATATAACTTCTTACAAAAATCTCTAAAAACCAAAACTGTCTTTCAGAAAGGTTGTACCACTTTGCACCCCATTGGTGGTAAATAAGTGGTCTGACTCTTTGGTTTTTTTTTTTTTGCTAGCAATATTCCTTTTCAGCCATTAATGTTAAAAATAATATATTTGTCTAGTATTGGGAATGTACTATAAAGTACTCTCTTCAAATATTTGGGAGCCAGATAAAGAATAAAGGAAAAATATTTTGTAGGTTTTTATTGGGTTATTTTCCTTCTAACAATTAGATCCTAAGAGTTCTTTGTTTATTCTTGACACAAGTACTTTGTCAGATATGTGTATTGCAAATATTTTTCCCCCATCTGTGGCTTTTCTTTTCATTTTCTTAATGGTATTTTTTAAAAGCAGTGATTTTTCATTTTGATGATTAAATTTTCAATTTTTTTTCTATGGCTCATTCATGCTTTTTGCTTACCCAAAATTCTTCTATGATTTCTTTGAAAAGTTTTATCACTTTCATTTCTATATTTTAGATTTCTGACCCATTTTGAGGAATGTTCTAGTATGGTGTGAGGTAAGGGTTGAGGTTAATATTTTTCCTGCATGAATATTGGATCCAGTGCCATTTGTTGAAAAGACTATCCCTCTCTGTAGTAAATTAGCTTGTCCTCTTTGTTGCAACTCAGTTGGTCATACATGTATGGGTCTTTGGCTAAATTTTTTATTCTGTTTCATTGATCTACATGTCTGCCATTATGCTAATATGATACTGTCTTATTTTCTGTTACTGTTTAATAAGTCTTAAAACAATTATTAGTTTTTACCTTCTTGAATGTTTAGCTTTAAATTTTTCACTTTTAGTTTTTCTTGGTTATCAATGAAAATATTTAGGATTACATATTTCTGTCTGAATATATCTTTGGGTATGTCTTTGTTCTATAGGATGAATTTGTACTAGCAGGCATTAAAACTAAATTTTAAAAGATTTCTTTAGAGCTAAAATAATGAAAACATGTCAGTTGGGAAAAAAAAAAGATGTTTGCATATAAAAAAGAATTTAGAAAGAGACTGATTTCTAAAGAAAAGTAGTAAAAGAATAGTAACTCTAATATATAAAGTCCCAGTCTTTGCAGCAGCAGCCCCACCTGTCAGGCATTCCTAAGACCCACCCATGGGTATCATATATGTTCCTGTGAATCTGTTCAGGCTGCCGACCTCTGTCCACCTGGGTCGCTCTAAACAACACCTGCTCTCGGCCTGTATTATCTTCACAGCTTCACATGGCCCACACCCAGCCATGCTGTTTAAGTGACCCCCCAGTTCTCTGAGCCACACCCTCCTGTCCTTCTTCCATTGTCTTCCTTCCCCTTCCTTTTCCCTGACCACTCACTCACCCTGGCAACTAATGTGCTCAACATGAACTGGACCGAGACAGCTCAAAATCTCTTCCCAGGTGAGAAGAACGCGTCTTCCCAAGAGAGCGCACTGTGTGTGGAGTGACGAAGGTGGAAAGGGTATGTTGAACATCAGAATCACTTGGCTCCTGGGACATTATAGTTTTGTGAAAATGACTTACTTTTTAGGTAGCTTGGACCTTTCACTATTTTTTCGTGAAAAATTACATAATGTGATGAAAGTAATATTCAGTGTAGAGCAATTAGAACATGTAGAAAAAGGGAGAGAGATGTAAACATTATCTGTAGTTCACTACTTGTATGAACACTGTTAATATTTTTATCCATATTTTAAACTTAAGAACCAAACTGTTTCTACAGTTTTATGTCTCACTATGATAAATTAATATTATTTGGGGATTACTGTCCTGTTTCATTTACCTTTTTATAAAACCCTAGTTTAATGTCTCTGTGTTTTTCCGTGTTGTTGTTCAGTTGCTAAGTTGTGTCTGACTGTTTTTGTGACCTCATAGACTATAGTCTGCCAGGCTCCTCTGTCCATAGGATTTCCTAGGCAAGAATACTGGAGTGGATTGAACCCGCATCTCCTGCACTGGCAGGTGCAGTCTTTACCACCAAGCTACCTGGAAAGCCCTGATTTCTCCATGGATATAACAAAGTAACCACCAACTATTGTCAATTATATAGACTATTCCTATTTTTCTCTTATAAATATGTGTGCTAAACCTCCATAAACACTTCTGTACTATTTATTATTTCTTTACAATAAATTTCTAGATGTGGAATTGCTGGTTTGAAAGACTATAAATATTTATAAGGCCCCTCTAGAGGCCTTAGAGGACATAGAGGACAGATTTCTTTCTAGAAAATTTTTATCAGTTCATACTCTCACCAGCTGTAACAGTGTCATATCACACTCTTGCAAGCACTATTTTTTTCAGTCTTTGTTAATTTAATAGGTTAAAGAAGATACTTTATGCTTTAATTTGGATATTTTGATTACCAGTCATTTAAAAAAAATTTAATGTGTTTATTAACCTTTTATAACTTTGTTTCCAAGTTCTCTGTGATTTAAGAACATTTTCTTCTTTCCATATTTATTGAACATATTGTTCAATGATCTAAATTGGGCTTTTGAAAATAGTACATATTCCTTTTATCTAAGGTGCAAATTTTACATTACTTCTTAAATTGTTTAGATGGATAATGGTTGGTTAAAAATATCTCAAACAAGTTTGCTTTTATAAGCCTTGTTCTATAATTCTGATTTTTCTTGTGCCTTTTGACATTGTAGTGTTTGGGGCATTAAGCATCATCTGGATTCTTAAAGGGAACAGATGGCCCCACTCTAAGTGGGTAATTTGAAGAAGATTTAACAAACTATATGCAAGGTGTGGTCCTACTGTAGAAAAACCACAGAGGTAGTACAGCACCCTAGGGCTAGAAACAGCAGGGGACCATTATCTTCCTTAGGCTGGAAGAGGCCTGGTGACAACCTATAAGGGAACCTGGAAATAGGGAGCAACCATATGGAATGAGCTCCCATATGGAAAAGGCAGGCTCAGGGGAGGGACAAAGACTATCTGTGACACCCTTGTAGGAAGGCTTCTGGGCAACTAAACGCCCAGTCTCAGCCTCCTACAACCCTTCAATCTCCTGCTGAGCTTTCTATTGGCCAAACCCAAGAGCAATAAGGGCAAGGAAATTGTCAATGTGGCCCCTACTGGTCAGTCTCCTGGGCCTCAGCACAGCAAGGAGATGAAGAGTGGATCGAGAGGGGAACATAGGTATCCAGCACAAAGACTCCACACTGCTAATAAATCCCTATTTGTTTTAGCTTTCATCAATAGAAATGACATAAGCTTCTCTCTTAAATTTAAGCTACTGTATTTGGAGTGTTACCCCAAAGCTAGTTTCAAACTATTGCAGATATCAAAGAGCAGAATTCCCATCATTCATTTAAAGAGGAAAAGCAAATAGAAATTAACATATTCTGAGCACCTTCTCTAACTTTCCACCTGTATTACTGCATTTAATCCTCTCAACAGTTCTGCAAAATGGGTGCTATTATCCACACTGTTACTCATGAGGAGACTGAGGTTCAGTTAGCTTAAGAAGTTTGTTCAGAGTCACACAGCTAAAACCCTGACTAGACTGAAGTTTGAAACAGGGTGTATCTATCTGACTCCAAAACCCAGGTTCCCTTCATGTCAATCTCCTGAAGATGAGTGAACAGAAAAGAGATTCCCAACTGGGCCAAGGGTAAGCTTATGTAAAGACCTTAATCACCTCATATTCTCTAGAACCTGTGTGCCTTTGGGAAACAAATAGATAAACCGTAACATCTTGTCATCACAGCAACTGCTGTTTACAACTGGACTTCATTCTGTGGTTCTGAGGAATGGCCAGGAGCTCTTGGCTTTGGGGATTTATGAGTAATAGGAAGTGCATGAACAGCTTCTTGCTGTCAAAGAAATAGGCCTTGGAAGACTAAGGTACATCATACACATAGTCAAATATATATGACTCACATGCCATTGCCAGACACCCTCTTTACAACTCCCTTGATTCAAAG
This sequence comes from Tragelaphus eurycerus, assembly GCA_935064755.1. NCBI lineage: Eukaryota > Metazoa > Chordata > Mammalia > Artiodactyla > Bovidae > Tragelaphus > Tragelaphus eurycerus. Next base: position 24,597,035 of record CAKXYN010000016.1, read on the forward strand.
AAACTGACATTCCCCAGTGGGATTCCTATTTCTCTCTGCATACCAATGGTGAGCAACAGGAGAAAAGAACTGTAGAAACTTTGGACTGTTTTAATGCTTTTCAAGGATTGAAGAAAATGGATTGGATTAGTAAATGCATCCAGTTCTTGGATATCATTGGGTTGTCATTATCACTTAATGAGGGCTCCAATTTGTGCTTTCCTGGGCTTACTTTCGGAGGCCTGCTTTGGACCAGCACTTTGAATGGTGCACTATGAAATTATCCCATCCCCCAAAATAGTAAAATTGTCACTGCTGTTGTCCAGAATGAGCCCCATGCCAAGGTGCATATTCCATGCACTGCTGAAGTCTCCAGTCCTTAGGGTAGCAAAGCTTTGCTGGGTTTTACGTAAAGAAGAAGAAAATAACTTCCTTCTCCACTGATTGCCATTTGACCCCCAAACAACTTTGGATGCTGGTGTTTTCTCTTAAGTTTATCTTTGAGCTAATTTATGGACTTCTCTCTCTTAAGGTACAGGTAGTATAGGTTGAAGTTAATGTTTTGAATTTGAATATCCATTTTTTACAAACCATTAATTGAAAAGACTATCCTTTCTTCATAGAAGTGCTTTTGCACCTTTGTCAAAAATCAATTAACCAACCTTACACCTTATATAAAAACTAACTTGAAATGGGCCAAATACCTAAATCTATATAAATTTAAGAGTTGAAACTACAGAATTCTTAGAAGAAGATGACTATAAGTCTTTATAACCTTGGTTCATAGATATGACAACAAAACAGAACCCATAGAACAAAAACTAAATTGGACTGCAAGAAAATTAAAAACTTCTGTGCATCAAAGAACACTATCAAGGAAGTGAAAAGGCAACCCACAGAATAGGAGGGAAGTATTTATAAATTATATATCTGATAAGGGTCTAGAATCCAGAATACATTAAAAAATATTCTCATAGCTCAGTAATAAAAAGACAACCGATTTAAAAATGGGCTAAGCACCTGAACAGACATTTCTCTAAGGAAGATATACTAATGGCCTATAAACACATGGAAAGATGCTCAATATCACTAGTCTCACAGGAAAGCTAAGCAAAACCACAGTAAGATTCTACTTCAGTCTCAGACTACTGCTGCTGCTGCTAAGTCGCTTCAGTCGTGTCCGACTCTGTGCAACCCCATAGACGGCAGCCCACCAGGCTCCCCTGTCCCTGGGATTCTCCAGGCAAAAACACTGGAGTGGGTTGCCATTTCCTTCTCCAATGCATGAAAGTGAAAAGTGAAAGGGAAGTCGCTCAGTCGTGTCTGAGTCTTCGCGACCCCCATGGACTTCAGCCCACCAGGTTCCTCCATCCATAGATTTTCCAGGCAAGAGTACTGGAGTGGGGTGCCATTGCCTTCTCTGTCAGTCTCAGACTAGGGTGCCCATAAAAAAAAATGAAGCAAAACTAGAAAATCATATTTGTTGGTGAGGATGTGCAGAAATTAGAACCCTCATTGACTGCTGGTGGGATATACAAAGATAAGCAGCTATGTAAAATGGTTTATCAGTTCCTCAATAGATTAAACATATAGTAACCATGTGACCCAGCAATTCCATTTCTAGCTATATAGTCAAAAGACTTGAAAGCAGATGTTCAAACACAATTTGTGCACTCAGGTTCATAACAGCACTGCTTACAACAACCGAACGGTGGAAATGTCCATTAACAAATGAATGAACAAGCAAATGTGGCCTATCCTTACGATGATACATTATGTGGTCATCCAAAGCAGTGAAGTACTGATATGTGCTCCAACATGGATAAACCTTGAAAACGTTATGTTAAGTAAGAAAAGTCAGACAGAAAAAGCTATATATTGTATGATTCCATTTAGATGAAACATCCAGAATAGGCAAATCCACAGAGACAGAAATCAGATTAGTGTTGACAGGGTCTGGGGCCAGAAGGTAATGAAGAACATTTAACGGGAACAGCATTTCTTCCTGAGGTGATTAAATTGGTCTTGAATTAGATAATAATGATAATTGCATAACACTGTGGATGTATTAATTGCCCATAAACGGTGCCCTTTAAATGATTTAAATGGTAATTTTATGTTATGCATATTTTACCACACACGAGAATAGCAATTGGCCACATTTGTGGTGGGTGATTTCTGCACTCTTCATTGTGTCATTGATTTTTCTATCTACCTCTTCCTTCATTTCACACTATTGATTACTGTAGCTTCAGTAAATTTAAAAATTTTGTAGTAAATCTTAAAAGTAGGAAGTGTGGTTCCTCCAACTTTATTCTTCTTTTTCAAATTTGTTCTGGCTGTTCTCTGGTTTTTGTTTTTGCATACATTTTCTTTATTGAGATATAATTTCCTTATCACTTAAATTAATCCATTTCGAGTGTCCAATGCAATGGTCTTAGTATATCCACATATAGGGACAATCATCACCACAGTCAATTTTAGAACATTTTCATAACATCAAAATGAAATCCCTGTTTTTTCGTTATTATCTTCAAAATCACTGTAGATGGTGATTGAAGCCATGAAATTAAAAGATGCTTACTCCTTGGAAGGAAAGTTATGACCAACCTAGATAGCATATTCAAAAGCAGAGACATTACTTTGCCAACAAAGGTTCGTCTAGTCAAGGCTATGGTCTTTCCTGTGGTCATGTATGGATGTGAGAGCTGGACTGTGAAGAAGGCTGAGCACTGAAGACTTGATGCTTTTGAACTGTGATGTTGGAGAAGGCTCTTAAGAGTCCCTTGGACTGCAAGGAGATCCAACCAGTCCATTCTGAAGGAGATCAACCCTGGGATTTCTTTGGAAGGAATGATGCTAAAGCTGAAACTCCAGTACTTTGGCCACCTCATGCCACGAGTTGACTCATTGGAAAAGACTCTGATGCTGGGAGGGATTGGGGGCAGGAGGAGAAGGGGACGACAGAGGATGAGATGGCTGGGTGGCATCACCAACTCGATGGACGTGAGTTTGAGTGAACTCCGGGAGATGGTGATGGACAGGGAGACCTGGTGTGCTGCAATTCATGGGGTCGCAAAGAGTTGGACACGATTGAGTGACTGAACTGAGCTGAACTGATGGTAGTTCTATTCCCAATTTTTAAGGAATCTTCAACTGTTCTCCATAGTGGCTGTACTAGTTTGCTTTCCCACCAATAATGTAAGAGGGTTCTCTTTTCTCCACACCCTCACCATTTTTTATTGTTTGTAGACTTTTGGATAGCAGCCATTCTGACTGGCATGAGATGGTATCTCATTGTGGTTTTGATTTGCATTTCTCTGATAATGAATGATGTTGAGCATCTTTTCATGTGTTTGTTAGCCATCCATATGTCTTCTTTGGAGAAATGTCTGTTTAGTTCTTTTGCCCACTTTTTGATTGGTGGTTTATTTTCTGGAATTGAGCTGCAGGAGCTGCTTGGAGATTAATTCTTGGTCAGTTGTTTCATTTGCTATTATTTTCTCCCATTCTGAAGGCTATCTTTTCACCTTGCTTATAGTTTTCTTCATTGTGCAAAAACTTTAGTTTAATTAAGTCCCATTTGTTTATTTTTGCTTTTATTTCCATTACTCTGGGAGGTGGGTCATAGAGGATCCTGATGTGATTTATGTCAGAGAGTATTCTGCCTATGTTTTCCTCTAAGAGTTTTATAGTTTCTGGTCTTACATTTAGATCTTTTATCCATTTGAGTTTATTTTGTGTATGGTGTTAGAAGGTGTTCTAGTTTCATTCTTTTACACGTGGTTGACCAGTTTTCCCAGCACCACTTGTTAAAGAGACTGTCTTGTCTCCATTTTATATTTTTGCCTCCTTAAGATGTCCATAGGTGTGTAGATTTATCTCTGATTTTCTATTTTGTTCCATTGATCTGTATTTCTGTCTTTGTGCCAGTACCATACTGTCTTGATGACTGTAGCTTTATTAGTATAGTCTGAAGTCAGGAAAGTTGATTGCTCCAGGCCCATTCTTCTTTCTCAAGATTTCTTTGACTATTTGAAGCTTTTTGTGTTTCCATACAAATTGCAAAATTATTTGTTCTAGTTCTGTGAAAAATACTGTTGGTAATTTGATAGGGATTATGTTGAATTTGTAGATTACTTTGGGTAGGATAGTAATTTTCACTATATTGATTCTTCCAATCCACAAACATCATATATTTCTCCATCTATTTGTGTCATCTTTGGTTTCTTTCATCAGTGTTTTATAGTTTCTTATATATAGTTCTTTTCTTTCTTTAGGTAAATGTATTCCTAAGTATTTTATTCTTTTCATTGCAATGGTAAATGGGATTGTTTCCTTAATATATTTCTGTTTTTTCATTGTTAGTGTATAGGAATACAAGATATTGCTGTATATTAATTTTAAATCTTGTAACTTTACTATATTCATTGATTAGCTCTAGTAATTTTGGGGTGGTATCTTTAGGGTTTTCTATGTAGAGGATCATGTCATCTGCAAACAGCGAGAGTTTTACTTCTTTTCCAGTCTGGATTCCTCTTATTTCTTTTTCTTCTCTGATTGCTGTGGCTAAGACTTCCAAAACTATGCTGAATAGTAGTAGTGAGAGTGGAAACCCTTGTATTGTTCCTGATTTTAGAGGAAATGCTTTCAATTTTTCACCATCGAGGATAATGTATTCTGTGGGTTTGTCATATATGGCTTTTATTATGTTGAGGTATGTTCCTTCTATGTCTGCTTTCTGGAGAGTTTTTATCATAAATGAGTGTTGAATTTTGTCAAAGGCTTTCTCTGCATCTGTTGAGATAATCATACAGTTTTTATCTTTCAATTTGTTAATATGGTTAACACCAATGTTTTACAAACTGTTCCAAAGGATGAAAAAAAGAGTAAGCACTTACCAAGTTGTTTTATGAAGGTAGATGTAAAAAATAACCCAATTATGTAAAAGTGATCCAATGATGTGTATAAAAAACCAAGGTGGGTTTAGTCCAAGAACTCAAGGTGAAAGTTTAGTTTAACTGGATGTTAAACTCAAGGAATGTAATTTACTACATTAATTACAATATATAGGAAGAATCAAGTGATTATCTCATAGATGTAGAAAAATTATAAAGGTTAATATATATATATACATTCATGATAAAATAAAATAAAAACTGTTAGAAACTAGGAGTAGGGCAGAATTTCCTTAATCTGATAATTAGTTTCAATGAAAGACTTACACCAAACATCATACTTAATGATGAAATATTGAAAGCTTTCCCAACTGAGATCCAGAATAAGACAAAGATTCTGCTATTACTTCTATTTAATGTTTTTGATAATTTTAGTTGATGAGTTAAGGTAAGAAAATAAAAATAAATTCAAAGATTTTAAAATTAGAAAAGGAGAAATAAAGATGTCATTCAAAAATGACATGACTGTACTCATAAACAATCATAAATAATTTTCAGGTAAATTATTACAATTAGTAGTAGACTTACCAAAGACATTAAAAGCAAAATTAATATAGGAAAATCAACTGCACCTCCATATACTAACAGCATACCATTAAAGAATAGAAATGACTATATGGTACTACTTATGATTGATCAAATAAATCAAATATCAAGGACTTAATCTAATATAATAGATATATGACCTTTACAAGAAAAGTAAAAATACCACTGAGAAAAAAATTAAAAGATTTAAATAAATGTAAGTATATATCATGTCAACTTTTAGAAAACTCCATATTATAAAGATATCAATTGTCTGCAAATCATGTACTCATCAGAGACCCACATATACACGGTCATTGATTAAGATAAAGGTGACACTACACTGCAGTGGGGACATGATGGTTTTTCAGTAAATAATGCTGAGTAAGTTGGGAATCCACATGGAAAATAAAGAATTTTGACCTTTACCTAATATCATTGGCAAAAATTAAAATTCAGGGGGACTGTGAACTTCTAGAAGAGTGACTGGCAAATATTTTCTATAGTTAGATGGTAAATACTAAATGTTTTGCGGGCTATATGGTCTTTGTTGAAAGTGAAAGTGGAGAGTGAAAAGGTTGGCTTAAAGCTCAACATTCAGAAAACGAAGATCATGGCATCTGGTCCCATCACTACATGGGAAATAGATGGAGAAACAGTGGAAACAGTGTCAGACTTTATCTTTCTGGGCTCCAAAATCACTGCAGATGGTGACTGCAGCCATGAAATTAAAAGACGCTTACTCCTTGGAAGGAAAGTTATGACCAACCTAGATAGCATATTCAAAAGCAGAGACATTACTTTGCCAACAAAGGTTCGCCTAGTCAAGGCTATAGTCTTTCCTGTGGTCATGTATGGATGTGAGAGCTGGACTGTGAAGAAGGCTGAGCACCAAAGAATTGATGCTTTTGAGCTGTGGTGTTGGAGAAGACTCTTGAGAGTCCCTTGGACTGCAAGGAGATCCAACCTGTCCATTCTGAAGGAGATCAGCCCTGGAATTTCTTTGGAAGGAATGATGCTAAAGCTGAAACTCCAGTATTTTGGCCACCTCATGAGAGGAGTTGACTCATTGGAGAAGACTCTGATGCTGGGAGGGATTGAGGGCAGGAGGAGAAGGGGACGACAGAGGATGAGATGGCTGTATGGCATCACTGACTCGATGGACGTGAGTCTGAGTGACCTCCGGGAGTTGGTGATGGACAGGGAGGCCTGGCGTGCTGCAGTTCATGGGGTCTCAAAGAGTCGGACACGACTGAGCGACTGATCTGATCTGATGGTCTTTGTTGCAACTACTCAACTCTCCTATTGCAGCACAAAATCAGCCAGGCATAGTCAATATATTAAGGTACATGGATGGCTGTGTTCAATAAAACTTTTTTCCCAACTGGTGGTAGGTTTTAGTTTGCCATTGCCAACTTATGCATTGTCAACAAAAGCGATATTTCCCTCAGAAGGTTGAAAATAGTTCTCTGGGAGTAAAGAAAAAAGCATTAAAAGAATAAGAACACATATGGTACATAATAGAATGGGAAAGACTAGAGATCGCTTCAGAAAAATTAGAGATACCGAGGGAACGTTTCATGCAAAGATGAGCTCAATAAAGGACAGAAATGGTATGGACTTAACAGAAGCAGAAGATATTAAGAAGAGGTGACAAGAATACACAAAACTGTACAAAAAAGATCTTCATGGCCCAGATAATCATGATGGTGTGATCACTCACCTAGAGCCAGACATCCTGGAATGTGAACTCAAGTGGGCCTTAGAAAGCATCACTACAAACAAAGCTAGTGGAGGTGTTGGAATTGCAGCTAAACTATTTCAAATCCTAAAAGATGATGCTGTGAAAGTGCTGCACTCAATATGCCAGCAAATTTGGAAAACTCAGCAGTGGCCACAGGACTGGAAAAGGTCAGTTTTCATTCCAATCCCAAACAAAGGCAATGTCAAAGAATGCTCAAACTACCACACAATTGCACTCATTTCACATGCTAGTAAAGTAATGCTCAAAATTCTCCAAGCCAGGCTTCAGCAATACGTGAACCGTGAACTTCCTGATGTTCAAGCGGTTTTAGAAAAGGCAGAGGAACCAGAGATCAAATTGCCAACATCTGCTGGATCACGGAAAAAGCAAGAGAATTCCAGAAAAACATCTATTTCTGCTTTATTGACTATGCCAAAGCCTTTGACTGTGTGGATCATAATAAACTGTGGGAAATTCTTCAAGAGATGGGAATACCAGACCACCTGACCTGCCTCTTGAGAAATCTGTATGCAGGTCAGGAAGCAACAGTTAGAACTGGACATGGAACAAAAGACTGGTTCCAAATAGGAAAAGGAGTATGTCAAGCCTGTATTTTGTTACCCTGCTTACTTAACTTACATGCAGAGTACATCATGAGAAACACTGGGCTGGAGGAAGCACAAGCTGGAATCAAGATTGCCAGGAGAAATATCAATAACCTCAGATATGCAGATTTCGCCACCCTTATGGCAGAAGTGAAGAAGAACTAAAGAGCCTCTTGATGAAAGTGAAAGTGAAAAAGTTGGTTTAAAGCTCAACATTCAGAAAATGAAGATCATGGCATCTGGTCCCATCACTTCATGGCAAATAGATAGGGAAATAGTGGAAACAGTAGCTGACTTTACTTTCGGGGCTCCAAAATCACTGCAGATGGTGACTGCAGCCATGAAATTAAAAGATGCTTACTCCTTGAAAGGAAAGTTATGACAAACCTAGACAGCATATTAAAAAGCAGAGACATTACTTTGCCAACAAAGGTCCGTCTAGTCAAGGTTGTGGTTTTTCCAGTAATCATGTATGGATGTGAGAGTTGGACAATGAAGAAAGCTGAGCGCCGAAGAATTGATGCTTTTGAACTGTGATGTTGGAGAAGACTCTTGAGAGTCCCTTGGACAGCAAGGAGATCCAACCAGTCCTTCCTAAAGGAGATCAGTCCTAGGTGTTCACTGGAAGGACTAATGTTGAAGCTGAAACTCCAATATTTTGGCCACCTGATGCAAAGAGCTGACTCATTTGAAAAGACCCTGATGCTGGTAAAGATTGAGGGCAGGAGGAGAAGGGGGCGACAGAGGATGAGATGGTTGGATGGCATCACCAACTCAATGGACATGAGTTTGGGTGAATTCTGGGAGCTGGTGATGGACAGGGTGGCCTGGCGTGCTGCAGTCCATGGGTTCTCAAAGTGTTGGACACTACTGAGTGAGTGAACTGAACTGAAATGATAGTACATAAACAGATGTATAAGAATTTGAACAACCCAAGAGATGACTCTACACATAGATATCACCAGATGGTGAATACCAAAATCAGACTGATTATGTTCATTGCAGCCAAAGATGGAGAAACTTCATAGAGTCACCAAAACCAAGATGGAGCTGCCTGTGACTCAGATCATCAGCTCCTTATTGCAAAATTCAGATTGAAATTGAGGAAAGTAGGGAAAACCACTATGTCATTCAGATATGATCTATATCAAACCCCTTATAATTATATTGTGCTGGTGATTAATAGATTCAAGGGATCAGATCTCATAGACAGAGTTTCTGAAACAATAGACAGAAGTTCATAACATTTTACAAGAGACAATGACCAAAGCCATCCTAAAGAAAAAGAAATGCAAGAAGGCAAAGTTTTTCTCTGAGGAGGCTATACAGATAGCTGAGGAAAGAAAAGAAGTGAAAGACAAGGGAGAAAGGGAAAGATACAGCCAACTGAATGTAGCGTTCGAAAGAATAGCAAGGAGAGATAAGAAAGCCTTCTTAAATGAACAAAGCAAAGAAATAGAGGGAAACAATAGAATAGGAAAAACTAGACATCTTTTCAGGACAATTGGATATATCAGATCAGATCAGATCAGTCATTCAGTCGTGTCCGACTCTTTGCGACCCCATGAATTGCAGCACACCAGGCCTCCCTGTCCATCACCAACTCCCGGAGGTCACTCACACTCACATCCATTGAGTCAATGATGCCATCCAGCCATCTCATCCTCTGTCGTCTCCTTCTCCTCCTGCCCCCAATCCCTCCCAGCATCAGAGTCTTCTCCAATGAGTCAACTCTTCGCATGAGGTGGCCAAAATACTGGAGTTTCAGCTTCAGCATCATTCCTTCCAAAGAAATCCCAGGGCTGATCTCCTTCAGAATGGACCGGTTGGATCTCCTTGCAGTCCAAGGGACTCTCAAGAGTCTTCTCCAACACCACAGCTCAAAAGCATCAATTCTTTGGTGCTCAGCCTTCTTCACAGTCCAGCTCTCACATCCATACATGACCACAGGAAAGACCATAGCCTTGACTAGGCAAACCTTTGTTGGCAAAGTAATGTCTCTGCTTTTTTAATATGCTGTCTAGGTTTGTCATAACTTTATATGCTGTCTAGGTTTGTAAGTCCAGTAGGCCTTAGGAAGCATTATTACGAGCAAAGCTAGTGGAGATGATGGAATTTCAGCTGAGCTATTTCAAATCCTGAAACATAGGCTACGCTAAATATGTGGACAAATTTGGAAAACTCAGAAATCCATTCCTGGTCACAGGAATGGATAAAGTCAGTTTTCATTCCAATCCCAAAGAAGGGCAACGCCAAAGAATGTTTAAACTACCATACAACTATGCCCATTTCACATGCTAGCAAGGTAATGCTCAAAATCCTTCAAGCTAGGCTTCAGGGGTATGCAAACCAAGAAACTCCAAATGTACAAGATGGATTAAGAAAAGGCAAGAGAACCAGAGATCAAATTGCCAACGTTCATCAGATCATGGAGAAAGCAAGGGAATTCCAGAAGAACATCTGCTTCATTGACTACACTAAAACCTTTGACTGTGTGGATCACAACAAACTGTGGAAATTTCTTAAAGAGATGAGAGTACCAGACCACCTTACCTGACTCCTGAGAAACCTGTATGAGGGTCAAGAAGCAGCAGTTAGAACCAGATGTGGGACAACTGACTGACTCCAAATTCGGGAAGGAGTACAAGGCTCTGTATTGTCACCTTGCTTATTTAATGTCTATGCAGAATACATTATACAAAATGCTGGGTTGGATGAATCACAGGCTGGAATCAAGAATGCACAGAGAAATATCAACAACCTCATAAATGCAGATGATAAACTTTAATGGTAGAAAGTGAAGAGGAATTAAAGAGTCTCTTGATGAGGGTGAAAGAGGAGAGTGAAAAGGTAGCTTAAAATTCAACATTCAAAAAACTAAGATCATGGCACCTGGTCCCATCACATCATGGCAAATAGAAGGGGAAAAGTGGAAGCAGTGAAAGATTTTATTTTCTTGGTCTCCAAAATCACAGGGATGGTGACTGCAGCCATGAAATTAAAAGAATCTTGCACGTTGGAAGGAAAGCTATGACAAACCTAGACAACATATTAAAAAGCAGAGACATCACTTTGCTGACAAAGGTCCTTATAGTCAAAGCTATGATTATTCCATTAGTCATATATGGATGTGAGAGTTGGACCATAAACAAGGCTGAGGGCTGAAGAATTGATGCTGTCAAATTGTGGTGCTAAAGACTTGTTAGTCCCTTGGACAGCAAGGAGATAAAACCAGTCAATCTTAAAGGAAATCAACCCTGAATATTAATTTGAAGGACTGAATCTGAAACTCCAATACTTTGGCCACCTGATGTGAAAAGCTGATTCATTGGAAAAGACCCTCATGCTGAGAAAGATTAAAGGCAAGAGGAGAAGGGATGGCAGAAGATGAGATGGTTAGATAGCATCATTGAATCAATGGACATGAAACTGAGCAGACTCTGGGAAAGAGCAGAGGACAGAGAAGCCTGCATAATGCAGTCCATGAGGACAAGGAGTCTCAGACACAACTTAGCGAGTAACAACAAGTATTAAAGTTGCACAGTGGAGGGGCTGTAGTGAATATGAAACAAAAGTCAAAGTGGTCTCCTTTGGGGGTGTGATATTTTAGTTATCTATTCAAGCAGAAGCAGAAGATACTAAGAAGAGGTAGAAGAATACAGAGAACTACACAATAAAGATTTTAATGACCTGGATAACCATGGTGGTGATCTAAGTGATCACTCAGAGCCAGACATCCTGGAATGTGAAGTCAAGTGGGCCTCAGGAAACATCATTACAAACAAAGCTAGTAGAGGTGATGGAATTGCAGCAGCTAAACTATTTCAGTTCCTAGATGATGGTGTGAAAGTGCTGTACTCAATATGCCAGCAAATGTGGAAAACTCAGCAGTGGCCACAGGACTGGAAAAGGTCAGTTGTCATTCCAATCCCAAAGAAGATCAGATCAGATCAGTCGCTCAGTCATGTCCGACTCTTTGCGACCCCATGAATCGCAGCACGCCAGGCCTCCCTGTCCATCACCAACTCCCGGAGGTCACTCAGACTCACATCCATCGAGTCAGTGATGCCATCCAGCCATCTCATCCTCTGGCGTCCCCTTCTCCTCCTGCCCCCAATCCCTCCCAGCATCAGAGTCTTCTCCAATGAGTCAACTCCTCTCATGAGGTGGCCAAAATACTGGAGTTTCAGCTTTAGCATCAATCCCAAAGAGAGGCAATGCCAAAGAATGTTCCAACTACTGCCCAATCTCACTGATTTCACACACTAGCAAACTAATGCTCCAATTCCTTCAAGCTAGGCTTCAACAGTGTGTGAACTGAGAACTTCCAGATGTACAAGCTGGATTTAGAAAAGGCAGAGGAACCAGAGATCAAATTGCCAACATCCGTTGGATCACAGAAAAAGCTAGAGAATTCCAGGAAAACGTCCACTTTTGCTTCATTGACTACTCTAAAGCCTTTGACTTTGTAGATCACAACAAACTGTGGAAAATTCTTAAAGAGATGGGAATACCTGACCACCTTACCTGCATCCTGCAAAACCTGTATGCAGTTCAAAAAGCAACAGTTAGAACCAGACATGGAACAATGGACTTGTTCCAAATTGGGAGCAGAGTACGTCAAGGCTGTATATTGTCACCCTGCTTATTTAACTTATATGCAGAGTACATCATGCAAAATGCCAGGCTGGATGAAGCACAAGCTGGAATCAGGATTAGCGGGAAAAATATCAATAACCTCAGATACGCTGATGACAACACTCTTATGCCAGAAAGCAAAAAGGAATTAAAGAGCCTCTTGAAGAAGGTGAAAAAGGAGAGTGAAAAGGCTGGCTTAAAACTCCACATTCAAGAACAAAGATCATGGCATCCAGTGCCATCACTTTATGGCAAATAGATGGGAAAACAACAGAAACAGGGATGGACTTTATTTTCTTGGGCTCCAAAGTCACTGCAGATGGTGACTGAAGCCATGAAATTAAAAGATGATTGCTCCATGGAAGAAAAGCTCTGACAAACCTAGGCAGCATGTTAAAAAGCAGATAGGCAGCATGTTAAAAAGCAGAGATGTCACTTTGCCTACAAAGGTCCATATAGTCAAAGCTATGGTTTTTCCAGTAGTCATGTATGGATATGAGAGCTGGACAATAAAAAAGGCTGAGGGCCGAAGGACAGATGCCTTCAAATTGTAGTGTTGAAGAAGACTCTTGAGAGTCCCTTGGACAGGAGATCAAACCAGTTGGTCCTAAAAGAAATCAGTCCTGAATATTCATTGAAAGGACTGATGCTGAAGCTGAAGCTCCAATACTTTGACCACATGATGCAAAGAGCTGACACATTGGAAAGACCCTGATGGAGAAAAAGATAGAAGGCAGGAGAAGGGGATGTCAGAGGATGAGATGGTTGGATGACGTCACGGACTCAATGGACCTGAGTTTGAGCAAGTTCCAGGAGATGGTGAAGGACAGGGGAGCCTGTCATGCTTCAGTCCATGGGGTCGCAAAGTGTTGGATACGACTGAGCAACTGAACAACAACAAATTGCTACAAGACAGTATTATCACAAACTCAGTGACTTAAAGCCATGCATCTGTCACAGTTTTTATGGGCCAGGAGTCTGGGATGGCTTAGACAGTCCCCTAAAGTCTGCAGTTAAACCACTAACCAGACTGGTTCATCTGAAAATTTGTGTAGGAGAAGGATCAATGTTGAAGCTCACAAGGTTGTTGGTGGAACTCAGTTATCTGCAGGCTTTGGGCCTGAAGACTTCAATTTCTTCCTGCCTATCATCTAGCAAGTACTCTCAGTTCCTGGGAAGCTTACAATACGGAAGCTTGCTTGTCCAAAACCATCAAAGGAAAGTTCCCTAGCAATCTTTGGTAACATAATGGCAGAAGTGACAGCCTGTTCCCTTTTCTGTTTTCTATTGGCTAGAAGTAAATCACAGGTCCCTCCCACACTCATGGGGAGGAGATTTTACAACTGCATGAGTACTGGGAGGTGGGAATTAGGGGGACACCTTGCAGTCTACTCATCACAAGTGATGGGAAAAAAAGTTGAGAAACCTTGTTCTAGAGAAAAGCACAGGAGAATGTCTTCATGATTCTGAGGTAGGCAAAGATTTCCTAAGCAGTATACAAAAAGCACTAAATCTCGTAGGGAAAAAAGATAAATCAGCCTACATTCAGAAGTTCTATTCATCAAAGGGCTTCCCTGGTGACTCAGACAGTAAAACATCTACCTGCAATGTGGGAAACCTGGGTTCAATCCCTGGGTTGGGAAGATCCCCTGGAGAAGGGAAAGACTACCCACTCCAGTATTCTGGCATGGAGAATTCCATGGACTATACAGTCCATAGGGTCGCAAAGAGTTGGACACGACTGAGTGACTTTCATTTCATTTTCATTTCATTCATCAAAAAAACCCATTAAGAGAAAGAAAAGACAAGCAACAGAATGGGAGGAGATATTAAAATATAAATATCTGATAAAGAAGACAAAGAACATTTTTCCAGAATATATACAGAACTCTTGTAAATCATGGAACCAGAGAAATGGGCAAAAGGCTTGAATAGGCATATCATAAAAAAGGTGGCCTAAATGAACAATAAGCATGGTGAGGCATGCTATATCATTAGTCATAAAGAAAGCGCAAATCAAAAACACACCCAACAGGCTAAAAATAAAAATTTTTGCAAAGATACAGAGCAACTAGAACTCTCAGACACTGCTGGGGTAGTGTGAATTTGTAAGAATTATTTTTGGCAGTGGTCCTTAGAGGTAGATCTTTGCCAGTATTTGCTAAAAGTGAACACATGGATACATCTATGGTCCAGCAATCCCATCTCTAGATATGGATCAATAGGATATCATGACATACCAAAATGCTCATGGCAGCAACATGCATAATAGTTTAAGTTGGAAACAACCCAAATGTTCATCAACAATTGAACAGATATATAATGGTATATTTACATAATGTAAATCTTTATAGCAAAGAGAGTAAAAGATTTACTGCTTCTTGCAACAGTAGAGATCTCATAAAATATTATTGGGCCAGAGTATAGACTATGGGATTTCAAAAATATATGTTTCAAAAATAAACTAATCTATGATGATAGAAGTCAGAATAATGATTCCCCTTGGAGGCACAGGGGCTGGTCACTAGTAGGGGTCATGAAGGGACTGCTGGGGGGCTGGTAATGTTCTATTTCTTGATCTGGATGCTGGTTTTAAGGATTTGTTCACTGAACTGCACACTAGGGTTTATGTACTTATCTGCATATGTGTTGTACTCCTATAAAAAGTTTACCTAAAATGATATTCATTGAATTACTAAAACCCAAATAAAAAATCAATCTAAATCACCTGTGCTGCTAAGTCGCTGCAGTCGTGCCCGACTCTGTGCGACCCCATAGACGGAAGCCCACCAGGCTCCCCCGTCCCTGGGATTCTCCAGGCAAGAATACTGGAGCGGGTTGCCATTTCCTTCTCCAATGCATGAAAATGAAAAGTGGAAGTGAAGTCGCTCAGTCGTGTCCGACTCTTAGCGACCCCATGGACTGGAGCCCACCAGGATCCTCCGTCCATGGGATTCTCCAGGCAAAAGTACTGGGGTGGGGTGCCACTGCCTTCCCCAAAATCACCTGTAGACAAAGAAATACAGATTAAAGTAATAATGAAATGTCGTTTCATTGAACATCTATTCCTAGAGGACATGTGGAGGAAAAGAAACTCTAACACATTGCTGATGGCAATATGAAAATTTATAGCTAGTATGAAAAGCAACCTATGAAATTAAACTATATATATATATATCTATATATATATACACATATAACCTCGTACTCTCACTGCTGGGAATCTGACCATAGCATTAAGTGTATCTAAGGACATATATTCAAGGGTATTTATAGCATCATTGTTATTGTGGAAGAAAAACTGGAAACAAAATTAATGCCTATAAATAAGGTAATAACTGAGAAAATATGATTTGGCCATATCATGGAATATTCTGCAGCTGTTTTTTAAAAAATTTTTTTATTTTAATTGGAGGCTAATTACTTTACAATATTGTGGTGGTTTTTACCATACATTCACATGAATCAGCCACAGGTGTACATGTGTCCCCCATCCTGACCCTCCCTCCCACCTCTCTCCCCATCCCATCCCTCAGGGTCATCCCAGTGCACCAGCCCTGAGCACCCTGTCTCATGCCTCGAACCTGGACTGGAGACTTATTTCACATATGATAATATACATGTTTCAATGCTATTCTCTCAAATCATCCCACCCTCACCTTCTCCCACAGAGTCCAAAAGTCTGTTCTTTACATCTGTGTCTCTTTTGCTGTCTCACATATAGGGTCATCATTACCATCTTTCTAAATTCCATACATATGCGTTAGTATACTCTATTGGTGTTTTTCTTTCTGACTTACTTCACTCAGTATAATAGGCTCCAGTTTCATTCACCTCATTAGAGCTGATTCAAATGCATTATTTTTAATAGCTGAGTAATATTCCATTGTGTATATGTACCACCATATGCTATGTTATCCATTCATCTGCTGATGGACATCTAGGTTGCTTCCATGTCCTGGCTATTGTAAACACTGCTGCGATGAACACTGGGGTACACATGTCTCTTTCAATTCTGGTTTCCTTGGTGTGTATGCCCAGCAGTGGGACTGCTGGGTCGTATGGCAGTTCTAGTTTGTTTTTTAAGGAATCTCCACCCTGTTCTCCATAGTGGCTGTACTAGTTTGCTTTCCCACCAACAGTGTAAAAGGGTTCCTTTTTCTCCACACCCTCTCCATCATTTATTGTTTGTAGACTTTTGGATCACAGCCATTCTTACCGGCATGAGATGGTACCTCATTGTGGCTTTGATTTGCATTTCCCTGATAATGAGTGATGTTGAGCATCTTTTCATGTGTTTGTTAGCCATCTGTATGTCTTCTTTGGAGAAATGTCTGTTTAGTTCTCTGGCCCATTTTTTTATTAGGTTGCTTATTTTTCTGGAATTGAGCTGCAGGAGTTGCTTGTATATTTTTGAGATTAACTCTTTGTCAGTTGTTTCATTTGTTATTATGTTCTCCCATTCTGAAGGCTGTCTTTTCACCTTGCTTATAGTTTCCTTCATTGTGCAAAACTTCTAAGTTTTGCAGCTGTTTTTTAAAAACAGTATTAGAAATACACATTTTGCCCTAGAGAGACTTACATGAGGTTGCGTTGAGCAAGAGGTATAAAAGGATAAATATATTTCCTCTTTACATTTTTATTAAAAAATGACAGGGAAACAAAACCTTTTATTATGTATATAATGTGTGTATATGCATGCATATGTAAATGACCACATAGAGAAAAATATGAAAAGTTTAAATGTCTAAAGTGTTTCTAATCATTTTAAACATTAAAAGGGGTTGTGACTCCAATATTTGCTTCTAAATATGATTGAGCTATTTATCTTCATTTTATTTTTATTTAATATTTAAAACATTTTTACTTAAATTGTTTGTCTTTAAAATGTTCGATGTGATGCTTATGGTTTGCCCCACTTTTCCTTGCTTTATTTGAAAACATAGTACACATTGCCAACTGAGAGCTCAACTATCTGCTCACTTAGCTCCAGCTCTCCACACTGATTAGAATTTGCATGCGCTAAGGCAGAGCTCGGGTCTAGTATTTACCACTGTGTCTCCGGTGTCTGGAGGGGTGTCTGGCAAACAGTAGGTGCTCAATCAATGCTTGAGTGAATTTAATTTAATGAATACCTTTTCTGGTTTGACTTCTCTATACTTGAGTTCATTTGCTCAAGAATTTATCTAGCACATGTTTAAAAAGTGTTTACTATGCTAGAAACAGGAATACACACTGAGGTAGAAATAGGAACAAAGAAAGAAAGAAGACATAACCCATTCTCCCAAAGTAGCAAACATTCCAACTGGAAAAGAGATAAAGTCACAGCAGTATGATAGTGCTAAGCATGAGAGATGAATGGAGTGCTGTGGAGGGGCACTTTATTCCTAATTCAGTCTATTAGGAAGTACAGGTGTGTGGAACTTCCAGAAAGCAGTATCCCATGAGGGAAGATGTCAAGGCTGGGAGGGAATAGCTCTGGGCGTAGTGAGCAGGGTCCCATGACTGGAGTCCGGGTGCTGAAGGGAATATCACAGGGAGCTTGGCTGGAAGCAGCTGGAGAGGAAGTCTGACAAGGATGAGCCAGGAATGGTTTCAACATGAAGCTCAGTATCAAGTCGCTTCAGTACAGACACAGCTGATTGTCCACTGAGGGGTCCAGGTAGAATTACAGTAGATCTCTTGCTCTGCTGCCTCTACCAAAGTTGAGCTTGAGAAGAATGGGTCAGGGAATGGTACTAAGAATGGTACTAAGTCCTCAACACCCATTTCCAGCAGAGTTTTCTGAGTTAGCACTCTCTTTTAAATTATATTTGGGTCCCAGCAAGGAGATTTTTCCTCCGGGAGGGTGAGATGCTGATACAGGACCCAGTTCTGTTGGTTTTCATCTGAAGAGAGCTTCTGAGGGCCATTGGTACATCAGATCCCTGGGGCAGGGTTGTCTTCTCATCTCTGAGTCAGTGATGAACTGAGAACTCCCCTTCCCTATGTAAAAGTTCTATCTGTACACCTTACATGAATCCTGACAATTAGTGGTAATGGCTTTGCTTAGTGCACTAATCACGCTTTCCCAGCACTCTTGGGGTTAGTATCAATAATTACTGTGAATTGAGTTAACTACTGTAGGTCATTAGATTTTCACAAGAATCCTGTGAGGCAGTCAAGGTTATTACCCCCATTTCCCAGATGAAGAAACAGACTTGAAAGGATAAGCGACTCACATGAAGCTATGCAGCCAGAAGGTCAAATAGTTGAATTCCCTGACAGCCCAGGCTTTACAAACTCAGGAAGCCACACCTGCTATGCGTCCTTTTAATCCCTGATTCATAGAACTCTAAGCTACTGTCCCTCCCCAGCTATGTCTGGACTTCCTGGGGAACACTGCTGTGCTCACCAAATGCCTCCTGAGTTCTTCCCACCTTTAGGTGTCATGTGCCCCTGGAACACTCCTTACTCTTCTGAATGTTGTCTTTATAGACTCAGGATCAGTTTCCCTCAAGATGCTTCCCTTCTCCAGGAACCTACTTTTCCCCAAGTGTGGAAAGAGCCTTCCTGTCTTTCCTCTGTTGATTGAAATGTAGGCTGTGACAGATGGCATTTCTGCACAAACAATTTATACCCAATGTAAGTGATGGCTACCCTAAGGCCACAAGCCCGGGCCCCTTCACAGAGACAACTACTGCCCTGCTCTTTGTCTTGATACTGGCCCTCTTTGTTAGGGTAGAAGCCAGCCTCTTTGCCTTGCCCCCATCTGCCACCTGTTACTAGGTCTACCCCAAACGAAGTATCCTTGAGCATGATGGCCCAACCCAAGATCCAGTTAAGCCATATCCTGAGACCTGCAGCCAGGAGGCAGTTTTCCCTCATTCAATTCTAGGACCCACCTTCCAAGGTCTTAGTTTTTAACCCTGTGATTAACCTTTTGCAAGCATGAGTGACAATGAGAAATTAGCTTCCTTTGAGAAAAGCCCAACCCAACCCACAAGGATATGATCTTGCCCTTTGACCTTTAAAGGTATCTGAACCCAAGTTAGAAATCAAGATCTTCCCCAAATTCTAACTTATTTAGTGTTTAAAAAAATACCATCTGTGAACTATCAAAAGTCCAAACCAAACCATTCCTTTCTCCTCTTTTCCAGCAACGTGTTGACCAGACTTGCACAGGCTTTCTGTCATTTTCAGAGTCTCCTCCAAGAAATGCCTCCTGAGAACAAGGGATATTATACCAAGAAAGACAACCTAATCCAGCAGTTGTGAAAGAGGTATTTCTTTAAAGGAAGTGTTTCAGCAGAGGTGTAACTCTGTCCACCCTCCTCACCTCCATCATTCTTGTTCTGGGTAGCCTGTTAACATTATGCAGAGACTTAGCTCTTTGGAAATCTATTCCTTTTGCTTTACTTAATCACAGGGCTATTGCCCAATAATTAATCCAAGAACCTACTTCTAGCAACAAAGAAAATCACAGGTGAACCTTAGAAACCACAGTTGTGTCCCAGCTTTGATCCTTTTTACCAAGACAATGTAAACTCCAGGACCAATTCTCAGTTTGAGGATCAAGCTTAGAATGTCTTGGCCTTCTCTTTCCTCAAGAGAGGAAATGTCTGAAAGGAGGACATTTCCAAAGCAGATGGTCTCAAAGTGATGGTTGCTCACATCCTTGCATTCTATGTGCCAGGCACCATACCACATATACTCTCTTGTTTTTCAACAAAGAGAGTGAAACTCAGAGAGGTTAAGTGGTTTTCCCAAGATCCCATAGCTGATAACTTGGATATCCAGTAGATGAACCCAGTCAGTCTGGCTCCAGCCCCCTTAACTGCAGCCTACAGGTGGGGAACGAGAACCCAGACTCGGGAGGAGAGTCACTGAAGATTCACTCTTGCTCCACAATCGACTGTGGATACCATGACATTCTCCTGGTGCAGACTGAGAAGTCCAAGTCCCTCCATGCTTCTTAGAGATAGCTCTGTGATGAGTCCTCCCTTTCCCCACTCTCAAGGGGAATCACTGAGTGTGGTCCCTTTGGTCCACTTCTCAACATTGTTATTTCTTCTGAGTCTGGCTCATCCCCCAAGGCTGCAGATGCTCACTCCTAACAGCTAAGTGGGTCCTGCCATCACTGCAGTTTCCTGTCAACGGTGTCTCTCTGGAGCCTGCAGGAGCAAGTTGGGGGAAGGGACTGTTAGGCAGGAAGGGGAGAAAGGAATTCAATTCAACTCCATAGAAGTTGCCAGCTTGATTCATTTCTATTTTGCTTTCTCAGTAGTCTTTTCTCATTCCCATGGAGCTCTCCAAGGGTTCTCTTTTCCTCTTAGTTTACCAAACATCCTGACCATTTGTTTTGGATACCGAGGTGGAGTCTGTCAGCTCTTTATGGTGTTTATTAATCAGGCCCATCAACGCTGTGTTTAGTAGACACTCCTTTCATCTTGGTATTGGTTGAGTAAGTGTATTGCTGTGCTTAGTCGCTCTGTCGTGTCTCACTCTTTGCGACCCCAGGACTGTAGCCCGCCAGGCTCCTCTGTCCGTGGGGATTCTCCAGGCAAGAATACTGAAGTGGGGTGTCATGCCCTCCTCCAGAAGATCTTCCCAACCCAGGGATCCAACCCAGGTCTCCCACATTGCAGGCAGATTCATTGCCGTCTGAGCCACCAGGGAAGCCCAAGTAAGTGCCCCTTTACTTAATATCTTTTACACAAGAGGTAACTTTGAATGAATTCATGTCTTAGATGAATTAAATCTCAGCACACAAAATACCATTGCAAATGTGATTATTAAGCTATGATCGATAATGTTGGGAATTCTTAGAAAACTAGAGATGGGCACAAAACAGGAGACCAACAGATGTTGAATATTTTTCATGTAGGAAAGATAGATGGTATGTGAGAATTGGAGACTGATAATTGTGACATCTGTTACCAGCAAAACACCAGAATGAACTAATGAACAGATTATGAACACTAAATTACTATGCATAAACATGGGTTCTCAAGGAATGAATAGCTCACACCAAATGCATGCATGCTAAATCACTTCAGTAATGTCCAACTCTTTGTGACCCTATGAACTGTAGCCTGTCAGGCTTCTCTGGCAATGGAATTCTCCAGACAAGAATACTCGAGTGGGTTGCCATGCTCTTCTCCAGGGGATCTTCACTATCCAGGGACTGAACCCATGTCTCTCTCTCTCTTTTTTAAATTAATTAATTATTTTAATTGGAGGCTAATTACTTTACAATATTGTGGTGGTTTTTGCTATACATTGACATGAATCAGCCATGGGTGTGCATATGTTCCCCATCCTGAACCCCCCTCCCACCTGCGTCCCCATCCCATCCCTCAGGGTCGTCCCAGTGCACTGGCCTTGAGTGCCCTGTCTCATGCATCGAACCTGGACTGGTAATCTAGCTCACATATAGTAATATACGTATTTCAATGCTATTCTCTCAAATCATCCCACTCTTGCCTTCTCCCACAGAGTCCAAAAGTCTGTTCTTTATATCTGTGTCTCTTTTGCTGTTTCACATATAAGATCATTGTTACCATCTTACTAAATTCCATATATATATGCATTAATATATTGTATTAGTGTTTTTCTTTCTGACTTACTTCACTCTGTATAATAGGCTCCAATCCCATCCGCTTCATTAAAAATGATTCAAATGTGTACTTTTTAATAGCTGAGTAATACTCCACTGTGTATATGTACCACAGTTTCTTATCCATTCATCTGCAGTGGACATCTAGGTTGCTTCCATGTCCTGGCTATTATAAACAGTGCTGCAATGAACATTGGGGTACACGTGTCTCTTTCAATTCTGGTTTCCTTGGTGTGTATGCCCAGAAGTGGGATTGCTGGGTCATATGGCAGCTCTAGTTCCAGTTTTTTAAGGAATCTGCACACTGTTCTCCATAATGGCTGTACTAGTTTGCATTCCTACCAACAGTATAAGAGGGTTCCTTTTTCTCCGCACTCTCTCCAGCCTTTATTGTTTGTAGACATTTTGAGAGCAGCCATTCTGACCAGTGTGAGATGGTACCTCATTGTGCTTTTGATTTGCATTTCTCTGATAATGAGTGATACTGAGCATCTTTTCATGTGTTTGTTAGCTATCTGTATGTCTTCTTTGGAGAAATGGCTGTTTAGTTCTTTGGCCCATTTTTTGATTGGAACCCACATCTCTTATGTCTCCTGCATTGGCAGGCGGGCTCTTTACCACTAGTGCCACTTGGAAAGTCTGTTTCCACTTGATTGTTTGATTTATGAGTTACAGACCACTATGAGCAAGGCTTCTCCTGGCTTTAGTCAGGCATTTGCCAAAGTCTCTCTGGAAATTTATACTAAATAAAGAAATGTGAGTTGGTTACTGATCCATTATGTAACATGTAACTGACTAAACAACTATCCCTAAAGGACAACTCAGACAAGAGTATTTGTGACATGCTTATCAGATTTGAAAAGAATGCCAAATGGGAGGGGTAACTAATAATTCAGATGACAAAATTGGGATTCTGAAGTCTCTTGATAGACTGAACATGAACTAAAATTCCCTGACAAAGTGAATGGAAGTAATGAAAAGTTCTTCATTTAGGTAACAAGAAAGCAATAATATAAGCACAGTAAGAGTTGACATGAGTTAGGAGTAACTCCTTGTTTTAGATGGGCATGCTTTGGGCTGCATGTAACAAAAACACATGTTCATGACGGATAAGGCAAGTTATCATTTCCTATAACAAAGAAATAGAGGGAAAGTATCTGCAAGTGTGAAAGTTGGACTTCTCTGAAAGTAAAATAATTCTCAGCCAATGGGAGAGGGGTGGGCATAGTTTCCCCCAGGCAATATTTAGCAATGTCTGGAGATATTTTTAGTTGTCACAATAGGGGGTTGTGGGGGTGGTTGCTACTGGTATTTAATGGGGAGAGAGAGTCCAAAGGTGTAAACAATCCTACAAAGTATAGGACAGCTTCCACAACAAAGAATTATCTAGCACAAATGTCAATAGGGCTAAGAAACTCAGATTTAGAGTAATCTACACCTGGGGGTTTCCCCAGTGGCAGAGCAGTAAATAATCCGCCAGTAATGGAGAGACACAGGAGACTCGAATTCAATCCCTGGGTTGGGAAGATCTCCTGGAGGAGGAGATGGCAACCCACTCCAGTACTCTTGCCCAGAAAAATCCCAGAGTTGGACATGACTGAGAGACTTAACGACAAGACCTGAGGGAGTTAAAGGACTGCCTTCCCCAATTTCAGGGGGCGGGGGGTGGGGGTGGATATGTGAGCAAAACTGGGTTTGTTACGAAGGAAGAGGGAATGGGATGAATATTGAGGAGTCTGCTATAAAGACTGTGAACTCATATTAAAAATATCTATTGCTTTTCTTGACTAATAATAATTGATCATAATCCAGGGTCATTGCTAGTCCATAGAAGGTCTCTATATGAAATAGAAAAGGCACCCCCTTCCTCAGACACTTTACTGCCATCTGCTGGAAATTATTATAACAAATATATAAATCTACAATCTGTTGTAAACAGAGCCCCCTAGAGTTGTGCAGTATGTAAACTCACAATGTATTAGAGCACCCCTTGTGTGAGTCTGGTATGATCCAGTTCTGTAAAATGGCAGTCACAGAAGTAGTTTAGGACTTCAAAACAGGACCTGTATGTCCCAAGTAAGGAAAGTGAAAAATCTCACTGTATCCTGTATTAGACCATGGCTGGAATTCATGGTTAAAGTCTAGGTTTCATGGTTTAAGATTTTTAAAAAGACCAAAGGAAATGGAGCAGGAGGAAGAACAGTCGATGAGGTAAGTCAAAATATACTAAAAAAAAAAAAAAAAAAAAGGAACTGGAAATGTAGAGCCTGAGAAAGAAAACATGAGAAGTGAACTGGAGAGTCCTCTACAGTTAACCAAAGGGTGTAAACAGACAGATATCAGGTTAAATCTGTATTTCTCCAAAGGACAAAACTGAATCCAATGAGTGGAACCATAGAATCACGAGGTATCAAGGCTCAATGGTCAATTAACCAACTTCCACAAATAACGTCTACATTCCTGCTACAGTGTCTCCCAGGACTCACCCCACTAGGGCCTCTTCATTCAATCCTAAAGATTTTCTTCATTACACTGAACTCTGTCTCCTTTGACTCCCATCCATCTTTCCAGTCTCCTCAGCTGCTCTCTGATGACAAACAGGTTTCAAAGAGTCAGATTTGCTTTACCTAAGGAAGATTTTCTACCAGGGTCTCCAATTAAGGTCTTCAATATTTATCAGGATCAAATTCCTCATCTTGAAAAACAAAAGCGTTTTATCTACATCTCCAAGTTCTTTCCTAGCATCCAAGTGGAGTATGGTCTCTGGGTTGCAGAATCAAGAGTATATGATGTTCAAACATAGAACTATTTCCTGTCAGATTTTCCTTCCCGATTCCTAAACCGCCTTGTATATATTTGCATAATTTGGCACTTGAATTGACCTTAATTAATCAGTCCCCAATTGACAAACCTTCAGGTTACTTTCAATTTTTACTATTTCAAACCATACATATAAACATCCATATATATAACTTGTAGGCACTTATGTAAATATTTTTATAGGTTGTATGTGTGTGTGCTCAGTCACTCAATCGTGTCCGACTATTTGCAACCCCATGGACTGTAGCCTGCCAGGCTCCTCTGTCCATGGAATTTTCCAGGCAAGAATACTGGACCAGTAGCCATTTTCTGCTCCAGGGGACCTTCCCGACCCAGGGATCAAACACATATCTCTTGCATCTCCTGCATTGGCAGGCAGATTCTTTACCATTGAGCCGCCTAGGAAGCCCATTTTTATAGGTTAAGTTTTCAGAAATGGAATTGCCGAGTATAAGGGACAGATACTACAAATTTAGTCTCCTTAACAATTCACATCAATATTCTTAATCCTTTCTATCAAACTGATAGATTTACATTTTAATTTGAATTACTTTGATTATTAGTACACTTGTGCATCTTTTCTTACCTTTACTGAATTACTTTTCATAATATTTCCCTTCATTCTATGACTTATCGATATTTTATAAAACTTATTATTGTCACCATGTTTATTTAACTTATATGCAGAGTACATCATGAGAAATGCTGGACTGGAAGAAACACAAGTTGGAATCAAGATTGCTGGGAGAAATATCAATTAACCTCAGATATGCAGATGACACCACTCTTATGGCAGAAAGTGAAGAGGGGCTAAAAAGCCTCTTGATGAAAGTGAAAGTGGAGAGTGAAAAGGTTGGCTTAAAGCTCAACATTCAGAAAACGAAGATCGTGGCATCTGGTCCCATCACTGCATGGGAAATAGATGGGGAAACAGTGGAAACAGTGTCAGACTTTGTTTTTCTGGGCTCCAAAATCACTGCAGATGGTGACTGCAGCCATGAAATTAAAAGACGCTTACTCCTTGGAAGGAAGGTTATGACCAACCTAGATAGCATATTCAAAAGCAGAGACATTACTCTGCCAACAAAGGTTCGCCTAGTCAAGGCTATGGTCTTTCCTGTGGTCATGTATGGATGTGAGAGCTGGACTGGGAAGAAGGCTGAGCGCCGAAGAATTGACGCTTTTGAACTGTGGTGTTGGAGAAGACTCTTGAGAGTCCCTTGGACTGCAAGAAGATCCAACCAGTCCATTCTGAAGGAGATCAATCCTGGAATTTCTTTAGAAGGAATGATGCTAAAGCTGAAACTCCAGTATTTTGGCCATTTCATGCGAAGAGTTGACTCATTGGAGAAGACTCTGATGCTGGGAGGGATTGAGGGCAGGAGGACAAGGGGATGACAGAGGATGAGATGGCTGGATGGCATCACTGACTCGATGGATGTGAGTCTGAGTGACCTCCGGGAGCTGGTGATGGACAGGGAGGCCTGGCGTGCTGCGGTTCATGGGGTCGCAAAGAGTCGGACACGACTGAGCAACTGATCTGATCTGATCTGATTTATATATTCTGATTGATATATTAATATTAATATATATGAGTATTGATGATTTTTCTGGTATATGTATTACAAATGTTATCTGCAGTTTTGTGTTTATCTTTTAAAGTCTATTTAGCTCTTTCACTGGACAGAAATGTTTAATAAAATCTGACATTGTTTCATTTTATAACTTTTAGATTTTAAGTTATGCTTAGAGAGGTATTGACAGAGAAGGCAATGGCACCCCACTCCAGTACTCTTGCCTGGAAAATCCCATGGACGGAGGAGCCTGGTAGGCTGCAGTCCATGGGGTCGCTAAGAGTCGGACATGACAGAGCAACTTCACTTTCTCTTTTCACTTTCATGCATTGGAGAAGGAAATGGCAACCCACTCCAGTGTTCTTGCCTGGAGAATCCCAGGAATGGGGAAGCCTGGTGGGCTGCCATCTATGGGTCACACAGAGTCGGACACGACTGAAGTGACTTAGCATAGAATAGCATAGAGAGGTATTTCAAATTAAAAGATTATG
Organism: Tragelaphus eurycerus; assembly: GCA_935064755.1. NCBI lineage: Eukaryota > Metazoa > Chordata > Mammalia > Artiodactyla > Bovidae > Tragelaphus > Tragelaphus eurycerus. The sequence goes on from CAKXYN010000016.1 coordinate 24,623,967, forward strand.
CAAGTATTCTCCAAGATGCTTTATGTTTAATTACTTAATAAAATTTATTTTTGTATATGGTGTCAAATAGCTATGTTGTTGTTGTTCAGTCAGTAAGTCACACCCTACTCCTTGCAACCCCATGGACTGTAGCAGAACAGGCTTCCCTGTCCTTCACTATCTCTCAGAGCTTGCTCAAACTCTTGTCCATTGAGTGGGTGATGACATCCAACCATCACATCCTTTGTCACCCCCTTCTCCTCTTGCCCTCAATCTTTCCCAGAATCAGAGTCTTTTCTACTGTATCGGCTCTTTGCCTCAGGTGCTCAAAGTATTGGAGCTTCAGCTTCAGCATCAGTCCTTCCAAAGAATATTCAGGACTGATCTCCTTTAGGGTTGACTGGTTGGATCTCCTTGCCATCCAAAGGACGCTCAAGAATCTTTTCTAGCACCACAGTTCAAAAGCATCAATTCTTCAGCACTCAGCTTTCTTTATGGTCCAAATTTCACATCCACACATGACTACTGGAAAAACCATAGCTTTGACTCTACAGACTTTTGTCGGGAAAGCATGTCCCTGCTTTTTAAAATGCTGTCTAGGTTTTTCATAGCTTTTCTTCCAAGGAGCAAGCATCTTTTAATTTCATAGCAGCATGTCCACATTGATTCTGGAGCCCAAGAAAATGAAATCTGACACTGTTTCCACTTTTCTCCCATCCATTTACCTTGAAGGGATAGGACTGGATGCCATCATCTTCGTTTTTTTGAATGTTGAGCTTTAAGTCAGCTTTTTCACTCTCCTCTTAGACACTATTTTTTCCTTTTATTATTATTACTTTTTCTTAATTGGAGCATAATCGCTTTACAATGTTGTATTTGTTTCTTCTGCACAACAATGTGAAACAGCCATAGGTATATATATATCCCTTCCTCCATGAGTCTCCCTCCCCCCACGGCCCCCAGCCCAGCCATCTAGGTCATCACAGAGCACCGAGCTGAGGTCCCTGTGCTATTCGTTAGCTTCCCACTATGTCAGTAACGGGAATAGTGTCAACGGCTACTCCCTCACTTTGTCCCACCCTTTTCCTCCCTCCCTGCGTCTGGAAGTCTGTTCTCTACCTATGTGTCTCTATTCATGTTGTATAAATGATTCATCTGTACCAATTTCTAGTTTCCATTATATATGTATTAATAACAATAACTGTTTGTATCTTTCTGACTTACTTCACTCTGTATAACAGATTCTAGGTTCATTCACATCGCCACAAGTGAATGGATAGCTATATATTTAAGCATCATTTATTTAAAAGATTTTTCTCCTACTAATATGATTTCAACCTTTTCACACTTAGTTCTTTTATATGTGTATGTACATCCATCTATATTTATACTCTCTACTGTCTTTGATAAATCAACTTTTTCTGTATATCTGTCATACAATTTTTAAATCTACCCATCCAAAAACTTGTTGTTTCTCCATTTATTAATTCAAATTTCTATACTCGTTTAAAAAGTATATAATTTGTTTCATATACGTTTCTTATTAAACTTGTTACTAGTTAAACATACTCTTTGAATGACTTTTTTTTAAACTTTTATTTTCTAACAAATTATTGTTGATATTTAGGAAACCCACCTGAATTATGAGGAATTTCATCAAGCTCAGAATTTAATTTTTGTCACATAATACTCTGCCATCTATTGAGATCATAATTTTTCTTTAATCTATTAACATAAATTATTGAATTATCTAATACTGAATGTCTGGAACGCTTTGTTGCTGTTCAGTCACTAAGTTGTATTATCCAGCTCTTTGCAACCCCATGAACTGTGGCATGCCAGGATTTCCTGTCTTTCACTCTCTCCCAGAGTTTGCTCAAATTCATGTCCATCGAGTTGATGGTGCTATCCAACCATCTCATCCTCTGTCATCCCCTTTTCCTCCTGCTCTCAACCTTTCCCAGCATCAGAATCTTTTCCAGTGAGTTGGCTCTTCGCATCAGGTGGCCAAAGTATTGGAGCTTCAGCTTCAGCATCAGTCCTTCCAGTGAATATTCAGGGTTGATTTTCTTTAGGCTTGACTGATTTGATCTCCTTGCAGTCCACTGGAGTCTCAAGAGTCTTCTTCAGCATGACAATTTGAAAGCATCAATTCTTCAGCACACAGCCTTCTTTATGGTCCAAATTTCACATCTATACATGACTACTGGTAAAACTACAGCTTTGTCTCTACAGACCTTTGTAGGCAAAGTGATGTTTTTGCTTTTTAATACACTGTCTAGGTTTGTCATAGCTTTTCTTCCAAGGAGCGATCATCTTTTAATTTCATGGCCTCAGTCACCATTTGCAGTGATTTTGAAGCCCAAGAAAATAAAATCTATCATTATTTCCACTTTTTCCCCATGAAGTGATGGGACTGGATGATATAATCTTAGTTTTTTGAATGTTGAGTTTCATACCACCTTTTTCACTCTCCTCTTTAATCAAGAGGCTCTTTAGTTCCTCTTTGCTTTCTGCCATTAGGATGGTATCATCCACATATCTGAGGTTGTTGATATTTCTCCCAGCAAACTTGATTTCAGCTTGTGATTCATCCAGCCTGGCATTTTGCATGAAGTACTCTGCATGTAAGTAAAATAAGCAGGGTGACAATATACAGTCCTGATGTACTCCTTCCCCAATTTTGAACCGGTGCATTGTTCCATGTTCAGTTATAACTGTTACTTCTTGACCGGCATATAGGTTTCTCAGTTCAGTTCAGTTCAGTTGCTCAGTTGTTTCCGACTCTTTGCGACCACATGGTCTGCAGCACATCAGGCTTCCTTGTCCATCACCAACTCCTGGAGATTACTCAAACTCATGTCCATTGTGTCCGTGATGCCATCCAACCATCTCATCTTCTGTCATCTCCTTCTCCTCCTGCCCTCAATCTTTCCTAGCATCAGGGTCTTTTCGAATGAGTTGGTTCTTCGCATCAGGTAGCCAAAGTATTGGAGTTTCAGCTTAAACATCAGTCCTTCCAATGACTATTTAGGACTGATTTCCTATAGGATAGACTGGTTGGATCTCCGTACAGTCCAAGGGACTCTCAAGAGTCTTCTCCAACACCACAGTTCAAAAGCATAAATTCTTCAGCACTCAGCTTGCTTTATAGTCCATCTTTCATATTCATACATAACTACTAGAAAAACCATAGCTTTGACTAGACAGACCTTTGTTGGTAAAGTAATGTCTCTGCTTTTTAATATGCTGTCAAGGTTGGTCATAGTTTTTCCTCCAAGGAACAAATGTCTTTCAATTTTATGGCTGAAGTCACCATCTGCCATGACTTTGGAGCCCCCCAAAATAAAGTCTCTCACTGTTTCCATTGTTTCCCCATATATTGGCCATGAAGTGACAGGTTTCTCAGGAGGCAGTTAAAGTGCTCTGGTGTTCCCATCTCTTTAAGAATTTTCCAGAGTTTGCTGTGATCCATGCAGTCAAAAGCTTTAGCTTAGTCAATAAAGCATAAATAGATATTTTTCTGAAATTCTTTTGCTTTCTCTGTGATCCAACAAATGTTGGCAATTTGACCTCTGGTTCCTCTTCCTTTCCTAAATCCAGCTTGTATATCTGAAAGTTTTCAGTTGAAGCCTAGCCTGAAGGATTTTGAGCATGCTTAAGGATTTTGGAATGTTTAAACTTGATATTTCTCTCTCTTTTTAATCAGTTAATATTTACTCAGTGCTTAGAAAGTTTCTAGCACATAGAAAAATTTTAATAAATTTTAGCAGTTTTTATTATTGTTAGTGGTGGTGGTGGTTTAGTCGCTAAGTCGTGTCTGACTCTTGCAACCCCGTGGACTGTAGCCTGACAGCCTCCTCTGTCCATGGGGATTCTCTAGGCAAGAATACTGGAGTCGGTTTCCAGTTTCTTCTTCAGGGGCTTCCCGACCCAGGAATCTAATCCAGGTCTCCTGCATTGCAGGCAGATTCTTTACCAACTGAGCTATGAGGGAAGCTAGCCATTATTGTTAGTAGTAGTGGTAATGTAGTAGTAATAGGTAGTATTCAGCCACCTCTGTGTTAGATACCTTAGACTTACTATCTTTTTTCCATCTCCACAGAAGTTCTATGATGTAAGTATTACTGTCTCCATACTGTAGGTAAAAAATCTGAGATTCAAAAAATAACTAACTTATCCAAAGTCATGTAATTAGTAAAAAATGAAGCCAGGAGCCCTCTGTCCTCACCTCAAAATAAGTAAGTGAGCAAGAATTAATGTTAGAGGAAAGGGTTAGACATTGACCAAAGGATGAGAAGGGGATTAAATTCAATGTCTTTTTTATAATTAATTTTTATTGTTGTGTAGTTGCTTTACAATGTTGGGTTGGTTTCTGCTGTTCAGCAAAGTGAATCAGCTACACATATACATAAGTATCCCCACTTTTTTGGATTTCCTTCTCATTTAGGTGACCACAGAACATTGAGTAGATTTCCCTATGCTATACAGTAGATTCTCGTTAGTTATCTATTTTATACATAGTGGTGTATATATGTGAATCCCAATCCTCCAGTTCATCCCATCCTTCCTTGCCCCTTATTTTTCTCTTTTAAAATAAAACTAAAAGCTGGTTCTTTGAGAAGATAAGTAAGATAGACAAATAAAACAGACTCATCAAGAAAAAGAGGGAGAAGAATCAAATCAAGAAAATGAGTGAATTTAAAATGGAGAAATCACAATAGACAAAACAGAAATGCAAAGGATCTTAAGAGACTACTATATGACAATAAACGGACAATGTGGAAGAAATGGATGAATTCTTAGAAAAGTATAACCTTCCAAAACTGAAATAGGAAGAAATAGAAAATCTTAACAGATCCATCCCAGGCACAGAAATCAAAACTGTAATAAAAAATCTTCCAACAAACAAAAGCCCAGGATCAGATGACTTCACAGGTGAATTCTACCAAAAATTTAGAGAAGAGCTAACACCTATCCTACTCAAACTCTTCCAGAAAATTGCAGAGAAAGGTAAACTGCCAAACTCATTCTATGAGGCCACCATTACCTGAACACCAAAACCAGACAAAGATGCCACAAAAAAAAAGAAAAACAAAACTGCAGGCCAATATCATTGATGAACATAGATGCAAATATCCTCAACAAAATTCTAGCAAACAGAATCCAACAACATATTTAAAAGATCATACATCAGGACCAAGTGGGTTTTATCCCAGGGATGCAAGAGTTCTTCAATATTCACAAATCAATCAGTGTGATACACCACATTAAAAAATTGAGAGATAAAAACCATATGATTACCTCAATAGAGGCAGAGAAAGTCTTTGACAAAATTCAACACCCATTTATGAAAAAAAAAATTCCAGAAAGCAGGCACAGAAGGAACATACCTCAACATAATAAAAACCATATATGATAAACCCACAGCAAACATTATCCTCAACGGTGAAAAACTGAAAGCATTTCCCCTAAAGTCAGGAACAAGACAAGGGTGTCCACTCTCACCATTACTATTCAACGTAGTTTTGAAAGTTTTAGCCATAGCAATCAGAGAAGAAAAAGAAATAAAAGAAATTCAGATTGGAAAAGAAGAAATAAAACTCTCACTGTTCACAGATGACATGCTCCTCTACATAGAAAACCCTAAAGACACCACCAGAAAATTACTAGAGCTAATCAATGAATATGGAGAAGGCAATGGCACCCCACTCCAGTACTCTTGCCTGGAAAATCCCATGGATGGAGGAGCCTGCTAGGCTGCAGTCCACGGGGTCGTGAAGAGTTGGACATGACTGAGCGACTTCACTTTCACTTTTCACTTTCCTGCATTGGAGAAGGAAATGGCAACCCACTCCAGTGTTCTTGCCTGGAGAATCCCAGGGACGGCAGAGCCTGGTGGGCTGCCATCTATGGGGTCGCACAGAGTCAGACACGACTGAAGCGACTTAGCAGCAGCAGCAGCAGTAGCAGCAATCAATGAATATAGTAAAGTTGCAGGATATAAAATTAATACACAGAAATCCCTTGCATTCTTATACACTGAACAATGAGAAAGCAGAAAGAGAAATTAAGGAAACAATTCCATTCACCATTGCGACAAAAAGAATAAAATACTTAGGAATAAATCTACCTAAAGAAACAAAAGACCTATATAGAGAAAACAATAACACACTGATGAAAGAAACCAAAGATGACACAAATAGATGGAGAAATATTCCATGTTCGTGGATTGGAAGAATCAATATAGTGAAAATGAGTATACTACACAAAGCAATCTATAAATTCAATGAAATCCCCATCAAGCTACCAATGGTATTTTCACAGAACTAGAATAAGTAATTTGATAATTAGTATGAAAATACAAAAAAAAACCTTGAATAACCAAAGCAATCTAGAGAAAGAAGAATGAAACTGGAGAAGTCAACCTTCCTGACTTCAGACTATACTACAAAGGTACAATCATCAAGGCAGTATGGTACTGGCACAAAGACAGAAATAGAGATCGATGGAACAAAATAGAAAGCCCAGAGATAAATCCACGCACCTATGGACATCTTATCTTTGACAAGGGAGGCAAGAATTTACAATGGAGAAAGACAATCTCTTTAACAAGTGGTGCTGGGAAAACGGGTCAACCACCTGTAAAAGAATGAAACTAGAACACTTTCTAACACATACACAAAAATAAACTCAAAATGGATTAAAGATCTAAATATAATACCATAAACTATAAAACCCTCAGAGAAAAACATAAGCAGAACACTCTCTGACATAAATCACAGCAGGATCCTCTATGACCCACCTCCCAGAGTAATGGAAATAAAAGCAAAAATAAACAAATGGGACCTAATTAAACTCAAAAACTTTTGCACAACAAAGGAAACTATAAGCAAGGTGAAAAGACAGCCTTCAGAATGGGAGAAAATAATAGCAAATGAAGGAACTGACAAAGAATTGATCTCAAAATATACAAGCTGCTCATGCAGCTCAATATCAGAAAAATAAACGACCCAATCAAAAAATGGGCCAAAGAACTAAACAGCCATTTCTCCAAAGACGACATACAGATGGCTAACAAACACATGACGGGGAAGGCAATGGCACCCCACCCCAGTACTTTTGCCTGGAAAATCCCATGGACGGAGGAGCCTGGTAGGCTACAGTCCATGGGGTCGCAAAGAGTCGGACACAACTGAGCGACTTCACTTTCACTTTTCACTTTCATGCATTGGAGAAGGAAATGGCAACCCACTCCAGTGTTCTTGCCTGGAGAATCCCAGGGACAGGGGTGCCTGGTGGGCTGCCGTCTCTGGGGCCGCACAGAGTCGGACACGACTGAAGTGACTTAGCAGCAGCAGCAGCAACAACAAACACATGAAAAGATGCTCAACATCACTCATTATCAGAGAAATGTAAATCAAAAGCACAATGAGGTACCATCTCATGCCAGTCAGAATGGCTGCTATCCAAAAGCAATAAATGCTGGATAGGGTGTGGAGAAAAGGGAACCCTCTTACACTGTTGGTGGGAATGCAAACTAGTACACTATGGACAACAGTGTGCAGATTCTTTAAAAAACTGAAACTAGAACTGCCATATGACCCAGCAATCCCACTGCTGGGCATACACACGGAGGAAACCAGAATTGAAAGAGACACGTGTACCCCAAAGTTCATTGCAGCACTGTTAACATAGCTAGGACATGGAAGCAACCTAGATGTCCATTGGCAGATGAATGGATAAGAAAGCTGTGGTACATATACACAGTGGAGTATTACTCAGCTATTAAAAAGTACACGTTTGAATCAGATTTAATGAGGTGGGTGAAATTGGAGCCTATTATACTGAGTGAAATAAGTCAGAAAGAAAAACACCAATACAATATATTAACGCATATATATGGAATTTAGAAAGATGGTAACCATGACCCTATATGCGAGACAGCAAAAGAGACACAGAAATAAAGAACAGACTTTTGGACTCTGTGGGAGAAGGCGAGGGTGGGATGATTTGAGAGAACAGCATTGAAATACGTATATTACCATATGTGAAATGGATCACCAGTCCAAGTTTGATGCATGAAACAGGGCACTCAAAGCCGGTGCACTGGGCCAACCCTGAAGGATGGGATGGGGAGGGAGTAGGGAGTGGGGTTCAGGATGGGGGACACATGTCTACCCATGGCTGATTCATGTCAATGTATGGCAAAAATCACCACAATATTGTAAAGTAATTATCCTCCAATTAAAACAAATTAATAAAAAAAACCTTATGTGGCTATATTGAAATTTTCAATGATTTATTTAAGATTATTACATGTCTATAAATTTGTTCATGTTTTAGCCCTATCTTTGTCCAATTTCTATTATTAGGGTTAAATGTGTCTTATAAAACTAATCTGGAAGGGCTTTATCTCTAAATATAGATAAGAAATATTTGTCTTTGGGAGATTTGATAGATACAATTCATTTGTAAAACCATCTGGCCTGAGGTTACATATTTTATTATATTTATACTTTCTTCAGTGCTTATTGAGCTTTTCAGTCTTCTGTTCTCTCTTGAACCAATTTTTCTATACATTTGCATTTACATTTTGCTATTTACATTTGCATGAAAAGTGCCCACTTCATCTAGAATTTCAATTTTATAGACACAAATCTATACATAACACTGATTTTAAAAAACTTTTCTTCCATATATGTAATAATATCTACTTTCTTATTTGTAAAATTGTGTTTGTATTCTTTTTCACTCTTTTCCTTTCTTGTTTTCTTGCCAGTCTTGAAAGAGATTTTTTCTGTTTTATAAAACTTCTCAAAAAAACTCCACAAGAATAGCAATCACATCTGCTCTGTTCATCTCAGGATCCCCATGGGCTTTGCGCAGTACCTGGCGCAAGTTTGGCAGGCAAAAAATATTACTGACAAGGTAAATCAATAGAGTTGTGTTTTGCCTTTTTATGTCAATTCTTTTCTTTTTTTTTTTTCTTTCTAATGCACAAGTTTCTTTCTCCTACTTTTATTTTTTGATGTTTTATTGTTTCTTTTCTACTTTTTGAAACAAAACTCTCAAATTGTCCCTTCCAATTTTTTATTTTTAATAAAATAATTAAGACAATGAATTTTACTCTGAGTACAGATTTGGCTTCACCTCATAAGTCCTGATATACTGTTTTCTTTGTTGTTACTTTTTGGATGGAATTATCTGCTTCATTTCTTCCAGAAATCTCTACAAATGCCTTCTCTTTTCATAGCAGCCTCCTCTGATTATCAGTGCTTTTATGGACTTTTCCTAACTCTTGTTCTCCTTGGTCACTCCAGTGCATCTTTTTTGAGGCAAGAAGTGCCATCCTGGAGCTGCATCACGATGGTCCAGCAGCAGTATGGCGCTCAGGAAGCTAGGGAGACCAAGATGTGCAAAGGTAAGCCATATGAACATGCATAGCCTGTCAAGAGGAGACAGAAACAGCTGGACCATCCGTATCATTGGTTGAAAGGGTGTGGCCTAGTTTGAGAGATGCTGGTTGGTAGAGGCCAGATCTTGAAAAGCTGGCATAAGATGCCAAAGAGTCTGAGCTTTGTTCCATAGCTCTGGAAGTTGTAGAAATGGCAGTGAGGTAATTGGGTTTTGTGCTTTAAAAACGTCACTGTGATGACAGGGTGGAGGAGGTTGGATGGAATGCTAAGGAGCGGAGGCGGGGAGGAAACCACTGCACCAGAGGAAGTAGGAGCTGCGGAGCACCTGAACTAGGGCAGTGGCCTGGGACATCGACAGCACCAGATGGGTTCCAGAGATAACAGGGAAGTAAAATCACTCAGACCGGGAGACCTACTGGATATGAGGGGTAAAGCAGAGGGTAGAGTCAGAGATGACTCAGAGATTTCTGGTTTGGGCAACTCGGAGGATTATGTTTCTGTTCATCAAGATAGAGAATACAGGAGGAGAAGCAGGTTTTGGGGGATGTTAATGAGTTCATCCTTGAACTCAATGCTTTAAGTTGCCTGTAAAGTGACAATAGGTTGAGGCAGCATTTGGGTCTGCGACTCAAGAAAGAAGATGTATCAGGGAGTCATTAGCATGTGTGGTAGTTAATGGCAACATGGATGAGATTGTCCTGGGAACACACAGAGTGAGCAAAGCTGGCTCCATAGCTGTGTGACCACACAGGGCCCTGTGCTCAGAAGGGCCTCATGTTTGGTTTAACGCTCTGCTGTTGCAATCTTGGATTTCTTAAATTTTAAAGTAGGTGTCCCACATTTTCATTTTGCACTGGGCCCTGTAAATTATTGTCTTGCTGATCTTGCTTGTGACATGAATTGTCTCACTGTATCTCACTGTGCACACTGTTCATTGAACCCAGGGAAGGCAAGGCATGAGCTAAGAGGCTAGAAGAAGACTCAAAGAGTCATAGGAACTGCAGACACATTTAGTCTCTCCTGGCTGGCACAGCAGCCGTAGCAGTATTCTCTCCCAGCTTACGCAGCAGCAGAACCATAATTCTCTCCTCTCATGGCTGACCCAACAGACATAGCAGTGATGCAGCAGTAAAATGCTGCTGCGTTCTAGGTGGAGCTCACACATCCGTAGAGCACAAAGTAACCTGTGACCAAGCGAGTACCTCATGACATGCCATATCCACAGTGCTATAAATGATCTCAGCTGTTACGTAGTCGTTATTTACAAAACATGGGATAAGAGAGCCTGAACATGCCATCTTGGCTCGTTACCTCTCTCCCCACAATTATGTAGCTGTTTTTGCAGGTAAGAGGAACAAAGACAAAATATTCTGAAGTACTGAGCTGAAAGGGGTGGATGGTACAAGAGAAGCCCCTGTGCCAGTGGGAGGAGATGAAGGAGAGGTAGACTGCAGAAACAAAAGGAGGGAGGACCCCAGAGCACCCATCATGCAGAGGAGTTGTTGACGAACTGTGAGGGGCCGGGGGGCAGCGGCTGGCTCACAGTGTTCAAGGACGAAACAGTCGAGAACATGTAGACAACAAAAGCAGACAAGAATGGATTTCGAGTTTGGTGATACAGTGTGGAGAAAGATCCAGAATCAGACCACTTACCTCTTCTCTCACTGCTATTGTAGTTCAAATGCTCACGGCTCTCCTACAGTCCTCCTAGCTCCTCACCCTGCTTCAGCCTTGACCTGATCATCGCGCTGATTGTGCTGCAACTTAAATCAGATCGTGCCACACTTCGGCCCAGACCCACCAGTCTTCGCCTCTTAGAGGATTATCAAGTCTTTACTGTGGCTCCTGGTCAAGGCCCTGCTTTCCGTTTCCTGACACTCTCCTCACTGCTCAGTTCTGGGCACACCAGCTCACTTAAGTCCCACCAACACCTTCAACTTGCCACAAAGCTTTGCACTAGCCAGTTGCTTGGCTTGGGATGCTCCTCTACCATGGATACCAGATTACCTCTTTCTTTTCCTTGAGCTCAACTCAAAAATCCCCTCTTAGTGAGATCACCTCTGGCCAGGCTATATCAGCACCCTAGTCCCCCTGACCTGCTTTATCTTCATCACAGCCCTTAGCATCACCTGACTTTGTGTCCTTATTTTTTTCTTTTTTGTCTCTCCATCCTTTGGGGAATTCATGCTGAGCTTCATTCACAGTTGATCTGTTTGGCTGGCCTTGTGGAATAATGATGGCCCTGGGGAAAGCAGGAACTTTATGGACCCGATTTCCCAAACCAAAAAATTATACATTGTCCAGTGATGGAGAATATTCATTTGTTTGTCTGTTTGTGTATATACATACCTCTTTGTTTCACAAAAGGATTTAAGTCAGTTTACAAAGATGCATAAAATTCAGCAAGATGACATAAATTAGAAGCAGGTGAGAAAGAAAAAAAATGAAAAAGCAAGGGTAAAGCCATAAAATGGAGCCAAGGATGGGACTAATACAAAGTAAACATACCATAAACTTTGATCCATTTGCTAGGGGTGGGCCACAAATTTGGCTCTAAAACCTCTAACAGCCAGTGCCAAGATGAAACACGATCAGCTGCACAACTGCCAGGATCCTTGAGATTAAAGCAAGCTACTTGCCTAGGAGAAACACCAGCATTCCTGATGTCCCAGAGAACAGAAAGAAATGTCTCCTTAGCGTCTCCCCCAACACATGCACACACAAAGAGGACAAGGGATAAGGCAACGGGCGAAGCGCTCAGAGGCGTCTCTACAGCAGGCGCAGCTGTGAGCTTTGTTTCTTACGTTCATCAGTGGGGCACAGCAGAGTGTGCCTAATGGGAAATTCAGTTAGTTGTGAAGCTAGGGATGTGAGGTTTGGTACAGCTACACGTGTTCCAGATGATCTGACTTCGTCCCAGGGTAGACGTCGATGCAAACAGTGGAGGGTGTTGTCTACAGATCCCCAAAATAATGTTTTTGAAGGAGAATGTCTCTGGGCCAGATTCAGGCAGACAATGGGGACTAGAAGTTCTCTTTACTGAAGCCCTTCTAAGTGATAAAATTTTGCATGAGACCCAGTGACCCACCAGATGTCAAACTGGGGAAAGTTTGGACATCCTCTTGTGAAAATCAAAGAGGCCTAACAAGGACCAAGATTCTTCCTGGAAAATAATCATGAACTCAATGAAACATGCTTCAAGTGACCTGAGCCTGGGAACATTTTAGAGCAAAATCAGTCAAACATCAACCCACCTTTTTTAAGAGTCACTGAAGTCTCCTGGATGCATAGTTTTGAGCAGTTTCCTTCCTGCTAAACCTTCCAAGATAAACTGTTTGCAAAGTGCAACCCAAGGTAACTTGGAGGAGGCCTGTGTGGGATGATCTGGCATTAAAAGCTGAGGGACAGAAACAAAAATGATGGTTTTGCTAATAAAGTATTTGATCTGAGGTCTTCCTTTCTGGCAACAATTAGAGAACAGGCTAGCTGTCTCCTGGGCCCAGATGCTGAAATCAAGCTGCCCCAGAATATCTAGGCTCTGGGCTGCCGGAAGTTTGAACAGAGATGGGGTGGCCCCTCCACAGGCCTGGGCCCCACCCCTGATAAGGATCCCAGTCACCTCCCTGCCTCCCCTGGATGTTGAAAGTCTCCAAGATAACAAAGTGCCCCTCCTCTGAGTTCCTGGGAAGGAAGGCACTAGGCAAATAAAAACCAAGCCCTAGGTGAAGACCTCTAGGCAGACCTGAATGGCAGGGCAGGCTCCGGGCTGCCAGGCCCTCTACACCCCTCAAGCCCCAGTGCCCAAAACAGAGTTCTCATCTCTGGGACCAGGTCAAAGAAATGGGTTGGTGGGCCTTCTAGAACCTTCACTGAAGCTTTCTTGACACAGATGAAAACATCCTATCAAATCCACAAATATTGAGCATACTCACCGGCCTAAGTCTGACATACTTGGAGCCCTGAGGAGCCCCGGGCTCCCTCGAGGCCACTATGCAGCTTCCCGGCTCTGCCTGAGCTGCGGCTCCACATGCACCACCCTGTGCAAAAGCAGCCTCTACAGAGGCTCAGCCTGCCCCTTTCGACCATTCCTCCGCCCGCTCTGTTCTCTGGCCTTGACCCGACTGCACTCTCTCCACCTTCTCACCCTCTCACTGGCCCTTTCGGGTTCACCATAATAACCACCTCACTGGCACTCTTTAGATCTGCCCCATAGCCACTAGGGTGTGGGTGGTTGAAGGCTAACTGTTGTCTCAATTTTGCAAATACAGAATTAGGCTCAAAAATCATCCCCTGGTTTTCTCACAGCTTTGCTACGAGTGAGTTTCCAGATGAGCAACTGAGCTCAAAACTCCAGACTCTCAGCCTGCAACTCACCACCCCCCGCCAAAGCCAGCCACTTTTCAGGATCGATCAGCCTCCCGAAGGGCCACTGGAGCAAGAGTGGACAGGTGTGTGTAAGGGAGGTGAGGCAAGAGGGTGGGTGAAGGGGTTCTCTGGGACACAAAATTACCACATTTCCTGCTTCACTGAATGGTGCCAGGGAGTGACCCAGCCAGAGGCAACACAAGAGTTTTCTTACTGTAACCCTTCGCTTTACAGATGGGGACACATTGAGGGTCGCAGAGAGGGTGGGAAGCAAGCTGGGTGTTTCTACCCAGAGTGCCCACGCCATGAGCAAACTGCAGGACCCAGTTAGAAGCAGGGCATGATGGGATTTCCCTTCAGCCTCGCACAGCCATGCACACACCTGCCCCGCCACTCCCACATGTCTATGCTGCCCTGTATGAGTCCTGGCCACTAGCTTCTGGAAAGAACATAAGGTGGGGCCTCAGTTCTTTCCATCCTTGAGACCTGACCAACTGGATGACCACTCCCGCCCTTTCACCTCCGAGAGACTATGCTCAGCCTTTACCGTGAAGGAGTTGATCTGAATGAATTTTAGTCTTTCAGTCCTCAGCTCATCATATGACTCCAGAATGTCCTTCGATATCTCCTTGGAGATATGAGATGTGGCTGCCTGCCCCTCCATGGATGTCAGAAGGAAACAAATGGGTTGAGGTGGGAGGTTCCCTTGAAGAGGGCGGAGAGACGGGGCCCTGAGGGGAAGAGGAGCAGGAGCCCTGGGCCAAGGAGGAGGCTGAGCGCAGGCCGTGGGCCACGTGGCACTCTGTGAGGCCGAAAAGTCAAGGCCCACCTTTAACTTGAACCAACCTGAAATGGCTCTTGCCAGACATTGTTTACAGGCAGGTTCTGGTCACTGCTTCACAATCTACCTGTGTGATTGGGGTTGAGAAAATTTGCAGCCAAGAAAATGGAGGCAGAAAAGTGAAGTCAGGGTGGACCTGGGAGAGAGGCAAGGATGGCAGGGCATGAACCAGTGCTGCCCCCACTGTGTGGCTTGGCCCCAACACACCCCCATCATGACCGGATCCCCATGTCCCATACTTGACAGATACCAACACTTAGCTTCATGAAGAGAGACTCAGACTCCAAGACTTGTTTCTGGTCAGAAAATCTGAAGTGTTCTGCCCCAAATGTCCATATTTGTGTTCAGTACTAAACTCAGCCACACGCTAATCTTTTCATTCATTTCACTCAAGAAACCCACATGTAATAAGTTCCGTTTGTGCACCAGGCTCTGGGCTACACTGTAGTTTTACAGTTTCTCTAGGGCACAGGCACTAAAACTATCTTGCATGTTATTATTATGTTGCACTCAAGCATCGCTGGAATGTCTAAACATTCCCAAAACCCTCGTATGAACCCCCAAGATCCTCAGGAAAACTGTGTCCTCAGCTCCTCACATCAGGGTGAGGAGGAGCAGAGCCCGTGAGACCCAGGAGAAGGAGGGAGAGACGGAGCCTGCAAGAGCTGGAAAAGCAAGGAGATAATCACGGGAGAAGTCCCCCGCCATCATTAGAGAGGATCTTAATTAAGAGCCAGGGAACAGAGGCAACTGCTGTGGGAACCAGGGCTGGCAGAGATGGCGAGCTGCCCAGAGGGGCCAGGTGTCAGCTCCTCACCTGTCATTAGAGAGTGGGAAAATCCCCACATCAAAGCCGTCAAGGAAGGGATGTGACAAATGTCATTCACCTTAAAAATGGTGATGAAAACAAATGTCAGAATCTGCCAACCATTGTGTGTGAAAACTCCTGAGGGGAAGGAGATCCCCAGAGAGAGACAAGGTGTGTCCAGCCAGGAAGCAAAGGGAGATGCCTGGATCTGGGAACAGAGTCCTGCCTCAGGGTGGCGGTCTCATTCTGCATGCACCTTTCCTAACCTTTGACTCTTGTGTCACCCCTTTCTGTCCACCATCCCAGCACCCTGCCTGGTTATGGTTACCTAACATGGTTCCTTCGCTCCCTGAGGCTGCCAAGTCAGAGCCACGGCAGGAAAGGCAGAGGTCACAGCTTGGCCACCCCAGAGGCTGACACTGGGTCACAGTCCTTTGGTCATTTCCTGTCTTGGACTCTCTGGTTTTCCTCTCCTGGAAGGCAATTATTTTCTCTCTTTTCCATTTGCAGATGTAGATGGTCTGAGACTAAAAAGAAAAGTAACCTCTGAGCAAGGGGGGACTTCACTTCAGCATGATCCAGAGTGTGGGGGAGCCATGGCAGGTTGGCCTTTCAGGCTTAAGACTTTGCTTGTATCTGCCTGGAAAATGGATACTGGGGGCCAGCCAGCCAGTCTCTGCTCTGGCAGTGTGTGGACTCAGTCTTAGACTGGGGTCTGAGGGCGGGGTCAGAGGGAGCAGAAGACTCTTTGTGCCAAGGCTGGGTCCACACACTCCTCTGGTTGATGTGTGAGGCACCTTTGTGAGCTTGCCCTAAGAGACGGCTGAGGAACAGTGACACAAAGACTTGAAACACAGCAGCAGGGGCAAGGGGAGATCTAAAGCGCTCCAGCACAAAGCAGTCTTCACCAGACACTGGTGCTTCTTGGAAGCGTACTCCTGGCACTTGATCTCCAAACCTAATGCGGGGGTAAGCCAACTTGTGCACCCCTATCTTGGCCCTTAACTTTGCATCCTGTAAGCATTCCAACACAAGTTCAAAGTGAGGTCCAGTGGCTCTCCCCATCCTCCCAGAAGCAGATGTGTCCAGGGCTCCATCACGGCCTTGTGCAGGGAAGATCCACCTCCCCAAGGGCAGGGATGCAGGTCTGCTCCCTGGCTTCTGAAGAGATTGTATGGTACTCTGTCACTTCATCCTGGCCAGACCTCAGCCATCATGGAGGCATGAGGTGGGAGGGGGGCACAGAGCCTGATAAACCTTTGGCCTATCCCATATTAATTCCAAGGGCCAGAGGAATTCAAGAGAGGGAGTCAGCACAGAGCAAAGAAAATACTCTTTGCAGTGGCACCTATATGGACGGAGAACTGATGTTTAGGAGAACATACCTTCCTTGAGCCATAGGTGAAGTAGGGAAAGTCACAGTGAGGAAACATCTGTGTGGCCCTTGCAATGAGAGGCTGCTCTGGGGTGAGGGGTGGATAAACAGTGAAGATTTGTACACAAAGCCCTTATGGGCATTCTGTCTAGGTGTTGGAGTGGCTGCTCTTGTTCTAAGGGCTGATACAAAGGCCATAGATGTTGGGCTAGCAGACTGGCATGCCCAGGGACTACCCTGGTATTATCCCCATCTTTTAGACTCTAGTTACTGTGCAACTCATAGCCACATGATACCTCATAGCCTGGGAAACTGGCTATGAGGAAGGGCCTTCCTCCTTCTCTACGTGAAGCATGAGGGAGGTACAGAGGTGTGGTTTGGCTGCAGCAAGCAGGTTAGAAGTCTGATCTAAGGGAAATTCCTGACAGGGGAAGGCTGAAACTTATATGAGTTAAGGATGGTCCCAGAGGTTTTAACAAGATCCTTGTCTGCTGACTGCAGGTAGCTTATGCCACACCTGTGAATCATGCAGGCCTGGTTGTGGGATGTGGGACTTGGAAAGCTAAGAGTTCAGTTCCTCCACTTTCACAACAATAAAAATAATAACAATTACTACCGCAGCTGACAGTCCACAGCCCAGGCCCTGTTCTAAATGTTCTTCCTACACTAACTGATTTTATCTCCTCATTATCCTAGGACATTATGTGTCTTATTCCCATCCTATAGTTGAAAAAACTAAGGAGCAAAGGCAAATAACTTGCCAAATGGGAGGATCAGAATTTGAACTCATGTTCTTAAACTCTCTACATACCCGCACATCTTCAAATATTCTCCAATCTCAGCAGCAGTTTCCAGAAGCCCTTTCTGTGCCCAGGTCTGTGTAGTCAGGCAAGAGAACAGAACTTAATGTGAACAAAATCAAGTCTACATGCTTCATGAATGCCTGTAGCGCCACACGGCATCTACATGTGTGATGCAGTTTGATGTGGAAGATCAAGGAGCCATTTCCCAAATTCTAAACGTGGCCCAGTGCCTGACGAAGGGTTGAACACTGAGTCAAGATTCACAGGAAAGTTCAGGATATGTGTTTCTCCTAGGCTCACAGGGCAGGTTGTGGTTGTTCAGCAAAGCCAGTTATCTGGGGACCAAAGACCCCCGAGGGCTGGGAAGACATCACACATAGGGCAGGCAGCTTTGAACCAGGGCAGAGGCAAAGTGGAGGTGACTAATTTGAGAGCTTAGGAACGTGGGTTTATAGTCTGATGCTCCCATTTGAGCAAGTTATTTGCCTTTGCTCTTTAGTTTCTTCAGTTGTACAATGGGAATAAGAGATGTACGTCATAGGATTATGAGGAGATAAAATCAGTTAGTGTAGGAAGAACATGTAGAATAGCGTCTGGACCGTGGACCATCAGCTACAGTAGTAATCATTATTATTTTTATGGTTGTGAAAGTGGAAGAGCTGAACTCTGATCTTTCCAAGTCCCACTTCCCATCACCATCTTCTTTAACCAAGTGACCATGAATACGGCTGCCTCCTCCACAGGGGAATTAGCAGGGTGAGGCCCAGGGTACTGTGGTCTCAGGTTGGCACACACTGGCCCATGCTCTTGTCATCTTGCTGTCTCAAACCATCATAAAACAGATAGAGGACCAAGAGCTTTAAATAAATACCCGGTCTGGACAACATCTATAAGCAAGTTATTGGCACTCTGATTGCCAACCCACCCTTTGCCTGCTGGAACTGTGAGGTGTTCATTGGTAGAGTCCTAAAGAGATGCCTTGAGCCCAACAAAGATACACGTCAGAGTTGTGTTAACCCTCCCATCCTCAGCAGACAACTCTCAACTCCTCAAGTGTAAGCACACCTAAGGAGAAGAGGAGAGTAAACCCGCCATGCATTTTGTGGTCACCCGGGCGGCACATGAAGCGTGGACTACTCAGCACAGTCCAGGTGTGTGCGTGAGACAACAGGGCCAGTATAATGGGCCAGTCTTCCTGGCAGAGGGCTCGAGAACCTACGTGCCAAGTGGAATTTCCACTCCCATCTGGGGAGAAGGGCGCACACAGGCCCGATTAGCTCACCTTGTGTTAACAATCCCGACGTTTTCCCAGCTCAGAAATAACAGCTGGGCAGATCCCCAGCTGAGTGAGTGTGGGCAAGAGCTTGTTTGTGGTGGGTGGAGGCCCTGTCCTTTCCCTGGTAGAGAAAGCCATTTATGACCTCACAGGATGAAAGGAACCAACACAGGGCTGCTGAGCTGTTATTATAACAATTATCAGGACCTATCACCTCCCTTTGGGAAATGCTCCCTTTCAAGTTGCAGTGCCCCTCGTGTACCCTGGCTCACCACCGCTGACAATCATCACTGGCTGCCCAAGGCGACTTATTAATATGCTTTCTTTCGGACATGGATGGACGTGAGCTGCTTAAAGGGCTGTAGCTTTGCTCAATAAAGCTGGTGCAAGGTGGTGGGGAGGGAGTGTGTGCACACTCTCATTGCTACATCCTGCGACATGGAAGGCCTCCCCATCTCCCGATCCTCCCTGCCCTCCACCTCCGGGCCTGGGTGACAGATATGCCAACATCTGTCCCTTGGAGGTGTGTGTGGCTTTGATCCTGCTCAGCCTCCCTGCTCGTGAGCCCAGGAGAGGGAAGGGAAGGGGACAAGAGGACTTTTTCCCTGTTTTTTCCCCCTACTGGGTGACTCACCCCACCACACCCCAAGTGTGGAAGCCTCCAAATATTTGGATTTGGGGCCCTAGAGCACGCATGGACCCTAATTCCTTCTAGAAGTTGACTTAAGACCAGAGTTCTCCTATCTGGTCTGTTTTTCCTGGATCCAGGCTCTTGGAAGGGGGTCTTCTTCTCATTCACCTCACCCCAGCCCCCATTTGACTGTTCCCACTGCCACGGGCCAGTGACAAAAACACTGGATTCTTAAGGAAATAATGTCAACCTGCAGGAACCTGAGAAATATCTTTTACAGCCTCTTCATTTTGCAGATGGGCACATAACAGGGGGGGTGGCAGAGACAAAGTAGAGTCCAGTTGCTGAGCCTCACAAGAACACTGTGAGATGGGTCTGAACATTGTTCCCATTTTAAAGGTGGGAAAACCAAGCCCCAGAGAGTCACATGTTCAGGGTTACATGTCCATGTTACAGTAGAAAATGGTGATGCTGGAACATCACCTTATGCCTGCTTCCCTGGCACCAAGGCTCCCAGCCCTTCATGTTCCAGCGGCAGAAGCTTTTAAGTCTTCGCACATCGCAATCTGTCTTCTACCTACTGGGAACTGAGTTGTTCTCTCTCATACGCAGAAGCACTCTCGCAGCCCTCAGGTAACCTGTCTCCTGGACGTGAGCTCTGGAGGACAGGGAGGCTGACTGTGGCTCTCGACCCCCCGGAGAGCAGATCTGATCTGACAGGGCACACAAAAGCAGTCTTCCTTTATGGCCACGCCCAGGTTCCTGCCCCACATTGCCTTCTCTAACTCACCTCACTCACCATCTGGGTCACAATAAATTTACATTTTTTAAAAAAGTCAATGCTGTCCTCAAAGGGAGGCAGGAGATTAACGATAGGAAGACACACCAAAGAAAGTGCCACAGGCTCCCTCGGGTCTCTGAGCAACACTTGTCTCCTCTGCTGGGCTCCCCTGACTCCTCTAAATGTCCAAGACCCATGACTGCTGACTCCTCGGTCCAGGCCTTGGGCTTCCTCCCATGTGGAATCTAGAAGCTTCTGTCTCCTGCAAGTGTAGAGGTGGCTCTGGGCTGGGGGTGGGGGAGGGGCAGTGGGGAGATCCAGAACAGAGCAAAGGTCAAGGCGGGTGGGTAGCAGGAGACAGCACTGTGAGATACACAGGAAGGTGGCTCGAGGAGCTGGGAAGGCAGGAAGAGGGAAGGAGGAAAGAGAAGGGGCAGCAGCGGTGGGAAGGGAAGGTAAGAGGCAAGGGAGAGGAGGGCCCCAAGGTCCCAGGGAGGGATCGTGCTGTAAGAGGGGCTGCGGAGCTGGTTTCTGGCACCCTGGGGCAGGGGGGTGTCCTTGGGAACAGCACCCCCAAGTGAGGCCTGGGAAAAGCAGGTTAGAGAAGGGGTGAGGATAGATGGGGTGGGGGAGAGGTGCCCCCCACGATAAGCCAGGACACAGCAAAAGGAAGCAGAGCATGGGAGGGAGGGAAGAGGGCCGAGCAGGCGATGCCAAACACAGCTGGGCCCTCACATGGCCCTTGGGAAAGGGCCTTTCCTTCCTCCAGGCTCAGACTCGCCCCCACTCCCAGGACCTGCAAGGGAGACCCTGACAGACACAGGCTCCCTTCCATCCCAGTCCAGGACCAAGGAAGGCTAAGTCCACAGCACCAAGAAATCCAAGCCCAGAGCTCTCTGCTCCCACAGGACACACTTCCTTGTGTGGGAGCATGGAGACAGGGATGCCAAGGGTCCAAGAGCCACATCTTCCTGCCTGTCGGTGGTGAAGGTCTTAGCACAGGGCCTAGGTGCATGCTGGTGCTCCATGGATATCATCCCGGGTTGCTGTTGTTACAAAGCCCGGCTCCTCTGCTCTGTGGAGCCCTCGTCCTCCAAGTGAGTGCCACCTCCATGCTTCCCCAGCCCAGACCCTGGCCCTTGCTCCAGTGCAGTGGGCATCTAGGAAAACCCACCAGGGCACCTCCCAGAGAGGTGGGAGGATAGATGCTGGGATCCTGCTGCCCTGCGCATAGTCTGCCTGTGGGCTTCAGGAACTCAGGCCACAGGGGAGAAGGGAGGGAAGGCACTCTTGCCCAGGACCCAAAATGCACAAGATTCTCTTAGGAGTCAGGTGCCTCCTGGGGCCAGGCCAGGACCTGTGGTACAGGGACAATCACAGTGGAGGAAGGCCAGGGTCCTTGAGTCCCACCCTCATGGAATGCAATGTAGATGCTGGGTCCCCTTCTCCCAGATGTTGCTGGTGAAGCCAGCACATGGACCTTAGGGAATCTGGAATGAAGAGTGCCTGGGGCCATGTATACCTTTCTCTTGGGAAGGACGATGTGATGGGGTGGAAAAGGCACAGGCTTGGGGTACAGATCCAGAACAGAAGCTCTGCCTGGTGTGTGAACTTGGGTTACTCAACATCCCCCAGTCCCAGTTTCATCACCTGTAGAATGGAGATGCTGCTATGTTACTGGAGGTATTAAAGAGGGAACCACAGTGTCAGCACCTGGCAGCTGGGGGTGCTCAACAAACACTGCTTCCTTCCTCTTCCCTGAAGCGGTACCGAGGGCCTTCCTTCCCCGAGTTAATGGTGGGTGTGTCAATGGATGGTGGCATTGAAAGGCTGTGTTGAGGGCTGTCCCACTTCTAAGGGACTCAGTTAGGCAACCAGGCACTGGGAGTTTCTTAAAACTGCATGTCAGGCTGGTCTTGGTCCTGTTCACAGACAGAAGGGCATGGCTCATCCAGAACACCAGAGACAGCAAAGTTGGGCTGCAGGCAAAGGATGACCAGGCCTGTCTTGTTCTCCACTGTTCCCCAACACATAACACGGCTCCTGGACTGAGATAAACACAGAGAGCCAGGCAGGCTGGCATGGAAGAGGACTTGGAGCACAGGACTCCTTTGAAATGCAAGTTGTGAAATGTCAACACAATTATGAAAATGCAAGCACGGGAACATTTACGTATGGGAACTAATGGTTTTTAATGAAGATAATCAGCTTAGTTAAATTATTAGCTTTGACGATTGATGGTAAACAGGAACTTAATGAATCTGCTGATTGGTCTTGCCTACTAAAAAGACACTGCAGTCATCGGTTTAACCTAGATACATGTATCTGGGCTCCCTTTCTCTGCTTAGACAACGCCTCCACCATGCGTACATATACACACACACACACAGCTCCCTGCCAGAAAATTATCTCTCCCATGAGCTCAGAGGATCTCGTAGGGTGGGGTTCTTCTCCTTCTATTGCTTGTGTTTCTATTTCTCCTCTGAATATACTCTGGGCATGATTACAGCCCAGGAGACGGTCCTTAGGGAATACAGGACCGCTAGGACAGTCAGGAAGAGGAAGAATGTTAAGACATTGGACTCCTGCGTCCATCACTTTTGCATACATGATCTCTTTTAACCCCAAACGGACTCTTCATCTATTATTTCCATTTTACAGCTTGGGAAACTGGCACAGTGGGAGGGGTGGGTTGGTGGTTGTGGTTCACACAGCTGGTGATAGGGGTTGAGCCAGGCTGGGAACCAAGATCTGTTATTGGCATTGTCCCCTGTCTTCTCTTACTGGGGAGAGATTTGGGGCCAGGAAGAGGCCCTCTTCCACTGGCAGGAGCAGAGAAAAATCTCCCAGAATAAGGATCTGGGAACCCACTAGTGCAGGAAAGAGTGTTTAGGGGACATTCAGGATGGCATCCCACCCCAGTACTTTTGCCTGGAAAATCCCATGGATGGAGGATCCTGGTAGGCTCCAGTCCATGGGGTCCCTAAGAGTCGGACACGACTGAGCAACTTCACTTTCACTTTTCACCTTCATGCATTGGAGAAGGAAATGGCAACCCACGCCAGTATTCTTGCCTGGAGAATCCCACGGACAGGGGAGCCTGGTGAGCTTCTGTCTATGGGGTCGCACAGAGTCGGACACGACTGAAGTGACTTAGCAGCAGCAGCAGCAGCAGCAGGATTGGGGAGTCAGATCTCAGCACTCGTTGCTGGGATGTCTATAATGCGGAAGATGGAAATGAGGCCTCTCATCCCCAGAGACACTCTGGCAGCAGCAGTGTCTTCAGAGCCTCTAGTGAGGAACTTGTCAGAAGAGAAATCCCGGGGCTGGTTCCGGAGGACGTGCAGAGAGGACTCTTCTTCCCTGAAACACACACGGACACCAGCATCAACCGGGGAGGGGTCTCACAGTGCTGGGGGCAGAGGTGCTGGGCCTACTGTTCTATGAATAATTCAGTGAGCTCAGGCAGGGGCTGGGGTGGGGGCCAGGTGGGGGGCTCAGGCAAACAGCAGGCAGACACTCCCAAGAGACAGCTCACCCAAACCGCCCTCTGTGATACCATCAGGCAGTTACACCACAAACACAACCTCTTGCTGGGGCAGCCGCAGGAGACACAGCCGTCTCTCACCTGGGGCTTGCTTATGGGAGCATTAGTCAGACAGACAGAGGGAGGGAGAGTGTGCTGAAACCGTCTTGGGCCCTGGCAGGTTTTCCCCCAAAACAGGCCACTCTGTGAGGCTCTGTGGGCTTGCTGCTTCTCTGGAGCTGGGAAGATGTGAAGGGTGAGGCCTCTTCCCCTGCGCTAGGCTGATGGAGCAGACACAGCCCCTGCCATTTGACCCCCAGGCCAATGGCAAAAAGACTGGCTGCACCATGCAACAGCCATGGGGAACCTGGTCTTCTCTGGGGGAATCACATTTCCTTCTCTCTGATTCTGGACCCTGCCATTACTTAGAGGCAAAATAGCCCCTATCAGGATACTCAAGATTGAGAGGAGTCATTAATAAGAGACCCAAGCCAAAGGCCAAGCATTAGGCTGGGATCAGGGCAGCAGAGAAGAAGAACACAAGATGGACTTCCAGTCCAGTCTCTACTGCCCTAAGTAAGGAAGCAGTTCCAAACTGGGGATAGCACTACCATATCCAAGACCTCGCCAGTCTAGTGGGTGAAAGTGGCGTGGACACTGTGTCCACATCTTCCCAGGGAGTCTTCATGAGGAAGACAGCCTGTCTCCAGAGATGTGGACTACGGCCTCAGGGTGCCTGGCCAGGTGTGGTAGACTGATTGAACTCCAAAATTCCTTCCCAGAAGGAACAGTTCTCTTCTCCAGTTGTGCCTGGTGATATAGAACAAGGAAACTGAAGAATTAGCCTGCCACTGAACCCAGCCCTGGGACAGGAATTGCCACCAGGGCAGAAGAACCAGATGCAAAGAAGAAAGGAGGGGGCCTCCTTTCTAGCCCCTGGTCCCAGCCACAGATGGTCCCACCCTCTCCAAAAATCTCTTCACATATTGTACATTCCTCTACTAGCAGAGCATGTAGTCATTACACATGGTGTTCATCACTAGACAATGAGCTGCCTGAGTGCCAGGAGGATGTTCCTGACTCAGAGTGAGTGCCTGGTGTTTACTTTAGTGATGGATAGATGAATAGATGAATAAATGGACGGATGCATGCAACACAGATGGATAGATGTCCATACATGTATGGTGGACATGGATAGATGTCCATACATGTCCATAGATGGATAGATGAATACTCCATACATGTCCACCAACACCTCTAGTGGCCACTATATGATCTGTCTTACTCTTAAGTTGGAAAGGGAAAGGCTACCCGCTCCAGTATTCTGGCCTAGAGAATTCCATGGACTGTATAGTCCATGGGGCCGCAAAGAGTCGGACGCGATTGAGTGATTTTCCCTTCACTTCACTTCATTGTACCCCTGTGTAACTGATCCAAATGTCCACATGAGTGTCCCCAACCTACAAAATGCCCTTCTCAGAAGTGAGTGAAAGGGTCAGGCCTACTTCCTCCCACCCTTCTAACATCCCACTCAGGATTGTGGTTATATCAAAGGACATCCACAGTCCTGTTGGCATACGGGCAAGGAAGAAGGATCAGGGTCAAAACTGGTTATGAAATGGGAAAGCTTCCAAGGGAAAGATGGAGCCACACTGCTCCCCCTTCAATCCCAAACGGGTCTCTAGAGAGAGAATGAGGGAAGGCCATCCACGGAGCGGTGGTCTCAGCACTCACCACCTCCAAACCCCTCCTAAGTATGAGGTGGAGCTTCTGGTACTGGGTGGAATCATGAATTAGAAATCACTCTTACCATAATACAACTAAGCCAGCCCCAACCCCTAGTCTAACCCCAATAACAACAGAGTAACAAACACTAATGTAGCAATGACCATGTGCCAGGCACCAACCCAGGTGCTTTCATATATTAACTCATTTAAACTCCACAACAACCCTATGAGGTAAGGATTCTTGTTATCCTCATTTTATAGACGAGGAAACTAAGACTCAGAGAGGTTACATAACTTGTCCAGAGTCAATAGCTATTAAGTGACAGAGCACAATTTGTACCCAGAAGTCCTGAGTCTGCTAACCAGTGGATCATCCTGCCAGATGAAGCTCTGCCCTGAATTCAAACTTCAACCCAACCCAACCCTAATGTCACCCTGTTCAATAAAACCCCATCTTCCAACCCCAACTGTCACCATTCACCCTTTATATCCTGCATTGTGCTTAGTCATTAGGTCACGTCCAACTCTTTGCGATCCCATGGACTGAAGCCTGCCAGGCTCCTCTGTCCATTCTCCAGACAAGAATACTGAAGTGGGCTGCCGTGCCCTCCTCCAAGGAATCTTCCCAACCTAGGGATCAAACCCAGGTCTCCTGCATTGCAGGTGGCTACTTTACCGTCTGAGCCACCAGAGAAGCCCAAGAATACTGGAGTGGGTAGCCTATCCCTTCTCCAGGGGATCTTCCTGAGTCAAGGGTCGAACTGGAGTCTCCTGCATTGCAGGCAGATTCTTTACCAGCTGCGCTACCAGAACCCCACCACTAATAGAATCCTCTAGAGATAAATTCCACATCATTCAATGATAAATGATACCAGAAGGAGGCAAAGAGACAGAACACAGAATGTGAGACATTTCATAGGACAACTGGCCTGTTTCTTCAAGTCAGTGGCACGGAAAAAAATTAAAAGGGGAGGCAGAAGTGCTCTGGATTCAAAAACTTAAAAATAATAACAGCAAAATATGCTTGGATCTTGCCAAATTTGAATAAACCCATCATAAAAAAAACATTTTTGAGACAATTGAAGCAGTTTGATAAGAGGCTGAGTAGTAAGTGTTATCAAGGAAACTGTATTAATTTTGTTAGATGTGATTATGACATTCTGGTCCTGTGAAAAAATATTCATTCTACATTAACTGTTGATTTTCTTTATCTTTGGAAGTTATGTTATACAAAGTCACCAAAACACTGAACAACTGAATATGAAACCATTGTTCCTAGGGTATATACAAGGTAAGTTCCTGTGAGTTTCTGGTCATATTTTCATCAGTTGATCAATACATAGTCTTGTTTTAAGTGTGTTTCTGTTTAAAGACATCTTATTTAATGTATTTATTTATTTACATTAAATTTGACCAATAACTGTATAATTCATGAAAGTGAATAATTCATAAGCCCCAATAAAGTTCATCTAACATACATTTTCCCCCTAAGGCACACCAAAGCCTTCTTTAATTCAGAAGCACTGAGACAGTGCTTTAGTACTATGCTTGGGGACCATTTTAAACAGAAAAATCACCAAAAAAAAGCACAAAGATGCAAAAAATGTGCAACCAGAAAGATTGTGAAAAGGCCACTTGCTGTGGTATGAGAGCCAAAACAAAAAGGCAGAACTAATTGTTAAAAGAGTAGATCTTAAATGTTCTTCCCACAAAATGAGGGTAATTATAAGATGTGATGGAGGTATTAGCTAATGCTAAGGCCGCAATCATTTTGCAATATATATCAGACCAACACCTTGTAGACCTTAAACTTACACAATGTTATATGTCAATTACATCTCAATAAAGCTGGGGAAAAACAGAAAGCAAAAAGCCAGGACATTGGCTTGTGTGACCTCAGCTGAGGACAGCTGGCAACTCAGGTTTTTTCCCACTCTTGTGCACGTTCATGAATGACCGTGAAAGCGCAGCAGTATTGATTTTGGCCTTACAAATAAACTTTGGCTGTAGGTGAACTTGCAGATTCGTGAAGAATGAGCAATAAATGCTCTAAGAGTGAAATGGCGTATTGTCTAGGATTTACTGTAAATCACTTCACTGGGGGAGGGGGGAAGATGAGGAAAGACAAGATGAAGCAAATGTGGGAAAATACTGATAACTGTCGACCTTGGAGGATGGACATCTGAGATCTCAAGTCTGTCCGTCCAGGTCCTCCAAGGAGCAGACACCAAGATGGGATTCAAAGTTTTTATTAGAGGAAATGCCAGTGAGAAAGAGAACAGAGAAAGGGCAGAGAGGCTGGGAGAGCTGTTATTCTACACGCAGGTCTGCCCCTGAATGAAGCAGGGAGGAGAGAGGTTGGGGAGGTGCATCTGACACCTCGGGGCTGACATGGAGCTTGAGGATAGTTGCACAAAGCCATAGGGGAGCACTTGATTGAAAATTGCTAGTATAGGAGCCCGCATGTCTCAAGATGCAGTGGCCTTAATGTATCTGCCATGCTGGCACGGTCCAGCCCTGGGGAGGTGCAGCCTCTGCACCACCAGATCCCAGGAGTTGAACCCCAGATCAATTAGGGCCCCTGCAGTAAGAGGTCTGTTAAGCATGCTCCCTTGACTACCTCGTAAAGAGTTCATTAAACATTTACTTTTGAGTATATTTGGAACATTTATCAATGAGTATTAAAAGGAAAAAGAATGGAGAGAGCATAACATTTTAGAGAAAAGGAATGTATAACCAAGTTATCATACGCAACAGGACTGGGAAACACAGAGTATAGACTGATTGATGACAGGCAGTCCATGCAAGCAATCTTGCTCATTCTAATACTACAGATTTGTATCATAGCTTGCTATGATACAATCAAGTTCATTCCATGGTTTTCAAATCACTTCCACATCTCCACATTGAACACTCACACCTACTTCAGGAGATGGCAAGTTCAGTTCAGTTCAGTCGCTCAGTCGTGTCCGACCCAAACCCATGTCCATTGAGTCGGTGTTGCCATCCAACCATCTCATCCTCTGTCGTCCCCTTCTCCTCCTGCCCTGTAGTATCCATATACCCGCTGGACAGTTACCAAGAGTCATGGAGTTGAGTGGGAGCCAGGGGAGAAGGCTGAGCCCTATTCTCAATCCAGTGACTTTCCAGGCCATCCATAACCCACCCTCCAGGCATTAAGACTCAGGCTGTGGCCTGGGTCCCTCTGGATGCATATGGGGAGGCCACACTGCTGGGCCCAATCTCCCTTAGCAGAAAGAAGTTTTGCTTTTAAGATGAATAGGATTCAAAGATCAGTCTGGAGAGGAAAGAAGATTACATTTCTGGCTGAGGCCATGGTCAAGGGTTAGTCAGGCTAGAACAGGGTTACTCTAAAGTCAGGGTTAAGGGACTGCCCTGCACGTAGACAGTGACTCTCTCAGCACAGTGCTGACTGCCCTTGGGCAGGAACCACTCCCTCCCTAACCCACTCCCCAGCCTTCTAACTCTGCTCTCCCCAGTCCCTCCGGACCTGAGGACAGGAGGACTGACTGCACCCACAGCAGAGGTGCCTTGTGTTTGTCCCTCAGGCTTGTTTGCATCTAGAGCAGCTTGGGGCTCACCCGCAGTGATTTCTCAGGAGCATTTCGCAAGCACCTGTTGGCATTTAAGCCCATTGACAGCAAGAACTTTGGGATGAGATCTGTCCGATCCTTCGCCCATTGCTACAGACTTAATTACAGAGCCCGGCCGCAGTAAGTGGCCACCTTCCGCCCCCACACGGAGCACAGGTGGGGGCAGGCTTGTGCTCCCCAAGGAGGTATCAAGGAGAGAAATCATGGAACATTTCCCAATAGTGGGACCTGCCTCAGCCGAAACCATGACCATGGAGGGGACATTTTCTCAGACTGCCTTGCGTCCCCTTTCTCTGTTCCTCCCCCCATTTCAGCAACACTCTCCTATCCACCATACAGCCCCTAACCTCACCTCTCCCTGAAAGGGAAGGACTGGATGTCCCAACATTCTGTGAAAGGATTCTGAAGGGGCAGCACTGAAGCCCAAGAGAGGTCTCTCTGCAGAGAGATCACTGGCCTTGTGACCAGCGGACGTGGAGACTATTTCTGGAGTGGGGTCCTCCTGGTGCCCAGCAGCAGCATGACCCCACCAGAGCAGGAACGGCGTTCTTGTCTTCTTTGATGTCTCGGCTCTGAGCCTAGGCTTCCAGATGGACTCCCCTGAGCCATCTGAGAGAAGGTAAGTGCTGGAGTACTTCTGCCTTGGTGGGCAGGACTGTGCTTCCCTGTGCTGGGTCATACCCAGCACCCCACATTATCTGTGGGGCCCTCTCCCCACACCTAGTCACTTGGGAGCCCATCTCAGAAAGGTTGTTACTGAGTCCAAGCTTACTCTACTCACTGCATGCCCAGCCAATAAAATCAGAGATGAGGTTGTTGAGGCAAGGAATATGAATTTATTCAGAAAGCCAGCTGACTGAGAAGATGGCAGACTAATGTCCCCAAATAACCTTCTTTTCAGTGTCTGGATGCCAGTTTCCTTTAGAGAACAGAGAGAGAAAAGAGGTGAGGAAGTAGAAATGGGGTTAATTTCTTCTTTACTGCGGCCATTCACAGATGGACTGGGTCACACTATCTCTAACAAAGGCACTTTATCAGTCAGGTGGAGGGACAGGGTTCCTTGAGGCAGGCCATTATACATGATTGCAATAACAAAAGCAATGAAAAGCAAGTTAAAGTCAAGGAAACAGATCCAACAAGCATGCAGAATGGGCTTTTCCCTGCAACCAAAGAGCGAATCTGTCCTGCCTCCCCACCTACACTGCCCTAGCCCCAGGTGGACCCCTGGGCCCTTGAAGTAGCTAGTGCACAGCTCTTCAAGGCCACCCATCATTTCTCCATGCAGATCAGCCCTGTAACAATAGGTCCACTCTAAGATCCATGCCGAGGTCAGCAGAAAACATGCAAGGCCAAGTCTGTGTTCCTAAGGTCCCACAAGCTAAGAGTGGATTTTACAGATGGGATCTGGTCCCATCACTTCATGCAAATAGATGGGAAAACAACAGTGACAGACTTTATTTTTTTTGGACTCCAAAATCACTGCAGATGGTGACTGCAGCCATGAAATTAAAAGACACTTGCTCCTTGGAAGAAAAGCAATGACAAATCTAGACAGCGTATTAAAAAGCAGAGACATCACTTTGCCAATCAAAGTCCATAGAGTCAAAGCTATGGTTTTTCCAGTACTCATGTATGGATGTGAGAGTTGGGCCATAAAGAAGGCTGAGCACCAAAGAATTTATGCTTTTGAATGGTGGTGTTGGAGAAGACTCTTGAGATTCCTGTGGACTGCAAGGAGATCAAACCAGTCAATCCTAAAGGAAATCAATCCTGAATGTTCATTGGAAGGACTGATGCTGAGGCTGAAGCTCCAATACTTTGGCCACCTGATGCAAATAGCTGACTCATTAGAAAAGACCCTGGTGCTGGGAAAGATTGAAGGCAGGAGCAGAAAGGGATGACAGAAGATGAGATGGTTGGATGGCACCACCGACTCAATGGACATGAGTTTGAGCAAGCTCTGGGAAATGGTGAAGCACAGGGAAGCCTGGCGTACTGCAGTCCGTGGGATTGCAAAGAGTTGGACACGACTGAGTGACTGAACAACAACAGCTTACAGTTAGATGATTGGGACCACTAACTTTAAATCCCAATTAAGCAAAATGTTCAATTCAGTTCTGTTAGTCACTCAGTCATGTCCGACTCTTTGTGACCCTATGGACTGCAGCACACCAGGCTTTCCTGTCCATCACCAACTCCCGGAGCTTACTCAAACTCATGTCCTTTGAGGTGGTGATGCCATCCAACCATGTCGTCCTCTGTCATCTGCTTCTCCTCCTGCCTTCAATCTGTCTCAGCATCAGGGTCTTTTCCGATGAGATCCATTCTTCGGATCAAGCGGCCAAAGTATTGAGTTTCAGCTTCAGCATCAGTCCTTCTAATGAATATTCAGGACTGATTTCCTTTAGGATTGACTGGGTGGATCTCCTTGAAGTCCAAGGGACTCTCGAGAGTCTTCTCCAACACCACCGTTCAAAAGCATCAATTCTTTGGTGCTCAGCTTTCTTTATAGTCCAACTCACATCCATACACGACTACTGGAAAAACCATAGCTTTGACTAGATGGATCTCTGTAGCAAAGTAATGTCTCTACTTTTTAATATGCTGTCTAGGTTGGTTATAACTTTTCTTTCAAGGAGCAAGCGTTTTTTAATTTCATGGCTACAGTCACCATCTGCAGTGATTTTGAAGTTCAAGAAAATAAAGTTTCTCACTCTTTCCATTGTTTCCCCCATCTATTTGTCATGAAGTGATGGGACCCAATGCCATGGTCTTAGTTTTCTGAATGTTGAGTTTTAAGCCAACTGTTTAACTCTCTTCTTTCACTTTCATCAAGAGGCTCTTTAGTTTTTCTTCGCTTTCTGCCATAAGGGTGGTGTCATTTGCATATCTGAGGTTATTAATGTTTCTCCAGCAATCTTGAATCCAGCTTGTGCTTCACTCAGCCCAGAATTTTGCATGATGTACTCTGCTTATAAGTTAAATAAGCAGGATGACAATATGCAGCCTTGACCTACTCCTTTCCAGATTTAGAACCATTCTGTTGTTTCATGTACAGTTATAACTGTTGCTTCCTGACCTGCATACAGATTTCTCAGGAGGCAGGTCAGGTGGTCTGGTATTCCCATCTCTTTCAGAATTTCCCACAGTTTATTGTGATCCACACAGTCAGAGGCTTTGGCGTAGTCAATAAAGCAGATGTTTTTTCTGGAATCCTCTTACTTTTTCAATGATCCAATGGGTGTTGGCAATTTGATCTCTGGTTCCTCCGCCTTTTCTAAAACCACCTTGAACTTCCTGTTGAAGCCTGACTTGGAGAATTTTGAGCATTAATTTACTAGCGTGTGAGATGATTCCAATTGTCCAGTAGTTTGAACATTCTTTGGCATTGCCTTTTTTTGGGATTGGAATGAAAACTGACCTTTTCCAGTCCTGTGGCCACTGCTGAGTTTTCCCAATTTGCTGGCATATTGAGTGCAGCACCTTCACAGCATCATCTTTCAAGATTTGAAACAGCTCAACTGGAATTCCATCATCTCCACTAGCTTTGTTCATAGTGATGCTTCCTAAGGCCCACTTAACTTCACATTCTAGAATGTCTGGCTCTAGATGAGTGATCAGACCATCATGGTTATCTGGGTCATGAATATCTTTTTGCATAGTTCTCCCATGTATTCTTGCCACCTCTTAATAACTTCTGCTCCCTCCAAAATAATTCCATTCTTCACATCAGTGGAACTGTATTATTTTTTTAATTATAGGCTAGTATTATTATTATTAAATTACATCAAAAATTTTGTGGGAAATTGTTTTCTCTCGAATTATTTAAGTACCTATGATATCCTCAATTTTTTTAGCTTGGCCTGGAAAGTCTAAAATATTTGGCTCCTTACAGGAAAAATTTGACAACTTCTGGCCAAACACTGGTCTAAATTCTTCCTTTGAACATTCAGGTCCCTTAGTCTTAAATAGCCCTGTTTCCCTTCAATCTGACCTGACTTCATGAGTTCCAATCCTGGCCTTTGTATAGTATCTTGGGTAGGTAATTTATACTCTTTGGGCCTCAGTTTTCTACTCTGTAAAATGGGGATAGTAATAGTATGATAATCATTCTAAATTGTTACAAGAATTGAATCAGTTAAAATTCATAAAGCACTGAAGCAATGCCTGTCACATAATAACTCTAGGTATGTGTCTGAAAAATAAATAGAGCCTCTCTCAGCCCAGTGCAACTCTGAGGACTGCATAAAGTCTCCTCCATTAGGCTTCCTTCTCCTTTCACTGAACCCCTATCTACATCCTGTCACTGGTACAAATGAAAGCAGTGATAACACAGGCTGGTACTCCCTCTCCTCTGTCCCCTCAAGCTCCTTTGCGGGAAGGGATAATGTCATCTCCTCCTTGCTTCCCGAATGATTACAGAACTGTATGTAAAATGAACCCACACAAACAGGAAAACAGAATTGATAATCAACATCTATTTAGAATTGGGCAAGAGCATTCTTAAACTGAAGAAAACATTTTACAGCTTGAAAAGTTTGGTAGCTTAGATTGCATGTCTTCTCTATGTCAAAAAATAACCAAAATAAAAAACCAAGAAGGAACACGGAAACAATATTTGATATAACTATGGCCACTAAAAGGAGAGCTATGTTCTTCATATACAAAGAGTTCTTATAAATCAATATTTTTAAAAAGCTAGGATCAAAATACATAAATGATAAAGGACTTAAATAGAAAAAAAAAGTAGAAGTATAAATGGCTTAAAAACACAGAAAAAGTTTTGCAATCATTAATAATTTACAAAGGTAAACTACAAGAATGACAGAAAACAATTTTGCACATGAAGTTAATAGTTTTTTAAATAAGAGTTTCTAGGCTTGGCAAGGGACTGAGCAGTTGCTGGTGGACATGAGCACTGCTGGAGGACATGTAAATTGATTATTTAGGTAAATCTGACAATATTTGTCAAAAGCTTTTACAAAAATCATACCATTTTATACATCAATTGTATCTCAATAAAATTGAGGGGAAAAGTCTTACCCTCTGACAGTATTGTGAATTGTGGAAATTCAGCCCAAGGAAATCATCTGTTAGGTGGATAGAGATTTATGCACTGTCTTGTGAATAGCTGAAAATGATTGTGAAATGAAATGTGTTCAATAACACAGAATTGGTTTTAATAAATTATGGTCTGCCAAGAGAGTGCTAAGTCGCTTCAGTCATGTCCGACTCTTTGCAACCCCATGGACTTAAGCCCCACTGGTTCCTCTGTCCATAGGATTCTCCAGGCAAGAATACTGGAGTGGGTTGCCATTTCCTTCTCCAGGCATGTGACAATAGATTATGCAATAATTTAAAATGACATTTTTAAAAAGTGTTTCATGACATGAACTATAAAATCATGCAAACAGTTCAACTGCACGTATGTTTTTTAAGTGTAGAGAAAAGAGGTTGGAACATCTGCATGACTGCTCACCTTCCTGAACAGGACTAGGGTAGTGGAGACTAGAACATGCATGCAAAGCTGCATGAAGACTCTGCATTGGTGCACAGGAGCCTGATTGTGTCTGCGGTCACTCTAGAGCATGTCTTCATTTGTAGACGTGTGTGAGGAAGCACATACCAGTGGATACTTGAAGTATATTCACATGTTTATGTAAAAGTCTTTGTCTTTAAGCCAGTTAGTAAGTCATGTGGACATTCTTCAGCCTGCCAACCCTGAATGTAAGGAGGCCAGCAACCTCGGCCCCCTAAACAGTATCTGAAGCACTCAGCTCTCAAGCTGGCCCTGGACAAGGGAGCTGTCACATCTAAGGAGACCTCAGGAGGCCATGACTGAAATTGGTCCAGGCCTACTGGTTAGAGGCGATCTTAGAGATCCCCCCACAAGGGCCTAGAAGGAGGCTACAATTGCTTCCCAAGACCCGAGGAGACAGTCTGAGCACTGCCCACCTATGTGTCCCACAGAGAGGAGCCCACCTGCCTCCAGTTCGAGAGGAGTCTGAGTGTCTTCTGCAGACTCTACACCTGATGGAGCCCTCTGCCCCCCATGTCTCTCAGGTTCTTTCTGTCCCCATTCCCAGGAAGGGGCTGTGCAGTGAGGTGATTTTCCACTGAGGAGTGCCGGGTGATTGTCATCTCCCCGGAGCTGGGCCAGCTCCGCCTGCTGGCCTGTTTGGCGATAAGTGGGCCCCACCTGCTACCCCCGCCCCAGGAGCAGGTGGGGGCAGGCCGCTGGGGGTGTGCCAGGATCCTATCTGGAGCACCCAGCCCAGATCATGGGGCGTGGAACTCCCCAGACTCCCCAGCACCTGAGCCTGGGCCCCGCCACCTGACCCTGAATTGAACCCTGACCTCAGGCACCTGTCCTGTCTGCCCTCTCCTCTGAGGGCCCATGCTCCTCCAACCAGGCCATCCTGTCCCACCATCTGCCTCCAAGCTTGGCTGACGCTCAACTCGGCACATGTCTCCTGAGCAGCTACCCAGTCTCCGGGGAGCTCCCTCGGAGCCAGGCCCAGCCACACCAGGTGTGAGTCACTGGTAACCTCCTGCAAAACGAGTAAGCCATGACCTTGCTAGTGGGGAAATAACCACGTAAGCCCAGCTGAGAGGTGCAGATTCTAAAGAGGTCGGGGAAGCTGTGAGTAGGCACAGCTCTTTCTGCCTGCCAGCTGGGCAGAGAGAAGTCTATCAGAAGTAACTGCTGAGCTCTGCTGTGTGCCAGGCTCAGGCGAGGGGCCAGGCACGGACACCATCTGGGCCTCCTCAAAACTTTTAGTCTGAGTGTGGAAATGATCTCCATCAAAGAAAAGTGAAATTGCAACTGCATCAGGGGCTTTAGATTAAAGATCATGGTGCAAAGAGAGCCCACACAGGGGGAGCTTTATATGGGCACCTTCCTCCCCTCCTCCTTGCAGGTCTAAGGTCCTGGGTTCCCAGTGCTCCATTAGCTCCTGAAATTAGTCCAAGCCTCAAGCCAGGGTTCCTTCAATGTTGCTCAGTCCCAGGTGGCAGGATGCTCCCGGTGCCTCCCTTGTCACATCAAAGGACCTCCACCCATGCTCCATGTGAGAGATAAAATCACATTATCATAATCTAGACTAAGCAGATCAGCCAACACAGAACAGGGGCATTGCAGAGAGCAGCAGAGGTTCCTGGCAAAAGTCATGTCTGAGCAGGAGCTGAGCAAGGGGCACGACAGGCAGAGGGAGCAGCTAGAGCTCCAGTATTCTTGTCTGGAGAATCCCATGGACAGAGGATCCTGGCAGACTACAGTCTACAGACTATAGTAGGGTCATACACACTTGGACATGACTGAAGCGACTTAGCACACACGCAATACCTTATATACTTATCATTACTAAGCCTTATTCACAACATATTTAAACTTTTTTTTTTTTTTTTTAAATTCTGGCTTGTGGTCATCCACTGGCCACATTCCTCAAGTTTTCAGACTGCCTCTTTCTAAACCAGACTTGCTTTTGAGAGTCATATCAAAAGGTTTAACTTTTGATCCCTCCTTTTAAATCCCTCCTTCCCCAGAAGTCGTGCTGTATGTGCCATGCATTGCTTGGCTGCAAGATTTTGGCTAATTGCAGCTTTGACTCTGACTTCTAGGTGAGAGGTGTGACATGCAAATGCAGTATGTGCATACTTATTGCAGAAATATGTATCAAGATAGGTTGGTGTTTTTTCTTAATTCTGCTCAAGGTCACCGTCCATTTCAGTAGGAGTGGAGCTAATTTGCATTGGGCAGTTATGGATGGGGTCTCAGGTGGAAACCTGAGAGGGCATAATTTTACAATTTAACTCTTTTGTACCCTCTACAGATTGACAGGTGCCCAGGTTTGCTTTCCCTGAATTAGGCTATGTCTGCTAAGGGGCACTGGATTCCAAGACCCCTCATCTTGGTCTCCTTAAATCAGCCACTATACAGCCCTATGACAAGGAAGACCAGAATCCACCAAGAATCTTATTGAAGGATGGCAGAAGTTGACATACCTGCCAGGGTATCAGTGGAACGTGGGAATGGATTATTGCAAAGTCTCCCAGCAGACCCAGTCCTCCCACACCACATGTCTGAAGTGGCCAGAGGTGCCTCTGCCACCCAGCCTTCCTGTGGGGGTCTCAGGTCGCCCTGCTCTTCTCTGCTCCCCCATCCCACCCTCACCACCCAACCAGGGAGGAAAGTGTTAAACTGTGGCATTTGTAGTGATGGGAACAATAACACCCTTCTCCTGGGAATCTACCTACTATAAGGGATGTGCTTTCATCCAAAATAGTCTCCACGTCTTGCATTCCGGGCACATATTTGGTTGGGGCTCTTTGGAGAGAGGTCTGAATATAACTCAAGTAGAACACAACGCACGTGTCCTGAGGCTGGTCCTCCTTCTGAGCTTCGCTCCTTCTTGGGGAAGTCTCTGGTTTCTATCAGTCACACGGGTACACTGGGAGCTGCCCCATGCCCTGTTCTCTGGGAGAGACGACATGACCCAGGAAGTTTCATGCTTTCCTTCTGAAGCACAGGCTATGCCAGGGAAGGAAGGAGAGCTGAATGGCCAGAGGAGCCGCCAGAGTTTACACAGGATGCCTTCCTGGAAGAAGCGGTGCTTTAGCCTCTCACTAGTACTGCCCAGAGCATTCCATAGGCATTCCGGAACTTCTGCAAGTTGACCTTCCCTCACCCACACATAGACCCTATGATCCTGGCTCCTGAATACATTTCCATCTATTCCTCTGGTTATTTCCCTCCCTAGAATGCCTTCTACAAGCTGACTTTTTCTCTGATGTTCTGATTGCTTCCATGGAGCTGCTCCTAAGTACCCACCCACCAAGACTTCTGCCAGAGACTTCTCCCAGAGCCTCTGTCCAGCTCCAGCCGCACAGTCATCCAAGAGACTGTCTACCCAGAGTACAAGGCGAATCCACAGATTTCCCCAAGGTCACAGTTTGCCTCCCAGAGCAGAGAATCGGGGCCAAGATTTGGAAAATGGCAGCCAGGCTTGGGGGCAGTAGTGGATGTAAGCAGAAGAGCTCTTGGAGTCGGAAAAGGTAGGGCTGGACTCCGGCTCTTCTGTTAACTAGCCAGGCACTCTTGAACCAGTATTTTCCTTTCTCTAAGCCTTGGTCTTCTCGTCTGCAAAATAGGACAATTTGAAAGTGGTTTGTAACCTGCACAACACTGAGCATTTGAATAGAGATGGTCACTCAGGATTTGCTGGCTGGCTAGTGAGACAAGTGAGTGAATTCCAGGCTGAGACAGGCATCCAGGGCAGGTGTGGGTGGCTGCCTGCCTCACACAGGACTAACCCTGGGTTCTCGTTGCCATTGCTCCCTCCAGGATTCAGGGATTTGGCCAACAGGCAGCCGCTCTTGCCTGGAACATGACTCAGGCTGCCAGGAGAGTTGGAATGAATCAGGGAGGCAGGTACTGAGTGTTGGGCCCCCACCCAGGGGATCGGGCCTCTCCCAGCAGGAAGCACATGAACCGGTCCTTAGAGCTCACTGGGTGAGAGGGCAATCCTGCTGAAATGCGCCCCTGGCAAGCCAATGGGGCAAATAATAATCACCACCGCACTCACTCCCACATTCCAGACCTGTTAGGGCGCTTCCACGAGTGCTATCTTGTCACGCACAGATCTCTGAATCCTGGGTCAGGGAGGCTTGGGGTCCAGCTCTGCCGCCTGCCCTCGCCAGCCCAGGCGAGTTATGTGGGCCTGAGTACCCTTCTGTGTCACAGGGCACGGTGGGCTCAGCAGCCACAAATCTTCCCTGACCTGGCTGTCACTAGGAGGCAGAGATGAAGGTGGTCCTTTTCCTGGAGACAGCACGCTATCTGCCTACGCAGGGCCTGACATCCCACCACTCCTGGTCCTCAGCAATCCCTAAGCTCTGACGCTAGGACACCCAGGGACGAGGCCTCAGCCTGGCCTCTCCCTGGACTCCAGACCCTTAAGTCCAGCTGCCAGTTCAGTAGCTCCGCCTGGGCTGCAATGAAAAGCAGCTCAAACTCAATATGGCCAAGACTGAACTCTGGATCATCCCTCAAACCCCCAAAAGGAAACTTCTCCATCCCGTATCTCAGTAAATGGCAACTCATCCTACCAGTTGTTCAGGCCACACATTTTTGACTCCTGTTGTTCCCTCCCATCCACATCTAACTCAGGGGCAAATCCTTTGGCTTCATCTTCAAAATAGACCCAGAATCAATGCACCTCCCCTTCCTCACCAGACCAGGCCCCAGGGGCTGCAGAAGCCCAGCCCTTGAACCCCTGCCCTTGGCTCCACCCCTCATTGTAGTCAGAGGGGGCCTTTGTAAACAAGAGGTCTGAGCAGGTTCCTCTGGGCTGAGAACTCTGGCTACCCGTTATTCTCCAAGTAGAATCAAAGCCCTGACAATGCAGGCATCCTCCTATTTGTATAATAAAACCAACTTGGTTTAAAAAAAAAAAAAAAACACAAAAGGCCTTACAATGGCCATCAGACGCCTGCACACAGGGTCCCTGTCCCCCAGTCCCTCTCTGTCCTCAGGCCCCTCAGCCTCCCTGCAGTCACACCTGACCCCCGCTGTCTGTGCACACATGCACACTCCAGGGTCACCCCCAAGGCTCGATCTTTCCCCCAGGGTTCCCTCCCTCGCCTCCTTCAAGTCTTCCCAAAAGTGAGGCCTTCTTTAAATTGCAACACTCCCCCCACCCTCACAGCATCCTTCGTTCACTTCACTCTTCCTTATTTTCTCCGTACCACTTACTACCCTCTAGCGTATTATACAATGTACTTGTCTACTGTATTCTATTATTTATTGTCTTTCTCCCCACTCTGGAATGTCAGTGCCAGGTGGGCAGGGCTCCCAGCCTGGTTCACACATTAATGGATCATTACCTCCTGGCATGTGACAAACACGTGATAAACACTTGTGAAATGAATGAGAGTCTGTAGATTGTAATGGTTAAGAGAACTTGGGTAATTCACCATTTCCTAACTTGTGTGACCTTGTTGTGCCTTGGTTTGCCCATTTGTAACATGAAGCTAATAATGATACCTGACTCATAGGTATGTTGTGTGGATTAAATAAGGTATTCAGCTCAGCAGATGGCATATGATGTGGGCTCAGTAAATGTTGACTGTGCCCATGATATCATCTGCTCAGAATCATTGGGAGGCAGGCGGGCCAGAGTCCACTCAGACCATTTCCAGGTTAGAGATCCTCGTGGAAGCTCTTGTCAGTTTGCTCAGCAAATTCCTCTTGTTCAGAGTCCCAGGAGGGCAGGCTAAGAAACCAGCTGAGGCTCCAAGGAATTTGGGCAGCTATGGCACAGGCACTGGGTCACCATCAGATGCTGGGAATGTGACATAGAGGGATACAGGCCAGTATCCCTGGGGAGGCAGTGGGCAGAGGGGACTGGGCCTCAGGTGAGGAGTGGGTCTTTCTGGTGCCAGAAGCAATTATTCTTATAACACATGTATTCCTCCTCTAGGAGCTGGGAGTAGGGGGCCTTTCTAGCCCTGAAGTCTGAGAAAACCCTTCTTGTTCCTTCTCTGAGCAGCAAGGACAGTGTATAAACCAGTCCTGATCAGAAAAATTGTTCAAATTGCCCATTGGCTCAAGGCAGCCATGGAAGAGAACCGTGAATGCCAAAGCCCATCAGCCCCCACCCAGATAACAGAGGCCCACTGGAGCAAACGGAGCTGTCCCAGGCCCCACTGCTACAGAAGAGTGAAGCTGGAGCCAAGAGCCAGGGCTTGTGGCCCCGAACCCAGACCATTTTCCCTCTACGGAGAGCCAAGGCCCTCCCTGGAATTTGTTTAGAGATCCTCAGGCCACAGAAAATTCACTTTATCAAACTCTTTAGCTTGAGGTCACCTTAGAATTAAAGATACAGGATCCCACAAGTCTCCCTGAATAGTCTGAGCTCCACTGGAGCCACACTGATTTTCCATTTATACTCTACTTACTTCCAGAGAGGACATGAGGTAACTTACAATAAAATACATGCATAATACTATGCTTCTACTAATAAATAATACTAGTAAATCAAAATTCAAGAGGAAAAAGATACAAATATGTCAGACACAGAGGCTGACCTAGATCACTGTGATTACGGATTAAATTAATATCTGAGCTCTCCAACCACCAAGGTCAAAAGGGAGTCTCTAGGAGTCATAGAGCCATTTTTTTTTTCACCTTCCCCCAAACCTGCATCTCAAAGACTATCAAAGCAATGCTTGTGGCTGATTGAAAAATTGGATCCCCCAGTCTCTGGGGTGGTCTG
Organism: Tragelaphus eurycerus; assembly: GCA_935064755.1. Lineage (NCBI taxonomy): Eukaryota > Metazoa > Chordata > Mammalia > Artiodactyla > Bovidae > Tragelaphus > Tragelaphus eurycerus. Next base: position 24,665,387 of record CAKXYN010000016.1, read on the forward strand.
AGTTCATACCTTGCTTTGGCCAAGTGATCCCACTGGGCATCACATCCTTGTTTTCCTGGTCTCTCCTCCAGAGGTCAGTCCTGGAGCATGCATGGGGCATGCCTCGCTCTTCTCTCTCCTGAGTAATGGTCTGTGGGCAGGACCCCCTAGCCTGCCCACAGGAAGTATGCCCTGGGCTCATGAAGTCATGGCTGACCTTGGCACCTCTCCTGTTATCCTAATGAATCAGGTTTCACTAAAGAGAGACCCCCAAGTGGCTAACTGGAATGATTCAAAATGACTTAATTGATTTTCTGAATTAAAAAGAGGGGAAAAACCAAACCCTCCCAATGACAGTTTGGGCACTTGTTTGGGTCACCAGTGCTAGAGATATCTGCCGCACAGTGTCTCATGTTCAGATGATTTACCCCACCTCTACCCCAGACCTGCCCTAGAGTTCATGATGGGAAGGGTGGGCTTGGCCCCAGATCCTCACTGTCTCTGGAAACAGGCAGCCAGGGATCACAGTAAGGCCATCAGCAGGGGAGGATCAGCCCTGGCTTCTGTGACTTAGCCTTAGAGATCTAGGCCCTGGCAGGTGTCAACTTCAAGAGGCTTGCTAAAGAGGTTGGGCTGGGCCAGCAACCCAAGAAGAATGAGTAGATGCAGAGGACTGAAGCCAAGGAGAAGCCTTCTTATAGCAAAGGGCAGAGAGGAGCTTTGCGGAGAGGCTGGACCAAGCTCTACAAGCCCAGAGTCCCTGAGGGAGGCTGGGGAGGCCAGCCCAGACACTGCCATCTGATCCCCCACCAGTGACAAAAAACCAGGTTTGAGAGGTGGAGGCAAAGATCTCAGCTTCACTGAGCCTACCGACACTTGCACAACCCCTAACATGATACAACATCTGTGACTTCTGATGTCTGCTGAGCACTTACACATGGCAGACACTTCCTGAAACTCATCTCATTTAATCCTCACAACTCCACGAGGTAAGTAATACCACTGGCCTCATTTTGCTGGTGAAGAAACTGAGCTGAGAGAGGTTGAAGGACTGGTTCAAGAACACAGGCTAACGAACAGTGTCAAGATTTGAATCCAAGTTTGTACAACTCCAGCACCGAAGTTGCTCTAATCCCCTTCTTGAAGACACCCCTCAATCTCTAGATTGAGACAGAACTCCAGCTTTGAAGGATGCCCGTCTGAGGGAAGAGACACCGTTCTTCCTTATGAAACCTGGTCCAGTTGGGAGCTCCTGAGCTAACGGGGGTGTGGTGTGGGGAGGGTGGTTCCCTTCCATCTGGGAGCTGTAGTCAGAAGGCGGAAGGATGTTCCCCAGCGGGTATCACTAAGAAGTGGACTCCTCCCAGGGTGAGGTCTCTTCTCCGTGTGACCACTCCCAGCAAGGGGGGCCATTCATGCACGCCTCACCTTCAGGGAGTCAGACAGATGGAGCATGCCTGCCCAGAGCCCAGGAGTCAGAAGGGCAAGGCAAGTGGTGCCGGGAGAGGGACTTCATCCCAGGAGCCCCCTAACCATCTTCCATGCCTGGGAGATGGTTCAGGCCCAAGCCAGGTCCAGAACTCAGCCAAAGACCAGAACTGGAGCTGCCTGAGCCCAGGAGTCAGTCTGTGCCCAGAGTCAGAGGTCAGTCAAAGGTCAGGGTCACATATCATTCAGAGCAGGATTGAGATGTCAGCCAGAAGTCAGTCAATAATGTATCTGAGACTGGAGTTGGCTGCAGAACGGAGGGGCTGAGGGGGGGTCCCACACACTGGGTGTGGACAGAGAGGCCTCGGTGAGTCGTTGGGGTGACCCCCCGGAATCTGCTGCCTGTGGGTCACCTGCTAGGGAGCAGGCACCAGGCGGAGTCGAGAGGGCCCCAGGGGGAAGCAGCCCTTTAGATTCTTCATTCCTCCAGGCTGAGGTCATTCCCTGGGCCCAGCCACCCCAGGCCTGGGAGGGGAAGCAGAGGTTCCGAGGTGGCTCCCCTAGAGTGCCTGTGAGTCATAATCCTTCAGACTACAGCTCCTCGGCCCAGCAAAGGATGCGGGCACCCCAGCAGCACGTTCCTCTCAACCCTAGAACTTCCCGCGTCAGCAGCAAGTCAGCTCATGGTGAAGTCACACTGTACCAGGCAGAGTTCTAAGGCTTTTTACACACTGTTTCTTTTACTCCAATATAGGTTATTATACCATAGATGAGGAAACTGAGGCACAATGTGGCTCCTGCATTTCAATCCAGGCATTAGTTTTAAATCCAGGTGGTCGGCCTTGCTCTTAATTACCATATGCCCATAAGGTTGAGAGTGACCCCACCCCATCCCCAATTGAGCAAGCTGTGACTTTGCCAAAGCTCTCCCTGCCCCACCACCCCCTGCCCCACTCCATGATCCCCATCATCCCTCCAACCCTTGCCTCCTGGAGGAAACTGAGAGCCAGTATCTAAGTCTCCAGGAGGGAATCCCAGGGAAGAAAAGTGGAGGCCAGCCAGCAGCAATTGTACCATCTCCGCACTTTCCGGTACCTGGAATTTCACCATCTTCATTTTTTTCTTTACTGTGGAACACAGGGTCCACTGTACAGTTCTGCTCTGGGATGGGCAGTCCAGTAGAATGTGCCAGCCTCCTGAGGAGCCGGGTGGAGAAACACCATGGACTGGAGGATGCTGTTGTAACAGCTTTTCCTTTCCTTTGTCTTTCACTTGTCATCTTTTTTATGTTTTTTCAAATTAATTAATTAATTTTTAAAATTGAAGTATATTTGATTTACAATGTTGTTTTATAGTAGCTTCTGGTGTACAGGAGAGTGATTATTCAGTTATATATGCTGTGTGTGTGCTTAGTCGCTAAGTCGTGACTGACTCTTTGCAGCCCCATGGACTATATCCTGCCAGGCTCCTCTGTCCATGGGAATTCTCAGGGCAAGAACACTGGAGTGGGTTGCCATGCCCTCCTCCAGGTTGCCGTACCATCCTCAACCCAGAATCAGTTATATATATATATATATAACTGATAATATATATATATATTTCGGAGAAGGCAATGGCACCCCACTCCAGTACTCTTGCCCAGAAAATCCCATGGACGGAGAAGCCTGGTAGGCTCCAGTCCATGGGGTCGCTAGGAGTCGGACAGGACTGAGCGACTTCACTTTCACTTTTCACTTTCATGCATTGGAGAAGGAAATGGCAACCCACTCCAGTGTTCTTGCCTGGAGAATCCCAGGGACGGGGGAGCCTGGTGGGCTGCCGTCTCTGGGGTCGCACAGAGTCGGACACGACTGAAGCGACTTAGCAGCAGCAGCATATATATATTTACATATATATTCTTTTTCATTATGGTTTATCAAAGGATATTAAATATAGTTCCCTGTGCCATACAGTAGGACCTTGTTGTTTATCTATTTTTTATTGATATATAGTTGATTTACAATGTTGTGTTAATTTCAGTTATACATACATATATATACATTCTTTTTCATATTCATTTCCCTTACGGCTTATCATAAATTTAAAAATAATTTTATCTATTATTTATGTATTTTTGGCTGTGCTGGGTCTTCACTGCTGCGTGGGCTTTTCTCTAGCTCCAGAGAGTGCAGGCTACTCTCCATTGTGGTGCGTGGACTTTTCATTGTGGTGGCTTCTCTTGCTGCAGAGCACGGGCTCTAGATGTGTGGGCTTCAGTTATGGCTCCCAGACTCTAGAGCACAGGCTCAGTAGTTGTGGCACACGGGCTTAGATGTTCTGCAGAATGTGGGATCTTCCCCGACCAGGGATTGAACCTGTGTCTCCTGCACTGACAGGCATATTCTGTACCACTGAGGTACTAGGGAAGCTCCAATCATAGAATATTTAAAATAATTTCCTGTGCTACACAGTAAGACCTTGTCCCTTATTCTTCTATATATACTGGTTTGCATCTACTAATCCCAAACTCCCACTCCATCCCTCCCCATACCCATCCCCCTTAGCAACCACAAGTTTGTGCTCTATGTCGGGTAACAGCCTTTCTGTTTGACATTAATGGCACTAATGATTCTGGGTCTAAAATTTGGGATTGTGAAGATATGGGCTCCTGAGGGAATGAACACTGATCCATAAGACACAGCGGGGCCCTCCTAGTCTTCAGCACTTTACTCTTCTCCAGAAACGTTCATGGTTCCCTGCATTAGTTTCACAAGGGAGGAGGTGAACAGAGTTGAAATTATCAACCTGTTTCACAGATGAGCAAATTGAGGCCCCATGGGATAAGTACAGCTTCCCACCTGACTTTCTACCCCATCCCAGAGAAGGTGTGTTGCTCAGAACTCCCAATTTTGTCCTGAAGTTTATCATCTCAGGTGCCCAAGGAGGATGCCCGCTCTCTGCCTCAGGGACAAACTTCATTAGCCTAAGGCAGCGGCTCACAACCCCCTCAAACCTTACACCCTCTTTGGAGAGCAGACACTTTGAGCCAGGCTCTTTTCTATCCCTGAAATGAAATCCATAGATAATACAATTTTGAAGAAAAAAATCAACACAGCACCATACCTAACATAAAGGAGGAACACATTAAAAGCAATTTCCAATAAGATAATTGTGTTTTGATACATTTTGTGGTCAAGCAGGATCACCCAAGAGGATGTACTGGGATAGCGGCAAAGGCAGGGGCCAGAGGGGTGGTGGTCACTCGTGCCCATCTAGCCACACCTGAGTTTTGGGATCTTCCGAAGTGGTGGATGACTCTAAGCCATGGAGAATTTTCCCTCAATTTATGTGGTAAATCTTGGGCAAGAACACTTCTTATAACATGGAGTTAGGGCCTAGGCTTGAACAATAAAAGTAAGGTTTTTCACCTTCATGAATGACTCATAAGACAGTCAAAAGTCATGGAGGGTGCAAACCATCCCCTGCATTGCAGGCCATCTCCAGCCACCCACCTCCAAATGCCAGAGCACCCACGTCACCAAGACGACCGCCCTGCACCACGCTCTGCTTCTGAGAGCCAGCGGGGCAGGGTCTCACTCCCCTGGTCTGAAAGTGTCATCCAATCTTGGTCAATAGGACCTGGGAGGAGGGGTTTGTAAGGGGAAATTTTCTCACTATTGAAAAACGGGACACCATTTTGCTATTTACCACCCTGAGGGAAACACTGCCAATGGCTGCTTTTAGGCAAAGAGAATATGAGAGGTACCAGATCCCTGAGGGTTGAGGGACAGTTGCCCTGCTAGGTCAGTTGGCCTGGGGTCACCCTGTATTTCAGATATATATGTCAGAGACTCCCTGATGTGTGAGAAGACAAGCCCTCTTATTGAGGCTGCTTTGAGGCAGGCCTTCAGTTACTTGTCGCCATGGTTGTTCAAATACAAGAGGTGTCTTTTAATGAACTCGCAGATGTTCTAGAAGTCAGAGCCTGGGTCTCCTGACCCTGCACTAGGTCCTCTCTCCACTTCAGAAGCAACCAGGACCAGTGCAGTGCTTAGGGGTGCTTCCTGGAAAGAGGGTCTCCTGGGACCCTCCACACGGGTGTAGACCTTGAAGGGGCATGTCTCCCGAAGATGGAAAAGAAACCAGTCCAGAAGCTTCTTGGGACTGTCCCCTGCCCAGTTTGTCCTCTGACTCAAGAGACACTGGGATTAAAAGCTGCATTCCTCTCTGGTGTCATCCTTTGTGTTTTCAAGTGCTTTACAGGCACGAGTTAGCTACCAGACGCCCCACCCGATGGGGCCTGCAGAGGAACCAGGACTCTCGAAGTGTGACACCGGAGCAGGACCAAGGTCACCTGCAGTGGGTAGGCCTCACTGCAGGAGCCCCTGGTGCGAAGGAGTGGGCTGAGAGTCCCTGGGGAGACAGTCTGAGCATATGAGGGAGGCACAACAGGGCACAAGCTCCAGGCAGGTAGGGCCTGTGACCTCAGTGCAGAGTCTAAGGCCCAGGAGAAGCTGCTGAAGGGCATAAACACAGGAGACACAGCCATCACGTTTCCTGACCTACCTGGGCCTAGGCCCAGCGGTCCTCATACCTGCAGACTTCCCGCTGGAGACAGACATTGTGGCCTTATGTCTGGTCTCAGTGGAGACCAGGACCTACACAGCTGCCTTTGTGGACATGGTCCACATGGACCCGGGTCCAAGCCTGTCTGTCGAGGGAAGAAGCAGGATGCACACGGCTGTCTGGAGTTGCTTGCTGGTGGCTGCTTGAGGCCTATCAGCCCTGGGTTCAAGAAGCTGCCTTGCCTTCCTAATGCCCAGTGGATCTAGTCTGAGTCTACTATCTGAGCTCAAGTGGCCTGTCAGTTTTTCCCCATTTGTCCACAAACACCAACCCCGAGGTCTCAGCAAACTAACCCCCTAGGGCGCTGGCTCCAAGCACATTTCTACTTCTGCACCATTGCTCACGTTTCCCACCCTGGAATGGCCACCTCACTCCCCAGATGTAATCACATCATCTATGAATTCCACCCAGCTCTCACAAGCTCCCTCAGCCCATGATGACTCCTTACTCCTCAAAACAGTAGGGGAGATGGGCCTGCACATTCCACTAGAAGTCTTATTATTGCCTCCAACAGTCACTTTCATCGTAGATTGCTATTTCTCTCATCAGCATTTGTGTTCTTCACCACCACCTCTCCTCTGTTGCAAACTCTTAGAGGCTGGAGGTCTGTCTTACTAGTATATTCCAACCCCCAGTAGAGTGCTGTTACCTGCCTGGTGGAGAACAGTCTGTGGTTTTGAATTCCTTAGCTCCAAGAAGTGAGTGGGTGACGAGGTTTCCTATATGGGGATCATTGGGTGGGGTGAGGTTACGGGAAGGGTCCCTCAAATTATGATCATCATCAACAGGTATTTGTCACATGTCTCTGTTGCCAAGTAATTGAGGATGAGACTTGCCCCTCCAATCTGACAATGGAGTGAAAAATCTGCAAGCAAGAGGTGCAGACAGAAAAGAGGAAGAGCAACAAGATAGAGGCCAGAGCCCATTGAGGGATGGAGGCAGAGAAACGGAGCAGGAGCAAGGTGGCGACAGGGATAGACAGAAGTAGGGTCAGAGAAAGAGGAGAGGGGCAAGCAGAGACAGGAAGAGGACAGGGCCTGGGCGGGGCAGGGACCCAGAGAGAGCAAACAAAGGCAACGGAGACGAAGGCCAAGCGAAGCCGAGAGAGGCAGAAGGGTAGCCAGAGCATGGGCCCCTCCCTCCTTGGCTGCCTCGGTGCCAGGCTGGGCTCTGCATCCTCAAAGCCACTCCTGAAACTCCTGCCTGTTGAAGCACGAAGGCAGAAGGAAGGCAGCCAAACTGGAAGGCAGCCGAGGACCAGAATGCCAGGGACGCATGCACCCAGAGGGGTTGTGTTGGGTCAAGGAGAAACTGCCCTGCCCTGTGGCCCCCACCATCACACCTCCACTCCACCCCAACCTAGTCGAGGGACAGTCCCTCACCCAGAGGGCAGAACTGGGCTGGATGAGGAGTCCTCCTCCAAGGTCAGCCTTGAGTGTCTGCTGGGGACAGGGAAAGGGAGGGACCTGACAGACCATGGCACGCGTGGGGCGGGGGGATCAGGAATGAAAGGAAAGCTGGGATTAAAGTTTCAGTAACCTGCCTCGAAAGCACCCAGGCATTGCGTGAGCCAGGATTCCTGAGCACTGAGTAAGGCTGGCAACTAGAACGATGAGGGGGGAAGAGCCACCAGCCACTGGTTGGGGTGAGGTGGGCAGGCCAGCCTCCTCTAGCAGGAGAACCAGAGCCCCACCACCACCTCTCACCATGCAGACTCTTCCTTACAACACAGGCCAGGCACCCACTGCCTGAGGGCTTGGACCCTAGCTAATGAGGATGGGGAGAGGTGGTGGGTTGAGACTAGGGCAACCTGGACCTGGGGAGGGTGGGAGAGATGCCTGTATGTGTGGTGTGGTAAGAGAGAGACAGAAAGCCAAAAGAAGGGGCAGCATGAAAAGCTTTGAGAAGGATAGCTGGCCAGAATTTGCAATTCATCCGTGAACTTAAGCAACATTTATGGACAGGGTGAAAAATGAGATCCAATCAGAAACGAGCATCTGCTGACAAACCCTAACAATGATCGCAGGCTGAACCCTAGACCTGGCCTCAAACTGAACTTTAACCCTGGCCAAGACTCACCGCTAAATCTGTCCTCAGACTTACCCTAATCCCAACTCCTTCAGCTTCACTGAGACTAATCTTGGCCACTGGCCACTTCAAAACTGCATGTTTGATCTCAAAGGTAGAGGAAAAGAGCATGTAGGTGTTTCCAGAGAAACACCGCTGAGAACCCTGCTGCAGGGCCTGGTGGGAGGGACACTTGGCTGCACATGGGTCAAGGCTGCCAGTCATCCACAGCCTTTGTTCTTCAGTGTAGCCCTAACATCCTACGTGAATGGGTCTCTTCTCCTCACCATGCCCTCCCCAACCTGCTAAGCAAGTGTGCCCATTCTTCCCTGACCCTGGGTTCCTGGTCTTCTTCTGGGCCTTTGATACCCCCTGTCCCAACTTCAGAGGCCCCTGAGCCAAACACAGACATCACCTACTTTCCCAAACCAAACACAGCCAGAAGGCTCTTTCTCTCTTCTGGAATCCTGCAACCATGTAACTTAACAATCTGGCCATTAATCATAAACATTCCTTCTATTGTCTTCTTCCACAGTTATTTTCCTTGGCAGAATGATTGCAAGTAAGGTATATACTCGAATTATCTCCGCAAATAGACAGTAATTTTTCCACTATCATAAACAATGATGAGACGAATATCCTTATAAATAAATCTTTTTGCATTTATATACTTGAAGAACTTCTCTCCAACCAAAGGAATACCCTAACATAATTTTAAAAGTCAAAAAATCTCATAATGAAAACCAACAATGTTCTGTCTCATTTCTCCCCCTCCACCAAGACATTCACAGTTCCTTTAGTGGTTTTCCTGGTATTTAACTGTATACGTATAATTTTTTAATATTCTACTTTCTTTAATTAACCAAGTTTACACATTGTCTATTTAGTTCTTCCTGTGGGAGGTGGGCAAGGAGTGCTCTTGTACTGCCACAAACAAACATTTCCCTGCTCCTCAATCTTCCAGTAGGGTTAAATTACAACATTCTTAAATCTGAGCCATGTAATATACTAGGATTACATTTCTTTTCCTGTAAAAGTTTCAATTCTTCCCAGAGTTAATAATTGCCTCATTTTTAAAATTTCCTTCACTTTCTCAGTATTTATTGCTAATTCTTCTCAAGTTCTCTGACAAAATCATGAAAACTTTCTAAATAAGATCAACACCTCAAATAGTTATTTACCCTGCTCTTCTCATCCGATCTGGCTCCTGAGCACCTCATACCACTGTATGTACTTCTACGGCATCTAATACATCTCTTTTCTAGTATTTCTTTCATCATCTTGTGACCACTTTGCTTCTCTCTTATGTTGGCTAGCCTGGTTCCTAGTTCACCTATTTTTATTTTCTTAGTTTAGTCTCTTATTTTGTTGGAACACAATGTCCTGTGGTTTCTTCAGGAAAAATAGCAGATAAAATTTTTGAAAAAGTATGTGTCTGAATTGCTTTTATTCTACCCTCAAGATCGATCAATAGTTTCTCTGGATATAAAATTCTAAATTTATATTTTAAAGTTGCCTCCTACTAAAATATAGCCAGATCCTAGAAAAATTACTTTAAACACAATTTATATTTTATATCCAAACTCAAAAGCATAAGGAAATAAAAATAAAGTCAGGAAACAATTCTCCCATCATTGAGATCTATAAGGCAAGGCAGATGTCTTCAATACTGGATTTTTTACAGTAGTATCACTGGCAGAGATTTAAAACAAATATTTTGATACTCCAGAACCTGATTTAATTGGTCTTCAATGAGGATGGGCATAGATTTTTTAGTAAGAAATTTCCCCTGGTCCAATGCAAAGTGTACTTTTTTTTTTTTTACTGTGGTAAAATATGCATAACATAAGATTCACCATTTAAGCATCCTTAACTGTACAATTCAGTGGCTATAAGAATATTTACACTGTCATGCAGTCATAATCATCATCCACCTCCAGAACTCTTTTCATCTCCCCAAAGTGAAACAACCCCTGTCCACTACCATTCTACTTTCTATTTCTAAAAATTTTACTCCACTGTGTACCTCATAGAAGTGAAATCATATAGTGCTTATCCTTTTGTAATTGGCTTTTTTCTTCATAAAAAATATTAGTATAATGTTTTCAAGTTTCACTGATATTATAACATGTGTCAGAATTTTTAATATTCCAATAATTTTTAATATTTTAATGTTAATTTTTAATATTGAATTTTTTAATATTCCATTGTGTGTACAAAATTTTGCTTCCCCATTTATCTGTTGATGGACATTTGAATTATTTTCACCTTTCGGCAGGGCTTCCCTCATAGCTCAGTCAGTAAAGAATCTGCCTGCAAGGCAGGAGACCTGGGTTTGATTCCTGGGTTAAGAAGATCCCCTGGAGAAGGAAATGGTAACCCACTCTAGTACTCTTGCCTAGAGTACCCCATGGACAGAGGGGCCTGGCAGGGGGTCCATGGGGGTCGCTAGAGCTGGACATGACTTAGCAGCTAAACCACTACCACCTTTTGGCAACTGTGAATGATGATGCTATGAATGTAGAGGTACAAGTACCTGTTTGAGTTTCTACTCTCAGTTCTTTGGAGTATAACCCTAGAGTGAAATTGTTAGGCCATAGCTAATAGAGTGCCCTCTTTTTTGAGGAACCACATTGTTTTCCATAGAACTGTGCCATTTTTTTATCCCACCAAGAGTGCACAAGGATTTCAATTTCTTCACATCATTACCAATGCTCATTATTTTCTGGATTGTTGTTGTTGTTATAGAGGTCATGCTAATGGGTATAAATGATATCTCATTGAGATTTTGTTTTGCATTTCTCTGATGATTCCTGACATTGAGCATCATCTTATGTGCTTATAGGCAGTTTATATACCTTCTTTGAAGAACTGTTTATTAAAGTCTTCTGTTTTCTAGTAAAATTAATTGTCTGCTTTTTATTTGTCAATTATAGAAATTCTTTATATAATTTGGATATTAATCCTTTATCAGGTATACAATTTGCAAATGTTTCCTCCGATTCCATTGGTTGTCTTTTCACTAAGATCATAATGTCCTTTGATGTGTAAACATTTTTAATTTTTATTAGGTCCAGTTTTATCTAATTTTTTTCTATTGCCTGTACTTTTGGTGTCATATTTAAAAAATCATAATCAAATCAAGTCATGTAGCTTTTACTCTATATTTTCTTCTAAGAGTTTTACAGTTTCAGCTCTTATACTTAGGTCTTTAATCCACTTTTATTAATTTGCATATACTGTGTAAGGTACAGGCCCAACTTCATTCTTTTGCATGTGGATGTACAGTTTTCCCAGCACTATTTGTTGAAAGCACTGACATTTCCCCATGGTTTTGGCACCCTGTTGAAAACCTTTTGGCCATACATACAAAGGTTTATTTCTGGGCTGTCTATTTTGTTCCATTGTTAAGTATGTCTGAAGTACCACACTGTTTTGACTACTGTAGCTTTGTTGTAAGTTTTATAATCACAAAATGTGAGACCTCCAACTTTGCTCTTCTTTTCCAAAATTGTTTACTACTCAGAGTCCCTTGCAATTTCATATAAATTTTAGGATGAGTGGTGGTGATGGTTTAATCACTAAGTCGTGTCCAATTCTTGTGATCCCATGGACTGTAGCCTGCCAGGTTCCTCTGCCCATGGGATTTCCCAGGCAAGAATACTGGAGTATTATTCCATTTACAAATATGTATAAGGAAAATTATGGGAAATAGTATAAAGGATGGAGAGAGGGTAATGAAAATATACTATTTCTAGTTTCCTACAAATACATGTGAGGTTATGTATTATTTTTAATTATAATATATTAAGCATAAGTTAAAGACATTTATAGCATACCATAGAGCAATAGCTAAAAAATAAAGCAAAGAGACAGAGTAAAAAGCCAAGTGGGGATACAATTTTAAACATTTAAACCAGAGAAGGAAGAAAAGAGGAAAAAAAAAAATAAATAGCAGTTGGAGTTAGAAGAAAACAAGGAGGAAGTTGGTAAATTTAAGCTGAAAAATATTGAAATGTACATTTATTATAAATGATCTATGCATACAAGTTAAAAAGAAGAGACTATCAGATTTGATTTTTCTTTTAAAGAAAGACTCGATAATATATCCTCTTTAAGAAACCCACTGTAAATACAAAAACACAGGTTAAAAGCAAAATTATGAAAAAGATGTATCTTGCAAACACTATTCATAAGAAAGCTGGAATAGCTCTCTTAATATCATATATAGTAGACTTCAGAGCAGGAATATTACTAGAGATAAAGATGGAATAAAAGGACAGATTCATCAAGAAAACATAAAAATCTTCAAACCAGGTGAAATAAAAGTATATAACTGAAAGAAGAGATAACTGTAATTTCCCAACAGCCCTCATCCAGTAACTGAATAAGACAAGCAGAAAATGAGTAATATGGAAACTTTGACTTACGTCAACTAATCTGATTTAAGCTACATTTATAGATCACACCATCTAATATAGCAAAATACAAATCTTTTCAAAGGCATATGGAGTCCTGGAAAACAGACTATATTCTGGACCATAAAACAAAATCTCAATAAATTTAAGAATATATCTTACCACCCAGAATTAAACTATAAATCAGCGACAGAAAAACATGGGAGATTTCCAAATATTTGGACATTAAATAGCGCAGTTATAAATAACCTATCTTTCAAAGAATTCACAAGCAAAATAAAAGTATATTTTGAATTAAATAAAAGTGAAAATAGAGTCAAGCAAAATAAGTTACAAGTAAAACATTCTTTTGAGGGAAATTTGTAGCATTAAATGATTATATATGAGGGGACAAGGTGGGAAATGGTTGCAAACTAATGGTTTAAGTTTAAGAAACTAAAATAATCAAACAAACAAAAGTCAAATTAAACCCAAGTTAAAAAGGGGAAGGAGATAATAAGGAACAGAAATCAATTTTTAGAAGGAAGTAGAAAAGCAATGAAGAAAAATCAATGAAACCAAAAACTGGTTATTCAAAATACGTGAAATGAAAACTGACATCACAACCATGATATCTAACCCTAACAGAGAGGAAAGAAGGTTTTAGACAAATGTCCTTTGTGATGGTCATGATATTTGGCCTAGAAAACACCCATTAACGTTTTTAGTAAATTGAATCCAACAATGTATTTTCAGAAAGGGTAATACAGTACAATCAAAATAGGGTTTATTCTACAAATGGAAAGTTAGTTTAACATTTGAAAATTAATCAATTTAATTTAGCATATTTGGCAGGATGAAAAATTGCCCCCTAAAAGATACTCACATCCTAATTCCTGAAATCTATAAACGTTACATGATTTGGAAGAAAAGAATCTTTTCAGGTGAGATCAAGTCAAGGATTCTGAGATGAAGAGATAATCCTCCGTTATTTAAGTGAGTCCTAAACTTGATCATCCCCACTCCAGCACTCTTGCCTGGAGAATCCCAGGGACAGAGGAGCCTGGTAGGCTGCAGTCCATCGGGTCGCTAAGAGTCAGACATGACTGAGTGACTTCACTCTCACTTTTCACTTTCACACATTGGAGAAGGAAATGGCAACCCACTCCAGTGTTCTTGCCAAGAGAATCCCAGGGATGGGGGAGCCTGGTGGGCTGCCATCTATGGGATCGCACAGAGTTGGACACGACTGAAGTGACTTAGCAGCAGCGGCAAACGCGATCATGGGCTTCCCTGGTGGCTCACACAGTAAAGAATCTGCCTGCAATACAGGAGATCCGGGTTCGAATCCTGGGTGGGGAAGATTCCCGAGAGAAGGGAATGGTAACCCACACCAGTATTCTTATCTGGAGAACTCCATGGACGGACGAGCCTGGCTGACTACAGTCTATGGGGTCGCAAAGGGTTGGACAGAGCTGAGCCCCTAACACTTTCACTTAAATGAAACATTTAAGTGAAAGTGTTAGTCACAATCATAAGAATACTTATGTAAAGGAAGACTGGCACAGAAGAGGAAGAGGCAGTGTGACCGTGGCAGCAGAGGCTGGCCCTAATATAGCCACAAGTCCAAACAGCCTTCTCCAAGGAGAATAAACCTCCAGTCATCTGCTGGCATAGGGGAGAGGCAGGAACTCAGTGACACAGAGTTGAAGAGGGGGCATAGGGATCTAATTGCCTCTTAAGTGGCTTTCAAACAATCCTCCCTATGTTAGTCACACAAATTCCTTCCTGCACTTCCTTCCAGAGGAACTGGGGCCTCCAATTCTTGTGTCCTTTGAAGATTCTGTGGTATAAACCAGGTGAGTTCTCACCTTTCTCAGATTCACCAAGTAAATTATGACTCATCCATTGACTTTCTAGCTTACAAAATTGTGTTCCTCCTTTCTCTTCTCCCATTCTCCCCACCCTTCTGGGTTCAAGTCCTTTTAAACAATCCTTCTACTGTCGCTTTAGTGGGATATTTGGAAGAGAGCAAAATTAAATGCATATGTTCAGTTTGCCATTCTCTGTTCATTCATCCATTCTCAACTTCCAAAGCTATGTTGACAACTCTGTCCTACTGTCTTCTCCTTGTTACTTTACACTTCTCTTTTAACTTCATATCAGTCTAGTGTGGTTTCAGGAGAGGGGCAGGGATAAACCCTTTTTTTTTTTTTTTAAACCCACCATGTTTGAGAAGGCAATGACAACCCACTCCAGTACTCTTGCCTGAAAAATCCCGTGGGAGGAGCCTGGTGGGCTGCAGTCCATGGGGTCGCTAAGAGTCGGACACGACTGAGCAGCTTCACTTTCACTTTTCACTTTCATGCTTTGGAGAAGGCAATGGCAACCCACTCCAGTGTTCTGAGAATCCCAGGGACGGGGGAGCCTGGTGGGCTGCCATCTGTGGGGTCACACAGAGTCGGACACGACTGAAGCAACTTAGCAGCAGCAGCATGTTTAACTTGAAGTTCTCCAATTATCTCCTTAGGATAAATTCCTTCCCAAAAGTGGAATTACTTTGTCAAAGGGCTTGCTTGCATTTTAAGACTTTTGGTAGGGATGGTCTAAATGACCTTCATTTTTTAAGTACCCCAACGGGGTATGAATGTGACCATTGCTTTATACTCTGATAAGCACTGTGCAGTTTTACTCCTTTTAACCTTTTGTCAATCTGTTAGGGGAGAAGATATCTCATTTTGCATTTTTAAGTGAATATTGACTTTTTTAATATATTTATTGCCTCTTTTGGAGAAGGAAATGGCAACCCACTCCAGTACTCTTGCCTAGAGAATTCCGTGGACAGAGGAGCCTGGTGAGCTGCCGTCCATGGGGTTACACAGAGTCAGACACAACTGAAGCGACTTAGCATGCATGCATGCATTGCCTGTTTGGTAAATTGCTTGTGTAAATTGCCAATTTTTTTACAGTTACACTATTCATTTTCTTCCTGATTTTTAAGAGTGCTGTATATAGAGAATATTAACTCTTTATGTACTTGTATTGAAAAAAATTCTAGTTTGATATCTTTTAATTGTTTCAGTATGATAATGTTACAGCACAAATTTGTACTTTCTATGTAGACAAATCTATTAGTGTCTTGTTTCATTGCTTTCACCATCAAGAGTAAGAAGTCTTCCCCATTCTGAAACAGTGAAAATAATATTCTACATTCTCTTTTAATTGTCTTATTTAAATATGTATTCATTTTGAAGTTTGTTTTAAAGTAAGTAATAAAGAAGAGAGTCCAACTATATTTTTTCTTAAAAAGAAGTCAATTATGCTGATAGCCTGTCCTTTCCTTATTGAAAGAAACCTCTTCTTTATCTTATGCTAAATCATTATAAAGATCTGTTTGGGTCTCAACTTTCTATTTACTCCACTTTTTTGCTTTAACTTCTTTTAATTGAAATATAGTTGATGTCCAGTATTATATAAGTTACATGAGCACAATATGTTGCTGTCATCCAGTCTCTAAGTCGTGTCTGAATCTTTGTGACCCCACAGACTGCAGCACGCCAGGCTTCCCCATCCTTCACTATCTCCTGGAGTTTCTTCAGATTTAATCTGTTGAATCAGTGATGCTATCTAACCACTCATCCTCTGTCTCCCCTTTCTCTCCTGCCCCCAATCTTTCCCAGCATCATTTTTCCAATGAGTTGGCTCTTCCCATCAGGTGGCCAAAGTATCAGTCCTTCCAGTGAATATTCAGAGTTGATTTCCTTTAGGATTGACTCCTTTGATCTCCTTGCAGTCCAAAGGACTCTGAAGAGCCCTCTCCAGCACTATAATTTGAAAGCATCAATTCTTCAGCCCGCAGACCTCTTTATGGATCAACTCTCACATCCATATATAACTACTGGAAAAACCATAGTTTTGACTATTGGAAGTTTTGTTGGCAAAGTGATTTCTCTGCTTTTTAACACCCTGTACTATACATATAAATTAAAGAAGCAGGGTGACAATAGACAGCCTGGACGTACTCCTTTCCCAGTTTGGAACCAGTCAGTTGTTCCATGTCCAGTTCTAATTGTTGCTTCTTGATCTGCATAGTGGTTTCTCAGGAGATAGGTGAGGTGGTCTGGCTTTCCCATATCTTTAAGAATTTTCCATGCAGTCAAAGGCTTTCACATAGTCAATGAAGCAGAAGTAGTTTTTCTGGAATTCCGTTGCTTTCTCTAGGATCCAATGAATGTTGGCAATTAGATCCCTGGTTCCTTTGCCTTTTCTAAGCCCAGCTTGTACATCTGGAAGTTTTCAGTTCAGGAGCTGCTGAAGGCTAGCTTGAAGAATTTTGAGCATAACTTTGAGTGTGAATGTGAAAGTCGCTCAGTTGTGTCCAACTCTTGGCGAACCCATGGACTATACAGTCAGTGGAATTCTCCAGGCCAGAATACTGGAGTGGGTAGCCTTTCCCTTCTCCAAGAGATCTTCCCAACCCAGGGATCAAACCCAGGTCTTCCATATTGCAGGCGGATTCTTTACCAGCTGAGCTACAAGGGAAGCTAGCATGTAAAAATGAGCACAATTGTATGGTAATTTGAACATTCTTTGGCACTGTCCTACTTTGGGATTGGAATGAAACCTGATTTTATCCATTCCGGTGGCCACTGCTGAATTTTCCAAAGTTACTGACATATTGAGTGCAGCATTTTAACAGCATCATCTTTAGGCTTTGAAATAGCTCAACTGGAATTCCATCACCTCCACTAGCTTTGTTCATAGTAATGTTTCCTAAGGCCCACTTGACTTCTCATTCCAAGATGTCTGGCTCTAGGTGAGTGATCACACCATTGTGGTTATCTGAGTCATTAAGATCTTTTTTGTACAGTTCTTCTGTGTATATTCTTCTTAAAATCTTCTGCTTCTGGTCTTTACCATTTCTGTCGTTTATTGTGCCTATCGTTATATGAAATGGTCCCTTGATGTCTCTGATTTTCTTAAAGATATCTCCAGTCTTTCCCATTCTTTGCATTGTTCATTTAAGAAGATTTTCTTTGCATTGTTCATTTAAGAAGATTTTCTTATTTCTCCTTGCTGTTCTCTGGAACTCTGCATACAGTTGTGTGTATATTTCCCTTTCTCCTTTGCCTTTCACTTCTCTTCTTTCCTCAGCTATTTGTAAAGCCTCCTCAGACAAACACTTTGTCTTCTTGCATTTCTTTTTCTTTAAGATGGCTTTGGTCATTGCCTCCTATACATCGTTACGAACCTCTGTCTATAGTTCTTAAGCACTCTGTATACCAGATCTAATCCCTTGAATATATTCATCACCTGCACTGTATAATCATAAGGGATTTGATTTAAGTCATGCCTGAATGGCCTAGTGGTTTTCCCTACTTTCTTCAATTTAAGCCTGAATTTTGCAATAAGGAGCTCATCATCTGAGCCACAGTCAGTTCCAGGTCTTGTTTTTGCTGACTGTATAGAGTTTTTCCATCATTGGCTGCAAAGAATATAATCAATCTGATTTGGATATTGACTATTTGGTGATGCCCATGTGTAGAGTAATCTCTTGTATTATTGAAAAAGGGTATTTGCTATGACCAGTGAATTCTCTTGACAAAGCTCTGTTAGGATTTTCCCTACTTCATTTTGTCCTCCTAGGCCAAGCTTGCCTGTTATTCTAGGTGTCTCTGACATCCTACTTTTGCCTTCCAAACCCCTATAAGGAAAAGGACATCTTTTTTTTGGTGTTAGTTCTAGAAGATCTTGTAGGTCTTCGTAGAACCATTCAACTTGAGCTTCTTCCACATCAGTGGTTGGGGCATAGACTTGGATTACTGTGATGTTGAATGCTTTGCCTTGGAAAGAACTGAGATCACTTTTTCTACTGAAAAAGTCATAGCTTTGACTATACGGACGTTTGTCAGCAAAATGATGTCTCTGCTCTTTAATACACTGTTGAGGTTTGTCATAGCTTTTCATCCAAGGAGCAAGTGTCTTAATTTCATGGCTGCAGTCACTGTCGTCAGCAATTTTGAAGCCCAAGAAAATAAAATCTGGCACTGTTTCCACTTTTCCCATGTCTATTTGCCATGAAATGATGGGACTGGATGCCATGATCTTAGGTATTTAATGCTGAGTTTCAAGCCAGCTTTTTCACTCTCCTCTTTCACCTTCAAGAGGCTCTTTAGTTCCTCTTTGCTTTGTTCCTTTTGGGTGATATCATCTGCATATCTGAAGTTGTTGATATTTTTCCTTGAAATCTTAATTCCAGCTTGTGATTCATCCAGCCCAGCATTTCACATGATGTACTCTGCATATAAGTTAAATAAGCAGGGTGACAATATACAGCCTTGACTGTATATATAGCCTTGACAATATACAGCCATTACTCCTTTCCTAATTTGGAACCAGTTCATTGTTTCATGTCTGGTTTTAACTGTTGCTTCTTGATCTGCATCCAGGTTTCTCAAGAGGCACATAAGGTGGTCTTGTATTCCATCTCTAAGAATGTTCCACAGTTTGTTGTGATCCACATAGTTAAAGGATTTCACATAGTCAATGAAGCAGAAATAGATGTTTTTCTGGAATTCCTTTGCTTTTTCTACGGTACAAAGGATGTTTAGAATTTGATCTCTGGTTCCTCTGCCATATTGTAAGTCCTTTAATGCTTACAATTGTACTTTGCTTACAGTTGTACTTTGGGAAGTTCTCAGTTCACATATTGTTGAAGCCTCCCCCAATTTTAGTTATAATAAAATATTTAGTTAAAATAAAATATATGTGTTTTACAATATATCCTTGTAGCTTATTTTATACAGGATAGTTTGCACCTGTTAATCCCCTGTCTTTATGTTACCCCCCTCCCTTCCCTCTCCCTAAGAACATACATTATATACCTGGATGAAAAAGTATCTTCTCATCACTTCTCTTTTTTATAATATTCTTGACTATTCTATCGTACTGAACCGCTGTATAAATTTTAGATCTTTGAGTTCTGCTGAGAATCATATCAAAGTAATAGGTTACTTAGGGGAGAATAGATCTATTTACGATATAGTTTTCCTGCAGGCTTGTATGTGAAGATGGTTGCCATCAATGCCTCTCTTCCTCATCCTTCCTGCCTCTCCAGAGGTGGGGGAAGATGGAGTCTGTTCCTCCCTTTTCCTTGATTTATGAGGCAACATCATAAGATGCCTTGTAACTTCTACCTAGTCACTCTAGAGTCCTCAGCCACTGCAGAGGAAGTCCAGCTACTCTGGGGCTGCCAGACTATGAGGAAGCCTAGCCCCATAGAGATAAAGAGAGAAATTCCTGGTCAGCCCCTCTCTGTTCCCACTCCCGGCTCCTTGAACTCATCTCAAGGGACTCAAGCCATTGTGGAACAAAAACAACCCCTCTGTGCACTGTCTAAATTCCCAACACAGAGAAGCATGAGGTATGATAATAACTGTTCTGTTGAGCCATTTACCTTGGAGTGACTTGTTCAGATCAGATCAGTTGCTCAGTCATGTCCGACTCTTTGCGACCCCATGAATCCCAGCACGCCAGGCCTCCCTGTCCATCACCAACTCCCAGAGGTCACTCAGACTCACGTCCATTGAGTCAGTGATGCCATCCAGCCATCTCATCCTCTGTCGTCCCCTTCTCCTCCTGCCCCCAATCCCTCCCAGCATCAGAGTCTTCTCCAATGAGTCAACTCTTTGCATGAGGTGGCCAAAATACTGGAGTTTCAGCTTCAGCATCATTCCTTCCAAAGAAATCCCAGGGCTGATCTCCTTTAGAATGGACTGGTTGGATCTCCTTGCAGTCCAAGGGACTCTCAAGAGTCTTCTTCAACACCACAGTTCAAAAGCATCAATTCTTCGGTGCTCAGCCTTCTTCACAGTCCAACTCTCACATCCATACATGACCACAGGAAAAACCATAGCCTTGACTAGACGAACCTTTGTTGGCAAAGTAATGTCTCTGCTTTTGAATA
This sequence comes from Tragelaphus eurycerus, assembly GCA_935064755.1. Taxonomy (NCBI): domain Eukaryota; kingdom Metazoa; phylum Chordata; class Mammalia; order Artiodactyla; family Bovidae; genus Tragelaphus; species Tragelaphus eurycerus. The sequence goes on from CAKXYN010000016.1 coordinate 24,685,829, forward strand.
TGCTATCTAGGTTGGTCATAAGTTTCCTTCCAAGGAGCAAGCATCTTTTAATTTCATGGCTGCAGTCACCATCTGCAGTGATTTTGGAGCCCAGAAAAATAAAGTCTGACACTGTTTCCACTGTTTCCCTATCTATTTGCCATGAAGTGATGGGACCAGATGCCATGATCTTTGTTTTCTGAACGTTGAGCTTTAAGCCAACTTTTTAACTCTCCACTTTCACTTTCATCAAGAGGCTTTTTAGTTCCTCTTCACTTTCTGCCATAAGGGTGGTGTCATCTGCATATCTGAGGTTATTGATATTTCTCCCGGCAATCTAGATTCCAGCTTGTGCTTCTTCCAGCCCAGCATTTCTCCTGATGTACTCTGCATATAAGTTAAATAAACAGAGTGACAATATACAGCCTTTACGAACTCCTTTTCCTATTTGGAACCAGTCTGTTGTTCCATGTCCAGTTCTAACTGTTGCTTCCTGACCTGCATACAAATTTCTCAAGAGGCAGATCAAGTGGTCTGGTATTCCCATCTCTTTCAGAATTTTCTACAGTTTATTGTGATCCACACAGTCAAAGGCTTTGTTAGGCAATAATAAATAACTGAAATGGATAGTAAATTAGTTGCTTAGTTGGTTATTTAGTTCTGATAACTACATAAGAATCTGTGAACACAACATCCGAAACAAAAGCTTGGACCTTGAAAATAACCTGCATTTAACTACATAGAAGAGGAAATAAAGAGCTTCTCGATGAGCATGAAAGAGGAGAGGGAAAAAGCTGGCTTGAAACTCAACATTCAAAAAACTAAGGTCATGGCATCTGGTCCCACCACTTCATGACAAATAGAAGGGGAAAAAGTGGAAGCAGTGACAGATTTTATTTTCTTGGGCTCCAAAATCACTGTAGACTATGACTGCAGCCTTGAAAGTAAAAGACACTTGCTCCTCGAAAGGAAAGCTATGACAAACCTCAACAGTGTATTAAAAATCAGAGACATCACTTGGGCAACAAACGTCCATATAATAAAAGCTATGGATTTTCATGGAGTCATGTATGGATGTGAGAGCTGGACCATAAAGAAGGCTGAGGGGTGAAAAACTGATGCTTTCAAATTGTGGTGCTGGAGAAGACTTTTCAGAGTCCTTTGGACTGCGAGGAGATTAAAGTAGTCCTAAGGGAATTCAACTCTGAATATTCATTGCAAGTACTGATGCTGAAGCTCCAATAGTTTGACCAGCTGATTGGATTAGCCAAGTCATTGAAAAAGACCCTGATGCTGAGAAGATTGAAGGCAAAAGGAGAAGGGGGCAACAGAAGATGAGATGTTTAGATAGCATCTCCAGTTCAATGAACATGAGAAAACTCCAGAGGATAGTGGAGGACAGAGGAGCCTAGCATGCTACAGTCCATGGAGTGGCAAGGAGTGGGATACAACTTAGTGACTGAACAACAGCACAATTGCATGATCTCTCTCTATTCTATTCCCCTTCCTGTTCCAACTCAAGTTACCCATCATTCATAAGCTGGTATTCATCACTTTTTAAACTTTCTTTCTGTATAGTTTGATTGCATATATATTTGTTAAAATTGCACATATTTTATTTTTGTTAAAAAAGTGTAATCTTTCAGTTCAGTTCAGTTCAGTCAGTCAGTTGTGTCCAACTCTTTGCGAGCCCATGAATTGCAGCATGCCAGGCCTTCCTGTCCATCACCAACTCCCAGAGTTCACCCAAACTCACATCCATCAAGTCAGTGATGCCATCCAGCCATCTCATCCTCTGTCGTCCCCTTCTCCTCCTGCCCTCAATCCCTCCTAGCATCAGAGTCTTTTCTAATGAGTCAACTCTTCGCATTAGGTGGCCAAAGTACTGGAGTTTCAGCTTCAACATCAGTCCTTTCAAAGAATACCCAGGACTGATCTCCTTTAGAATGGACTGGTTGGATCTCCTTGCAGTCCAAAGGACTCTCAAGAGTCTTCTCCAACACCACAGTTCAAAAGCATCAGTTCTTCGGTGCTCAGCCTTCTTCACAGTCCAACTCTCACATCCATACATGACCACAGGAAAAACCATAACCTTGACTAGACGAACCTTTGTTGGCAAGTGATGTCTCTGCTTTTGAATATGCTATCTAGGTTGGTCATAAGTTTCCTTCCAAGGAGTAAGTGTCTTTTAATTTCATGGTGGCAGTCACCATCTGCAGTGATTTTGGAGCCCAGAAAAATAGTCTGACACTGTTTTTCCACTGTTTCCCCATCTATTTGCCATGAAGTGATAGGATGAGATGCCATGATCTTTGTTTTCTGAATGTTGAGCTTTAAGCCAACTTTTTCACTCTCCACTTTCACTTTCATCAAGAGGCTTTTTAGTTCCTCTTCACTTTCTGCCATAAGGGTGGTGTCATCTGCATATGTGAGGTTATTAATCTTTGGGGCCTTACAATTTTCACTTAATAGTATACTATTAAGATTCATCCATATGGTTGTGTATCACGTTAGTTCATTCATTTTGTTGGCCATGTGCTTCTTTTTCACCCAAGTATCTCCATTTAATCATTCACTGATTTTTGCTATTGTGAACAGTATTGCTATAAACACTCTTGTGTATACTTCCTGTTGTACATATATGAATTTCTGATATAGCTAAGAGTAGAATTGTTGGCTCAGAAGAGATGATAAACTTTAGGAGTTCATCCTGAATTGTGTTCTACCATATGGCAGAAAGTGAAGAGGAACTAAAAAGCCTCTTGATGAAAGTGAAAGTGGAGAGTGAAAAGGTTGGCTTAAAGCTCAACATTCAGAAAACGAAGATCATGGCATCTGGTCCCATCACTTCATGGCAAATAGATGGAGAAACAGTGGAAACAGTGTCAGACTTTCTTTTTATGGGCTCCAAAATCACTGCAGATGGTGACTGCAGCCATGAAATTAAAAGACGCTTACTCCTTGGAAGGAAACTTATGACCAACCTAGATAGCATATTCAAAAGCAGAGACATTACTTTACCAACAAAGGTTCGCCTAGTCAAGGCTATGGTCTTTCCTGTGGTCATGTATGGATATGAGAGCTGGACTGTGAAGAAGGCTGAGCACCGAAGAATTGATGCTTTTGAACTGTGGTGTTGGAGAAGACTCTTGAGAGTCCCTTGGACTGCAAGGAGATCCAACCGGTCCATTCTGAAGGAGATCAGCCCTGGGATTTCTTTGGAAGGAATGACGCTAAAGCTGAAACTCCAGTACTTTGGCCACCTAATGCGAAGAGTTGACTCATTGGAGAAGACTCTGATGCTGGGAGGGATTGAGGGCAGGAGGAGAAGGGGACGACAGAGGATGAGATGGCTGGATGGCATCACTAACTCAATGAATGTGAGTCTGAGTGACCTCCGGGAGTTGGTGATGGACAGGGAGGCCTGGAGTGCTGCAGTTCATGGGGTCGCAAAGAGTCGGACACGACTGAGCGACTGATCTGATCTGATGGTTCAGCTCAGTTCAGTTCAGTCACTCAGTCATGTCTGACTCCTCATGACCCCATGGACCACATGGTTATATCAATTTAAATTCCTACGCAATGTTTAAGAAAGCAATCCTCTGGAATCATATCCACTCCAACTTTCTGTATTGTCAGATTTTTTTCACTTTTGCCAGTTAGATAAGTATTAAATGCTTCTCATTGTAGTGCTAATTGGCATTTTCTTGTCAGTAATGATGCTGACCATTTCCTCATCTATTTGTGAGTGATATGTGTTTCCTCTTCCGTGAAGTGTCTCTTCATATCTCTGGGTAATTTTCTATTGGGTTACACGTGCTGTTCTTATTATTTTGTACGAGTGCTTTATATATTCTTGATACAAACTCATTATCATCAGCAGATATTGCAAAGATCATCTCTCAGTTTCTAGATCAACTTTCTCCTTTCTTTAAAAAATCTTTTAGAGAACTAAAATTCTTAATTAAACTTTTTTCCATATTGTTTTAATTTCTCTCTATTTTTCTAAGACTTTTTTTTTTAACAGCAGTTTTTGATTCACAGTGAAATTGAGGGAAGGTAGAAAGATTTCCCGGGGGAAGGCAATGGCACCCCATCCCAGTACTCTTGCCTGGAAAATCCCATGGACGGAGGAGCCTGGTGGGCTGTAGTCCATGGGGTCACTAAGAGTCGGACACGACTGGGCGACTTCGCTTTCACTTTTCACTTTCATGCATTGGAGAAGGAAATGGCAACCCACTCCAGTATTCTTGCCTGGAGAATCCCAGGGACAGAGGAGCCTGGTGGGCTGCCGTCTATGGGATCGCACAGAGTCGGACACGACTGAAGCAACTCAGCAGCAGCAGAGAGATTTCCCACATGCTCCCCTCACACATGCATAACCTCCACCATTATTAGCATCCCCTATCAGAGTGGGACATCTGTTACAATCAATGAACCTACATTGACATATCACAATCATCCCAAATCCACAATATACACTAGTGTGTACTCTTGTTATTACATATTCTATGGGTTTTGATAAATGTATAAAGATGAGTATCTATCACTATGCTGTCATACGGACTACTTTCAGTACTCCAAAAATCCTCTGTATTCTGCCTGCTCATCACACCTCCTTATCTACCTTCTAGCAACCACTGATCTTTTTACTGTTTTGATAATTTTGCCTTTTCAAGAATATCATAGAATTGGAACCATATTGTCTATAGCTTTTTCAGATTAGATTTCCCTTTTTCCCTTCTTTCTTCCTTCCTCAACATGTCTTTGGCTCTGGTATCAGGGTAGTGCAGTCCTCATAGAGTAAGTTATATTCCTTCTTTTTCTACTACATGAAAGTTATATAAGATGGAATGATGAGCTCTTTGAAAATGTTATAATACTCATCTGTAAAACCATGTGGGACTGATGCTTTGTTTTTACTTTTTAGGCAGCACTTTCAATTTTCCAAGAATTTGCCTATTTTGTTCCCGATTCAAAATTGTTGGCATATAATTGCCAATAGTATATTCTTATCTTTAAATTTCTATGTGAAATTACTCCTCCCTTTTCATTCATAGTATCTGTTTCCCCTTCCTTTTGTTTTATTCTATTGTTTTTTTCCTACCTTCTTAAGTTAGACATACAGCTCATTAACTTTGAGGCTGTCTTGCTTTCTTATATACATAGCTAAAGCCACACTTTTTTTTTTTTTAAGTTCCACAAGATCTGATATTTAGTATCTTCACAATTTTTAAGATCTAAAAGAAATCAGTCCTGAATATTCTTTGGAAGGACTGATGCTGAAGGTGAAACTCCAATACTTTGGCCACCTGATGCAAAGAACCAACTCATTGGAAAAGATCCTGATGCTGAGAAAGATTGAAGGCGGGAGGAGAAGGGGACAACAGAGGATAAGATGGTGAGATGGCATCACAGACACTATGGACATGAGTAGGCTCTGGGCGTTGGTGATGAACAACTGGGTAATGGACAGCCTGGCATGCTGCGGTCCATGGTGTCGCAGAGTCAGACATGACTGAGAGACCGAACTGAACCAAACTTAAAATATTTTTACATTTCTATTATGACTTTCTCTTGATCTATTAATTAATTAGCAGTGTATTTTTTAAGTTTTCAAATATGTAAGGTTTCTTGTTTATCTTTTGGTTACTCCAGAATTACATATCCTGTGGTTAGAGATCATGTTCTGAGTTTTATCTGTTATTTGAAACCTTAAGTATTTCTGGTGTGCTTGAGAAAAATGTGTACTTTCCAATTTTTTATTCAGAACGTCATAAATGCCCATTAGATAATCTTTTGTATTTTCATATTTTTATATCTTTGTTGATATAATTGAGAAAGTTGAGATATCTCAGTATGGTGGTAGATTTATGACCTCTTTATTGGTTTTTGTTTTCTATAGCTATTTGAGGTTATTTTGTTAGACACATCATTAAAATTGCTATATCTCTTTAGCGATAAAGAACACTTTATCATTACATTATGTAGTTCTCTGCTGCTGCTGCTGCTGCTGCTAAGTCGCTTCAGTCATGCCCCACTCTGTGCGACCCCATAGATGGCAGCCCACCAGGCTCCCCCATCCCTGGGATTCTCCAGGCAAGAACACTGGAGTGGGTTGCCATTTCCTTCTCCAACGCATGAAAGTGAAAAGTGAAAGTGAAGTTGCTCAGTCGGGTCCAACTCTTAGCGACCCCATGGACAGCGGCCCACCAGGGACCTCTGTCCATGGGATTTTCCAGGCAAGAGTACTGGGGTGCGGTGCCATTGTCTTCCCCGATGTAGTGCTCTATCCATCCCTAATCATGCCCTTTGCCTTAAAGCCAATTTTATTTCTTTGGATATGAATATAAAGCAGAGACATTACTTTGCCAACAAAGGTTCGCCTAGTCAAGGCTATGGTCTTTCCTGTGGTCATGTATGGATGTGAGAGCTGGACTGTGAAGAAGGCTGAGCGCCGAAGAATTGATGCTTTTGAACTGTGGTGTTGGAGAAGACTCTTGAGAGTCCCTTGGACTGCAAGAAGATCCAACCAGTCCATTCTGAAGGAGATCAATCCTGGAATTTCTTTGGAAGGAATGATGCTGAAGCTGAAACTCCAGTATTTTGGCCACCTCATGCAAAGAGTTGACTCACTGGAGAAGACTCTGATGCTGGGAGGGATTGAGGGCAGGAGGAGAAGGGGCCGACAGAGGATGAGATGGCTGGATGGCATCACTGACTCAATGGATGTGAGTCTGAGTGACCTCTGGGAGTTGGTGATGGACAGGGAGGCCTGGTGTGCTGCGGTTCATGGGGTCGCAAAGAGTCGGACACAACTGAGCGACTGATCTGATCTGATCTGATATATATATATTTAAGACTATATTTCTATATATCTATATTATATATATAGATATAATATATACATAATATAGATAGATATAGATATTTGGATACCAGTATAGCTATGCTATGCTATGCTATGCTATGCTAAGTCACTTCAGTCGTGTCCGACTCTGTGTGACCCCATAGACGGCAGCCCACCAGGCTTCCCCATCCCTGGGATTCTCCAGGCAAAAACACTGGAGTGGGTTGCCATTTCCTTCTCCAATGCATGAAAGTGAAATGAGAAAGTGAAGTCGCTCAGTCGTGTCCGACTCTCAGCGACCCCATGGACTGCAGCCCACCAGGCTCCTCCGTCCATGGGATTTTCCAGGCAAGAGTACTGGAGTGGGATGACATTGCCTTCTCCGAGTATAGCTATAACTATTGTATTTAGGTTAATATTTGCTGATGTATCATTTTTTCTCCCTTTTATTATGAACTTGGGCTTGCATTTAGCTTTTTAAGTATGTGTTGTAAATAACATAACATCTGAATTTTTAAATTCCATCTATCAACATTTGCTTTTTACTTGTGAGTTAAGTCCATTCACATTTTTATATATTTGGATTAGCTTCTACCATCTTAATTTTTCAGTTGTCTGACAATGTTTCTTTTCAATCCTTTGCCCTCTAATTTGACAGGCATTTTAGCACATTTTTATATTCCCTTAGTTTTCCCTCCAACCTAACCCCAATCATAATGATATATCTAGACTTGTGCTTCTTAAAGTCTCAGAACATCTAGAATTCTTGTTAAAAGGCAGGTTATGATTCTGCATGTTTTGAGGTGGGATGTGAGTTTTTCTAACAAGCTCCCTGGTGATGCTGATGCTGGTTCAAAACACGACACTTTGAAAAGCAAGAATCTATACTTGTGCGGTTCAATATGGTAGCCAAATCTGGGTTTGTATCTCCTCTTTATATACTTCATCCAAAACAGCTTTCAGTGTGGATCTTTTTGTGACAAACCTTCTGAAGCCTTCTGGGACTAAGAATATTTTTATCATGCCCTCATATGTAAATGTCTTAGCTAAATATAAAATTCTAGAGTCTAAGTTCTTTCCTTCTAATATTTTTTAAATGATAATCTTCTGATTTCCTGTACCCAGTGCTTAATTGAAAAATCTCTCAAGATCAATCTAACTCTTGTTTTTGTGTGTGTGAACTATTCTTTCTCTCCGGAAAATTTTAGAATTTTCTGGTCAACTTTGCTATTCTTAAAATCCCATTCACTCCATGGATTGTCTAGTCCATGGGCTTGAGAAGCATTGGACAAGACTGAGCGACTCACTCTCACTGTCATCCCATCTTGCCTATCTATTCTCTGCAGTTTCTTTCAATCCAAAGACTTTCTTCTCCACCACCTTCTCGTCTTCTCCCCTTCCTCTTTCTCTTTCTCTTCCTTCTTCTCATCCTCCTCCTCTTTTCCCTCCACTTTGGAAATTATATCATTGTTATTTCTTCAAATATGCCTTCCTCTCCATTTTTTCTTTCTTTCTGGTACTTCTATTACCTGAATATTAGCACTTCAACTTTATTTTTCCATATGTCTTGGCTTTTCATTTCCTGTTTTTTGTTTGCCATTTCCGTCTTCCTTAAGGGAGGATGAGCTCAGTTTATCCTTCTACATCATTAGTGTATCCTCTCCACATAGATCCTGTCTGCTATTTATCTAAGCTGTTCTACCATTTATTTCAACTGCCACATTTTTCATACTAGTATTTCTGCTTGGTCTTTATCCTCCTATTCTTATCCTAAGATGTTAGATATTGCTAATATCTTCCCTTATCACTTTTAGTTTATTCTTATATTCTTATATATTTAGTTTATTTAGTTTAGTATATTTAATTTCTTATACATTTAGTTTATTCTTATTCTTATCCTAAGATGTTAGATATTGCTAATATCTTCCCTTATCACTTTTAGTCTAATTCTAAATTATTTGTCTGTCTGTTCTATTACTTCTCCTTCTGAAGGAACCAGTACTCCAATTATATGTTATTTTTTTTTTTTGTTTGGAATGGCTGTGATTCTAAACTGTAATATTTGGACCTCATCTTATGTTCTGCTGAGGATGTTGTGGTCTCTGAGTCAGTACAAAGCCAGATCCCTATCTATGTGAGACCCAGTGAGCTGAGAGGATAAAAGAGATCTGGGTGAAGAAGATATGCACTAAGGAGAAATCCATCTCAATCACTACCCACACCACAAAACAGCTCTTTGGGGCTGGGCTTCATTCACCTGTTGCACCCTAGAAACAGCTGCCCACTTCCCACCCACCCAATAGAGACCATCTGTCTTGCACCTTTGGAAAGGGTGAGGTTGGAAGCAGACGTCCAAAGTTAATCTCTACCTATTTTTCTTAGTTCCTCAAACTTGCACTGCATGTCTGGAATGAACTCTAATTCAGTGGTGTTATTCTTCTTACACAGGAATGTACTTAATTTGCTAATGTTTTATTCAAGTGCATATAATTCAGTAGCTTTCTGCTTTGTGCAGTTTTACTGGTATTGTATTAAGGTTAAATAAATTTTATTTAAAAAGTGGAAAACTTTTCCTTCTTTATTTATTCACTAGAGCAATTTAAGTTGCATGGAAATTCTCTCAGGTGTGAAATAAATCACAAACAAGCAGATTTACTTCCCGTTCCTATGACGCAGTTTAGAGGATATCGGGAAAAGGAGCAAAGTTCTTCACAAACTTCTTGATTTATTCCATGTTGATTGCTCTGTTCAAACTTTATTTTTCTTCTTGACTCTATTTTAGTTATATTTTCCTTAAAACTCAACCAATTCATCTAGATTTTCAAATTTCTTGGCCCTTTAGTCTTTCTTTTTAAATATTAGCTTTAAGTACAATTTACACTTTTAAATGTACCCATTTTAAGTGTCCTGTTTAATGGATTTTAACAAATAAATGCATTCTTGTAACCGCCACCAAAAATATAGAGCATTTCCATCATGCAAAAAAGTTCCCTGTGGCCCCTTTACAATCAATATCCTCTTCCAACCTGTGCCCCAGGCAACCACTGATTTTTTTCTATCACTGTAACCGTGCTTTTCCTAGAATTTCGCAGGGATGGAATCAGATAAAATTTGTGCTTTATATTTGATTTCATTTTCTCAACATGTTTTTGAGATTCACACATGTAAATATCAGGAGTTTGGTCCTTTTAAAAAAACTGAATAGTATTCTATCATATGGATACACCAAAATACACTCATCAGTTCATAGAAATTTGGATTATTTCCCATTTGAGATTATGGCTGGGAAAAAAAAAAAAAAAGCCCTCTAAAAGATATTCAGATACTAATCCCTAGAACCTATAAAAGTTACAAAAACATCTTTGCAGATGTGATTAAATTAAGGATCTTGTGGTGGGAAGATTATCCCAGATTATTATCAGATCAGTCGCTCAGTCGTGTCCGACTCTTTGCGACCCCATGAACCGCAGCACGCCAGGCCTCCCTGTCCATCACCAGCTCCCGGAGGTCACTCAGACTCGCATCCATCGAGTCAGTGATGCCATCCAGCCATCTCATCCTCTGTCGTCCCCTTCTCCTCCTGCCCTCAATCCCTCCCAGCATCAGAGTCTTCTCCAATGAGTCAACTCTTCGCATGAGGTGGCCAAAATACTGGAGTTTCAGCTTTAGCATCATTCCTTCTAAAGAAATTCCAGGACTGATCTCCTTCAGAATGGACTGGTTGGATCTTCTTGCAGTCCAAGGGACTCTCAAAAGTCTTCTCCAACACCACAGTTCAAAAGCATCAATTCTTCGGCGTTCAGCCTTCCTCACAGTCCAGCTCTCACATCCATACATGACCACAGGAAAAACCATAGCCTTGACTAGGCGAACCTTTGTTGGTAAAGTAATGTCTCTGCTTTTGAATATGCTATCTAGGTTGGTCATAACCTTCCTTCCAAGGAGCAAGCGTCTTTTAATTTCATGGCTGCAGTCACCATCTGCAGTGATTTTGGAGCCCAGAAAAACAAAGTCTGACACTGTTTCCACTGTTTCCCCATCTATTTCCCATGAGGTGATGGGACCAGATGCCATGATCTTCGTTTTCTGAATGTTGAGCTTTAAGCCAACTTTTTCACTCTCCACTTTCACTTTCATCAAGAGGCTTTTTAGCCCCTCTTCACTTTCTGCCATAAGAGTGGTGTCATCTGCATATCTGAGGTTATTGATATTTCTCCCGGCAATCTTGATTCCAACTTGTGTTTCTTCCAGTTCAGCATTTCTCATGATGTACTCTGCATACAAGTTAAATAAACATGGTGACAATATGCAGCCTTGACGTACTCCTTTTCCTATTTGGAACCAGTCTGTTGTTCCATGACCAGTTCTAACTGTTGCTTCCTGACCTGCATACAGATTTCTTAAGAGGCAGATCAGGTGGTCTGGTATTCCCATCTCTTTCAGAATTTTCCATAGTTTATTGTGATCCACACAGTCAAAGGCTTTGGCATAGTCAATAAAGCAGAAATAGATGTTTTTCTGGAACTCTCTTGCTTTTTCCATGATCCAGCGGATGTTGGCAATTTGATCTCTGGTTCCTCTGCCTTTTCTAAATCCAGCTTGAACATCAGGAAGTTCACGGTTCACATATTGCTGAAGCCTGGCTTGGAGAATTTTGAGCATTACTTTACTAGCGTGTGAGATGAGTGCAATTGTTCGGTAGTTTGAGCACTCCTTGGCATTGCCTTTCTTTGGGATTGGGATGAAAACTGACCTTTTCCAGTCCTGTGGCCACTCCTGAGTTTTCCAAATTTGCTGGCATATTGAGTGCAGCACTTTCACAGTATCATCTTTCAGGACTTGGAATAGTTCCACTGGAATTCCATCACCTCCACTAGCTTTGTTCGTAGTGATGCTTTCTAAGGCCCATTTGACTTCACATTCCAAGATGTCTGGCTCTAGGTCAGTGATCATAGTATCATGATTGTCTAGGTCTTGAAGCTCTTTTTTGTACAGTTCTTCTGTGTATTCTTGCCACCTCTTCTTAATATCTTCTGCTTCTGTTAGGTCCACACCATCTCTGCCCTTTAACGTGCCCATCTTTGCATGAAATGTTCCTTTGGTATCTCTGATTTTCTTGAAGAGATCCCTAGTCTTTCCCATTCTGTTGTTTTCCTCTATTTCTTTGCATTGATCGCTGAAGAAGGCTTTCTTATCTCTTCTTGCTATTCTTTGGAACTCTGCATTTAGATGTTTATATCTTTCCTTTTCTCCTTTGCTTTTCACTTCTCTTCTTTTCACAGCTATTTGTAAGGCCTCCCCAGACAGCCATTTTGCTTTTTTGCATTTCTTTTCCATGGGGATGGTCTTGATCCCTGTCTCCTGTACAATGTCACGAACCTCATTCCATAGTTCATCAGGCACTCTATCTATCAGATCTAGGCCCTTAAATCTATTTCTCACTTCCACTGTATAATCATAAGGGATTTGATTTAGGTCATACCTGAATGGTCTAGTAGTTTTCCCTACTTTCTTCAATTTCAGTCTGAATTTGGCAATAAGGAGTTCATGGTCTGAGCCACAGTCAGCTCCTGGTCTTGTTTTTGCTGATTGTATAGAGCTTCTCCATCTTTGGCTGCAAAGAATACAATCAATCTGATTTCGGTGTTGACCATCTGGTGATGTCCATGTATAGAGTCTTCTCTTGTGTTGTTGGAAGAGGGTATTTGCTATGACCAGTGCATTTTCTTGGCAAAACTCTATTAGTCTTTGCCCTGCTTCATTCCGTATTCCAAGGCCAAATTTGCCTGTTACTCCAGGTGTTTCTTGACTTCCTACTTTTGCATTCCAGTCCCCTATAATGAAAAGGACATCTTTTTTGGGTGTTAGTTCTAAAAGGTCTTGTAGGTCTTCATAGAACCTTTCAACTTCAGCTTCTTCAGCGTTACTGGTTGGGGCATAGACTTGGATTACTGTGACATTGAATGGTTTGCCTTGGATACGAACAGAGATCATTCTGTCATTTTTGAGATTGCATCCAAGTACTGCATTTCGGACTCTTTTGTTGACCATGATGGCCACTCCATTTCTTCTGAGGGATTCCTGCCCACAGTAGTAGATATAATGGTCATCCGAGTTAAATTCACCCATTCCAGTCCATTTTAGTTCGCTAATTCCTAGAATGTCAACATTCACTCTTGCCATCTCTTGTTTGGCCCCGACCACTTCCAATTTGCCTTGATTCATGGACCTGACATTCCAGGTTCCTATGCAATATTGCTCTTTACAGCATCGGACTTTGCTTCTATCACCAGACACATCCACAGCTGGGTATTCTTTTTGTTTTGGCTCCATCCTTTCATTCTTTCTGGAGTTATTTCTCCACTGATCTCCAGTAGCATATTGGGCCCTTACTGACCTGGGGAGTTTCTCTTTCAGTATCCTATCATTTTGTCTTTTCGTACTGTTCATGGGGTTCTCAAGGCAAGAATACTGAAGTGGTTTGCCATTCCCCTTCTCCAGCGGACCACACCCTGTCATATCTCTCCACCATGACCCGCCCATCCCAGGTTGCCCCTCGGGCATGGCTTAATTTCATTGAGTTAGACAAGGGTGTGGTCCTTGTGTGATTAGATTGACTAGTTTTCTGTGAGAATGGTTTTAGTGTATTTGCCCTCTGATGCCCTCTTTCAAGACCTACTGTCTTACTTTGGTTTCTCTTACCTCGGGCGTGGGGTATCTCATCCCGGCTGCTCCTGGCTGCTCCCGGCCAGCGAAGCACAGCCATCGCACCTTACCTTGGACGAGGGGTCTCTCCTCACCGCCACCCTTCCTGACCTCGGTCGTGGGGTAGCTCTTCTCCGCCCTGCTTAGTGCGCTGGCCCTCACCGCCGTCCTTCCTCGGTCGTGGGGTAGCTCCTCTCCGCCGCGCTCTTAGTGCGCGACGCAGCCGGCGGGGCGCTCTTAGTGCGCGACGCAGCCGGCGGGGCGCTCTTAGTGCGCGACGCAGCCGGCGGGGCGCTCTTAGTGCGCGACGCAGCCGGCGGGGCGCTCTTAGTGCGCGACGCAGCCGGCGGGGCGCTCTTAGTGCGCGACGCAGCCGGCGGGGCGCTCTTAGTGCGCGACGCAGCCGGCGGGGCGCTCTTAGTGCGCGACGGAGGGGGCGCAGTGCGCGACGCGCCGGCGGGGCGCTCTTAGTGCGCGACGCGGCGGGGCGCTTAGGGGGGAGCCGGCGAGGTCGCTCTTAGTGCGCGCGCAGCCGTCGCGGGGAGGCGAGGTCGCTCTTAAATGGCGCGCCGGTCGCGGGGAGGCGAGGTCGCTCTTAAATGGCGCGATTATTATGGTGGGCCTTAAATGCAATCCCATTTATTATTATCTTTATAAGAGTGAGAGAGAGAAAGATTTGACACACACAGCAGAGGAGATGTGCAGACTAAGCAGGGAGAAGATGCTGGAGTGATGCAGCCACAAGTCAAGGAATTCCAGTAACCTCTAGAAGCTGGAAGAAGCAAGAACTGGGTTCTCCCCTTGAGCCTCCAAAAGTATTATGGCCATGTTTATGCTTTGATTTTATTCCAGTAGGCTGTTTGGACATCTGTCTTCTAGAACTGCCAGAGAATAAATGTACGTTGTCTCGAGGCATCATGTTTGTTGCAGTTTGTTAGTGTTACCTAGTCCAGGCTCTCTGCTTGCTGCACAACAGGCCAATGAATTGGGAAATGAGGCGATGAGGCAAGGAATAATGACCCCTTATCTGGAAAGCCTGTAGACTGAAAAGATGGTAGATTAGTGTCGCCAAAAAACCATCTTATCAGGATCTAGAGCCAGAGTTGTTTGGGTGTCAGTTATTACTACCAATTTCGTATCAGGCCCTGTTTTTTAATAAAACAGAAAGGGAGAGGTGTTGAGGAATTAATGTTAAAAAAGGCCATTTATCTTGCAAAACAGGAAGAGATGTATGTTCATTTCTTCTTTTCTACATCCTTTCACAGATAGGAAGGGTCAGATTGTCCCTCTGTAAACTGAACAAAGCCACTCCCTCAGGCAGAGGGGATTCCCAGGTGGCACTAGTGGTAAAGAACCTACCAGCCAATGCAAGAGGCATAAGATACAAGGGTTCAAGTCCTGGATCAGGAAGATCCCCTCGAGAAGGGCAAGGCAACCCACTCCAGTTATTCTTGCCTGGAGAATCCCATGGGCAGAGAGCCAGGATAGGATCACAAAGAGTTAGACAGGACTAAAGTGACTGAGAATGCACAGAGGAACAGGGTTCCCTGAGGCAAGCCATTATGTACGATTACAAGAACAAAGAGCTTCCCTGATGGCTCAGAAGATACAGAATCTGCCTGCTGTGTGGGAGACCCAGGTTCTATCCCTGGGTCAGGAAGATCCCCTGGAGAAGGAAATGGCAACCCACTCCAGTATTCTTGCCTAGAGGTTATGGATCAAGGAGCCTGGTAGGTTATAGTCCGTGGGGTCACTAAGATTTGGACACAACTGACTAACACTTTCATAAGAGCAAAAGCAACAAAATGCAAGGGCGAAAGTAAAAGAAACAGATCCAACATGCAGTCAGAATTGGCTCTTCCCAGTTACTAGGGCCACCTGATGTGAAGAGCCGACTCATTAGAAAAAACCCTGATGATGGGGAAGATTGAAGTCAGGAGGAGAAGGGGATGACAGAGGATGAGATGGTTGGATGGCATCATTGATTCAATGGACATGACTTTGAGCAAACTCCTGGAGACAGTGAAGGACAGGTGTCCTTCACATCCCGCTGTCCATGAGGTGGCAAAGAGTCGGACATGACTTAGTGAATTAACAACAACAAACCAGAGTCGTTTGGGTGTCAATTATTACCACAAATTTCTTTTCATTTTGGTTAGCTCTCTAAAGAATTTTTCTCATTTGATTGAATTTCTAACTATGTCACTAGTAGTCATATATATATTAACTCTAAGTCTTATAATTGTATTGCTTGCCACCATTTCTTTTATAGTATATCTTCCATATTGGAGTTTTTATTTGGATTCATTTCTTAGTTATATTTCTTGAAACAACTTTTCAGAAAGGGTAATAGATAGTTTTGGAGAAGGAAATGGCAACCCAATCCAGTATGTTTGCCTGAAGAATACCGTGGACAGAGGGGCCTGGCAGGCTACAGTCCATGAGGTCGCGAAGAGCAGGACATGACTTGGTGACTAAACAACAACAACCATAGATAGCTTACTTTCTGAATCTCATTGTATCTAAGAATGTCTCTGTGTTGTCTTCCACATGAACAGTAATTAGGCTGGGTAAGTAAAAAGTTGTTTCTGCTGGTCCAGCACCCATCTCTTCCTTTAAGGAAATACCTCTTCCTCCTTCTGCATTCATGTGGGCCAAGTGAATGAGACTCTATCCCCAAATCCTATGGGTGAACAGATATGACAATAACAGCATGACAGTTCTTTGGCCACCTGAAAGGTAATGTAGTAGGCATTGACTGATGCCAGGACAATGAGATTGATTTTGCTGGAACTATTAGGTTGGTGCAAATGTAATTGCAGTTTCAGTGTAATTGGCAGTTCTAAATCATTATAACTAGGCTCAAACACATTGTTATTAATCAAATTAGGAACAATTACAATCAACACATTTTTGCCAATGAGAAATAAGTTTGTTTATTCCTGTAGCATAAAAATCCATGCTTGGGGATTCGACGAACTCTTGGAAAGCATTTTCTGCCTCCTGCTGGTTGTGGAAGTGCTTTCCCTGCAAAGTGGTCAAGATTCTTGAAGAAGTTGTAATCAGTTGGTGAGAGGTCAGGTGAATGTGGCAGATGAGGCAAAAACTTCATAGCCCAATTTGTTCAACTTTTGAAGCATTGGTTGTGTGATATGTGTTAGGGTGTTGTTGTGGGGAAGAATTGAGCCAATGCTGTTGACCAATGCCAGCTACAGGCATTGCAGTTTCTGGTGCATCTCATCAATCTGCTGAGCATACTTCTCAGATATAATGGTTTTGCCAGGATTCACAAAGCTGTAGTGGATCAGACCAGCAGCAGACCACTAGTGACCATGACCTTTTTCTTTTTGGTACTGAGTTTGGCTTTGGGAAGTGCTTTGGAGCTTCTTATTGGTCCAGCAACTGAGTTGGTCATTGACAGGTGGTGTAAACAATCCACTTTTCATCGAATGTCACAATCTGGTGGAGAAATGGTTCTTTGTTGCATAGAATTAAGAGAAGATGACACTTCAAAATGATTTTCTGATTTGTAGTTAGCTCATGAGGCACCCACTTACTGAGCTTTTTCACCTTTCCAATTTGTTTCAAAGCCTGAAGGACCATAGAATTGTCAACATTGAGTTCTTTGGCAACTACTCATGTGGTTGTAAGAGGACTGATCTGCTTCTATTATAGCTGTCAATTGTCACTGTCAACTTCTGATGGCTGGCCACTACACTGCTCATCTGCAAAATTCTTGTCTCCTTTGCAAAACTTCTTGAACCACCACTGAACTGTACATTCATTAGCAGTTCCTGGGCCAAATGTATTGTTGATGTTGTGAATTTTCTCTGCTACTTTATGACCCATTTTGAACTCAAATAATAAAATTGCTTGAATTTGTTTTTTGTTTAACATTATTTCCATAGTCTAAAATAAATACAATATCAGTTCAGTTCAGTCCCTCAGTCATGTCCAACTCTTTGCGACCCCATGGACTGCAGCATGCCAGGCCTCCCTGTCCATCACCAACTCCCGGAGCCTACCCAAACTCATGTCCATTAAGTCGGTGATGCCATCCAACCATCTCATCCTCTGTCATCCCCTTCTCCTGTCTTCAATCTTTCCCAGCGTCAGGGTCTTTTCCAATGAGTCAGCTCTTTGTATCAGGTGGCCAAAGTATTGGAGTTTCAGCTTCAACATCAGTCCTTCCAATGAACATCCAGGACTGATCTCCTTTAGGATGGACTAGTTGGATCTCCTTGCAGTCCAAGGGACTCTCAAGGATCTTCTCCAACACCACAGTTCAAAATATAATATACACAACAAGTAATAAGTCATTAGCAAAAACAAAATAAAGTGAGAAATGAGCATTAAAATGATGTATAACATAACCACATTTATTCAGAATGTGTTGCAATATCAAATGGCAAGTTTCAACAGTACAAAAACCGCAATTACTTTTGCATCAACCTAATATTATAAAAGCAAAGTCTCAGAGCTGCTAATAGCCTTTTGGGTCACCATGCAAACAGGCTACCTGCGAAAGAAGCCATTCCAAAGTAACTGCAGAGCTGAACAATGACCGAAGATGCAATCAGGAGCACATGGATCCTGTCAAAAAAGAAAATGTATTGATTACCAAGTAAAGATAGAGAAAAAAATAAAAGGTAAAGAGAGATTCAACTACTGCTGGAAACTAATTTCAGACTCCATCTCCCTGGAAATATAAATATAGATTACTTCTTTTTTAAGTTAGGGTTTGAAGGATTAAATTTGTTTCAGATTGTGTTATTTTTTCAATGAATCCCTTGAGGGAGCTGCCGAATTTGTTCATGTATCTGGTGATTTTTGTTTGCCTGTAGAGAGGATGTACATATTTGTTCAGGACTAGGACTTGTAATAATAAGCAATAATTTAGGTATTGGATCCTATTCAAATTGTTTCATCCTGGTCAAAAAGATTATTTTCTTTGCTTTTATTTTGCTAGATTTTTGTTAAGAGTGGCTTCCAGTTGCCCCGGAGGATGGGGTAGGTGAGAGCCCTGCTTATTCATTTCTCCACAGTCCTTCAGCTTACTGAGATGTCAAGTACTAGAGCACCCTTGGAAGTCAATACTCAAGTTGGCAGAGCTGCCATAAGCCTAGTCCCCTGAAGGATTGTTTGGGGTGCACATAGACCTCCACCAAATACCCTTATACAAGAGAAATAAATTGTTTTCAGTCCTATAAACTGGATTCCTTTTTTTCCCAGAAGTTTACCCTTTTACCTTAACTAATACAATGAGATTTTTGGTTAGTCAAAATCAATTCTTCCCCACTCCCTATCTTCCTACTACTTCCATGGCATGGAGAGAATACAGAAGATGTAGTTCAATTGTGCAGAAAACTGTGAGAGAAATTTTGAGTTTTCATGGGTAGCTTGAGAAAGGGATAATGAGGCCACTTGAAATACAGAGAGAAATAGAAGAAAGAAGACAGCAGTTAGGGAGCCAAAGGAGAAAAAGTAGTTAGAAAGAAATTCTCAGTTGTGGGAAGAACTATTAAAATATCTAATGCTCAGTGTTGAGTTGTATGCCCTGTGATGTAGCTCTCCTTCCATTATTACCCTCTTGAACCTTTAGCAAAACATGTTGCACAAAACTGTCTTATGAGAGATGATCATTAGAGGAATGACTGAAGGGTGTGTCAAGAAACAGCACCAGATTTAGAACCAGATCTGAGTTCAAGTTCTTTCACTGTTTTTGTGGTCTTTACACAACTCACATCCTTTGTCAGCTTAACTTTCTTCATTATGCCTGCATGCTAAGTTGCTTAGTCATGTCCAACTCTCTGTTACCCCATGGACTGGAGCCCATCAGGCTCCTTTGTCCATGGGATTCTCCAGGCAAGAATACTGGTGTGAGTTACCATGCCCTCCTCCAGGGGAGCTTCCCAACCCAGGGATAAAACCTACAGCTCTTACATTTTCTGCATTGGCAGGCAGGTTCTTTACCACTAGCACCGTATAAAATGACTAAATAATGCACCCTGGAACTTCCACTTAAACATGGCAGACTTAGCCACTCTCTCTGGAAATCTCATCTAAAAGATGATGCTGTGAAAGTGCTACACTCAATATGCCAGCAAAGTTGGAAAACTCAGCAGTGGCCACAAGACTAGAAAAGGTCAGTTTTCATTCCAATCTCAAAGAAAGGCAATGCCAAAGAATGCTCAAACTGCTGCACAATTCCATTCATCTCACACGCTAGTAAAGTAATGCTCAGAATTCTCTAAGTCAGGCTTCAACAACACATGAACCATGAACTTCCAGATGTTCAAGCTGCATTTAGAAAAGACAGAGGAATCAGAGATCAAATTGCCAACATCCGCTGGATCATTGAAAAGCCAGAGAGTTCCAGAAAAGCATCTATTTCTGCTTTATTGACTATGCCAAAACCTTTGATTGTGTGGATCACAATAAACTGTGGAAAATTCTGAAAGAGATGGGAATACCAGACCACCTGACCTGCCTCTTGAGAAATGTGTATGCAGGTCAGGAAACAACAGTTAGAACTGGTCATGGAACAACAGACTGGTTCCAAATAGGGAAAGGAGTATGTCAAGGTTGTATATTGTCACTCTGCTTATTTAACTTATATGCAGAGTACATCATGAGAAATGCTGGACTGGAAGAAACACAAGCTGGAATCAAGACTGCTGGGAGAAATATCAATAACCTCAGATATGCAGATGACACCACACTCATGGCAGAAAGAGAAGAAGAACTAAAGAACCTCTTGATGAAAGTGAAAGTGGAGAGTGAAAAAGCTGGCTTAAAACTCAACATTCAGAAAACTAAGATCATGGCATCTAGTCCCATCACTTCATGGCAAATAGATGGGGAAACAGTGACAGATTTTATTTTAGGGGGCTCCAAAATCACTGCAGATGGTGATTGCAGCCATGAAATTAAAAGATGCTTACTCCTTGGGAGAAAAGTTATGACCAATCTAGATAGCATATTCAAAAGCAGAGACATTACTTTGACAACAAATGTTCATCTAGTCAAAGCTATGGTTTTTCTAGTAGTCATGTATGGATGTGAGAGTTGGACTATAAAGAAAGCTGAGTGCAAAAGGATTGATGCTTTTGAACTATGTTGTTGGAGAAGACGCTTTAGAGTCCCTTGGACTGCAAGGAGCTCCAACCAGTCCATCCTAAAGGAGATCAGTCCTGAATATTCATTGGAAGGACTGATGCTAAAGCTGAAACTCCAATACTATGGCTGCCGGATGAGAAGAGCTGACTCATTGGAAAAGACCCTGACGTTGAGAAAGACTGAAGGCAGGAGGAGAAGGGGACAACAAAGGATGACAGTTGGATGGCATCACCGACTCAATGGACACGAGTTCGAGCAGGCTCCGGGAGTTGGTGTTGGACAGGGAAGCCTGGTGTGCTGCAGTCCATAGGGTTGCAAAGAGTCGGACACAACCGAGCAACTGAAGTGAACTGAACTGAACTGGAAGTCTCACTAAAACAAAAGTGAATGTTTTAGGTATAAACACACAAAGACAAATAGAAGAGTAAACAGTCACAAAACATTGAAAGGTGAAAGGGGATAACCAAACGGCAACTGACAATAGTTCTGTAAAGCTGAAGCTCAAACAAAATGTTGAGAGAGACCAATGATAGGTTAATCAGGCTGTTGTTGTGTAGCACTCTTATTTCAGAACCTGCACACTGATGCTTCATTCTGTACAGCTCCCGGATGCTGAAGCAGGTGAAATTCACAAGCTTCTATCCTCCTTCAGTCAGCCAACTTCAAATCTGCAGAATCCAAGAGCCTGTGAATGAGAACTGCCATTATCAAAACAGCCCTCACCCTGCCCACTTTGACCAGGTGGTTGTTGTCTCATCCGCCTGGGGGCCCAAATACCTGCTCCCTAACAAGGCCGTTGAGCTAGGATTTCTTGGTCCCATGATTGTTCCTGGTGTTTGGAGGACAGCTTATGGATAATACGTGTCATTGACATGATGCTTAACCTATACAACTCATCTTCCAGCTCTTGAGAGCCTCTCCTGCTGTCTTTGTTAAGCATCTGCTGGGCATAGCCTCTACCTATAGCACCTGGCCAGCACCTCCCCTTCCTCCCTCCCAGGAAGAGTGTACAGCCCAGCTGGGAAAACCAAGACTATCAAGGACCTAGGAAAGAGTCACAGAGCAACACCTCATCTGCAAGGGCAAAGTGAGAGGCTTCAGAGTAAGACCTGAAAGATGTGCTGGTCAATGAAATGTGGCTTAAAAGTCTCTGCCAGTCCCTGAATTGAGAGTGGAATCTAATCCCTCCTTTCGACTAAGGGCTTTATCAGCTGAGGCTGTCACCTTTGAGACCACCAGGCTGGAGAGATCACCTATAAGTGCTCCAGGTGACAATCCCAGCTGATCTTAGCCTGGCAGCTTCCATCCAAGTCTCTCGGAACACTTACTCTGGGACAAGTCAGCTGGGAGTACCAGATGTCTGAATGAAGCATTTTAGACCCTCCAGACCGACCATCTCATCAGCTAAGGACTGTTAAGAGATTTTAATTAACATCATGGGAAACATTGAAAGGCTCATCCAATTGAGCCCCATCCAAAAATTCCTGACCCACACAATTGTGATGTATAACAAAACAGTGGTTGCTTTTGTTGTTTGTTACACAGCAGTAGATAGCTGAGACAGACCACTCAGGAACAGGATAAGAGCAAAAGGTATTTGTGGACTGGAGTGAAGGGAGACATGGTTTGTACTGACATTGGAGGGCACAGGAGATTTGCAGGGGAAGACACAGAGTGAAATGTTTCTTGAGGGGAGGAAAGCAGGCTAAGGGAAAGGGTACTGAATTGGGAGAAAATGAGCCCCATTTTCTCAGGGTTGAGGGAGCACAGCTGGTGGAGGAGTCCAGAATGCATGTGGGCCAAAAGAGCCTCCTTGAACCAGGGGTAAAGGGGCAGAGAGCTCAGGGGAAGAAAGCAGAAAGAAGGCAGAGAGGAGCACCAGCTTCCTGAGCCCTTGTGGGGTTCTAGGCATCCAGTCTGCTGTGTCCCCTGCCTGAGTCAGCAAGGGAAGAGAAGGACCGCCCTCATTTGCCAGGGAAACCCTCCCAGAGCACATAGTGGGGCGCCCAGCTCTCCTCAGAGCCCTTCCACCCTTCCAAGCTCTCTGAGGAGGAAAGAAGGGCACACAAGGTTACTGATTCTAGGAGAACCAATGCAGGGTGAACAAGAAACTGCCCAAGGCCACACACCCAGTCCATGGGTGGAGCTGGATGCAAGGCCTCTTGGATACCCAGCCCTATTCTTTCTACCAGGTTACACCTAAGTAATCATTTCAAAGGAAGTGAGGGGTAGAAAGGAGAGGTGAGTTGAGATGAGGAGGTTCACATCCCAGCTCAAAGATGATTTCCAGGAAGGACTATGATTATTCACAATTCAGGGAGGGAGCTTACTGTGCTGGCATGCATGTGCACGCACTCGGACACACACACACACACTCACATACACACACACACACACGTATCAGACTGCAAGGAGCTATGAATCACATACCACATTCTGCTCAGGGGAATGCAGGCTCTGAAAAACTTTCCAAAAACACAGGAGCACCAGACAGTCAGACTCCAAACCAGCTCTCTGCCTCCCTTCATCATGAACACTGATGCTCAGAGCCCAGGAAGGAAGCAGTGCCCAGATGGCTTCCTGGGAGTGCAGACCCACCCCCAGTATCCACCTCATGTCTGGACCACTGGTGAGCAGAGCTATTGCTGGTCCTTCTGTGGATGGGGTAAGGAAAATGAGGGGCCATGGAGCTGTTCTTCAGCTGCCCTGCAGCCACAGAGCGCATGAACCACAGGCACACCCGTGCTCACCCACCAGTGCACGAGCCTGCTGTCGTTCTGAGATTTGTGGGGCTTTTCACTGGCCTGTGAACCCAAGTGACTCAGAGCTATGAGGTTTCCAGATCTCCCTCCCTGTAGCTCAAATGGCATTGCTGAGTAATCACAGAGAGGTTACAAGGATCAGAGCCACCAGTCTCCCCACCCTCAAGCTGCTCTCTGGAGGATGGCAGAGTCCTTTTTCCCCAAGGGTCACCTTTCTTCACCATCTGCTCTCTGCCCAGCCCCCAGAGAATGCCTGAGTCCCACCTCAGCCCTGCACCCCACCCGAGCCGTGGTCTACATCTTGGCAAGCCAGTCTGCCCCCACCCGTTAGAATTCTGGGAAAGGCAAAGGGAGGAATGGAACAATGGCCTAAAATTAGAACCCACAACAGAAGTGTGGAACTCTGAGTCATGCATTGTTCTGTCTCTGCTGCTCTGAGTGCTGCCGGTAACCACGGTGGTTCTGGCCCTGATGGAGTGCTGACAAGGATTAGAGTGAGCCAGGCCTCAGGGGAGAGGGATTGTGGGGAGTGATGGCCCATGGAGCCTGGGCTACTGGATGGCAGAAACTGGTTGGAGGACAGAAGGCCAGCACCACCTCAGGCCCAAGGCATTTGGAGACCACCTTGCACCTACCTGGCTGCAGCCTCCCTCCAGCAGTGCACAGGGTGCAGTGGGCGTGTGCAATTACACCTGTTCACAGGAAATCACAGTTGGCTTGGAGGAGGAATCAGCCACCATCAGGAGCCACTCCAGAACTGCTGGTAGCTGGTCCCTCCCTCCTGAGACCCCACATGTGTCACCTTCTCAGAAAAATTGATTCATGAGTGTGTTCTCCAGTTTGCACCCCCAAGATGGGGACTGTGTCCTTTACCCTTTGGGTTGGGGACATCAATAGGTGGTGGCTCCCTGCATGGATCCTGGCCTGGAAGACCTCTTGTCCATCCTCTCCCTTCCCTTAAAGGAAACTCGTGTTTTGAGGGTCCCTGCTATTTAAGGCCTTCCTCAGTCAATGGCACCCCACTTCAGTACTCTTGCCTGGAGAATCCCATGGACAGAAGAGCCTGATGGGCTGCAGTCCATGGGGTCGTGAAGGGTCGGACACAACTGAGTGACTTGACTTTCACTTTTCACTTTCATGCATTGGAGAAAGAAATGGCAACCCACTCCAGTGTTCTTGCCTGGAGAATCCCAGTGATGGGGGAGCCTGGTGGGCTGCCATCTATAAGGTCGCATAGAGTTGGACACGACTGAAACGACTTAGCAGCAGCAGCAGTCACTGCTGACATGAGTGTTCCCACCCACAGGCAGACCCAACCCCTGGAAGCTCAGGATTCCTGTGGGACATGATTTTCCCTGAATTCTTGAGTTTGAGATTTTCTTTGAGTTTGCGCTGGGCTTTGAGAGCTAGAGCCAAGAGAAACAGCCCCTCACCAGCCTTCAGTCTCCATCAGTGTCCACAGGGCTCTTCAAAGGTCTGCAAGAACCAGAAACACCACCATGGCAGCTGGCTTAAGAGGTGACTCCAGAGGCTCTGAGTGTATGGGGCCCAGGGACCCTGCAATCTGCCTTGGTACCATGTCTTCCAGGAGAGTTCCGTGTGGGGGGCTGGGGTGGGGTGTGTGAGAGAAGACTACACTTTGAGAACAATGAGCTGAGGCCTGGACATAAGGCATGCCTTATGTCCATGAGCCTGGACATAAAACAGCCAGATTTGGGAGCAGTGACTGTACAGGCCCACTGCCCCTTGAGAGTGTTCAGAGTGTTTGATGGTCCAGAGGAGGATGCCTGGTGGGCAGCAGGTGGGGGAGCAGGAACCTTAAGTGAAAATTAGGAAGACTGTAAAGAGTCTTGAACACTAGCTAAGGACCCTGATTTTCTTCTCTTGAAGATGAGGAGCCACACATCTTCAACAGGGACAGGAACACAATCAGAGCTATATGGGGAAGGGAGCCAGCAGAGTGGAGAACTGACCTGGGAGGGACGCCTTAGTGGGGGAACGCATCCACTAATCTCAGTCCCTCAAGGGGCAAGGACCACATCATCTCCCTTCCTAGCTGGCTGGCCCTGGAAGAGAAGCTGCTGGAAGAATTTCCCACAGCCGGCGAGTTCCCGGCACGTGGCTGGACTGTGGGAGGAGGCGCTCCAGCCACCGGCATCCAGGCCTGGAGGACAGTCAGGTCTGGGCACTGTGGGGAGAGGAGTTTTCTATTTAGATAGAAAACCCAGAGGTTCAGTTCCAGTTCAGACTGGCTCATTGGTTTGTTCTCTTTTTAAGATGCCTTCTTTGTTTATAAAGAGGTTTTGGATTTGTTTCCATTTGGGATCCAGCAGATGAGTGTAGGGAATTCCAGGCTCCGCTTCACGGATCAGCTCTTCTTGGACACACGCACAGTCCTCCTCAGATGGAGCTGTCTCCTGTCTGTCTGCTCCCCAGGATGGGGGTGTCCTGAACATGCAGGGGACAGGGCTGTCCCAACAAGGGCACCAAGGGACAGAACACCATAGCACCTGGCTTGTGGATCATCTCACTTAAATCCTTACATTAACGTTGTAGATTGGGTACAATATTAACCCCATTTTACAAATGGAAACTGAAGCTCAGAGAGGTTTAAGTTGCTCTGTTGGCACCTGCACAGCTAGGATTTAGACTCAGGAACCCAAGTGGTCTGGCTCCAGAGCCCACTGGGGACCAGGATTTATTCTGCACTAAGTACTGTTGCCCACAGAGGAAAGTGGCCCCAAGGACTTGTTCTCCCTTGTTAAGCGGGTGTGGACTGAGAGGCAGGAAGGGCTGACAGCCCCAGAGCTGGGTGATATGTCGTGCCCCACCCAGCAGGGCTGACCCCTTGATGACCTCCTCCAGACAGGTGCCTGATGGGGCTAGAACATCAAGGGCTCCCCCAAGCCAGGATAGCTGTGGAGCCGTGGAGCTCAGCCAAGTCCCAGGCTTCGGAGGCAGAAGGTGGGACTCAGGACCTCCATAGCCCTGGAAGTACATCTCACATCTCTTCAGTCTCCCTGATATCTCCTCATGAGAACTCTGCCCCGGAGTCTCAGTAAACCCCTGTGAGGTTGCCCAGACAGCCATCCTCCAAGTCCACCTCCCTCCCAGAATGTGCCTTGAGGAGAAAGGAAGATCCAGTCTTGGGAGAGAAAGCCATCTTCACAGACAGACAGACATCTGCTTCAGAAATGCCAAGGGAAGAGCAAGGATCCCTGAAAGTAATTACACGAAGCAGTCAGGCCAAGTACTGGGCAGTGAGGCCACTGGGCAAGCTGAAGCTGTGCTGGAGCCCACCAGCTCCCCATCAACCTGGGCAGGCTGCCCGGAGGAAGTTGCCCTTTGCCCAGGCTACATTCCCAGCACCACTGTGAGTCTGCTGGCTCCCTCAAGCCCTTGCAGCCATCATGGACAGGGGCAGGAGGAGGAGAGGGGAGAGAGTGCACAGTTGGGGAAAAAGTAAGAAGGTTCATCTCGAGGAAGCACCCCACCTCCAAATCTTCAATTCTGCATAACTTCAAGCCGCCTAGCATAGCTCCCTGTCTGTGTCAACAGCTTGCAGCCTAAGCCTAGAGCTCCATCCTTCCTCCTACAGGAGAATTTTCAAGGGCCTGCTGGACCCCCAGTGCTACCTGACACCTCCAAAAGACACTCCACTCAACTGTTCCAAACCAATTTCCTCTTCCTCCAGAGAACCCCCCTCCTTGCCTGTCACTCCCTACCACCTCACCAGGCAGTCAGGAAGTTTCTTTACTCCTTCCTCTCCATTACTTCCCACACCCAGTAGGGCACCAAGGCTGATCATCTACCCCTCAAATATCTCTCTGATCCGTCTTCTCTTACCATGCTAGGGCCAGTGTCCTGCCTCACCTGACCCTGTCTTCCCTAGACCACAGCATTTGTCCATTACAAAATGCCTAGCTATCAGTGGCTTAACCAAGTGAAATGTTGAATACTGGTTCTTTCATTATCCGTTGTTGCATTTTCTGTGTCCAGGTCACTTTGGTCTTTTGTATCCAATTCTTCATCTGTAAGGTATAGATAATAACCTACATGTGTTAAATATATAGATGATAATACACACACATATATATTTAAATTTCCCTATGAGGTTATCAGGAATTAAAGAATCAGTACATGCATATTTCTTGAGATAGCACTCAATAAATTTTAGCCTCCCTTATTCCACAAGACGGGGAAGGCAATGGCACCCCACCCCAGTACTTTTGCCTGGAGAATCCCATGGATGGAGGAGCCTGGTGGGCTGCAGTCCATGGGGTCGCTGGGAGTCAGACATGACTGAGCGACTTCACTTTCACTTTTCACTTTCATGCACTGGAGAAGGAAATGGCAACCCACTCCAGTGTTCTTGCCTGGAGAATCCCAGGGACGGGGGTGCCTGGTGGGCTGCCGTCTATGGGGTCGCACAGAGTCGGACACGACTGAAGCCACTTAGCATTCCACAAGAGGTACCCAAGAGGCAGGCAAGAAGGACTGGCTAACTCAGCCACCCAGATCTTAGGGATTGGGATCAGATGCACCTTGATTCCCGTGGCTTTCCCCTGAGTGTGTGAGACAGTGGCCACAGATTCTGACGTCACATTTGCACAAGGCAAAGTCTAAAAGTGAAGAAGACATTTTTCACCTAATTTTTCTCTTTTTATCAGGGAAAAAGTTTTCCCCCCAGAAACTCTGTCCCCAGGAGGAGTCCCTGGTCCCATTGGCCAATCCAGGTCCTATGTTCATATCTAGCTGCAAAGGAGATGGGGAAAGCCAGTGTCTGACTTTTTAGTCCTTTACCAGGGAGTGGTTTCTGCCTGCAAGAGAAGGAAGACTGCCATGCTGGCTAACTGGATCACGGCCCTTAATCTGTGTCCTCTCTGCACCATCCCCTGTCCTGCCACCAGAGAGATCTATTTAATCTCAGATTTGGTTGTGTTGTCCCTGCTCAAAAACTCTTAATAATCAACCTCAGGATAAAGACCACAGTCCTTGGCACACCATGTGTAATGTCTTTCACTGTGGGATCATAACTTCTCTTCCTCCATTGCCCAAACTCCAGCCAGTTTAAACTTCTCACCATTCAACTGGGATGACCTTCCCCTGCCCCCCACCTCCTCCTAAATCTGCTTGACTAAACGAAACTCCTACTCATTACTCCAGACACAAAATTCTCTGTAAAACTTCTTTGACCTCTTTGTTCTCCTGTGAGACCAAATATCTGTCATAGTGCCAGATCAGAGGTGTTCACTCAGTGTTTGATAAAGGAAGAAAGGAAGGAGAGAAGGAAGGAAGGGATGAAGAAAGGAAGGGAAGGAAGAAGGTTTAGAAAGTAAGGCTTAAGAAGGAAAGAAGGAAGGAAGGATTAGGAAGGAAAGATTAGGATGATGCCCTGGGCACCATCAGCCCCTTTATCCCTCCGAGGGAAAGCTCCACTCACTACTAGAATAGCCCATAGGGCCTCATGGCATTTTGTGCCAGGTGGAGGTTGAACCAGAGACCATACTTTCATCATTATAGGATTCAAACATTTTGGTCTCACTTTGGAGCAACTTCTTCACCCTGTGGGCTATTTTTCCCACAGCCAATGAGACACGCCAAGTATTTTTAAAGAGCTGTGCTGCTACCGTGTGGGTGGGGGAAGAAGTTCCTATTTGTCCTTTGAGTGTCATCACATTGCATTTGGCCCATCTCTCCAGCCTGACGTGAAGCCTCTTTGACCTTTGACCCTGATACCCATTCACTGTCCCGCTCAGTCCTGGGTCACACCTTCCTTCGATAAACATGTCATCTGCATCTCATCTCTTTAGCTACTAGAATCAATAACAAGCCAGGACATTCTGCTGAAAGCTCCCTCCATCTAACCACAGTCATTTCCTCAATTACCCTCTGGGTGTGGCCATTCACTCCTGAAGAGTCTGGGAATAAAGCTTGGCTCAGTGTAACCTTGGGAGATGGAAAAGAGCGAAAAACCTGCCCCAAAGGGGTCTCAGTCATGTCTAGCTCCCAGGTGGAGGAACAGACTGCTATCTGGTATCCAGGAAGGCTCAACATGGCTACAGAAGTTATCTTCCCCACTTCGGAAGTAAGCAGCTCTCTTGCACTTCCTTTGCCTTTGTTTCTCCTTTTCACTGCCTGACTTATATGATCAAAATTCCCAAGAGAGATCTGGTTGAGCCTGCTGGTCACTGTCTAACATGCAACTGTCCTGTAAGCAAAATCTTAACCACCAGGCTAGTTCATGGAATGCTAGTCTCCCCATGCCCAGCCAATAAATGGCTTCCTTGGGCTCAAGTCCTAATTCCTGGGCCAATTCACGTGGCCGGAGAGGAGCAAGGTCCCAGACTATAACAGCCAGTATTCACTTGCAAGCAGCTGCCCAAGGCCACTCTCCTCATAAGGAGGCAGAGGGAATGGCAGGCACCTGGAGCCCCACAGACTAGTGCTTCTGGCTCCAACCTGTGAGAACAGGAGCAGGCTGCAGAAACGCTGGGATCAGAAACCAGACATGACTTTGGAACAGCCGTTTGCTTGGGACACACCAGCTGTCATGGGGGCAGGAAGTGTGCTTGGGCCAGCGGAAAGAGAGTAGACTGGCTGTAGATACTGCCAAGGCTGGGCCAGCCTTGGAGAGGCCTGGCAAGAAGAGGGCCCAAGAGAGGACCAAGCCACAGACGTTGGCAGTCCTGGTGGACAGACTGTGTACATTTCTCTGGAAAGAGAGGATGCAGCAGACTGGTAAGGATCAGACACAGACCCACAGACCCAACATGTGGATGGACCAGAGTTCCTGAAAGGTCTCAGGGACAAGAGAGACCTTATATTAGATTGAGTTCAAGGATGTCCCTAATCTCTGAATCTGAGTCTTTCAATCAGAACAAGTTGAAAACAAGAGGTAATTGTGCTGACTTAACCAAATCCATACTGAGCTCATTACATTTCCCAGGAAATTTTTCCTAAATTAATATAAATATAGCTGGACATCCATCCATCTGGCCTCAGCTGTAAGAGAAGGAAAGAGGTGGGTCAGAGAAGGGCTAGGTCATCCCGGCCCCTGGGCCACCATTTGACCCCACAGGGATGACCTGGAAAACTCCAGGTAAAATGGACATGCCTGCCCCTTACTTTTAATTCATAATCCTTCAAAAATGAACATGAAGGAATTTCATGGATGTTTTTGAGCAGAGCCAAAGCAGTTCCTGGTACTGTCCACTTTCTTTTTTCACCCATCCACAATACCTTCTGCCATAACCCATCTTCTCTACAGTTTTTAAGTTCAGGATGGCATTGGGCCAGGTTTCCTGATCCCATCTCAGCTTCCTTGATGACTTAGAGTTGTGCAATCCCACAGCTGTCTCTGGCTATGTAGTCCTGACTGCCTCTTACAGGATATCAGCACATTGATTGATTATCCTGGGGTGATGTTTGGGTATCATCTGAGTCATCAGTTCAAAAAGGCAGTGATGGAATCGAACGTTTGCATTTGTTCTGGATGGTTCACCCAAGAGGAGGGGAGATTCAGTCCAGAGGCAGCAGGAGAAGGCCTGCTTACACCAGGGGGCAGTTAGCATAGGAGCCAACTTCTCACTCATATTGTAACATCAAGTCCAGACTCCTCCACCTCGTGTGAGGAAATGACTGTGTGCTATAGGCTTTCAGTGTATTGACAATGCACATTTTGAAACATGGATGTAAAGCAAATGCAATAAATTTCCAGAAAATGATCTCACTCGGAAGGTGGGAAGCCTTGGGCACTGGAGAAGGACGGTGACTTCCGCTGGCAAGAGCTTGCTCATCCCTTGACCTTAGTTATCGCTTCCTCGAATGTGTGAGAAATTAAAGGGGTCCCTGAGCTGGAAAGAGGAGGTTTCAATCTCCTAGGGGGATAATGAACTTGGACAGGGCACTTCATTTTCTCCTCCCCTCCACTAACTCTTTCCCTCAGCATGAAAGTTCTGGCCATCTAAATAAATGAAAATAACCAAGAGAGAAACAATTACATAAATTATAAAATAATTCAATATATACTAAATCTATAAGTATGTAATGTATCCAGAAATTATTCTTAATATGAATGATATAAATTAAAATTAGAGTTTTAAGTAACACATATTGCTTTCTTTTTTCTTTACTGACAAAGCAAAAGACTTTATTGGAAAGGGGAGCTCAAGTGGAGAGCAGCAAGACAGGGAACCCAGGAGAACTACTCTCGGTACTACTTTTATATTAATAATAAGAAAATATTAGATTACATAAGAAAAGCTAAAACTATTGGCTTACAAGCATTGATTTTTTTTAAAGTCTGTATTAATGCTCACTTTTTTCCTTCAAAAGAAGTCATTTATTAATGCAATTTAGCTCACTGTTAACGTTCTTAAAATTATTTGGTTTTTAGATTTAACAGAAGCAGCTTTCAGGTTTTTCTGCATTTTCTGTCTATCTGGCTTCCCCTTCCTCCTGCCATCATCTCCTTTCGCTCTCTTCCCTGTCAAGCTTCTCCTTAGAGGGCTTTGGATTCACCCTCTCTTATCTCCTCACCTCCCATCCTGTCCCCAGTGCTTTGCAACCTGACTTCCACCTCAATCGCGTCAAGAAAACTGGTTTCCAAGGTCGCCAGTGGCCTCCTGGTGCTAAATTCAACAGCCGCTTTCAAGCCTTATTGTACATGATTTCCTGGTAGTGTGTGATTCTTGGCAACTACCTGCTTCTCCCAAGCGTCTTTCCCTCTCTGATTTTCCTCCTAGTCCTCTTTCAGGCTCTCTTTAGCCTGTCCTTAGAAGTTTGGCTTCCCCAACTTTCTCTCCTGAGTTGCTTTCTTTTCCCTTTACACGCAATTCCCCTCCCACCAATTCAGTTCCATTGATTAGATGATGATCCTCCTGAGCTCCAGACCCAAATCCTAAAAGGCCCTCAAACCCAACAGATTCAAAACCCAACCTACCGTCTCCTCCCCATATCAACACGCCAGTGCTTCCTCTGTACTCTGTCTCTGTCGGTTGGTTGGTTCTATCACCCAACCAGCAGTTTTGGTTAGAAGTGTGGGATATATTCTTGACTTTTCTCTTACATCCCTCATTCAACCCATCTCCAAATCTTATAACTGCCTCCACCTAGTAGCTCTCAAACCCAGGTCCTCCTGTCCGCCTCCTTTTTGACCCCATGCATCATTTGGCCCCACCCTGGATGCTGCTGTAGTCTCCTAACTGGAGACCATCCTGTCCACCTTGTGTCCTCGACCTAATTCTTACTCAACACAAGCTGTGATGTTTACAAAAGCAAACAGATGATGTCATTCCCCTTTTCAAAAATGCTATTTATTTATTACTATTATAGTGGAGGTGATGGAATTCCAGTGAGCTATTCCAAATCCTAAAAGATGATGCTGTGAAAGTGTTGCACTCAATATGCCACCAAATTTGGAAAACTCAGCAGTGGCCACAGGACTGGAAAAGGTCAGTTTTTATTCCAATCCCAAAGAAAGGCAATGCCAAATAATGCTCAAACTACCACACAATTGCACTCATCTCACACGCTAGAAAAGTAGTGCTCAAAATTCTCGAAGCCAAGCTTCAACAGTACATGAACCATGAACTTCCAGATGTTCAAGCTAGTTTTAGAAAAGGCAGAGGAACAAGAGACCAAATTGCCAACATCTGCTGGATCATCGAAAAAGCAAGAGAGTTCCAGAAAATCATCTATCTCTGCTTTATTGACTATGCCAAAGCCTTTGACTGTGTGGATCACAATAAACTGTGGAAAATTCTGAAAGAGATGGGAATACCAGACCACCTTATCTGCCTCCTGAGAAATCTGTATGCAGATCAGGAAGCAACAGTTAGAACTGGACATGGAACAACAGACTGGTTCCAAATAGGAAAAGGAGTATGTCAAGGCTGTATATTGTCACCCTGCTTATTTAACTTATGTGCAGAGTACATCCGGAGAAGGTAATGGCAACCCACTCCAGTACTCTTGCCTGGAAAATCCCATGGATGGAGGAGCCTGATAGGCTGTGGTCCATGGGGTCGCTAAGAATTGGACACAACTGAGTGACTTCACTTTCACTTTTCACTTTCATGCATTGGAGAAGGAAATGGCAACCCACTCCAGTGTTCTTGCCTGGAGAATCCCAGGGACTGCGGAGCCTGGTGGGGTGCCATCTTCGGGGTCGCACAGAGTCAGACACGACTGAAGTGACTTAGCAGTGGCAGCAGCAGCAGGAGAGTACATCATGAGAAATGCTGGGCTGGATGAAGCACAAGCTGGAATCAAGATTGCCGGGAGAAATATCAATAACCTCAGATATGCAGATGACACTACCCTTATGGCAGAAAGTGAAGAAGAACTAAAGAGCCTCTTGATGAAAGTGAAAGAAGAGAGTGAAAAAGTTGGCTTAAAGCTCAACATTCAGAAAACGAAGATCATGACATCTAGTCCCAACACTTCATGGCAAATAGATGGGGAAACAGTGGAAATACTGGCTGACTTTATTTTTCTGGGCTCCAATCTCACTGCAGATGGTGACTGCAGCCATGAAATTAAAAGACGCTTACCCCTTGAAAGGAAAGTTATGACCAACCTATACAGCATATTAAAAAGTAGAGACATTACTTTGTCAACAAAGACTTCGTCTAGTCAAGGCTATGGTTTTTCCAGTGGTCATGTATGGATGTGAGAGTTGGACTATAAAGAAAGCTGAGCACCAAAGAATTGATGCTTTTGAAGTGTGGTGTTGGAGAAGACTCTTGAGAGTCCCTTGGACTTCAAGGAGCTCCAACCACTCCATCCTAAAGGAAATCAGTCCTTGGTGTTCATTTAGGACTCATTTTGAAGCTGAAACTCCAATACTTTGGCCACTTGATGCGAAGAACTACTCATTTGAAAAGACCCTGATGCTAGGAAAGATTGAGGGCAGGAGGAGAAGGGGACGACAGAGGATGAGATGGTGGATTCTTCACCACTGAGCCACCAAGGAAGTCCCTGTCATTCCCCTTTTGAACATCTCTCAAGGAATCCTTGGGGCTTCCCAGGTAGCTCAGCTGGTAAAGAATCTGCCTGCAATGCAGGAGACCCTGATTCCATTCTGGGTCAGGAAGATCCTCTAGAGAAGGGATGGCTACTCACTCCAGTATTCTTCGGCTTCCCTTGTGGTTCAGCTAGTAAAGAATCCACCTGCAATGTGGGAGATTTGGATTCAATCCCTGGGTTGAGAAGGTCCCCTGGAGAAGAGAAAGGCTACCCACTCCTGTATTCTGGCTTGGAGAATTCCATGAACTGTATAGTCCATGGGGTCACAAAGAGTTGGACACGACTGAGCAACTTTCACAAGGGATCTTTATCATCTTTGGGAAAAGATGGCCATCCCTGGCCAGGCCTCCAGCCCTCATATTCTGAAGCTGCCCACCTCTACAGCTCCTCCTTTGTCCCAGACTTCATCCCTAGACTACTCTCCCCAACTCAAGCAGGTAATGTACCCAAGCCTCCAGCTCTTACTCTAAAATTCTACAATTGTGTAACCTGGGCTGGCCAAGGCCTCACTAGCCTCTGGGAACAAATGAAGTCACCCTATTGATAATAACCTTGATTTCTCTGGTCCATGTCATGCAAGAATTTGGCATCTTACAATCTCTATTCCAAGTATTTCTGGGAGGCCCCAGGAATGCTTTACCCATGGCTATGCACAAGTCCAATTTCCATCTAGCAGTCCATCAACACTTGTTGTGGGGGGCAGGTAATCATGCTGCCTTCTCAGCATCAATTTCATCCTTCCTGCATGTGACAGGCAGATAGTTGGAAGGTCCTGACCCCACCTCAACTCTAAAGGGGATCCTGATTGGTCCATGCCAGGGTTTCTCAACCTCAGCACTATTGACATTTGGGGCCAGATAGTTCTTTGTTTGAAGTGGGGTTGGCCTGTGCATTGTAGAGTGTTTGGCAGCATCTCTGGCCTTTATCCACTAGACACCAGTCACATACACATACGCCACTTTTGATATGCCTTCAGACTGCCAAATTTCCTCTGTGGGGCAAAACTGCCCTTGGTTGAAAACTGCTGGTTTAAGCCAATTGCATAATGTTATTCTTTTTCTCTCATTCTCACATTATTAGCTTGGATAAATGGTTCAATTAGAATGAAGTTGTAGAGCTATGTTCAGTGATCTTGTTTTCTCACCTACTTATGTGTGTCAACCAAGGGACTGGAGGTAGCCTAGCCAACTTGCAAACTCAAGAGGACCCATTTGAAGGAGGAAGCTAATCTCATCCAAAACAGAGAGATGAAAAGAAATAAAGTCCCAAGTGACTGATTTATCTCACTGCATTGCTGGACATTTACATATACTGTCTATAAATATCCTTTATTGTTTTCAGTGTTAACAGTCCTGCTACTTGCATCACTGCTATGTCTTCCAACTTCCCTGATAGCTCGGTTGGTAAAGAATCCACCTGCAATGCAAGAGACCCCAGTTTGATTCCTGGGTCAGGAAGATGCGCTGGAGAAGAAATAGGCTACCCACTCCAGTATTCTTGAGCTTCCTTTGTGGCTCAGCTGGTAAAGAATCTGCCTGCAATGTGGGAGACCTGGTTTCAATCACTGGGTTGGAAAGATCCCCTGGAGAAGGGAAAGGCTACCCACTCCAGTATTCTGGCCTGGAGAATTCCATGGACTACAGTCCATGGGGATGCAAGGAGTCAGACACGACGGAGCTACTTGCACTTTCATTTTCTGTACAGCACACATCCAGCATCTAACACACCCTACACAAGCGCTGGACTATGCCTTTTCCCACTGGACTCTCATCTCCAGCCCTGAACATGACTCCTATCCACAGCACTTCCCAGTGGGCACAGACACCAGTGTTCTGGTACCCTCAAGATGCAAAGTCATCAGAGGATCAGGGTGGAGAGACAGACTCTTTCTTCCGCCATTGGGCTGCACTCTGGGAGAAAGTCTCAAAGCTCATTGCTCTGGTCACAATATCTTTTAAATTTTAATGAAACATTTTTCTTTTACTTGCACTGCAGCTCTCTTTCCCCCAGGGATAAGATGCAACTTCATGGGGTGTGGCCAAGAACATATTTAAGTAATATACATCACCCTGTATTATACTCCCTTAGCCTCTTTAAGACCAACCAAGACCTTTATAATCTTAGGGCATATTCTTTCCCCCCAAATCCCCTCAGTCTCTCATTCAAATAAATTCTGGTTTAGTAGACCAATATTGGTTTATCAATTAGTTTGTGCTAGTTTACCTTGCAGCAACAAGAAATCCCAAAATTTCAGTGGTGCTTGCAACAAGTTTTTACATTTTCAACATTATACTTAAAACATTAAATATAAACATAATAATTCTATATGTAAATTTATTATGAAATATTCATCACCCACCACCTAGTATAATGGTTTCTCAATTCCATTGGGTTCTTTATTTAGACTCCTCCATTGATTAACTGGATTCCAACCCCAGGCAGTTTTTCAAGAAGTACAGGATGTAATAGTCCTGGCGTATTTTCAGGTTTCTCAATGACTATTGCCTGTAGACTTGAGTGACAATTTGGCTGAGTGAAAATTTGTTGGGTCATACTTCCCTCAGAACTTGAGACAGAACTCCACTCTCTTTTGCTACTGGATGTCACTGAAGATAAGCCTCAGGCCCGCCAATATTATTTTCTCCTTTGAGTGAGTTGCTTTTTCTTCCTGGTTGCCCAAGTGATTCTTTAGCTTTAATACCTAATTACTTCACCAGGATGTGTTCTTTCAGGAACATAAACGTGTCTGTTCAAACTGCACATTCAGGTCTTCCTTAATTGGACAGTTTTCATTTACTTTTGAATTTTTCTTATTCCTTTTACTGTATCACTTTTAATGGAACAGCAATTGCATACATGCTACAGTCCTTTGATCTAGAGCATTTAATCTATTTTTTTTTTTTTTTTAGTGTATGCTGCTTTTAGTTGTTTATGCATCTTGTTTTTTTTTTTTTTTGATCAAGAATCTCTTTTATTGATTATCAGAAACATTACAAACATCTAGTATGAACAAATTGTAACATGATAGTGTTTAGTTTGAACAATTAATACATTTCAGATATAATATTATACATATTTCAATGCTATTCTCCCCAATCATCTCACCCTCTCCCGGTCCCAGAGTCCAAAAGTCTGGTCTATACATCAGTGTCTCTTTTGTTGTCTCATAAATAGGGTTATTTTTTACCATCTTTCTAAATTCCATATATATGCGTTAGTATACTGTATTTGTGTTTTTGTTTCTGGCTTACTTCACTCTGTATAATAGGCTCCAGTTCCATCCACCTCCTTAGAACTGATTCAAATGTATTCTTTTTAATGGCTGAGTAATACTCCATTGTGTATATGTACCACAGCTTGCTTATCCATTCATCTGTGGATGGACATCTAGGTTGCTTCCACGTTCTGGCTATTGCAAACAGTGCTGCTATGAACATTGGGGTACAGGTGTCTCTTTCAATTCTGGTTTTCTCAGTGTATATGCCCAGCAGTGGGATTGCTGGATCATAAGGCAGTTCTATTCGCAGTTTTTTGAGGAATCTCCATACTGTTCTCCAAAGTGGCTGTACTAGTTTGCATTCCCACCAACAGTGCAAGAGGGTTCCCTTCTCTCCGCACCCTCTCCAGCATTTATTGCTTGTAGACTTTTGGATAGCAGCCATTCTGATTGGCGTGAAATGGTATCTCATAGTGGTTTTGATTTGCATTTCTCTGATAATGAGTGATGTTGAGCATCTTTTCATGTGTTTGTTAGCCATCTGTATGTCTTCTTTGGAGAAATGTCTATTGAGTTCTTTGGCCCATTTTTTGATTGGGTCATTTATTTTTCTGGAATTGAGCTGTAGAAGTTGCTTGTATATTTTTGAGATTAGTTGTTTGTCTGTTGCTTCATTTGCTATTATTTTCTCCCATTCTGAAGGCTGTCTTTTCACCTTGCTTATAGTTTCCTTTGTTGTGCAGAAGCTTTTAAGTTTGATTAGGTCCCATTTGTTCATTTTTGATTTTATTTCCAATATTCTGAGAGGTGGGTCATAGAGGATCCTGCTGTGATGTAAGTCAGAGAGTGTTTTGCCTATGTTTTCCTCTAGGAGTTTTATGGTTTCTGGTCTTACATTTAGCTCTTTAATCCATTTTGAGTTTATTTTTGTGTATGGTGTTAGAAAGTGTTCTAGTTTCATTCTTTTACAAGTGTTTGACCAGTTTTCCCAGCACCACTTGTTAAAGAGATTGTCTTTAATCCATTGTATATTCTTGCCTCCTTTGTCAAAGATAAGGTGACCATATGTGCGTGGATTTATCTCTGGGCTTTCTATTTTGTTCCATTGATCTATATTTCTGTCCTTGTGCCAGTACCATACTGTCTTGATGACTGTGGCTTTGTAGTAGAGCCTGAAGTCAGGCAGGTTAATTCCTCCAGTTCCGTTCTTCTTTCTCAAGATAGCTTTGGCTATTCGAGGTTTTTTGTATTTCCATACAAATTGAGAAATTATTTGTTCTAGCTCTGTGAAGAATACCGTTGGTAGCTTGATGGGGATTGCATTGAATCTATAAATTGCTTTGGGTAGTATATTCATTTTCACTATATTGATTCTACCAATCCATGAACATGATATATTTCTCCATCTATTAGTGTCCTCTTTGATTTCTTTCACCAGTGTTTTATAGTTTTCTATATATAGGTCTTTAGATTCTTTAGGAAGATATATTCCTAAGTATTTTATTGTTTTCATTGCAATGGTGAATGGAATTGTTTCCTTAATTTCTCTTTCTATTTTCTCGTTATTAGTGTACAGGAATGCAAGGGATTTCTGTGTGTTAATTTTATATCCTGCAACTTTACCATATTCATTGATCAGTTCTAGTAATTTTCTGGTGGAATCTTCAGGGTTTTCTACGTAGAGGATCATGTCATCTGCAAATAGTGAGAGTTTTACTTCTTCTTTTCCAATTTGGATTCCTTTTTTTTCTTTTTTTCCCTGATTTCTTTGGGCAAAACTTCCCAAAACTATGTTGAATAGTAATGGTGAAAGTGGGCATCCTTGTCTTGTTCCTGACTTTAGAGGAAATGCTTTCAATTTTTCACCATTGAGGATGAATGGTGAAAACTTCCAAACTCATTCTATGAGGCCACCATCACCCTAATACCAAAACCTGACAAAGATCCCACAAAAAAAGAAAACTACAGGCCAATATCACTGATGAACATAGATGCAAAAATCCTTAACAAAATTCTAGCAATCAGAATCCAACAACACATTAAAAAGATCATACATCATGACCAAGTGGGCTTTATCCCAGGAATGCAAGGATTCTTCAATATCCGCAAATCAATCAACGTAATACACCACATTAACAAACTGAAGAATAAAAACCATATGATTATCTCAATAGATGCAGAGAAAGCCTTTGACAAAGTTCAACATCCATTTATGATAAAAACTCTCCAGAAAGCAGGAATAGAAGGAACATACCTCAACATAATAAAAGCTATATATGACAAGCCCACAGCAAACATAATCTATTTTTTATAATTGTTTTTCTCATTTCATTTTGTAAATTTTTCTCATACTTATCTACTATGTATGAGATCGTAGATACTATACTTACTTTGCCTTCAAAAGTATGCTCAGTTGTGTTGTTAAGATTTTTGACTTTCTAACACATTATTATTTTATATTTCTATTTTTTAATCTTCATTGGCTCACTTTTTCTCTCTCTCCACTATCTTAATGTTGCTTCTTCAATCTTTTATCTCTTCTCTGTCTTCCATTTCCCTCTTAAGTGTTCATGTTCTCATTAATTTCTTTGAGATCGTGGACAGAGTATTTTACTGAAATGTTCCTCTATTTCCAGGAGTAATTCTTTTTCTGATATGCATTTGTCATCAACTTTTTACTTTTATATCTTTTCTCCTTTCTCTGTTGTACCAATTTTCTTGATGATTCCTTTCTGTTTACTATTTCCCCTTCAAATGGGGAAAATTCTGTCTAGA
Source organism: Tragelaphus eurycerus (assembly GCA_935064755.1). Lineage (NCBI taxonomy): Eukaryota > Metazoa > Chordata > Mammalia > Artiodactyla > Bovidae > Tragelaphus > Tragelaphus eurycerus. Next base: position 24,726,267 of record CAKXYN010000016.1, read on the forward strand.
CCAGCATTTTTCTTGAGAATTATATTGGTGAGATATGGCCACAGCTGACAGCTTTAACTTAGGCATTACTCTAAGACCACTTTCTTACCAAAAGCACTGTGCTCTCTGTCTCAGGATACAAAATCACTCAGGTTCCAGTGATCCCCTGCCACTCTAAGGATGAGCAAGAGGTCTCCTTGCAGTCCCTTCTTTGCTGAATGTCCTTTTTATTATTTTTCTATTTTTCTCCCATGATTTTTAAACCAGCCTTATTAGAGTATAATTTATACACATTAATATTCATTTTAAGTGTAAAGCTTCATCAGTTTGGGAAATTATATGCAGTCATATAACCACTGCTACAATCAAGATAAAAAGTGTTTTCATCAACCTAAAATTTTCTTGGTGTCTCTGTATTAATCCCCTCCCCCAGCCCCACCAGCTCAGAGTCAGTCATCTACCTTCTGTCTCTATAATCTTGCATTTTGTAGAACTTCACATAAAGGAATCACATAGTACCTGGTCTTTTACTTCTCTTTTTTTAGCTTTACTTCTCTTATTTAGCATAATTCTCTTGAGATTAATTCATGCTATTGTATGTATCAATATTTTGTTCTTTTTATTGCTAAGTTCACCTCATAGAAATTTCACAATTTGTTTACCTATTTGCCAGCTGATGAGCATTTAGGCTGTTTCTAGTTTGGGACAAGTATGAAAAAAAGGTGCTGTGAACATTCTCCTATAAGTATGTTAGTGGACAAATGTTCTTTCTCTCAGGTAACTATCTAGGAGTGGGATTATTGAGCAGGTGGTGCAGTGGTAAAGCATCCACCTTCTGGTGGGAGATGTGGGTTTGAGCCCTGGGTGGAGAAGATCCCCTGGGGTAGGAAATGGCAACCCACTCCAATATTCTTGCCTGGAAAATTCCATGGACAGGAGAGCCTTGCAGGCTGCAGACAATGGAGTTGAAAAGAGTCAGACATGATTGGTTCATGTGATGAGGTGAACCATCCTGTTTACCAAAATGGGTGCCTTACCTTACATTCCCAAGTAATGAATCTGATTGTTAGTTGATTGTCCTCAACAATGTTTGGTATGGTCAATCTTTCTAATTTAATTCTAGCAGGCAGATAGTGGTTGCTCACTGTGGATTTAATTTGCATTTCAATGAAGACTGCTCTGCTCAGTCACTTCAGTCGTGTCTGACTCTGTGCCACCCCACAGACGGCAGCCCACCAGGCTCCCCCGTTCCTGGGATTCTCCAGGCAAGAACACTGGAGTGGGTTGCCATTTCCTTCTACAATGCATGAAAAGTGAAGTCGCTCAAGTCGTGTCCAACCCTCAGCGACCCCATGGACTGCAGCCCACCAGGCTTCTCCATCCATGGGACTTTCCAGGCAAGAGTACCTGAGTAGGGTGCCATTGCCTTCTCCGTCACTGAAGACTAGTGATGTCAAACATCTTTTCATGTGCTTATCAATCAGGCAGGCTTCTCTAGTGGTTCAGTAGTAAAGAATCCATCTAATGCAGGAGATACAGGAGACACTGATTTGATTCCTGGGTTGGAAAGATCCCTTGGAGGAGGAAACGGCAACCCACTCAAGTATTCTTGTCTAGAGAATCCCATGGACAAAGGAACCTGTTGGGCCACAGTCCTTGGAGTCACAAAGAGCTGGACACGACTGAGCAACTAAGGACACACACTGATCAGTCACATGTGCTCTTTAGTGAAGTGCCTCTTCAATTATTTGCTCACTTTTAAATTGGGTAGTTCGTATTATTACTAAATGGTACAAGTTCTTTGAATATTCTGTATACAAGTCCTGGGCCAGACATGTTTAGTAAATATATCCTCATATTGTGTGACTTGCCTTTTCATTTTCTTAACGATGTCTTTAGAAAAACAAAAGTTTTAATTTTGATAAAATTCATTGTATCATTTTTCTTTTATGATTTGTGTTTATCATATTCTGTTTCAGAAATCTTTACCTAAGCCAATGTCACAAATATTTTCTTCTGTGTTTTTTTCTAGAAACTTTATTATTTTAGGTCTATGACTCATTTGGAGAAGGCAAGGGCACCCCACTCCAGTACTCTTACCTGGAAAATCCCATGGACGGAGGAGACTGGTGGGCTGCAGTCCATGGGGTCGCTAAGAGTCGGACACAACTGAGCGACTTCACTTTCACTTTTCACTTTCATGCATTGGAGAAGGAAATGGCAACCCACTCCAGTGTTCTTACCTGGAGAATCCCAGGGATGGGGGAGCCTGGTGGGCTGCCATCTGTGGGGTCGCACAGAGACGGACATTACTGACCTGACTTAGCAGCACGACTCATTTAGGATTAACTTTTATGAGTGGTAAATGTTGAGATTTATTTTTTCCTAATAGATATTCAGCTGTCCCAGCAACTCCTCTTGTTCTTTAATAAGTTTCTAGATCATTACTTAAGTAATATTTGCTCAGTATAAAACTTTCAAAAATTCTTATAAGATAAAGAGAAAAAAAAAAAAACACATTCATAATCTCATTGCTATGCTATGCTAAGTCACTTCAGTCGTGTCCGACTCTGTGTGACCCCATAGACGGCAGCCCACCAGGCTTCCCCGTCCCTGGGATTCTCCAGGCAAGAACACTGGAGTGGGTTGCCATTTCCCCAATGCGTGAAAGTGAAGTCGCTCAGTCATGTCCGACTCCTAGCGACCCCATGGACTGCAGCCTACCAGGCTCCTCCATCCGTGGGATTTTCCAGGCAAGAGTACTGGAGTGGGGTGCCATTGCCTTCTCCCATAATCTCATTACCCAGAAATTAATACACTAAGCAGTTCAAACAGCCCTCCAAAAACCAGCTATTTCATCATTTTAGTCTTTGCCAACCTGAGAAATAAATCTTTTCCTATTTTGGATTTATTTGATTGCTATTAAAGTTTTCATGTTTACTGGTCATTGTATTTCTACTTTGTGAATCTTTATCTGCTTGTCTTTACTTGATTTTTTTTCTTAGTATGTTCAAGTTTTCCTTAGTATGTTCAAGTTTTCCTTAATGGTATATGCTGGCTCTTTATATTTTAAAGCTTTTCATTACATGTGATATTCAATATACTTATCATTTGCTTTATCATTTATCATCTAGTTTATTATTTGGTTTGTATTCATCTATAAATATTTGCTGTGTACCTATTATGTGCCAGACACTCTAATAGATGCAGAAATATCATTAGTGAACAAAATAAGATTAAAAAGACATGACCTCATGAAACTTAAGCAAACATCCTAAACTTTTTTTGAAAAGGACTGCTGCTGCTGCTGCTGCTAAGTCGCTTCATTCGTGTCCAACTCTGTGCGACCCCATAGACAGCAGCCCACCAGGCTCCCCATCCCTGGGGTTCTCCAGGCAAGAATATGGAGTGGGTTGCCATTTCCTTCTCCAATGCAAGAAAGTGAAAAGTGAAAGTGAAGTCGCCCAGTTGTGTCCAACTCTTCACGACCCCATGGACTGCAGCCCATCAGGCTCCTCCACCCATGGGATTTTCCAGGCAAGAGTACTGGAGAGGGGTGCCATCGCCTTCTCCGTGAAAAGGACTAGATAATACTAAATACTTTAGGTCAGTAGACAAGTTTGAGGTAGGTACTTATATAATGATAAAGTCCCCCTCCTCCCCACCCCAGCCCAGTTGCCAGGGTGATGGGCCCAATTGGCGCTGGTGAACATCCACTGCAGACATTCTTGGGAAGAAGAGTGACCATCTCAAGGAGGGGATGGCAGACAAGAGTGGGTGCAGCTGCAATGAAGCATTTCACCCTCTGGTCCAGTGACAACCAAACCTCAAAACTGTTTGCTTTTCCAAGAAAATCTGCCATCTCAACTAGAGCAGCGGTTGGTGAGGGTTGGGGGGTGTTGCTGGCTGAATCACTGTCTCCCAGACTGATATTTCTTCCACAGTCAGTGCCTGGTTGTTGCCAAGAGCACAGAGATGTCAACCAGAGGATCTTGGGGGCCCGGGAGGTGGGACAAGGGAGGCAGTCCCTGGAAGCTAAGGGAGAAATGGGTGCAGGGGGTGCTCTGACTAGGTCTTCTTAGCTTACTGAGCTGACCCATAAAAACACAGGCTGCAGCTGAATTTGACCTATGTGCTGTGGCTTGCTAACTTCTTCTCTAGAGGAGTGAGACATACAATGAGTACATAAAAACATACATATATAAACTGTCAAATTATTGAGGTGCTAGAGAAAAAAAAAAACATAAAGCAGGGAAGAGGGACAAAGAGTACTGGCAGGGAGACAGGGACTGCAACTCTAAACAAGGGAGATCTCACTGAGAAAGGGCATGTCTTCAAGTCAGGGCAAGACTTGAAGAAAATGAGGCAGCCAAACCACTCCGATGTCTGAGGGAATAGGTTCCAAGCAGGAGGAAACAGCCTGTGCAAAGGCCTTGAGGCAGGAGCATGCCTAGTGTGCTCAAGAACAGTGAAAAGCCAGTTCAGTTGGAATGGAGTAAGCAAGTGAGAAAGGAGAAGTTGTAGGAGATGAAGCCAGAGAGGCAACAATAAAAGGTGAAGGGCAGGGCTTCTCCACTAGATCTGCTCATTAGGACCCCAAAGGGCTTTCCTACACTCCCAATGCTGATGACCCACTCTCAGAGACTCTCATTTAATTGGCCCTATTCCAAGCATCTCTACTTCTTTTAAAATTTCCAGACGATTCTAATGTGTAGCCATAGTTAAGAACCAGTGACACTGAGGCATGGAGGCCATCATAAGGATTTGGATTTCTCTTCCAAGTGGTGTGAGAGTCAAGGGGCCATGGGGATTCTGACGGAGGGGTGGTGTGAAATGAGTAAGCGAGGGTGGGGTAGAGACCTTTGCGATTCATCAGATCAGATCAGTCGATCAGTCATGTCTGACTCTTTGCGATCCCATGAATGGCAGCACGCCAGGCCTCCCTGTCCATCACCAACTCCCGGAGGTCACTGAGACTCACATCCATCGAGTCAGTGGTGCCATCCAGCCATCTCATCCTCTGTCGTCCCCTTCTCCTCCTGCCCTCAATCCCTCCCAGCATCAGAGTCTTCTCCAATGAGTCAACTCTTCGCATGAGGTGGCCAAAGTACTGGAGTTTCAGCCTCAGCATCATACCTTCCAAAGAAATCCCAGGGTTGATCTCCTTCAGAATGGACTGGTTGGATCTCCTTGTAGTCCAAGGGACTTTCATAGTGGACATCTAAGTGAAGATCCTGAATGTGCAGTTGAGCACACAAGGGTGGGATCCAGGAGCAAGATCCAGGCTAGAGATGCAAATTTGTTAAGTATCAGAATATACTAATCCTTAAAGTCGTTATGTCACATGAAATCACCAAGGAAAGGAGTATGGAAAGACAAGAGAAGAAATCCAAGGAACGAGCTTGGACCTTTTAATATTTGTTTATGATGACTTCCTAGAGAAGGCCCTAAATTTATATATAGCTAAATCTATGAGTTTTGGCTTTGATAGTATATTTTAAAGTTCTTTCTCACACAAAGGTTATATAACTCTTCATCTCTGGTTCTCCCATGATTTAACTTTTATATTTAATTATGCCCTGATCTTTATTTTTCAATACCATTTCCCAATAAAAAGAACCAAAGTTCCCTAGAGAAATGGCTGACTCCAAGTCTGGGACAGAGAAAGTATAAAATAAGCCTGGAACATCTTGTTGTGCCAGAAAGCAAAGGAGAGCTTTAAAAATGATGGGAACGGGTCCCAAGGGCAAGAGACCCACTGCCAAACAGAGGACAATTTCAGCGTCAAAATGAATTATGAGGGTAATGGATGATGGCCCACTGAGTAACATAAGAATCCACGAGTCCACACTGACAGAGGAGAAAGAAAGGAAGGAAGAGAGAAGAGAGGGAGGAAGGAAAACAAGGACAGAAAGCTCTTCTGTACAATACGGGCCAACTAATAAGTACAGAAAGAATAACAGAATTGGAAAATCACCACCTTACAGCAACCCTAGCAGCAACTAATTTAGTCAAAATGAGTAACAAATATTTAAATAGCTTCCAAGTATTATGTCACAGATTTTGTATTTATCACAAAAGAAGATAGAATAACTGCACAGTGGAGAAATCCATTAACCACTCCTTCACCGAGTGATCAATCAAAGTTGACAGCACCAATAATGGAAAAGCCCACATCACATGCCTCCCAGAGAGCAGCGTCGAGAAGGACATAACATACCTTGTGCAATATCCGCACACAAATGCACACCTTGATTCTAGTTATGAAGAAGTGCTGGATATACACAAATGGAGAGAGATTCCTCAAAACTACTGCTCTGTATATTTCAAAAAATATCGGCAGCATGAAAGACAAAGAAAGGCTGAGGAATTACTCCAGATCAAAGGAAACTAAAGACATGACGACTAAATATAATGAGTGACCCCAGATTCCAGTCCTGGATAGAGGAAGGGGGGTATCCAAAATGGATATTAAGGAGAAACAGCAAAATTTGAATATGGACTAAACATTTTGTTGTGACTATTGTTTAGTTGCTAAGTTGTGTCGACACCTTGCGACCCCATGGACTGGCTCCACTGTCCATAGAATTTCCTAGGAAAGAATCCTGAAGTGGGTTGTTGTTCCCTTCTGCAGGAGATCTTCCTGACACAAGGACCAAACCCACATCTCCTGCTTGGCAGGCAGATTCTTTACCATTGAGCCACCTGGGAGTATTGTCTTAATGTTAAATATTCTGAATCTGATCCTTGTGTTATGGTTACATATAAAAAATACCCTTGTTCTTTGGAGAATTTCACTCTAGGATAAAGGGTACATGTAGTCTGAAACTTACTCTCAATTGTTACAGAAAAAAATGTGTTCCTTTGTGTCTGTGTGTGTTTGTGTGTGTGTATGTGTGTGCATGGCACAGTCAGGAAGTGGAAAAAAGCCAGGATTTGAATTCATAAGATTTATAAGTTTATTAGCTTAAAGTTATAAACAATTGTAAAATTTTAACAATTGGTGAATCATCATGAAGGATAATGGGATTTATTGTACTCTTCTTACACCTTTTTAAAAAAAAATCTTGAAATTTTTTCAAAACCAAAGATCAAAAATAAAAATATACATAAGTAGAAGCTGAGATTTGCTTATTGACTGGTCTATGAAATAATAAATTTTCATGCACGTTTGGATTTGCCCCTCCCTTCCTAGTCTGTCCCATGAATCCTGTCTGTTTTTATGTACCAGTGAATTGGTTTTAATTGTTGGAGTCTTTAATTATATTTAATACCTGGTAGGGCCAGTCTATCCACCTTGCTCCCCGCACCATTTTCCTCTTCATACTTTTAGTCTTCCAGAAAAATTTACAATAATTTTGTCAAGATTTCCCTAAGGAAAAAAAAAACTCATTGAGAGTTTGATTGGAATTTGTTCATTTATAGATTCGTTGGAACAGCTGAAAGCTTATATTGTTGACTCTTCTCAGAAAAGAGTGTTTGTATCTCCTTTTAAGTTTCATCCTAAGTTTCTTTCTAAAGGTCTTTCTGTTTTCTTTGCGTAAATCTTGTCCCTGTCTTGTTGAGTTAATTCCCGTGAATTTTGTTGCTACTGTAAATGTGATATAGTTCCATGATATGTTCCTAACAGCTTGCTTATTATCATTAAAAAAAGGTATTTGTTTTTACATCTCTAATTCTATATTTTGTGACTGCTACCCTACGAAACTCACTTGTTAGCTCTATGACTTTTTCCATTTTTTTGAGAGGTTCAAATTACAAAAAACACCCCATGTCTCCTGAAAATGATGATGATATTTCTTCCTTGGGAATATTTGTGACTCTTATTTTATTTCCTTGTTAGATCCATTATTAGAACTTCTGGAACATGAATAAGTGGTAGTGGGGAGACAAAGGCATCCTTATCTTGTTCCTGAGTTTAACTAGGATGTCACTAATGTTTCCACAGTTAATTATCGCTTTGGTTTGAGAGAGACTACCTTTGTAATACTAAAGGACTGTTCTTCAATTCTTGTTTTATTTACAAAACATCACCGGGAATGGATGGCAATATCTTAGAATTTTTCTAAAATTCTCATTTACTAAGCTCTGCTTATGCATTCAGCACTGTGCCAAGAGTTATATTCATTATTTAACTTAATCTATATACGACCTTGACTTCAGACAATATTTTCCAAACTTGAAGATAGGGAAAGTGTCCAAGATTCACAATTAGGAATTGAAAAAAGACAGAATTTGTACTCAGACTTTCTGATTTCAAAACCTAAGCTCATAAGACAGCAATAATGTGGTTGTTCTCCTTGATCTACTAACATAATTGATCACATTAAGAGATTTCCTGATACTGTACAACTGCAGGGAAAAGCGAATTAGCCAAGATGGTGTGGTCAGGCTCTCTTACCCCATGGCCTTGCTCTTGCCCCACATTCTGTAAGACTATGTAACAGTTGAGTGCATTTGCAGCACTGTGCATGCAGATCACGAGGTACTCCCTTTGGCAGGCTTGTGTGGTACTGATGTGTGAGCTCCACCTAAAAAGTGGTGGCATTACTGCTGCATCACGGCTGTGTCCATTGGGTCAAGCACAAGAGGGGAGAATATAGCATGTCTGCTGCCACAGCTGCTGTGCCAGCCAGGAGAGAATAAACATGTCTGCAGCTCCTGCGCTTCCTTAAATTTTCTTCCAGCTTCCCGCTTGCGCCTTGCCTACCCTGAGTTTAGCAACTTGGCATCACAAACAGGATCAGCAATATGATAACATTTGTTTTGCAGACATTAGTCCAGCTTGTACAATAGTGTATTGTTATTTTACACATTTGGTTGCATTCAATTTTCTATTATTTTGTGTCTATACTGTGAAACTCGGCTGCTGTTCTTCTTTTGTCCATCTGACAGGTTCGCTTTTGTTGGGGGAGCGGTGTACAATGCTGGCTTACTAAAATGACTTGGGCTGCCCTTCTTTTCCCACATGCTAACCCTATTTAAACAGCATGGAAATGATCAGTTTGTTGAATCACTTCTGGTGAAATGGTCTGGGTAATACATTTTTGGACAACTTTCTCAGCTTCTTCTAGGATTTTTTATCTATGCATCTTTTCTACCACTTCTTCAGTCAAATTCTATAATTTTTATTTTCCCACAAAACTATCCTCTTCATTGAGATTTTCAAGCTTATTAACATAAAGTTGTAAAACCTACCCCTCTGAATTTTTCTTTAATAGCATACCATTTCTCATTTCTGCCCAATCACGTTTTCCTTTTCTTGATTAGCCTTGCCAATGGTTTCTCTAAGTCATCGGCCTTTTTAAAGAGCCAGATTCGGAATGCATTTGTCAATTTGTGTTTCCCATTTTCTAATTCATTAATTTCTGGGGCTTCTGTTATTAGCTTCACTGTCTTCTTTGGGTTGCGGTGGTGGTACTTGGCTTTCATCTCTTTTTGGCATCTGGAAATAAATGTTTGGCTCATTTGTTTCTCTGTGTTGTCATCATGATCACTGGTTCTATACTTCTTGTTAGGGATGTCTGTCTGTATTCCCGCCTAGACCCAAGAGTGACTTCGAAAAGTGATATTTAATTTCCCAAGTGGTTCAGTAATTTTGTTGACTATTTATCACACAAGTTTTGATTTCTAGTTTTCTTAAATTCTAGTCAGAGAATGTAACCTATGCAGTTTGTACATTTTAGAAGTTATTGAATAAAAATAATTTTTGAAAATGTTCTCAACAGTTTTAAGAGAGTGTATATCCCTGCTTGTAGGATTCTCTCAGATGACCCCTGAGCAAGCTTGAAGAATAGAGAAACCATGACATTCAATCCCCCCGGGACAGTCAAACCAGATTCTTTTTTTTTTTTTTTTTGAAGTCTCACTGGGTGTTTTATTATTATTTTTTGTTTGTTTGTTTGTTTTTTATTATTATTATTTTTTTAATTTTTCTTAACTTTACAATATTGTATTACTTTTACTATACATCGAGATGGATCCGCCACCAGAATACACGTGTTCCCCATCCTGAACCCTCCTCCCTCCCCCCTTCCCACACCATCTTTAACACTAGAAAGAGACCAAGGGTGGGAGTCGGTGGATGGCAAGGGCACAGGAGGAGCTGGGGAAACCTTCCCAAGCTGTCCAAAACCATCCCAACTTCCAGGGGCCTGGAAGTTCTTCCTAGAGACACCCGGGGCAGACAGCGGGTGGGGGCACAGGAGCCGCTCAAAGAGCATTGTTTTGTGGCTTGGGGGCCCAATTTTGCCTGCTTATTGAACAGGGAAAGACAGAGAGGCCGAGGGGACCCTCAAGGAAGTGCCAGACTTGCTGAGAACAGGTCTGCTCCTCACTGGCCTCTCTCCCCCAAGTGTGACAGTGGGTAGTGGGGGGTTCAGGGAAGAGAGGGGTCGTTTAATCTTGACCCGAACTCAAAGAAAGTGAGTGAAAGGGAAGTCGCTCAGTCGTGTCCAACTCTTTGCGACCCCATGGACTGTAGCCTACCACTCTCCTCCGTCCACAGGATTTTCCAGGCAAGAGGACTAGAGCGGATTGCCATTTCCTTCTCCAGGGGATCTTCCTGACCCAGGGATTGAACCTGGGTCTCTCACACTGTAGGCAGACGCTTTACCGTCTGAGCCACCAGGAAAGTCCAAAGTTCCAAGGAACTCAGAGAAAGAGAGAATCTTATTATCTTTGGTTCAACTGCTTTGTCTTGCTTAGAAAAAACCAAAGTGCAGTGACACGGTTCTAGCATCCAAACACGCATGTGTGTGGCCTGTGCGACTCTCAGAGCGGCGCACTGGGGCACACCCAGCACGCAGGGCCCCTAGCCTGCGTCTCTCAGGAACTAGCCTGTGCCCTTGCCTTGCACTTGAGTCCCTTCTCCCAGCGCTCTCTCTCAGACTCTCACCCCAAAACCCCTCCCTCTGTGCTCTGTTACACTCGATTACATGGAAGGATGTAGCCCTCTTTGGTGAAATTCCCTGCCCCCCTTCCAGACTGAGCCCTCCTGTAGCCGGCCCACTGGACTGGAATTACACAGTGAATTCAGTAGTTTCCATTACTCCCGTCTCCCATCATCAGCCCGTCACGATCTATTCAGTGAGCAATGTTATTTAATCCCAAAGCCTTGGGTTAAACATTGGAGCATTATTTTTTTTTTCTGTATCTCACTTTCAAATAATAAAAATCACTTGAAGTTCCAAATACTGACTCAGTTGGAAGTGTCCAGGCCCCCGACTGAGAATAAAGTCCTCAAACCTAATTTTTATTTTCACTCCCATGCAGGAAGCGGGTGCTGTGCATAGGAGGCAACTTGGGGTGGGCATTAGGCATATGACTTGTTCTCTCTTTCATTATCTGGTGCTCCTCTACTTCCTTGGCCAGTCAGTAGCTGTGGCATCTGTCCTTCCAGGACTGGCGGTCTTGAGAGGAAGGAGAGGAAGGAGGAGTAAGGATATGAGCAAGAGCAGAGTACCCACCTGACAGGTACTGTTGCAAGAATGCTTTACACTGTGATTTAAAGGTGACTTTCTGAGCCTGCACCTCCACAGGAATCTCTGCTGCACTTGCTTTGAAGGGGAGATGCATTTTCTCCCATAGCCTTTCCAGTCACAGGGAAAGTGGGAAGAGGCCACGGGAGACATTTTCCCTTAAGCCAGTTGGTGAGTTCTCACCCCGAGGTTCACTCTGATTTCATGAGAAATGGCGCCCCTAGATCAGCCCTGGGTGGAAGCAAGCTCAGTCTCCTTGTGGCCAGCCTCCCTCTGCCTCTTCTCAGGCAGAAGTCAGACCCCAGTTCACTGCATGCCCGCACCCAGGCTGCACAGCCAAGTCTCCCAGGCCCAGAGGTGAGGGGAGCCAGAGACTCACCCGTGCCCACATTCTCCAAGGAGACCCTCCCTCTCAAATCCCCTCCAACCCTCACCACCTGGCCCTCACCAGTGGTTTTTGTAAAGGGCCCAAGTCACAAAACCAATTTTTAAACTGTCTTTAGTCACTTCTGCATATGATCCCTGCAATGCTACGCTACTTGGGTCCACACTGAAATCACCCGAAGTGTTTGTAAAAATAGTAATACCTAAACCCCAGCCTCCAGATTTTCATTTAATTGGCTTGGGATGTGGCCTGGCCATTGAGGTTTTTTTAAAACTCTCCAGGTGGTTCCAATGAACAGCCAAGAATGAGAACAGTGTCCTGGCCCAGTGCTTCTCAAACTTGTGTGCTGGTGATGGGCCCAGGACGCCATTAAATAAGAAACCTGGGGTCCAGAGTCTGCATTTCTAACAAGCTCAGTCCCGGGTGATGGAACGTATCTGGTCTGAAGACCATGATTTGCGCATCAAGGAGGTAGAATATCAATGTGTTTTGGTAAAACTCTGCTTTTTTTTTATAGGCTTCATATTTTTAGAGCAGTTTTACATTCACAGCAAAACTGTGTAGAAAGCACAGTATTTTCTCATATACCTCCTGCCCCCACACATGCACAGCTTCTGTCATTATCAACATCCCACACAAATGGTGAATCTATGCTGACACATTACAATCACCCAAGTCCATAATCTACAGTAGGGCTCACTCTTGTACAGTTTTGACAGAAGTATAATGACTAATATTCACAACTATCATAAAAGTAGTTTTGCTCCTAAAAGTCTCTGCACTCAGCCTAATCATCCCTCTCTAACTCCTAATCTCTTGCAACCACTTAAAACTGATTTTTAATCTTATTCAGTCCAGGTCTGGAAAAGGAAATGGCAACCCATCCCAGTATTCTTGCCTGGAGAATCTGGTGGACAGGGGAGCCTGGTGGGCTGCTGTCCATGGGGTCGCACAGAGTCAGACACGACTGAAGTGACATAGCATGCATGCATACATGAATTGGAGAAGGAAATGGCAACCCACTCCAATATTCTTGCCTGGAGAATCCCAGGGACAGAGGAGCCTGGTGGGCTGCTATCTATGGGGTTGCACAGAGTCGGACACGACTGACATGACTTAGCAGCAGCAGCAGTTCAGTTCACTCACTCGATCATGTCCGACTCTTTGTGATCTCATGGACTGCAACACACCAGGCTTCCTTGTCCATCACCAACTCCTGGAGCTTGCTCAAACTCATGTCTATAGAATCAGTGATGCTGTCCAACCATCTCATCCTCTGTCGTCCCCTTCTCTTCCTGCCTTCAATCTTTCCCAGCATCAGGGTATTGTCCAATGAGTCAGGTCTTTGCATCAGGTGGCCATAGTATTGGAGCTTCAGCTTCAGCATTAGTCCTTCCAATGAATATTTAGGACGGTTTCCTTTAGGATTGACTGGTTTGATCTCCTTGCAGTCCAAGGACTCTCAAGAGTCTTCTCCAACACCACAGTTCAAAAGCATCAATTCTTTGGTGCTCAGCTTTCTTTATGGTCCAACTCTCACATCCATACATGACTACTTGAAAAACCATAGCTTTGACTAGATGGACCTTTGTAGGCAAAGTAATGTCTCTGCTTTTTAATATGCTGTCTAGGTTGGTCATAACTTTTCTTCCAAGGAGCAAGCAATCTTTTAATTTGATGGCTGCAGTCACCATCTGCAGTGATTTTGGAGCCCCCCAAAACTAAAGTCTGTCACTGTTTCCATTGTTTCCCCATCTATTTGCCATGAAGTGATGGGACTGGATGCCATGATCTTAGTTTTTTGAATGTTGAGTTTTAAGCCAGCTTTTTCACTCTCTTCTTTCACTTTCATCAAGAGGCTCTTTAGTTCTTCTTCACTTTCTGGTGTAAGGGTAATGTCACCTGCATATCTGAGGTTATTGATATTTCTCCTGGCAATCTTGATTTCAGCTTGTGCTTCCTCCAGCCCAGTGTGTCTCATGATGTACTCTGCATATAAGTTAAATAAGCAGGGTGACAATATATAGCCTTGATGTACTCCTTTTCTAATTTGGAACCAGTCCATTGTTCCAAGTCTGGTTCTAACTGTTGCTTCTTGACCTGCATACAAATTTCTCAGGAGGCAGGTAAGGTGGCCTGGTATTACCATCTCTTTTGCTGTGATCCACATAGTCAAAGCCTTTGGCTTAGTCAATAAAGCAAAAGTAGATGTTTTTTGGAACTCTCTTGCTTTTTCAATGATCCAACAGATGTTGGCAATTTGATCTCTGGTTCCTCTGACTTTTCTAAATCCAGTTTGAACATCTGGAAGTTCTCAGTTCACATACTGTTGAAGCCTTGCTTGGAGAATTTTGAGCACTGTTTTGCTAGTTTGTGAGATGAGTGAAATTGTGTAGTAGTTTGAACATTCTTTGGCATTGCCTTTCTTTGGGACTGGAATGAAAACTGACATTTTCCAGTCCTGTGGCCACTGCTGAGTTTTTCAAATTTGCTGGCATATTGAGTGCAGCACTTTCACAGCATCATCTTTTAGGATTTGAAAGAGCTCAGCTGGAATTCCATCACCTCCACTAGCATTGGTTGTAGTAATATTTCCTCAGGCCCACTTGTCTTCGAATTCCAGGATGTCTGGCTCTAGGTGAGTGATCACACCATCATGGTTATCTGGGTCATTAAGATCTTTTTTTGTATAGTTCTTCTCTGTATTCTTGCTACCTCTTCTTATTTTCTGCTTCTGTTAGGTCCGTAACTTTTCTGTCCTTTATTGTTCCGATCTTTGCATCAAATGTTCCCTTGGTATCTCTAATTTTCTTGAAGAGATCTCTAGTCTTTTCCCTTCTATTGTTTTCCTCTATTTTTTTGCACTGATCACTAAGGAAGGCTTTATCTTTCCTTGCTATTCTTTGGAACTCTGCATTCAGATGAGTATATCTTTCCTTTTCTTCTTTGCCTTTAGCTTTTCTTTTTTTCTCAGCTATTTGTAAGACCTCCTCAGACAACCATTTTGCCTTTTTGCATTTCTTTTTCTTGGGATGGTCTTCATCACTGCCTCCTGTACAATGTCACAAACCTCTATCCATAGTTCATTAGGCACTCTGTCTATCAGATCTAGTCCCTTAAATCTATTTCTCAATTCCACTGTGTAGTCATAAGGGATTTGATTTAGGTCATACCTGAATGGTCTAGTGGTTTTCCCTACTTTCTTCAATTTCAGTCTGAATTTGGCAATAAGGAGCTCATGATCTGAGCCACAGTCAGCTCTCAGTCTTGTTTTTGCTGGCTATATAGAGCTTCTCCATCTTTGGCTGCAAAGAATATAATCAATCTTATTTCAGTATTGACCATCTGGTGATGTCCACGTGTAGAGTCTTCTCTTGTGTTGTTGGAAGAGCGTGTTTGCTATGACCAGTGCATTCTCTTGGCAAAACTCTGTTAGCCTTTGCCCTGCTTCATTTTGTATTCCAAGGCCAAACTTGCCTGTCACTCCAGGTGTTTCTTGCCTTCCTACTTTTGCATTCCAGTCCCCTATGATGAAAATGACATCTTTTTTGGGTGTTAGTCCTAGAAGGTCTTGTAGGTCATCATAGAACCATTCAGTTTCAGCTTCTTCGGCATTAGTGGTTGGGGCATAGACTTGGATTACTGTGATATTGAATGGTTTACCTTGGAAACGAACAGAAATCATTCTGTCATTTTTGAGATTGCACCCAAGTACTGAATTTCAGACTCTTGTTGACTATGAGGTCTACTCCATTTCTTCTAAAGGATTCTTTCCAACAGTTGTAGACATAATAGTCATCTGAATTAAATTCTCCCATTCCGGTCCATTTTAGTTCATTGATTCCTAAAATGTGTATGTTCACTCTTGCTATCTCCTGTTTGACCACATCCAATTTACCTTGATTGATGGACCTAACATTCCGGTTTCCTACTCAATATTGTTCTTGACAGCATTGGACTTTACTTCCATCATGTCACATCCACACCTGGGCATTGTTTTTTCCTTTGGCTCCGTCTCTTCATTCTTTCTGGAGTTATTTCTCCACTTTTCTCCAGGAGCATATTGGGCATCTACTGACCTGGGGAGTTCATCTTTCAGTGTCATATCTTTTTGACTTTTCATACTCTTCATGGGGCTCTCAAGGCAAGAATACTGAAGTGGTTTGCCATTCCTTTCTTAATCTTATTACATATTCATAATTTGTTAAATCCTCAGAAGGCATCTTCCCAGAGAAAGGCGATAATGGCGCTATAGCTGACTTAGTGATTCAACAACAAGCTGAGTTTCCTTTGTGGTGGGAGCACAGGATATTAGCAACATCCCCAGTTTTTACCTACTAGCTACTGGCAGGTAGAAATACCCTTACCAAGTCATGACAACCAAAAATTTCCCTGCTGCTGCTAAGTCGCTTCAGTCGTGTCCGACTCTGTGCAATCCCATAGACAGCAGCCCACCAGGCTCCTCCGTCCCTGGGATTCTCCAGGCAAGAATACTGGAGTGGGTTGCCATTTCCTTCTCCAATGCATGAAAGTGAAAAGTGAAAGTGAAGTCGCTCAGTCGTGTCCGACTCCTAGCCTAGAAGTTACCAAATGTTCTGAGAAGGGGGAGGGTGCAGAATCACCTTTAATCAAGAACCATTGATTTATAGCAACACAAAGAACTTGAAGAAGTTTAAAATTTTTTACACTTGTAACTTCATTCATTTACAAATTATATTATTGAACCAGTGCTATTGTATGCTAAACAGAGTTCTAGGACTGGGGATATAAAGGTGAACAAACCAAATGTTTCTATAATAATATAATGTCAAAATGGTAATTTTATGTGCAGAAAATAAACAAAGAAAGCACATAAGAAATAATGATGGCCTAGAGCCAACAGGGAGAAGCGTATCTTGAAGAGAAGTAGAAGGCCTCTTTGAGAAGGTGGCTTTTGAGCTTTCAAGAAGATGCAGCGAGGATGACTCGAGTAAACCCGGGTCAGGCAGAGGTCAGGTTTTTCCAAACTACGGGAAAGCTGGAGGAAAGGCACTAAGGTGAGAGTATGATTTAATCCCAGAATAAAGTCTTGGGCTAGGTTGAGGATGAAGTATTGGTGTTCCTTTCTCACCCAACAAACGCTAAAGGGAGCGGTGCAACCTTAGAAGGTGATTCTTCTTCCTTATTCAAATGAAACCTCAGGAGTCTCCACTTAGCCCCTTTACTATTATATTCATAGTATTCAATTTCTCTATAGCTCTAAAAGTTTCCACACCCTGTCAAATACAAAGATCATATGTTTTAAATCCCTACTAATATGATGGGTTTGTGAATTTCTGCTTTTGTTTGTAATACCTTTTGTCTTCTGTTTTTTTTAAATGAGATGTTATTCGGCTCATAAAAGTTTACCATGTATCTTTAATGTAGACTGACACTTTGGTCACCATTTTTGGGCTAATATTTATTTGTTTACTTTTGGCTGTGATGGGTCCTCATTGCTGCACACGCTTTCCCTAGTTGTGGCAAGTGGGGGCTACTCTCTAGTTGCGCGGCGTGGGGTTCTCATTGAGGTGGCTGCTGTTGTTGTGGCCTGCAGGCTCTGGGTGCGCAGGCTTCAGCTGCGGCTCCTAGGCTCTAGAGCACAGGCTCAGTCGTTGCGGAGCAGGAGCTTGTGGCTCCGTGGCATGTGAAATCTTCCAGGATCAGGGATCAAACCCATATCTCCTGCATCGGCAGCAAATTCTTTACCACTGAACCGAGGGGAAACCCACTTTGTTTACTATTAACAGTCTCTTAGTGGCATTTTCTCTTGAATTTTACCCCCATGTACTTTCAATATCACTACTTCTGCTGTTTTGGTTTGCATTTCCTGAGTATAATACTTTTATATTCATGTATTTTTCACTTTTGCATAACATCCTATGCTTCTGATGAACAAAATACCTTAATTTTCAATACAATCTAAATGTTTTCAACTATTAATAGTAGAATTCATGCTCTCATATTTGAATGAAACGTTTATGTTTGGCATGATTTTTGTAACGTTATTTTGCACTTGCTTTTTTTCCTTTGCCATTTCTTTTTCTGAATTTTGGTTAGTTGATCAATTTTTATTGGCTTGCTTTTCTGTAATAATTTGAAAGTAATATACATATCAGTTCAGTTCAGTCACTCAGTCGTGTCTGATTCTTTGTGACCCCATGAACTGTAGCACGCCGGGCCTCCCTGTCCATCACCAACTGCCAGAGTCTACCCAAACTCATGTCCATTGAGTCGGTGATGCCATCCAACCATCTCATCCTCTGTCGACCCCTTCTCCTCCTGCCCTCAATCTTTCCCAACATCAGGGTCTTTTCCAATGAGTCAGCTCTTCACATGAGGTGGCCAAAGTACTGGAGTTTCAGCTTCAACATCAGTCCTTCCAATGAACACTCAGGACTGATCTCCTCTAGGATGGATTGGTTGGATCTCCTTCCAGTCCAAGGGACTCTCAAGAGTCTTCTCCAACACCACACTTCAAAAGCATCAATTCTTCAGTGCTCAGCTTTCTTTAAAGTCCATCTCTCACATCCATACATGACTACTGGAAAAACCATAGCCTTGACTAGATGGACCTTTGTTGACAAAGTAATGTCTCTGCTTTTGAATATGCTATCTAGGTTGGTCATAACTTTCCTTCCAAGGAGTAAGCACCTTTTAATTTCATGGCTGCAGTCACCATCTGCAGTGATTTTGGAGCCCCAAAAATAAAATCTGACACTGTTTCCACTATTTCCCCATCTATTTCCCATGAAGTGATGGGACCGGATGCCATGATCTTCATTTTCTGAATGTTGAGCTTTAAGCCAACTTTTTAACTCTCCTCTTTCACTTTCAACAAGAGGCTCTTTAGTTCTTCTTCACTTTCTGCCATAATGGTGGTGTCATCTCATATCGGAGGTTACTGATATTTCTCCCGGCAATCTTGATTCCAGCTTGTGCTTCTTTCAGCCCAGCATTTCTCATGATGTACTCTGCATATAAGTTAAATAAGCAGGGTGACAATATACAGCCTTCGGAAACGGTCTGTTGTTCCATGTCCAGTTCTAACTATTGCTTCCTGACCTGCATATAGGTTTCTCAAGAGGCAGATCAGGTGGTCTGGTATTCCTATCTCTTTCAGAATTTTCCACAGTTTGTTGTGGTCCACACAGTCAAAGGCTTTGGCATAGTCAATAAAGCAAAAATAGATGTTTTTCTGGAAATCTCTTGCTTTTTTGATGGTCCAGTGGATGTTAGCAATTTGATCTCTGGTTCCTCTGCCTTTCCTAAATCCAGCTTGAACATCTGGAAGTTCATGGTTCACGAATTGCTGAAGCCTGGCTTGGAGAATTTTGAGCATTACTTTATTAGCGTGTGAGATGAGTACAATTGTGCAGTAATTTGAGCATTCTTTGGCATTGCCTTTCTTTGGGATTGGAATGAAAACGGACCTTTTCCAGTCCTGTGGCCACTGCTGAGTTTTCCAAATGTGCAGGAATATTGAGTGCAGCACTTTCACAGCATCACCTTTTAGGATTTGAAATAGCTCAACTGGAATTCCATCACCTCCACTAGCTTTGTTCATAGTGATGCTTCCTAAGGCCCATTTGACTTCACACTCCAAGATGTCTGGCTCTAGGTGAATGATCACACCATCGTGATTATCTGGGTCATGAAGATCTTTTTTGTATAGTTCTTCTCTGTATTCTTATAGAATAAGACAAAATGTTTTAAAAAAATTTCTACCAATTTCAAGAATTAAACAATATCTACAACTGCATTCAAATTGGATGAGAAATTGAGGGCACTTCCTTCTTTACTTTTCCCTCATCTTAAATTTTTGTCAAAAATAATTCCCTTAAAGATTATTTCTGATGTTTGCATTTGGTTTCATAACCATGTTCCGAACAATGATTTAGACATTAACTATTCTTTACCGGCTTAATTACTCATGGTTGTTTCTTTTGTACCACCTCTTCCATTCCTGGGTTCTTTTTTTTGACTCATTTCTCAGCTAACTGGTGGACCTTTGATGGCATTATTTTTCAGGCAGATAATGTGAGTCCTTACATGTCTAAGAATGTCTTTCTCTTGACCCATGTATGAATGACATCATAGCTACTTAAAGAATTCTTCACATTTGTTGCTTCTAAAAATTCAGCAGATATTGCTTCACTGTCTTCTAGAATTGAGAGTTACCTAATAAAGTCTAGGACAAGTCCATTCTTTCCTATGTGAGTAAACTGTTTTTCCTAAAAACATGAAAACATTTTTCCTTTATCTTTGAAACTTGAGATTTTATAAAGACACAAATACGCATGGGTCCCTTTACATTAATTTCGGCCATTAAATCTGATGGCTTACACCCTCCACATCAGAGAACTTTTCTATTAATTCTTTGATTATAGAAATAGTAAATTACAGAACATATTTAGAGCTTAAAAATTATTTTTCTGTTCAACTTTATTGACATATAATTAACATACAGCACTCTGTAAGTTTAAAATATATATTATAATGACCTGATTTACATATATTGTCTTCCCTGGTGGTTCAGATGGTAAAAAATCTGCCCACAATGCAGGAGACCCAGGTTGGATCATTGGGTTGGGAATATCCTTTGGAGAAGGAAAAGGCACCCCACTTCAGTATTCTTGACTGGTAGATCCCGTGGACAGGGAAGCCTGGCAGGCTACAGTCCATGGGGTCGCAAAAAGAGGAGGACATGATTGAGCACTAACTCTACCACCATACAGCACTTGGAAAGTTTAAAATGTACATTATAATGACCAGATTAGCGTATATTGTATGATAATTACCACAGTAAGTTTACTGAACATCCATCATTTCACATTATTGCCAGAAAAAGAGAGAAAGAGAAAATGTTTTTCCTTGTGATGAGAATGTTTAAGATCTACTCTGTTTGCAGTTTTCAAATATACCATACAGCAGTGTTAACTATAGTCATCATGTTCTACGTTACATCTCCAGAGATTATTTTTCTTATAACAGAAAATTTGTACCTTTGACGCTCCTTCCAGTCCCCTCTCTCATGAGCCCCACCTCTGGTAACCAGATCATCTTCCATGAATTTGGCTTTTTTTTTTAAATTTCTCATATAAGTGAGATTATATAGTATTTTTCTTTCTCTGTCTTGACTAGAAATTTTAAATGAACAGAAAAAGTCTCCGCTAGTTGTTGATTCATGATAGACTCAATAAATATACGTTAAATGAATGACAAGTGGATGAATGAATGAATCTTCTTTTTCTCCTTCTTCTTTGCTCCCTTCATCTCCCAATTATACAAATGCTCCATCACCTGTATTTCCTTCATCCCTTAAGCCTTCTCCTCTGGTATTTAATAGAAATTTTCAAGCTAGCTTTCTAATGATATTTGTTATTATGCTATCCACTTCTAGCAATTTTTCATATAAAATAAATTTTTGTAATTGTAATTACTCTTTTCTCACAGGTGCAATGAAATTTGTAAAAGTTATAAAGAGAGATATAGTATTTTATTTCATTCCATTTTATTTTCTCTTGTTTCTTGCAGTAGTTCTGCTCCACAGGGGAATATTTGTTCAGTTTCCTTTTTTCTAAGTGAAAGTGAAAGTTGCTCAGTCGTGTCTGACTCTTTGTGACCCCATGGACTATACAGTCCATGGAACTCTCAGGCCAGAACACTGGAGTGGGTAGCCTTTCCTTTCTCCAGGGGATCTTCCCAACCCAGGGATTGAATCAAGTCTCCCACATTGCAGGTGGATTCCTTTCTACTAGCTGAGCCACAAGGGAAGCTCAAGAATACTGGAATGGGTACCTATCCATTCTCCAGCAGATCTTCCTGACCCAGGAAATGAATCGGAGTCTCCTGCATTGCAGGCAGATTCTTTTCCAACTGAACAATCAATAGCTACAATAATAAAGACTCTTTGCAACCCCATGGATTGTAACTTGTTAGGCTCCTCTGTCTGTGGGATTTCCTAGGCAAGAATACTGAAGTGGCTTGTCATTTCCCTCTCAAGGGGATCTTCCTGACCCAGGGATTGAACCCAGGTCTCCTGCATTGCAAGTGGATTCTTTACCAGCTGAGCCATAAGGGAAGCACTCCTCTTTCTAACCAGCCTCCAAAATATCTCCCAAAGAGATATCTCCCTCCTGCTCTTCCTGCCCTTCTGTGTTCCCCCCACACAGTGAACCAGGGCAACCTGTGAGACCAGTGGTGTCTCACCACAATGCAGACATTATTGTGCCTGACTTTTGAGGCTAGGTTATAAAGGCATTGTGATCTCCTCCTGGTCCTCTGGGATCTCTCCCTCTGGAGCAAGCCCACCATCATGTCATGAGGATGCTCAAGCAACCCTAGGGAGAGGTCCACCTGGAAAGGAAGTAAGGGGTCCTGCCAACAGCAGCCAGTGCCAACTTGTTAGCTGCGTGAATGAGCTACCTTGGAAGAAGATCATTCCAACCCATCAAGTCTTCTGATGATAGCAGCCGATCAACATGTTGGAGGACCACCCTCATGACAGTCCCCAGGCCAGAACCACGCCTCCATGCATCTCCCAAACTGCTAACTCACAGAAATTTCAGAGATCATAAGTGTTTATTATTTATACCACTAGGTTTTGGGATAACTTGTTAGGCAGCCATAGATAACTGATAGAGCCCCCTTCTTTTGAACTGATTGGTCATTTCAATAAATGTTACTTTTCCAGTATTGGGGTTTGAGATAGGTGGTGCTAAAAGCATGTGGGTCTCTGTTCAACTCTTTCATCCTAGAGGAAGGAGAAGAGAAAGGCTGAGCTATTCTGTGGCTTTACTTTTCCAGTCAAGAGGTCTATTTGTCACTGATGAATACAGAAGTTTCTACGGCTTGGTGAGTCTGGTGCCAGGTGTCTCCTCACTGTGCAGAAGGGCTTTCTTGATTGCAATACTGGATGTTAGTGGTAGCAAGGACCTCTCCCAGCTCCCAGACATTAGAGCCAACAAGCTCCCCAGCCATCCTTTTTATCATCTCGGCCAGCCACAGGGTCATAATAATGGTCTTCTTTCTTGCTTGGTATAGATCTCCCTGGAACCTATATTGAATCTCTGAGGGGTTACTACAGGCCCCAGAAAGTTCACATTATAGGGCATTCAAATGCCTCCCCCATTAATCTCCACCAAATTAACTCATCAGACCATAGTGTTAAACTATGGTCTCAGTGGAAGCATGAGGACAGTATCAGGAAGGAACAACCACGCAGGAAGCACATACTTTGGGAAACCGTCTTGGCATCATCTTGTAAAGCTGAACACTCCCACCCATGTATCCTACAACCTACTTCTAAAGAAACTCTGGAATTTGTTCTTTGGGCCACAGGAATATTCACAGTAGCACTGCTTATGGTAGGTAGAAAAACACGTGGAGATAATCCACTGTAGAATGGATAGATAGATCGAGGTGTATTTTCATATATAATAGGATGTCATAAAGTAGTGAAAAAATTAATCACAACTCCACATATCAACATAATTTTGTGGAATCTCAAAATTCATAACACGGAGCAAAAGAAACAGGTAGAACAAGGATTCCATTTACAAAATGGTCAGCCACGCTCAATATTGTCTTGCTCAAGGCTACACTCCCAAGTGAGAAACAGAGTAATAAATTCAAAATTGAGAAGGATTGGAAGGGAATTGTGTGCAGTTGGGGTGAGTTTCACTGGGTTGGTACCAGACCTGGCAGAGTTCATTTTCCCATCCCCAGTGGTGGTTTCACAGTATTTGCTTTATTGTTATTCTTTAATGCTCTTTAATATGTAAGAAACATCAATGCTTCACAATGTTATAAATCAAAAAGATTCTCACAACTTCATGCCTCAGGACTTTACACTGAGGGCTCCTTCCAGACTCAGCAACTGGGCATTTGCTCCCCTTTTGATGCCTCCCTCTTCAAGTCACACAGCAGCGCCCCCTCCCCCTGTCAAGAGCCCCCACCCCTTTCCCTAGGAGGAACTGCATTAGAAGATTGGGTCCTCAGTCTCAAGCAGCACCTCCATCCATCCAGATTGGCACCAGCCTGACACCTCTTGGTCAGCACCTCCCTGGACTGCCTTGAACAGGAGGCAATAGAGTCCCTCTTGTGCATAAACTGTTTTGAGTGGGTATTTCGTCATTTGTAACTAAAAGAACCCTGACTAATACACAAGTGTTTGCTTATTAAGCCTTTCTCAAAATGGCCCTTTGTGACATGTACAGGAAGGTCTGAGAATTTTTATTTGATCCTTCATGTGGCTGGTTCTGAGGGGACTCATTCACTGAATCAGTTCCCCAGGCAGCAGGGGCAGGTGGGCAGACACTAGCCTGAGACCCAGGGCAGTCAGGGCTCACAGCCTGTTCCAGCCTCAGCTGCTGGCTGGTTACAGGCAAGTTGCTTTTCCTGCCTGGTCCTCAGTTACTTCATCTGTCAAGTGGAAGTTTGGACCAAGCGAAGTTCATACCCATTTTAACCTCATGGTCCCTACTTGGTAGCCATTTACAGAGTACAAGTGTCACTGATGAGTGTCCAAGTGACTTTAGTGAGCAGGATCACTAGAGAGGTTGTGTTCTCCTTGAGAAGTCAGGACCACACTCAGCAGGCCAAGAGCACTGCAAGCAGAGGCCGACTCAAGGGCAGAGTCCCCAGCACAAATGCAGACGGGCGCTGAGACCAGCCACTGGGGAGGGCATTGAGCAGGGAACAACCCCGGAGCCGAGTGTCCTAGGGGCTCAGAGAGGTCTGAGAAGGCCAGAGCCAAGGAGGGGGAGAGTCGCGAGTCAGGTCTGGAAGACCACAGGCCGAGTGCAGCGTCAGACCAGCAGAGAACAGAAACTTGTAGAGCCATGGGGTGGGGGTGTGTGTGAAGCTTCAGGGAGGGGGTGCTGTGTCCACTCCTCCAGCGAGAGACCCTCTTAATGGCTGCAGGATGCAGCGTCGCCCTCAGCCACTCCCCAAGTGTTCAGTCTGCAGGAAAGCTGCAGGATATTCTAATACCAGGCCTCTGGCAGGTGCTGCATTTGACCCCATTAAGTGGCTGATAATGGAGAAGGCAATGGCACCCCACTCCAGTACTCTTCCCTGGAAAATCCCATGGATGGAGGAGCCTGGAAGGCTGCAGTCCATGGGGTCGCTGAGGGTCGGACATGACTGAGCGACTTCACTTTCACTTTTCACTTTCATGCACTGGAGAAGGAAATGGCAACCCACTCCAGTGTTCTTGCCTGGAGAATCCCAGGGACAGTGCATCCTGGTGGGCTGCCATCTATGGGGTCACACAGAGTCGGACACGACTGAAGTGACTCAGCTGCAGCAGCAGCAGTGGCTGATAGAGCCCATGACAGAACACTGAGGCTCCGAGCCACCCGACCTACTCCATCAGGCACTGGCGGGGTGTTGGGGAGATGATTATGCACAACCTGGTGGTTTGTGCCTGGGCCAAGGGAGGAAGTGAGGGGTGAGAAACATGCCGTGGCCTGGTCACTCAGAGGTGAGCTGACCTCCTGCAGGGCCCAGTGCTGAGGGTTAGTTCCAGAAGAAGACGGATGAGGCCGAGAGTTGCATTCCCCAGTGGGGACGGTCCTCTCCCAGACACCGCATTTGGCCCTGCTGCCCCCCAGTGAGGTGAGTGACAAGAATTCAATCACCCCAGCTGGCCCTGGGGCTGGAGGTTCCCCACAATCATCTTCCCCAGAAGACCCAGCAAGTGTACATAGGTTTGCTGGACACAAGGGAAAAGGTTTCCCTGGGAAAGGCTGTCTGCCCAGGAGTGGGTTGAAATTCTCTTTGTTACGGAGACAGCGGTCCAGCTGTAGTCTCCCAGTATGTCCCCTTAGGTCTATTACCTCCCTGAACCATTAGCCTCTCGGCAGGTCAGAGCTCACTCAGGCACACAGCTAGAAGGGGTCAGAGCTGTAAATGACCACGTGCACAGGCCCAGCATCCAGAGAGGCTAGGAGAGACAGGCTTCCTGCCGCCCCCTCAGTCATCTCTCCTCAGGCATTCCAGGTGGGGCCAACAGTCCACACCCTCCATCACCCCAAGGGGGCTAGGAAGTGACCCTAACCACAGACTCAGTCCCTGCCTCGAGCCAGAGCCTTCCTTGCACTATTGCATCAACAGCGAGAGAGCTCTTCTTCCACCAGGGCTGCATGGACCGGACGGCACAAGGCCAACCACCTGCACCCTACTCGCTCAGAATGGAGCCAAACACAGATTCTCAGATGACGGATTCTATCTGAACCCCAGACCCGGTGTGCCTGAGATAGACTTGGAGTCAATGGGTCCTATTTCCTGCTGCTTGTAAATGAAAGAGTTTTGACTGATGCAGCTCTAACACACAGGATGCCACATACCTGGACCTTCACTCCTCAGCTGTCACTGCAACACGCTGGCTCCTCGGCCTCACCCACCACGCAGAACCTGTGGCCCTGCAGCCCTGGCTTCCCCATGGTGAGGACCGTGGTCCTAGACTGGCCCTCCCTGCAGCTCAGAGCAGACGTGGCGCCCGCCAGTGCCAGGGGCTGGGTTGTACACGAGCCTGGCTGCGGGCCTCAGCCTGGAGCGCCAGGTCCCCACCTCGGGAATGCAGCCTGCTCTGAAGAGCTGCACCTGAGCACGTACACTCAGAGGCTCACTCCCTGCCCAAACCCTTCATTCGATTTGTCTCCTTAGCATGCTAGCTTGGGAGTTATTTCTCATTTAAATAAAATGTGAAATCAGAACTAATGATGGGACTAATGCTAGGAAAATGTCTTTTTGGACCATGGCACACAAATGAGGGTTTCCCACTGTCTGGAATTGAGGAAGCTGGGATCCACACGATCCTGAATGGGTGGAGTGTCGTTTTCCTCCAGCAGTGAAGGGGGCGTCAGGCATCCAGTCACCACACAGGTTCTGAGCACGTGCACGATCTGTGTCAGGCTCTGGAGTGGGGAGAAGCCCACGTGGCAGGAGGGCCTTTCTTGCCAGCCATCTGCGGTCCCAGTGGCAGGGGGTGGTCCTGTCCGGGAAGCCCAGTGCTCCTTGCTGTCTGGAGGAGCCTCCTGGGAGAGAGAAGCCCTGTGCTCCCCCGGCCCTCACCCCTCAGCGTGTCATGACAGGGAGGTGCAGAGGTGGGGAAATCAGTCAGCCATCCTCAGTGAGTCAGGCCTTTGGCAGGCGGCCCCCAGCCCTGGAGCACCTCTGACTCAGCCTGCTGACTGACAGACAGGGGACCAACAGACAAGAGGCAGTGAAAGTGCCGGGAAAGGGCGGCACCAAGGGCAGGCTCCTGACACAGGTCACCCTCCAGGCCCGGCCCCGCGGGGCCCTCCGTGTCCCTCCTCACTCACTCCTTCCCCTCACACCCCTCCTGTCTGAGAGGCTGAGCATTTGAGGGAGCCTGAGGGACAGAGAAGGGCACTCCCTTTCCACACACTGGCAACACACTGGTGGTCCCCCAACTCTAGGCCGGACATCAGCCTGCCCTTCAGCAGACAGGACACTCCAGGGAGGGTGGGGCTGATGCTGAGGGCTGAGGAAAGATCACTTCCTGGCTCTCAGCTCACCCACACCCTGCCATGGGCCCCACCCCACAAGCAGCTCTCTCTGAGTGCTGCTCACTGCCAGCGTGGGGCCAGCCCTGACCCCCAGGTCGTTTTCTTAAGCATGCATGCCTCACCGGCTTCTCCCACCCTGTATTAACGCTCCGGGTTCGGCCCCTCAGGACACACCTCATGCTGTTTCTCCAGTGTTAGCCCACACATGCCCTGACTCCTCTGTGTTCACATCGCTCTTCCCAGCCTCACAGGCGCAGAGCCCAGCCTGCCACTCCGAGGAGCCCCCAGGGTCACCCCCAGCCCCAGAGGCCCCAGAGCCCCTTAAAGGCCAGAGAAGGGTCTGCATGGAGCTGTTGCCCCCCTGCTGTCTCAGAGCCCTCAGAGGGGCCTACTTGCCCCTTTGTTTAGCCCCTTCTCTGCCGCCATACAGAAGGGAAGGGAGGAGCCATGCCTGACGGCTTTGCACCAACCTGGAGCTTCTGCAGCAGCTCCCCAGGCCCGTGGGCAGCCATCCCAATGTGGCGTCCGCCCTGAGCCAGGAGAGGCTCCTGCGAGCTGCACAAGGGCCCAGCCTGCTCCCCCATCTCCAGGAGAAATCCATGAGAAACCGCCTCTGAAGACTCCAACTTTCCAACAGTGAGAACCTGAACAAAGCGCCCAGCACTCTAAGCCTCAGTTTCCTCTTCTGAAAAAAAAGAGAGAATGGGGCCTGGGACACAGAAGAAGCCGAGTCAGGATGGTCTCTGCTTGTTTTACTCTTGCCGGCAGAAGCACAGAGCTCCAGCTCCTCACCTCTCTCTGGATCTGGGGCCCCCTGAAAAGCTCTGGAGGTTATGACCTCCCTCATTGAAGAAGGCACACCACACAATCATGGCACAAGCAGTGCTCAGGCGGAGGGGCCCCTACAGCCCTCCACTGCCCCTGCCTTGGAAATCTGTTCCACAGATGCAGTCTGGATGGGGCTCGGCTCTCAGGGCTATCTGAGGCCAGCCTTAGTGGTCACGCTGGGTCCACAACAAAGCACTTGTGCTCCAGCTGGCCCATCTAGGAGCACACTCGCAGGGGCGTGCAAGGCAGAAAGAAGTGCACGGGGCTCTGCTCTCCATTCTAAGCAGGGCCTGGAGATGGCAGCAGCTCTCCTGGCAGAGCAAGGGGTGGCCTGTGGGATACACAATGTCCTTTTCCCTCCAGGCTCCTGCCGCCCCACGGCATCTTGGCCCACGTGCCTCCAAGCAAGGTGGCTGTCCTCGGAAGGATGTGGTCCCACGCCCTGCTCCTCATTTCCTTTGTAGCTCTTCAGTTCAGTTCAGTTCAATTGCTCAGTCGTGTCCAACTCTTTGCGACCCCATGAATCACAGCACGCCAGGCATCCCTGTCCATCACCAACTCCCAGAGTTCATTCAGACTCAAGTCCATCAAGTCAGTGATACCATCCAGCCATCTCATCCTCTGATGTCCCCTTCTCCTCTTGCCCCCAATCCCTCCCAGCATCAGAGTCTTTTCCAATGAGTCAACTCTTCGCATGAGGTGGCCAAAGTACTGGAGTTCCAGCTTTAGCATCAGTCCTTCCAATGAACACCCAGGACTGACCTTTTACCTGGGACAATCTCACATTCTTTTGAACTATACCAGACCAATGAAAATAGCACACAGAAATATATAAATATAAAGATAAGAAGGCATTAATAAATCAGACCACCTCCTCCAGTGCCCAGCACAGTAAGAGGCTGGGGGAGGCTCTCCAGTTCCGACCTCTAGGGCGTGGGCACTAATGGTTACATTAGATTTGGTTTTTAGTTCTAGGTCCTGATGCAGAAAAGATACCTGTGCATCCGCCCAGATTTGAGACAAAGGAGACTGCACAGAGAGCCAGGGATGAAGCCTCCAGGAAGGTATTTGACAATTTCTGTACTGTCGAGTGACCGGGCGGTGAATTCCTCACAGGCAAAAGGGAGGGGAAATACACACCTTCACTGGTCTGTGAGGTCTCTTGGAATCCTTGACATATTACTTGTGAGGACATCAGAGAGACATTCTGAGCTGCCAGACTTTAGCCAGTACTCCTGCCTGGGCAACCTTAGCACGCCCTAGCATGGAAGTTCAAGAGGAGCAGTGCCTGGAGGTGGAGAGGGAGGGAAGTGAAGAGAGCAGTAGCTGCTTCCCAAGGAAAAGCTGTGAGGCTGTGGAAGCCGGCCCCTGGTGTCCTAGTGACGGGTGGGCAGGATCTGCCTGCCTTTCCAGGAGACAGGAGGTTGGGTTAGCCTGGGTGCAGACTGGGTGTAGATTCCCCAGGAATGTGTCCCACGTGGGGACGCCCTGACCCCTGCTTTAGAAGGCAGCACTTTCCATCATGCTCGATACCCTTCATTACTGAGGAATCCTCTATATTGTATTCAGCCAAACTGTGAGCCCCAGGCAGGCTATTCAGGGCTGCCCCCTCAAGTGGGTAGAAGTGACTTTCACAGCCACTCACAGAAATCTGGTAAAAACAAAAACAAAAAAACCTGTCTCCGTTTGCCCAGGACTGAAGCATTTCCTAGGAGACAGGACTTTTGACCTGGGCAAACAGGGGTGGGTGCTCACCTACACAGAAGCCAGGAGGACTGGGGGGATCCTACCGGAGGGCTGGGCCTTCTCCGTGTGTCTAGAGAGCTATACCACCAAGGGTGGCAGGAGCAACCCTCCTGTGGCACTGATTTGCTCAGCCACTGCTCAGCAATGCAGAGGAGAGTGTATCCTGTGTCAAATGTCCCCGGAAGCCAGGAAGAATCAGTTAAGCTGGTGACCTCTGCTTTAGGGCTCCCTGCTGGCTTATCTCCACTTCTGGGCCTTTCTGTACTTTCTGTACTAAGAAAGATTAGTTCAGACCTCTCTCCCCACTATGCCAATCTTCCCAGGACCACCTGCTTGGAATCAGAGTGCCCAGGTGCCCATGGACAGGGCCAGGCTTCTGGACATTCCCCTCTCCGCTGCCCCTCCGCCGGCCACCTGCTCGGAACTGCCCTGAATGTTGACGAGAGAAGGGAGACGTAAGCAGAAAGGAGAGTTCTGGACAGTGTTTTCTGGGCCTGCTCTTTTCTCAGCCAGCACTGTTCCTACCTATGGGCCCTGACATCATCTTGACTGGCTAAAGTATACATTTGCAGTTAGAAATTTGTAATGCTTTTTAAAACCAACTCCTTCACTAACTGGGGCATTGAGATAGTGAGTTATTCGTGAGTTATGATGTGAATGATGAAATTATTCATAAGTTATGATGCTTATGGCAAGCAAAAGGGTATGGGTTATATCTGAAGACCATGGGGCAAGCTTGGTATCTGTTGGCCTGAACTTGGGGAGGGTTGCCAGGTGACTGGTCTCATGGAGAGGGTTGATACATCTTCCAACCTCCACGAAGGGCAGAAATGGCAAGGATGTTCAGACTTGAGGATGATTTTTCAGGCTTGCTACCAGCTCCGAAAGGCTCTTTCTGTCCCTAATAGAAAGCATTCAGTCACATCTGACTGAATTTCACCCTCTTTTTCCCCATTTACTTTTCACACTAGTAGAAGACGAGTGGGGAATTTCCAATTCTGATTGTTTTTGGAGAATAATGGGAGCAAACCAAAGAGGTCAGCTAGCTTCCTCTGCTCTTGAGAAATAGGTTTTAAAAAACCCCTCAGTATCTCCCATCCACACTGGAGTTGTACGTGACAAGCCCTGGGGCTCCCAGGGGCATACATTCTGTCTGCCCTCTGACCTTGGACCTGGACTCGTGTTCCCATGTACCTTGCATGCGTGCTAAGTCACTTCAGTGTTCGACTCTTTGTGACCCTATGGACTATAACCGGCCAGACTCCTCTGTCCATGGGATTCTCCAGGCAAGAATACTGGAGTGGGTTGCCATGCCCTCCTCCGGGGGCTCTTCCCAACCCAGGGATCAAACTTGAGTCTTTTGTGTCTCCTGCACTGGCAGGCGGGTTCTTTACCACTAGTGCCACCTAACACCTCTGTACTCAGAGACACTGATGTGAGACTCAATCCTGCTTTAATGTTTTAAACACACACACAGAATCACACAAAGCCCTTGGCACATGGTAGACTTAATTTTGAAAGAGGAAGATTTGACATCATAATAACTCAAATAATTTCACGTGCAGCAGCAGCAGCTTCATCTTAGAGCTTCTCCACCTTTAAAATGTCATTTCCCACTCCCAGCCCACATGCTTCTTTTTTTTTTCCCCACTCACTGTCTTGGTAGCTCCTTCCTCTTCCTCTGGAATAATGTTAGTTTCCATCTGTCCCTTTCCCCTATTCCACCCTATCTCGATCTTGGACTGCCAAGATGCACTTATCCTCACACTGATACACAAATTTAGTATAAGAGCTATCAAAATCCCAGCAAGAATTTTTGTAGATATATAGAAAAAATTATTCTACATTTTGTATAGAAAGGCAAAAGAATCAGAATAGCTAAAACAATGTGGAAAAAGAAGAATGTAGAAGAAATAATTTTACCCAAGTTTAAGACTTATATAGCTACAAAGATTCTTTGTGACCCCATGGACTGTAACTTACTAGGCTCCTCTGTCCATGGGATTTCCCAGGCAAGAATACTGGAGTGGGAAATACATTTCCTTCTCCAGGGGATTTTCCTGACCCAGAGATAGAACCCAGGTCTCCTGCTTGACAGGCAAATTCTTTTCACCTCTGAGTCACCTAGATAAACCAAGTAGACCAAAACAACTCTGAAATTTAAATTTTCAATGAAGCTACAACTCACAAAAACAAGCCAAGACCTTTGTACTAAACAGAGCAACTAAGTACTGAAATTGAAAATTTGTATAAAACCTAGAGTCTCCTAACACGATAGCCAAAACATACAAGATAGAATAAAAAACCACCCAGCATACCAAGAGTCAGGGAAATTACAGTTTGAATGAAGAAAGACAATCAACTGAGGTCCAAATAAGATAAGTTATCTGGCAAGAATTTTGAAGCATTAGTTGCTTCAACCAGCAATTATAAATTATCTTGAAACAAATGAAAAAATTTTAAAAATTCAGCAAATAGACACTATAAAAAAGAAGCAAATAGAAATCATAGAACTGAAAAATAATGGTTTTTTTTAAATCTCACTGGATAGGCTAAATTGTAGAATGGAGTTGAGAGAGAAAAGAATCAGTGAGCCTGAGGACTTAATAATAGAATTTATCCAGTCCAAACAACATATAGGGAAAGTAATAAAAATATAATAAATAAACAAAGCTTCTACTATGTGAAGATGACAAAAAAGACCCAATATTCATATAATTGCCATCTAAGAAGCAAAAGAGGAGGGGAAGTGCTGAAAAAGTCCTCAAAGAAATAAGCTGAAATCCTAAATTTGGCAAAAGACATAAGCCCACAGATCAAAAAAGCTGAATGAACACCAAAGGATAAATTCAAAAGAAATCCATGCCAAGATACATAATTAAATTTATGAAAACTAAAGAAAAGGGGAGGATCTTGAAACTGTCAAATAGAAATGGTACATTAACTATAAAAGAACACCCATTTGAAAAACAAATTTCTCATCTGAAACCACTGAGACCAGGAGGGGGCATCAGATCAGATCAGATCAGATCAGTTACTCAGTCGTGTCCGACTCTTTACAACCCCATGAATCACAGCACGCCAGGCCTCCCTGTCCATCACCAACTCCCGGAGTTCACCCAGACTCACGTCCATCGAGTCAGTGATGCCATCCAGCCATCTCATCCTCTGATGTCCCCTTCTCCTCTTGCTTCCAATACCTCCCAGCATCAGAGTCTTTTCCAATGAGTCAACTCTTCACATGAGGTGGCCAAAGTACTGGAATTTCAGCTTTAGCATCAGTCCTTCCAAAGAAATCCCAGGGCTGATCTCCTTCAGAATGGACTGGTTGGATCTCCTTGCAGTCCAAGGCACTCTCAAGAGTCTTCTCCAACACCACAGTTCAAAAGCATCAATTCTTTGGCGCTCAGCCTTCTTCACTGTCCAACTCTCACATCCATACATGACCATAGGAAAAACCATAGCCTTGACTAGACAGACCTTTGTTGCCAAAGTAATGTCTCTGCTTTTGAATATGCTATCTAGGTTGGTCATAACTTTCCTTCCAAGGAGTAAGCGTCTTTCAATTTCATGGCTGCAGTCACCATCTGCAGTGATTTTGGAGCCCAGAAAAAGAAAGTCTGACACTGTTTCCACTGTTTCCCCATCTATTTCCCATGAAGTGATGGGACCAGATGCCATGATCTTCGTTTTCTGAATGTTGAGCTTTAAGCCAACTTTTCCACTCTCCACTTTCACCTTCATCAAGAGGCTTTTTAGTTCCTCTTCACTTTCTGCAATAGAACAACATAAATATGGGAATATACAATAAACTATTCTCTCCTTGTAAACTTTCTAAACTATATTTTATTACTGAAACAAAACATATAACATCATCTGAATGAATTCGCTCAGTCGTGTCCGACTCTTTGCGACCCCGTGGACTGTAGCCCACCAGGCTCCTCCGTCCATGGGAATCTCCAGGCAAGGATACTGGAGTGGGTTGCCATTTCCTTCTCCAGGGGATCTTCCCAACCCAGGGATCGAACCCAGGTCTCCTGAAATGCAGGCAAACGCTTTAACCTCTGAGCCACCAGGGACGCCCCAAAACTCAAGCTAATAATATTTAAAAGTGAACTAGGTGAAAGGACTTAAACAGATTTAAGGTCTCTATGCAATTGCACTCATCTCACACGCTAGTAAAGTAATGCTCAAAATTCTCCAGGCCAGGCTTCAGCAATATGTGAACCGTGAACTTCCTGATGTTCAAGCTGGTTTTAGAAAAGGCAGAGGAACCAGAGATCAAATTGCCAACATCTGCTGGATCATGGAAAAAGCAAGAGAGTTCCAGAAAAACATCTATTTCTGCTTAACTGACTATGCCAAAGCCTTTGACTGTGTGGATCACAATAAACTGTGGAAAATTCTGAAAGAGATGGGAATACCAGACCACCTGATCTGCCTCCTGAGAAATTTGTATGCAGGTCAGGAAGCAACAGTTAGAACTGGACATGGAACAACAGACTGGTTCCAAATAGGAAAAGGAGTACGTCAAGGCTGTATATTGTCACCCTGCTTATTTAACTTATATGCAGAGTACATCATGAGAAACGCTGGACTGGAAGAAACACGAGTTGGAATCAAGACTGCCGGGAGAAATATCAATAACCTCAGATATGCAGATGACACCACCCTTATGGCAGAAAGTGAAGAGGAACTAAAAAGCCTCTTGATGAAAGTGAAAGTGGAGAGTGAAAAGGTTGGCTTAAAGCTCAACATTCAGAAAACGAAGATCATGGCATCCGGTCCCATCACTGCATGGGAAATAGATGGGGAAACAGTGGAAACAGTGTCAGACTTTGTTTTTCTGGGCTCCAAAATCACTGCAGATGGTGACTGCAGCCATGAAATTAAAAGACGCTTACTTACTCCTGGGAAGGAAAGTTATGACCAACCTAGATAGCATATTCAAAAGCAGAGACATTACTTTGCCAACAAAGGTCTGTCTAGTCAAGGCTATGGTTTTTCCTATGGTCATGTATGGATGTGAGAGTTGGACAGTGAAGAAGGCTGAGCGCCAAAGAATTGATGCTTTTGAACTGTGGTGTTGGAGAAGACTCTTGAGAGTGCCTTGGACTGCAAGGAGATCCAACCAGTCCATTCTGAAGGAGATCAGCCCTGGGATTTCTTTGGAAGGACTGATGCTAAAGCTGAAACTCCAGTACTTTGGCCACCTCATGCGAAGAATTGACTCAATGGAAAAGACTCTGATGCTGGGAGGTATTGGAAGCAAGAGGAGAAGGGGACATCAGAGGATGAGATGGCTGGATGGCATCACTGACTCGATGGACGTGAGTCTGGGTGAACTCCGGGAGTTGGTGATGGACAGGGAGGCCTGGCGTGCTGTGATTCATGGGGTTGCAAAGAGTCAGAAACGACTGAGTAACTGATCTGATCTGATTTGATCTGATCTGATGCTTCACTCAAACTGCTGAAATGTTGATACCAACAGACCTTATAGGTGACATATATATTAAAATACCCAGATCAACCACCAAGAAATGCAAACCATAAAGAAATACAGTCAAAAACACTATAGATAAATTGAGATGAGAGACCTCTCTGAGGTCTCTTTTATATGAGTCTCTCCCTGATAACTCAGTTGGTAAGGAATCCACGTGCAATTCAGGAGACCCTGGTTCGACTGCTGTGTTGGGAAGATTTGCTGGAGAAGGGATAGACTAACCCCTCCAGTATTCTTGGGCTTCTCATGTGGCTCAGCTGGTAAAGAATCTGCCTGCAATGCAGGAGACCTGGGTTCGATCCCCTGGAGGAGGGAAAAGCTACCCACTCTAGTATTCTGGCCTGGAGAATTCAGTCCATGGGGTCACAAAGAGTTGGACACGACTGAATGACTTTCACTTTCTCATCTCTTCTACTAACCCCCAGAAGAATTGGCACTGAAGGTCAATGGGCTTACTTTCAGCTTTCCAGGTAGCATTAGTGGTAAAGAACCCACCTGCCAATGCAGGAGACATAAGAGATGTGGGTTCAATCCCTGGGCCAGGAAGATCCCCTGGAGGAGAGCACAGCAACCAGTAATCTTGCCTGGAGAACCTCTTGGACAGAGGATCCTGGTGGGTTATAGTCCATAGAGTTGCACAGAGTCGGACACCTGAAGCGACTTAGTATGCATGCGTGCACAGGCCTTACTTTCAGAAGAGCCAGAGTACGGTGGGAAATAGAGACTCCTCTCTTAAGGAGCACACACAAAATCTTACAAGGTTTCTCACATTACCCCAGGTTAGAAGGGGTAATGTGAAAGGCGCCTTGGTCAGACCCACCTGCTGATCTTAGCCTTTCAGAGAGGCAAGAGGCAATTGGAGCTCACCTTGGGGACACAGACACTGGCAACAACCGTTTTGGGGAGCTCGTTCTACCACGTGGACACCCGTGTTGGCACCATTTTGGAATCTTTTCTCTGGCTTGTTAATACCAGAACCTGACTCCTCCCAGCAGTCTTTTGGTACCAGTACTGAGACACCCCAGGCCAAGCAATTAGCCAGGCAGAGAGACAGCTCCACCCACCAGCAGGCTGGCTGCCTTAGAACCTTCTGAGCCCCAGACCGCCCCAGGATCACACCACCCACAAGTGCACTGGCTAGCCCCGGGAGCTTGCCTTGTCCACTGCAGGTCCCAGGGCCCAGAACTCAGCTCCAAACACCAGTGCCTCAGCACAAGTCCCTAGGCCTCTAAGGCCCTAGAGCCAGATACCCTGGGATCAGTCTCCCTCTAACAGTAGGTAGGCACCACCCCCAGGACCCTCAGGGACCTGCAACCATAGATTCATAGATTCAGCTTCATCCACCAATGGGCCAGCAGTAGCTGCAGGATCCAGCCTCACTCACCAGTAGGCAGGCACCAGCATGGGGAATCCTCCAGGCCCCAGCCCCGGGACCAAAGCAATCTCTACAGGTGGCCATATCAGGACCCAGCCCACCCATCAGCAGGCCAGCTCCAACCCTGAGACCACTTGGGCCACAGCACTGGCCACCAGGTCAACTACGGTTCTGCAGCCAGAGACTCAAGAACCAGGCACTGCCCACCAGTGAGCCAGAACTAGCCCTGGGAACACTGGGCTCTAACCTTACCCACCAGCAAGCTCTGAGACACCTTGGACCACTCAGCCCATCACCTCAGGATCCAGCCCCAATCTCCAACCGGGCAAGGCCAGCTTTGGGGCACCCTGGATCCGCAGCCAGCAGGGACAGGAACCAGCCCAACCCACCAGCCAGCCAAGACTAAATCCAGGATCCCTGACCCTGCAACCACGGGCAGAACCAGGCTCAACCAATCAGCTTACTGTCACTAGCCCCAGGACCTGCTGGGGCTCTGCGGTCACCTGCCTGGTGACGCAGTCCCTACCAACCAGAAGCCATTAGCCTCCACTCAGGGCAGAGCCTGGCAACCAACCAGACGAGGGTGGCCACATCCCCCAGGTAACCCACAGCAGTCAGCCCACCACAACAGAAGGACCCACAACAGAAGCCCACGTAAGGGTCACCCCTAGAGCATATAACTCTGGTGACCAGATAGGAGTGTGCTACTGGGACACATAGGGTGTCTCCTATAAAAAGCCACAACTCCAAGGTTGGAAAACATAACCAACCTAACAATACATAGAAATAAAAGCATCAAATGAGGCAAAATGTGGCAACAGAGGAATACGTTCCAAACAAAGGAACAAGATAAAACCCCAGAAGAACTGGGGTTCTCCTACACTCTTGGTGGGAATGTAAACTGGTGCACCCACTATAGAGAACAATATGAAAGTTTCTTTAAAAACTAAAAATAGTTACCATATGATCCAGCAATCCCACTCTTGTGGACACATTTGGAGAAAATTCTAATTTGAAAAGAAACATGCACCCCAATGTTAATACCAGCACTATCAACAACAAAAAAGACATAGAAGCAACCTAATGACCACTGACAAATGAATGGATAAAAAAAATATGGTGTGTGTATATATGTATATATACATACACACATGCATATATATACAGGGAGTTGCTGGTAGCTCAGCTGATACAGAATCTGCCTGCAATGCAGAAGACCCTGGTTCAATTCCTGAGTTGGGAAGATCCCCTGGAGTAGGGATAGCTACCCACTCCAGTATTCATGGCTTCCCTGGAAGCTCAGACAGTAAAGAATACAGGTGCAATGTCGGAGACTGGGGTTCAATCCCTGGGTTGGGAAGATCCCCTAGAAGAGGCCATGGCAACCCACTCCAGCATTCTTGCCTGGAGAATCCCCATGGACAGAGGAGCCTGGTGGGCTATGGTCCATGGGGTCTCAAAGAGTCAGACACGACTGAGCAACTAAGCACGGCACAGCAAAGCACATATATACATACAATGGAAGACTACTCTGCCATAAAAATAGAATAAAATATTGCCATTTGCAGTAAAATGAATGGACCCAGAGATTATCGTATTAAGTGAAATCAGTCAGACAGAGAAAGACAAATATAATATGATGTCACTTACATAGTGAATCTAAGATTTGATATAAATGAACTTATTCACAAAACAGAAACAGGCTCACAGACATAGAAAATAAACTTATGGACCAAAGGGGAAAGATGGGGAGAGGGATAAACTAGGAGTTTGGGATTAGCAGACACAAACTGCTGTATATAAAATAGATGATAAACAAGATCCTACTGTATAGCACAGGGAAATATATTCAACATCTTATAATAAACTATAATAGAAAAAATATTAAAAAGAATATATATAGATATATGTCTGAATCAGTTTACCAGTTTGCTGTACACCAGAAATTAACACATTCTAAATTAACTATACTTTAATAAAAAAAAGATAAAACCTGAGAAGAAAAACTAAGTGGAGATAAGCAATGTGAAGGATAGAGTTCAAGGTACTGATTATAAAGATATTTAAAGAACTTAAACATAAATATATTTAAACATATATTGAGATACTTAAAAATATATTGAGAGAAGATTGGATAACAGTGAGAATTTACGAATTTTAACAAGGAGTCACATAATATAAATAAGAACCAAACAAAGATGAAGTATACAATTATGGAAGTGAAGAATACACTAGAAGTCAATTGCAGGTTAGATGATACAGAGGAACAAATCAACAAGCTAGAAGACAGAATACTGGAAATCTCTGACTGAACAGAAAAAAATTTAATAAAAAGAAATGAAAACAATTTAAAAGACTTCTAGGACAACATCAAGCCTACTAACATTAACATTATAGGGGGAGAAGGATAAGAGAGAGAGAAAGAACAGAGAACATTTTGAGGAAATAATAGTTGAAAACATTCCTAAACTGGAAATGGGAAAGGAAATAGACATCCATGTCCAAGAAGTATGGAGATTACCAAACAGGATCAACCCAAAGAAGACCACACCAAGACACACTGTAATTAACAGAGCAAAAATTAAAGATAAATTGTTGCTGTTGTTCAGTCGCTCAGTTGTGTCTGACTCTTTGTGACCCCGTGGACTGCAGCACACCTGGCTTCTCTGTCCTTCACCATCTCCAAGTTTGCTCAAACTCATGTCCATTGAGTCTGTGATGCCACCCAATCATCTCATCCTCTTTCGTCCCCTTTTCCATCCTGCCTTCAATCTTTCAGCATCAGGGTTTTTTTCCAATGAGTTGGCTTTTCACATCAGGGGCCAAAGGATTAGAGCTTCAGCTTCAGCATCAGTCCTTCCAATGAATATTCAGTGTTGATTCCCTTTTCGACTGACTGATTTGATCTTGCGGTCCAGTGAAAGTGAAAGTCACTCTGTTGCATCCAGCTCTTTGCAACCTCATGAACGATACAGTCCATGGAATTCTCCAGGCCAGAATACTAGAGTGGTAACCATTCCCTTCCTCAGGGTATCTTCCAAACCCAGGGATCAAACCCAGGTCCCATACACTGCAGGTAGACTCTACCAGCTTAGCCACCAGGGAAGCCCGATATGTTAGTCACTCAGTCGTATCCTACTCTTGGGACCCTATGGACTGTAGTCCTATGGACAGGTTCCTCTGTCCATAGAATTCTCCAGGCAAGAATACTGGAGTAGGGTGCCATGCCCTTCTCCAGGGCATCTTCCCAACCCAGGGATTGAACTCCAGTCTCCCACATTGCAGGCAGGTTCTTTACCACATAAGCCACCAGGAAAGCTCCATGCAGTCCAAGGGACTCTCAAGAGTCTTCTCCAACACCACAATTTGAAAGCATCGATTCTTCACCACTCAGCCTTCTTTATGGTCCAATTTTCACATCCCTACAAGACTACTGGAAAAACTACAGCTTTGACTATACGGACTTTTGCTGGCAAAGTAATGTCTCTGCTTTTTAATACACTGTCTAGGTTTGTCATAGCTTTTCTTCCAATGAGCAAGTGTCTTTTAATTTGGTGGCTGCAGTCACCATCTGCAGCGATTTTGGAGCCCAAGAAAATAAAGTCTGTCACTGTTTCCATTGTTTCCCCATCTATTTGCCATAAAGTGATGGGACTAGATGCCATAATCTTCATATTCTGAATCTTGGGTTTTAAGCCAGCTTTTCACTCTTCTCTTTCACCCTCATCAAGAGACTCTTTATTTCCTCTTTGTTTTCTGCCATTACAGTGGTGTCATCTGCATTTCTGAGGTTATTGATATTTCTCTCCCAGCAATCTTGATTCCAGCTTGTGCTTCAGTCAGCCTGGCATTTTGCTTGATGTATCCTGTATATAAGTTAAATAAGCAGGATGACAATACAGCTTTGAAGTACTCCTTTCTCAATTTTGAACCAGTCTGTTGTTCCATGTCTGGTTCTAACTGTTGCTTCTTGACCAGCATACAGGTTTCTCAGGAAGCAGGTAAGGTGGTCTGGTACTCCCATCTCTTGAAGAATTTTCGGGTTTGTTGTGATCCACACAGTCAAAGGCTTTAGCATAGTCAATGAAGCAGAAGTAAATGTTTTTCCACAATTCCCTTAATTTTTTCTATGATCCAATGGATGTTGGCAATTTGATCTCTGGTTCCTCTGCCTTTTCTAAATCCAGCTTGTATATCTGGAAGTTCTCAGTTCATGTACTGTTGAAGCCTTGCTTGAAGGATTTTTAGCATTACCTTGATAGCATGGAAAATTAGTGTAATTGTGCAGTTGTTTGAACGTTCTTTGGCATTGCCCTTCTTTGGGATTGGAATGAAAACTGACCTTTTCCAGTCCTGTGACCACTGCTGAGTTTTCCAAATTTGCTGGCATATTGAGTGTAGCACTTTAACAGCATCATCTTTTAGGATTTGAAATACCTCAGCTGGAATTCCATTACCTACACTAGCTTTGTTTGTAGTAACGTTTCCTAAGGCTCACTTGACTTCACGCTCCAGGATGTCTGGCTCTAGGTGACTGGTCACACCATTGTGGTTATCAGAATCATTAAGACCTTTTTTGTACAGGTCTTCTGTGTATTCTTGCCACCTCTTTTTAATATCTTCTGATTCTGTTGGGTCCATACAATTTCTGTCCTTCATTGTTCTAATCTTTGCATGAAATGCTCTCTTGATATCTCTAATTTTCTTCAAGAGATCTCTAGTCCTTTCTATTTTATTGTTTTCCTCTATTTCTGTGTGATGCTCACTTAAGAAGGCTTTCTTATCTCTCCTTGCTTTTCTTTGGAATTCTGCATTCACTTGGGTCTATTTTGCCTTTTTTTTTTTTTTTGCTCTTTTGCCTTTTGCTTCTCTTCTTTTCTCAGCTATTTGTAAGACAATGATTTTGCCTTGTTGCATTTCTTTTTCTTTAGCATGGTTTTGGTCACCATCTCCTGTACAATGTTATGATCCTCTGTCCATAATTCTTCAGACACTCTATCAGACCTAATTCCTTGAATCTACTTGTCACTTCCACTATATAGTCATAAAGGATATGATTTAGATATTACCATAATGGTTTTCCCTACTTTCTTCAATTTAAGTCTGAATTTTGCAATAAGGAGCTCATGATCTGAGCCACTGTCAGCTCCCGATCTTGTTTTTGCTGACTATATAGAGCTTCTCCATCTTTGGCTGCAAAGAATATAATCAATCTAATTTTGGTATTGACCATCTGGTGACATCTACATGTAGAGTCATTTCTTGGGTTGTTGGAAGAGGTTATTTGCTATGACAGGTGAGTTCTCTTGGCAAAACTCTGTTAGCCTTTGCCCTTCTTCATTTTATACTCCAAAGCCAAACTTGCCTGT
This sequence comes from Tragelaphus eurycerus, assembly GCA_935064755.1. NCBI lineage: Eukaryota > Metazoa > Chordata > Mammalia > Artiodactyla > Bovidae > Tragelaphus > Tragelaphus eurycerus. The sequence continues at coordinate 24,768,489 of CAKXYN010000016.1, forward strand.
TACTCCAGGTAGCTCTTGACTTCCTACTTTTGCATTTCCCCTATGATGAAAATGACATCTTTTTTGGGGTGTTAGTTCTAGAAGATCTTGCAGGTCTTCACAGAACTGTTCAACTTCTTTGGCATTAGTCTTTGGGGCATAGACTTGGATTACTGTGATGTTGAATGGTTTGCTTTGGAAATGAACAAAGATCATTCTGTCGTTTTTGAGATTGCACACAAGTACTGTATTTCAGACTCTTCTGTTGACTATGAAGGCTACTCCATTCCTTCTAAGGGATTCTTGTCCACAGTAGTAGTAAATATAATGATCATATGAATCGAATTTGCCCATCCCATCCATTTTAGTTCCTAAGATGTTGATGTTCACTCTTGCTATCTCCTGTTTGAGCATGCAATTTACCTTGATTCATGGACCTAACATTCTAGGTTTCTAAGCAGTATTGTTCTTTATAGCATCAGACTTTACTTCCACCACCAGACACATCCACAACTGGGTGTCAGTTCCACTTTGGTTCCGCCTCTTCAGTATTTCTGGAGCTATTTCTCTACTCTTTCCCAGTAGCATATTGGACACCTACCAACCTGGGGGGGTTTGTCTTCCAGAGTCATATCTTTTTGCCTTTTCATACTGTTCATGGGGTTCTCAAAGCAAGAATACTGAAGTCGTTAGCCATCCCCTTCTCCAGTGGACCATGTTTTGTCAGAACTCTCCACCATGACCTGTCTGGGGTTGCCCTACATGACATGGCTTATAGTTTCCTTGAGTTTTAAACCCCTAGCTAAAACTCAATACTCAATGGTGAAAACTGAAACTATTTCCTCTAAGATCAGAAACAAGTCAAGGACACACACTCTGGCCACTTTAATTCAATATATTATTGGATGTCCTAGCCACAGCAGATAATAGGAAAAATAAAAGGAAATCAGATTGGAAAGAAAGACATAAAACTGTCACTGGTTGCAAATAACATAACATGATACTATGGGTAGAAAATCCTCAGTTCAGTTCAGTTCAGTTCAGTCACTCAGTGGTGTCCAGTTCTTTGTGACCCCATGGACTGTAGCGCGCCAGGCTTCCCTGTCCATCACCAACTCCCAGAACTTGCTCAAACTCATATACATCAAGTCGGTGATGCCATCCAACCATCTCATCCTCTGTCATCCCTTCTCCTCCTGCTTTCAATCTTTCCCAGCACCAGGGTCTTTTCCAATGAGTCAGTTCGTCACATCAGGTGGCCAAAGTATTGGAGTCAGCTTCAGCGTCAGTCCTTCCAATGAATATTCAGGATTGATTTAGGATTGACTGGTTGGATCTCCTTGCATTCCAAGGGACTCTCAAGAGTCTTCTCCAACATCAGCATTCAAAAGCATCAATTCTTAGGTGCTCAGCTTTCTTTATGGTCCAACTCTCACATCCATACATGACTACTGGAAAAATCATAGCTTCGACTAGAGGGACCTTTGTAGCAAAGTAATATCTCTACTTACTAATATGCTGTCTAGGTTGGTCATAGCTTTTCTTCAAAGGAGCAAGCATCTTTTAATTTCATGGCTGCATTCACCATCCACAGTGATTTTGGAGCCCAAGAAAATAGTCATCACTGTTTCCATTGTTTCCCCATCTATTTGCCATGAAGTGATGGGACTGGATGCCATGAACCTAGTTTTTGAATGTTGAGTTTTAAGTGAACTTTTTCACTCTCCTATTTCACTTTCATCAAGAGGCTCTTTAGTTCTTCTTTGCTTTCTGCCATAAGGGTGGTGTCATCTGCATATCTGAAGTTGATACTTCTCCTGGCAATCTTGATTCCAGATTGTGCTTCATCCAGCCTGGCATTTCACATGATGTACTCTACATATAAGTTAAATAAGCAGAGTGACAATCCTCTTCAAATCTTTCCCCAAAATTGAAGTGATGGAAACATTTCTAAACTCATGCTATGAGACCAGCATTACCCTGATACTACAGTCAGACAAAGACACTACAAAAAAAGAAAACTATAGATCAATATACCTGATGAATATGGAAGTAAAAATCCTAACAAAATACTAGGAAACAAAATTCAATATCATAATAAATTCCATATGATGAAGTGGGATTTATTCATTGAATGCAAGGATAGTTTGACATATATAATTCAATCAATGTAGTACATCACATTAATGGAATGATTGTGGGAAAATGACAATATCACCTCAACTGATGCTAAAAAAGCATTTAACAAAATTTTACACCTTTTCATTATAAAAACTCAACAAACTAGGAATAGAAGGAAATAACCTCAATATAACATTTGAAACAGACAAAAACTGGAAACAACCCAAATATCTTCAACAAGTGAAGGGTTAAACAAACTGTTACACATCCATACCTTGGAATGCTACTCAGCAACAAAAAGAAATAAATTAATGATATATGCAGTAACTTGGATGGTTCTTCAGAGCATTATGATTTGCCGGGGTGGAGGGGGGCGGGGAGTCTCAAAAGATCACACACTGAATGATTCCGCTTATTTAACCTTCTTGAAATAACAGAATTATAGACACGGGAAATTAGTGGTGGCCAGGGCTTAGAGAGAGAAGGGACTGGTGGGGAGGTATACCATGAGTGACTATAAAGCATTATATAGATCTTTGTGGTGGTGAAATAATTCTGTATGTTGATATCACTGATGACTATATGAATCTATAGTTGATAAAATGACATCAAACTGCACATAAACACTGTGCAGTGTCAATTTCCTGGTTTTGATATTGTACTATAATTATGTAAGAAGCCATCGGGAGAAACTGGATGCAGGGTGCATGGGACCTCTCTTGTACTATCTTTGCAACTTTCTGTGCATCTATAATTATTTTACTGTCACACAAAGCCCTTGGAAACATGGCACACTTTATTCTGACAGACGAGGAGTTGACAGCATAGCCATGCATTCTCACCAGAAGTGTGGGAGGCTGCCACTTAAGAGCTTCTCTTCTCCTGAACTATCATTCATCACATATCCTCCTTCTACAGTCCTGGCACATCACTTCGGCAGCCAGGATCTTCCTACATCTTGCTTGTTCCTTTCTCTCCCTCCTCGACTGTGTTCTGGAGTAAATTCTACTTTCATCTGTCCCCTCCAACAATTCCCTCACACCTCCACCTTGGGCTGCCAATCATATGTGATGTCTCTGCTCCCACGGCAAGGTAACCAATCAGAGGTAGCCATCCTCCTTCCAGGTAAGCATGTGACTCAAATTGGACCAATCAGAGTCCTCGCAGGGAGTTGCTATGTGAAAACTGCCCTATGGGTTCAGGGTGGAGCATTCTGGCTGCTGCATACCTTTGAGGGCACCACTCACAATGTGTTCTACAAAACATTTCTCTCAGAGGGAATCTAAGGGTGAGTCCCAGAGGAAAAAAGCTGTGGGAAGGAAGGACTTACCAAAATGTCAAGTCTAAAAAAAAATCAAGTCTACACGAGGCAAGGCAAAAAGGGCTTTTCTGGGTGGAGACAAGCCAGGAAGGAGAGGACTATAGCCAAGCAGGTGGGCCTTGCCCAGGCACATCTGCCTCCCAGACCACCCACATTCCCTCACAGGAGCATGATGCCCTCACGTGGGCCAGCAACCTGGCCACATGGCTGCCGGCAGCCAAGGATCCCCCACTGTGCCTCTGACAGCCCCCTGGAGCAGACCCAGCTGCTTCCAAAGTTGATGTCTTAGTGCCACACTCCCATGGAAGTCTTTGTGGGCTCACACATCACTCCACTGCTGTGCAGCATGGAGGATCTGATGGAGGGGGCCAGAGGCTTAGAGCACTAGGGTTCAGGAGGGTTATGGAGAGGCATTCTCGTCACCGGAAGGCCAAGGTTGCAGGGACCAGGATAAGTATCTCCTGGGAGGCCAGAGTCTGTGGAGGTGGATGAGGCCAGTGAGTAGACCAATCAGGTGAAAGGAAATGGGGCAGGGGATAAGGAGCAGAACCTGAGTCCCTCTTTCCATCACTTCGTGGATCACTACCTCCACACCGTGCTCAAGGCTTCGCCATCACTACCTCCACACCGTGCTCAAGGCTTCAGAGCCTCTGTGAGGATCAGAGCCTGGCTGGCTCAGCTGAGGACTCAGGCTAGTCAAGCTTGTTTTTCCTTAAGCCCCCAACACAGACACACACAGTCCTCCTCCCCCTCCCCCTGCCCCAGTCCAAGGCTCAGCCCACAGACTGGCTCTGGCAGAGTGCTGTCTCTGCCCTCACCTGGCCACCTCACTCGCTGGCCCTGAGGCCCTGCTTTCCCCTGCCCTGTTCCTGGCGCCCAGCCCCCGGCCACCCCAGGCAGCCAGGCCCAACCAAGGCAGGCTGTTTTGGAAAAGTGCTGGGAGGTGGCAGAATGTGCGGTCTGTGAGTTCCCTCCAACCTGGCGCCCCAACCCCTGGACAAACAGCGGCCGTGTCGGCCTGTCCACAGCGGCTTGTGTTCTCCTTCCAGGCCAGGAGATCCCAGGGGCAGGCAGCCGTGCAGGGGACGTCACTGGCCCGCTGGGCCCACGGGGGAGAGGCCAGGACAGACTGGGTGATGACAGGCCAGCCACCCGCCCAGCTGGGCCCTCCCACCCCGTGGCAGGGCGGTCAGACCAAGGGCAGCCCGAGGACCAGGCTTCCTTCACCTCTGCTGCCACACAGGACATTCCACCGGGAGAGATGGAATTTACACTCTGAAAAACTACTGCCTTCCACTGGCACATTTCCTGGTGGAAGCTGGGGGTGTCTGTTGCTGCTTCTTGCTGACCCTGGAGGCCTCAGTCTGAGAGAGCCCTTGGTTGGGGCCTGTGCTGTTCGGGCCAGGTGGTCCCCATTCTGGCACAGGACATCCTCTGCTTCTGCATGGCTCTGGGAACATCCCTGCTATGCTGAAGATCCTGCTTCAGCTTAAGGAAATAGGCGATCACCTTGCTCTCCCCTCCCCAGGGTGGAGGTTACGGGGTGGGGAAGCAGAGCAAGGTGGCACTGCCCAGAAGATACTGATGATGCCCCTCTGGGTGGCCCGGCTCTGTGACCCAGGTTGTGAGAGGCCCTGTCTGGGCTGAGGTTGGTATCAAAAAGAAACACTGCAGCCACAAAACGGCCTTTTTCGGGCCAGCTCAGTGGGGACTTTCACTCCCCAGACTCTGAGGAAGGGCCCTGGCACAGACAGGGTCCGGGACTGGCCTGAGCATCATGAGGCTTGGCACTTGCCAGGGCTGGGCCCCCTGGTGCCTGGTGTAGCTCCAGGGGCCACGGCTTTGCTACTCACTGTGAAGGAATGATGCTAAAGCTGAAACTCCAGTATTTTGGCCACCTCATGCAAAGAGTTGACTCTTTGGAGAAGACTCTGATGCTGGGAGGGATTGGGGGCAGGAGGAGAAGGGGACGACAGAGGATGAGATGGCTGGATGGCATCACTGACTCGATGGATGTGAGTCTGAGTGACCTCCGGGAGTTGGTGATGGACAGGGAGGCCTGGCGTGCTGCGGTTCATGGGGTCGCAAAGAGTCAGACACGACTGAGCGACTGATCTGATCTGATCTGCTGCCCTCCCTCCCTTCCCACCCGCAGCCCCTTGTCTAGGGACTGCCCTGGACGGTCCTTGTCTGGCACTGGACGGCGTGTCTTTTGCAGGGTCATCTCTGGGCTCTATGACAGTCAAAGAGTGTGAGAATGGGCGAACAGGACGTGGTTCAGTCATCAGGTGGGCTTGGGGGGTCCTGTAGCCTGTGAGCTCTTCACTGTCCAGCACTCAGCCTGCCTGAGAGAAGGAATCTGTGCCTGACTCTGTTTAAGCCCTTTTGCAAACTGATTTGGTCCCAGAATCAATGCATTCTTGTGACACCCATGAAATAGCCCTGAGAAGTGCCTCATGGGGCATGAGACCAGAAGTCAGAAGAACTGAGTTCTGCTCTCCTATTTGTTGTGTGGCTGTGAACATCCATGTCCTCACTCGTGTAAACAAGCTGGACTCGGCAGCACTCTGGTTGCCAAGACACCTGGCCCAGCCGCGTGGCCAGGACTCAGGCTTCTGGGGCCAGTGACCATCCAAGTACACCCTCCACTCCCCGGGGGACCTGCTGCTCCCAGGACACAGCCACAGACCTCTGTGTGCCTTCACACGGGGAGTGGGGGGTTGGCCTTTCAGGACCAACGCTGAGAGGAAGAACTTTCTCCCTGAGATGTGGGTGGGACTGGGTGTCGATGAAGGGACTGTAGGTGGCCAGGAGGACCCTTTCAGGGAGCTGAGAAAGCAGAGGCCAGAGAGCCAAACGAGGGTGAGTCTTCACGGTTTATTATGGAAGCCTATAAAAGAGCCACATTGAGTATTTCCAAAATCACAAAATGCACAACATTTTTTTAATATGCAACATGGAATATTATATACAGAGTAAAACCACACGATGGCAAAAACACTCACACGGCACCAGGTTCATATCAAAACAAAACACACAAGTGCTTTTTTTCAATATTAAAACAACTGTGATAAAAACATATTAATATTTTGAACCATGTTTACAATAGAGGGAACAATTCATATTTTACTAAATAACAAATATTTAACAGCAAAAACTTTATACTAAATATCTATTTTGAATTATAACAAAAATAGTACTTATAATAGTTTATAAAGACAGACACAAAATTATAACATTTATGAAAAAACAAGTTTTGTGTATAAAATTAGAGCGATCTGGGCAGAGTCAAGATGAGGCCCAGAACACAGATGCCAGCGCCCAACATTGAAAGTGCTTCAATCCGCAAGCCCATGGCGTGAAGAGCTCTGTGGGGTTCTGTCTCTTTAATGTCAAGTTACAATAGTAGGAATGGTAAGTGAGAACACGTCACCCAGCTAATGCTACCGCTCTAAGACCTACGACAAGCACACAGACACGGATGGATGTAAAGAGGAGAGATGGATGAGTCTCGACATGGAAACCCTCCTGTCAGCCAGTCAAGAGCTTTCTCCAGTTCTCTTCTTAACCCCTTTGAGACCCAGTGGGGTAAGTAATCCTTCTTCCCTCCCTCACAGGAATCCTCTGTCTTGCCTTCTCTGCCCCTCTCAGGCTGGTGGCCGAAACTGAAGGCCACTGAAGCTTCCCATAGCCCTCCAGCTCCCTGCTCCTTGCCAGGGCCAGGTCTGGGCTTCCTGATGAATCTGCACTTACTGCAATCAAAAAAGCAGTCAAAAAACAATTGGTTCGGGGTAAGATGGGTCAGCGTAGAGGAGCGTGGACCTTCCAGAGACTGGGCTTTTTGTAGGGGATAAATTCTGGTGCACCATGCAGCTGTTTTGCAAGCTTTGATGAGTCCTTAACACGTTTTTTTGGTGGATTTTTTTTTTTTTTTTTGCCTGTTTTTCAGAATGGAGTGGGGGGAAATTGAGAATATTACTATTTTTTTATATCAAGTTTTGTCAATAATGTCTGTGCTGCACTGGCTTTTTAAATGATGAAAAGGTAGGAACCGAATGAAATACTTGAGAATGGGTGTCACAGACCGGTCCGTGGGCACAAACCATTCCCATAAAGCCCAGCACAAGGTAGGCGTGAGCGGAGCAGGAGTGGAGGTCTGCCACCTGCCCACTGAACGCCTCTGGGAAGCCACTGAGTCACTGCTGCGGAAAGCCCAGTGGGGGCACCGGTGCCCCGCATTATTCTTCTTTGTGTTTTTTATTTTCTCCTAAAGAGGATTCATTGCTTTTATAACATCAAACGCCAACAGAGAAACATAAAAATCAAAGAAAAGTTTGGAAACAGACAAAATCACTGAGAGACTCACCAGAGGCCCAAAACCATCCCGGGAGGCATCCCTAATTGCCAACACTCAAAATGCCAGTGGCAGGAGCTATTCCTCCCCCATCCCCTGACCGCTCATTTTCCACCAAATCACTTGACAAGTCGCACGTACCCTCCTCCTCAGCTCTCCGCTGCAGCGCTCCCACAGCCGCCTCAAGCCACTAAGGCCGAGGGAGGGCTGCCTTCTGCTCTCACCTCCCCCGGCTTTCATCTGGTCCCCACACCCCTGAGCTGGGCTAAGCAGACAGTGGCATAGAGGTGGGAAGGGACTTTAGGAACACCTTTCCAAGGGCAAAGGGCAAAGGGAGAGGGTCAAGGGAGGGATGACGGAGGCCCTGGCTCCCCGTCAGAAAAACCCGTATCCTTCTCCATACTCACCAGCCAGAGCGGGGGGCACCGGGGTGGACAGTGACCACGTGGGAGCTGGCAACAGCCCCCAAGGCCCCTGTGCTCGAGGTTTCTGACAGAGCGGGCAGGGAGGCAGTGCGCCATCTCCCCATCTCCCCCGGGGACAAGAGCAGACCCACTGGATCTCACCTTGGGGGTGAGGCTCCGAGGTTGAGCCCACAGAAGGTCTGGTGCCTGGGGGGCTGCTCGACCCTCGGCCGGCGGGGGCAGGGGCTGGGGGCTGGCCACTTGCAGAAGTCCTGCCTGGGACAGCTGGGATGGCAGCAGGGGACGGCGGAATGCTTGTTCCAGTCCCAGTAACACCAAGAGTCGGTTATACCAGTGAATAAATACGGGGGGTGGGGTGCGGGGGTCAGCCCATGGGCAAAGGGCCTTGGGCGTGGGTGTACAGGGAGCAGGGGTGGGCTCTGGTGGAAAGGTGGGGGTGTCAGTGCGCGTGCCCAGGGCCACCAGGGAGGATGCTGGGAGGACAGGGCCTGGGGCTCCTTTGCCCCAAGGTCAGAAGAGAGAAAAAGTAGCAGCAACAGGTAATTTCAAACGTCCCAAATGGCAAGGGGTGGGCCTCCAGGCTGGTGACAACCCATCCCCACTCTGCCAAGGGTGACTGGCGTTCTATTACCCACAATGCTGTTCCCCGCGGGCACGGGTGGCCACACCGGGAGGGGCACTCGCCTGTCTGAGCCGGGGCGGCTGTGGGGGGGCGGTGCTGAAGAGAGGGCCAAAGGGGGCACCTCTTTTTCTCCCTCCCCATGGCAACCACCTGACCTCAAACTAAAAGAGTCCAAAAAGAAAAGGGAGGGGAGAAACCAGTTGAGAACATCACAAGCAAAGGCTGCAGCACAGCCGACGGTTAACACTGCGACGGGCATGCGGGGGTGGGGGTAGGGGGCGGGCCCTTTCCCGGGGAACTAAGCTGTTGGGAACCAGAGAGACTGGAGAGAGGCAGGGGTCGGGGGAGGGCCCCACCCCGGAGGCTGGCCCCCTTTTGACTTGGGGCAGGTTTGCCAGGTAGGGGAACAGGGGAGGACAAGGCCTGGGGGCCTCCCCCTTCCCCGGGCTCCAGCCCCACCCGCACACAGGTTTATACCCTTCCAGCGCTCCCACCCCGAGGCCTGGAGCCTTAGACCGTGGCACTCAGCATGGCCTCGGTCTCTGGCAGGATCTTGTTCTGGTTGGAGTCCAGGCCAAAGAACTTGACACTGAGGCCGTCCACAGGGTGCAGGACGGGGACTAAGGTGATGCGGGGGAAGGTCCGAGTGGCCAGCTCGAAGCGGCTGGTGCTGGCCAGCTCCACCGCCAGCACCTTCAGGAACAGCTTGGCCAGGTGCTTGCCTAGGCAGGTCCGGACACCGCCACCGAAAGGGAGGTAATGGAAGCGGCCGTCCTTGTCCTCGCTCCGTGCCTGGCCGAAGCGGTCGGGGTCAAAGACGTTCACATCCTTGAACACGGGCGCCGTGTCGTGTGTGTCCCGGATGCTGTACATGACACTCCAGCCTTTGGGGATCTGAAAACCCTGGAGGCAAGGTAGGGGAAGGCACGGGAGGGGGCGGTGAGAACCAGAGGGGGTCTCAGAGGACCCAGGACCTTCTGCCTGCCAGCCCCCACCCAGATGGTCTCACTGTGGTCCCAGGGGCCTGGCCAGGCTCTCTTTTGGGCATGCCAGTCCACCTATTTATAGATGTCTCCAGGCAGCTTCACAGGACACCCAGGGGGGCTGCATCTGACCCAGCATTTGGGGCAAGGACCCTCCCACCAGCCTGAAAGCTCCCTGAAAGTCAGCATCATCTCCCCACGAGACTGAGACTGAGGTACCCTACGGGGAGCTGGTCTTTCCCGTCGGCCCGCCCCACAGCCCATGGGAGTCTCACGTCGAGCTCGAAGGTCTGCAGCACGGTGCGGTAGCCGCCGGAGACCGGCGTGAACAGGCGCATGACCTCCTTGATGACGCAGTCCAGGTAGTGCAGCCCACTGAGCGTGTCGAGGCGCAGCGTGCCCTCGCAGGGGCAGCCGCCGCTGTGCAGGAGGCCCTTGGCCCGCAGCTCCTCCCGCAGCTTCTCCAGCACTGCCGGGTGCTTCAGCAGCTGCATGATAAGCGAGGTGCTGGCGCTGGCAGTGGTGGCATAGGCAGCGAAGATGAGCTCCAGGGTCCCGTCCTGCAGCAGCAGAGAGGGGGCGCCACTTGCAACCTGGGTTCAGCCTGGCGGCAGCCCCTCTCCACCCATGTGCCCCCCGACCCTGGGGCCATCTATCTGACCCCTGGTTCTTCCTCTGAGCCTCACATTGCTGGGGCGTGTCGGCCATGGCGGACATAGGTCCAGTCCCCTGGCTGGGCAGAGGCACTAGCCTAAAAGTCCCCTGGGGCACGGCTGGTTCCCACTCACTGCTGGATTCCAGGGCTGGCCATGGGCCCTCATCAGTGCAGTGAGCTCACAGGAAAAAGAGCAAATCCCAGAGAGCAGGCACTGTTTGGGCCAGTAGAGTGTGCTGCAGGGTCTCCAGCTGGGCCTCCAGACTGGCAGCCCCAGCTCTTCCTCCCTCCTCAGGAGAAGGAGGGAGGTGGCAGGTGGTCATGAGAGCTGAGGGGCTAAGGAGGCAGGAGGACCTGGCATGGGACCTGCAGTGAGAAGGCTGAGGCGAGGTGGCCCCCGAGGACTTAGAGCCCCTCCAGAGCCCTCTGGGGAGCAATGGTGCCCCATGAAAAGGCCTCCCCAAACCCTCTCATTCCAAGCCCTGCATTTTACAAATGTGGACGCTGCGCCCAGAGAGCGGAGAGAACAAGTATGTCCCTTACTTGCCATGGCACTACCTACAAGTCACAAAATTTATGAAATGGGGAAGTCTTTTGAGCTCCTTTCTGGCTCATCAGAGATTTATAAACAACAAAAAAAAGGGGAAGCAGAGACAGGGATGGAGCAGTTGGCAGTTCAGTGTGCAAGGGCACCTGGGAAGCATATGGGCAGCAGAGTCTAAGTGAGGATGAACATCTGCCTCAAGAAAGGGTAGGCCGGAGGCCTTGCTTGGAGCCCAGAGAGGACAGTCCTGGGGCTGGCAGCCCAGCTGGATTTGGCCTGTGCCAGGCAGGCTGTGACTCCAACTTGAAAAGGCTGCTCCTCCCCAAGGGCTGAGGCCGCCCTCCAGCAAGTGGCTTCTCCTGCCGGGCCTCAGTTCCCTAGGTGAGCTCCTAAGGCTACTGTGACCGTGAAAGGCACTGCAGTAGTGAATACTGGACGGGGCAGGGTGGGGGTGAGGAGCAGATGAGGGGATCGACAATGTCCCTGCCGCCACATCTGTGCGGGATTTCTAGGATCCAATTTCCAGCATCTTTTCCAAAATGGTAGAGGGAATTGTGGTGGGATGGAGAGCCTGGGGCCCAGCTGCTGTGGGGACCAGTTCATGACCAGGACTGTGTGCACAGCAAGTCATGGGGAGGGAAGGGACGGCCCCACCCATGTGGGTGCACGTGCAGTCCTGGGGTGGAGTTCAGGCACTTGCGCTGCCTGGGCTGGGGGTGGGGGGCCCCACCTTCAGCTCCTGCATGGTCATCTCCTTCCCGTGCTCCTTGCTGCTCTCGATGAGGATGTCCAGCGCGTCCGAGTAGTCCTTGCCCTGCGTGCATTGCAGCTTCTCCCGGATTGCCTTTTCCAGGCCCTTCTGTAGGGTCTGTCTTGCCTGAATGCCCTGAGGCAGGGAGGAGGCCATCTGGTTACCCAAGGGGAAGGGCAGGGTCCCCAAGGGCCTCCTCTCAAGGTCTGGCAAGGTGTGGTAGGAAATCCTCTGAGAATTTCCCATCTAAGCAGCAGAGACCCCAGGTGAAGGGTCCACTGTGCCTTCCCACTGAAACCCCTCTCTGCCAATTTGACCAGTGACCATCTTAGCGGTCAGCTGCCCCTCCCTGAGGGGAGCTCACGGATGCCCATCTCTTCTCTTCCCAGGCCCTGGGTGCTCACCCGCCGGTAGCCACTAAAGGGCAAGTCGACGGGCAGGGAGAAGACGTTCTCCACAAACTGCTGGTAGACCTCGAAGAGGTGCCCCAGGTCCTCCTCGGGGATGCTGAAGCCCAGCAGCACGCGGATGGCCATACGGAAGGTGAGTTTCTGAGCCTCCTGGTACACGTTGATGGCCTCGGGGTGGCTGCTCCAGGCACGCAGTGTGTCCTGGATCACCAGCTGGATCTTGGGCAGGTAGCTCTCCAGGGCCTCGTGGCTGAAGATCTTAGAGAAGACCTGCAGAGGAGTGAACTGGTCAGATGGACTCGGGCCTGCCCAGCTGAAGTGCAGTCCCCATGACCGAAATCGGGGAAACTCCAGGTCCTTGCCCTGACTAGCCTCAGGCCTTCCCGTCTCCTGTCACAGTTCCTCTGCTGGCTCCTCCGCTCTGAGCACCCCCCACTGCCCATGTCTTGAAGGGAAGGCAGAGGAAGGACAGGATTAAAACAGTTCACAGAGTTGGGACATTCAACATCATTCACCGGGTGACCTGAGCTGTCCTTCCTTACTGAAGCCCCAGAAAAGCATGTGCTCCAAACAGTGGCAAAGCCCGGAGACCCAGCAGTCCAGCTGCCAACAGGTCTTCAGGCCATGTGGCCATACCAGCCTGAAGGGCAAAAAAGAGGCGGGGCTGGAGGGGAGGCTGCCCCTCCACTGCAGGGGCCATTCCCGAATGCCTGGGCCATGGCACAGATGTGCCCAGCAGGAACAGAACACAGGTGAGTGGACTGGATGAGGAAGAGGTGGAAAGCAGAAGGCGGCTCTCCACTGATGGGAGAACAAGAGTCTAAGGCTAGACTGCAAGCAGAACTTCCTGAGACCCAAGGTTGCTCTCACTCCCTTCGAAACACCTATTGGGTGGAGATCCTAGGGAGTCTGTTACTGTGCCATCCAGAAGTCTTCACTGTGACTGGGTCTGGAGGCAGGGGAATGGAGGTAAGGCTTTTCACCTCAAAAGATCAGAAAGCCAAACAGAAGGTCTTTTAATTCCCTGCATCTTCCCAGTTCATTTTAAGTAGCCAGTGAGTCTCTGCTTCCACCTCCCTTGATTTCTGTCCTTGCAATTCCTGAGCAAAGAAGTCCTTAGCCCCTCTGCCCCTCCTCACCCAGACGCCCCTGTGCACGGTTTCACGTTGCTGCTCAAGGTGTAGAGGAGAGGGTGAGATGTGAGTTTACTTACTGGTGGCCTGTGGGTCTCACTGGCAACCAACAACCTCTAGCCCCAACCCCTGGAGACAGAAAGAAGGGGTACCCCCACCATTGCCGAGGGAAAGGTCATCAGGAAAGGCAGAGAGGGGAGGGGCAGAGCAGAGGAAGGAGACAAATAACCCTCTAGCCACCCCCAATCAGCCCCACGCAAACCACACACACGCGCCCGCCCTCCCCTCCTGCCCCCAAACACAACCACCGCACAAACTGTAAATGTGAGAATTTCCCCTGCAGTCAGCTCAAGAAGGAAAAGGTAACATTTTCCTGGCCCCGGCCCTGCATGGCTAATGGGAGGGCTGGTTTGCAGAAATAACAGGGCTGGCCCTTCAGTGGCCCAGCCAGACGCTCACAATAGCACTTTCATTCCGAAATTCCCGGTGGGCAGAGGGAGGGAGAGGGGGAGGGAGGCCGGTGAGGGGCAGAAAAACCAGCACTGTTTGGGGCTGCTCCTGCTACTAAGGGACAGCTGAAATGTAGCAGGATGAGGGGAGGTGGCAGGGGCAGCCCAGGCCTGGCCAGGTCACTCACACCTTGCTCAGGTGTGGGGGCCCGGGGAATTTCCAGGGCCACCTCCCTCCAGCATGCTCTCTGCCTCAGCACCCCCGCCTCCAACCCTGGTGTTCTTAGGATTCCAGGTTCCACTCCTGGTCCAAGAGTTTTATGGGTAGGAGCAGGGCACTGCCCCAGAACCCAGCACCAGCTGACTAGGGGCCCTTATAAAATAGCAAAGAGCCCACAGAAAGTGGTCCATGGGAGCCAAGCAGGCTCATGAGGGACACAGGATGATAATTCTGTGGCTGCCAGGCCTCTGTGGGGAGGCTGGAGGTAGGGCAGGCAGGGACAGTGGGGGCACCATGCCTGGCCAGAGCCAGCCAGTCCAGAGCAGAGTCAAGGGCACTACCCTGAAGGAAACGGAGCAGTGGCTGGCCAGGGCCCCCAGCACACAGAAGACCTGGGCACAAAAGTGGGCATGTGGAGGGGGAGGGGGAAGCAAGCAGAGGCCCACGCTGACGAGGGATCAGCCAAAGTCAAAGCCATTGAGGCTCCTAAGATGCAGTGGTGGTGGTGGTTTAGTCGCTAAGTCATGTCCGACTCTTGCGATCCCGTGGACTGTAGCCTGACAGGCTCCTCTGTCCATGCAGTGGGTGGTAGAAAAAGGCAGGCCTGGCACCCGGAAACCTGAGTTTTAATCCCAGATCATCCATCAACTCACTGTAGGAACATGGCCAAATCACCTCCCGGGCTCACAGTTTCCTCATCTGTAAACTGGTGAGGTTGAACCAGGTGACCTCTGAGGCTCCTTTCAATGTACAAATCACATAAACACCAATATCCATGTGTCCCTTCAAAGCCCAGAATCCGGTATAATCACGTGGTATAATTGCCTGCTGGGCCCCTACTCACACACTCTGTATGGGCTACAGTGGCTCAGGAGGGGTCACTCCAGGGCTACGAAACGGGGAGCTCTGAGGGACCCCACTGCACCCAGAGGAGTGGCCAGGCAGGACCCAGGGACAAGCCCTGCCCTGTCCCAAAGGTTACATTCCCTGCGCCCTCTAGCGATGGCTGGCTGAATTGCTCCTACTCAAGCCCTGGGAGCCACGAACAACAGGAGGGACCCAAGGGGACCTGGGACTAAGCAGAGCGATTCCAGAGCAGGGGGTCCACACCTGACGTCCAAGTGGGAAGGGGCCCTGAGCAAGGCCAGAAGCTGAAATGACCCCAGGATGCCTCAATCTGCAGGCTCTTTGAGGTGGGGCTTCTGAAAGAATTGCAGCCCCAACTAGGGCCCTTATCTTGACCCATCCAGGAGTCTAACTGGATGCTCTGGGATCCCTTTCCTCCTGGCAGTCCCATGATTCTCCTTAAAGGCCCCCTGCAGGGGAAAAACTACCCAAACGAGAAGCTAAGCAAAGGCAGGTTGTGGGTACTCCAAGCTCAAGGGGCTTTGCTCCTTGGTCATGAAGACCACGCTCTTGCCTCCTGCTCAGCTGTTCCACAGGCATCGGGGCCTCCCAGGCGCCGGGAAACTCCAGGGCCTCATCCCTGGGACCGTGCCCAGGGTTAACAACGCGGGCGCTTCCCAAAGCTGGGGCAGCCCAGAAACCACCGCCCACCACAAAGCCCAGGAGGAGGCGGAGGTGCTGGCCAGGGCAGAGGAAGGCCGGGGCTCATGGGGGCGGGCAGGGTCAGCACTCGGGCACTGGGGAAGGCGCCGGCAGAGCAGCTCTGGGTGAGGAGGGGAAGGGTGTCCCATGGCCCCAGAGCCCATGGCCTGACCGCAGTCGCAGCGGGAGCCAGGACTGCTTTGTTTCCCTCTGGGGCTTCCCTGGGAATTCCCACAAGTGAGCCAAGAATGCTGGACAAAGGTCACCGGGAACCAGCCCGGCTCTGCAGAGACCGGCAGAGAGAGCAGCAGGTAGGGAACGCCCCATCGGGGTTGGTGCTGGGAGGGCAGGGCACAGGAGACCTGGGAACTTCAGGCACAGACGCCCGAGCAGGATGGGCTCCAGCCTTGAAGGATGATATGCTTGGAAACCCTCCCCCTACCTCTACTGGCTTTCCCAGCAATGCAGTTGGCTCAAGAACCCCCATCCCTGGTTCTTCCTCTCCCTGGAATAAAAGTGGATTCCACAGCGGGGGCTGGGGTAACCACCAGGGGACTTGTCAAGGCTCAAATTCCCTGTAATTGTTTCTGCAAATGTCTCCCTCACACCCGGAGGCCCTCTTCCCACATCTCACCCTGGTAGGGGAGTAGATCCCCAGGCCCCCAGAGCCCTGTGCTGACCCACTCAGCCAGATAACTGCCCCTTCACAACTGGATGGATGCAGAGAAAGATGGGCAGCCTCAGAAGCTGGAAGAGCCGGAGAGGGAACCCACTCCCCGGGCCAGTGACTCAGACTGGGAGGAATGGAAGCGGCTGCCCGGGAGGGTGGGGGCCCGGGCAGGCCACCCCGCCAAGCCACCGGAGCCGCAGCCTGCGGAGTGGAAAGAATAACAGAGGGCGGGCAGCCGCGGAGGCAGCTGTCCGCACAGTACAGGGGTGACGCCAAGGTGTGTACTTTATACTCAAGGAAGGGGGAGGACAGGAGAGGACGTCACCCCTTGGCTGCCTGGCATTTCCACTGGACCTCCACTTCACCTTGGCTGCCTCCTGAGTCAGGCCCCACTCAGACCCTCTGATGGGGAGGTGCTGGCCAGACACCCTCCTCTCCCTCCCTGCCCAGCCTGTGCATGCCCCTTCTGGGTCCTCACCACCTGTGGGAACAGAGTTTCTGTCCCCTGTTTGAGTCCAGCTCTGACCATCTCCCCTAACTCTTCCACACACAACAAAAGCACCCAGTGCATGAGGGGAGGGCAGCACTTGGTACATCCCTGCTGGGCCACAGACTCTGAGAAGGTCTTCTCAGACCCTTCTATCCCTCCTCCAGCCAGACACAAAGCCCCTTGGAAAGCTGAGGCTCAAAGCAGGAAGAGCCTCCCAAGGTCACAGTCCCAGGCATGACTGGCCACACTCACCAGGGTCCCTGAATACCCAGCCTCCCACCACTCCAAACCCACTGAGCCAGCCTCTACCAGTCCTGGGGACTCCAATGTATCGATGAGCCTGAAGGGGATGCTCCTCAAGGGCCCAAGTTTATTCTAAGGGTAAGGCCAGCTGTTTTGGCTACTCTGGTTTACTCTCAAACCTTGTCAGCCCCTGGAGGCACACCCCCAACCTCTGCCCTTCAGCCTGGGGCACCTGGAACAGATACAGCAACCGGCATAGGGGGCTCAGGGCCAGAGCAGACCCCGGCCAAGCCTCCCTGCTGCTGGCCAAGGCCACAACTGCATCCCAAGGCTGGGAGAGTGAGCACATACCTCAGCATCACAGTCTTGGATCCATCCCTCCCTGGGAAGAGGACGAAGGAGGGAGAGGGAAGGGAGAGGACAGCCCCCACACCACTTGCCTCTGCCCGACACAAGGATACACAGAGGGAGGAGACCACTCCCAGGCGCCCTGGCAGCCAGCCGTGGGCACCCTCCCCCGCTGACCTTCAGAGAGATCCGCTCCTGTCAACCGCCCCCTCAGAAGCCCCTGATGCTACAGTAACTTTTGGTGAAGGACCTCGGCTGGCCAAACAATGGCTCTGAGCCTATGCCGGAGGTGGGGGAGGCGGGGCAGCTCCCAGGAACAGGGCTGCCTGGCCATTCACCGCCTTCCCATTCAACCCAGGTAGGAGCTTCTGCCCTGAGCCGACCCTGATGGACAGGACTTGGGAGCCAGAGGCTGTGCACTGGTTCAAAGACCACTTGGAGCAGGTCTGAGCTGGCCTCCCTCAGGATCCCGCAGCCGTGGCCCTCTTGGCTCTGCCCTCCTGCCGAAGCACCTCCTGACACAATCCTGACACAAATCCCAGCATACACAGGATTTCTGAGCGAAGTGCAATGAGCCTGAGCCTGAGCCTGAGCTCCATCCCCACCCAGGGGGCCGAAAGGCTAAGTCTGTGAGGAGCCATAGGTGGGCGGGCAGAGTTTCTTAATTCCTACCCCCAAAACCTGAGATGCTGTTCCCCTATCCCAGTCATGGTCACAGAAGTCCCTGAGCCAGGGGTCAGAGTAGGAGGGGCAAGAAGACCACTCCTAGGGTCTCTCCAGCCTAGAGTTCCAAAGCTAAGTTCATCCCTGGGATGCACTCTGATGCAGAGAACTCTAAGTTCTCTGGCAGAATCTCAGGGCCACTGCCTGAAATGCCCTGAAGATGCTGGCTCTTTGGTGTAAGGAAGCCAGGCCCTAGCTCCAAAGAAAAAGAGGAAATGCCTGATCCTGGTGTGTGGGGTTCAGCACTGGATGCTCCCAGGACGATGCATGACAACTCCCTGTCCCCCACCTCTGTATCTCTGGTAACCCTCCCCCAGTCTTCTCTACTTCTCTCCATGCACTCCTCCAGGGCAACACAGCCTCTCCTCCACATACACAGAGAGATGCAGTCCCTCCCCTCAAAATCAGAGACTCCCCAGGCCCCAGGTAAGGGAGGGGTAACAGAGGAGGGGGACAGAATCTGAGGTGGTGGCTGTGAGGACACTGGCCTGGAGTCCAGAGAGGATTCTGTTAGACTGGGCGGTGTTCTCCCTGGCAACCCTACCCCTCTGGGCCCTAGACCACCAGGGCAGCCTGGACAAACACCTGGACTGCAGCGATGACTGTGAGGAACCCCTTCCCAGCACATCTGGTCAGACCTCCCAGAGAAGGGGTGGAGTACCTGCCCCAATGGAAATAGTGACGCTCCTAGTTCCCCACCAGCAGGGCCTCACTACACCTGGGCCCCACTTCCTGCGAGTACATGCTACCCTCGGCAGGCTAGGGTCCCTGCTTGCATTGTGGGCTGGATAAGGCAGCAGGAGTGCCACAGGGCAGCCCCAACCCTGGCCAAATTGGGTCTACCAGGCACTGGGTCCAGCAAACAGGCCATTCTCTCCAGGACCCACATGTGTGCCCCTGAGCATTCTCTTCTCATCCCTCCAGCTAGATTCCACTTTTCAAGGGCAAGGACCTTGCCTTTATGTTTGTATACCTACGTTCTGTGTTTGTTTCTAGCCAAAGCCCTGCTATTTAACTCAGTAAACTTAAGCTGACGGAACACCAATTAATGATCTGGGGGAGAAGGACCTTTTCATCTGTCTTTTTAACATAAGACACACACATGCCACATAACAAGACCACCACCAGTACACACGGAGGGTCCCCAAGTCTCTGTCAGGATAAACTGGTCTCTGGCTGCTCCCGATCCCCAAGGAGCTAGAGGGCAAGGGTGCCAGGCAGAGGGACACTATCCATGCCTCCTCTGTGATCCAGCTTTCTGGCCTCTCTCAGGTCCCACCACCTCACCCTGTCTGTCACGCTTCCTTCCCTGAGTAGTCCTCCAGCAGCATTCACTGTGTCCCACCTTCCCCACCCTCCCGCCCTCCTTCCGCATGGACCACAGAAAGCCAAACCCTCAGGGGCTTTCCAGGAGGGCCCTGCCCCACCTGAAGGCCTACAGCCAAGTCAGGCAGAGGGTGAATGCAATTGCAAGACAAGAGCCTCCCCGCAAACCTTCAACATCCCCAGGGTCTCACACTCAGGTCCCGACCAAGCTTTCTTCCTCCCAGCACCGCCCCCCGCCCCCATCTCCATCTCCACCCTCAGCTTCTGGCAGCCCCGGGTGGGCAGGGCTGAGTAGGCTCTCCTCAATGGCTTAGAAACGCTCTTCCCAGAGACGCCAGTGTTGCAGGCCCTGCCCTGCCTTTTCCTCCTTCCCGGCCTGTTTCACGACCTCTGGGAGTTGGTGATGGACAGGGAAGCCTGGATGCAGTCCATGCATGCTGCATGCAGTCCATGGGGTCGCAAAGAGTCAGACATGACTGAGCGATTGAACTGAATTGACCTGTTTCAAGTCCCTCAACCTCTCTAAGCTTCAGGGTCCTCTTCTGTGGGCGGAGGACAAAAGTGGTTTTCTAAGCCACATTCTTTGGAGCTGGGTTTCTGAGTCTCGGGCTCTCTCCTAACTCTTTAAAATAAACTTTTGGTGGAGTAACACCAAAAGGAAAAAAGAAGTGTTTGGTAGCCCCCTCCCCGCCATTCCCGAGAACCCTCCCCATCTGCCCCCGGGCTCAGTTAGCTGCTTCCGGCTCCAGTGAAGCAGCTGGAGAGACTACTTCAGAAGCCCCTTTCCCAGCCCCTGAAATGCGTGCTTTTCAGGGGCGGGGTGGGGGTGGGTATGTGCAGACCAGTCCCCTCTGATTTTTCCTCCTTTTGTCTGTTACGAAGAACTACTCTTCGCGGGCCGTTCGGAAGACATCGAATTCTACGGGATGAATTCCTCCGTTCATACACAGACTTCCGGCGGAGGGGGCTGCCCACGGTGGCCCTCTCCTGTCTCCCGGGCTCTGCCACTCTTCCCGGAGATCACACGCTGCTTCTCCCTTTCCTCTAGGTTTCAAACTTGGTGAGTCCTCTGACCCAATGGAAAAAATGAAGGGAGGGGAGGTCGTGCAGCGCCGCCTTCCCCTGTCGCGGCCGCTTTAAGCCGGCGGGCCGGCGCCCCGCCCGCCGGCGGCTCAGCTTTCGGGTTACTGCAGTTCAAACAGCACGTGCCGCCCGCGCTCGGAGCCGCGGCGGCGGCTCAGCCCTGGGAGGGGGCGGGGGAGGCTTGCTCCGTGCGCGCTGGCTCGCCTCCTCCTCGCCTCTTCCAGGCGCTCGGGAAATCCACAGGATAAACACCCACTTTCTCTTCCTCTTTATGGGAGGAGGGTAGGTGCGCTTTGATCCCCCGCCGCCTCCTCGGCCGTTATCCCACCCCTCGTACTTCCCCCTCGGCCCAGATTCGAGCGCGGTGGCCCAAATTTCACCTCGCCCCTCCCAGGCAACCAAGGCCCATCAACCGCTGCCATAAGGTGCCCCCAGCCGCCCGCGCCGGCTTGCGGTGCCCTTAAAGCAACCTGCAGCAGGGGAGGCTAGGTGTGATTTTAGAATGAACCGTTTCTAGACCTCAGGATTACAAGGGGCGATAAGGAGGAGCGCTGGACACCGTCCGCCCTCTTTTTATCCAGATTTGTGGAGCACGGCGAGGACAGGCTTTGGACGCCCCTATCGCCGCATGTTCAAGTTGTCCAAACCAACTCCCAATGACCCTCCCTTTGGGCCTGTTAGCGCGCACGGTGCAGTGGGTCAGCAAAAGGGCAGACCCGGAGGAGGCCTGTGCAGGCCCTGGATATGGGGTCGCAGCTGTCTAGGCAGGGAGCTTCGGGATTCTCCCGCATGGGGTGCGAATACGGGCGCGGATTCTGGTGGGGACGTCCCCGGGGCTCCAAGAACTCCTTACTCCGAGGGGGTGCACGCGAGAAGAGGATCAGAGCACGGTTGCGGGGCTCTTACCTTGCGCTTGTTCCGATGGATATCGCCGATGGAGTTGGACACCGTGTTCGGGCCCAGCAGCATGCGTGTGCTACGTGGCCACTCGGTGCTCACGAGGTGGTGCTCGCCCATGAGGATCTTGCGTACATTCTCTGCGCCCGTCACACGGATTAGCGGCCGCCCGAGCAAGTGCGTCTTGAACACGTTGCCATACTTCTCCCTCCGCGACGACTGGAAGCCAGAACCCTGCAGGGGCCACGCAAGAACTTTCTCAGGGCCCACAGCGCTAGATGGGACGTCCAGGAGGCCCAGCCTCGAGGGCCCGCGGGGGAGGGGCGGGGGACCCCCCCACCTCGGGCACCAGTTCCCTGCCCTCCCCTATCCCACTCACACACATACGCACGCACGCACGTAGGTTTTATTTTTCATAGCATGCACGAGAACTGGGAAATGGGGCCTAGAGGATAATAAATAATGCAAGGGGGCGAGAGGCCCAGGGCACCCCGCGGGAGGCTTTTTAGTAATGACTTGCGGGAGGGAAAAGGTATTATGGACTGCGAGACCCTAAACTAGAGACTCCGCCTCCCCCCTCCCGCGCCTAGCGCTCGGGAGACTCTCGGAATAAATATTTCCAGGCTCGCGGCCACGGGCTGGCGAGACCCCGCGGGGTGGCCGCAGGCCAAAGATTATTTATAGCGGCGAGCGGTCGGTGCCCCGAGGCAATCACTAAAGATGGGGGTTGGGGTTTCCTCCGTTCGTGGGTGTGGGCCTCGAAGGGACCCGGCGGCCCTCTGAGAGCTCCGCAGGGTAGAGTCACGGGCCCGGAGCCGCGATTTTCCGAATGCAATTTGCCCCGAAATAACTGAGCAGGACTTTCGTCGCCGCCTTGGAGTTTGGAACGCGAGCGCAGAGAAGGCGCTTCCCGCGGGGCGGGGCGGGGCGGGGCGGGGCTGGGCGGCCGTCACAGGTAACCGGATCCCCGGCGGCGGCGCGAGCCGAGCAGAGCCAGGCCCCGGCCCGGGCCCGGCGCTCGGAGGAGCTGGCGGTGCTGGCCCCGCTAGGGGTACCGGAAACCGAGGGGACCTCCGAGGGGCGGGGGCAGGGGCGTCCCGCTCACCTTTGACGTCGTTGCTCGCCACCCAACCCCGCATTAACCCTTCTCCGGCCGCGGCTGCAACCCGGTGAAGGGGGAGGGGCGCCACCTGTCAGGCTGTCCCGCCCGCCCGCCAGCAGACGTGCGGATGCGGGCTCCAGACCTGCGGGGTCATGCATCCCCCCGAAGGGACCCTCGGCTTCCTCTTTTCCCCCGTTGGTCCCCCTCCTCACTTTCTTTTCTTCGGCGGAAAAGTATTCGCCAGTTAGATGTGTACACACCCTAGCCCCGCCGAAAAGTGACTCTGCAGAACCCGGAGCCCTAATCATTTTTCCACATGTGCCTCCGGCCCGGGCGCGCGACAGGGAGCGAGCCCGGAGCGCCCGCGCCTCCAGATTGGCGGGTGGGGGGAGAACTCCCGCCACTCTGCGGCACTTCTAGGAGGCGTCTACCCCTTTAAGAGAAATCAAGGCGAGGGTGGAGGTGCGACCAAAGCGGGTTGAGGAGCGGGGCTCCCTCGCTCTGCCCGAGGTACCGGTCTCTCTCACTCCGTCTGACTCTCCTTCGCTCCTCTCCCGCGTTGCCTCTGTTTTTCTTTTCTTTCGACACAAAAGTTGGGTTGTGAATTTTCCGAGGTCGCCGCCGCCTTTCTCCCGCCGCACCATCCCCCCGCCTCTGATCTGCCTAACTATAATTAAAGTGCGTTTTTTGTGGTATTAATAAAGGGTTATTTGTCCGCCGTTTCCACGGTCTTCACAAAGAGGACTTTCATAGGGGCGGCCGCTCGGGCCGCGAGTCCAATTTATACAAAAATGTTGTATTTTTAGCCCTGGGCTCTGTTTAGATGGCGCACGGTGGAAACGGAGAGCCCTTGGAGGTCCCCCAGTAAAATCTGATAAATGACTCCGAAAAAATAAAGCTGGGATTCAGAGGGTTCCCATTAACCCCTTCACTGCTCCTCTACACGCATCTCTCATTACTCGCCAGCCGGGAGGGTCAAGGGCCCCCTGGGGGTGGACGGATGGGGAGGCGTAGGCCTGCTTCCCCCTCCCCATCTTACGTGCGAGTTGGACGCGGAGCCCCAGAGGCCCTTGTGGGATTCGGAGAAAAGGTCAGGGGGACGTTGGTGGCCGGGGGAGGAGGGGGTAAAGAAAGCGGGGTGGGGGGGGGCAGACCGCGAATTCGGCAGATTGGCTATAACAAGGCAGGGGCCGACGCCCCTGTGAATTATTTTATTTCCTAAATTCTCGGCCAAAAGCCTAGACCACCGCTGCAGTTAACCCTTTAAGTGTGTTGGCACGGGAGAGGCTCTGGGGATTTCTTCACGGCCGTGGGGGCGGGGTATGTAGGTCTCACTGGTTGAAATGAACCCCACCTTGCTGCACGAACCCCAAAGAGATGAGTCTAATTCCGGGACTTGGGAGGACCACGGGAGAGAGGAACCTCGCGTACCCCCTCCCGCCCCAGCTCTGCTGTCAATTGGCTCCGGGCGGGGCGGGGCTGCGCTGGGTGTCTGTGTGTGCACGCGCGGATTGCACGCGTCTGTTAATTTCAAGCCAAGCTTTCGCACTTCTAAACCTACAGGTCTCTGCCTTCACCTCCTGCCTCAGCTTTCCTGGACCTGGACTGTCTGTTTCAGCAGCCATCCTTCTAACTCTCATCAGCATCTGCCAGACAAACCCGCGTGCACACGCGCACGCAACACACCTCCGCGGTTAACCCAGAGGACCCCCATCCCAAAGGAAAACCTGCTGTTTAACACATTGCAAAAGCGATTGTCTAGCGCTTGAGGAGGTTAATTCCAGATTAATTTCCTCATTACCTACCTGGGTCTGGTCCCCGACAGGCCCTCCCCCCATTATCGCCGGCAGTGTGGTTTGTGCGGCGTCTAACAACAAACACAAACGCTCTCTATGGATCTCACACACCTCTCCCAAGTTCCTCTCCCCTTCTAAACTGTCCCCACCCAGTAAGTAAATAGACCCTTTTCTCCGAAAGTCGAGAAACCTCGGGTCTCAGGCTTCTCATTTTCCTTGGGTTACCTCCTTCTTCCCCCACCACAAAACACACACACTTTCTCGAACCGTGTACCAGGGCAGTAGTACCTGGCGTGGCCAGTACGGGACGCGGCGGGAACAGAGCTCGGGTCTTAAAGCGGCAATCCCGGCTGCCACTGGCCCACTCTTTCTTTCCCTGACTCGGTTTTCGGGTCCCAGGTACACCGACAAAGACGGGGAAGTCGACAGCGACTGGGACGGGAACGCTAAGGAGAGGCGAAAGCGGCTCAAGACGGGACGCCCCCTCCGACTCGCGCGGCTCAGGAAGCCCCCGGGACGCTAGACGCACCCCTGCTGAGTCGCTCGCGGCTGGAATAACTCGGTCTTGGGAGCCCTCTGGGATCCAAGGACCTCTCTTACCACCCCCTTGAACCTGCGCACCCGGCGCCAGCGGGCTCAGAACCACGCCACAGGCGGGCCGGGGGAAGCCCGGGTGGCTCAGGCGGAGAGGAGGGAAGGGGCGGGGCGGGGACTGGTGCCTTCAGGCTCCCGGCGCCCCCTGGCCGGCCCGCGGCTCCATCCGCCCGGTGCTCGCCGTTAGCGGAACCTGGAGAGCAACGGAGTGAGTGCGCCCTTACCTGTAGCAGCCAGTGGCCGGTCTCTCCGATGAGCGGGAAGCCCATGGAGCCCTTAGGGATGGGCAGCTTGCAGCTCTTGTCGCGGGTGGCAGCCCAGCGCAGCTGCCACAGCTGCTGCGACACGGCCAGCAGCAGCGTCACCGACACCAGGCACGCGGCGAGGGTGGCCAGCGCCGACACCAGCTCCAAGCCTTCAAAGAGCATGTTGGCGGCCGCTCGGGGGATTGGCTGTGCGGGCCTCGGCGGGGGAGGGGAGGGCCAGATGAGAAGGGACGCGAGCGGCGGGGAGGGGGAGGCTTCGGCCGGGGGTCCTGGCACCTCCAGCCGAAACAGAGAAGGAGCAAGGGGCCGAGGGAAGGGAAGTGGAGGTTGTGAGGGGAGAGCAGAGGAGGGTGGGAAATCGCCTAAAAGAAGAGAGAGAGGAGACACGAGGCGACTCGGAGTGTAACTTTGTTTGTTTGTTTGTTTGTTTGTTCCCTTATAGCGGGCTTAGGGGTTGCTCGAGGGGTGGCGAGACGAAGTCGTGAATCAAGCTGGTGGGTTGGCTCTCCCCGCAACCATCACACTCGGAAAACTTGGGGGAAACTTTGTCCAGCGGGAGTCTCTCTCGTAAGCCCCTTCCCCTGTTTGGGAAAAAAAGAAGAAGGGGGACAGAGAACTACCGGAGAGAAAGTGCGATGGATTTGTCAAAAGTTTTCCCCTCAAATTCCTAGGTTTACAAAAAAAAAAAGGAAAAAATCCTGAATCCCCAAATTCCAACGAACCCAGAAACTTTGGGTGCAAGGGGGAAGGCTCCCCGGCTGAGGCGAGTGGAGAGGCCGAGCTCAGCGCCTCTGGGCTGCCCGGGGCGGCGCGCTGGAGCCCCGGAGCCGCCGCTGCACCCCCGAGGCGGGCGCGGCAGGCGAGGCGGCGAGGCGGACGCGGGTGCGGAGCCGGCGGCCCGCGGCCCGGACGGGACGCAGCCGGCGACAGAGCCCCGGGCGGGCGCTGGGGCGGCGGCGGCGGCGGCGGCGGCGGCGGACGGGAGGGGTGAGGCGGGGTGGGGTTGGGGGAGGAGGTGAAAACCCGAGTTGGGCTATTGTATCAATTAAGAAAAGGCAGTCCGTCCCGGGACGCGGTCTCTCGGCTCTGGAGTTGCTGCTGGGGAAAGAAAGGGGGGAAAAAGAAAGGAAGGCAAAAGGAATGAAAGAGGGGGGAAAAGCCGGAGGCAGGATTTCAGGGCTGATGGTTTTAAGAGCTTCCCTCAATGTGAATTTGTGCCTCTGAGAGCCAGGCGATGCGTGTGTTTATATAGAGGCGGGAGGCTGCGCCGTGGGGCGCTCCGCCAGGGCCCCCCCTCACACCCCCACCTCCCCAACCCTCCCCACCACCCCCCCCCGCCGCGCTCTCGAAGCCGGAGGCGTGGTGAGAGGCCGGCGGCCGGAGCGTGTGAGCGCCCGCCGGCCTCCTGCCCCGCCCCGGCCGCCCGCAGCCCGCCGCCCGCCGCGGACCCACTTGTAGCAGCCGCAGGATCAAACTCAGTTCACCTCTCGCCTCTTCTTCCTTCTCGCCGGCGTCTCGCTGAGCCCGGCACCTACAGACGGACGAGATGAGACACACACACAGACACACACACACACGCGCGCGCGCGCACACACACACACACACACACACACACGGTGAGCGCTTGCAGGGTGCCCGCTTGGCTGCTAGGCTATTTCCCTCCCTCTTTCCCCGCTCCTGGGCCCCCGGCCCCCTTCTCGCCCCCTAGGCAGTCCCGCGTGGGCTGTCGTCCCAGCAGCTGAGGTCTCGGGCGGACCGCTTCTCGACTGAGGGGCGCCAAAAGCCGCTGAACCTGTGCTTAGGATCTCCAGCTCCTATCCCGCGGGACCCCGCCGGCTCCCGGCTCCCGGAACCCCTCAGTCCTCTCAACTGTCACTCCCAATTCCTTCTAGCGGGGAGTCCCCATCTTGGATCCCGACATCCTCAGACCTTGGATGCCAAGGTCCCTTCCCCCCCCTTCTATACGCCTCTTACCCTACAGGACCCGATGTGCCCCTCTCCCTGTCCGCGTCCCGGGCAGCTGACGCTGCAGCCTTCCCCTCGGACACCTCGAGACTCCCCTCATTTTGTAGTCCCCTCCGCCCCCTCCTCGCCCCGCAGCGTCAGAGGAACCCCGATGCTGGTCTGGTGAATGTCCCGCGAAGAGGACCAATGCGGCGGCCCCGGCACCCGGCGGCGGGAGGAGTAGGATACAAACATTCATTGATAAATTAGTATTAATAAATAAACATGCCAGGTGAGAGCGGCCACCTTCTCCCAGCCGGCCGCTGAGGGCCCAACGCGCGCGCCTGTGCGAGGTGTGCGTGTGGCCCGGGGCCGCGTCTGTGCGCGCGCGTGTGGCCCGGGTCGGCCCGACGTCTGTGGAGCTGCGTGGCGTGTCTGCGCGTTTGTGTGTTCTCTCTGGTGCTGAATGTGTGTCTGTGCATCGTGCATCCGTCTGTCATCTGGTCTCTCCTCCTGCTGTCTGTGATAACATGGAGCTGTGCGTGCCAGCCCCGACACGGTCTAGCCCGCGCCTGGCTCGCCCTCTCCCGCGCGTCCTGTTCCCCCTGCCCCCTTTCTCCGTCGTTCACTCTGGCACTCCCAGAGCAGAAGACCTAACCTTCGGTTAGGATGTTGTGTGTGTGTAAGTGAAACTCGACTCCCCCTTTTAGCACGTCCCCTGCACCGAATACGGGTTCTGTTTTAGAGTTCACCGGAAGAGAATGTTTGTGAGTGTCTAAGGGGCGAGCATCTGTGCTGCCCTCCCTGTGCGAGCGCTTCCGAGGTTGATGTGGCGGGCGGAGGTTTAAAAGCTCGGTCTCTTGCTTTTAGCGCTGGGTCATCTCAATTCTCTCTCTGCCCTGGAACCCCACCTGGTGGACAGTCGTAGCACTACAGATCCAGAGGGAAGCGATTCCGGCTCCCCCTTTCCTGACTCCATTCGCAGGGAAAGGTTGGCTCTAAAGGGCCTGCTTGTAGCACGACTGAGCGACTGATCTGATCTGATCTGATCTGATCTGTAGGCTCCTAAGTGGCTCCACTCCTGCTTCGGTGCCCTCAGATTGCCACGTCAAGCAGCTTGGGACCCAGACACACGGAGTCTTCATCGGCACCGTTGCAACCCCAGAAGTAGAGAGCTGGGGCATATCCTCACAACAGGGAAGACAACTCTGGACTGGGAACACAGGAGCTGTGAGACCAAAACCACAGTGTTCCCCATGCAGGGAGGGGATTCGGGTGAGGACTTGGGGGGGGGTGGATTATTGAGGCCCTGCTGTTTTGAAGAGCCCTAAGGATCAGAGTCGGACACGACTGAAGTGACTTAGCATAGCATTGCATAGCAAGGATCTAGCCTGACCTCTAGACACAGCACTCCCAGAAGGTGGCAAAATGGGCAGTCACCCTGGGAACCCACCTCCAGAAACATCAGCCTCTGAAAGGATGGACACATGGCCTTATAGAGATGCAAATAGATGCACAGGCAAATACTGAGTGTGCACACACAGAGACAGACACATACACTCAGAGAATCATTGTCAACAAATTCACACAACACCTGCCTCCAACCTCAAGAGACGATAGGAGGTGTCTGCTCTGCAGAGATCACAGCCTCAGAAGTCTCCAGGAACCTACTGTCTTCCCCTACCCCTCTCCTGCTTCACCGTTGGCTTTGGAGCACTTCCATCCTCTCCTCCTGTTCTGGTGGGAGTTGGGAGGGGCCCCGGAGCAGTCATTCTGAGTCTTTATTGTCCAGCCACCAAGTGAGGTCCTGGGGAATGCCCATAGTGACAGCATGGCTACATAGCAATAGTCGCTGGATGTCCTAATTGGAACCATCTCTCTATTCAAATTACAGAGTACTTAAGAAAAAAGAAAGAAAAGAAAAGCCATAGTATTGTAATTATCTATGTTGCCAGAGGTGCTGGGGAGAGTAGGAATCCTGCGGCTGTGGAGCAGCCTCAGAAAGAGTGGGACTAGGACAGAGAAAGGTGGGCAATCATCTTCAACAGATTCCAACTGAGGACATGCCTGCATCCGCTTCACATGTTCCTCTGACCTTGGCCCTAGAACAAGCCCTGATCCAGACCTCAGTCTGACCCAAAACCCTGACCTAAAACAGACCCCCAAGCTTAATCCCAGCTTGACCCTTTATCCTGGTCATGGAGTCATAGGTCAGGACCCTGTCCCTGACCCCAGACTGAACCCCAATCCTCTCAAGTATCATCCGACCCTGCATTTAGCGAAAGGAGTGTGGCTGGCCCCTTGTGGACTCCCCAACAATGGGACACAGCTCAGCCCGGAGGCTCTGGGAGTGAGACCCGGCTGTAGGATAGAATATTTCCCTCCCACCCCCGCCCCACCTACAACCCTTTAACATGGGGCTTCAGCTATTGCCTGAAGTGCTCTGAAGCCTGGGTTCACAGCTTGCCTCCCACGTCTCTGTAGCCTTCTGGGCACCTTGAAATCAGAACAGACTGGGGGATCAATCATGCCAGTTCAAGTGGAGCTTTGCCTGGGTGAACTTTGCAATGCTTGGCATAGGGACTGAGAGAACGCAGAGGGCAGACATCAGACACTCTTGGACTACGTAGCCAGTCGGGCAAGGCACAGGCTCTGCGCCCTCCTCCCAGGCTCAGGAAACACCCATCTATGGGGCACGTCAGCTCCTCACAGAGGCACAGGGCTCCCCAGGAGTATCCAGCCTTTCTGTGCCCAAAGAAATAACGACATTGCACTTTCCAAATCCTTTCCATGTGTGCAGCCCTGTAGGGCCCACATCTCTTCCACAGCTACTATTTATTTCATCTCCACTCAGCCCTGTGAGAAAACACTATTTTTAGATATTAGATTTACATATAACTTCTTGTACTGAAGACAAAGCTGAGCCCCAGAGTGGCCCTCCCCATCTCCATCGCAGTCTCCTTGCCCCTCTCCCGCCGTCAAGCACACAGCCCCCTGAGACGCGAGCTCCTGTCCGACATGGCAGCTGCCCCTTTGTTTAACATCCATGCTTCTGACCATTAAAGCTGACAACGGAGGGAGTTGTTAGTTTTACACCTAATTTTGCATAGTTTGGGCCCTGAATTTTTTAAATTGATGCTGATTTATTGCAGTAATTTCTTTTCCCTAAAACTACCTCTGCTTCCTCCAACTGGAGCCAAATGTAAGGAGGCAAAAAAAAAAAAAAAGCCCATGATAAAAGGGTGGCCAGTGTCCAGAGTGGAGACCAGGAGGCTGTGGGTAGGAAGCAGGGCTACTGTTCAGGGGTCAAAGAGAGGCTGCAGGGTTTGCCGGCCTCCCACTGGGTCCACGGTAGTCTAGCCTGAGAAATAAAGCTGCCCTCTCCTGCCTTGCTGGCACCAAGGCACCCTTGGAAGTCAGCTCTTTGCTCCTCCTCATCCTCTCCAGGGCTTCAGGCTGGTCCCCATTTCATTCTGAGGCCTCTCCATAGACGCATGGCAGTAGCAGGGCTCCTTGCCTGAAAAACCTCGAGTCCCAAGGGGAAGTGACATTCTGTTTCTGAGGGGTGAAGAAGAGAGGTTGCTTTGGGCCACCAGGCCCTACTCAGACATGCTCTTCCCTTGCTTTCTAGAACTGGAGCAGAAGGTGCCACCCCAGCACATTAGCAGCACCCCTTTGGCCCTGGGCCCCAGCTGTGGCCCCGGACATTCATCCCAAGGACAGCTAACCCTTCTCCCCTCCACGTCCTCCCTCTGGACCAGGCATCACCAGGCCGGTCATGCCTCTCGGCACCCAGTCTTCAAGGACAGCGTAGAGGGCAGTCCCAGACTATGCTGGTGATTCTGCGAGGGGCTGGGTCCCTTGCTGGCTGGGCTGGGCAGGGCTGCAGACGTAACCCAGCTCGATTTGGAAATCGTCACAGTACCGTGGATGCTGCCTTCCTAGAGCCCCCAGAGGCTAAGCTCCCCTTCACTCCCCACCCCTCCACCCCCAACCTGGGCTCTGAACTGTTTAGAACATTTACAGGCCCCTTCAAAACCACTACCTGCCAGAGTCCCACCCAGGCCCCCCACCTCTTTGGAGCCACCATCCTGCTGCCTGTGGTGCTTCCGAAGCAGAGCTAGATTCTGGGTTCTAGTTGTTTATTTCCTAAAGGTTTTCTCTTCTCCTTTGTCCCTCAATGTGACTTGCTCCCACATTACCCCCAGTACCCTCTCATCATTAGCTCTTTAGACTCTTTTGGTTTTGTTTTCTTTTATCGACAACCCCCCAAGTATCTCTACCTGGCAGGGGACAGATGCAGACACAGCCTGGCGCCTCACTGCCAGCTGCTCCGAGACCCATGGCTGGGGGAGGGAGCCCCTCACCCACCCCCTTGCGGTGCTGGGAAGCAGGCAGGCAGCCCTTAGGAGCAAACTTTGCTGCTTCCTCCTTTGCCTGAATGTGGAACAAGCCTCACCCCATACCTCATCTCAGAAATCGCAGCTTCGGACACTTGCCCCAGAAGGAATTTTTTCAGAGAAATGGAAATATCTGCATCTTCCTCTGTCAAAGCCCCCACAGCCAGTCCCCTTCCTCCTACCCCATACCCAACCCAAACCAAAGCAACCAAAAAAGGGACTTGCCGGTGGAAGGAGCGAGGTAGGGATGAGGAACGCCGCTGGCAGTGTCCAAGTCGGCACTGCCTGGAAAAGAGTAGCCTGCCCGGTGGCGATGGGACACCGGCCGGCAGTGCCCCAAGCTGGCTGTGGCTGGCAGGGACAGTGCTGCAGCGATGGCGTTCCCTCAGGCCCTGGGAGCCAAGAGCCCTTTATAGCCTGAAACCTGCCCTGGCACCGCCCACTGGGCGGTTGCAACCAGGCCTGCAACTAGGGGAGCCGCTAGGAGCTGGAAGGGCATGCGCCCCAGGACCCCAGGGCCAGGCCCCATGCACAAGAATCTGGGATTCAACCTCCTCCCATCCCAGGCAACTCCATGTCCTGGTATGTGCATGAGAGTCGTGGTGTGTGTGTGTGTGTGTGTGTGTGTGTGTGAGTGTGTGTGAGTGTGTCTGTGTGTGTCTGTCCGCGCACGCGTGCGCTTGTGCTTAAACTTCCATTCAAAGACCTCAGATCTCTTTCCCTCATCCTCTTTCTCTGGCAGTAACAGTTTTTGAAAGGATGGGGAGAGCAGTGTGTTTCTGCTCAGTTTATCAAATTACACTCAGTGACAAAGGACTGAAGTGCATTTTCTTGAAGGCTTGACAATTGGAGATCCAGGAGGAAAAAAGAAAGGCATGACAGAGAACCCAAGGCTTTTGTGGAGGGTAAAACACCGATGTCAAAGGCGGGGATGTGGTCGGGTGGCTCTAAGTGATTTTGCCTTCATGCTGTTGGTGTTAAAAACTGCTCCCCCCACCCACCACCTCAGCTGCAAAAATCCCACGAATCCTAGAAATTGCAAGATTGTTGATTTTTAAAAGGAACACTGTTCATTTTCACATGGGCTGAGCCAGGCAAGCTGGAGCACAGCTTCCTCCCTCCAGGGCTGCCCTTCCCAACCCCCCATGCCCGGGGAGGGCTGGGAAGCCTGCTCAGAGGAGTCGCTCACGGAGGTACAGTGCCTTCTGCCTTCCCCCTGTCTGGGCCTGTGCAGCCAGCTTCTCTCCCTGGGCCTGGCTGGGACAAGGATTGGGTGGGCTTTTTCTTGCCAAAGTTCTGCCCTGCACCTGAACTCAGAGGATTGCTAGATGGAGCTGGATGAACTGTCAAGGCAGTTTGGGGCCTGAAGCAAAGTACATGGGGTCACTGGACTGCTTTCCCAAAGGTCTCCATTCTTTGGGGCTGTAAAGGAGAGAGCAGCAACCCAGTTGCCAGCCTCAGATACAGCCGAAGGAGCCAGGAAGAATATCCCTTCATCCAGAGAAAGTGCCTAGAACAAGTACACCCCTACCAGGCTTCCCATTCCCAGTTGGCTTGGGCCCAGAAGCCGCCCAGCAGGCCTGCTGGCCAGCTGACTGGCGGCCTTGCTCAGAAAGCTCAGCGAGCAGAGCTCACCCGAGAAGCTCTCTGGCAGAGCTCCCCAACCCTGAGTCCAAATCCCTTCCTCTTGCGTGAGGCTGTGGCTCCTGTGGGCTCTCTGGAGGAGGAGCTGGAGGAGACGCAGAGCAGGGAGGCTGTGTGGCTGCCCACCTGAGGTCCACCCTGCCTTCTTCTCATACCTGTACCCCACCATCCACCCCAGCTCCAAGCTGAAGTGGTCCCAGATGCCACGGCTCTCCTCAGATTCTTCTCCAGATGCTGGTGAGAGGAGGCGCTCCCAGCAAAGCGCCCTGGGGCCCGCCGTCCTGAAGTCCAGGGCTATTCTAGCCTGTACCTGTGCTCCCGCCAGGATTTCACCTTCCTGACCGCGCTCAGGTACCAGAAAGTTCATGGGAGGACTTGGGCCCCTCCTACACAGTCTCTCCATCAGCATGCCCACCAGAACTCTAGGCTTCCTCTTCAAACCAAGCTTCAGTGCCAACCCTCTGGTCTCCCATCCCACAGCTAGATTGCCTCCTGAAATCCCTTCTGTGTGGGAAACCTGGAGCTCCTCTCTCTCTCTTGTAGTTTTCCCTCCACTGGTTTCTTTCCTTCCTCCCTGCCCTGCTCTTCCAAATCCATTCACGCTTCATACTTGCAGCAAATAGGCAGAGTGGCCTGTAGCTCGGAATAATGGCTCTGGAATCCATGAGACCTGGGCGCTGAGCCTGTTCCACCGCTCATTCCCGTGAGCACTGGTCATCTGAGCCTCGGATGTGTCTCCAGTGTGGTGACTGGCTTAGAAGCGAATGAGGGTTGAGGCGGGAGTCCTATTAGAAGACTGGTGATATCTCAGGAGCAGTAACACCACAGTCAAGGCCACCACTGAGTCCTATGTGCCTGGTGCGTTTCAAAGCACTTCACATATATTATTTCATTTAATCGTCACATCAACCCCAGGAGGTAGATACTCTAGTCCCACTTCATTGATGAAGAATCTGAGGCACCAAATGTTTTGACAACTTATCCAAATGGATCCTGCTGCACTTTGGGGGTTAGATTTAATCTCCTCTAGAATTCAAGCCCAGGGAATCTGTATTAGCCAGGGCTCTTAGCCAGCATACTAAGGACTAAACCAAGCTGGCTGCAATGAGGATGGAGAAAAGTGGATTCCTCTGTCCCTGGGATTCTCCAGGAAGGGAATACTGGAGTGGGTTGCCATGCCCTCCTCCAGGGGATCTTCCCAATTCCAGGGATCGAACCCAGGTCTCCCGCATGGCAGGCAGACTCTTTACCGTCTGAGCCACCAGGGAATCTGGACATATTTTAGAAGTGTCCAATTAAAAAATTGACGTATTTGGCAACTGATTAGGTGGGGAGGAAGGTGGGTGTCTAGGATTTCAGGCGGGGTAGCTGGGTGCATGGCAGAATTACCTACTGAGCTGGAAGCTCAGGGAACAAGATGGTAAGTTTGGTTTTGCCCCGGAAGTCCCAAGGTGACTGGGGGATATTCAAATGGAGTTTTCTGGTGGGCTCTTAGAAATGATTTAAACGTCATCTGCATTCTGATGATAATGAAAGGCGTGGGAGTAGAGAAGCCTACATGCGAGGAGAAGTGGGCCTAGGATAGAGCCCCAAGGACACCAACATTCAAGGCACAAGCAGAGCAAAAGGGGTCTGGGAAAGAGGGGCCTCTCTTCTTTGCCCCAAACTCACGCCCTAGTGTTAACCTCACCCGAGACTGATGATCGACGCGTTTGTTTCTGCTCAGCACTTAGAAGCTTAGGGTAATCAAGGTACTCAGGCTAGTAATTTCGCCCCCGCATAACTTAGGGACACACACATACACGCATAGAGCTTCCTGATTATGGTCATTGGTAGGATTCTGAATCTAGCTGCTGAGTTACTGTTGACATCTTGTATATAAAGCCATCTATTTCACTGAGCTCTTCACCGTGTCGTACAGTGCCATAACACTTTTAGGGGCACCTCCTAGTGGGTCTGGATCTTGCCTGCCACAGACAGCACTCCACCCAGGCTGCACATCAGGGCAGAGCTCCCCATTGCACTGTGTGCTGCAGCAGATTGTGAGTCCCCCAGACAGCACTGCCTGACTAGGTAGCCTCCTGTTGTCTGTTCAGGGCTGAGACGGGAAGGGGGCCTCTGTGGGAGCAGGGAGCGTGAGGAGCCAGTGATGTCCAAAGAAGGGCCAGAACGCTCCAGATGGAGAGGCACACTGAAACCCATGTGGGAACCAAGTGGGAACAGGGAATGGCGGAAGCAAGGGAAGAAGGCCAGGCAATGCGAGAGAGAGAGACGGACTCTCTTCCTACTGCTCTCCTGACCCATCAGGGAGAGTCCATGTGCTGGCCGAGCAAGCAGGGCTGCAAAGCTCCCCTGGGGGGGCCTGGGCCAAGCGGGAGAGAAGGGTGAGGGAAGTAGAGGAGGATGGAGGTGCTTAGGCTAGGTCTCCCCACACTAGCTATGAAAGCACCAGCTCAGACAGCCCTAGGCTAGGCTTGCCCTCTGGGGGGAGACAAGGCATTGCCCTCAGAGGCAAGTGGCGGCTGTGGTCAAGTTCCCCTGCACAACCATCAGCTGAGAGCACACGCTCAGGGAAACGTCAGCAGAGATTCCCCTCTTGGGTGGACGCTCACGTTCCTGTTCTCACAGGTGCTCTCCCGCACTCACGCCTGGTCACGGAGACACACGTTCTTCTGGCGCCCCCACCCCTGCCCCGAAGCTTCACATGCCCAGCCCCCTCCCCGCTCCCTGCAAGCTGGTTCAGGCACGGAGCTTCATGGCCTTGGCACCTCTGGCCTGGCAGGAGAAGGTTGGGCCACCCAGCCCTCGCAGCACCTTAGAACTCACATGAGCGGTGACAGGCTTGGCTGGCAGAAAGAGGGACAGCTCGGAGCCTCGGTGGAGTGGGGAAGGCCAGGGGTGAGGCTGGGGGGTGGGGCAGGCTACACAGAGACAGCTATAGTGACATGAAAAGGACTCTTTGTGGCCCTCTGCCTGGTCCCTTAACCCCGGAGCCCCCGCTACTGGGACCCAGCTCCACGGGGTCCTAGTCGGTTTAGAGGAAGGAAGAATAACTGCTCTAGGGCAGGGGCTCCCAGCACCTGTCACTGACCCCTTGGGGCTCTGTGACACAAGGTTTTTTTTCTACTGGCCTGTCCCTGAGACTGGTCCCTCATCAGGATCCCCAGGGCAGAGGACACGCCCCGTCTACAGCTTGAGGATGGCCTGGAACCAACCAGCCAACAGGAGTACAGGTCAGGGAGTCATTCTTGCCGCTCATCGGATGGCCAAGTCACTGAAGTGAACCCCTCAGGCTCAATCTTACAAGAATGGGGAAAAGAAGTCTTGCCTTACTGGGCAATTGGCAGTGATGACATTGATAAAAATGTCAGAGATATTCCATGTGAAGCACTTGGCACAGTGGCGGGCTCGGAGCCGGGACAGAGCCACAGAAAGGCCCAGGAAGCTTTGGGTTTCTCACTTGTCTAGGCTCCTGAGAAGCCCTGGCAATTCATACTTGGCATTATTTTCTTCAGGAGGGTCCCCAAGGTTTCAGGTTTCATAAATCCTGGGGCCTGGATGGCAGCCATTCCCCTTCCTGCTCCACCCAGTCCTCAAGCCTCTCACTGTCTCCCGGGCACAGGAGAATGCCCCCGTCTGGTGGGCAGAGCTGAAACCAGCCCCAGGCAAGGCCTAGTCCCAGGTGGGAGGCCTGGGCGCCGTCACCTTCCCCGTGCTGGGTGCCCCGGGACTGGCTGCCTCCCCGAGCCAGGCTGAGGGCCTCTGCTCCCCATTCTGGCTCACAGCAGTTAAGCCAGCTGGGACCCCTTTAAATGAATTCCCTGGAATTCTGGGCACTGTGTCCTAGTCCTGGCAGAGACTTTGCTCCAAAAATTATGAACTCCTAGGGAAGCTAGTTCTAGGGCTGTGCTAGGCAACCCCGGGGCTCAAGAATGGGCCTTCAGGAAAACAAAAGCAACTTGGCTGGCTTCTCCATTAGCACCCGTTTCCCTGAGGAGCCTTGGAGGGAGTGGGGACACAGGACTCCCTCCTCAGTGTCTGGGAGATGGATGGGGCCGATTTTTTCCAGGATTCCTCTCCATAAATCTGATTTGGCCCCTCATCTGTCTAGGCCAGTCTCCATGGAGGTGCGCGGGAGTGATGAATGAGCTGCCTGACTAATGTGACTGGGGTGGCAGGGACCTGGGGAGGGGCTCTGCTCTGATGGATGGTCCTCACGAGGGCATATTGCATTAGACACCCATAATGCGATCAGCAGGGCCATTACGATACCAATTTGTTGCTCCTCCTCACCAGGGCGGGGCAGTGGAGCTGGAAGATTAAGGAGGACGTCAGGACTTTGAGGACACCTGGGGGGGATTGCAGAGGGTGGGGGGCAAGATTTCCTCGTTGGGGGTTATTACTAGGGAAATCATATGGAACTTAAAAAAATGCAGAATGGAAAGAAGCGAGGGGAAGTGAGGCCAGGCCAGGAGAGAAGGTGTGACCTGTCCAAGGTCACTTCTGGAACCAGAAGAGCTAGACTTAGCACTTGAGTCTCCTGCTTTCTGCGCAGCTGCAGCCAGAGATGGAGAAGGGAATGAGACTAGGGGAGGAGATACAACGTTATTCTGGCCTCTCCGCTGCTCTCCTGAGAAGAGGGAGGCCGATGACTGCTTCCATTCAAAGAGGACGTGGTCTGCTGCAGGTTCCCACGGGGGCCCGAGATGGCCTTCACTCCAGACCACCCACAGTCCTGCAGCCCCACCTACCCACGTTAGTTCTGATCTCCGTGTCCCTCTCCTGTCATTTTAAAGTAGACTTCTAAACACTCCACTGTCTCCAGTCTGTCCTCTAGACCACCAGAGGGGACCTTTTACAACAATATGTTCTTTTCTCCTTCAAAGCTGTCAGCGGCTCCCTGTTGCCCTCGGGATGGGTCTCAGGCTGGCACTCTGACTCCAGTCTCTCCCCCAGCCTCAGCTCGGGGGTTCCCTCCAACTTACCCAGGGTCTTCTGTGCAAAGGCACGCCATCCGCTTTTACATTTCTACATCCTTTATTTGGACTTTAGGGACAGGAAACTGATCACCATATGCGCCAGTTCCTGGACATTTTGCTCAGTACAGCCTCTACTCATTTCCTTTTCCCCTCTGATCCCCAGCCCTCCTTTTGACCCTCACCTTCACCCCCAGACCCACCTGCCATTGTGTTTGTATATGTCCGGCGATGTGTATGCATCTTTGAAAATAGTATTATCTTTTGTATGTATGTGTCTTTAACTAACACAAATGATCTTGCAATGCAGATTTTATTTATTTAAAAAATTTTAAACATCATTTAAAAATTCTGTTTATGTTGCTTTATGTATTTCTAGTTTGTTATTCTGTAACTGCTATAAAATATTCCAAAATATGTATCTACCACATTTTACCTTGGTAACAGATGCCAAGATGTCTTCCAGCTTTCTATTTCTGCACACACTGTGCAGTGAATATATTTTCTCTGGGCGTTTAACCAGGAATGAGCGCATCCTAGGGAATGTGTAGATGTAAATTAAGTTTTGTTGTGTGACTCCAGGCAGACCACACTGGCTCACGTCCATCAGCAGTGCACAAAGGTGCCTGGTTCCTCACACTGTAAACGACTCTTGCATTCTGTTCATTTCTAATTTTGCCAGTTTGATCAGAATGAAGTCTCTGAAGCCTTCACAAATCCCAGTTACCCCTGTTTTGACTACCCCCCTTTCACTGACTAGTAAATGTCTGCTGCTGCTGCTGCTAAGTCGCTTCAGTCGTGTCCGACTCTGTGCGACCCCATAGACGGCAGCCCACCAGGCTCCCCCGTCCCTGGGATTCTCCAGGCAAGAACACTGGAGTGGGTTGCCATTTCCTTCTCCAATTCATGAAAGTGAAAAGTGAAAGTGAAGTCATTCAGTCGTGTCCGACTCTTAGCGACTCCACGGACTGCAGCCCACCAGGCTCCTCCATCCATGGGATTTTCCAGGCAAGAGTACTGGAGTGGGGTGCCATTGCCTTCTCTGAGTAAATGTCTACTTATCTTTTAAAACCCAATTTAAGAATTATATCCTTGTGTGGCGTTTTCCAGTCTGTCAACCTTTCCTTGGTGCTCCAGAACATTCTGTACGTACCACCCTAGCATTTACCATCTCACCATAGTCTTTCCTCTCTCTCTCACTCACACACCACCCTCTGCCTTAGCCGCTAAGGCAGATAAGGTTCCTGCCTTTTGGAACTGTTGGAGAGAGAGGAAGAGTGAAGGAGAGGGTGGGCTGTGTCTGTGAGAATGGGGAAGTCGGGCAATCACGACACATTCTTTTTCTGTCTGTACTCTCAGTAAGTATTTTCCTAAGTCCCGTCTTATGTACTCCAGGACCTCACTCAGACTTCAAGCAACTTTATTCTAGTCATTTCTAAATGTTTCTTTCCTCTGCCTGTGACCAAACCAATATCTCTCTTAGCCTGAAAAGTCTTTCCCTTGATGCCAATGAACCCTAAGCTGATATCTCATAAAGGATGCATTGAAAAGAACATGATTTTTAGAATTAAAAGAACTTGAAGAACTCAATCTTTCCAGGCCTCTGGTTTAGCAGTCTGTACATCAGATGTAAATGAGTTGTGAGAGTTACACTCACCATTTGATAACATTCTGTGCCCAATCTCTTTCCTTCTTCAAGTGCTAAAAGATATTTTCCACACACATCCGAAACTGAATTTCTCATCTTCCGTCTCCTCTGGAATCTCTTGTTTCCAGCAATCCTGTTATTTTTCCCCAGTGAATCAAGAAGATATTAACTTGACATCTCCCGTCTCCCTGGCTGTTTAGTTAACCAAAGTCAACCGAGTCACCTTCCACGTCGGTTCTCAAATATGCCCCTCATCTCCATTCCTGTTCCCACTGTCCTCGGAGTAGAGGAAGCTTCAGAGTGGAGAAGACAATCTATACAAACCAAGTCTGCTGGTAACTTGTGTTCTCAGGTTACTTCCTACCCTAACTAACTGCTTCTCCCCATCTATGCTCATCTGGTGGCTGATAGGAACCACAAACCTCAGTGCCCAGCATGCTAGCTACCTCCACCTGCCACAGATGGGGTTAATTTTACAAGTCATGTCAAGGGACAGATAACCCTTGATACACCAAAGCAAAAAAGAAGATAAGATCTCTCAAAAAGTCTTTCTGAGGACCAGAGCAAACCTTTTGAAGGCAGTATAAACCCAGTGTTAGTACGGACAAATCTTACTTCTGAATATTTACACAAAAATCCTAAAATAAATGTTGCTAAATAAAACCCAGAAGTTCATAATAGTAAGACATGACGACCACCTGGGGTTGAACCCATAAATGAACCAAAATGTTGAAACATTAGTACTTAAGTGTATGAATGAGTGAAGGGAATGGCTGAAAAAAAAAGCACTTAGTAAAGTTCAACACTAATTTCTTATAATATCCAGGAATAGAAGAAAACTCCCTCAACTTTATAAGCCTACATCAAACCTCATAATTAATAACTAAACATTAGATGGATTTTCGTTAAAGCAAGAAAAGAGACAAATTCTTACCATTATCACTAACAGGCAACACTGTCTGGTTGTCTTGATAATTAAATGAATAAAAAATCAGAAATGCAAGGGTAAATAAAAATTTTAAGAGTATAAATGCCAGAGATAGCTCTTGGACAACTTTTCAACTTCTTTCCTGTTTATTGATCTTGGGGGTTTTCTCTCCCTTCCTGGGTCACTCTTGGTAATACACACTCTTGTAGGAGCATCAGCCATCTTTCTTTGGGTTTATGGACTTATTTCCATAAAATTACATAAATTATTCTCCACATTACTTATAGTTAAACTATTATTCTAAATTATTATTTAAACCCTTGTCAGTGGTAATTTCCACTTTCTATTTCTTAGTTTGGTTTAGAAATAAGGATAATAGTATCTGTACTTTTTTACATTGTTTTTCCATGATTTTTTAGGTTTGCTTAGTGATTTGTGTGTTTCATCCTCCCACCAACAGACAGTTGTTTGGTTTACAAAGAAATGTGAAATTGTCATCATCTGCAGCTATCAGGACTGCCTATAATAGAATATCCCAGAGAATCAACTGAAAACCTATTCAGTCGAATAAAATATGCAGTAACTTGTTCAGATACATGATAAATACATAACCAATAGCTTTTGTCTATGTTAACATTATTAAATTTGGAAATTTAATTTAAAATATATAATAAATAATATGAATACTCTTGTGGATTTATGTAATTAATGCAAATAAAGTGAATTCATGAATTCAGTAGTTATGGGAAGAAAACACAAAACTTTACATAGGACATAAAAGAAGACCTAGATAGAGACTCACAATGTTAGGAGTCAGTTTCTCCAATATTGAATAAATTCAGTGTAATCCCAATCAAAATTCCCATGGAATTTTAAAAATAAAACTTTACAAAATAATTCTAAATCTCATTTGTGAGAATACACATACAAGAAGAACCAAGACATTTTCAGAGAAGGTCGCTGATGGGAGGCTTTCTCTCCTAGATATTAGAACATATTTTAAGATTACAAAAATTAAAATGTTTCCTATTGGCACAGAAATAGACAAATAGATCAGTAGACTATCAATAGACTCATGCATTACAAATCAGTAAGGAAGGATTGACTCATAATAACATGTGTTTTGGATCTTCAGATCGCCATTTGGGGGAAAAAAAGATTAGATCTGCATCTTATATAATCCCAAAATAAAATTCAGAAAGACTGACTATCTAAATGTAAAACAAAACTAAAATTTTTTATAATCTGGGAGTGGGTGGGAAAGCTCTTCTAGGCAAGATACAAAACTCTGGAGCTTCCTTTTTAAAAGAAAGAATTGACAAATTACATCAAATTTCAAAATTCTGTATGAGGAAGGCCAGTATAAACAATGAAAATAGATAAAAGTGCGTGTATGAGCTAACAATTCTGAAACTGGGTACTGGGGTTGAAATTAAGTTAACGGCTGGTAGATGATGAGAGCCAGGTTCTCACTGTTGGGGAGAGATAAGCAATAAAGAAAGGTCAGAATTATTTCTATGGTACTAGAGTTTGATCCATAGTATAAATAAACACATAAGCCTCATACCTTACATATATACACACACAGATGCATAGATATAGGAACAGTAATACCATGTGTATATATGGATAGCATTTATAATAAAGTATCTAGCTCTGTCTGATGAGAGCCAAAAAATAAAAAATGACATCTCAATAGCAGTGAGCACACCACACACCCAAATCTTAGTTTCTAAAAATCATTCTTTCATAAAAGGAATCAGGGCTGCATGGAAAACTGGTGAATTCTAGGGCTGGAACAGGGAAAAGAGAAGATAAACTTGTAGCATCTTGTAGTTTGATAAAGCAAGGAAATGTTTTTAACAAAAGAATAGAGGTTTAGCAAAGGTTCTCTGGAGAAAACCCAAAAGAGCTCCCAACCTGAAATAATCTGAGCAATAAAAGAAATAAATAACATAGTATTGGATTATAACCTAAAAAGTGAAATGTATAAGCCCAAAGGGTAGATACATAGATCAATGGAACAGAACTGAGCGTCTAGAAATAAACCCATACATCTATAGTCAATTGATTTTAACAGGGGTGCCAAGACTATTCTACGGGGAAAGAATTGTCTTTTCGATGAATTGTGCTGGGACAACTGATATCACACATAAAAAAATTTAACTTGGACTCCTAACTTATACCACATACAGAAATTCAAATCAAACTGGATCATTAAAGACCTAAACATGAGGTAAAATAATAAAATTCTTGGAAGAGAGGCACAATCTTCATGACTTTGGATGAAGCAACATTTTCTTAGATTCTTAGCTATCACACCAAAAGCACAGGAAACAACAAAAACAAAAGATAAATTTGGACTTTATCCACATTTAAAACTTTTTTGCATCAAAGGGCAGTGTCGAAATGAGAAAAGTCCCGCAGAATGGGAGAACATTTGCAAATCATGTATATGATAAAGGTCTAATATCCAGAATGTATGAAAAACTTTTACAATTC
This sequence comes from Tragelaphus eurycerus, assembly GCA_935064755.1. NCBI lineage: Eukaryota > Metazoa > Chordata > Mammalia > Artiodactyla > Bovidae > Tragelaphus > Tragelaphus eurycerus. The sequence continues at coordinate 24,811,584 of CAKXYN010000016.1, forward strand.
AAAAACAAGACAAATGACCCAGTTTCAAAAAGAACAAATGATTTGAACAGACATGTCTCCAAAGATGATATACAAATGGCGAATAAGCACAAGCAAAGATTCTCAACATCATTAGTCATTAGGGAAATGAATATTAAAACTACAATGAGATATCACTTCATACCTACCAGGATGGCAATTATTAAAAAAAAGCAAACCAGAAAATACCAAGTGCTGGCAAATATATGATGGAATTTGAACCCTCATGCATTGCTGGTAGGACTATAAAATAATGCAGACACTTTGGAAAAGTGTTTGGCAGTTTCTCAAAAAGTTAAACACAGATTTATCATATGGCCCAGCAGATCCCCTAGGTATGTATCTGGAGAATTAAAAACATGTCCAAACAAAACTGTGCTCTAATGGTCACAATGGCGTTGTCCACAAGAGCCCAGAGTGGAAACAAGCTGTTTATTCTTCTATTGGACTTGTTTGTCTGTTCACTGATGGACAAATTCTATCAACAGATGAACGGATAAGCAAAATGTAGTAATATCTATAGAATGGAATATTATTTAGTCATAAAAAGAATGAAGTGCTGATACATGTTACAACACATATAAACCTTGAAAGCATTTTGCTAAGTGAAAGAAGCCAGACACAAAAGGACACATATTATATGACTCCACTTACATAAAATGTACTGAATGGGCAAATTAATAGGAACAGAAAGTAGATTCTGGGGTAGAGATAGAGGGAATTAGAAGTGATTGCTAATAAATACAGTGCTTCCTTTGGGTTGATGGGAATATTCTGAAATTAGATGGTGATCAGATCAGATCAGATCAGTCGCTCAGTCGTGTCCGACTCTTTGCGACCCCATGAACTGCAGCACGCCAGGCCTCCCTGTCCATCACCAGCTCTCGGAGGTCACTCACACTCGTATTCATCGAGTCAGTGATGCCATCCAGCCATCTCATCCTCTGTCGTCCTCTTCTCCTCCTGCCCCCAGTCCCTCCCAGCATCAGAGTCTTCTCCAATGAGTCAACTCTTCGCATGAGGTGGCCAAAATACTGGAGTTTCAGCTTTAGCATCATTCCCTCCAAAGAAATCCCAGGGCTAATCTTCTTCAGAATGGACCGGTTGGATCTCCTTGCAGTCCAAGGGACTCTCAAGAGTCTTCTCCAACACCACAGTTCAAAAGCATCAATTCTTCGGCGCTCAGCCTTCTTCACAGTGATAGCTACACAACATTGAGAGTAACAGAAATCCGTTGAATTGTTACTTTGAAATGATGAATTTTACGTTTTGTGAGTTATATCACAATACAAAGTTACAAAAATAAAAAAACCTAAAATGACTATGCATTCACACTGAAATACATGAATAATTTAAAATAATAAATGAGAATAAAAAGAAAAAAATCCTTACAGAAGAATTCCAAAGAGTTTATTTAGGTACCCTTTTAGGCAAAAACACTCCACCTCTCCCTGTCACCATTTTTAAGTGTGGGCTGTAATTAATGACTTGCTTCTAATAACAGAATATAGGAAGGGATAAATAATGACTTCATTGTGAAGAAACAGAGCAGATGCTGCCTTACCCGAGTGATCAAGGTACATCATTAGTGATGTCACACGGACATCGTGTGAGCTCTGATATGCAATGGGAAGTACATTTCACCTCTGTGGTATTCTTTCATAAAACCCATTACCCCATGCTAATCAAGAGAAAAACACCAGACAAATGCAAATTTGAAGGATGTTCTACAAAATACTTGTAGAACAGTATTAACAGTTCTCCTCAAAACTGTTAAGGACATGAAAAGCAAGGAAAGACTGAGAAACTGTCATGGACCAGAGGAGACTAAGGAGCTAGGAAAACGCTTTTGGTTTTTAACATTTTCACACATATACACAATAATATATTAACAGAGGAATCTGGGTGAGTGGTATAAACTCTGTACCACTTTGCAACTTTTCTATAAACCTAAAATTATTTAAAAATTAAGTTTATTTAAAAAATAAGTGAAAGACTGGGAGACAATAGTTGCCTATGTATAACAAACACGGGTATTTAGCATCAGTTGGCTCAGTGGATCCAGGATATTGTGATAGATCCCCTCTCCAGAGAGTATTTATTCCTAATGACTTCCTGCAGACAGGACTCAGATTGGCTCAAATGCTGTTACAGATCCCTTGATCTTCCACCCCATCCCAGTTCCATTTATCTTTTCATTCATGCGTACAGTTTATTCAGCAAAATTTATTGAACATATTCTATGTGGCAAAAACTCTTCTAGACACTAAGGATAAGTCTATGAACAAAACACTCTGCTCTGATGGAGCTTACAGGGAATGAACCACCATCGGTCTAAACCATAGTCAGAGTTGACAGCAAGTAGGAGGGCCCTATGGAAGAAGAAAAAAAGACAACACGAGAAAAATTAGTATTTTCTACATTCTGAAATTAATGGCCATGAGTTCGTATATGGTGAACTCCAAGTATGTGGACCCCAAGTTTCCTCCGTGCCAGGAGTATTTGCAGGGCTGCTACCTAGGCGAGCAGGGTGCTGACTACTACGGCGGCGGCGGTAGCGCGCAGGGGACTGACTTCCAGCCCCCGGGGCTCTACCAACGACCCGACTTCGGTGAGCAGACCTTCGGAGGCGGCGGCCCCGGGCCTGGCCCGTCTCTGCCCACGCGGGGTCACGGGCCAGAACCCGGCGGCCCCGGCAGCCACTACGGTGCTCCCGGAGAGCCATGCCCGGCGCCCTCCGCGCCCCAGCCCACACCCCTGCCCGGCGCCCGGGCCTGTAGCCAGCCGGGAGGCCCCAAGCAGCCGCCCCCCGGGACTGCCCTCAAGCAGCCGGCCGTGGTCTACCCGTGGATGAAGAAGGTGCACGTGAATTCCGTGAACCCCAACTACACCGGCGGGGAGCCCAAGAGGTCCCGGACGGCCTACACCCGGCAGCAAGTCCTAGAACTGGAAAAAGAATTTCATTTTAACAGGTATCTGACGCGGCGCCGTCTGATTGAAATCGCTCACACCCTGTGTCTTTCCGAGCGCCAGATCAAAATCTGGTTCCAGAACCGGAGGATGAAGTGGAAAAAAGACCACAAGCTGCCCAACACCAAAGGCAGGTCCTCCTCGTCCTCGTCCTCGTCCTCGTCCTCGTCCTCGTCCTCTTCCTCCTGCTCCTCCTCAACTGCCCCCCGGCCAGCATTTGCAGCCGCTGGCCAAGGACCACCACACGGACCTGACGACCTTATAGAAGTGGGGACCCTGGGCCCACCCCTCCCTGGGCTCCTGGCTGAGCCGAAGCTGCGGGGGCAGGCCGGGCCTGCTGTCACCTCCCTGGGCTGTGGGGTGGACCTGGGACACACGCAGGCCTCCCTCGGACTAAGGTTAGCATCCTGCCCGAGGGCAGCCCCCTCCCTGGAGCGGGGATGGGGGTGGGAGGGGGCGGGATTCTCTAAGTATATTATCAAATGGCAGGAGCTACTGAGAACGTAAAACCTTGGCGAGTCATTAAACTCCTGAAAATCTCAAAAAAAAACCCCCAAAAAACCATAGTCATACTCTCTTTGGCCATGATTGGTTTAGTAGCCACATTTTGACCTATATGATGTAAGGGGAGGTAACATGAAGAGATAATGTTAGATAGCAATTTAAATAATTCTGAGACTACATAATTTTAGGGTAATATTCAAACCCAAAGAAAGATGAAAATTACAGGTTTCTAAGAAAGGGACCGGCTTCTCAGGTGGCTCAGTGGTAAGGGATCCACCTGCCAGTGCAGGAGATGCTGGAGACACGGATTGGATTCCTGTGTCAGGCCAGTCCCTTGGAGGAGGAAATAGCAACCCACTCTAGGATTCTTGCCAGGATAATCCCATGGACAGAGAAGCCTGGAGGCTACAGTCCATGAGGTGACAAAAAGTCAGACGTGACTGAGCACGCATGCACATATGAAAGGGGCAGAATCGACCTGAACAGGCCTTTATCTCTTTGTTTTCTTCCTCCATCCTGGAAGGTGGACATGCTGTCTGTAGGTGACACAGATGCCCTGTGCCTATGAAGTGGTGAGCATACTAAGGAGATAGAACAGGAAGACAGAAAGTGCCTAGGTCTCTGCTGGTCTAGCCTTGTACTGCTTTTGTGCTAAGCCTCCAGAATTCTTCTTAGTCAAAATAAAACATGGAAACCAAATGAAGAACAAAAAAAATCCCTACCTTTTTCTTTACCAAACTCATTGTCCATTTTGTATTACTTGTAGCTGAACATACTTTGAATTGAAAACAGTATCAACTGGCAATTTCTTGAGAATACTATAAATGACTAATGAGATAGGAAAAGATGATTCAGCCTAACAGAAATTGGCAACTGCAAATTAATACGCCATTTCTCCTCACTCCAGTTTGAGTTTCACTGATGATGTTGGGAAATTGATGATCTCTTACATTGCTGGTAAGAAAGTAAATTAGTACAGCCTTTTGGAAAGACAATTGGCATCATCTTGGAAAAGACTGTGTTGCTGGGAGGGATCAGGAGCAGGAGGAGAAGGGGACGACAGAGGATGAGATGGCTGGATGGCATCACTGACTCAATGGACGTGAGTCTGAGTGAACTCTGGGAGTTGGTGATGGACAGGGAGGCCTGGCGTGCTGCAATTCATGGGATCGCAAGGAATTGGACACGACTGAGCGACTGAACTGAACTGAACAAAATATAAAATATATGTGTGCTAAGTTGCTCCAGTCATGTCCGACTCTTTTCAACCCCATTGACTGTAGCTTGCCAGGTTCCTCTGTCCATGGGATTCTCCAGGCAAGAATACTGGAGTGGGTTGCCATGCCCTCCTCCAGATCTTCCTGCCCCAGAGATCAAAGCCGTGTCTCTTGTGTGGCCGGCATTGGCTGGCAGCCTCTTTACCACTAGTGCCACCTGGGGAGTCCATAAAATGTACACCCTTTACCCACTACCATCACTCCTAGGAATTACTAGCAATCTTAAAGAGACGTTTGTATAAATGCAAAATGATATCAAATGTGCTTGATTCTGCAGTTTTGGTTATAACAAGGAAGTAAAAGCAAGTTAAATATCAATAAATAGTAAGGAAATGGCTAAATTACGGAGCAGTCCCACCATGGAATACTATGCAGCCACAAAAGGGTTAGGAGCATTATGTAGACTACAAATTCATTTCAACATTTTGCCATGTTCATTTCAGATTTTTTAAAAAGAAATTAGACTTTATAAAGTAAAAAAGCCCTGCGTGCCCCAGTGGACCTTACTTTGTTCCTCCTGCCACAGAAGGAACTTACTGTTGATCACTCTGCCTCATGTTTTCAGAGTGGCAAGGCACTGTTATTCTTCAACTTGCTTTTTGACTCAACAACTTTTAAAAGATTTATTCATATTGACATATGTAACTATAGTTCATTCTAACTGCTGTGATATATTCTATTAGATGAATATATCACAATTTATCTACTCACTGCTTGGTGGACCTTTAGGTAATTTCTAAGTTTTTCATCATTACAAGCAAGGCTAGAATGAACAGTCTTATGTCTCCTTGTGCCCACAGGATTGATTTTCCAAGGGAATATTCTCAGAAGTAACATTGCTGGGTCTTGGGATATGTGCATCTTTCTTAGATACAGGCCCACAATGTATTGCTCAATGCCCTTACAGTCAGATACGTTTCAGGATAAGAATTTTTTGGATTTTAGAAAGGTAATATAGTATATATGCCATACATAACACTTTGAATAGGGTTTGGGAAAGTATTCTATAATCAAATGTATTACTTCTTCTGTGGTGAAAAATATAAATATTCACATTAAATGAGACAAATAAAGATGACACTTAGCTTCACATCAGGTCAGGATTTGCCACCAGATGAATCAGGAAAAAGAGTTCAGTTTTCAGAGCTCTTTGGATTTCTGAGCTGTGGATGAGGGGTTTGGATCTGCATCATCAAACTACTTTCTAAAATAGTTGTATTAATTTATCTTCCTACAAATGTTTCCCCATATCCTTACCAATATTAGGTAATATCAGACTTCAGGCGTTTTGCTAATTTTATAGGTGTTTTTATATTACTTCTGTAATTAAAAGCCGAAGAAAATATAGAACATGGAAGGAGAGATGTCATTTATAACAATAATGACAACATAAAACATCTGTTTGTATTGAATAAGAAATGCAAAAATCTAAATGAAGAAAATGTTAAAAACTGTCAGAGGAAGATACATGTGGTGAGTAAACATTTTTCATCATTGCATAGACAGGCTTTATGTTATAAAGGTGTCATTTACCTGTAAATTATTTTATAATTCAGTGCAATTCCAGTCAAAATCACAATATACCTTTAAACATTTTTTTTTAAAGATTAAAACTACTCTGGGAGAATACAGCATTTTAAAGCAATTATACCTCAATTAAAAAAAAAAACTACTTGGGAAGAATAAGTATCCAAATATTGAAGAACATTTTGAAAAAAGAAAACCACGCTGTAGGTTGCACGCACACAAGCGTGCTCAGTAGCTTCAGTCTGTGTCTGGCTCTTTGTGACCCCATGGACTGGAGCCCGCCAGGCTCTTCTGTCTGTGGAATTCTCCAGGCAAGAATACGGGAGTGGGTTGCCATTTCCTCCTCCATGATGTAGGTTACTGGATATTAAAACAAATTACAAAGACAATGGTAACTAAAGCAATATGGTAATGGCTCAGAAACAGAATGATCGTGGAACAGCATAGAAAGTCCAGAAATAGACCCAAGAATAAGTGGGAATTTGATATATGATAAAAATAACATTAAAAAAAGAAATCAGTGATGTTGGGGGACAACTGGTGAGCCATTTGGAAAAAAAGAAAAAGCTGGATCTCTGCCACATTCTTCACCTCTAAGTAAAATTCAAACTGATAAATGGTGGCTATATTAAACACAAATACCAGAAGAAAACATGGGTCAATGTTTTTACAGTTTTGAAGAGGGGAAAATCTAAGTATGATGTGAAATCTAAACATAATAAATGAAAATTCTGATATCATTTATATATAAATCATTATATATCATTTATAATGATATATCATTTATATATAAACTTTCTATATGACAAAAAAGCAGCATGCAGTGAGTGTCGTGGCCTGTCTCCCCAGTATTCCTTCCGCCTCTTCCCCATTGCCCAGATGTCTTGCAGTTTGCTTCGTGGTGAGTATTGATACCTCTTTACTATAAATTCTAGGGGTAAGAACTGATTGGTTTAATCTACCGAGGTAACCTTGTTGCCTTTGCCACCATGATTGGTACAAGTCACTCTGGTCTAAGCAGTAAACTCATGAATTGGTCCTGATCAAAAAGAATGCCGTGTAATTAAATTTAGGTCTCCAAACAGGGGAGGCATATGGGACAGAAGGTTCCTCACTCAGCTTGGAGGGCCAATGGGAGTCAGTCTCTACACAGTGTGGTGTGGAGACATGAAACCTGGACAAAGGACAGTCAGCCACCAGAAGGATAGCGAAATTTAGGACGGCCTTGCTACTTGAAAAGATAGTAGAGAGAAGGAAAGAACCTTGATAGTTTTCAGTCATTGAAACAAAACAGCCTTGAACTAACTTTGGACTTTCAATCAACAGATCTCCTTTTATGAGCTGGTTTTTTTCACTTGTAGAATGAATAGTTCTAAAAGATATGGACCGTGAACAAACTCAAAAGAAAAGCTGGGGAAAATATTTGCTATGCAAAAGACAAATAATTGAAAGCCCATATAGACAAAGAGTTACAAATCATATGAACAAGGAAACAACCTATTTTTTTAAAGGCACAATAAATGGATGGCTACTTCATACAAGAGGAAATACAATGAGCAATAAACAATATAAGTGATGTTAGGCTTACTATATGGAAGTATAAATAAAACAAAAGGAAATGATTTTTTTACTTTTGTAAAAAAAATGAATGAAGAGTATTGAAATTCCTTAGGGCTGAGAATACACGCAAACTCATAATATAGTGTTGGAAACAGTATGAGTTGGTGATTTGCTAGAAGGTAAGACACACTTTTTATTAATATCAATGGTATTTATAGCCTTTAACCAATCAATTTCACTCCTGAAACTGTATGCTGCAGAAATACCTAAACAAGGCAAAGATGTATACAGATGTCTTGATATACTGTGAAACACCTGTGCAATACTGGAAACATCCCAAATATCCATCAATTGGGAATTGGTTAAACAAACTCCAGGTATATCCATGCAATAGAAATAATTATGAGCTTCACAAAGGATGAAGATATCTTGTATATTGCCACAAAAATGTTTAAGATACAGTGTGTAGAAAAAAACCCCTGTAGTTTAATACACCATAATTTTTTTTTGTGAAAACAGTCAGTATATATGTAGTAAATGATCTGAAAGGACGTTACCATCCTTCGAGCAGTGATCCAATGTGGGGCATGGCCTTCGGGCCTAGTGGGGAAACCCTCCAGCAGTTCTGTCAGATCTCTGCGTGCACGTGTGCGCAGGCATGTACAAACACGTTCACCATCACCATCAGGACCACATCCCGCCCATCAGGAACTAAAATGCTACTTTGATTTCTCACCTTACTCAATCTGTTTTCAACCTGTTCCTTATTCTGTGGCATACCAAGAGTGGAATGGAACATATCTGCAGAGAATTTTACACGGTAATAAACCTGGCTAAACATTGGTTTGCTTTTTATTATCACCATATGCTTACTCAAGAATGTCAGTGACAGAGAATTCCGCTCAGCAAGGGGTGCTGCCCTCACAGTCCCCACTCTTGGTAGCGAATCACTAAGTGTGACCTGATGTGGCCATGAGCGCCCATATGCCATCTGCTGGATGAGGTGCTGCGGGAGCCTCAGACAGGCCTGTGATGTCTGTCCCGCCTTTGAAGAGCAGAGGCATCAGACAAGGACACCGACACTAGAAACCACCAGTCCCTGTGGGGTTCAACCTGCTGCTGCACGACCTGCCTCCACCGCGGCAGTCTCTGTTAGCTGGCCTTGGTGGGTCTTACCCTCACCTCCATCCTGGATGTCCTCAGACTGCCCTGCACTTGAACCTTACTGTTTCTCCTCATCCTGGAAAAAAAGAGACTCTGACTGGTCTTGCTTTCTCCCATGCCCAGCTTTACTTCCCAGATCACTGCTTAACCCTCCACTTTGCTCCTGAGTGGTACCTGAAAATGTCTTTCCTAAAACCTTGGAAATATATCTGGGGGTTGGGAGGAGTGAACCAGCTCAGAGCTGGTTCTCTGAAAACCTGGACAGTCTGAGGCCCCCTTTCCTGTGCCCAGGGAAGTGGTGTTTCCCCGGCAGGCTTCTCCGGAAAAAGAGGTTCACTGCAGAGGGCAGGGCGTTACTCCATCAGCTTTAAAAATAAGCACTCTATGGAAGAGAAAGAAAGAAAAGCCATCCACCCAGCTTAACCTGAGCCTTGTAACAGAGAGGGGAGTGTGTGGGGAGAACAAGAGGGAGATGCAATTAATTACCCTTAGAAGCAAAGGTAAAAGTTGAAGATTACGAGACCCATTTACAGGAGGGAATAGACCCATCATTGAGCCTAGAGAATGGAAGGATTGTTTAGGGCCAGAAAAGCGTCTCAATGTTCAGATTTCATTCCTTTTCTGGAGCTTTGGAGAGAGGAAGGTCACAGCTTGGGCTTGGAAGGTACACTTAGTGGGTTCAGACTGGGAGGGGGGCTGTTGTCTTGGGGTGGGTTCTGGGCCCACAGACTGCCCCCTCCCTGAGGGAATAGGAGCTGGGATCCTCCCCAGGAGCTGATGTGGGCTGGCCAGTGCAGGGGTACCCCCTGTGTTGGGGCTGGGGAGGGGGGCTCCATTAACATCACAACAGCTGATGTCATAGACCCCACAGAGGAGCCAGGCCCCAAAGCAGGGTAACCCTAACCCTAGCAGTGATTGAAACAGATAGAGGGGTGGTGCTCCAGCACAATGCCTGGCCCCCACCACTCCCCTCCGCCTCCCTGCACTTCCTCGAGAGCCTTTGTCTTCTGGTCTCTTGGGCCTGGAGGCTCTCTCATTCCCGGCAAAGAGTGTCCATTAAATCAAAGCTGAGGCCTCCGGGGTAAAGGGTCTGGCAACTCTTTCTCCTCCCTCCCCTTATCTCCCACTGGCTATTCCCCATCCTCGTCTGCCTGCTGAGCAGACCAGACCAGGGGCAAGCTAGAGACAGCTTCCCATTTGTCCCTGGTTTGGTGTGGTTCCCCGAAGTGCATACGTACCACAAGGGTTGCTGGGCCCCCTTTGGACAAGGCTGTGGTTGAGGCTTTGTAGCAGTGCTCAGACTCAGAAGCTGTGGGAAACAGTCTGGGTTCAGTTCAGCTTCCACATCCCAAGCCTCTAGACTGGACCTTCTTGCTTGCGATTCCCTCAACCAGCTGGAAGTCTCTTTTCTCAGAAGTACAGGGTCTTTGCGTGCTCCTGGGTACCCTAAACTGGTTCAGGGAGGTCAAGCTAGGAATGGTGGTTGTATTGGTTTTTAGGTGTGACCCGAGGTTCATGTGGAGGCTCCCAGGAGAGGTGGGAGGGTGGGAGGCAGAGCTGCAGGTCTTGAAAAATCTCCTGCCAGAACTCTGTGAGGCAGGGGGAGGAAGTGACTGCTCAGCGTCTGGCTTTCCCTACAGGGAGATCTATACTTCCAAAGGGATCTGGTTATTATTCAGGATTTTAGTCCTGAATCTTCCTTAGACATTGATGAAAGCCATGTACCTTCTAGCCAGAAAACTGAGTGGATACAAGCCTGTGTGTTTGTACATATATTCCCCCACATACACACTCCAAGGGTTCATGGAATTCTGGTCAAGAACTCCTAAACTTTAGCAGGAGGTGTAAGTTTTGGCAGAAGAGGTTCCACGTGGACTTGAGGAGCAGATCCCACCTGAAGGACTGGCTCCACTCTGAGCCAGGTAACTGGCTGTCTGAAGTGAAGGCTTGTATCTCAGTGTCTACGCAGGAGCTCGGGGGACCTAGGGACCATGAAGCCTGTGATGGGCTTGGGGAGGGGAACCCGGGAGGCAGCGATGCTCTGGACAATTCTATATGACGTGTCACCGCCTGTTGTGGAATTGGAGGCGAGGGAGGGAAAGGCCTGGAAGAGCTTGTGTGTGTGGCTAGGAAATGGCTAGGCCTTTTGACCATCCATAGCCCAGTTACACTTCACAACAAGCCTGTACATTAGGCCTGACTATGGTTCTGCTTTCACTGATAAGGATTATGAGATGCAGGGAGTTCACTGTTCAAGGTCATTCAGCTGGTATTGGTACAGCAGGAACTGAAGCCCAGGTCTCTCAGGCATTGAAGCCCAGTTGCCGTGGTCAGACTTGTTACTAAAGAAATTCTCTCCAGCCTATTCCAATTCCATGCCAGCCTGGGGCCAGGAAGGCTGGGTGCTGTTGCACAGACATTTCAGGCCTTACTCACCATGGTTTCAGATATGTCTACCAGACTTGTGCACACACCAGACTTGTGCCAACTTTTCACTCTAACGTGGTCTGCCCCACATTGGATTTAATTCCTTCAAGGTCCCGCTAATTAACATCACCATTTCTCTGGGCCCTTGTAGCTCAGCTGATAAAAGAATCTGCCTGCAGTGCGGGAGACTTGGGTTTGATCCCTGGGTTGGGAAGATGCCCTAGGGAAGGGAAAGGCCACTCCAGTATTCTGGCCTGGAGAATTCCATGGGCTGTACAGTCCGTGGGGCTGCAAAGAGTTGGACACGGCTGAGTGACTTTCACTTTTCTCTGTGCTTCTTCCCTGATGGTAGCTGTTCCCACAGCAGTCTGTGATGCCTGTCCCTCTCCCCACCAAGCTCTAAGACAGGCTCATTTCGCTCCTTCCTCTAGATAATCCCTCCTGGCTCCGTCTTAACCAGGAGCCATTCCATGGCAGGGCCAGTGTTCAGAACACAGTGAGCCCCCAGGTGCCCAGCCAGGTACTCCCCATAAATCAGGCAACTCAAGGGTTATTCCTCTTGATGACGATGATGCCAGTGTTAATGGTACAGGTGGGAAAGCCTAGGCCGGTGGTTTGGGATGTTTCCAAGGCCACAATTCGATTTCTTGCCTTGTCTAGCAGGCAGCTTTCTCCTCCCCAGCAGGCTTCTGCCTGCTCTAGTCCCCAGTGCGGTTGAAGGGGAGCAGTGTCTGTATCCAGATCACCAACCACGCTCCACGGTGTGAAAGGGGCAGGAGAACAAAAACCATGAGACAACACGGTGAGCAGGTGCGTAGGCTCCCTTATTTAATAGCAATTAAAAGAGAACATACAGGAAGAATAGACATGCTCTTTCCACGTGAGAGGTTTTCTACTAACCACGAGGCCCATCTGTATCAGTAGCTTTACTGGTTGAGTTTTAAAGAAAAAGTTCCCTTTAGAGTTAAAAATGGACTTTCCTAAATTTCCCTCATAAATGTGCAACTATTTGTGCAAAATAAAAAGGCCATTTCCAACACATTAGTGAAAAGTAATTGCAAACTCAGGCAAAGGAAAAAGATAAAAGAGGCACCAGAAGCAGCCGGGTGCAGCGTCCTGGGAGAAGCGCGGCTCTGGTGAGGGGGCTTCTGCAGCAGGCCGTGGGGAGTGCGCTCAGTGGCCTCATGGGCAGAGTCACGGCCAATGCCAACCTGGGGATAAAGGGCCTGGGTCTGGGACTTGCTGAGCAAGCACTTGTCAAGTGCGCAGTGAAGCTAGGCTGACTCAGAGGCCTGGGAGACAGCGCAAATGCTGGGCATTGCTCCCTGGACGCTGTATATGCCCTTTACCAATGGGAACTCTCTGCTGCTTCCAATTTTCATGTCCTGTTCTTCCCCACCATCAGCAGCTTCATTTATTCTACTCAGAGATTTTGCCATGTGATACATTCAAACTATTTCAGCTGCCTAAATTACTACTTGCAACCCACTAGGGTCCCAAACCTGACTGTCCCTTCAGGAATATGGATCTGGTTTTCCCAAGAACTCAGCCAACTAGAAGATGGAAAGCCTCCAAGCACCCTTTTTCTCGCCTCTTCCTCAGGCCTCCAGGGTGCATCTACATCTCTGGGCATCTGAGGCCAGATCCCAGGATTCTGGGGGACACAGGCACCCATGCTTCGTCCAAGTCCTCTCAAGGGCTGACCTAGCTTGAGGCCTATAGACAGAACTGAAAACTCCGACTTCACCAATTCAGACAGTCTGGACATTGCCAGTCCCTTTCCCTGGTCACCAAGAGTGTGTCTCCACAGACAACTCAGTGGTGCAGGCTGGTTTTGTTAGCGAAGGCTGGAGGCAGACCAAGAGGAAAGAAGGATTCTAACAGAGGGTCTGCCCTGTGAGTCTTGGGCTTGAGTACGTGTTTTCTACAGAGGGACTTCTGGGTGCAAGGGGCAGGCTGACCCTTGTTCCACTACCCTGTTCATTTTCTCTTTGTAACACTGTTTCTCCAGGATACAGGTCTGAGACCAGACCAACAGTGATAATGCTTGAAAAACAAAGCGACATACTTAAGCTTCTCTCCATTCCACTTCAAAGTTAGAGTGGAATGCAAAAAGCAGAAGAGATCCTGCTATAACGGGTCTAGTGAAGGAGGGTGTTTGGGGCCCTTCTTAAGCAATAGGATTAGAGTGATCATTTCTTGCTCTTTTCTAATAAAGTCCAGAATTTGAGAGATGGCATTTTAGGTCTCATTCCCTTGGACCCCTGCCTTCCCTTGGCTATGCAGTTCTGAGTGGCAGCACTCATTTCTGAGCCTCATTCTAAGACCCTGGGCCAAGCCCTCAGGACGACTAGCCCTGAGGATGAGCCTCAGAAAGCTTCTGCAGAGCCACAAGCAGCCTGGTCTTTCCAGTTTTGAGGAAGTCTGTGTGTGTCTGTGTGCATATTTTCTTCCCCATGGTTTTCAAGTTGTGACATAATATTTGGCAGGGTGGCGGGGGTGGTGGTGAAAAGCACTGCCCTCCCTAGAAGCAACTCAACAGCTGACAAAGGTAGTGAAGGATTCTGTTTGATGAGTCTCTCCTCCCACTAATCCTAGCTGGAAAGGCCTGTGTGGCTTATTTGTCACTGTTTGGTGATGCACAATTATACTCTCGCCAGTAGCCTTAATAGCGTCTTCCTGAAGTATCTTAAAGGGAAGGTTCCAATGACTGACCTCTTAGCAAAGTCTTTGCATTAAGTCACAGGAGCCCATTTGCGACAGAGGAAATAGCCAGTTCAGGCTCCTCTGCAAACTCCAGAGCTTGAAGGATAGGATTACAGGCAATCTTTCTCAGACAAAGCCAAAAGATAGCTCTGGGGACCTCAAAGGGGGACGGAAGCTTTAGGCTTGAGCAGGAGCTTCTTATCCAGGGTATGACTCGGTGAGGGACGGCTGGGATGGCAAACCATTAGTCAGGGTTGACCTGCTCTACTCCATGGTGACAGCGGCTCCATCCCAGAGGCAGGTCCAGCGAAAGCTTCCCAGGAGCTTGGTGGCATTTCCTACAGAGATGGCGGCCAGAAAGCTGGTTTTAAAACACAAAGGAACGATTGAAGTAACCTTCAGGTTTTACCTAAGTGGAAAGCAAGGGGTCATTTCTCAGGCTTCTGCAAGCTGACTATCCCAGTGACACTGCTGGCGGAGGCCACGTCTGAGATTCTCTGTCTGTGGAATAACTGCGGACCTATGCCCTGAACCAAGCGCCTGACCCGGAAAGAGGGCAGTGAGAGGAATGGGGAAGCGGCTGGGCTCTGACCCCATTCACACTGGCTTTCAAGACTTCTCCTGGTGTGGGGGCAACCTACAGCTAGTCAGAAGGTCTAGTTAGTCCCACTGCGTACTCAGCTCTTCCATGCCACAGAAAATCGGGAGTGCAAGCACTGGGGGCAGGCGGAGGCTACAAGACGCCATCCCGGGGGGACTGCAGCGAGGCTGTCATCCGGTCACAGTGGCATGCTTGCTGTCTGGTCAGGGAAAGTCACTGGACTGAGCAGAAGAAACCTCTGGAACTCCACAGCTGTGTGCTGGTCTTTCACAGACCAAGGAGTAGTGTCTTTCAGGCCCTTTTGTTGCATCAAGAACAACCAGCCTCACCTACGCAGTAAATGGGGCACCTAGGAGTGAACAGGAGGTACTTTATTATCCTTCTGCCTACTCACCTTACCTCCCAGTGCCAAGTGCCCATTTTGTTTGTGCAGTTTCTGAGCCCCAGACCTAAGCTCTAGATCCACGGAGGCGAGGTGGTTCCTCACAATGGACTGAGGACACCACCGTCTCTAGGAACATACAGTGCAGCGTGGCTTCCCCTGAAGCCCGGCCTAGCAACATCTCATGGACTTGCTTACTCTTGTGCCTCTTCTACTATAGGGAAAGGTTATGTGAATACTGTACATAGGTTATTATAAAAAAATACATTTGTTCTCTTTGAAGAAGAATGCACAAATGCAGGGCCAGCCAGCGCTGGGTCCCGGACTCTGGGGCTGCAGCCAGCAGCCTCTGCGGGCCCGAGGCCCGTCTTCATGAGTGGTGGCTGCTGATGAGTCCCCGGAGTTGCTTGGCCACGGTGTCAATCAATTTCTGCTTGTCTCGCTCATTTTTCCGAAACTGTGCAAACATGTTGTTCTTGCGGCTGGTGTCCTTCATCCTAAACAGAGAGGGGAAGAAAGACAGCAAAGTGTTCGAAGTGGCAATGGTGGCCTGTATGTCTTAATGACCACCCGGAGTTGAGAAGAGTCCAGAACATTTCCACTGTCAGGCCCATACTCACCTACTATTCAGAAAGCTGCCCTGCTGGCACCTCCATACCTCCCAACTTCAGTCACCTCTGGAGAATAGTTGAGAGCCAGCCATGGCCAGCCCCCTTACTATCCATGCTCACCCTACCTACTTCCTTCCTTTCCATGCCCAGGTATGAGCCTAGTATAGGTGTCGGGCACCTGCTGCAGCCCTGATGGACAACAGGACCTCAGAGGATGTCTAAGGTCTTCTCATTACCCCCTGAACCTACTGAAATCCTGCTGCGACCTTACAGCTGGTATTTGAAAGGGGAAGCAGGACAATGCTCTTAATGAGCAATTTCAAAAGAACAGGAGTAACTGAAAGCCACTATGCATTTCTAAACATTACTCTAGCTGGTAACTCTATCCTACTCCTAACAAAACCAAGGCCTTGACTGATCTCTTTTCCTTTGCCTCAGAATAGGGGCCCAGAGGCAGCGAGGTGGTTCAGAGGGCACGGTGCTGAGGAAAGCAGGTGCCAAAAGGCTGAGCCGTTCTCTCACTTGAAAAACCAGGGCTTTAAGCAAGAGAAGCCCCTGAGTTCTCAATGGCTGCAACACCTTCAGATCTTGAGTTTTGGAAAGCTTTTTAACTGGCTGCTGCTAAAGCTCCAAAGATGGCGTATTCCTAGAGCACAAACCACGGGCAGTTCTGGCCATCAATTCCGGAGATGGAGAGACCTAACTGGGAAGCATGGATGGAGAAAGGCAAGGCTAGGCCGAGCTCCAGAGGAACCCCAAGCCTGACTCAGCCATTGTGACAGATCCCAGGAATCTTTCATTCCCCTGAAAGGCGCCCCAGCCCCTGGTATTTGTTGGTGATCATCAACTTTGGCCCCAGCCTCTGCACACTGGATCTCCAGCCCACAGATAGTTCTCATGGTAGAGAAAGAAGGACTCTGCCCAGACTCATTTATCCCTGGGGCGGCCTAGGTGGCTCCTCACCACCAACCCTCAGGAGCTTGGCCAGCTCTCTGACTTCACAGCCCCCTGCCCTGAATGGAGATGGGCGAGGAGCGGGGACAGAAGGAACCTGGCCCCAGGGAGTAAACTACTCCCAGGAAGACTTCCCAGGGCCTTTGGCTAATCCTGGACCACTTTTTCCTATGGGGAGGCCCCGTGCAGAGGGATGGACTAGAGAGGCCAGAAGGTCAGAGACCCCAGAAGGACGTTTATATCCATATGGTAGGGAGATTCTGATGAGCATCCCAGCTTTATGGCTCTGGCTGATGGTGACAGCCACAAATGAATTGAGACTTCTCTCTCTGATCTAAGCTTTAGGACCTTGAGCCTGGAATTACTCATCAAGCATACTTAGACACTGCATATAAGGTACAACCACCCACATGTGGAGGTCTGTGCTTGAAAGGGAGGAAGAAGGACAGATAACAGAGGTTTAGAGGTTTAGGTTGAAAAGAAAGCACAAAGGACCTCAAGGCTATGATGATTACTGTATTTGGTCCCTCAAACAGTAACTGCACCATGATTTTTGTGGAACTGGCTTGACAGGATTATTTATCCCAGACAGCAACTCCTTTGCTGGATATACTATAAATCTAAATAAAACCAACACTAAATAAAACAAAAAGAATAATAAAGGAAGAAAAGCACTTCTGACCTTTATAGGACACTTAATTTAACATCCTATGTGGTCATTTGTTTCATGATTCCTCAAAGCAGCCCAAAGACAGAGATGGCTTTCAACTCCCTTCGGGGAGGTCCAGAAGGAAGGTAGGAGGAAACAGGAGAAGAGGGTAGTCTCTGGGCCCCAGGGGCCAGGATTTCTTAGACATTAAGGCCTGGAGTGGGGATTACTTGAAAGAGAAACTCAGGTGCCCTGAGGGCTGATGGTGGCATGCTGGTGTGTACTCTGCAATGCTCAAAAACCAAAGGAGAGCCCCCACCCCCTATCACATTCTGTGAGTCCAGGATCTGGATCTGTTTGGCCCTGGACACCTCTCAAAGATGCAGGGGCCTCTTCTCTTTCCTGAAAGTCCTCATCATGTCCTTGTGTCTTTCCACATCTCATCCCACTAAGAAGTGTCAGGCTGGAAAGGACAGAGTATTAAGCTCTGGTGGTAGAGCTGGCTGTGGGGAGAGCAGGAGAGGGTCAAATTGAGAGACTGACTCCTATGAGGCTGGGAAATGTGGATTTTAGTGATCTGGGTGGCCTCCGGCCCTACTGTGTTTGGAAGGGGCTTTTAAATCCTGTTAATCACCCGGGGTAAGTACATAGCATTATCACTGGCTAGGCCTCCAGAATGCTACTGAGAGGCTGATTATTTTAGCCTGTTGTTGATCCACAGAAAGTAGATAAGCCAGTACTTCCTGGATCTGAGATTCTCAGCAACAGAGGCGTAAGAACTGTTGAGAGAGGCAACTGGCCGAAGGGAATCCCAGAGCCCATTTGAACAGGACACCTGAGCAGCAACGCAAAAGCCAGTAGGGTGCTGAGAACGTGGGTGAGGCCTTGCCTCTAAGAAAGAGTCTTCTGTGGGAGATCCTGAAGGCAGGGCCTCACCACTGGGAGGGCGGGAAGACTGCTAAGGAAGCTCCCTTGTGTCGGGGCTGGATTTCAGGCCCTGGACTAGCAAGAGTATTGAGTGTGCCAGGAAGGTGGGCGGGAGCAACCTTTTACCTGGCACTGATGGGGGAAAATCCCAGTCACCACTCCCAGCCCCAAATGAACTGGTAAGCCAAAGGTCACTTGAAGGACCAAAGAGAGAGGAGGCAGCTAGCCAGCTGGCACCAGGCTGGTGTAGCAGATTAGTATGTCAGGGTGGGGACAACTCACAGGGTAGGGATTTTAGTATAGTCATTAGTGTCAATGAGGAAACCAGAAGGACTTGCCTCAAAGTAGTGGAAAAGGCCCAAGTGAATAATATACTTACTCTCTAGATATCCTAGGGAAGAAGGTCATTGGGAGAGAGAATCATGGGAAACAGAGTTAAAATGGAAACATGAGTCTGTCTTGATCTAGAAAAAAGTCAATTCTGGGCTCTTAGTGGCTTGGCTCCAGACACACACCTCTGCCTCCTGCTCACGCCCGCTCTCTACCTCCTCCCCTTCTCTCCCCCATTATAGCCTTCAGTAGGAAGGCACCTCTCAGCCTCTCCTTCTGCTTAAGGCTTCACTCTGGCCTCCTGGACTCAGATTCTTGCCTTCTTAGGAGTTGAGACCTGCCTGACTGGCTATATATGTAGACTTGCTACACTGTCTAGATACAGAGCACTCTTCTAAGAAGCTTCTAAGAAGCCAAGGGTTTTATCTAGTTTGATGACAAGAAAAAGCTTCCTTTGTACATGGGTCTTTGTCTCTGGTCTGCCAGCTCTCAACTAGGTAAGCTAAAGCCAGGCCCAGGCTACAACGCAGTGCAGATTCCAGGATCTGGGTGACATGTTGGTTAGTGAGATGTTCTGGAGCTGGCTAACTCAACCTCAGCGGCGGCACCTCTGCTTCAGAGACGCGAAAGTCCCATGGCAGCCACTTTGCTGGCTAGTGACTGCTTAAGGCAAGAGTTAGACACTTCCAATGCAGCTTTCTTGGGCTACTCAGCCTAAGAAAGCTCAATCTGATGGAGACAAGGGTTGGTAGACCAGCTGAAATAATTTCAGGAGGTTCTTTGCCAGGAACCAGAGAAGCCATCTGTTTTGTGGGGACGCTCTCCATCCATCATCACACCCCAGATGGCTGGGGCTGGCTCACTCTGTTCACCAGGCTGACCTGAGCCCAAGCTAAGGCATCTTCCTTTCTCCTCCTGTCATCTCTAGGTCAGCTCCGAGGGAACGCCACAGTTCCCCTGACACACACTTTCCCTAGCTTGCTGGGGCTCAGGGAGTAAGAGGCTCCAAAAGGAAGACTGAACTGCCAAGTCCAGCGAGGGAAACTGCTGAGAACACCTGCGGCGGCTTTAGAGTGGGGCCTCTCTGCCATCTTTTCAAGGTAGTGGCAAAGAGAAAATTTCCTCTGTATCAGTCTCCCCTCCCCACAACCCCACTCCTCAAAAGAGACCGCAGGATGGGTACTCACTTCTCAAGCAGGGTCAGAGCTGTCACAGGATTTACCCGGAGGTACTTGCAGGTGGGCTGACCGTAGTCAGCAAGGTAGGTTGACCAATCCCACTGGATGAAGAGATCCAAAAGCTGTAAAATATCCAAACCCCCACTCTGGTGATTAATCAGACAGGTAAGACAAATCAGGATCTCAAAAACTCCTAGCACCCTTCACTACCCAGTAGATTTGAAAAATAAAATTCAAATTGTAATATGAGAAAGAGTATGATTCTTCCCTGAGAGCTCAGATGGTAAAGAATCCACCTGCAATGCAGGAGACCTGGGTTTGATCCCTGGGTTGGGAAGAGCACCCAAAGAAGGGGATGGTGACCCACTCCAGTGTCCTTGCCTGGAGACTCCGTGGACAGAGGAGCCTGGCGGGCTGCAGCCCATGGGGTCGCAAAGAGCTGGACACGACTGAGCCACTAACACATACACAAGAGAAAGAATGGCTACAGTAACAAAACTAAGAAAATAAACGGGTAATCATGGTAAGGTAGAGTCATCGCTGCCAGAAGCACAGCACTGCTGACGCCGGGAGAGAGCTGTCAGAGGCAGACCTGGAAAGAAACTGGCACTGGGTTGAATCAAAACACCAGACTATCATAATAATCACTCATTCACCTAATAAATACTTACGAAATGTCTTCCATGTGCCAAGCACCATTGTAGGAGCTCAGAATTCAACCATGAACAAATAAAGGCGGGTGTGTCCAGTGCCCCATATGCAACTATATGAGCTTTCAGGTTAAAAGGTCTGGGTTCAAGTATGAATTTCTTGACTTGCTGTGTTGACTTTGCTAAGTTACTCAGTTGATACAGACACGTGCCAAAAACAAACAGGATACACAGACAGCACAGAAACACACTGAACCAAGACATAAATGGACCATATGATATTTACATGAGGCAATATACAACACCTATGTGGACACTGGATGAACAGACAGAAATCTGCTAACTACATTTTGTCAAAGGCTTTCCTTCTCAGCCAGCTTTAGCTTCAGGTATCAGTCTGACAAATATTGAAAACTCATAACTAAATAAAACTAAAAAAGAAAAAAATCAGTGCCTTTCAAAGGTGGGGGAGGGGTGATGGAAGGGAAGCTGTTAGCCTCCCTGTATAAACCTTTGGGGGTCACTGCCCCAGACTCACATCATCACACACAAGAAGGGCCTTCAAGCAGTCTTTCTAGCCATGAGATGCACACAAGTGCTTCTGGACTCAGGGCGTTTCCCCACTTCTCCCTTCCCTAGAGATAACAGTTGATGAAGGTAAGCAGATGTCAATCTCTCTGTGCAGAACTACGGCAGAGAGGCCAAGAATCAAATTCAATGCCAGAGTCTGGGCTCTTAGGCATGCCTTCCTCCTCTGTCTTCCCCACTGTGCAGCTGGGCAAACAGGCAGTGTGGGCCAAGTCTCCTCTTCTGTCCATTCTCTTAGAATAGATGTTAAGAACTTCCTTAGGATGCAAATTGGCTGAAGTCCCAAAACTAAAACAGAGAAAAGCCCCTACACCCTCAGCCAAGAAAGGGATACTAAATATGAGAGGAGACGGGGAGAGAGACAGACATGTTGGTTGGCCTGGGTCAGCAAGGCCCCAAACGGCCCTCTCAGGCCTCTTTTAGGTCGTGCTTGTTTTAGTTGGCAAGTAAAAGGGCTTCTACCACTTCCTTTCACTGCCCCAAGGCCTCACAGAGCTCTCCTTTAGAAGAAAAATTTCCCTGACTTCCTATCCTAATCTTGGTATTTCCAGCCTAAAGACTGCTCGAGATAGTTCCTCCTAGGGAACAGGATAGACACTTGTAGTGTCCCTTCTTCTAAACGTCTTCTGCAAGTGAGATTATGCTTTTCCCTCAAACTCCAAGGAAAGAAACTATGGGAAAAGAGAGCATTTTATTAATTAGTTTTGTTCCTCTTAGAAAACTAAACAAAAAATGTTGGGAGCTTTTTGCTGTTTGTATGCTAGGGACCTAACAAAAGAAGCATGAAAGAATAACAAATAAGTTTAATTGGAAAAATTTGAAAACCTGATTTCTTAAAGCTATTTTAGATATTATTTCTCAGATGTGGGCATATATACATATATACATTTAATAAAACGAATTTCATTTTGTTCTCTACTAATAGAATCCTAATTTCAGTGATGGAATTGATGGTATCAGCATTTTCTGATTTACTGCAAAGAGCACCAAGTCTTTCTGGATGATGAAACCTGGGTAAATCACCAATAGGGCATGGAGGGCAGTTCATAACTTAGTTCCAAGATTTCCTGTTTTTAAATTCTTGCCAAAGTCTCTCAATGCCAGTACTGAGCCTACGACCTCTGGGATGACAAGCTAGCCATTTTATCCCACGCTGGGCCTGGAAGCCACACAACTCTACTAAGCTCAACCAGTATGAGCCTGCGGCTCACACTCTGGGTCTACGCGGCTTCCCACAGGCCTTTTTGTGGCCTGCACCTAGATCTGATGGTCTCCTCTGAGACAGATGGACATAGACTAGAGTCTAGGTAAGACTTAGCTAAGTTAACCTGCTCTGGGGTGCAGCTCTACTGGATTCTTTAGATCAGCATTGGAATAAGAGAATAAGAAAACCAGTAGGCCTCTTTATCACGGCACTTGGATCTCCAGACTATGATATTCGGAGGTGAATTAGGCCTCTCAGCCTAGTTCTCTGCATGCAGCTGCCTTGTAAGATCTCAATAAAGTCTCTCCCGAGGACGCTGAACATTCTGTCATCACTGAACGTGTGTCATCACAAGCACATTTTAATTTTTTATCTCTTAAAGTTTTCATTTTGGAAATAATTTCAATCTATCAGAAAGTTCTAAGAAAAGGCGTAGTATAAGGAGCACTATATACCCTCCTCCCAGATCCATGCATCATCAACATTTTACCCAGCATGCTCCATCATTTGCGTTCTTTCTTTTTTGCACATATACAGTGTTTCTTCTTGGAGTCTCTTGAGAGTAATTACACACATCATGGCCCTTTATTTCCAAATATTTCCGCATTCTTCTCAAACATAATCAAAGTGTGGTTTTTAACTTTAATAAATTTAATTTTGATACAGTTCATACTCTAATTTTATAAATTGACCCAATAATGTCCTGTATAGCTTCTTTGTTTAGAATCAGGTATTACATTTAGCTAGCTATTGAGTCTCTTTTAATCTGGACTATTTCCACAACCTTTCTTATATGATATTGACATTTTGAATAATATCAACTCTTCAAAAGTTCCCTGCCTCCTTTTTCATCCTACATTTTGACTTTCCTAACTCTTTCTCATAATAAGATATAAGATGTGCATATCTGGCCAGAATCCTACATGTGGTGCTGTGTCCTCCTCAGGGCATCACATCTGGAGGTGCAAATGTTCACGTCTCTCAATGGTGACATTAATTTTGATCACCCAGTCAAGATAAGATGTCGTCTGATTTCTCCACTGTCTAGGAATTATTTTTTCTTTTGTAACGAGCAAACAATTTAGGAGATCACGTGAACATACTGTTCCTGATTAAAATTTTCTATTAGATTTAGCATCTATTGAAGATGCTTCTCTGATTTAGTCTTTACTACGATAGTTTCAAACTGATTCCATCCTTCCCTCCAAGTTTATCAGCTGTCACTCAGCATTTGACCATAAGCAAGTGCTTGCTTCTGCTCCACTATTAATCCAGCTGTTTTATTACTGGTATGGATTCATGGGTTTCCACTGTTTAATAGTTTATATTCATTACTATACCTAATTACTTTGGTTCTCAAGTTGTTCCAGATTTAGCAGTGGGAGATCCTTCAAGCTAGAGCCTGTGCCCTTGTGACACGCCCCTGATTTTTTTCAGGACTTCCTTACTTTCTGGCATATTAAGGTGTTGTGGGTTCACCTTGTATTGACCGTGCTCAGTTCTGAACTCAGCCCTGGTTTCTTTTAGTGGGGATGTTATTAGAGATCAAGATTTGGGTGCTCATTGCTACTGCGGGACAATCTATGGGGTATTAAGCCCTCTCAGCAGACACAGCTAGGAAATATATACATATAAATATATCCACACATACACATACATACACACACATACACAAACATGCACACATATTTTAGAAATCATGAGTTTATACCAATACCTCCAATTCTAATCATTCTCGGAGAGTTCTTTATTGCCTGCATCTATTTCACATATCCACAGTGAGAATTCTCAACACCATCATGTCACGTACTAATTTGCTCAATAGTATACCTAAAATCGGTTCGGAATTGTCTGCATAAGCCACTTCAAAATGAACCTGCTGAAAATAAGGCCAAGATTTGTTTGCGGTTTTCCCTCCAGCCTAAGACTAAGCAGGTGCAACCAAAACCTGTGCTCATAAGCCACTGGGATTAGTCTTTTTCAACATTCTCCCTTCAGTTTGGTTATGGTATTCATCTAATAAAACCGGGTTCATTTGTTTCCATTTAGGCTCCTCCCTCCCATCCTTTGTAATTTATTTTTTTACATATGTAGGACACTGACATGCTTCCAAAAGTCAAACTGTAGAAAAAATGTTAACTCCGAAAAAGTGTCAGTCTTTCCTTCTTGTATCCCTTTTACCCCAATTTCCACCACGCCTTATAGGTGCCCAACTCCACTGTTTGTGAATTTGCCCTTACTAGGTTTCTATTTGTAAAGATAAACAGATACACGTTTGCTTCCTTATTTCCTCTTCTTTCTTTCACAGAAAGTAGAATACTATGTATGCACTTTAAGATATTTTATTTCTTCATATTTATAAGCAGGAGGGGGATGGAGAAGAAGAAAAAAGAGGTGTCAAAGGCAGAAGACTGAACTATTCTTCAAACTTTATTGAGTATCAATTCATAATTTTTACCATATCCTCATGCTACAAGTATAATTATTAATTTAACATTTTTGCATTGATTCATATTTTGGTATTAAAAAATTTAAAAGAACACTTTATACCACTATCATAAATGGGAAACCATTCTAACTTGTCATAAATAGAAGATAACTCAAACATCAGCGCAACAATGAGATACTTGCTTTATTGTCACAAAGACTATAAATGGATAGCTTTCTTTCAACAATGATTTCGTGTTTAATGTGCATCTCAGTACTATCCAGCCCTGTATTCAGTTTAGATATGCAAAGTACATCATGCAAAATGTGGGGGTGGATGAATCACAAGCTGGAAACAATCTGGAATCAAGATTGCTGGGAGAAATAACAACCTCAGACATGCAGATGATACCACTCTGATGGCAGAAAGAAAGGAGGAATTAAAGAGCTTCTTAATGAGAGTGAAGGAGGAGAGTGAAAAAGTTGGCTTAAAACTCAACATTCAAAAAAAGAAGATCATGCCATCAGGTCCCATCTGTTTATGGCAAATAGATGGGGAAAAAGTGGAAACAGTGACAGACTTTATTCTCTTGGACTCCAAAATCACTCTGGATGGTGAATGCAGCCATGAAATTAAAAGATACTTGCTCCTTGGAAGAAAAGCTATGACAACGCTAGACAGCATATTAAAAAGCAGAGACATCACTTTGCCAACAAAGGTCCATCTAGTTAAAGCTATGGTTTTTCCAGTAGTCATGTATGGATGTAAGAGTTGGACCATAAAGAAGACTGAGCATCAAAGAACTGATGCTTTCATGTTGTGGTGCTGGAAAGGACTCTTGAGAGTCTCTTGGACTGCAAGGAGATTCAACCAGTCTATCATAAAGGAAATCAACCCTGAATAATCATTGGAAGGACTGGTACTGAAGCTCCAATACTTTGGCTACCTGATGCAAAGAGCCGACCTACTGGAAAGACCCTGATGCTGGGAAACATTGAGGGCAGGAGGAGAATGGGGAGACTGAAAATAAGATGGTTGGGTAGCGTCATGACTCAATGGACATGAGTTTGGGCAAACTCTGGGAGATAGTGAAGCATAGGGAAGCCTGGCATGCTGCAGTTTATGGGGTTGTAAAGAGTCAGACATGACTGAGCGACTGAAGCAACAACTCAAGTGCCACTTCAGATGGCCTTCCGTAACTCCGCTATTCCATCCAACCTGTGAAAGTGAAAGTTGCTCACTCGTGTCCGATTCTTTGCAACCCTATGGACTATACATGGAATTCTCTAGCCGTTCCTTTCTCCAGGGGATCTTCCCAACCTAAGGATTGAACCCAGGTCTCCTGCATTTCAGGCAGATTCTTTACCAGCTGAGCCACCAGGGAAGCCCAAGAATAATGGAGTGGGTAGCCTATCCCTTCTCCCATAGATCTTCCTGACCCAGGAATCAAACCGGGATCTCCTGAATTGCAGGCAGATTCTTTACCAACTGAGCTATGAGGGAAGCCCTCCATTCACCCTCTGTTTTGGTATTAGTTTGTGGCTTTAGCCAAGAGTTGAGTGATGACTATGTGCCCTGCACCAGTGTTAAGTGGTGTATGGGTGCAGGGAAGCACCTGTAACAGATGTTTTCAGCAAGAATTAGTCTCATTGTGAGAGAAGATCAGAGCACATGTGGGGCCTGTGTGCTGGGATGGTCAGGAGGGTCCACAGCCAAAGGTCTGGTTTGGTTGGTAAGACCTGGGAGGCTAGAGGGGCTGGGGCAACAGGTTAACACAACCCCAAGAGTAGTTCACTTCTCTCATCCCCAGGAACCCTCATTAGAGAGTGGGTTTTCATGTAATTGACTTTTGATGAATTCTTACTTTTGTGTCAGAACACTGTTAAAATTCTTGATTTTCCATGTGATGACTTCTCATTGAATTTACAGAACCATGTTGTGGGCCTGCACCATGTTCATTCTATTTATATTTCTTAAGAGTTGCATACAAATTATAACCTTCTTAAGTTTAAAAAGTTCAAGTGAGTGGCTTCTTCTAATGTTTACTCATAGGATTTGAAACATAAATAATAAAGCATATTTGCTTCTCTCGGATTGTCTTAATGAAGACATAAGCCACTGAATTCAGCAAATGTTTTTAGAATCATCTAATATGTGGAAGGACAGGGATGGGGTTTTCAAGTGATATTAAGATATGTGGTTTCCCCCCACAGAGGAGAATAAAAGAAAACCACAAATAACCGTAATCCAAGCCAAATGATTTTAATGCTATCATGTATTCCTCTTCTTTTTGAACTATCACATGAACATTTTACAAGGTTTTTCACTTATAACAAAATTTAAACAGCAGAAGGAAATGGCAACCCACTCCAGTATTCTTGCCTGGAGAATCCTAGGGATGGGGGAGCCTGGTGGGCTGTCATCTATGGGGTCGCACAGAGTCGGACACGACTGAAGTGACTTAGCAGCAGCGTAAACTGTGGTTCAGAATGCACACACACACACACACACACACACACACACACACACACACATGCACTGGGTTTAAATTTATTTTGATTATCAGATAATGTTTGAAGTGATAAGAATCACATCAGCAAAAACAAATGCGTTATGATTATATCTCTGTCATTGAGTCAGATACGGAAATTTGCCTGCATTTTATCATTACCATCAGTCACAGATTTTGTTTTTTAAAAAATTTTGTTTTGAAATAATTTTAGACTTACATACAAGTTGTAAAAATAGTTTAGACAATTCCTCTAATGTCCAGCTTTACCCAGATTCTCTAATGTCCACATATTATATTACAATGATCAGAACCAAGAAATCAACATTGGTACAATACTATTAAACTATTTCATTCTATTTTCACCGGATTTTCCACTAACATCCTTTTTCTGATCCCGTTCAGTATCCCACTGCATTTAATCATCATGTCTCCTACGACTCTTTCAGTATATTTTCTCATTTTTATCTTTGAAGACCTTGACACTTATAAATTACTCTTAGTTATTTATTTTGCAGAAGGTCCCTTAATTTGAGTCTGCCCAATATTTTCTCAGACTTCCCTGGTGGCTCAGAGGGTAAAGTGTCTGCAATGCAGGAGATCCGGGTTCAATCCCTGGGTCAGGAAGGTCTCCTGGAGAAGTAAATGGCAATCCACTCCAATATGCTTGCTTGGAAAATCCCATGGACAGAGGAGCCTGCTACAGTCCATGGGGTCTCAAAGAGTCAGACGTGACTGAGCAACTTCACTCACTCAATATTTGCTTATAGTTAGACTGAGGCAGTAGTTTTCAATGAGGGGGATCTTGCCTCACATGGGACACCTGGAAATATGTCTGGAAACATTTTTGGTTGTAACAAGGCTGGTGGCAGTAGTGGAGCTGATGTTTCTGGTATTGAATGAG
This sequence comes from Tragelaphus eurycerus, assembly GCA_935064755.1. Taxonomy (NCBI): domain Eukaryota; kingdom Metazoa; phylum Chordata; class Mammalia; order Artiodactyla; family Bovidae; genus Tragelaphus; species Tragelaphus eurycerus. Next base: position 24,839,652 of record CAKXYN010000016.1, read on the forward strand.
CCAGGGATGATGGTAAACATCCTATAGTGCTCAGGACAGCCCCTACAGCAAAGAATTACCAATCCCAAATGGCAGCAGTGTCAAGGCTAAGAAATTCTGGATTGAGGTTATGCATTTTTTGTTTTCCAAAAACATTACAGAAGTGATACTGTCCCCTTTTTAGTGTATCATATCAGGTGTACAGGATATCCACATACTTCACTACTGGTGATATTAACCAATAATGATCACCTGATCACTTAATTTAAGTGGTTAAGTTTCTCTATTGTAAAATTATTATTTTTACCTTTGTAATTAATATTTTTTGTTGGAGATATACTTTGATACTGGAAGAAACACAAGCTGGAATCAAGATTGCTGGGAGAAATATCAATAACCTCAGATATGTAGATGATACCACCCTTATGGCAGAAAGTGAAGAGGAACTAAAAAGCCTCTTGTTGAAAGTGAAAGTGGACAGTGAAAAAGTTGGCTTAAAGCTCAACATTCAGAAAACGAAGATCATGGCATCCAGTCCCATCACTTCATGGGAAATAGATGGGGAAACAGTGGAAACAGTGTCAGACTTTATTTTTCTGGGCTCCAAAATCACTACAGATGGTGACTGCAGCCATGAAATTAAAAGACACTTACTCCTTGGAAGGAAAGTTATGACCAACCTAGATAGCATATTCAAAAGCAGAGATATTTCTTTGCCAACAAAGGTTCATCTAGTCAAGGCTATGGTTTTTTCTGTGGTCATGTATGGATGTGAGAGTTGTAGTGTGAAGAAGGCTGAGCACCAAAGAATTGATGCTTTTGAACTGTGGTGTTGGAGAAGACTCTTGAGAGTCCCTTGGACTGCAAGGAGATCCAACCAGTCCATTCTGAAGGAGATCATCCCTGGGATTTCTTTGGAGGGAATGAAGCTGAAACTCCAGTACTTTGGCCACCTCATGCGAAGAGTTGACTCATTGGAAAAGACTCTGATGCTGGGAGGGATTGGGGGCAGGAGGAGAAGGGGACGACAGAGGATGAGATGGCTGGATGGCATCACTGACTCGATGGACATGAGTCTGAGTGAACTCTGGGAGTTGGTGATGGCCAGGGGGGCCTGGCGTGCTGCTATTCATGGGGCCGCAAAGAGTCGGACACGACTGAGCGACTGAACTGAACTGAACTGATCCTTTCTTGAACAATTCCTTACCTGCTGGCACTATAAGATGTGCCAAGCTTCATCTTGCACATTCCCTGCCCCTGCTTTGGAACTAGTCACTTTTCCAAGGAGCTCCGGTTCCTTGTATTGGAGAATAGTTTTTAGAAACCAAGATCTGGGCCCTTAGCATGCTCATTCCTATAGTGGTGTTATTGTTTCTAAGCTCAATTAATGGACAGAGCTAGGAAACACATGTATATTTATTAACACATCATATTTATTTCTATATCTCTTTGTGAATATATTTTAAAATCATGAGTTCATATTTTACGTCAGTTCATACTCCAGGCCAACACCACAGGATTCCGTCTACCTTCCCTCTTTCCTTATTTATCACTTCTTTCTCTGACAATGAGCAACCTGGCTCTCATTATATTTTACTTACTGGTTTCATCCTGGTACAGTCTAAAGGAGTTTCAGAATTGCTAATCCATACCCATGTGAGAAAAACAAGTTTACTACCTGTAGTTCAGTACTTTATACAGTTCTTTAAGTCATGTCTGAGTCTTTGTGACCCTGTGAACTGCATCACACCGGGATTCTCTGTCCATCACTATCTCCCTGAATTTGCTCAGACTCATATCCATTGAGTCAGTGATGCCATCAAGCCATCTCAAAATTACTTAGGTTAATTGTTTTCTTAGCTATTCTCTCACAATTTAGTTAAGATTTATTTTTCACTGCTTGTGTTCCATTTCGGGCCCCTTCACATTCTAGTTGGTTTAAATTATGTATTTTGGTGAATGAATCAGAGCTATAGAAAAAGTACACTCAGAAGTATCATTCTTTCCTCATCCCAAATAAGCTGCTCTATTCTCTGCATTTCTTACTACATCTTTTCTATTGACTCTTCACAGGTGACCAATATGGCTTCTGGTTTATCCTTCTTTTACTTCTTTTGTACAAATGAGAAGCTACACGTGCATGTTCTTATATCCTCTTCCTTCTCACCGGAAGGGGAGCATGCTATAGATACTCTTCTGCACTTTTGCCTTTTTCACTTAACGGTACTCCTAGGACTCACACCAAAGATGCTAATTCCTTATTAATCATATTCTTGATTTATTCATATAAATGGACTTTTTATAAACTATATAAGCCGTTTTCAAGGGATGGATCAGACATTATTTGGGGGGCATTTTATCATTTAACTGGTGGAACAGGAGTATTGGATATTTTCAGAGTAGAACATACTGATAAATGTTACGGCTTCTTCAAACAAAAGCAAACTCAACCAATCATTAATGATGCTTTGACCTCTAACACAGAGTTATTTGTTTATGGTATTTATCAGAAAAACTAGTGTAGTAGTTGATGTAACATCTTATAAGCTACAAAGAAAAAAGGTTAATAAAAATTATAAATTATGTGATTATTGGTTATTATACAAAACTTGTACAAGTGGTAAAGGATATGACAAGGAAAGATATCAGGTTATACTAAACAAGCTATTAATTCTAGGAATGTCTTCTTTTTTTTCCCTCTTCCATGAATTTTAGCTATATGACTTCTAACTAGGGGTTTGGCCATTCTAAACCTGACTCAAATACATTTTCATTGTTTCAGAACATGCTCATGGCTTTCTAGGACTCAAATTACAGTTCTGATTTCATGGGGTGACAGGGGGTGGGCAGAGCGGGGATAACAAAGACCCAGAAAGGATGAGTAAATTGCTGAAAGTCACAAAGAAGACAAGTAGTAGACACGGCTTGATGACTTCTACTCCCTAAGACGCCATAGCTGTCTATTTTTAAAAATCTTCATTGATTCTGGGTAAGGCACTTGCCTAAGGCTAGGTCAAAGTTCTGAACAGACTTTCATTTTTTTGTAATGGTAGCTAGGAAAGACTAGCAAAATTCAAATGAATCAAGGTGCAAACTAGTTCAAAGCTAGACAGTGAGCTAACTGGACAGAGAGTAGATAGCATCATAATAGTAGAACAAATGCAAACTTCTAGGAAAGACCGTAGAAATGAGATATTAAGATAAGCATATCAACATACATACTTGTTCATGCATATCAACATACATACTTCTCCAACAGAACATGCAGAAGTGATTCAAATGGATGAGTTGTTCATGGGTAAAGGAGAATTACAGGTTAATATTCAAGCAAATGGTCCTGAGTGTGCTCCTGTGTTCTCACAGGCAGAAAGGATTACCCCCCCACCCCACCTCCCACCAACTCAGAAAGTAAAAATGAAAAGATCAGTGAAGAACGCCCTGCTTGTTCCCATTGTTGTTTACAGCCAAGTCAAGTCCAACTCTTCGCGAACCCATTGACTGCAGTGTGCCAGGCTTCCCTGTCCTATCTCCCAAAGTTTGCTCACTACTAGACTAGTATTTTTTACTAAACCAGTTCATATCATGCTTACTTTTGGTGAGGAGAATTGTTCTATATATTCTCACCTTCACTGCTAATTCTTGATATGAGTCTCATCTCCCATGTTGACGGGGAGCTTCACAAGGATGGAGATCGTGTTTCCTCCTTCTGACTACTCCACAACATGGACTGGCATAGGGCTAGATTACCAGCAGGTAGTCAGCAAAAGCATGTTAAATAGAATTAAAATAGGTAAAACTGACATTTTATAGGAACAATATTGGGGATGGTGGGACGGACTCATAATTTGTTTTTCAGAACAAACTTTCCAAAGAGACCAAACCTAGGGTCCTTCTGACCAGCACTAGAAACAAGGTTGTCTGGGGAAGAAGGAAACATCAAATGGGAGCAATAAGAGCTACGACAGATGAGTGGGCACGAAGGGGAAGATCCTGTGACTAGTGATGGGAACTCAGCAGATGTCTGGCTTCAACGAATTAACTGGGCTGGCTTCTAGCAGGCAGCATGGGGCCTACCTCATGTTAGGGAGAGTTTCCTCTTAAAGATTCCACGGGCAGCAAAGGACCACAGGTACACAGTGAAGGTACACACACACAGACAGACACAAAGACATACTGACCAGAGCCACACCTCTTTGGCCCAGGAGCGATTTTGTTTACATTTTCTATTGAAAAGGCACACTGAGTCCTGTAGAGAACTGTGCTCCCAAAGTATGTCCTTGAAGGAAACTTGATACATGAAGATCTGAACTTGCACTTTATATATACTTCAGAAGAGACCTTCATGTTAAACAGGTTATATGACAAAATGATTTCAAATAACACGCTCCTCTGGAACTCTTAACATACAGTCTAAATGACAAAATTCTAAATATGCTACCTTTTCAGAACGTGGCTACCATATAAAGTGCAGTCAGATGGTAAAGAATCTGCCTGTAATGTGGGAAACCCAGGTTTGATCCCTGGGTTGGGAAGATGCCCTTGAGAAGGGAATGGCAATCCACTCTAGTATTCTTGCCTGGAGAATCCCATAGACAGAGAAGTTTGGCGGGCTACATTCTACAGGGTCACAAAGAGTCAGACACAACTGAGCAACTAACACTTTCACTTTCATTTTTCAAACATATAGAACACCAAGCCAGGGTTTTTTTTTTTTTTGTCCACTTCTAGCCTCTGACAGGATGAAACCAATCATATCACTATAAAGTATTTTTCATAAACATCCAATGCCCAGGTGCCTTTTAAAAGGCAGTTTAGCACAATAAAAGACCCTCAGGCTGGAGGTCCCCCAACTGACAGTGTGACCCCAGGAAAGTCACCAAATCTGTTTTTCTCATTTGGATATGGAAACATAAGAGCTCCTATCAATAGCTGAGGGCAGATGAAGAGAACAACTGTAGAACGTCCACCAAAAAGCACAGACTTGACTAAGGGACTCATCTGTGTTTATTGCCCAAGGTTCCCCCAACTCCTTGTCCTTGGTGCTGGGCCACTCTCATTCACAGACCATCTGTCTGCATCCCATACTTCCTGACACAGAAATCTGGGCAAACACAGGAGAGGGAAAGCAGCAGTTACTTTAACAAACACAAACTGAGTACCAACAAAGGTACTCTTCTAGGCACGTGAAAGGATGAAGCAGACACTTCTACTTCTGAGAAACTCAGTCTAGTAAATAACAGATACAGAGTGATGTGAGCACTATGAGATGTACTCTAACAGGGTGCAAAGAAACTTCAGAAGAAGGGCATCTAAGCCTGAGCCAGGTAGGTGGAGACTGCCTTAGTGAATAAGCAGGACCAATGAAGCAAATGACAAATGGCCTCATATGCTAATAAGCTAAGGAGATTGAATTTTAGCCTGGAGCCTTCTCTACTTGTTTTCATCAAAGCTGCTATCTGCTTTCTTCTAGATCATGGGATGGAAAACTACAGCCACCACTTGTTTTTGCAAATAAAGTTTTATTGGAACATAGCCATGCTCATTGCTTAACATATTGTCTATGTTTATGTGCTGTAACAGCTGAATTGAGTAGTTGTGACAGAGACCATTACAGCCTAAAAAACCGAAAATATTCACCACCCAGTCCTTAACAGAGAAAATTTACGTCTAGATTCAGGCCAGGGAGGACAGAGTGGTCTGAAATTTTCTCAGGTGTAAAATGTCTAATAGCCACTAAATTAAAAAAAAAGAAGGAAAGAAAATGGCTTCAGGGAGACAATTTTGATTGTAACATGAATGGCAAAAACTTCTTTATCTTAACATCTGGCATCATAATTCTTTTAGGATAAAAAAATGTGTTTGGGGGAAATACCTTGCTTTGTGAGATCCCCAAGGGTGCCAAGACATGCAGTGGAGAAAGGGGACAGAATTTGTTGCTCTGGTTTCTGAGAGGCAGGGAGCTAATCTAAAGAGAGGAGACAACTAATGTGTTCGAGAAGGGCTAAGGGGGGAATTCCTATTGTTATTGTTATTATGGCCCCCCCCCCCCCCCCCCCCCCCCCCCCCACCCCCAAACAACTCTGGAGATCTGGATGGCTGATTGAGCTTTCCTTCTAAAAAATGATTTGCTGTGTAGTGTATGATATAAATTGCCACTAAAAATCCATACCCTCAATCCCAATCTTAAGACAATTCAGTAGATCTGTTCTTAATTGCTTGTGGTGAATTTTGACTTTTTTTTTTTTTTTGGCTGAGTTTCACACCTAGAAAGCTGCATCGCTGCACTGTGGAAAGGGGAACCCAGGAAACACGAAGACTGGAGGTATCTAGGGGATTCACAGAAATCTGAAAGAGGTCTTTGGATTTTCCACAGGCTATGAAACTGGGGTGAGGAGGGGGTTCCAAGTTTCTCCGGATCTCTATAGGTTAAAGGGATCTGGCTTAAACCTGAGTTTTGCAACAATGGTCACTCCATAGGCTGGCACTGGGGCCTCCCAGAAACTTCTGCCTTCTTCCTCGTTCTCCCCAGAGGAGTGCAGCAGGCAAGGGGCAAACAGTGGCTGTGCAGTCCCCTGTTTTCCCTCCAGCCCAGGTGCCGGGTGGATGGAAGCTTCACTCAGCTCTTTATCAGAAACCCATTACACGTCGGCAGCTTCGCCTGGAAGGGAACGTCACTCCGGGAAATATTTATTTGCCTCATAAATATGGGTTTATAGGTTTGCTATCTAAACTTTTCACCTCTGAGACTACCCTGGTAAAGAGAAAAGGAAAGACAGGGAGGCTTGCGGCTTTCCCATTGTCATCAATTGGTGTCTGAGGGAAGATTCCCCAAATTTAAAACATTTTAACACCAAGCATTCCTTTGTGTCAGAGACTGTACTGTAAGGCCATTTCTCACTCATGACAGCATCTATCCTGCTGCAGGGTGATGATAATCATACTGTACATACATGTTCAAGGGGAGGACAGGAGACTGCCCTGGGCGGAGTTGGCCCTTGTTGGGATGGGGGAAGGGGGAGGCAGGCAGGTATTGGTTTGGATGAGCTGCTGCCATAGATGTGGTAGAAGGAGATGGGAGCCATGGGCTAGTTCCTTTTCAGCATATTGTGATCTGTTAAAGTGTGCTAGGCAGGCGGATTGGGCACTATACTGTTGAGTTTTTAACTAAACTACTCTTCTTGCCTCTCTGGTCAAAATAAATAAGTGGTTTAAAAATACCCCTGTAAAGACACCATGAATTGAAGATAATATTAACCATAAAGTGTAAGTAGCATCAATAAAATGGCAGAGCACACAAGTCTGCAGATCATGAGCAAGTTCTTTATCATCCACACTACAAAGTAAAAACAATGATGATTAATTAGCTTCGATAAAGCAGTTTGCCAAACCTGAAATTATAAAAAGGCTATTTAAAACATGATTCATATCCACTGTTGTGAACAATGAACTTAACTTAGCCTAAGTACATATTGTGCCTTGAAATATTAATGACAGTAACATGAGTATGTACATGCATATGGGCATACACATAGACTTTCAAAGGTAATATAACTTCTGTTTTTTAAACTGAGGTGGGGAGAAGGGCATGTGTGGGACTATTCTTTTGTAGCCATTCAGTATCTAATTACAGTTTGTTAATAAATTGTTATACATATACATATATTTGGGGTGAGTCCTCAAGATGTCTTTGTCAACAGTAGCTGCCAATCAAAAAAGTCTGGAGAGGGTTCCGGTTAAGATGGCGGAGGATTAGGACGGGGAATACACTTTCTCCTCCACAAATTCATCAAGGGGACATCTAAACGCCGAGTAAATTCCTCAAACAGCTTCGGAATGTCGGCAGAGAACATCAGACACTGAGAAAAGCAACTCACTCCCCTCTAAAGGAGGTAGGAAAGAATATAGAAGCCAGAGAGGGACAAAGAGGGAGGGACGGACCTCTGTCCGGGGAAGGGAGCCTGGAAAGGGAAAGTGAAGTTTCCAAACACCGGGAAACTCTCCCTGTAGAGTCTGTGCCAACCGAGAAAGCACGGAGAATATCATAACAGAGAGGAAAACAAATGAACAATTAAGACCCACAGACTACGAGCCCTGCGGTAGCTTCCAAGGCGGGAAGGCATCATCGCAAACACCTGCTTCCGCCAGTAGCAAGCCGGGGCTGGGCGGGGAGACGCTGTGGGCTGCTTCCACGCCGCCGGCCGTTCCCCCGTGGGAAGCACCCCCGAGGAGCGCTCCCCCTCCCCCCTGCCGCCAGCCGCTCCCGCGCGGGCGTGCACCCGCCCCCTGCGCCGGGGGCTCCCGAGCGGGTCGACCCCCACCGCCGACCGTTCCCGTGCGAACCACTCCATCCCCTCACGGCCGCTCCCCCGCCAGCCGTTGCCGCGTGGGCCGTTTCTGCCGGGAGTGGTTTGGGCCGGCAGACCGGACTGCGGCGAGGACCACAGGAGGGGCCGGCCCGGGCCCAAGACACTGCGGGGCCCGCGCACAGAGCAAGGGACTATAGCGCGCGCCCGCCCCCTGCGCCAGGGGCTCCCGCGCGGGTCGACCCCCACCGCCGACCGTTCCTGTTCCCGTGCGAACCATCCCCTCGCCACCGCTCCCCCGCCAGCCGTGGCCGCGCGGGCCGTTCCCGCCGGGAGTGGGTCGGGCTGGCAGACCAGACTGCAGCACCGTCCACAGAAGAGGCCGGCCCAGGCCCAAGACACTGCAGGGCCCGCGCACAGAACAAAGGACTATACAGACCAACTACAGAGAAAGGGGCCTATAGATCTTGAGAAACTTAAGCCGGAACAAGGAACTAGCCGAAAATGAACTGAACCCACAGCAATAAAAGAGAAACTCTTATACATATTGTTACTATTTTTACCAACATTATTTCCTTTTTTTTTTCTTTTTTTAATATGTTTTTTTAAAAAATTTTATTATTTTTTTATTGAAAGGAAGAGGAGGGGGGAGGGGGAAGAAAAAAAAAAAAATTTTTTTTTTTTCTCTTTCCTTTTAATTTTTTTTTTTTTTTTTCTTCTTGTTTTTGTTTCTTTTATTTTTATGTTTTTATCCTCTAGTACTTCTTTAATCTCCACTGTTAGATATAACTTTTGTGACCCTGTTTTGGTTTTTGTGTGTGTGTGTGTGTTTTTTTTTTTTTCTTGTTTTTGTTTCTTTTATTTTTATGTCTTTATCCTCTAGTACTTCTTTAATCTCCACTGTTAGATATAACTTTTGCGACCCTGTTTTGGTTTTTTTGTGTGTGTGTGTGTGTGTGTTTTTTTTCCTTTCTTGTTTTTGTTTCTTTTATTTTTATGTCTTTATCCTCTAGTACTTCTTTAATCTCCACTGTTAGATATAACTTTTGTGACCCTGTTTTGGTTTTTTTTGTGTGTGTGTTTTTTTTTTTTCTCTTTTTTCTTTTTGTCCTTGGCTTTTTTTCTCTCCTTTGTTCTTTTCTTTACTGATTACTGACTGGATCTGTCTCTCTCCTTGACACTCCCTCCTTTTATCCTCCTGACCAACTATATCTCCCTCCTCCCTTTCTCCTTCTCCGTATAACTCCGTGAACATCTCTGAACAGTCTAGTTGTGGAATGCAATATAGAAGACGAACTTTATGAGACTACTGCAAAAATAAGACAGATAACAGGAAGCAGGAGGCTTAAGTCCAAACCCTGACCCCACGAAACATTAATTGACAGGAGCTCATCAAATGCCTCCATACCTACACTGAAACCAAGCATCACACAAAGACCAGCAAGTTCCACGGCAAGACATACCAAGAAAAACCTTTAGAAAAACAAGAACACAGCCCTGAGCTCCAAGTCACAGGCTACACAAAGCGACCTCAAAACCATAGACATCTCATAACACACCACTAGACACTCCACCGCACCCCAGAGAAAAGAAATCCAGCCCCACCAACCAGAACATCGATACAAGCTTCCATAAACAAGAAACCTCGACTTGCCACTGGTACAAACCCACATATAGGGCAGAAAAGCCACAATAAAGAGAACTCCACAGACTGCCAGAATACAGTAAGGACTCCCCAAACTCAGCATTTTAAACAAGATGAAGAGACAGAAGAATTCCCAGTAGGTAAAGGAACAGGATAAATGCCCACCAAACCAAACTAAAGAGGAAGAAATAGCGAACCTACCTGATAAAGAATTCCAAATAATGATAGTGAAATTAATCCAAAGCCTGGAAAGCAAAATGGAATCATGGATAAATAGCCTGGAGAAATGCATCGAGAAGATGCAAGAAAGATTTAACAAGGACCTAGAAGAAATAAAAAAGAGTCAATATATAATGAATAATACAATAAATGAGATCCAAAACACTCTGGAGGCAACAAATAGTAGAATTACAGAGGCAGAAGATAGAATTAGTGAATTAGAAGATAGAATGGCAGAATTAAATGAATCAGAGGAGAAAAAAGAAAAACGAATTAAAAGGAATGAGGACAATCTCAGAGACCTCCAGGACAATCTTAAACGTTACAATATTCGAATCATAGGAGTTCCAGAAGAAGAAGACAAAAAGAAAGACCATGAGAAGATACTAGAGGAGATAATAGTTGAAAACTTCCCTAAAATGGGGAAGGAAATAATCACTCAAGTCCAAGAAACCCAGAGAGTCCCATATAGGATAAACCCAAGGCGAAACACCCCAAGACACATATTAATCAAATTAACAAAGATGAAACACAAAGAACAAATATTAAAAGCAGCAAGGGAAAAACAACAAATAACACACAAGGGAATTCCCATAAGGCTAACAGCTGATCTTTCAATAGAAACTCTTCAAGCCAGGAGGGAATGGCAAGACATACTTAAAGTGATGAAAGAAAAGAACCTACAGCCCAGATTATTGTACCCAGCAAGGATCTCATTCAAATATGAAGGAGAAATCAAAACCTTTACAGACAAGCAGAAGCTGAGAGAATTCAGCACCACCAAACCAGCTCTCCAACAAATACTAAAGGACCTTCTCTAGACAGGAAACACAAAAAGGATATATAAATTCAAACCCAAAACAACAAAGTAAATGGCAACGGGATCATATTTATCCATAATTACCTTAAATGTAAATGGGTTGAATGCCCCAACCAAAAGGCAGAGACTGGCTGAATGGATACAAAAACAAGACCCATACATATGTTGTCTACAAGAGACCCACCTCAAAACAGGGGACACATACAGACTGAAAGTGAAGGGCTGGAAAAAGATTTTCCATGCAAATAGGGACCAAAAGAAAGCAGGAGTAGCAATACTCATATCAGATAAAATAGACTTTAAAACAAAAGCTGTGAAAAGAGACAAAGAAGGTCACTACATAATGATCAAAGGATCAATCCAAGAAGAAGATATAACAATTATAAATATATATGCACCCAACATAGGAGCACCGCAATATGTAAGACAAATACTAACAAGTATGAAAGGAGAAATAAACAATAACACAATAATAGTGGGAGACTTTAATACCCCACTCACACCAATGGATAGATCAACTAAACAGAAAATTAACAAGGAAACACAAGCTTTAAATGATACAATAGACAAATTAGAACTAATTGATATCTATAGGACATTTCATCCCAAAACAACGAATTTCACCTTTTTCTCAAGTGCACACGGAACCTTCTCCAGGATAGACCACATCCTGGGCCATAAATCTAGCCTTGGTAAGTTCAGAAAAATTGAAATCATTCCAACCATTTTTTCTGACCACAATGCAGTAAGAGTAAATCTCAATAACAGGAGAAAAACTATTAAAAATTCCAACATATGGAGGCTGAACAACACACTCCTGAATAACCAACAAATCACAGAAGAAATCAAAAAAGAAATCAAATTCTGCATAGAAATGAATGAAAATGAAAACACAACAACCCAAAACCTGTGGGACACTGTAAAAGCAGTCCTAAGGGGAAAGTTCATAGCAATTCAGGCATACCTTAAGAAACAAGAAAAAAGCCAAATAAATAACCTAACTCTACACCTAAAGCAACTGGAAAAGGAAGAAATGAAGCACCCCAAGATTAGTAGAAGGAAAGAAATCTTAAAAATTAGGGCAGAAATAAATGCAAATGAAACAAAAGAGACCATAGCAAAAATTAACAAAGCCAAAAGCTGGTTCTTTGAAAGGGTAAATAAAATTGACAAACCACTAGCCAGACTCATCAAGAAACAAAGGGAAAAGAATCAAATCAATAAAATTAGAAAAGAAAATGGAGAGATCACAACAGACAGCACAGAAATACAAAGGATCATAAGAGACTACTATCAGCAATTATATGGCAATAAAATGGACGATATGGAAGAAATGGACAAATTCTTAGAAAAGTACAACTTTCCAAAACTGGATCAGGAAGAAATAGAAAATCTTAACAGACCTATCACAAGCACGGAAATTGAAACTGTAATCAGAAATCTCCCAGCAAACAAAAGCCCAGGCCCAGACGGCTTCACAGCTGAATTCTACCAAAAATTTAGAGAAGAGCTAACACCTATCCTACTCAAACTGTTCCAGAAAATTGCAGAGGAAGGCAAACTTCCAAACTCATTTTATGAGGCCACCATCACCCTAATTCCAAAACCTGACAAAGATCCCACAAAAAAAGAAAACTACAGACCAATATCACTGATGAACATAGACGCAAAAATCCTTAACAAAATTCTAGCAATCAGAATCCAACAACACATTAAAAAGATCATACACCATGACCAAGTGGGCTTTATCCCAGGGATGCAAGGATTCTTCAATATCCGCAAATCAATCAACGTAATACACCACATTAACAAACTGAAGAATAAAAACCATATGATTATCTCAATAGATGCAGAGAAAGCCTTTGACAAAGTTCAACATCCATTTATGATAAAAACTCTCCAGAAAGCAGGAATAGAAGGAACATACCTCAACATAATAAAAGCTATATACGACAAACCCACAGCAAACATTATCCTCAATGGTGAAAAACTGAAAGCATTTCCTCTAAAGTCAGGAACAAGACAAGGATGCCCACTTTCACCATTATTATTCAACATTGTTCTGGAAGTTTTGGCCACAGCAATCAGAGCAGAAAAAGAAATAAAAGGAATCCAAATTGGAAAAGAAGAAGTAAAACTCTCACTATTTGCAGATGACATGATCCTCTACGTAGAAAACCCTAAAGATTCCACCAGAAAATTACTAGAACTAATCAATGAATACAGTAAAGTTGCAGGATATAAAATTAACACACAGAAATCCCTTGCATTCCTGTACACTAATAACGAGAAAATAGAAAGAGAAATTAAGGAAACAATTCCATTCACCATTGCAATGAAAACAATAAAATACTTAGGAATATATCTTCCTAAAGAATCTAAAGACCTATATTTAGAAAACTATAAAACACTGGTGAAAGAAATTAAAGAGGACACTAATAGATGGAGGAATATACCATGTTCGTGGATTGGTAGAATCAATATAGTGAAAATGAGTATACTACCCAAAGCAATTTATAGATTCAATGCAATCCCCATCAAGCTACCAACAGTATTCTTCACAGAGCTAGAACAAATAATTTCTCAATTTGTATGGAAATACAAAAAACCTCGAATAGCCAAAGCTATCTTGAGAAAGAAGAACGGAACTGGAGGAATCAACCTGCCTGACTTCAGGCTCTACTATAAAGCTACAGTCATCAAGACAGTATGGTACTGGCACAAAGACAGAAACATAGATCAATGGAACAAAATAGAAAGTCCAGAGATAAATCCACGCACATATGGTCACCTAATCTTTGACAAAGGCGGCAAGAATATACAATGGAGTAAAGACAATCTTTTTAACAAGTGGTGCTGGGAAAACTGGTTGAACACTTGTAAAAGAATGAAACTAGAACACTGTCTAACACCATACACAAAAATAAACTCAAAATGGATTAAAGAGCTAAATATAAGACCAGAAACCATAAAACTCCTAGAGGATAACATAGGCAAAACACTCTCTGACTTACATCACAGCAGGATCCTCTATGACCCACCTCCCAGAATATCGGAAATAAAATCAAAAATGAACAAATGGGACCTAATCAAACTTAAAAGCTTCTGCACAACAAAGGAAACTATAGGCAAGCTGAAAAGACAGCCTTCAGAATGGGAGAAAATAATAACAAATGAAGCAACAGACAAACAACTAATCTCAAAAATATACAAGCAACTTCTACAGCTCAATTCCAGAAAAATAAACGACCCAATCAAAAAATGGGCCAAAGAACTTAATAGACATTTCTCCAAAGAAGACATACAGATGGCTAACAAACACATGAAAAGATGCTCAACATCGCTCATTATCAGAGAAATGCAAATCAAAACCACTATGAGATACCATTACACGCCAGTCAGAATGGCTGCGATCCAAAAATCCACAAGCAATAAATGCTGGAGAGGGTGCGGAGAGAAGGGTACCCTCTTACACTGTTGGTGGGAATGCAAACTAGTACAGCCACTATGGAGAACAGTATGGAGATTCCTCAAAAAACTGGGAATAGAACTGCCTTATGACCCAGCAATCCCACTGCTGGGCATACACACTGAGAAAACCAGAATTGAAAGAGGCACGTGTACCCCAATGTTCATAGCAGCACTGTTTACAATAGCCAGGACGTGGAAGCAACCTAGATGCCCATCCACAGATGAATGGATAAGCAAGCTGTGGTACATATACACGATGGAGTATTACTCAGCCATTAAAAAGAATACATTTGAATCAGTTCTAATGAGGTGGATGGAACTGGAGCCTATTATACAGAGTGAAGTAAGCCAGAAAGAAAAACACAAATACAGTATACTAACGCATATATATGGAATTTACAAAGATGGTAACAATCACCCTGCTTATGAGACAGCAAAAGAGACACTGATGTATAGAACAGACTTTTGGACTCTGGGACTGGGAGAGGGTGGGACGATTGGGGAGAATAGCATTGAAATATGTATAATATCATATCTGAAACGAGTCAGTCCAGGTACGATGCCCGATAACAGATGCCTGGGACTGGAACACTGGGATGACCTGGAGGGATGGTGTGGGAGGAGGGGAGGGAGGAGGGTTCAGGATGGGGAGCACGTGTATTCTGGTGGCGGATCCATTTCGATGTATAGTAAAAGTAATACAATATTGTAAAGTTAAGAAAAATTAAAAAAAAAAAAAAAAAAGTCTGGAGATACTGGTTAGATAACTTGCAGGAAAAACTATCAAATTCATAATGAAAATGGTTTGGGTTCTCTTTTGTAAGTGGATAAATTAGAAACATTAGTTATAGAACACTATTTCTTGTCTTACATGAGTCATTACAAATTACAGTCCAGGAACTTCCTGATTGGCATAAGAAAAAATACCTGACATCAAAAGGTAGTTAAGCAGGAAGCATCCTTATACACTGGATAAGTTTAGAATAAGCTAGAATCTCAGTGGTCTGGGAAATATGCATGGGTCTGGAGAAAAGGCTCAGCACTAGAAGGCTAGCTTCTGAAGGCCCTTAGCCCAGAAAGGTATGCATTTAAAATCTATTTTGTTCTGTGTGTGAGGCGTTGGAGATCGAGGAAAACTGCAACTCAGATTCCACTGCCAAATTTTGGAGCTGATCAATAGACCAATTAAAGAAGTACTAGATGATAAATGGCTTTCAACCACCACTCCAAACCACAAAAGGGTTCTCTGCCTCCTAAAGACTGTGTGAAGTAAACACGAGTTTCTAGGAAGGCTAGAGACTCAGCCCCATGGGGTTGGGGTATTTGCTGGTTCTTTTTCATTAAATTTCTTTCCTTCCTTTCAATCAGATTTTCCTAATTATATTTTATGTATCATTCTAATGAGCCACCTCAAGGTCATTTTGGAAACAGGTGGAATTAAACAAATTTGATAAAAAGTGCTGTGAAGCATGTCACTTGTCCTTGGGAGCCAAATGAAGGCATTCAGGACAGGGAAAGATGGGAGAGGCCCAAATTATTTCAAGTTTCAGTCTTTCAAAAGGATGGGCACAGTTTAGATCAAATACAGAAGGGGACAGAGGGAATTTCAGACAAAAAGATTAGTGGAAGTCAAAGTGCAGAAAGGGGAGTGGCTAAGATATGTTCAAGGGAAGAATGAACTAGACATTTCTTGAACACTTACTATGCGATAGATTCCGCTGGGCCAGGCAACTTATTCATCTTATTTTGTTTAATTTCTAGGAAAATCAATCAGGGCCCAGCATCACAGCCCTGGATCCGCCAATAGCAGACAGTCCTACTACTAAGTAAGATTCCTGTAAAAATCACACTTACTGATGACCAGAAACATTAATGTCCCTTCTAGCTCTAAGACTCTAAAACCAGAGAATTCCTTATTGGGAAGTAAACTATAGGACACAGAGAGTAATTCTTATCACTTAGCAGGAATGAGCCTGCTCTAATGGCAAACTGTGAAGAACTGCAGAGATGACCATTTCTTTGTCTTGCAGAGGAGGAAACAGGTCAAGAAAGATTTCATGATCACAGGCAAAGCTTCCGTGAACGCAGACAGGATTAGAACATAAGCCCTTGATTTCTAGTCAACTTTTCTTTCAGTTATATGGTGCAATTTAACCAGATGGTGAAGAACCAAAATCTTTGAGAACAAATGCCTAGATCAGGTGAATGAGAAGGAAAGAGTTTTTTTTTTTAATTAAAAAATAAAGTAAAAAAGAATATATAAAGTTCATCTTAGCCCTAGTGAACAAACGTTAACAATTTGTCTAATTTAGTTTAGAT
This sequence comes from Tragelaphus eurycerus, assembly GCA_935064755.1. Taxonomy (NCBI): domain Eukaryota; kingdom Metazoa; phylum Chordata; class Mammalia; order Artiodactyla; family Bovidae; genus Tragelaphus; species Tragelaphus eurycerus. Next base: position 24,856,408 of record CAKXYN010000016.1, read on the forward strand.
CCTCTCTTTGTTTTCAAGAAATAAAACATAAGTAAAGGTGAAATACCCCTTCTTTATGCCTTCTAGGAGGAGACTACCATCATGATTTAATTATGTAATCTAGATTTTTTTTAAAAAGAGCTTCCCAGGTGGCGCTAGCAGTAAGAACCCTCCTGCCAATGCAGGAGACATAAGAGATGTAGGTTCTATCAATGGATGGGAAAGAGCCCCTGGAGGAGGGCCTGGCAACCTACTCCAGTATTCTTGCCTGGAGAATCCCATGGACAGAGGAGCCTGGCGGGCTACAGTTCATAAGGTCGCAAAGAGTCAGATATGACTAAAGAGACATAGCATACACATAGCACAAGGTTTTACGCTTTTACTACTTCTGCTTCACTGACTATAATATAGTCTTTGACTGTGCGGATCACAACAAACTGTGGAAAATTCTTAAAGAGCTGGGGATACCAGACCACCTGATCTGCCTCTTGAGAAACCTGTATATAGGTCAAGAAGCAAGTTAGAGCTGGACATGGAACAACAGACTGGTTCAAAATTGGGAAAGGAGTAAGTCAAGGCTGTCTATTGTCACCTTGCTTAATTAACTTATATACAGAGAACATCATGCAAAATGCTGGGCTGGATGAATCACAAGCTAGAATCAAGATGCTGGGAGAAATATCAACAACCTCAGATATGCAGATGATACCACTCTAATGGCAGAAAAGTGAAGAGGAACTAAAAAACCTTTTGATTAGGGTGAAAGAGAAGAATAAAAAAGCTAGCTTAAAACTTGACATTCAAAAAACTAAGATCATGGCATCCGGTTCCATCACTTCACAGCAAATAGATGGGGAAAAGTGGAAACAGTGACAGACTTTATTTTCTTGGGCTCCAAAATCACTGCAGATGGTGACTGAAATTAAAAGATGCTTGCTCTTTGGAAGAAAAGCTATGGCAAACCTAGACAGTGTATTAAAAAGGAGACCACTTTGCTTGCAAAGGTCTGTGTAGTCAAAGCTATGGTTTTTCCAGTAGTCATGTATGGATGTAAGAGTTGGACCATAAAGAAGGCTGAGCGCCAAAGAATTGATGCTTTTGAATTGTGGTGCTGAAGACTCTTGAGAGTCCCTTGGACAGCAAGATCAAACCAATCAATCCTAAAGGAAATCAATCCTGAATATTCATTAGAAGGACTGATGCTAAAGCTGAAACTCCAATACTTTGGCCACCTGATGCAAAGAGCTGACTCACTGGAATAGACTGATGCTGGGAAAGAATGAGAGCACGAAGAGGAGAGGGTGACAGAGGATGCGATGGTTGGATGTCATCACCAACTCGATGGACATGAGTTTAAGCAAACTCTGGAAGATAGTGAAGGACAAGGAAGCCTGGTGTGCTGCAGTCCATGGAGTCACAAAGATTCAGACAAGACTTAGTGACTAAACAACAACTAGAGAGATGATATACGGTAATGTTTTGTGTTTTACTTTACATATATATTAAAACATCGTATATAACATTCTGTAAGTTATTTGTTTCATTCAGTACTTTGTTTTCACAGACAGCTAGTGGGAACATGCTGCACCGCACAGGGAGCTCAGCTTGGAGCTCTGTGATGACCCAGATGGATGGGATGGGGGTGGTGGTGGGAGGGAGAGAGGGGATATACGCACACACATAGCTGATTCACTTTGTTGTACAGCAGAAGCTACATTGTAAAGAAACTATACCCCAAGAAAAAAAAAAAAAAAGAGAACGCTTTCAAGATCTACCTACATTGATCCATGTAAACCTAGTTCACTGATTTTTGACTGCTAAAGAATATTCTCCACTGTATAAGCATATTTAAATATACTACACTGTATTTATCAAATTCATTAACTGATGGGAATTTGCACAACTGTGTTTCTGGCTGATAGGGAATCTGTAGTGCCTGCAAGGAATACACAGCATTCTAGGTGAGTATAGTGAGAAAGGGGTGTCAGTTCATCCTTCAGATCAGATCAGATCAGTCGCTCAGTCGTGTCCGACTCTTTGCGACCCCATGAACCGCAGCACGCCAGGCCTCCCTGTCCATCACCAGCTCCCGGAGGTCACTCAGACTCGCATCCATCGAGTCAGTGATGCCATCCAGCCATCTCATCCTCTGTCGTCCCCTTCTCCTCCTGCCCTCAATCCCTCCCAGCATCAGAGTCTTCTCCAATGAGTCAACTCTTCGCATGAGGTGGCCAAAATACTGGAGTTTCAGCTTTAGCATCATTCCTTCTAAAGAAATTCCAGGATTGATCTCCTTCAGAATGGACTGGTTGGATCTTCTTACAGTCCAAGGGACTCTCAAGAGTCTTCTCCAACACCACAGTTCAAAAGCATCAATTCTTCGGCGTTCAGCCTTCCTCACAGTCCAGCTCTCACATCCATACATGACCACAGGAAAGACCATAGCCTTCACTAGGCGAACCTTTGTTGGTAAAGTAATGTCTCTGCTTTTGAATATGCTATCTAGGTTGCTCATAACTTTCCTTCCAAGGAGTAAGCGTCTTTTAATTTCATGGCTGCAGTCACCATCTGCAGTGATTTTGGAGCCCAGAAAAACAAAGTCTGACACTGTTTCCACTGTTTCCCCATCTATTTCCCATGCAGTGATGGGACCAGATGCCATGATCTTCGTTTTCTGAATGTTGAGCTTTAAGCCAACCCTTTCACTCTCCACTTTCACTTTCATCAAGAGGCTTTTTAGCCCCTCTTCACTTTCTGCCATAAGAGTGGTGTCATCTGCATATCTGAGGTTATTGATATTTCTCCCGGCAATCTTGAATCCAACTTGTGTTTCTTCCAGTCCAGCATTTCTCATGATGTACTCTGCATATAAGTTAAATAAACATGGTGACAATATGCAGCCTTGACGTACTCCTTTTCCTATTTGGAACCAGTCTGTTGTTCCATGACCAGTTCTAACTGTTGCTTCCTGACCTGCATACAGATTTCTTAAGAGGCAGATCAGGTGGTCTGGTATTCCCATCTCTTTAAGAATTTTCCATAGTTTATTGTGATCCACACAGTCAAAGGCTTTGGCATAGTCAATAAAGCAGAAATAGATGTTTTTCTGGAACTCTCTTGCTTTTTCCATGATCCAGCGGATGTTGGCAATTTGATCTCTGGTTCCTCTGCCTTCTCGAAAACCAGCTTGAACATCAGGAAGTTCACGGTTCACATATTGCTGAAGCCTGGCTTGGAGAATTTTGAGCATTACTTTACTAGCGTGTGAGATGAGTGCAATTGTTCGGTAGTTTGAGCACTCCTTGGCATTGCCTTTCTTTGGGATTGGGATGAAAACTGACCTTTTCCAGTTCATCCTTACCACCACACATATCTGAAACGATAACAAAGTGTCCTGTCACTTAACGAGCCAACTTAAACACTTCCTGACTCTGACACCGCAGCCAGTGGCACAGAGGAATCTCAGTCCAGGCCAAGGCTCTTAAAGAGTAACTGAAGGTGCCATGTCTCCTTGAGAAAGAACATGCAGAGGAATAAAGAAAGAAGCACACCCACTCAGACTAGAATGAAGATAAACACAAAACAATTCTTCTCTGAATAGTAAAGTCAGGAAGTTACATTCTCATTTCTGAGCCTCTGGGAATGGACCAGGAAGTTTCTACAGTATTTTCAAAGATGAGGTTCACCTGGGATGGCAGAGAATGGCAAACTCTGCTTCAGTAGCCATTTTCTTCTGTCTTGAACTTGAAGCACCTAAATGCCCATTAGCTAGTGTTTGACTTGGTGGGAAGCAGAAATTAGGAGAAGAAAGAAGCCTCCTTGGGGGAGAATTTAGTGTCATTCTCTGAGATCCTAGAATGGAAAGAATTCTGTTATTTTGCAAAGATAAATCAACCTTCTGGTTTCTTATATGGCCAGAGTAATAAGGTCCTTGATGGTATGGGGGCCTTTATCCTACAGAAGATCTTTCTGTTTATTATCTCTGGGTTATAATATGGCTTGTTGTAAGGTCTCAAACAAATCATTATGGTTTTCTGAATCAATCAGTGATGTGAATTTGTTAAAAAAAAACAAAACTGCTCCAATTTATTGAATAAAGGTATGAAAAGAGACATACTGAAACCACTTGAAAATTTCACATTGTTATTATAGTTAATAACATTCTTATCACAGGGCATCATTACTATTCAAAGATATTTCTAAAAAGTAAACATTACCCTTCATGAACTTTAAAGCAACAAAAACTGTCTAAATTTTGCTTCAATGTAATATAGGCTGGAGCCCCTGGCTTTCTTTCAAGCTACAACTCCCTTCCCGTGACCCCAGGGCTTTCACATTCATATTACTTGTGAGCCAGGGGCAGATGGACACTCTCCAGATTAGCATTTGTCCATGTGGCTTGTTTCCTCGGAGCTGAGTTCCTTCAAGGGCCAGATTATAAGCAGTGGCTTTTAGGAGGGGACCACCCACACTTTAAATACAGTGGGTAAGCTGTGGGAAAAACAATCTAGTTTTCTACCTGAGACCTTTCGCATGTCTTTAAGAAAATAACCCCAAAGGAGCTACTACAGTGCACTGGCAAATCATCGCCACCTTGTCAGCCCTTAACTAGTCCTCTCCACAGACTAGCCCCGCTCCTGACTGAAAGTGTCTTCTTCATCAGCTAAAGTTTCCCAGCACCTTCCCCTGTCCCCATTATGGATCTCAAGATCAAACACTTTACAACACTGGGCTGGGAGCAGAGGGAAGGGGATTACAAGATCTTCAGAGTTATAAAGAGAAGTGGTGTTGAGCCAAATCCAAGTCAATCTGCCTAGGAGCCACAGTTCAGAATCTCTACTGTGTCTCACTTCTGTGGCCCTGAGCTCTCACAGAAGTGGAAATATTTACACCTACCTTAGCATCGTGCCTGGCACACAGTAAATGCTCAGCAAATATTAGTTATGATGATGACAATGATGAAAGAAGGAAAAGAAGAAAATGACAACAAAGCTGAGCAATTCATCTCTGCCCTCACAATGACCCCACGCTGTTCTCTCTTGCGGAATATCTCCCCTTTTCTCTGGGTCCCATCCAGACCTTTCCCTTTTTGAAGAGACCCTTAACAAGTCTTTGTCAAGTAGTTCATTTGGTAGTATCATTGTCCATCTTAAACTCTTAATTGTTATTAGGTGCTCCAGGTACAATGGTTCACTTCATAGTGTCAAAACCCAGCTTAAACTCCTAAATATTATTGTTATTTTTTTGTCTTGCCTCCTCAGGGAGATTATAAGCTCCTTAAGCACAGGATCTTTCCCTTTGCTTCTACCCGACACAAGCCTGGACCCATATTAGCTATGAAATACTTGATATTAAGTGTAGTTATAGAGGTTTCTATTTCCTGGTCACAGAGTGGTACCAAGCACAGTACACAGGGAATTTCCCAGCTGAAGGCTGTGTCTTCTTGGCAGCTCAGGATTTCTGAGCTTTTCTTACTGTCTCATACTACTCAAAAAGTCCTATGTTGCCTGAATGCTGGAAAAGCCCACATTCCCTAAATACTCCTCAAATGAGTAAGGGGTTCTAGAAGCTGGTTTAAGAGTTAATGCTTGCCAGAGATCAAATTGCCAACATCTGCTGGATCATCAAAAAAGCAAGAGCGTTCCAGAAAAACATCTATTTCTGCTTTATTGATTATGCCAAAGCCTTTGACTGTGTGGATCACAATAAACTGTGGACAATTCTGAAAGAGATGGGAATACCAGACCACCTGACTTGCCTCTTGAGAAACCTGTATGCAGGTCAGGAAGCAACAGTTAGAACTGGACATGGAACAACAGACTGGTTCCAAATAGGAAAAGGAATACGTCAAAGCTATATATTGTCACCCTGCTTATTTAACTTATATGCAGAATACATCATGAGAAACACTGGGCTGGAAGAAGCACAAGCTGGAATCAAGATTGCCAGGAGATATATCAATAACCTCAGATATGCAGATGACACCACTCTTACGGCAGAGAGTGAAGAAGAACTAAAGAGCCTCTTGATGAAAGTGAAAGAGGAGAGTGGAAAAAGTTGGCTTAAAGCTCAATGTTCAGAAAACAAAGATCATGGCATCCGGTACCATCACTTCATGGGAAATAGATGGGGAAACAGTGGAAACAGTGGCTGACTTTATTTTTCTGGGCTCCAAAATCACTGCAGATGGTGACTGCAGCCATGAAATTAAAAGATACTTACTCCTTGGAAGGAAAGTTATGACCAACCTAGACAGCATATTAAAAAGCAGAGACATTACTTTGCCAACAAAGGTCCATCTACTCAAGGCTATGGTTTTTCCAGTGGTCATGTATGGATGTGAGAGTTGGACTATAAAGAAAGCTGAGTGCCAAAGAATTGATGCTTTTGAACTGTGGTGTTGGAGAAGACTCTTGAGAGTCCCTTGGACTGCAAGGTGATCCAACCAGTTCATCCTAAAGGAGATCAATCCTGGGTGTTCATTGAAAGGACTGATGTTGAAGCTGAAACTCCAATACGTTGGCCACCTGATGCGAAGAGCTGACTCATTGGAAAAGACCCTGATGCTGGGAGGGATTGGAGGCGGGAGGAGAAGGGGAGAGCAGAGGATGAGATGGTTGGATGGCATTACTGACTCGATGGACATGGGTGGGTGGGCTCCAGGAGTTGGTGATGGACAGGGAGGCCTGGCGTGGTGCAGTTCATGGGGTAGCAAAGAGTTGGACACAACTGAACGACTGAACTGAACTGAACAGATAACTCATGTTTGTCTTTCATCAAGAGCCTCTTGATGGAAGTGAAAGAAGAGAGTGAAAAAGTTGGCCTAAAACTCAACATTCAGAAAACTAAGATCATGGCATCTGGTCCCTTCACTTCAGGGCAAATAGATGGGGAAACAATGGAAACAGTCAGAGACTATTTTTTGGGGTTCCAAAATCACTGCAGATGCATGAAATGAAAAGATGCTTGCTCCTTGGAAGAAAAGCTATGACCAATCTAGACAGCATATTAAAAAGCAGAGCCATTACTTTGCCAACAAAGGTTTGTCTAGTCAAAGCTATGGTTTTTCCAGTGGTCATGATGGATGTGAGAACTGGACTATAAAGAAAGCTGAGTGCTGAAGAATTGATGCTTTTGACCTGTGGTGCTGGAGAAGACTTTTGAGAGTCTTCTGAGATCAAACCAGTCAGTCCTAAAGGAAATCAGTCTTGAATAACATTGGAATGCCTGATGCTGAAGCTGAAACTCCAATACTTCGGCCACGTGCTATGAAAAACTGACTCATTGGAAAAGACCCCGACGCTGGGAAAGATTGAAGGCAGGAGGAGAAGGGGGCGACAGAGCATGAGATGGTTGGATGGCATCACCGCCTTTATGGACATGAGTTTGAGTAAGCTCCACGAGTTGGTGATAGACAGGGAGGCCTGGCGTGCTGCAGTCCATGGGGCAACAAAGAGTCAGGCACAACTGAGTAACTGAACTGAACTGAACCGATAATTCACTAATTAGTAATTCCTGTTCTGGATATTGGAATAGTAATTACATTCCCATATTCCCAAGAGAGCTGCTGAGGTACAGCAGAGGTATTTTCCCCGAGCACATCTATATCGGCCCAAGGAATTGGGTTTATGGCAAATGAGAGCTGGTAACAAATCATCAAATAACCCCTGCTCTACTGTAAGCTGCTGATGCTTAGGCTATGAGTCTCCATACAGCCCACAGATACTGCCTCCATAAGCTTCTGGAATCCTCTATCCTGGAGACATGTCTGTCCATAAATGGGATGGAAACCAAAGCACAGCCCTACAATGGAGGGAGCTTCTGACAGGGTTCTATCCAGAAGCTGTGGTCAGCCTTCTCTGGACACTAGCAATGTTCCCTCCCTCACCTCATACCTCTAGAGCCAGATCATAGGTGTTCTTGCCTTTCAACGTGAAAGCACCTTAGGGCCCATGCATGTTTACTTGTTATTATTTAGCGCTGTGCAGTGGGGCAGAAAAGCAGCTCAGTAAATGCATGCTGACTGATGGTTGTCAGAAAGCATCACATGTGCTGGAGGCCCTTGAATACATCACAGCAGAAACGTCAGTCTGAAGTCTTGGCCAGGGCCTTCCCGCTGGGCTCCTGGTGCTTCTCTGGGGGCACCGGAGTCCACCTCCAAAGGTGCTGGTCTGTGCTCTCTGCTGATGTTTCTTCATGCTCTCCAAAGGGCGGAGAATGGGTGGAAAGGCTCAGCCACAGGATATTGGACTGTTTACAGTTGGCCAGGCCAAGATTAGCGTGAGCACAACATATGCCAAGTTCATTGGAAGTTACATTTTCCCTTTGTTTACACATTAAAGGGGAGAAGACCAGAAGAAAAAAAAAAGCAGGTGACCTCCTGTTAACCTCACCCGTCTGCAAGAGGCTGCTGCCCTCACCTCTGAATGAACTTTCAGATTATCTCAGACAAGATTCACCTTGCGCTGAACTTGTACGCCTGCTCTGAAGCCCCCAGTCACGTAGCTGTGATTAAACATTACAGAGTGGCCATAAATTTACACAAGTATTATTGTGGCTTGCTTTCCTCTTTCTTCTTTGGGAGAGGAAGAGAGCTATGGGTTTAGGGTGGGGGGAGTTAAAAAAAGGGAAACTCAAACAAACAGTTCCTTTTCACAGCTCCGAACAAAAGAGAAAATGCTGCATAGGTATCCCAGAAAGAAGGGGAAAGAAATCTGGCCATGTGAGAGAAATTAAAGCTCTAGAAGACTCCTAAAGCCCCAAACTCAACAGAAGAGCTGAGCTGCTCTTGGTCCCATTTTCAGGCAATCTGCAAGTTTGCAGGTGAACATGAACCTGTTCTGCCCTGACTCCTGGCTTGTCATAAAGGGTATCCCTGGAGTAACACTTCTGCCTGTATGAGAGATGCTCTTCCTTGGGTCTGCTGTACAGTGCGGGGCGAACTGAAGGGCAGCAGGCAGCAGAAAGAAGCCTGAGAGAAGACACTGCTTATTTTGTTCTTTGAGCTGCTACGGGAGATGAGGATGCCCTGACATCTGGGACGTTTAACGGTGACTGGACAAAGACGAGACCATACTCTAAAGGAAACACCCTGTAGCTGTACCCGGGAGACTGACCAGATGACCCAAGAACATTTATTTCTATGATTCACTGTTTCATGGTTAAAGAAAAAAAAAAAAGGATATTCCACTGAAGTAAAGTTTGCTAAATCCTCTATGATTCCAAAGCCAGGATACGTTTGCAAAAGGCCTGTACTGACCATTAAACAATGAGACCTCTATAACCAGAAAAGGCCACAGAGTACTCTGTTTGATCCAAAAGAATTGTAAAATGTGGTCAGGAAGCCCAGACTGAGGTGGTAGGCTCTGGCCAGCAAAGTCACCTTTGGAAAGGAGTCATTCTGTCTCTGGTTACCCTACGGCAGAGACACGGGTGCTAAAGAGACTCATTGTTTCTACAGTTGGCAAGGCCTTGACCATAAAAGCTGCAAAACCCAGGGTCCATGACATGAGGAAAGCAGCTGGTGGCTTAGCTCAGCTTCCACTCTAGGCAAGACCTCTCACTGCTCAAAAGAATCAGGCCTTCAGAAATGCTTTGGCATTGCCTTTGACACTCAGAGCTGAGTGGAGAAGTGAAATGGCCATGGAGCCAGGACAGTACTGGGGGATATTTAAGTTTGGCACGGGGATTCTGAAGTCAGCTTCTAGTCACGGGGAACCGGTGTCCAAAGTTTTAGCCTGGACTTGGAGAAGAATGAAAACAGGTTCTTGCCTCTCAGTTCAAGTTCTGTGTTTGGTGGTGAGTCCTGGAGTCTGGACATATGGAGGCTGGGATATGAGAATCACAGGAAAGTAAAGTGAGCAAGCAGGAGGCTGTAACGAAGCTGACTGTCTGAAATGAGGCAAACAGTTGCATAACACATAGATACCAGCCAAGGGCAAAGAGACAGACTCAACAGGTCAGTTAGGAACTGAAAAAGTAAACTTGGGGAGGAAGAAAGGCAACTATGTTCCAAGAGATAGAGAATAAGAAATTATACCCTTGGGTGGCAACTTGGGGGTGAGGGTTTGGGAAGCATAATAAAAATTACATTTGTTGTGAGCTGAAAGTGGGCCAAGCATTATATTAAATGCTTTTTTGGCACTTTCTCACTTAATTTCATTCTAAGAGGAAGAATGCCCATTTTACATGATAAGGAAACTGAGGCAAGGAGCAAATAAACAACTGCTTAAAAGTTCACTGCTAATATAGAAACACGTCAGAAGTTGAACTTAGGTTTATCTGATTCAATGCATCTTTAAATATGAGAGCAGAATCTTAGAACCAGGAAGGAAATCTACAAAAGTTCACGCTGGGAAGATTGGATAAAACGTCCTCCTTTTCCTATCAACCTTCAAGATCCTGCTTAAGTCCTTATCTCCTTTAGGAACACTTGAATACTGCTATCGGCTTCTTAGATTTATCCCTTCTCTGAACTCCATTTGCACCTATTGTTTACGGTGCACAGGAAGCCCTGTGTCACATGTCACAGACTTTTCTATTCTTCCAACTACTTGTCCCTCAAAACCAAATAGTTGATTATGTCAGTAACCAGATGTTAATACAGAGAGAAACCCAAACCTAAGGAGATAAAGTCTCCCAGAATAGAAAGTCAATTCTTTGCAATCTAAGATCCAGAATGCCTAACACGGCAAGGCACACATAGTGAGGCCTCAACACGTTTGTGACTAAGCCCCCATAAACCACCAAAATCTCTTACTGTACAAAGTGAGGAAATATTTTATAACAAAGAGAGCTGTTTACCAGCAGACTATGCTGGAGTGGAGGCTGTAAAGGATATGTATGTGGGAGTAGAATGAGACCTACTTCTTTTGGGTATAATTTTTTCCATAAAAATACAAGAAAAACTTCAACTCAATTAAAAAAAAAAAAAAGACAACGGAAAACCTATCATCCATAATCTTATCTTGGAGGGATAATAACTGACAATGACTTGGTATCTAGCCTTCAAGACTATGTTCTTACAAAAACAGAGCAAATTATGTGTACTTTCAAAGGTTGATTTTTTCACTAACACAGCACATCTTTTCAGATCAGATCAGATCAGATCAGTCGCTCAGTCGTGTCCGACTCTTTGCGACCCCATGAACTGCAGCACGCCAGGCCTCCCTGTCCATTACCAACTCCCAGAGGTCACTCAGACTCACATTCATCGAGTCAGTGATGCCATCTAGCCATCTCATCCTTTGTCGTCCCCTTCTCCTCTTGCCCCCAATCCCTCCCAGCATCAGAGTCTTCTCCAATGAGTCAACTCTTCGCATGAGGTGGCCAAAATACTGGAGTTTCAGCTTTAGCATCATTACTTCCAAAGAAATCCCAGGGTTGATCTCCTTCAGAATGGACTGGTTGGATCTCCTTGCAGTCCAAGGGACTCTCAAAAGTCTTCTCCAACACCACAGTTGAAAAGCATCAATTCTTTGGCACTCAGCCTTCTTCATAGTCCAACTCTCACATCCATACATGACCACAGGAAAGACCATAGCCTTGACTAGGTGAACCTTTGTTGGCAAAGTAATGTCTCTGCTTTTGAATATGCTATCTAGGTTGGTCATAACTTTCCTTCCAAGGAGTAAGCGTCTTTTAATTTCATGGCTGCAGTCACCATCTGCAATGATTTTGGAGCCCAGAAAAATAAAGTCTGACACTGTTTCCACTGTTTCTCCATCTATTTCCCATGTAGTGATGGGACCAGATGCCATGATCTTCGTTTTCTGAATGTTGAGCTTTAAGCCAACCTTTTCACTCTCCACTTTCACTTTCATCAAGAGGCTTTTGAGTTCCTCTTTACTTTCTGCCATAAGGGTGGTGTCATCCACATATCTGAGGTTATTGATATTTCTCCCGGCAATCTTGATTCCAGCTTGTGTTTCTTCCAGTCCAGCATTTCTCATGATGTACTCTGCATATAAGTTAAATAAACATGGTGACAATATACAGCCTTGACGTACTCCTTTTCCTATTTGGAACCAGTCTGTTGTTCCATGACCAGTTCTAACTGTTGCTTCCTGACCTGCATACAGATTTCTTAAGAGGCAGATCAGGTGGTCTGGTATTCCCATCTCTTTCAGAATTTTCCATAGTTTATTGTGATCTACACAGTCAAAGGCTTTGGCATAGTCAATAAAGCAGAAATAGATGTTTTTCTGGAACTCTCTTGCTTTCTCCATGATCCAGCGGATGTTGGCAATTTGATCTCTGGTTCCTCTGCCTTTTCTAAAACCAGCTTGAACATCAGGAAGTTCACGGTTCACATATTGCTGAAGCCTGGCTTGGAGAATTTTGAGCATTACTTTACTAGCGTGTGAGATGAGTGCAATTGTGCGGTAGTTTGAGCACTCTTTGGCATTGCCTTTCTTTGGGATTGGGATGAAAACTGACCTTTTCCAATCTTGTGGCCACTGCTGAGTTTTCCAAATTTGCTGGCATATTGAGTGCAGCACTTTCACAGCATCATCTTTCAGGATTTGGAATAGCTCCACTGGAATTCCATCACCTCCACTAGCTTTGTTCGTAGTGATGCTTTCTAAGGCCCACTTGACTTCACATTCCAGGATGTCTTGCTCTAGGTGAGTGATCACACCATCATGATTATCTGGGTCGTGAAGCTCTTTTTTGTACAGTTCTTCTGTGTATTCTTGCCACCTCTTCTTAATATCTTCTGCTTCTGTTAGGTCCATACCATTTCTGTCCTTTATCGAGCCCATCTTTGCATGAAATGTTCCTTTGGTATCTCTGATTTTCTTGAAGAGATCCCTAGTCTTTCCCATTCTGCTGTTTTCCTCTATTTCTTTGCATTGATTGCTGAAGAAGGCTTTCTTATCTCTTCTTGCTATTCTTTGGAACTCTGCATTCAGATGATTATATCTTTCCTTTTCTCCTTTGCTTTTCACTTCCCTTCTTTTCACAGCTATTTGCAAGGCCTCTCCGGACAGCCATTTTGCTTTTTTGCATTTCTTTTCCATGGGGATGGTCTTGATCCCTGTCTCCTGTACAATGTCACGAACCTCATTCCATAGTTCATCAGGCACTCTATCTATCAGATCTAGGCCCTTAAATCTATTTCTCACTTCCACTGTATAATCATAAGGGATTTGATTTAGGTCATACCTGAATGGCCTAGTGGATTTCCCTACTTTCTTCAATTTCAGTCTGAATTTGGCAATAAGGCGTTCATGGTCTGAGCCACAGTCAGCTCCTGGTCTTGTTTTTGCTGATTGTATAGAGCTTCTCCATCTTTGACTGCAAAGAATATAATCGATCTGATTTCGGTGTTGACCATCTGGTGATGTCCATGTATAGAGTCTTCTCTTGTGTTGTTGGAAGAGGGTATTTGCTATGACCAATGCATTTTCTTGGCAAAACTCTGTTAGTCTTTGCCCTGCTTCATTCCGTATTCCAAGGCCAAATTTGCCTATTACTCCAGGTGTTTCTTGACTTCCTACTTTTGCATTCCAGTCCCCTATAATGAAAAGGACATCTAGCTTCTCTTGGCCGCGCAGCCAGCGGGGAGCTCTTAGTGCGCCGGTCGCGGGAAAGGTGAGGCGCTCTTAGTGCGCAGGTCACGGGCCAGCACATCTTTTACTGATAGTCAAAAGAAGTTATACTGATGAACTTAATCATTTTAAAGACACCACAGTATCTGTTTTTAATGGCTATACGCCATACTAAGTTGAACAAATGCCTTGCTGGCAGATATTTTGGGTTCCCCCTAATCCTTTCCTATGTTACTCAATGCCTTGATGAAATACTGAATATACATCACTGTGCATTTCTTCAATTGTTCTTTAGGAAATAACACAAGTCCTAATATAGTACAGTGGTTAAACGTATTGACTCTGGATCTGGACAGCCTAACTCAGATTATTAGCTCTTCAACTTACCAGCTTTGTGATCTTGGGCAAGTTATCTAACTTCTTTATAATTCAGTTTTTCATTATCTATATAAAAGGGATAATAACAAACACCATAGCAATGCTGTGAGGACTGAATAAATTCATGCAAAGCATTTAGAACAGTGCCTTTCACAGAGTAAATGCACAACAAATGTTAGCTATAATGATGTCGATAATGATATTTGATGATAAATTTCTGGGAGCAGAATTCTCAGTCACAGTTTTTGATAGCCACTGATAAACTGTCCTCCAAAATGGTGTATCGACTTACTCTCCATTAACATATATCAAAGTGTTTTTGAATGGAAATAACTGAATAGAGCCTAGATGAATGGAAAGTGTTAGGAATCTCAATGGTTTCTATCTACTATAAGATCCCATGCTTTCTTGCCCTGATGCTTAAATCATAGATATGTACTGAAAATCCAGAGAATGCATTGAAAATACCCGGAATATTCTGGAAGGAGTATGCTGCTAAGTCACTGCAGTCGTGTCCGACTCTGTGTGACCCCATAGACGAAAGCCCACCAGGTTCCCCCGTCCCTGGGATTCTCCAGGCAAGAACACTGGAGTGGGTTGCCATTTCCTTCCCCAATGCATGAAAGTGAAAAGTGAAAGTGAAGTCATTCAGTCGTGTCCGACTCTTAGCGACCCCATGGACTGGAGCCTACCAAGATCCTCCATCCATGGGATTTTCCAGGCAAAAGTACTGGGGTGGGGTGCCACTGCCTTCCCCCGAAGGAGTATGCTAACCTGCATTTATCTAGTGCTTTATGATTTGTAAAATGTGGTCAAATATATTCTCATTTTGAAGTATAAACAATACTTTTCCACAATAATAAGTTATTGGCTATGAAAACTCATATTCTCCAACTGGAACAATCAAAGGATCATTAAATTACAAAATAAAAGGAATGCCTAGTCTCCTCTTAAGTCTTTTCTAGATCTTAGACCCAGCGCTGCACCTCACAATGCTATAAACTCAGGGTGCCCACACCCTTCATTGTGAATCATCAAGAATTCTCTAAGGTTCTCTTGTCTTCCACTGCCACTAATCGAGGATTCAGAACCATCTTCTCTCTGGGTTTTATCTTACAATCACAGCGATTTCTCTCTATTCCACAGTAACTCCCTTCTTTCTGCATTTGTCAGGTTTCTAAAGAAGCAAAGTTCAGCCTGATGTCTTCGGGACCTCTAAATTTCTCCATCTTAGCATGCTCTCCTGCTAATAGGAAGTGTAAGAATTCCACTCGATCAGAAGCTATATGTGTTTCAAAGAGCCAACGCAGACTTTAGCTCATAGAAGAAAAGAACCAAGTGGCTCGTTTAAGAAATGGGGCTGTGGTTACATTTACTATCATTACAGTATTTGTCGAAGTAAAGGCTTATGTCTGCATCAGAGAATGAGTGTCTTATGTCCTCAGGGTTAAAATCAAGCCAAGTGCACTGAAAATATAATTGTGAGCACCTGAATATAATGGCCATAGTCAAGGCAATCCTTCGTTCTTAAAATAAATGGCATTTAATTTTGTTCTTCAGTGATAATGTATTTTATGACTGCTCTTTACAATTGAATATGATGCACCCAATGATGGTGTTAAAGTTACTGTAAATAATAAGGCTTTCTTTTGGTAGGTATCTCTAGATATCCTCTCTTTCAGATCCTAAACTTTTGCTTGCTATCCCTAATTCTCTTTGGTTGTCTACAGATATTATTTCTTAGGGATCTAGTCAATTACCCTTTATTGAACATTTTCTCTGCATTCATCATCATGTGAAATGCTGTGAGGACTACAAAGGAAACAGACAATATTACCTCTGCCCTCAAGGAGGCTACAATTTAATTGGGCATCCTGACCAATGTATTTGTCAATACAAGTACTATTTTATGGATGGCATACTGTTAATTTTCTCTTGATGCTAAATAAGATAAGCATATCGTGCAGGAAGGTATGGATCACTACAAAAGGTTTAGAAAGGAAGAACAGTGGACAATAACACTATTTGGTTCATACTAGATACCTATTTCCTAGAACAGTGCCTGACACATAATAGACACCCAATAAATATTTATAGAATGAATTCCCCCCTCTCCTGCCCTGCCATCTATTTCAAAGCTAAGGGACCAGGTGTTTTCCAGGACATCTACCTTTCCCAAAGGGCCCCCAAGTCATTACAGTTTCCATAAGGTTGTGCAGTTTTCTGGCAGCCGTCCCAGAGGGGGACATGCTTCACGTAACAAGTCAGCGTGTACTGCTTCTCCAGGGACAAGCGCCCACAGGAGCTTGGTTGGCACTACTAATGAGAATTTTTTTTCTTGTGGTCTGCAATGGAGAGGCTTGTTTCCTCAGCAAAGCATGCACACATCCTTTTAGAAACCCTGTGGCTCGCACCCCTATCAGCCGTTTGCAGACCGGGAGAGGGCATTCAGCCGTGAAACCTTTGAGATGATGTCTGGGTTACAAGAGAGCAACCGAGTTTACAAAGGCTTTTTCTCAAAGTGTTTTCACTTAGAACTTATTTGAGAGTGCAGATGACGAAAGAGTAGCAGGCTGAGTCAGATGGTCTGAGTAGAAGGCAAACACACCACCTCTCACCCTCCCCAGGCAGCTGCTGCTTCCTCTTGCCAGAGCTGATCTAGGAAAGGGTGAGCCGTTTTATTCTCCTCCCTCTCCACCTGAAATGGGTCCTGTCTGCACCAAATGCCTGGGCACCTGTGACCTCTAAGACTCAGTCCTCAATGAACCAGTTTATATGCTTCCCCTCGCCCCCTAGCAGAGATTCAGTTACAGATGTACTGACAGGTGATGCTGGGAAAGTCATAATATTTCTGGACTCAATTTCTCCATCTGTAAAATGAAGTTTTGGAGCTAATTGATTTCTAAGGGCCCTTTTCGAGCTCTGAAACTTAATCTTTACATATGCCATATTCTCCAATGAGAGATTGAGGTGGGAAATCGAGCCTTCCTCTTCTACTAAGGCTGTACTGCCAGGGAAAGTAAAGCCTTTAGAAAAGTCAGGTACAAGGTCAGGACTAAGGCTGGCAGAGTTATTTCTACACATGGATTCATTTTCTCATGTAGTCATTAATGAAGACCCATAATGAAGACCTACCACTTGCCCCAAGAGTGCGAGGCCATGACAGAAACAAAAACTTGGGCACTGCTTGAGATGAAACACTAGACCACACCCACCACAGGGCAGGTGTTGTGAAGATTTTAATGAGGCACCGTGCCTGGCAAGGTTACTAGAAGGTGATGAGCAGAGTTATGAATGATTTTTAATTACCCAAGTTCCCACTTCTCATTGTGAGTTTATTATGTGGTCAGGTAGCATAATCAAGGATTACTAGGAAACCAATGTGATTCTGGATAAAAGTAGTCTTTGTTTTGTTAACCTCAGAGGCTGTGTGAAGGATTTAGGAGGTTGTGTATCAGTTTGGTTGACTGTTTCTTTGGTTTGGCTTTCTCCGTCATGCAGTGTTATTCTAAGCTATTTAAAGTTTTATTTCTGTGATTCTCAATAATGGACTTTTCCCAAACCACAAAGCCCTTCACTGCCCTAATGAGTCTCTACCACTGATAGGAGTGTGTGGAATCCCTTAGGTGTGTTGAGATGGAAAAAAAAAAAAAAAAAGGCTCCATTGCTTTGGAATATGCTGAGGGTGTTTCTCCCCTTGGCCCAAGAACACTGAGTTAAAATGAGTGCTGTTTCAAAGGTAGAGTCTGGCCTAGGTTGGTGCCTCTTTGTAGAAAGGTGACATCTTTGCCTGAAAGGGGGCCTGAAGCATGTTTAGATGCAGGGAGCAGAAACTGTTTCAAAGGATGTGATGGTAGGTGGATCAGCTACCAGCAGAACTCTTTATCTTTGTCTGATTCAACTTTTAGTCCCCTCCATAGTTCCAGTTTCTTGGGAGCAGGGCATTCTATTTTATGGCTTGTTGTAGAGATTTGCTTTAATTACTAATGTCTCACAGAAATAAACCCAATTTCTAACACACGTAGGAATAGAATAACCCTAGAAAATAATAGCCCTATAAAAGAGGACTTGGAGTTGCTGGTACTGAGAAGGGATAAAAGAATAGGGTAATAAAAAAAAATAAATGTCAGTATCAAGCATATTAACTGAACTGAAAATCCCTGTGTGGATAATAAAACACCTTTAACTTAATAATAATAAAAATGCATTTGATGTAGATAACAATGGGGGAAATGAAGCAGGAACCTGCATCTTGTTTCCTTCCAAGTTATATCTCACAACTCCTAATCTTACTTAAGCAGAGTTCAAGTCTATTGGATAATCAGTCTTTCAGGGATGTATGGAGGGGCAATGACTCTCATATTCTCCAAACAAAAAAGCATGAATGCCAACTGCAGTACATAACACTTTGGTTAAATACAAAACAGTTCTTACAGAGCAGAATCTGAGGCAGTGGAAGGAGAGCATTAGGTGGTGTAGTAGACCATGTTTCAAAAGATGATTGCAATGATATCTCCCATGCCATGTGCTCTTTTGTGTAGTAACCCTTCCACTTCCCACATTCCCTTTGAATATGGGTTAGGCCTAGGACTTGTTTTCATCGAAAGACTATCATGAGTGATGCTGTGTACGTACCTTCTGTAGTTGGGCCTTAAGAGATCATAGCTCCCGCTTCACTACTTGGAATACTCATTCTTGGAATCTAGGTGTCATGTAAAGAAGTCAAGCCATCCATGCGAGGAAGCACAGAGACATCCTAGCCTCCTAGTCAGCCCTCCCAAGGTGCCACTCTTATGAGTAAAGCCATTCTGGGACTCCAACCCTAGGTGCCATCTGATTGCAGCCTCACAAAAGACACTAATTAATACCATGTAAAGCAGAAGAACTGCCCAGCTGCACCCTGGCCAAATCTGTGACCTCCAGAATGGTGAACAAATAAAATGATTGTTGATTGAAGTCACTACATTTGGGGGTAAATGGTTAATATTAGCAAATGAAAATCAAAACAGGTAGAAATGTCCTTCCTAGATCAATTATAGGAACAAGTTAGATAGTCATTGTTTTGGGAACTCAGAGACAGTTTGAAGCCTCAAATTCACCTTTCTGGTTTTTCTCTGGGGAAAAAGGAGGAATGAATTCCCTTAGACTCTCTATAGTAAGTCTTGTTAGGATTTCTGGATGGCACTAACTTTCAAGAAAAAACTGACTTTATCTGTAGACTGGTAGCTCTTGAAACAGAAACTCTCCATTCATGCTTAAAAAGGGGTTCTGATGATGCTCTTTTGTCCACCGCCCCCTCTTCCTGTTGTGGAAAACCTAAGTCAAGAATGAGCCACTTCTGTTCATCCAGTCATTTGCTATTATTGAGAATTGTTACTGGTGCCTAGGGCACAGGATGTTTCATGAGTACCATCCCTGATGACTATTTGTTACCACACACCACTGTGGTAGCCCAAGCCCCTTATCAGAGTCTGTTTCTGGCTAGGAATCCCTAGCCAATCAACCCTGCTTCTGTAGAATCACCTCTTCTATTTCTTTTCTGCCATAATTTCCACTCATCAACTGATGTGCAGTTAGACTGCAGGCACATAGAGAGGTGGCCGTTTGCAAGCTTCCTTTAGGATCACACCAATGCCACTGTTGGGAGAGTCCCACCTACTATAAAGGGTTTTTTGGATTTAATGAACAGAAACAAAGGCTGAGGGCTCAGGAGAAGCCTTCCCAAAAGGTTTGGTTTGTGCTATGTTTTTATGTATGTGAAAATTTTGCTTTGGGGTTGTGAACTCTTTAAAACAAACAGCTGAGGTCATTGTTAATGGGAGACAGGATGACTCGCATAGCTTCTGTCAAGACTGACTGCTTTTAGGGAGGAAATGCAGCAAACAGGGTTGGGCCTTTTCACAATGATCCATCTTTTAAAAGCATTGGTGAATGCCCCATCACATTAATCATAGGAGTCTGGCTTACATTGGAAATGGAGAACAAGAGCTACTTATGAGGCTCAGACTCATGAGCTGGCTGCATAGTGACAGAGGGCCAAATAATCTCATCTTCTCCCCACCTGCCTGGTTGGGCACAGAAAGAAGGCAGGGACATTCAAGTTAATAAGCCTTATAGTATCATGTCTCTCCTTTGAGGTAAGATGTAGAGAGAAATCTTGATTCACTCTGGGATCGCCCTGGCCAGGCACAAGTTTCATCACATTTCTTTGAATTACCATCCTAACATCATCCAGGAATCAAGAAGGCCAAAGTAGATGCATCTTCTGCCTCACATTACCCCTGCAACACATCTCACTCCCTACTAAACACCATGCTTATTAACTAAACTTATATTCAAGAAAGCAACCATCATACTACATAAAAATGCCCAAGAAAATCAAAACAGAGTAAAAACGTTGAAGGAAGGAACAATTCTTGAATCTATGAGACAGCTGAGACTGCAGAACCAAGCAGCCCGAAACCTAAGGAAAGACAGGCAGCTTCAAGCAGACAGGGAAGACAAGCACATGCTTACCTGCAGCAGAAGCTGGGTGCCAGGCAAGCTGGTAAGAAGTCAGCTAAAATTGTTAACACATTCCTAAAGGCTGAGTGTGGACCAGCCAGAGTACAGAACTTCTGGGAACTGTATACACCAGAGGAATTTAGGAGACTCTTTCTCACAGACATCACCGCTCAAGAGAGACTGGGATAGAACAGGTGAGACGAGAAAAGGCTTCCTTCACTGGGGAGACCTGGGAAGACGTGTGGTGGCCATTTCAAGAAAGGATCAGAGTTCTGTCCTAAGTACTTCTACCCTGTCTCAATTGCAAAAAAGAAAGCCCTGAGCCATTTAGGAAAGAAGGGGCAGGATTCAGGGCACAGGACGAAATCTAGTGCAGCTGAGGGAAGGGAATACCCTTCCCATGGATGCCCTGTATCCATGGGGAGACACAGAAAAAGGAGGGTGTCCAAGGTCATCAGACAGCCCTTACTGCTGAGGGAGGGACCGGAGAACTGAGAAGAGAAAATGTGAACACTTTGACTCCTCACCTCCAAACCAGCAAGAAACAAACAGCCAACAGCAGTGGTAAACTGCTGGAGGAAACACAGTCGGAGACGAAGCACAAAGCGAAGACCCAAATAAGGATGACCACTCTTGTT
Organism: Tragelaphus eurycerus; assembly: GCA_935064755.1. NCBI lineage: Eukaryota > Metazoa > Chordata > Mammalia > Artiodactyla > Bovidae > Tragelaphus > Tragelaphus eurycerus. The sequence continues at coordinate 24,877,460 of CAKXYN010000016.1, forward strand.
CTCTTTAACACTACAGTGGAGGTTTCTGGCAATGTAATAAGGCAATGGAAGAAAAAATGAAAGAAAGGGAGAAATAGCACTACTCATATATGACAAGATGATTTACAGAGAAAATCTCCCCCAAGTCTACAAAAAAAGCTACTAGTACTAGTAAACAAATTCAGTAAGATTACAGTACACAGGGTCACTCTATAGAAAGATATACCCTGATGCTATATAAATAAATACTTAGAAACTTAAGTAAATTTATTTTAAAAACACCAAAACCCATGATCTTAGGTACCAGATCTGTATGATGAAAACTACAAAATGATGAAAGAAATCAAAGAACACCTAAATACCCAAACTTATGGATTAGAGGACTCAAGATTAGTAAGAGGTCAAAATTTCCCAAATTGTAGATAAATACATTGCCAAATTCAGATTTAATTGAAGAAAGTAGGGAAAACCACTAGACCATTCAGGTATGACCTAAATCAAATCCCTTATGATTATACAGTGGAAGTGAGAAATAGATTTAAGGGACTAGATCTGATAGACAGAGTGCCTGATTAACTATGGACAGAGGTTCGTGATATTGTACAGGAGACAGGGATCAAGACCATCCCCGTGGAAAAGAAATGCAAAAAAGCAAAATGGCTGTTTGAGGAGGCCTTACAAATAGCTGTGAAAAGAAGAGAAGCAAAAAGCAAAGGAGAAAAGAAAAGATATAAACATCTGAATGCAGAGTTCCAAAGAATAGCAAGGAGAGATAAGAAAGCCTTCCTCAGCGATCAATGCAAAGAAATAGAGGAAAACAACAGAATGGGAAAGACTAGGGATCTCTTCAAGAAAATCAGATACCAAAGGAACATTTCATGCAAAGATGGGTTCGATAAAGGACAGAAATGGTGTGGACCTAACAGAAGCAAAAGATATTAAGAAGAGGTGGCAAGAATACACAGAAGAACTGTACAAAAAAGATCTTCACGACCATAACCACGAAGGTGTGATCACACATCTAGAGCCAGACATCCTGGAATGTGAAGTCAAGTGGACCTTAGAAAGCATCACTACGAACAAAGCTAGTGGAGGTGATGGCATTCCAGTTGAGCTCTTTCAAATCCTGAAAGATGATGCTGTGAAAGTGTTGCTCTCAATATGCCAGCAAATTTGGAAAACTCAGCAGTAGCCACAGGACTGGAAAAGGTCAGTTTTCATTTCAATCCCAAAGAAAGGCAATGCCTGCCAAAGAATGCTCAAACTACCACACAATTGCATTCATCTCAGACACTAGTAAAGTAATGCTCAAAATTCTCCAAGCCAGGCTTCAGCAATACATGAACCATGAAATTCCAGATGTTCAAGCTGGTTTTAGAAAAGGCAGAGGAACCAGAGATCAAATTGCCAACATCTGATGGATCATTGAAAAAGCAAGAAAGTTCCAGAAAAACATCTATTTCTGCTTTATTGACTATGCCACAGCCTTTGACTATGTGGATCACAATAAACTGTGGAAAATTCTGAACGAGATGGGCTTAAAACAAGACCTCCTGACCTGCCTCTTGAGAAACCTATATGCAGGTCAGGAAGCAACAGTTAGAACTGGACATGGAACAACAGACTGGTTCCAAATAGAAAAAGGAGTACATCAAGCCTGTATATTGTCACCCTGCTTATTTACCTCATATGCAGAGTACATCATGAGAAACACTGGGCTGGAAGAAACACAAGCTGGAATCAAGATTGCTGGGAGAAATATCAATAACCTCAGATATGCAGATGATACCACCCTTATAAGGGAAGGCAGAAAGTGAAGAGGAACTAAAAAGCCTCTTGATGAAAGTGAAAGAAGAGGGTAAAAAAGTTGGCTTAGAGCTCAACATTCAGAAAACGAAGATTATGGCATCTGGTACCATCACTTCATGGGAAATAGATGGAGAAACAGTGGAAACAGTGTCAGACTTTATTTTTCTGGGCTCCAAAATCACTGCAGATGGTGATTTTGCAGCCATGAAATTAAAAGATGCTTACTCCTTGGAAGGAAAGTTATGACCAACCTAGATAACATATTCAAAAGTAGAGACATTACTTTGCCAACAAAGGTCCATCTAGTCAAGGCTACAGTTTTTCCAGTGGTCATGTATGGATGTGAGAGTTGGACTGTGAAGAAAGCTGAGCGCCAAAGAATTGATGCTTTTGAACTGTTGTGTTGGAGAAGACTCTTGAGAGTCCCTTGGAATGCAAGGTGATCCAACCAGTCCATTCTGAAGGAGATCAGCCATGGGATTTCTTTGGAAGGAATGATGCTAAAGCTGAAACTCCAGTACTTTGGCCACCTCATGCGAAGAGGTGACTCATTGGAAAGGACCCTGATGCTGGGAGGAATTGGGGGCAGGAGGAGAAGGGGACAACAGAGGATGAGATGGCTGGATGGCATCACCAACTCGATGGACATGAGTTTGAGTAAATTCTGGGAGCTGGTGATGGACAGGGAGGCCTGGTGTGCTGCGGTTCACGGGGTTGCAGGGTCGGACACGACTGAACGACTGAACTGACTGAGTGACTGAACTGACTGACAATTCCAGTGAAAGTTCTAGCAGGAACTTTTAGCAGAAATTGACAAGCTGATTCTAAAATTTATATAGAAAAGCAAAGAAACTAGGAAAGCCAAAACTATTTTGAAAACAAAACAAAATTTGAAGATTCACATTACCTACTTTCAAAACTTACTATAAAGTTACAGTAATCATGACCAAGTGACCAAGTAGTAATAGTGAAATTACAGATATACAGGTCAGTAAATTAGAACAGAAAGATCAGAAGTAGATCTAACACATATGTGTGGTCACTGGTTTTTGATAAAAGTACAAAGGCAATTCAATAGAGAAAGGAGAGCTTTCTCCACAAATGCTGCTGGAAGAACTGTATCAGATCAGTCGCTCAGTCTTGTCCAACTCTTTGCGACCCCATGAATCACAGCACGCCAGGCCTCCCTGTCCATCACCAACTCCCGGAGTTCACTCAGACTCATGTCCAACTGTATAGTCATTATATTAATTTCCTATGAGTACCATAATAAATTACAATAAACTGGGTGGCTTAAAACAAGAGAAATTTATTCCTTCTCAGCTATGTAGATCAGAAGTCCAAAATCAAGATGCTGGCATATCCTTCTGAAAGTTCTAGAGGAAAATTTGTTTGTTGCTTCTTCCAGCTTCTGGAAGCATCATTAGCCTACACATCACTGCAATCTCTGCTGCTGTGGTCACACCACCACCTCCTCTCTCTCTGTATGTTTCAAAAATTCCTACATGTGTTTGCATTTAGGGCCAACCTGGATAATACAGGATAAACACGTCTCTCAAAATTCTTTTTTTGTGTGTGTATGTGTGTCCCCAATGCTTTATTTATTTATTTTTTTAATTTATTAATTATTATTATTATTTTACTTTACAATATTGTATTGGTTTTGCCATATATCAACATGCATCTGCCATGGGTGTACACATGTTCCCCATCGTGAACCCCCCTCCCACCTCCTTCCCCATACCATCCCTCTGGGTCATCCCAGTGCACCAGCCCCAAGCTTCCTGTATCCTGCATTGAACCTGGACTGGCGATTCATTTCTTATATGATACTATACATGTTTAAATGCCATTCTCCCAAATCATAACCCCCTCCCTCTCCCACAGAGTCCAAAAGACTGTTCTATATATCAGTGTCTCTTTTGCTGTCTTGCATACAGGGTTGTCGTTACCATCTTTCTAAATTCCATATATATGCATTAGTATACTGTATTGGTGTTTTTCTTTCTGGCTTACTTCACTCTGTATAATAGGCTCCAGTTTCATCCACCTCATTAGAACTGATTCAATTGTATTCTTTGTAATGGCTGAGTAATACTCCATTGTGTATATGTACCACAGCTTTCTCATCCATTCATCTGCTGATGGACATCTAGGTTGCTTCCATGTCCTGGCTATTATAAACAAAATTCTTAAGCTAATCACATCTTGTGCCTCATAAAGTAACATTCACAGTTTTAGGGGTTAGGATGGGGACATATCTTTGGGGGGATCATCATTGAGGCCACCAAAGCTGTATACAAATAATCCAATCTATACATTATATCATGTATAAAAATTAACTCAAAATGGAACATAATGCCTAAACAAAAAAAAAATCTAAAACTATAAAACTTACAGAAGAAAATCTTTGTGACCTTGGTTTAAACAAAGATTTCTTGGATCTAATACAAAGTGCCTAATCCATAAACTCAAAAAAATTGATAAATCATACTTCATGAAAATTAAGAACTGCCCTTTAAAAGAGAATGAAAAACAGCCACTAACCAAGGGGAAATGTTTTAAAATAATATATATGATAAAGGACTGGTATCCAGAATAAAAAAAGAACTTTCAAAACTGAATAATAAGAAAAACCCAATTTTTTAAAATGAGAAAAAGATTTATATAGACATGTCATCTAAGAAGGTACACAGATGATAATAAGCACATGAAATGATGCTCAACACCATTAGTCATTTAGGAAATATAAATTAAAGCCTTAGGAGGGTTCAGGATGGGGAGCACGTGTATACTGGTGGCGGATCCATCTCGATGTATGGTAAAAGCAATACAATATTGTAAAGTTAAGCAAAATTTAAAAAAAATAAAATAAAATAAATTAAAGCCACAACAAGATCAGCATACACCGACTGAAACAGCTAAAATTAAAACAAAAATTGTACATCCATGTGGAAAAGACCTTTGCAATTTCTCATTAAGGCTTAGCATACAATCCATACACACAAATCCTACTCTTAGGTATTTATAAACGCTAAATAAAAACTTATTTTCAGAGCAAAACCTGCATGTGAATGCTTAAAATGGCATAATTTCAAAAAACTGGACATAGTTCAGATGAGTGTATGAACAGACAGTGGTACACCCATACCATGGAACACTACCCAGCAACAAAATGCATGAACTACAGATACCTGTTACAACATGGATGAATCTCAAATGCATATATTTTCTATTCCAGGGTATCTTCCTGACACAGGGATCAAACCCATGTCTCCTGCATCTCCTGCACTGGCAGGTGGATTGTTAACCACTAGCGCCACCTGGCAAGCCCCAGAGTGAAAGAAGCTAGACTGAAAAAGCTCTATATTGGATAATTCTTTTTTTTTGTTTTCCATTATGGTGTATTACAGGATATTAAATATAGTTCCTCATGCTATACAGTAGGACCATGTTTATCCATTCTATATATAACAGTTTGCATTTGGCAATTCCAAACTCCCAGTCTATCCCTGCCACACCTCTCCTCCTTCTTGGTACCACAAGTCTGTTCTCTATGTCTGTGAGCCTGTTTTTGTTTCATAAATAAGTTTATTTGTGTCATAATTTAGACTCTACATACACGTGATTTCATATGGTATTTGTCTTTCTCTTTCTGACTTCATTTAGTATGATAATCTTTAGGTCTATCTATATTGTTGCAAAATGCCATTATTTTATTCTTTTTTTATGGCTGAGTAGTATTGCACTCGGAGAAGGCAATGGCACCCCACTCCAGTACTCTTGCCTGGAAAATCCCATGGATGGAGGAGCCTGGTAGGCTGCAGTCCGTGGAGTCGCTAAGAGTCAGACATGACTGAGCGACTTCACTTTCACTTTTTACTTTCATGCACTGGAGAAGGAAATGGCAACCCACTCCAGTGTTCTTGCCTGGAGAATCCCAGGGACGGGGGAGCCTGGTGGGCTGCTGTCTATGGGGTCACACAGAGTCAGACACGACTGAAGTGATGCAGCAGCAGCAGCAGCAGTATTGCACTATATACACACACACACACACACACACACACACACACACACACAGAAACACACACACACATATGACTGCAGCCATGAAATTAAAAGACTCTTGCCTCTTGGAAGAAAAGCTAAGACAAACCTAGACAATGTATTAAAAAGCAGAGACATCACCTTGCTGACAAAGGTCCATATAGTCAAAGCTATGGTTTTTCCAGTAGTCATGTATGGTTGTGAGAGTTGGACCATAAAGAAGGCTGAGAGCCAAATAATTGATGCTTTCAAACTGTGGTACTGGAGAAGACTCTTGAGAATCCCCTGGACAGCAAGGAGATCAAAGCAGTCCATCCTAAAGGAAGTCAACCCTGAATATTCATTGGAAGGACTGATGCTGAAGCTGAAACTCCAATCCTTTGGCCACCTGATGCGAAGAGCTGACTCGCTGGAAAAGACACTGATGCTGGGAAAGATTGAAGGCAGGAGGAGAAGTGGGTGACAGAGGATGAGATGGTTGGCTGGCATCAGTGATTCAATGGACATGAGTTTGAGCAAACTCCGGGATAAGGTGAAGGACGGTGAAGCCTGGCATGCTGCAGTCCATGTGGTCACAAAGAGTTGGACATGACTGATCAACTAAACAACAACAATATATACACATGTTCACATCTGTTGTCCACTTTTATGTAGGCTTTTTCCTATTGACTAGTAAGAGCTCTTTATATGTTCTGAATGTTAATCTTCTGTCAATTACAGATATGAACATATTTTCTTCTAGTCTGTCACTTGTATTTTAACTCTGGTTTATAAGTTTTCATTTAACTCCAATTAGTTTTCAATTTATTCCTATATGTTTTATTAGCAGACAATTATATTGTTTATAATGAAGGACAATTTTTTTCTTTTCCTTGCTTCTTATTTCTGCTTGTCATATTCATTAACTGGAAAATATAGTACCATGATACTGGTGACAGTGGGCATTCTTATTTAGCAATTTAATTATCTTACTTATTAATTTTCCTATTTTCATCTACTGATAATGTGAAATATTCTTGTGTTTCTCAGATAAATCTTATTGGTCAAGACAGATTATTCTTTTAAAATGCTGTTGAATTCACTCAGTAGTATTTTACTTCAGATTAAAAAAATAAATGTTCTAATTTAAAATGTTTGTGTGTTTCTGGAAATGCAACTTTTGTAATTAGTCTAATTTGATTAGACTAAAAAAAAGTGAACTGGGAAGATGTTCTGTTTTTCTTAAATTCTGATATAATTTAAATAGTGTTGTAAAGGAATACATGAAATAAGATTATTCACTAAATATATGGTAAAAAACCACGTCAGAGGACTGTTTAGCCCTCAAGCCTCTTTTACTTATTTTAAATTAGTTTCTTTCTTTTGGTAAAAATCTTTGTTTCTAATAACATCGATCTTTTAGTTGTTGACTTGTAATATACATAATGTTGAGTCAAAGTATAACATCAATATTACCAACTATAATGAACCTATGAGCAAAAAATTAAAAACATTTTGCAGTCCTTTTGTGGAAAGAATAGAACTGTTTTCAAAAGTAACTTGAAATTACTATTTGTCTCACATGGTTATATTATCATTTTAATACACAATTAGGTTAATTTATTTTGGTTTAATGTAATTTTTGAATCTTTTATTTTTTCCCTTTTTGAATTAATATTTTATACTTTGATAAATAATCCCAAATTTACAGAAAAGTTGGAAATACAGTGCAATTTTTTAAAATTTCCTGAGCCATTTGAGAGTAAAATGCCAATCTGATTCCCTCTCTCTAGCAAATACTTTAGTTTATATTTCCTATAAACAAAGACATTATTCTACATAAGCACCGTACAGCTATCAAAGTTAGCGAAGTACAATAAGTTGCTATCGTTTAATCCTTACATCCCACTCGAGTTTCACTAGTTGTCTCAGTGTTTTTTACACCAGAAGCATTCAGTTGAGAATTATGAGTTGTGTTTAATTGTCATTTATTTAGACTCCTTAGATTTGGAACTTTTAGCTCATTGATTTTCCTTGATTTTTTGATGATTACAGACCAGTTACTGTGTAGAATGTCTCTCAGTATGGATTTATCTGATGTTCTCCTATGATTAGATTCAGATGACTCATTTTGGTCAATAATATTATATCAGTGATCTTGTTTTTTTCCTCAGTGCATCCTATCGACAGATTTCAAATTCTATCAAAGGATTTCAAATTGCCCTGTTACTGATGATGTTCACTTTGATCACTTGATTAAGGCACTATCTGCTAGGCTTCTTTGGTGTAATGGCACATTTTCTCACTCTTAACTAGTAAGTATTTTGTGGGGAAATACATACTTTGAAATTACACAAATATACCATTCTTCATCAAACATTCAATGTATTCAGTTTGTTGTTTGTATTTGTACTGCCTTGAGATTTCTTATTTTTTCAACATAATTTGTTATTATAACAATTTATTTTTAATTATTTAATTAAGTGTTCAAATTGTTGCCAGTTTAGCCAGTGGTGGCCCCTTTAGGCTGTTTTGGTATCATTTTGACGTACCGCCATATTCTTTGAGCATTTCATTTCTAGTACAAGAAGATGTTCTAGGCTCATGATGAGCCTAGAAACAGACTCATGACCCAGGAATTAGTCATTTGGCCAAAATGCACTGATTCTTTTTAGTAGACAATTACATTGAGAGGCCAAGATATAGCACTAGACAAGCTTACTCATTTCCATGGGGGTATTACTATTCCCAGACAAACTTAGGGAATGCATACATAACACATATACTTACTTACTTCTATATTTATCTATAATAAAAAACCATGAGTTCACACCATAGGGTTCATTTGACTTTTTCCCTTTCTATATCTATAAACCCCTTCTCTGACAGAAACTGGCTTCCATTATCCTTAATATATTCACTTATTTATTCAATCAATTTTTCTTTATGTAAAGAGTTTCCTATTTCAGTTTCTACCTTCTCCCACATATGGATATCCTCTTTCCTGTTTGGCTCTGACTCCCTTTTCTGAACAGCTCTCCCAGGTGCAAGCCCTTCTTATGCTGCTCCTGCGCCCTGCTGGCCCAGGCCATGCCACTCCCCCAAGTATGTGCTCTCCTCTACTTGCATGGGTTCTGATCCCTGGAACCAGACTGCCCCAAGCACACACTCTGACCTCACTCTGTGTGGGCTCCGACAGCCCACCCCAGGCCACCTCTCTGTGGGCATGCTTTCCTCACCTCCTGGGCCCTGAGTCCTTGTGCCAGGCCACCCTCTACACAGACATCCTTCTCATCCTGCTCAGATCCTGACATACCTGCCAGGCCACTCCTCTGCAGATGCCTCTTCACCTTTTATTTTTCTAATATATAAATGATTAAGGACTATAATATATAAAAAATAAGAAGAATGATTGAAGCCTAGAGTTGACCAAATGTCTCAACTTTCACAAAAGGGAAGAAAACAGATGTTGAAAATGAAAATGAAATTGACATTTCATATATTGACACTGATATTTTTTGACATTATAATTTTATTCTTGATAGCTGAAAGTACTGAGTCCCCTGACATGCTTTAAAAAAGCATCATTACAGACTTCTTCATTATAACTTAAAATTAGCAACATTCAACAATAAAGGAATGTCAATTTATAGTACAGCCACAACAAGTTTAGGTATGTTTGTAAAAATATAGGAGAAAATAGTCAGTATTAAAAAATCAGCATATAAAACTATATATATAGAATCAGCTCAATCATACATATTCCATATTAGTGAGGAAGGAAGACACATCAAAATATTTGCAGTGAGTATCTCTGAGTTGTACAAAAATGGGTAATATTTTTTCTTTCTGAATTATATGTCACATTCTCTAAGTTTATGTAATGAGCATTTAGAAGTTTTAAAATTGGAAAACTAAACCGTAAGACATAAGTCAGCGTCTATTTCCACAGCACTGTAAAGAACAGAGTTAAGTAACGACAGATCCTGCTTTTAAAGAGCTGGTACGAGAGCAGGCACTCTCACCATGACTAAGAATGAGTCTTCTTTACCGGACAGTTGTCACCTTAGAAGCAAGCACAGAACCTCAGAAGCCCTGGGGAAAAGCACTGTCCTCTGACTACCAGCAACAGGGCAGCAGCAGCTTCATTTATAAACTATTAACTATATGCCAGGTATTATTTATGTAGCTCCTTATTTGATCTTTAGTAGCTCTAAAAGATTCTATTATCACCCTCTTTTTATAAATGTGGAAACTGAGGCACTGAAAAGTTAACTCATGATCAGACAGCTAGCATGTGGCAAGGCCAGGATTTAAACAGAGGCAGTTGATTTCATAGACTAGTAGAGACTGGGCAGTTCATAAAATAAAGAAGACTAATAATCAAAGAAGAGAAAGATATTGTAGCACAGTGACCTTGTAACCTTCTAATCTGGCAAAGACAGGATATTCACACACAGTTCTACACACAAGGTAGAAAGCAATAACCGTCAAAGGAGAGACCTATGGCTATGGGGCCTCTGAGCAGTGAGAGATCTAACAGCAACATGGAGAACACCACCCAGTGGACAGTAAGACTGGCAGCAGAAGACCAAGAAAAGTTGCAGCAAATGGGGTGATTAAGGGAATAAGGTGGTCTGAACTGAGGTGTCTTCCTCTTCTCCTATAGGCCTAACTTTGGGGGTTAAAGGTGTACATTGCATGATTTCCATGAAGTGAAGTGAAGTGAAAGTCACTCAGTTGTATCCAACTCTTTGTGACCCCATGGACTATACAGTCCATGGAATTCTCGAGGCCAGAATACTGGAGTGGGAAGCCTTTCCCTTCTCCAGGTGATCTTCCCAACCCAGGGATTGAACTATGCTCCCCATAGAATCCTACTATTATACCATATTTTCCCACTGCAGGTCCGCCATCAATAAGACCAATCTTTGCCTTTCAATCTCTCCCTCTTGGCTACTTTCTGTCCCTTTACTTGAATTAGGATAAGGAACCAACACACAACAAACACAGAGCAGGATCAAGAAATAGGATTTCCTGAGTTGGGGAAGCATGGATACCCAAGGTGGACTTCCAAAGTCAGTGACATGGAGTGAAGATATTGGTCCAAATGCGTGTGGAGCTACACACTCCTCAGCTACAGAATGGAGCTGGTGTGAAAGGACTGGGCACACTCCGAGGGCTCAGTGTGTAAGACTCACGGTGCACCAGGCCCCTGAAGCAGAGGAACAAAAAGTGCTCCAACCGAGGAGACCCTGGTCTAGTGGCTAAGACACAGTTTCCCACCACAGGGGCATTCTTTGTCAAGGTGGGATAGAGGGAACTTGCCATCAAGAGGCCGGACAGAAGAGTGGGAGACAGGAAAATCGCAGTGTGAGTGAGGGTGCCTGAGTGCTTAGGCACATTGCATCTGCTTCAAAGAACTGTTATCAGGCATTTTTAGTTAGGAATTTCCAGGAATTGAAGACAGGATGAGCATCTGGAAGCCTCCTTGACTATGCTTTACCTCCTTTGTGCCTCAACTGCCCTGAAAAGAACATAGCCCATAATAGGCATTCAGCAAGTGATAAGTGCTAATATGGAAATGACACACCAGACCTTGTGCGAAGCATTTTTATATATCATTTTAATTATTCTCAAAACAACCCTATGAGGCAGGGTTTATTAATAAGTCCACTTTATAGTTGAAGAGAATGAGGCCAGAGTGGTTAAGTAACTTGTTCTAAATCACCAAAGGACTCTTTGGAAAAGGAAAATGCACGCTACTGGGAACAATGAAGGAAGAAAACTTTGCCATTAACAGTCAGTGTGTACTCAGAGGAAAAATATTACCTGTCTTGTGTCAATCAAGAAAATATCTCATAAATGTGTTCGTTTTTCGTGGATGTGTGCAGTAAGGCCTGCAGAGCGGCTACTTAGTGTTCAGCTCCTCAGTAAGGTGAATTTTTCAGGTTGCTTCCTGCTCTAGTAGCTATGGAGCTTTAATCCTAAGCATAAGACATTTTACACTTTAGCTTTTATGCATATGAATAAATTATTTGACTCTATCTTAATTTCTAGGGGCTCAACATAGAATAAGGAGACCGTCTAACAAAGGTATCATAACATGGTGTACATGTGAGTGCACACATAAAAATGTATATGCATGTGTATGCATGTACATCCATAACAAACAACCTGATTAGCAATGATTTATTTGTCCACTGTCCTCCAATTGTTCATCACCTTGCTGAGTTTTTATTTGTTCCCAGGACCTCTTCTTTTGCATTATTCCACACGACTTACTTCAGTTTTTATGTTTACTTAAACCTTCAGTTCTGCTCTTATATAGACCAACTTAAAAAAGAAAAAGGAATGAAAAAAAAAAAAAACCATAGAGAATGAAAAGAAGGCTAAAGTTTTAGCAACTTGATTGTACCTTCAGTCACTTGTATCTGGGGGCCTTGCTTTATACATGCAACAAGGGACACTTGCATTCACCTGTGATTATACGGAAAGAAAGGGCTGGTCTGGTATTCTCCAAGCCAGACTAGAGAGGGCTGAAGGGAACACCAGTTGCAATCATCAAGTGGTCAGCCGGTGTGCGGATACTGACAACCAAGTAATGGTCTTATTTTCTGAAGCTTGGCTTAGGCAGTGGCAGGAGGGAGTGAGGTGGGGAGTGGGGAGGGAAGGAGTGCAGGACTACACAATCTTAGATCATTACCAGATCTGGGACACGGACCAATGGTTTAGACAGCAAAATCCAGCTAGTGTCCTCTGCACTGGAATGTTAAGCCTCTCCCTGCATGCTGCAATACTGCCTAAGTTCAGACAGAGATTCTTAGGCTGAGATCAGCAGTTCATTGCTAATCTTGGGAAGACTTGCAGTTTTGGCTCTTTCACTTCTCTCCTCCCAGCATTCACTCACTCTTTCAATCTTTAGTTCACTACTCTGTTTTTCTTCTCTTCCCTACTCTAATCAAGGCTGAGTCAAACAAGTAGGGGGACTCAGTTTTTTTAAAGGGTTAGTGATAGCTGGTCTCTTTCCCCATTTCTTCCACTCTGGCCCCAAACAAGTCAGATCAGTCGCTCAGTCGTGTCCGACTCTTTGCGACCCCATGAACTGCAGCACGCCAGGCCTCCCTATCCATCACCAGCTCTCGGAGGTCACTCAGACTCACATTCATTGAGTCAGTGATGCCATCCAGCCATCTCATCCTCTGTCGTCCCCTTCTCCTCCTGCCCTCAATCCCTCCCAGCATCAGAGTCTTCTCCAATGAGTCAACTCTTCGCATGAGGTGGCCAGAGTACTGGAGTTTCAGCTTTAGCATCATTCCTTCCAAAGAAATCCCAGGGCTGATCTCCTTCACAATGGACCGGTTGGATCTCCTTGCAGTCCAAGGGACTCTCAAGAGTCTTCTCCAACACCACACTTCAAAAGCATCAATTCTTTGGCGCTCAGCCTTCTTCACAGTCCAGCTCTCACATCCATACATGACCACAGGAAAGACCATAGCCTTGACTAGGCAAACCTTTGTTGGCAAAGTGATGTCCCTGCTTTTGAATATGCTATCTAGGTTGGTCATAACTTTCCTTCCAAGGAGTAAGTGTCTTTTAATTTCATGGCTGCAGTCACCATCTGCAGTGATTTTGGAGCCCAGAAAAATAAATACTAAGTAATGAAGTTGCTGATTCTTTCTGCCTTAACCCATTACCTAATTATAACAAGCATTATAGCACTTTGAGTTTGCTGAATGATACAATGACTTATTTTTACATCTGTTCTTCAGAATAGGTAGGACAAAGATCATTAGTATCTCATACATACATGAAAAATCTAAGGCTCATAGAGGTCTCATAGAGGTTAAGTGATTTATGCTGGGTGGGGGGAGGTCACAGTTGAATAGTGGCTCACATACTGTGGAATGCTGGGGACCCAACTCACACTACAGCCTCAGGTAAGCCACTTAAACTACTTGTGTCTAATCTCTAAAATGAGGATGAAAGTACCAACTTATTTCCCAGGGAAGCTGCAGATTTTAATCAGCCAATACATAACTATAAAGGGTTTTGGAGATTTCAAGTGTTACATAAATGTTTTAATTAACTTTGTACGTTAAGGCTCCATTAGGTATCCAAGTATGGAAATGAATTGAATTTATCTCTAAGTGTTTCTACTTTTCAGGGTTCTACAAAGTATATCAACTGGACTGAGCTTAGGGAACATGCCCAGCTCTTTCTAAACTGCTCCTAGGTGATGGCCCTGCTGCTTGCAAGCCCTCACTGTGCTGGCCCTCCTCACTTGAACCAAAGCAGATGGTTGCTCTCTATCCAGCCGGGGTGAGAAAATACTGCAGGAGGGCTGGCTCTTCATGCCCCCTGAAGCAGCAGAGATGATCACAAGCAGATTCCCTATAGGCCTTCCAGATGGGCACTCTGACCTCTAAGAAAACATCCTAATAATTTCCAGGGCATTCAAAGCATGTACAGTGTGGCAATGCTGCTTAGAAATGACCTAGGCCTATGTCCAAGGTCTTCATGTTATAGTTTCCCACCGCTCTGCCACCTTTCACTGAAATTAATTTAACTTGCTTTACAACAGATGAAAGTACATCTTATCACATAGAGAAACTGATGAAAATGTAATACATCAAATAAAAGAATTGAAATAAATGTACAAGGAAAGAAATCGCTAAGCTCCAGGGAAGACAAACCCCGTGATGATATACTATGGCAGTGCTAATCTAAAAGACTGTGGCCTGTTCCATGTTGCTCAGGTTCATGACTCTAAGGAATTTGGTTCCTCTTTCCTTTCTGTGTCTTACTTTTTCCCATCTGTAAAACCAAGACAATGGCCTCTGTCTAAAACCTATCTCAACTGACAATCTCTTTAAGCCAGAGCTGATATTCAGCTGGTATATCTAGTTTCTTCCCTTGAAAAAAGAAGAATAAAACAATCTACATCAAATTACCAAATTTAAAAATGCCTGCAAATTTTAAATGATAAATCATGGCTCTCCCATCACCTGTAAGGCTGCTCTTCTCAGGTACCTGCTTGGCTAATTATATCATCTTCCACAAGGCGTTGCTCAAATCTCACCCTCAACGAGGCCTACATGATCTCTTTTAATACTGTGATTTGTATCCCCAGACTTTCACACTCTCACCCACCTTTCCCTTATTCTACTTTCTTATTCTTTCCATGGAGCTTATTACCCACTTACAAGTACACAGTTGATGGATTATTCTCCTTATTTATTTATTCACTCACTTCTCCATCCTAAATTGTAAGCTCCATAAAGTCAGAAGTCTGTTTTGTTCACTGATATATTTCAAGTGCCTAGCACACAGCAGAGGCTCAGCAAATATTTACTGGACAAAATGAATGAATGAACCTCTAAGAATTATTTACTTTTAAGGTACTTTAGGGCAGAGGCTACCTTCTTCTGTGTGTTACTATAATCAATTCAAAGTTTTGGCCCAGAAAATATCTGAAAGCACATTTGACATATGTATCTGAAACCCATAAATACTTTGTGACTGCCTTCTTTCATCTGTCTTCTCCCTGGCTTTGGAAAACCTTTATGAATTAACTAACTGGTAAAAGGGTCAAGCTAGGGAAGTGAGGCTGGGCAAAGCCAAGGGATGTGACTAACCAGAGATTTTAGAATAACTGAGAAACAGCCAGTAGTCTCATAATAACAAGACAAGTCATTAAAGCCTCTCAGAACCTAGGAGATTCACTATTGAAATAATCGCCAAGGAAGATGGTATTTCTTTTATTTTTTTTTAATTTAATTTTTTAACTTTACAATATTGTATTGGTTTTGCCATATATCAACATGAATCTGCCACAGGTATACACGTGTTCCCCATCCTGAACCCTCCCTCCCTCCTCCCTCCCTGTACCATCCCTCTGGGTCATCCCAGTGCACCAGCCCCAAGCATCCAGTATCATGCATCGAACCTGGACTGGTGACTCATTTCACATTTGATATTATACATGTTTCAATGTCATTCTCCCAAATCATCCCACCCTCTCCCTCTCCCAGAGTCCAAAAGACTGTTCGATACATCAGTGTCTGTTTTGCTGTCTCGTATACAGGGTTATTGTTACCATCTTTCTAAATTCCATATATATGCGTTAGTATACTGTATTGGTGTTTTTCTTTCTGGCTTACTTCATTCTGTGTAATAGGCTCCAGTTTCATCCATCTCATTAGAACTGATTCAAATGTATTCTTTTTAATGGCTGAGTAATACTCCATTGTGTATATGTACCTCAGCTTTCTTATCCATTCATCTGCTGATGGACATCTAGGGTGCTTCCATGTCCTGGCTATTATAAACAGTGCTGCGATGAACATTGGGGTACACGTGTCTCTTTCAATTCTGGTTTCCTCAGTGTGTATGCCCAGCAGTGGGATTTCTGGGTCATAAGGTATTTCTTTTAAACATTTACAACTTCCATCCTTTTACTGGCTGGACCTCGCTGCCTGGTATGTTCTAGGCACCTGGATAATGAGTCCTATAAGACACAGGGAATTCTATGATTTCCCCTGGAAGACAGTATCAGATCTAAGAAAAGAGGGGAAGTGCTATCCCAAGCTGACTAATACCTACTCATTGCAGTAGAAAAACACCATGTATGAGAGAAGTTCAAAAGGCCATCTTTGTGTTCACAATTTATGAGAGAAACCTTTCTACAGGAAACGTAGGCCTTAAAGCATGGAAGGAAGTAACTTTGTGTAGACATGATAAAAACTTTGCAATAACTATATTTTTAAGGCATAGGACAATTTATTCAAGAAACTTCTCAATTGTTTTTAATACAAAAACTTGATGATATATTTGAGTGGCACTGTACCTAGTTACAGGATCTCAAAAACAAACAGCCCTGGGCTGGAAGCTGAGCTAATTATCAGCTGGGGAGAGCACGTGGGGCACACAGCCTTTCTTCTTGTGATGGAGGATTTTGTAGTTAAGTCCTTCTGAGCTCACTGGTACCTTTTCAGGAAATATCTGCTACTGGCCTATGTCGGAGAGGGGTCATGGGGCTGCCTGGCTACACGAGTAATTCTCCTGGAAAATGCTATGACTATACAATAAGTTGTACATATCACTTAACACGCACAACACTTTAAATAACTCATCACAAGGTACTCTGAACCCTAATTGGGCAGAAGAGACTTTAATGCTAGGGGTTCCTTCCCTTCAAGTATTTACCATTTCTTAGTAACTCAACCAATAACGTGAGGCTGGTGGCCAAGATACCAGGAGAAGGAGAAGGGACACTTACTTTCACGTGAGTCCTTGCAGCACACTCTCTCTCTTCAGAGACTGACTGCTTTCTGTGTGAGTCACCAGGACTAAAAACGTGTGGTGGCAACATCATCTGTGCTCAGCACGTCTGAGCTCCATCCCCTCTACCCTGCACCTCTGTCCGCAAAGAACACCACTGTCTTTTCCTTGGTCACTAGGCTCTACTCTAACTTGGTAAGAAGATAGAAAAAGCCCCATAGGAAGATAAAGTTATGAGGGTTAACCGATTTCAATGGCTAATAGCCACTGAGAAACCACTATTTAGGAAATGCAGTGGGGGAAAAAAACCCAAAACAAAAAGATTCCTTCAACTTGTTTTAAATCATTTGACCAAACATTTAGATGTTGGGAGAGTGAGTACAGCACCAAGTTATGAGTGCAGTTTATAAAAGATAAAGATCTGAGTCATCCCTTTGTGGTTACAGATTATGAAACCATTTCAGGCTCTCCCTAGACAGTATTCCCCATGAATGTCAGATTGCAAACAGAGCAAGCAGAAAGGATAGGATCTCTGATTATGGCCCCTGTTAAGGCTTTCTCCTAAGCATCCTTGCACAGTTTACAATTTAATTTTTTTCCTTTGTAATCTTTAGCCCTTGTGTATATATCATGTAATGAAAAGGCCTTTTTTGAATTAACATGGTATTTGGAAAAAGAACATGTGTTTCTATTTTATTATTAAATACATTTATAAAGAAAGAAAATGTTCTCAGATCTAGTAGATGCCTGTTTTTTGTATTTTAGGATTTTTTTTTTTTTAAAGAGCCAGAATCCTATAACATGTCAGAAAAACAGAATCCTTAACATAAACACTTAGATGGTGGGGGCCATGGTAAGTTTTTGGGCAGAGAGTAATTGTGGAGCTTAGGAACTCAGATTTGCCTCATCTGAACACCTTGGGGGCAAATACACTGCTCTGCCGTTTCCCAGCTAGTTGGTAAGCTTGGCATCTATTAAGAAGGACATTCTGGGATACAGACCATTCCAATTACCACAATGGTCTTGTGTTTCAAGACTGCTTGTTTATAAACACAGCCACTTTCTAGTTTAATTTCTCTCCTTTGTTTCAGTTTGTTTAAGCTCCAAATCTTTTCAGAGTGCCTAAATATGAAATTTTTTAGATTAATGCCTGGTGATTTTCATTAAAGGAATAAAAGATAGCAAAAATGTATGTTGTATAGACATTTAGTTTTACACTCACTTGTAATCAAGAAAACTGATATTAAAACAATGAGAAGTTTCCATTTTACACCTAAGAATTAGCTAAATGCATTAAATATTAACTTCATGCTTGCAAGGTTTTGGTAAAATCAGTATACTCGTGCATTGCAAATAAAGCACTGTAATATAGCAACTAATTTAGGAAGAAATACTACCTTATGTTTTGAGAATCACAAAAATATTTCTACCTTTGGCACAACTGATTCAACTCCTAGAAATTTATATGAAGGGAATAATTTACTAGACTAAAAATGTTATATGCATGAAGATGTATATAATAGAATTCTCAGGGGAAAAAAGAAACCAAACAACACAAAATTGGACAGAAATTAAATCACTGGATATCAACTATGGTAGTAGCACCCTTTTATGGAGGAAGAAAGTATATCAGAATCTCCCCAGAGGCAAAGAGGAAAGAAACCAAATACATGTGTAGTTTGAAAAGGATATTGGAAATTACCAATGCTTTTATTGTCTTTTAGACATAAAATTGCTTTATCTTATCATTTTAAGCAATATTAAACAGGATATGATAGTTTTGGCTTACTAAGAAGAGGTATGAGTAAATAAAGTTTGATAAATATCAATCTAATATCAGTAGCAGGTCTGACAGTATCCAGAAAAGCAACTCAACAACAATAGCTAAAGTTAATTGAGTACTTTGTGGGTCAGGTATTGAGCTAAATTCTTTGCATACATTATTCTTTATTTAATTTTCATATTCCTAAGTGGTAGTTTTTTACATTGATACAAAAAGTCATTATCAAAACCAGGTAGTAATGAAAAATTCATTTAGTTGTCCTAGAGGGCAGGGAGGTGCCTGAAGCTTGGGTTTTCAAGACCACATGGGGACTGGAGACAATGACTTGGACCTGTGTCTATGCAGCCAGGTTAGAATTGAGACTGCTGTGTGAAGACAAGGCTCTTCAAGAGCTGAAACTTCATAAAAGGGCAGACCAGAAAGAAAATCTAGCAGGAATAAGGACATCTGTTTGTCAGAGCACGTTAAACACACTGTCCTGAATTTTGCTTCAGGAATTGTTATATATATAAATATAACAATAATATATTTATTGTTAATAAATATATTAACAATAATATATTTGGCATTATTTCCTATCAGTACATAACACTTCTTAATTCATGTCCTATTAAACAATTATAAATAATGATGCAGTAAATAACCTAGTGTATGTGCACAAGTATATAAATCTGTAGGACTATATTCTTGGAGAGGAACTGTTGGATTAAAAGATGTACACACTATATTTCTTCCTTAGAAGTTGTGCCAATTTATACCACCACAGGACTATATGTGATGGTCCCTCCATATCTCAGGAAACATGGTGTGTTGGTAACTTCTAAAAGAACAGAAATAGAATGCAAAACCATCAGAGTAAAGGGAAAAAGAGGGAAAAGATATTTTTTTTAAGTCAAATAGAAGGTAGAGGGTCTAAGGAGACAGAACGACTAAACGCAATGTAGTAACCTGGACTGGATCCTGAAACAGAAAAAGGACATTAGTGGAAAAACTGATGAAATGTGAATAAAGTCTGTAGTTAGTCAATAATAGTATGCCAATGTTGGTTCTTGGTATGGCAAATATACAACAGCAAGAGGAAAGATGTTAACATTAGAAGAAACTGGTTAAAAGGCATATAGGCACTTTCTGTATTATCTTTGTAACATTTCTGTAAATCTAAAATATTCTCCCCTAAATTTTACATACAACACAAGGGAAAGGGGAAGGACATTCCAGCAGGTGAGGAGGGTAGTGTAAACAAAGACACAGAGAGGGAAACAGCAGCATCCATGCAAGGAACTAGAGGCAGCCTGGTGTTACTGGAGACTCAAGGTGCAGCTCTGGATGTATGAATTAATTATTCCTTTTTCTATAATATCTCTTTAAAATATATTGGTTGAGGTTCACTTAGGTTCTCACATTTTAAAGAAAAAAATAAGAATTTAGATTTTCTGTTCACTTTGATTAGCACTTGATACCATCACCAAGGGCTTCCCTGGCGGCTCCGTGGCAAACCACCTGCCTACAACGCAGGTGCCACAAGACGCGGGTTTGATCCCTGGATCGCAGGGATCCCCTGGAGGAGGAAGTGGCATCCCACTCCAGCATTCTTGCCAGGATAATCCCACGGACAGGGCAGCCTGGTGGGCTACAGTCCATGGGGTCACAAAGAGTCAGACATGACTGCACGCAGGCACGCACAATGATGAGGACCATCACCAAAGCACGGTCATTCCGGTGGTAACTGCACAGGGACTAATTTCATCCAATAAGTCGGGAGCCCTGGTTCATTAGTGAACTGGTGTGCGAAGTATGCGAAAAGCCAACTGGTGATGATTATATTAAATTTGATAGCTCTGTCATTCAAATAAATAATAGCAAAGGGAAAAATGAACGCTTTGAAATTAGGGATGGCATGTTCTCTGCCTTCTTAATTAGAAGCAAATTGTCAGTTTATTTTTCCCGGTAAATAAGAAGCAGTCGAATTGTCAGGTAAATGGGAAGCAGCCATTATATAAAACAAACAAACAAACAAAAGATATAATCCTTGATATGTGTGTCAAAGACCAAAAGCAATTCCAAGGGTAAAATCGTGTAAAAAAAAATCTGCATTCTATAAATTCATATTTGTAATGCTAATATTTTAAAACCAAAATAAGAAATAGAAAGCAAGAAAAAATAAAAACAAAGAGAAACTAAGAAAAAGCATGGTACACACAGCACAAATAAGATGTTAAAAACAAAAATGTGACTGCAATGATCTAAACTAAAACAGTCAGAAGGTAAACATTTTCATGCATTAGCAAGTAAATACAATTGTATGCTGCTTATAAAAGATAAATTTAAAGATAACCATGAGGATACAGAAAGCGCAAAGTCAAGCAATGGCAAAAGACATACTGAGCAGATAGTAAAGACTAAAGAGAAGGCAGGTGCAACACAGACTGTGAAACAAAAAAGCAGTCTTCAGGAATACAGAGGGCCACAATACGCTGGTGAAAGAAAGATTCACCATGACGTAAACTTCTAAACCTCTACGCACCCAGACCATAATCTCAGACTATATAATAAAATATACAAAATGAAGACTGACACTATTATAAGAATAAATTGATACACCACAATAATAGAGGGAGTTTTTAAGACTCTTTTTTGGTAATTGGATAAAGCAGGTTTTAAACAAATTAGTAAAGATGCAGATGACTGAGAACAATTATTAAGTTTGATTCACTGGCTATATAACCCTGTATTTACTTATGAGAAAATACACATTCTTTACAAGCACCTAGGGGGTGTTTACAGAACTAGGTCAGAAACATGCTATAAAGCAAATCTCAAAAAATACCACATTCTTTGTATTAGGGCAATAGAATTATAAACAAATAACTTGAAGCTGCATGTATTTTTTTTAAACAAGACAATCTTTCATTAGGAAGCTAATGATTTTACTCAATTTAGAAAAACAACTTGGCTGGGCAAAAGCTAAGGAAGTGATACCTTCATTTCAGCATTACATAACTGAGGTTGCTCATTAATAGAATCCATCAGGCCAACAAGGAGAGTATTGCTGGTGGAGGAACAAAGGTTGTAAAGGTAAAATGGTGAAAGAGCAAGACATTCAGGGTGAAAGTATGATTACAGCGTACATAGGGTGAGAGGGAAAAAGTAGGAAAGATGGTGTGAAAGCACACTGGAGTCAGCACGTTTGGATTTTATACCAAAGAAGGAAGTTTGGATTTTACCATTTAGATAAAGGGAAGTGATCAAAGGAGTCAAAGTGTGGAGTTTATAACATTCATCATTCTACTCCACTGTAGAGGATGGAATACATTGAAGAAATAATGAAGAGAGTGATAAATTCAAAGAGCTTCAGTTGGGTAGAAGCAGTGGAGAGACAGAGTAAACAATTGGTCTGAGATGTGGTAAGGACTGGAGAAGGCAATGATCCCCCACTCCAGTACTCTTGCCTGGAAAACCCCATGGACGGAGGAGCCTGGTGGGCTGCAGTCCATGGGGTCGCGAAGAGTCGGACACAACTGAGCGACTTACTTTCACTTTTCACTTTCGTGCATTGGAGATGGAAATGGCAACCCACTCCAGTGTTCTTGCCTGGAGAATCCCAGGGACAGAGGATCCTGGTAGGAGGTCGCACAGAGTTGGACACGACTGAAGTGAATTAGCAGCAGCAGCAGCAGTTTTAAGGACACTGAGTTGACATTACTTGAAAATTTGCCCTATATCCAGGAGGATGAATAGTTAAGTGTGAGAAAAAGAGGAATCAAGGGTAAATTAAAGCTGTTTTAGTTTGAATGATGGATTGGGCAGTGAAGGAATAGGAAAAAAAGTAAAAGAGTAAAAATATAGTATCACATTTACGACACACTGCATTTGGAGTACTAGTGGGACATCCTGAAGAAGATCTAACTCTGACAGTGATGGGAGAGTGTAGAGGAAGCAGCATTAAGCAAAGACAAAGCAGGTGAAGATTAGAGGTCAGACAGATTCAGGTTGGCAGAAACTGAGCACCCAGAATCAGTCTGCCATTTACAATCTTTATGACAACATGACAGGTTTAGTCTAACGATTGCTGCCTATAATGATAAGCAAGACATCTCTTCACAGGCCTGGAAGAAATCAAGTATATTTATCAGAGAGGTCAAGGTAGAGAGTTCCCCCAATGGAGGCTACAGAGCATCACACAAAGGGAAGAAAGGAGAGAGACAAATTACAAATTCAAATATCTGTTTCATTTTCATTCTTCTATAGTTAATACTGCATGAAAATGTGTATCATAGAGTCACTTGCAATAGCAAAAATGATAAATCACCTAAATTCCCAACAAAGATTCAAATTGGTAAATTTTGGTACATTAACTCAAAACATTTCTTTTAGAAAAGCTGCCTATTTCAAAGAAATAGATACCACATGCCACTTAATAACATTCCTTAAAATGATAAAGCTTTGGCTATTTTTGTGTTACCAGATATAATTATATCAAGACAAGGGATTCTTTCTGACAGGCATTCCCATCTCAAAGTTTCTTTTAAAGGCAGGATCACCTTACTGTACACTATACCCTAGACAGAAACCAAAAAAGGAATATAAAAAACAGGAAAGAGAGAGGTAAATGCCTAGGTAAAGAAACTGGGTAGTACTATTTCCCAAAGTATGTTCACAGATTCTCTGTGAAAAACAAAAGAGAATTCTGCAGTCTAAAAGTTAAACCCACCATGTCAAGTATAGGATTTTGAGAAGTTCTGTTGTAAAGAAGCTCATTTGAAATTTAACTCAGTATGTCCCCAATTTATTTACTACAGAACTCTCATTGCAAAACACTTATTAGCATGCTATGAAACTATGGTTCTATTGAACATACTTTGACAAATATAAACTAAATTAAAATAATCATTTGGTAACAAAGTAGCTTTGGAAAGGGAAGAACTAGTAGAAAGACAAGATGATTGAATTTGGGAGTTCTTACTTCTGAGTGATGTCTTTAAATAACTGATGGTACTTTTTTGCATCACAATTCTTACTTGTGTCAAGTAGGGAAAGTAATTTACTTTGCCTTGGTCTTACAGACACCCTGATACTAGCTGTATGAGATGATGGTAGAGAAGATGGTAAATATATAACACTTGATTCTCTGCATTCTAATATTTTAGTTATTGACCTGATCCATATATTAAAATGAGATTAAAAGAAAATCTTAGTGTTAGGTATTAAGGAAGACAGTCTCTGCAAGAAGCCTACAATATCTTGTAAAACAAGATTTACATAGGGGATGAAATGAATGAAAGGGCTCAATTGTTAGATACAGATCATCAATGTTACTGAAGTTTAGAGGACCAAACAAAACAAGCTGGAAGAATCAGGATTTGATCTGGGTATTGGAGTTCTACTGGAAGATGACTAGAAAGAGGACCTTTCAGGCAAAAAGCACTATGAATGAAAACAGTAAAAAAAACTGGCACATTCCTAAGAATGAAGGAACAGGCCTTACAGGTGTGTGTCTCAGAGAACAGAGGTCAAAACAATCAAAAGGGAAAACTTAAAATCTTTTTCCATCAATGAGAACAGCTGGAAATAAAGAATAGTACTGATTTGAAAAAATTAAATCCACTGAGAATATTTGATTTAAAAGTTCCCACTGAAAATAGAACCTTGTTCTGGTTTAACATGGTGGAAGATTTTCCCAACTTTCCCAACTTCCTATTTTCCATGAAAACATCACACACACATTCTTTAAGTAAACAGCACTATAAATGTAAAAGACCAGATTGCCAAATCTGGGGAAATAGATTATCAACAACGGCGCTGGGAAAATTAGCTGCATGAGATAAAAATAAATCCTAATTTGAGGCCTTTCTCCAAAATAAATTCTAGATGCATTTACAATATATTTTTTAAAAAATGAAACAATAAAGAAGAAATGACAGTATTAATCTTGTTTCTGATTGTGGAAAGACTTTTGAAGAATAGGAGAAATTACAAATTACTATTAATACATACAAATTTAAAGCTTTAGAATACATATAAAAAAAACAAAAGGCAAAGAAACCACAGAAAATGTCTTTGGTATATATGACAAAGAAGTAATAACTCTACTATATGAAGAGCTATAACTGATAAGAATATAATGTTACTATGAAACATGGGTAATAAACATGAGGTTATTGTAAATTCCCAATAGTTTACCCATATTTTTCAAAATTTCTATAATAAACATGTACTACTTTTATACTCAGGGAAATAAACCCTACTAAACAAACCCCACTCTTATAAAAGCTAAAATGGGACCAAGACACAGGTATACAGGTCTTTCAGTTTCTAACTTCCTTCGCTCCAGTCCCTTTCCCAGCCACGTTCTTTGGATGCCTTGTCCTTCTTTCTACAGCAGTCCTTGTCCTCCCCCTAGCTGCATCAGTAAGGCTCTCTGACTCTCCAGGACTTCCCTGGTGGCTCAGATGGTAAAGCGTCTGTCTACAATGTGGGAGACCTGGGTTCAATCCCTGGGTCGGGAAGTTCCCTGGAGAAGGAAATGGCAACCCACTCCAGTACTCTTGCCTAGACAATCTCACGGACAGAGGAGCCTAGTGTCCATGGGGTCGCAAAGAGTCGGACACGACTGAGCAACTTCACTTTCACTTTCTGTCTCTCCAAGCAGATTTTCTACATCATTGCAGCCTCTGCTATCATTTCTTCTTCCCAATGCTTGTACCATTTATTTGGCATTTATCATACAGTACTTTGGCCACCTCATGCGAAGAGTTGACTCATTGGAAAAGACTCTGATGTTGGGAGGGACTGGGGGCAGGAGGAGAAGGGAACGACAGAGGATGAGATGGCTGGATGGCATAACCGACTCGATGGATGTGAGTCTGAGTGAACTCCGGGAGTAGGTGATGGAAAAGGAGGCCTTGCGTGCTGTGATTCATGGGGTTGCAAAGAGTCGGACACGACTGAGCGACAGTGAACTGAAGTGAACTGAACTATCTATCATACACTACCTTTTATTTTGGCTTATCTTTGTACAGGTATATTTTGCCACCCATATCAAGAAGATTGTAAACACAACCATACAAATGCACACATACAGACAGATACCATATATAAAGATATCAGCTGATGACAGAGCTTAAAACATCTAACAAATGCTAACATCTAACCATTCTGATAACTCTTGAGAAGGGATTCCTACTCACATTCTATGGATATATGAATTAACATCTACAAGAGCCAACTTACTTTCCTCAGATTCTTGAACTGAACCTAAAGGGAACTAAGAATGCTTCTCTCCTGACCAGATCAAGCAACCTCTTGGCAAATCAAAGTAACTAATTTCTTCAGTACCACTGCTTGTGTACCAGCATAGCTGGTATTGTTTTAAGTTTGCAGGCACATGGCAGTTGGAAAATAGGGCTGTAATACTAGGGTACTCCACCCACAAGAGGAGATGAAGTAATTTGAAATATTCAGAATCCTGTTTTTTACTGAGCTTGGAAAATAACTTTCTGGATACACCATTTTGAGGGCAAAGGGAAGTAAATCAGATCCTGGCACTGACTTGTCAGTACAGTCTTGAATTTAGACTTCTCAAATCACTAAATATTCAGTTTTCAAATACAATCTAACTTTCCTCACACTTTCCTGTAAGACAGCTACCAATAAATTCAAGTATTCTTAGGTTCTGTAGAATGCCCTGGAAACTTCATTCCAGCATTGTCCCTGTCTTTGAATTGTTTTGACATGTTTGGCCCATGATGACTCAATCAATCAGTAATGCTATTCCATAGGCAAAGTGGTTGAGATTTCTGTGACTCAGCAGAAGAATCTTGAAAGATGCAGTTACTTTCCTGGTAATTTTTGCCTTAACTGTCATTTAGCCAGATCTGGTGCAAAAAGATATATTATAGAATTGTAAGCAAAGAGTGACATCAAAATTAAGGAGACCACAAAGGGTCTCGATTTCTCCCAGACAATTCCAGGTGATTCCACTGCTCTTTGGCAAAGTCAATGCTGTCTCTGATCACTGTCAACAGCAGATGACTAGTCTCATATTTAGACACAGAGAAGTAGTAATCATGTTTTTCTTTTCTTCCAGAATGATTTTCTACTTGCAGGACAGACAGATGACACAGCTATAGACTCTAAAGAGAGCCAATATTTCCTGAGACTTCAAGGTAGAAAGGTAGGCTTGGAAAAGAAAAAGGCACCAGAGAAAGAAGCAAGTGGAAGCATCAGTACTAAGTAGAGGCTACGAGGCAGTTCATTCATGAATTCATTCATTCATAAATATTTATGGAGTGCATTAAGAGTGACCAGGCATTATGGTAAGTAGTGGAGATGCAAACTGTTACATTCCTAAAGTTAAATCTATCACTAGGATGAGTAAATGCCAAGACCAAACTAGGAAAGCACGTGTGCTATATGGCAGGCAGCTTATAACTGAGATGCTGTCTCCTTTATTTCTCATCAATAGTTTTATCATCGGCCAAATACAGTCCTCTCTCTGAGAATACAATCATGACGCTGAAAATGTACAAATTTCAACCATACACATTTGCTAGAAAAAGAGGGCCAATGTGACAGGGGCACAAGACTCAACAGGTATGCATAATAAAAATATGAAAAGAAATCAACATGTAGATTATGAACAAAACACACAGAAAACTTGAAACTTGAGTATAAATGAAGCAAAGCCTTTAGCAGACAATATAAAACAAGCTACAGGACAAAGAGAATTTAAACATGTTCCAGAGTCAGCTTGTCCTTGTTCTTACCCTCGTCCCCTGCCTGACCTCTAAGTGTCTGTGCAATTGCCAGTTTCTGTCGGACTTCACATACTATGACTTTTTGATTTCTGCTCTGCATAACATATTTCTACAGAGTTTGACATTGTGGCAGCAGGGGCTGTAAACTGAGTGCTCCTTGGAGGCTACTGACTTGAAGTGTGGGTGGAGAAGAGACAGGAGAGAGTCAAGGCCAAAGAAAAAAGGGAGCAAAAATTTCTTTCACTTTTTGACTTGAGGAAGCATTTTTTTTAACAGTTTAGCTAAAATACAACTCACATATCATATAATTCACCCACTTAAAAGTGTATAACTCAATGGTCTTTATGACATTCACATTAACTGTGCATCAAGCACTGCAATCACTTTTAGAACATTTTCATCACTCTAAAAAGAAACCCTGTAGTTATTTTCAGTAGTCAATTTGAAATACTCCCAGAGCATCGTGTTCTCAGCAACGCCTGCTCTCAAGAAAAACTATTTTATAAGAACCTAACTGGGGTTTTATCAGAGCCTAACAATCCTGGGGAAAGGAAATGCTCCAGACTGTTCCAAGTATTTCCTTCCAGCCTGGGGAAAGGAGAATACTGGACTCCAGCCCTCTGCAGCCTTCCTATTTCATCAGAAGAAATAGGGTGGGGAGAGCTAAGATGTGCTTGTGAAGGTAATATCTCAAGAGCAAAGGCTCACTGAAGGACTGAGACCAAACACTAGGACTACAGAACACTTCCCCTCTCCCCAAACCTCAAGGCCATAAGAACAGAGCTCTTGCATAACAAAAGACGAATACAACTGAATGAACAACATATCTCAGGTGTTATTTATTTTTTTAAAGAAGTTTCTAGGGAAATCCAAAGACAAGGAAGACAAAACAAGGACATCAGAGAAAATTTTAGCCTCTGACAGATCTAAACAAATAGTAAATACAGTCTGACTCCTATCCAGATATTCATAAAAACTTACACTACAGACATCTTAGTTCCTCAGTGTTTTTGCATCATGTCTGGCTTACAACCAAAAAATTACAAGACATACTGAAAGGCAAACCACACAGTTGGAAAAGCCAGAACAAGCACCAGAAACAGACTCATATATGACAGAAGTGTTGAAATTACCAGACTGGGAATAAAACTACTATGATTAGGATGCTAAGGGCTCTAGTCAGGAATGTAGACAACATGCAAAACCAGATGGGTAACGTAAATAGAGAGATAAGAACTCTAAGAAAAAATCTAAAGGAAATGCTAGAAATCAAAAGCCCTCTGGAGGAGAAATGAAGAATGCCTTTGATGTGTTCATCCCTAGATTGGACATGCTGAGAAAGAATCAGTGAGCTTGGAGAAATGTCAGTAGGAACTGTCAAAACTGAAATGTAAAGAGAAAGGGAAAGAACAGAATACAGGTCTCTTGCAGGACCTGAATGCAGAGCATTCCTATGAAAACTTTTCTATGCTAGACTGGCATAAAGCAGAGAGTATCCCATGCTTGCTAAAAGTTCACATCATGCCGTTTTACTTTCATGAAAGACCAGTGTTAGTATGGTAATGATTTTTTATTTGTTAAACAAAAAATTCCCTTTGGATTTATTTTCGTTAGTGAAAAGATGTATCAACATAGGTTTTTTGTAAAAGCAAATGGTGTAATGTGAAGTTTCAGAAAGTGGGGAGTATTGCTATCTTAGAACTGTGGGACAATTACAAAAGGTATAACATAAGTGTAATGGGAACATCAGAAGGAAAAGAAAGAAGAAAGGGAAGAAATACTTGAAGTAATAGTGATTGAGAACTTTCCAAAATCATAGACAGACCTCAAGTCACAGATACAAGAAGCTCAGAGAAAACCTGCAGAATAAATATCTAAAACCACACTTAATGCATATCATATTGAAACTTCAAACAATCAAGGACAAAGGGAAAATCTTGAAAAAAGTAAGAGAAAAAAAGCCTTTACTTATAGAGGAATATGGACAAGAAATATTTCAAACTTCTCTCAGAAGGCCATGCAAGCAAGAAAACAGTGAAATGAAATATTTAAAGCACTGAAAGAAAAAAACCCTAACCTGGAATCCTATACCCAGTTCTTTGCAAGATATTTTAAATGAAGTTCTTAAAAAGAAGAAACATATATATCAGAAAATCAACTCTAAATAAAGGGCATTAGAGAAGGAATCAGTTCAGTTTAGTTCAGTTCAGTTGCTCAGTCCCGTCCGACTCTT
This sequence comes from Tragelaphus eurycerus, assembly GCA_935064755.1. Lineage (NCBI taxonomy): Eukaryota > Metazoa > Chordata > Mammalia > Artiodactyla > Bovidae > Tragelaphus > Tragelaphus eurycerus. The sequence continues at coordinate 24,907,329 of CAKXYN010000016.1, forward strand.
CGCGACCCCATGAATCGCAGCACGCCAGGCCTCCCTGTCCATCACCATCTCCCGGAGTTCACTCAGACTCACGTCCATTGAGTCAGTGATGCCATCCAGCCATCTCAACCTCTGTCGTCCCCTTCTCCTCCTTCCCCCAATCCCTCCGAGCATCAGAATCTTTTCCAATGAGTCAACTCTTCGCATGAGGTGGCAATAAACTAAGGTAATACAAAATTGATTTTTTAACCTTAACTGATCTAACAGTTTGTTCAAAACAATAATAGAAACATCATATTAGGGAATGGCACCCCACTCCAGTATTCTTGCCTGGAAAATCCCATGGACGGAGGAGACTGGTGGGCTGCAGTCCATGAGGTCGCGAAGAGTTGGACACGACTGAGAGACTTAACTTTCACTTTTCACTTTCATTCACTGGAGAAGGAAATGGCAACCCACTCCAGTGTTCTTGCCTGGAGAATCTCAGGGACTGGGGAGCCTGATGGGCTGCCGTCTATGGGGTTGCACAGAGTCTGACACTACTGAAGTGACTTAGCAGCAGTACACCTTATGGGTAAATAAAATAAACTGACAGCAATGTTATAAGAAATAGCAGGACAAAATTGAGAATACTTTGGTATGATGTACTTGCACTGCCCATGAAGGGAGACTGTTTGAAAATGGACTTGGATTCATTGTAAATTTATACTTCAAAATCTATAGCAACCACTAAAAAAAGTACTATTATTGATAAGATATGAGAAGAAAAAAGAAATCTTTAAAACATTCAATTATAACCATAGAAGACAGAGGAAAAAAACAAAAAATAAAAACAAACACAGAACAAGGGCAATGATAGAGAATACAGATATGGTAGATGTTACTCTAACTGCACTCAATATGCCAGCAAATTTGGAAAACTTAGCAGTGGCCACAGGACTGGAAAAGGTCAGTTTTCATTCCAATCCCAAAGAGAGGCAATACCAAAGAATGCTCAAACTATTGCACAATTGCACTCATCTCACATGCTAGTAAAGTAATGCTCAAAATTCTCCAAGCCAGGCTTCAGCAATATGTGAACCGTGAACTTCCTGATGTTCAAGCTGGTTTTAGAAAAGGGAGAGGAACCAGAGATCAAATTGCCAACATCTGCTGGATTGTGGAAAAAGCAAGTGTTCCAGAAAAACATCTATTTCTGCTTTACTGACTATGTCAAAGCCTTTGACTGTGTGGATCACAATAAACTGTGGAAAATTCTGAAAGAGATGGGAATACCAGACCACCTGATCTGCCTCTTGAGAAATCTGTATGCAGGTCAGGAAGCAACAGTTAGAACTGGTCATCAAACAACAGAGTGGTTCCAAATAGGAAAAGGAGTACGTCAAGGCTGTATATTGTCACCCTGTTTATTTAACTTATATGCAGAGTACATCATGAGAAACGCTGGACTGGAAGAAACACAAGCTGGAATCAAGATAACCTCAGATATGCAGATGACACCATCCTTATGGCAGAAAGTGAAGAGGAACTAAAAAGCCTCTTGATAAATGTGAAAGAAGAGAGTTAAAAAGTTGGCTTAAAGCTCAACATTCAGAAAACGAAGATCATGGCATCCAGTCCCATCAGTTCATAGGAAATAGATGGAGAAACAGTGGAAACAGTGTCAGACTTTATTTTTCTGGGCTCCAAAATCACTGCAGATGGTGACTGCAGCTATGAAATTAAAAGACGCTTACTCCTTGGAAGGAAAGTTATGACTAACCTAGATAGCATATTCAAAAGCAGAGACATTACTTTGCCAACAAAGGTCCGTCTAGTCAAGGCTATGGTTTTTCCTGTGGTCATGTATGGATGTGAGAGTTGGACTGTGAAGAAAGTTGAGTGCCAAAGAATTGATGCTTTTGAACTGTGGTGTTGGAGATGACTCTTGAGAGTCCCTGGGAGTGCAAGGAGATCCAACCAATCCATTGTGAAGGAGATCAGCCCTGGGATTTCTTTGGAAGGAATGATGCTAAAGCTGAAACTCTAGTACTTTGGCCACCTCATGCATAGAGTTGACTCATTGGAGAAGACTCTGATGCTGGGAGGGATTGGGGGCAGGAGGAGAAGAGGACGACAGAGGATGAGATGGCTGGATGGCATCACTGACTCGATGGACGTGAGTCTGGGTGAACTCCAGGAGATGGTGATGGACAGGGAGGCCTGGCGTGCTGTGATTCATGGAGTCGCAAAGAGTCGGACACGACTGAGCGACTTATCTGATATAACTATATCAACAATCATTTCTAATGTAAATGAATGATCTAAGTATTAATTAAAAATGAACAGTAACAGAGTAAATAAATTTAAAAGATGCCATTATATATTACCCATAAGAAAATCACTTCAAATACAAAGACACAGACAGATTAAAACCAAAGAGTTGGAATAAAACCTATTAATTTCAGACAATGTGGATTTCAGAGTCAAGGAAAATCATCAAGAATAATGAGGGCATCCAAAGCAATCTTCAGATTTAATGTGATCCTTATCAAATTACCCAGGGCATTTTCACAGAAGAAGAACAAATAATCCTAAAATTTATATGGAACCACAAAAGACTCAATACTGCCAAAGCAATCCTGAGGCAAAAAAACAAAGTTGGAGACATAACCCATCCAGACTTCAGACAATAGTACAAAGTTACAGTAATCAAAACAGTGTGGTACTGGCACAAAGACAGACATATAGATTAATGGAACAGAATAGAGTGCCCAGAAATAAACCCACACACCTACGATCAATTAACCTTCAGTAAAGGAGGCAAGAATATACAAGGGAGAAAAGATGGTCTCTTCATTAAACGGTGTTGGCAAAGCTGGAGAATTGCATGTAAACCAATGAAGTTAGGATACTCTCCCACCATACACAAAAATAAATTCAAAATGGCTTAAAGACTTACATATAATACATGATACCATAAAACTCCCAGAAGAGAACATAGGCAAAACATTCTCTGACAGAAACTGTAGAAATGTTTTCTTAGGTGAATCTCCCAAAGCAGAAGTAAACAAATGAGACTTAATCAAACCTAAAAGGTTTTGCACAGCAAAGGAAACCATAAACAAAATGAAAAGGCAACCTACAAAATGGGACAAAATATTTGCAAATGACTGACAACGATTTAATTTCCAAAACATACAAACAGCTCATAAACTCAATGCAAAAAAAATTAAAGAAATTAAAATGTGCTGCGCTTAGTTGTGTCTGACTCTTTATGACCCCTTGGACTGTAGCCCACCAGGCTCCTCTGTCCATGGGGATTCTCCAGGCAAGAATATTGGGGTAGGTAGCCATTCCCTTTTCCAGGGGATCTTCCCAACCTAGGGACTGAACCCAGGTCTCATGCGTTGCAGGTAGATTCTTTACCACTTGAGCCACCAGGGAACTCCTTTGTTTGCTTAAAGTGAAGTCGCTTAGTTGTGTCCGACTCTTTGCGACCCCATGGACTGTAGCCTACCAGGCTCCTCCCTCCATGGGATTTTCCAGGCAAGAGTATTGGAGTGGGTTGCCATTTTCCTTCTCCAAGGGATTTTCCAGACCCAGGAATCGAACCCGGGTCTCCTGCATTCCAGGCAGATGCTTTAACCTCTGAGCCACCAGGGAAGCAGCGTTTGTTTGTTTAGGGCCTTTTAAAAGTTTCTAGTCTTCCTTGAGCTCTTCTCCCAGGGTTTCCCAAGGATAATATAGTGTGCTGACCTGATGATGCGTCTCTGGCCTTTCCAGCTCCATCCAGATGTCAAAGTCCTCCCTCTCAGATCTGCTATGAAATTGAGACACTTTTTGGCAGACTGAAGTTTATGACTGTAACTATTCATGTAAACTCCCATCTCCTTTTCTACAGCTGTGTTGGAAGGCAAATATGGGAAATTTGTGAATTTGTCAGAACATGATGACTGGCTCATAGATGAGACTCTTTTTGTGGGGGACAGGGGAAGAATGGTTAGTAGTTTTCTCAAAGTTCATACTTTTGGTCAGTAATTTGTTTTGACTCAATTTATGAAAAAAGTTTGGAAAGCATATTAAAATGTTTTGAATTATAAATTTCAATCTCTTTCTTAAGAATCTTGGTACAATATTGTAAAGTAAAAAAATAATAATAAAAAAATAAAATAAAAAATAAAGAATCTTGGGGATTTAAAAAGGTTGTTATCTATCTTTTTAATGGTATAGGGAGAGGAGGCTGTAGAATGCGAGACGGGCTGATTTGCCTTTCATTAAAGATTCTACAACAATATACAATCTAATCAGACAGTGAGTCTATTGGTGCCTATGTTTGCCAGTGGCCTTGGGATACTGGCCTGTTCTCTAATCCTTCTGGAGGCATCTCCACATTACTCGATCCTCTCTTCCAGACTCTGAATTACTTAGATAACACAAAAAGAATGATAACATCTAAAAATAGGTTATAACATTTTTATTATTATAATTCTATATCCCATGGCAGATACAAGTACTACATTTTCAGTTAACATTAATCTTAGATTTCTGTTCTTTTTTACCAACCAGACTGACCATCTTTGAAGGTAGGATGTAGGTGTGATAAGTCATCATTTTATTATAAACAGAACTTACAGACACTTAAGAAATAACAGTTATATCTGGATTTGTTGAATTTTAAGCCCTTTGTAGGCAGAGGCATTTTAGCTTAAAGTTCGCCCAATTTATACCAGTGCCATATGTAGTGTTTGTTCATATAAGGGTATTTGTATAAAAAATTAGAAAGTGGTGTGTCTTAAGAGTTAGTTAAATTATTATTCATACCTTATTTACTACCAGAAATGGCATAAGATTGTCTGTAACATTAAAACATACGTAATTTAGGCACTAAGTTGTGTCCAACTCTTTGTGACCCCACTGACTACAGCACGCCAGTTCTCTTATATCCTCTACCGTCTCTTGGAGTTTGCTCAAATTCATGTGCACTGAGTCAGTGATGCTATTTAACCATCTCATCCTCTGCCGTCCCATTCTCCTTTTGCCTTCAATCTTTCCCAGCATTACGATCTTTTCCAGTGAGTTGGCTCTTCGCATCACTTGGTCAAAGTATTGATTGATTAATTGATATAAAAAGTAAAAAAATACGATGATTTAAAAAGTAACAGAAAATAAGAAAAAGTGGAAATAAGAAATTTAATAGTAGAAATAGTAAAACATTATGAATATATGTACATAGTAAAAATGCTATAAATAATAGAATAACAGAAGTAATAAAAATACAATAAAAATTTAAAATACATATAAATAGAAAAGAGTCAGATTTTAGAAAATGAAAAAACAGCAGTGAAAGTAAGAAAGATGAACTGGGAATCTAGGTAAATTTATCACTGTAATGGAGTGCTAAACAGTTTCACTGGCTTCCTACCTGTCAAACAAAAAGAAAAACACACAAAATTTCTAGTTTCAATAGAATTCATCTGAATAGTCAAATATTTTTCTGGTACTGATTTCTAGGAGAGACATTTTTTGTATGGTGGACAAAAAAGTATATAGGTTTTTTTAATTTTATAACTGATTTGTAAAATTTTTCCAAATGGATATCTCTTACACCAGCATCAAAAGTCAAATGTACATGGGTTTATTTTCACCTTAAAACTAATCACTCAGTTCAGTTCAGTCACTCAGTCGCGTCCGACTCTTTGCGACCCCATGAATCACAGCACGCCAGGCCTCCCTGTCCATCACCAACTCCCGGAGTTCACCCAGACTCATGTCCATCGCGTCAGTGATGCCATCCAGCCATCTAATCCTCTGTCATCCCCTTCTCCTTCTGCCCCCAATCCCTCCCAGCATCAGAGTCTTCTCCAATGAGTCAACTGTTCGCATGAGGTGGCCAAAGTACTGGAGTTTCAGCTTTAGCATCATTCCTTCCAAAGAAATCCCAGGGCTGATCTCCTTCACAATGGACTGGTTGGATCTCTTTGCAGTCCAGGGGACTCTCAAGAGTCTTCTCCAACACCACAGTTCAAAAGCATCAATTCTTCGGCGCTCAGCCTTCTTCACAGTCCAGCTCTCACATCCATACATGACCACAGGAAAAACCATAGCCTTGACTAGACGGACCTTTGTTGGCAAAGTGATGTCTCTGCTTTTGAATATGCTATCTAGGTTGGTCATAACTTCCTTTCCAAGGAGTAAGCATCTTTTAATTTCATGGCTGCAGTCACCATCTGCAGTGATTTTGGAGCCCTGAAAAATAAAGTCAGCCACTGTTTCCACTGTTTCCCCATCTATTTCCCATAAAGTGATGGTACCGGATGCCATGATCTTCGTTTTCTGAATGTTGAGCTTTAAGCCAACTTTTTCACTCTCCTCTTTCACTTTCATCAAGAGGCTTTTTAGTTCCTCTTTACTTTCTGCCATAAGGGTGGTGTCATCTGTATATCTGAGGTTATTGATATTTCTCCCAGCAATCTTGATTCCAGCTTGTTTCTTCCAGTCCAGCGTTTCTCATGATGTACTCTGCATATAAGTTAAATAAGCAGGGAGATAATATACAGCCTTGACGTACTCCTTTTCCTATTTGGAACCAGTCTGTTGTTCCATGTTCAGTTCTAACTAATCACTACCACCTGATAATTTATTGTTTATTTGTATGGCCATTTGTTTGTCTGTTTCCATCAGCTTATAAACAGACTGGGGACTTACTCTGTCTGGTTCAGTATTATATCCCTTCCTAGCACAGAAAAGGTACTCAATAAACACCTGCTGAATATACAGATAAATGTAAATGGGTGAACTATTAGCCAATGGTTTTATTTGCTGCTTATAATCATTTCTAGTTTATAAAAATAATGCTGTATAAAGAAATAAGTAAAATTTAACTAAGTTTAAATATACAAGAGTTTAAATAAATATGTTAATGGCACAGAAAAAATGCATATCTTATTCTTTGGCATGGGTCCAATAAAGGACAGAAATGGCAAGCACTTAACAGAAGCATAAGATTCCCCGGTGGCTCAGACAATAAAGAATCTGCCTGCAATGCAGGAGACCTGGGTTCAATCCCTGGGTCAGGAAGATACCCTGGAGAAGGAAATGGCAGCCCACTCCAGTATTCTTGCCTGGAAAATCCCATGGATGGAGGAACCTGGCAGGCTACAGTCCATGGGGTCACAAAGAGTTGGTCACGACTGAGTCACTTAGCAAGAGCATAAAAGATTAACAGGTGACAACAGTACACAGAAGAACATTACAAAAAAGTCTTAATGACCTGGATAACCACTTTGATGGGGTCATTCACCTAGAGCCAGACTCACCTGGAGTGTGAAGTCAAGTTGGCCTTAGGAAGCATTGCTACGAACAAGGCTAGTGGAGGTGATGGAATTCCAGCTGAGCTATTTCAAAGTCTAAAAGGTAATGCTGTTAAAGTGCTACACTCAATATGCCAGTACATTTGGAAAATTCAGCAGTGGCCACAGGACTGGAAAAGGTAAGCTTTCATTGCAATCCCAAAGAAACGCAATGCCGAAGAATGTTCAAACTATTGTACAATTGCACTCATTTCACATGCTAGCGAGGTAATGATCATAATCCTCCAGGCTAGGCTTCAACAGTATGTGAACCAAGAACTTCCAGATGTACAAGCTAGATTTAGAAAAGGCAGAGAAACCAGAGATCAAATTGCCAATATCTACAGGATCATAGATAAAGCTGCTGCTGCTGCTAAGTCACTTCAGTCGTGTCCGACTCTATGGGACCCCATAGACAGCAGCCCACCAGGCTTCCCCATCCCTGGGATTCTCCAGGCAAGAACACTGGAGTGGGGTACCATTGCCTTCTCTGAGATAAAGCTAGGGAATTCCAAAAAAAACATCTACTTCTGCTTCATTGACTCAGTTAAAGCTATTGACTGTGTAAATCACAAGAAACTGTGGAAAATTTTTAAGGACGTGGGAATACCAGACCATCTTACCTGCCTCATGAGAAATCTGTATGCAGGTCAAGAAGCAACAGTTAGAACCAGATATAGAACACTTGGTTCAAAATCAGGAAAGGAGAACATCAAGGCTGTATATTGTCACCCTTATTTAACTTATATGCAGGATACATCATGTAAAATGCTGGGCTGGATGAAACTCAAGCTGGAATCAAGACTGTTGGGAGAAATATCAGCAACCTCAGATATGCAGGTGACACCACTTTAATGGCAGAAAGTGAAGAGTAACTAAAGAGCCTCTTGATGAGGGTGAAAGAAAAGAGTGAAAAAGCTGGCTTTAAACTCAACATTCAAAAAACTAAGATCATGGCATCCAGTCCCATCACTTCAAGGCAAATAGATGGGAAAAAGTGGAAGCAGTGACAGATTTTATTTTCTTGGGCTTCAAAATCACTATAGACAGTGACTACGACCATGAAATTAAAAGATGCTTGCTCCTTGAAAGACAAAGGTCTGTACAGTCAAAGCTACGGCTTTTCCAGTAGTCATGTAAGGATGTGAGAGCTGGACCATAAAGAAGGCTGAGCACTGAAGAAATGATGCTTTTGGACTGTGGTGCTGGAGAAGACTCTTGAGTCAGTTGGACAGTGAGATCAAACCAGTCAATCCTAAAGGAAAGCAACCCTGAATATTCATTGGAAGGACTGATGCTGAAGCTGAGGCTCCAATAACTTTGGCTGCCTGATGCGCACAGCAGACTCATTGGAAAAGACCTTGATGCTGGGAGAGACTGTAGAGACTGAGGGCAGGAGGAGAAGGGGGCAACAGAGGATGAGATGGTTAGATGGCTTCACCAACTCAATGGACATGAGTTTGAGCAAACTCTGGGAGACAGTGAAGGACAGGGAAGACTGCTGTGCTTCAGTCCATGGGGTCACAAAGAGTAAGATACAACTTAGTGACTGAACAACAAGAACAATCCACACATTATTACACCGTCAAAAAATCAGGCTTCCTGTGACATACACAGGAAACTTTTCTACAATATTTAGGAATATGGTATCAGCAGAAATATTGTCAGGTTGAACTGAAGGAGATTAAGATAGGAGGAAGTGAAGGAAGATTGTTGCACTTCCATAATTCCACAAGCAGGAAATGTGTTGATAGAGCTACCCAACTGCAAACATGTGCTACCATTCAAGAAAAGAAAAGAATAACTTCCAGGACAGACTCAGATGCAGAAGCAGAAGTTGACAGAGATGCCACAGATGTGGAGGTTGAAGTCAGAGGCCCAGAGGGCAGTGCTAAGAGCCACAGAGCAAGTCCCAATCACCGAAATCTAATGGAATTTTACCTATTGTATTCCAAAGTTTCTTGGATTAGTAACCCCTTTATTCTCTCATTTTATCCTTATGGAATGAAAATGTCTATCATGTGCTTGAAACATTACAGTAATTTTGGAAACAGATAACTTATTTTCTAGGTTCATGGAGCAATAAATAGAGAAGAGTTTTACTGTAGTACTGATCATACCTAGATTCTCATCTACATCTGACACAGATCATTTAGATGATAAAATTTGTGACTTTTGAGCTGATAATATTTAAATCAGATTTCAGACCTAGAGAAAATGTTGTAATGGGTTGAATTTTTATAGATGTTGGAACAGGGTGAATGTGTTTTTCATGTGGGGTAGATTTGATTTGTTTAAAGCCAAAAAGTAAAATTGAGTGGGTTAAATGATGATCCCCCAAAAGATATGCTCAGGTCCTAATCGCAAGTGTCTGTGTATATGACCTTAATTGGAAAAAGAATCTTTGCAGATGTAACTTGGTTAAGGGTCTTAAGAAAACATTATTTCTGGATTAAACAGATAAACCTTAAATCTAATGGCAAATATCCTCTGAGAGACAAAAGAGGAGAAGATATGGGGAGAAGAAAAGAAGTTATTTAACACAGAGGCCCAAATTGGAGTTATACAAACCACAGCTAAGGAATCCCTGGAACTACCAGAAGGGGAATAAGCAAGGAAAGATTATTTCTGCTAGGCTTTGGAGACAGCATGACCCTTCTTACATTTGATTTTGGAATTCTCGCTTCCAGAAACGTTAAAAAATAAATTTCTGTTGTTTCAAGCTACCAAGTTGGTGGTAACTTGTTACTGTAGCCACAGGAAACTTATACAAATAAGACGACATTTTACAGCTAAGGTAACTAAAGTTTAAAGAACTTAAGTGATTTCAGTTTAAAGAAAAAGCATGAAACAGATGGTCTTTGCAACTGTTGCTTCAAGGTAGGGTGAAAAGGCACTGGAATGAAAGTGAGGAGATGGGAATTCTAGTTCTGGTGTTAGCTGTGGGACTCTGGACAAGTCATAACTTCTCTGGGCATTAGTTGCCTCATTTGTAAAAGTGAGAGTGGGGATGATGAGTATTATATATATATATATATTTAATTTATGTTATATATAAATATTTTATATTTATATTAATATATATAATATATTATATATATATATATATAGAGAGAGAGAGAGAGCTCAAAACTTGCCAGTCATGTGAATCACATGGAAAGCTTACATAAAAAGCTTCCTATAGACTACTATAGACTCCCAGCCTTTATCACACCACCCCTGTCCAACCTGTTAATTCAGAATCACTGCAGCTCTGAAATCTATCTATCTTTTAAAAATTCCCAGGTAATTAAAGATCACCAAGTTTGGGACTCACAGGGTGAGATGATTATCAAATTTCATTTGGTGCTAGGTTTTATATTGGATTATAGACCTATTCCCATAGTTTTCAACACTTAAACATATGCAGGGTGTGGACTGTGTGTATCTGTGAACATAAAGAGGATGAATGTAAAAGCAAGTATCTGGAACCTAATTTATTCCAGGTTCCAGGGGAATGGGATTTGGGCCTAAAATAACTCTTAATATCTTTGTTCTGCATAACTAGTCACTGTCCCTGGCTGACTCCTTCCTGTCGCATCTTATCGTGTTCTGTGAACAGGATGATTGTGTAAAGTGTTTTCTCTCCACAAAGGGAAAGCACATATGTGACACAACACAGGCCAAGTGAAACAGGTATCGTTCAAAGTGTCTGCATACAAGCTAGTGTTGCCAACATGGATTTGTCACATCTGAGAATAATATTCACAAAATCTTTCCATCTTTCAGAAGTCACACAGCTTTAAGAAAAGAAAACACATCTTCCTTCTTAGAAAAAGGCCCAGCTTGACTATATACAGTTTTTTTGTTTGTGTTTAAATCTAGGCTTGAGTTATCTTCTTGGCTCTCAAGTTTACCATATTTTGTCTCCTAAATTTAATGTCTCACTGGAACAGTGGGTGTGGAAAAATTAAATGTGTATTAGAGCCTAAATGTACTCATTAAAACTCGTTGATCCTGAATAAACCCAATCTTAGCAGAATTAAAAATCACTATGACTCTCTGGTCATGAAGTCAATACAGAAGGAAAAGTATTTTTCTGATGTTTACTATTTGCTGAACACCATGTGTTAACAAGGCTTGTCAACACATAGAGCCTGAATTACATGTCTGTCAGCTGCAGAAGATCCTTATGGAGACAGGATTTGTGAATTTTGCAGAATTCAGACAACCTAGAAAGATCAATGTAACACAGATCCCTGGTTATCTTGAGGAAGATCAAAGCAGGAGTTATTTTTTCTGTTTGTTCCAACCACCCCATTTCCCAGGGCTGGGCTAGTCTTCACAATCTACAGTCACAGGGCAGTATGAGGCTGATGGGGAGGAATCACATCATCCCGGAGAGCATTCAAATTTCTGCAACACCAGTCTCTTTAAAGACTCTTTGAAGAGTTAAAGTTAAAGGGGCACACAATATCTCATTCAGTCAACTGGGACTCTTCCCATGGTTCTGTGTTATATCCTACACCCTCTGGGAACTTCTATCCTGGGATTTTCAGGAGGAAGCTGGTTCACTCACTAGATTTCACTTTTAGAGTCTTTAAGTACTTTATAACTAAAATCCTACATTTGATTAGATTTTATACAGTCTTTCAATTATTCATTTTTAAATTCTCAGATTACTATGACAAAGAAGCAAGGAAACAGAGATGTTTTTCCTTTGGGAAGTTAAGTATGAAAAGCATGGGAAGTGTTAGTCACTCAGTTGTGTCTGACTCTCTGCAACCGCATGGACTGTAGCCCACCAGGCTCCCCTGTCCATGGGATTTTTCAGGCAAGAATACTGGGGTGGGTAGTTATTTCTTTCTCCAGGGAATCCTCCCGACCCAGGGATCGAACCTGGGTCTCCTGCTTGCAGGTGAATCCTATAGGTCTGAGCTACCAGAACAGCATGGAAGCATCTCTTAGCCCCCCTACCCTATTAGACTGTGAGCTCTTTAAGGGCAGGGTTTATTCAGGGTTTATCTTTCTTTTATCCTGTTGTTACTAGCATTAAGACCAGAACTTGTGAGTACTCTACGAATGCTTGCTGAATAAATGTATGAGTGAATATAATAATAGCCATAATAAAAAATAATAACAATAACAGTATAGAAGGCTCCAATACATACAGACTGTAATTACTCCACTGAAAATTTTAAGCTTGGCTTTTCTTGTCATTGTGGTTATTAATGCGTCTCAACTATTCTCACTAACATTTTATAAAAATTTTCAAACATACTGGAAAGTTGAAACAATTTAACAATAAACAACTATATACTCATCCCCTAAATTTTATAATTTACATTTTTATTATAGTGTCCGGTGCAGCAGCAGTGTCATCCCAGCGTGACATTCTGGATTCCTGTGTCTTAGAGGAGTAGCAGTGGTTGAGCTCCCCCTTAAGTACATAGCTAATAAAGTTTATAGATAATAAAGTTTATAGATAATAGTAAAGCAGTATCTTTAATTAAGGGCTTCCCTGGCGGCTCAGTGGAAGAGAATCTGCCTGCCAATGCAGGAGACAGGGATCAGTCCCTGGATTAAGAAGATCTCCTGGAGAAGGAAATGGCAGCCCACTCCAGTACTCTCGTCTAGGAAAATCCACAGACAGAGGGGCCTGGAGGGCTATAGTCCATGGGGTCGTAGAAGAGTTGGACATGACTTAGCAACTAAACAACTACAACAATCTTTCATTATGCCTTAAAGAAAAGTTAGATGTATGAAGGGAAACTGAACTGTGTATGCACATCCAAGGGAAATGCTGTGGCCCATGGAGACTGTTAGGCTTTCATCAATATCACAGGGTTAGTTGAGGCTGACTGGGACATTATGAAAGAATGGCAATCTACTTTTGAAAATTTGCTTTGGAACAAGTCTGTAGGATAATAGAAGTTATATCCAGTTTTGATTATGTGAAGCAACAATTATGAGCAGAGAGTCACAAGCACAATCTCTGTGAAGTTGGAAGAGATTGTTTTAAAATATGTTGCCACACAGATCAAGTTCAAAGATTCTCTTCCCCTGCCCCATGGCCAATAATCTAGACAGGATTTCAAACACCCGGAAAGTGTAATGGGGAAGAATCTCACATAAAATGTGGGCTCCAGCAGAATTTAGAAAGAGGAGTATGGGAAGTAAGGAAAAAAAAAACAAAACAAAAACCCAGTCATCCAGATAATTTGATAAGAGAACAGAGAAGATCTTGGCAATTTCATTGTAATAGCTGCAATTCTCAGTAACTTAATCCTTGGGGGGATGGTGAGGTGAAGATATTCCCACATGCAAGAGCATATTCTGACAAATTTCCTATTAGAGACACTGTCCATCAAAACTGAGGTCTTATTTTCTATCTGGTGATAATCTACAGATCCCCCTGCTGAAGCACTGACTTAAAAAAAGTAAGCTACAAAATTTATCCAGTTTAGAGACTATTGTAATTCTGTTGTCTCTGTATGTGTCTGCTGCAGGACATCTGTGATATCGTGAACCTCCTCTGTCTGTTCTTCAGAGATGGGAAGATGAATACAGAGTTTATGTTGACGAGGACTATAAACTAAGCAGCTCCACGCACACTCCCCCAGGCTCCCAGAATACAAAGAAAAAAGTAATCACTCCAAATGACCCCCAACCATTTAGAATTTCATACCATCAAGTCAGATGAGCCAAAATTGCTACCACCTGTAAAGATTCAAAGAAATACAAAAATCACTAAGAAGAAGAAGAAAAAAAAAACCCACAAAAAACGTGGCAGATGTGCTTGGAGGGAGGGAGAACCAGCAGAGGAAGAACAAGCTTGGAGCACCCCCTCCAGGGAACTTGTGATCATATCAGACTTCGAAATTCTGCCAGATTCTAAAGTAACAAAATAACATGCTTTATCTATTTTTCTCATGATTTTAAGAAAAGTTTGTTAAAATGTATAGATCCTCTAGGATCATAGAAGTGAAGGGTGGAAGGAATTTGAGTGTGTCTACTCACAGAATCATAGACTTTTAGCTTTGGTAGGGGCCTTGGGAATCATTTAGTAGAGTTCGCTACCCAATATAAAATATCCCCTTATAAATATGAATCTGTTTTCTGCTTGCATGCCTCATAGGAAATGTGGTCTGTTAAAATGTTTGAGTTCTCTAACTGTTGACAAGTTTTTCTCTAATACTGAGGAAATCTACTTCCTTTTAACATTCAACCATGGGTTCTAGTTAGCAAAACAGAAGTAAGTCTTCTCACAATTCTTAACAAGTGAGGTCCTCATATGTTTGAAACTAGGTATCATAAATCACCCAAGCCTTCTCTTTTCTAGGTTGAAATATCCACAGTTCTTTAAACAGGATTTCCAGATCTCTAGATAATCTGATTAATTTTATCTTCTAAACATACTTTATGAGTGTCTTGCTCAACATGTGGTACTCCAAATCAAATGCAATGCCTTAGGTATGGGCTTATTATCATAGCTAACTGCCTCCAATGAAAATTGATAAGAAAGGTTAGATTACTTGTTTACATTTAATCAAAAAGGAAGAGAGACAGAAATAAAAAATGGATCTCTGTATTCTCAGGTCAGAATTCTTTCTCTATAGCACGTTGAAAATAATCTGTAATATAGGAAAAATATGTTTCTTCAACATGGATAACAGAATTTTTGTGATTACAAAAGGGATGAATGGAAAGCAATGAGTCTTAGGATGAAGAACTTCCTTCTTACAGGCCAGTTTAATTCCCTTACTCGGGTCTCTACTCCTGTCCACAAAGGAAAACAAAAATGTATTCTCTCTGGATACAGGTCTCAAAGGATGTAGTTGTGAAGAATCAAAGCATGACTGAGCACCTCCTGGTCTTTGTTTGAGAGGTTGGGTGCAATCCAGAAGGGTTTCTTATACCTCCCAACTGAAATCCCAATACTTACTCCCCTGACATTAAAGATAAATTACAAATTTAAGACAATTAAATATCAGCCTGAGTGGTAGCGGGTAAAGCTCTGGCATATAAACTACACTCACCTTTTAATCAGAATTTTGAATATAAAATATATAGAGCAAAGATGCAGAATGGAGTGATGTATATAGTACTTCTGGGCTAGTAGTTAAAATTGAGTTTGAGAGTATTGGGTAAAATAGCATTCTGTTGCACAATGGTTGGGTTTTGGCTTATGTGCTTTCTTTGTATCTTTCCTACCCCCCATAAGTTCCAAATTCACCCCTGAAAATACATATGGAATTAATTCAATATCTACTTACTGCAAATCAACAAGACAAAAGGCATTGAGAACTGAAACTCACACACATAAAAAAGAATGAGGCCTGCCTTAAAGGAACTCAGCAACTAATGTTAAAAAGACAAATATGCAGATGACAAATACGCTACGCTGATACAAGAAAAAAAATGGATGCATAAAATAAAAACGCACCTATACTCAATCTTTTCCTCTGAAAGCAAGACCCAAAGTTGGGGGATAATTTAAAATTGGGATCAATTTAAATTTGACATCAGATTGCAAATTACATGAAAGCCTCAAAACACAAAAGATCCAGAAACTCCTCTTCTATCAGTGTAATAAACATGCACTGTGAAATTAACTGGCCCCTAGGATGGGCTTTCTGTGGCTCAGACAGTAAAGAATCCTTTTGAAACCTTCTGAAATGCAATGGACCCAGGTTCAGTCCCTGGGTTGGGAAGATCCCCTGGAGAAGGGAATGGCTACCCACTCCAGTATTCTTGCCTGGAGAACTCTATGGAGAAAGGAGCCCCGGGCCATAGTCCATGAGGTTGCAGAGTAGAGCATGACTGAGGGCAGAGCGACTAGGATGAGCCGATTAATTCTGTAGAATTTTGACTCTGAGATACCTGAACTTTCCATGACTGAAGATGAACTCCTGGGACAGGACTATGCTCCATGGTCAAAGGTGACACCCAGCTGCCGTTTCTTTGGGAGTGGCGCACTGTTATGTTTGAAGTAGATATGAAAAGTACAACTGAGACAGGGCCAGGGCAAGCCACGTTGCGCTTTCCCTCCTGTCACTGGGTAGACTAGTAAGCAAAAAGCTGTTAGGCTGGACATAGGCCATTCTTATCCCCAAAGTGATGGATTTTACAAGACAATAACAAACAGAAACCAAATCTAGGAATGCTGAATTCACTGAGAAATCCAAAAGAGAAATATCAATTGTCAATTGTTTCCCAAAGGGGTTGGAAGGAGAACCGAATAAAGCAATTCTGTAAAATGCAGTCCAAAAGCCCTCATTGTTTACTGCATGGTAAATCATAATGGCAGGAGTGGCCTTATCCTGTTACACTGGAAAATGAGCTAGAAGAAGATAAAGTCACAGCTTTTGCCACTAAATAAAGTAAATAAATACTTAATAAGTACAGCAGAACGTCCAGACAATGCACAGTCTTGCCATCTCAGCCACTCCTGCAAAGAGAAATTCTTTCTTTCAGGTTCTGCTGCAGGCACCACAGTAAAGCATTCTGACAGACAGCTGGGATATTATGAAGATCCTGAAAGCAGTTTGCTTAGAATACCACAGAGCTGGCTGATGTTTGAATTTTGAGCATAAAACATTTTATTTCCTTTTTCTGAATTAAGGAATGGGCTATCCCAGAGTGTATCAAAAAGGGGAAACATTCCAATAAAGAGAAGATGACATATATAGTCAACTGAACCACAGTGATCTCTCCTGCCAGTAGAGCTGAAGACTGACATTCCGTCTGTTGAAGGGGAACAATGCTACAGACAGCCGTGAGAGCCAGTCTATACTGACACTATCCCTACCTTTCTTCTCTCTTACTGTAAACATACACTGATGGTTTCACTAGGATTTATCTCAACATATAAAAATCTCATGTGCATCAAGACAAGACAACTCAAGAATACATGTATATTCTCAAGAATACAACTCAAGAATACATATATATCCAACTCATGGATACATGTATATGTATGGCTGAGTCCCTTAGCTCTTCACTTGAAACTATCACAACATTATTAATTGGCTATATCCTAATACAAAATAAAAAGCTTTAAGAAAAGGCTAGACAACTTAATGAGCCAGTTATGTTACCTGTAGGTATGCTTTTAGGAATAAACTTTCAAGAAACACACGTATGTATGCACAAGGAAGTAATTAAGAATGTTCCATGAAATGCTATTTGGAAACAAAATAATAAAACACAAACAAATGAAATGTTCATCAATAGCAGAATGGAAAATAAAAAGTGGCAGAGTAATCAATGGAGAACTACGTTACAGATAAAAGGAACAAATTAGATCTCACTACAAGGATGAAGAAATTCTGAAAATGCTACTGAAACGGAATTCTCCAGGCCAGAATACTGGAGTGGGTAGCCTTTGCCTTCTCCAGAAGATCTTCCCAACCCAGAGATTGAACCCAGGTCTTCCTCATTGTATGCAGATTCTTTACCAATTGAGCCCGAAAAATAATGTAACAAAATGATACACAGCATGACCTACATACATAAACCTAGAAAACACACAAAGCAACATTACATATAAGACATAGATACTCATAAATGGCTTTAAAATATTTTTAAAAACTGAAAGGATAAGTGGCAAACTCATGGCAGGAATGGGTTCGCCTAGGGATCAAGTAGGGTGTTATCTACGTTATAATGTTTTGCTTCTTTTATTTTCATTTAACTATTTTTCCTTTCTTTGCCTATTTCTTGACAATATATGAGTTTTAAAATAAAAAGGTGAAACATCAAACAAAAATGTTAATTTTCAAGTCTAGATAGTGTTGCTGCTGCTAAGTCGCTTCAGTCGTGTCCGACTCTGTGCGACCCCATAGACGGCAGCCCACCAAGCTCCCCGGTCCCTGGGATTCTCCAGGCAAGAACACTGAAGTGGGTTGTCATTTCCTTCTCCAATGCATGAAGGTGAAAAGAGAAAGTAAAGTCGCTCAGTCATGTCTGACTTTTAGCGACCTCATGAACTGCAGCAGGCAAGAGTACTGGAGTGGGGTGCCATTGCCTTCTCCCTAGATAGTGGGAATATAGTATTTGTTCTATTTAAATTTCCTAAAAAAATTAGACCTCAAAGGGGCCAATCACTTGGCTGGCATGGAAAAACACATGTATGGGATGTCAGGAATTCTAAGCATACGTAAAGACTTAGCACTGTTTAATGTTTCCTCTGAAACTTAAAGGAGAAGAGTTCATGGCTATCTGAGTGAACAACTGCTATTACAGACATGAGCCAGCCATTCAGCAATACTGGTTCTAGGCAAGGACATTGGCAAGAGGAAGCAGAATAGCATAACAATTAAGAAGCTTTGACATCACACAGATCTGGGCCTAACTCCTGATTCAGCCACTAAGTGTGACTTTAGCTATGCTGCTTAACCTCTTTAAGCTTCCGTTTCCTCATGTATAAAATGGAAATAATAATTCTTATCTCACATAGAAAGTGAAGAAAGAGTGTTAGTCATTCAGTTGTGTATAACTCTGCGACTCCATGGACTGTAACAGCCTGCAAGGCTCCTCTGTCCATAGAACTTTCCAGGCAACAATATTGGAGTAGGTTGCCATTCCTTTCTCCAGGGGATCTTCCCCACCCAGGGACTGAACCCAGGTCTCATGCATTGCAGGCAGATTCTTTACCATCTAAGCCACCAGGGAAGCCCATCTCACATAATTTTTGGAAAATTTCCTGAGTTAATGTATGAATATACCACTTTGTCTAGCACATAGGAAATATTCAAAGAATGGTTAGTGAAAATGAAAGGGATGAGGAAGCATTTATTGTTACACATGGACTTTTAAAGGTTAACCATTCTTTTATTAATTCTACATACATGATGAATATGAGGGGTTTCCATCATAATAGTGGAAGAGTATGAAGAGGTGAGTAGGATATGAGGTGATGACTGGGGTCAGGAAGCCTTCTAGATGTGCCTCTAAACCCCAGTGCCCTCCCATCATTGCTGAGAGTCACTGTTCTATAAATAGTTTAGCAGTATCCTGGTCTGGGAATTTAAGGTTTCTAGGACAACAGAGGTGTAGCTGGTAGCAGCTCCAGATCACTGCTCCCTCTGGGAACCTGGATTCCAGAAATCACAGAAGTGTGATACTTCCTGCTGGCAGCTGCTGGATCTCCTGGGTGGACAAAATTCTGGGGCACTGGTAGGTTATGGTGGCTCGTACTCTGTCTAAGCAGCCTAGTGTCTTAGGGGACCCCACCCTGAATCACAGGGGAGGAATCCCAAATGAAGGCCAACACAGTGTCCTAACATATCTGTCTACCCCAAGTCTTGTCTCGCTCCTGAAAGGAGACAATAGTTTACATCTCTTTCCTCCAAATATCAATAAAGGTTCAGAAAAAAAGAACAAAAAAATTTTGAGCTGTTCAAACATATTAAATCACAAAGTTTGAAGAAACCTCTCAACCTCAGTGGAGTCCATCTGACTACCTATCCTTCCTTTTCCATCTTCCCACCCACATTATCCAGACTACATCACAAGTCATTGTTGAAAACATAATGAAACCACTTTTCTTAGCTGCTTATGTTTCTCGACATTTTCAGTCAATGAATCCAACTTCACCCCAAAAGTGTCAGTAGCAGATACCTATTTTCCTTTAAGTTATTAATCTTCAAAAGTCACAATGATCAGAAAATGAATAAAACTCACCTTCTTGGTATTAGGCCTCACTTAAGTTGGTGGGTCAGTGGTAAAGAATCCACCTGCATTGCAAGAGACACAGGTTCTATTCCTGGGTCAGGAAGATCCCCTGGAGAAGGGAATGGCAACCCACTCCAGTACCTGAGAAATCCCATGGACAGAGAACCCGGCCAGCGACAGTCCATGGGGTCGTAAAGCAGTTGGACATGACTTAGCAACTAAAGTCACCACCACCACAAAAGACTCCTCCTTTCCTAGAGAAATCTGTTGCAGGGCATTTCTAGGCTAATCTAAATATTTCTTGCTGCAATTTAAACCTCTGCTCTCTTAATCTTCTTTGTATGTACAGAGTACTTTGGAGGGAAGAAATCAGCAACCCCAGCAATGTGTTTAATAGTTCTCGAGTACAAAATTGCTCAGGCAATACTCTCCAGATTTTCCTCTTAGTCCAAAGACAGTGCCTATCACTTTAGCAGCCAGGTGCTTTGACATGTTTCCTATTAGGTTTAGAAAATGAGCAAACATATGGTGGGAGGGATTAAATGACATGATTGAGGCCAAGAGTGAGGGTTTTAAAACTCTCTTTCATTTGCTGGGATATGTTTTTTCTGCACACTGGCCTGCATACTCTCGAGAGTTTAAATTAAGTAGGCAAAGATCATGGTAAGTGCTGACTCTTTGGGAGTGACAGTTAAAGTCCCAGCCCTTTGAATATCTTGCCTGTCACTGAGTCTTTGAGTGCATCTGCCTACATTAATCAGTATCTCCTGAGGAGGGTACCTTCAGATTCAAAGGTTGGTTTGTCAAATGAGGTTTTTCACAATAGAGAAGCATAGTCTATTAAAGGAGGAAGTGAAGGACGGAGGGCGTGAGAGAAGACAAGAGAAGTAGAGGGAGAGATTGAGGGAGAAAGGAGAGAGAGAGAGAAAAAGAGAAGGAGAGGGGCTGGGGGAAGGAAGGAGAGCCGGATACTCTATCCTTCCATTTTGGGGAAAGAAAAACCCAGTTATGTTGTTGGTGCTATTATAATGTAAAGTGGTCTGTATTATCTATGAGGGAAAGCTTCATTTTCATCTCAATAAATACTTCTGGGTTTGCACATATACAGTTCAGATTATAGTTCAAGATCAAAACTGCACCTGCAGTTCACAATGACCTATTTTTTGCCCCAGTCCCCCAAAGTTGCTCTGTAGCAAAGCCAAGTCAAAACAATGCTCAACAAAAGACTGCAAGTTCCTGGCAATTTCCCTTCTACTCTACATGCTGCCAAGGTCACCCAGAGGTGAAGCTGAACTCTCCATTTGGCCTTTTTTGCTTTTTCCTCCCCATTTCCCCTCCCTCCACTTACGTACATACTGATATGGTTTATGGCCTGTACCTCAATAGCATTATCACCCTGGATTTCCATCAGACCTGGGGTCAGCGGAAGCAGCGAAGGCGACTGGATGTGAGTGTGGGTGTGGCAAGGTCCTGCTGCCTTATCAGGGAGGGAAGAGCGGGAATCCACCTGGTATGCTTCTGGCTGTGAAGTGTGGTGAGGTGAGCCAAGGTGCCAGGGGGTCACTAGGAGTTCACTTTGGATAAGTGCCCAATATTGAAGGACTTAGCTCATCAACTTTTTTAATTTACAAAGATCTATTTCCTGTTGGGTTTCTTCTCCCTGTCATAGGGGCAAAAGAATCCAGTATGCAGCTTGTTTGGTGTGTACAGGAAACATCCCCCTCCTGAATTAAATCCAATTATGGTAATTCATTCAGAAAATCCATGGGATTGCTGGCACAAGTTAAACTGCCCAGGGTGGAAGAGTCGGGTGTTTAGCCCGGGTACCTGTCAAGGTTACCTGGGTGCTTTTCTCAGCACTGCACTGACCTGTACCCGAACCTTCCCAACATTGTTTCACAATCTGGATAACCTTGGCGTGCCTTGTACTCTCCTATAAAATGGCAGTTCTTACTCTTTATTCCTAAACTGCTTCTATTACTTGCTTAAAGAGCCCTGGCCAGTAGAACATCTAGGTCTCAGGAACAGAAAAAGAAACAGAATATCAAATTTCAAGTTTGTGCTTCCAGATTTGGGGGCTGAGGGTTGGCTGATGGGGAAGCCCTATGGCTATCCCTGAATAGGATATTAGCGGCATTGTTCCTTTATGTTAATTTTGATAGAACTGGCCATTGCTTGGGTCTTATGTGAATTATTACAAAGCAGGTGGGAATACTGACTCATTCTGCCCTGTTAAAGTCAACAGTAAGGAATAGTATTAATTTTCTGAAGCTCACTTTGCAGTAAGGAGAAGGTAAAAGATAAGACTAAAAACTCTACCCTATTATAGTCAAATTGTCTTCATACCTATCTGATCTACTTTGGACTATAGCTGTGATCAACAACAATAGCAATAATCACTTCTACTCAAACTAGACTTTCTCCAATCAAAGTATTCATGGTCAAGACATATTTCAACAGACTGGATTCTCTGCTGAAAGAGAACAGAGGGTATGCACCCAGGCTCCTTAGCAAGTAATTCATATACTGACATGCTGCTAAGTCGCTTCAGTCGTGTCTGACTCTGTGTGACCCCATAGATGGCAGCCCACCAGGCTCTGTCGTCCCTGGGATTCTCCAGGCAAGAACACTGGAGTGGGTTGCCATTTCGTTCTCCAATGCATGAAAGTGAAAAGCAAAAGGGAAGTCGCTCAGTCGTGTCCAACTCTTAGCAACCCCATGGACTGCAGCCTACCAGGCTCTTCCGTCCATGGGATTTTCCAGGCAAGAGTACTGGAGTGGGGTGCCATTGCCTTCTCCGATATACTGACATAAAAGGAAGGATATTTATGGATATAAAATACTTTAAAGCATCTCTCTCATTGGAGAGTACTTGGCTTTTAAACTTTTTCTTTTA
Source organism: Tragelaphus eurycerus (assembly GCA_935064755.1). Lineage (NCBI taxonomy): Eukaryota > Metazoa > Chordata > Mammalia > Artiodactyla > Bovidae > Tragelaphus > Tragelaphus eurycerus. Next base: position 24,930,192 of record CAKXYN010000016.1, read on the forward strand.
AAAAAGTGCATTTGTTCATTCATTCATTCATTTGACAAACATTTATTGAGCAGGTGCTATGTGGCAGGAACTGAGCCAGGATATAAATGTGAGGAAGGTAACAGTTTAACAGATTCTATCTTAAATAGTGTACAGTTAGAAGAGGAGACATATGGGAAAACAAAAAAAGTACAATAAGATATACTGTATTACAGCATTGTGTATGGTGTTAAAGAGGTGCAGAGGGCAGGCCAGCTCCTGCCTGAAAGAGTCAGGGAAAGTTTCCAAGGGCAGGAAACATCTGAGTCTTAAAAGTTGAGTAAATATTTGCCAGGGGTATAAGTGCCCAGCTAAAAGGAAGAAACTCTGCTATGTCATGTTGGGTGAATAGCAACAAAGTGTGGGTATACCAAAGGAATGGTAGAAGACACAGTTGGAAAGGTAGGTAGGAGCTGGCTTAAAAAGACAGCAATATGCAAGGGCTTTCTCTTCCTTTTCAGGAGATGATGGGCAGACCCAGAAGAATAATCAATCAAATTTATATTTTAGAAAGATCACTTTGGCAGTAATCAGAAGGGAGTAGCTACCATGCAAAAGCAGAGGGGACTCTGAGATAAGTATGTAAAATTAGTATGATTAAGTTTAAAAGTGCTGATATAAGTGTGGATACTTATTTAAATTTTGTCATATATCTGCCACCATTATGAGTGTTATGGAAAATCAATATAATAAGAGTTCAGAGATTGGAATGGGATGATAAGGAAAGGCTTTAAGGAGAAGGCAGGCAGACAGATACAATTGAAGCTGTAATAGGATGACCATCCCAGACTGCAGAAATATTTCAAATAAAGTGTGATGCCTCTAAATACAGGATAGAACCATGATGCATCTGTGAACTGGAGAACATCTATCAGACTATTGGGGAAAACAAGAGAAATAAAATTATCCAAGGCCTTATACATTTAGGCAGGTATATCAAGTTACACTGAAGTCTACCAAAATCTACATGGCACCCCAAAGTAGGACTAGGCAGTCAAGCACTGTCGACACTGAGCTGACATGATCATACTTATAACTATTGTGGGGGGTTTATTCCATTTCTAAGTTTTTTGTGCATTAGATTGAGATGAAACATGCTGGGCAAATACAAGGTACTTACTTCCAAAAAGATAGATTTCTCTGGTCTGTTACCAATATTGAATCTTAGTCATCAACCAAGTGAAATGGCATTAAGTTGATATGAACCTGGATTACTGCTTAGTACTTTGTGAACTTTCTACTTCACTTAAGTGATCTGTAAGAAACAGAGGAGTATATGACGACAACTCCTACTAAAAAAGGAGGCCAAGAGTGTTTTTATGTGTGTCCTAACTGAAACTTCTTTTCAAATAGAAAAACCTCCATATTACTTATACTTTACTGTTTAACACTATGCAGAGATGTGAACAATTAGATCATTCTATGAATGAGAAATTCCACCTAGTAATCAAACCCCATTTTGGATTATTATTCTTTGTTTATTAAACCAACAAGAGCATTCATGCCAGCCAGTCTGTCAAAAGCACAAAATGAACCAAACACTCTGTTTAGTTGAACAATAGGTGCTCTCAGCCAAAACAAGCAGGAGTCCCAAACTTTTGCTTTTATGAAACGTGACTTTACCATGCAATGATAGTAGATAATGAGAGGGAATAGATGTGAAGATGGAAGCAAAAGAATAATGCAGTTGTCTTTTATTCAGTGTCACAAGGGGTGAAATGGATTTCTTGTCAGCTTAAAGCCAAGACAAGGTATAGCTTATAACCAACTCTGTCAATAAATTGTTTATAGTATTCCCTTAACCTAGTACATACTCGATAACTGCAGTACCCATTATTCAATTTTGTTGATTCTGTAAGGCAGCAAGCTGCACACTTCCGTTAAAATAATATTTCATGGACAAGAGAGAGTTAAAGTTTATCTCTGACTCATTCATTCTACACCATAAATGACCTCACCATCCTTCCTTGTCATTAACAATGCTAAGTTACTGCTGTATAATTTTACCTGCCTCATTTTGAATAGTTCCATAAAGTTGTCCAGCCCATGTGTCAACAGACCACTTGGACTTCGAGCAACACTTCATATCTCTCAGCTGGTAATTATAATGTTTTCCTAAACATGAGATAATATATGATTTCCAAATTGCAATAATCTTCCTAGGCCACTATTCAGGCCTAGTAATTTCTCATCACTTCAGGAATCAATTCACAAAGTGGGCAAGTAAACTCATTTTCCTCAGCAGTTTTAACCAATTTTATGTTTCATGTAGACATGAATGGTCAAAACTCATTTTTATTTTCTGATTAGTGTTGCTCAATTAATCCTCAACTCTCTTATAATCAGCACTAAAAGAGAAATAATCTTTTTTCTAAAAGTACAATTGGCCCTGGACATATCCTGATTTCACCTGTTCAGGTCTCTGGGTATTCAATAAAGCAAGTTCAGCCGCTGTGCCAAGAGGCCACACAGAGTTCAAGGTAACACCTCACAGCCATCAGTAGGTTAATTATAATTTCATTTCAAACACACCGACTGCATGCTTGTTTCAACTCCAAATGACCTTACCTGCTTAATTTTTTTTTTTTTTGGGGGGGTGTCTACATGGAGTAAATTTCTGTCAGCAAAGCCGAAAGGCCACTCAGAGTTCATGGTAACAATTCATATTTTTAACAGGTTGCCCAGACCTAAATCCTCATCTTCAAACATTCCAGAGAGAGCACTTAGTAGCTCTGAAGGAAGGAGGGAGTGGGGGAGAAGGAAAGGAGAGGGTAGAAAGGGGAAGCAGAGCCATGGTTCCTGCCTTCTGCAGTTCTGAGAGGTTCACTACCAATGACCATCTTGGCTGATTCTGGGTTGTGGGGGGACGCTCTACACTTTTGAGGTGGAGCCTTTCAGGAGTTTCTAGTGTTTACTTGATTACATCACTGCCAGAAACAAAACTGGCTCCAAAGCAGCCTTATATTTTCATTCTGAAGTGACCACAACAGTGCAAGCTTGATTCTGCATTGATGGCAACTGAGACAATGCTGATTTCCTTCTCTTTCTCAGTGAGCAGGAACAGAAAAGAAAAGGGCTTCCCTGGTGGCTTAGACAGTAAAGGATCCACCTGCGATGCAGGAGATCTGGGTTCTATCCTTGGGTTGGGAAGATTCCCTGGAGAAGGGAATGGCTACCCACTTCAGTATTCTTGCCCAGAGAATTCCATGGACAGGGGAATTCTCTGGGCAAGAACAGGGACTGGCAGGCTACAGTCCAAGGGGTCACAGAATCGGCATGACTGAGCGACTAAGCACACACACAGAGGAGCAGAATTGGAAGTTCTCAGAAGGGTAACTATTTTCTACAGACAAAGGCTCTTTATCTTACAAATCAGGTTGAAGAAGCCCAGGTAACATATGAGAGGAATCATTTCAGATAAGATTTTTCTCATCTCTACTGCCTATACAGTATCACATGTTGGAATGACAAGCTTTGTGGGGATGTTTTATAAGATTCCTGGATTGGAAGGACCTCCTGGAGAAGGGCATGGCTACCCACTCCAGTATTCTTGCCTGGAGAATTCCATGCACAGAGAAGCCTGGCAGTCCATGGGGTCCCAAAGAGTCAGACAGGACTGAGCAACTTCCACTTTTTTAATAAGGCCAACTGACCCATCTTCCCACTTAAAAACCAAACCAAACTGAAAGCAAGTGGTCCTAAAGCTTTTGCTCAGGAATGCTTTTTGCATAACTCATCAGTCATTTGTATGGAAAATTCATTTTCCATTTCACAGAGCTTAGCCATGTTTTGTTTGTTTTCTTTTCTTTTATTTTTTCAAACTAACTAAATGCTCAACTGCTTAGTATTTATGGTTCATACGACAAACTGTTTCGGAGAGATAAAAAAATAGAGACTCCATCTATTCTTGGCCATTTATTCCCCTTGAAACAATTATTAGTTGTATGGTACTTTGTCTCAAATTGTTTAAGAGCAGTCTTCCCTGGCATTTAGATCCCACTTGGCTGGGCTGCATCTGCTTTCTTACAGCTTGATCTGTCTTGTCAATCCTTTTTGACAAAATGAAAGGACAATTTCTATAATGTTCACTTATTCCCTCTTTAGAGGATCCTTTCTTGGCAAATAAGTGGGTGGTATGACAATCCTTTTCACTCTCAAAAGTTAACCACACATTATTTCAATAGTGCTTTTCAAATGAGGGAGGTAATTTCTAGTTCCTGCAGGACCACAAAGCATTTATTTAGATGAGTGCCCCACCATAAGGCCTGATGTTTTGTTACTGTTGCATAACCCAGTGATTTAAATTTTTTAGTTGCAGAGCCTGTTTTCTTCTCCCAAATGAATCTTATGAAGAAGCCCAAAATATGAAATGTGTAATATGAAAGCTGCTCAGGCAGATTTAGGATAAACCACCCAGAGACCTATCAGCTCAGCTTGTCTACCTCCTCAATTTCCCCCACTTCTATCAGCACAGTGCAGAATCACACCCAAGGGAACTCAACAGAACCACTAGCTGCCATACAACACAGCTTAAAAGCTTCTAAGACATGGTGTTGGTAGTAATTAGGAAATAGGTATTTGTAAGTGGCAAACCATTTTCTCAAACTTAATTAACTCAGAACTTAATTAACATGAATGACCATGTTAGAACTTTTTTCTATTAAAAGACTACCTCTTGAAGACAAGAGCTTTGGCTTGTTTATATTATACTCCCCACAAAACCTAGCTAATCCTAAATGTTTAATAAATCTTGCATTATAATGCCTTGCCTCAGATTGGAAAAAAATATTTTCTGTGTAGAAGATTTTAAGGGGGCAGAAATTATATCTCTGTCCTCCCTCACTCTGTGTTCACTCAGAAATCCCTAGTCATCACATCATCAGAGATCACAAGAGACAAGCCACCATAGCAGTCATCACTGAAACACTCCATCTTATCTTCAAACAAGATGACAAACTCCACACATCTCAACTTTCCTTAATGAGAAATGTAGAATGACAATTGAAAGTTGAGGCCTTCAATAAAGCTTATCTGGTCTCAACTTAAAAATGGCAATAATCAAACTAATCATTTCCCTTGCCTGAAATTCAAGAGGTATAATGAGTGTTAAATCAAGCCAAGGAAGTCATTTACAGTCTGCCTTCTATTTTAGGAAAATTGTTCCTTCTCAGTCACCAATCAACCAAGTATTTACTGATATCCTGATCATGTGGTGGCTCAGACAGTAGAGAATCTGCCTGCAATGCAGGAGATGCAGTTCAATCCTTGGGTCAGGAAGAACCCCAGGAGAAGGAAATGGCAACCCACTCCATTATTTTTGGCTGGAGAATTCCATGGAAGGAGGAGCCTGGTGCATTACAGTTCATAGGGTCACAAAGAGTCGGACACAACTGAGCAACTAGTGACTAACACACTTTGTGTTTCTAAAATGAGCATTGAACTTGAAGTCAGAACACTGGAGTCCAAATTTAAGATTGCTACTTCATAGCAATAAGATACTGCCTAAGAGCACCTTGCCTCTATTTCCTCACCACTTTAAGTAGAATAATAATTGCTACCTCACAAGATTATTTTCAAGATATAAAAGATAAGATTTATCAAGCACTGTTCCTGGTATATAACTGATTCAGGATCCTGTGAGTGATCCTAAGTATGTTAAGTGTTCAAAAGAGAGATAAGAAAGAAATATATTTTTGACTTTGTGAATCAACTGCCATTAGGTGAACACCCAGGCAGCTTGTAATTTAGTATCCAAGGGGTATAGGGGTACAAGTTTAACTTTAGGGAATTAAAGTTGTGCAATGAGGGTAGGGGGAATCCAGAGCCCTGGGTTTGTTCCAAACTAAGCCCCCATGTCGTGCTGTGCTTAGTTGCTCAGACATGTCTGACTCTTTGGAATCCCATGGACTGTAGCCCGCCAGGCTCCTCTGTCCATGGGGATTCTCCAGGCAAGAATACTGGAGTAGGTTTCCATGCCCTCCTCCAGGGGATCTTCCCAACTCAGGGATGAAACCGAGATCTCCTGCCTTGCAGGCGGATTCTTCACCATTTGAGCCACCAGGGAAGCCCAAAGGTAAATCCCGGGATATATCAATTGGTTTCAGAATATTACTATGATTAAAAACATGAAAAGGACTTCCATCTCAATCACCACATCTTTCCCATCATTGCCCTTTATTCTCTTCCTCCTTCCCTCTTTTTTCTTTTGGCCATGCCCTATGGCATGTGGAATCTTAATTCAGCGATCAAACCCATGCTCCTTGCAGTGTAAGCACAGGGTCTTTACCACCAGACTTCTAGGAAGTCCTTCTTCTTTCTTCTTTTATACCCAAGTCAGGGCTGATCTGGAAGTAGAACAACTACATACTCTCAGAAGTGTAGAAATCATAGGCCTATTACCAGTGTTAAGATCTTTACCTTTAGTTAATTATTCCTCTGCCAAACTTTTGGGAGTCACAAAGTCACATTTTAGATTTCCCTCAGGGATATTATGATCCATACCTTTAGATGACAGTCAAGATGGCTAGGGTAAGGGACTTGGTGGTTTAGAAAATTTGGACCTTGATCCACACAAAAATTATATAAAGGTTCAAATGCTAAAGAACTCATTTTTTTTATGTGATAAAATACAATTGTGAGCTGGAACTCATTTTTTATTCCTCTAAAAAGTTGTGATGACAAAGGAACTTCAGTTAAGCTAAACTTACCCTATCCTTTTGGATCAACATTAGTGCACTAGCAAAACAGATAATTTTTCTAAAGGTACATTGAGAAGCAATCAGATGGCTGAGGAACATCATTATCAACAACGATGATGACAACAACAATAAAATCCTGCTTTACTGAACCAAGAAATGCTTTCTAAAAGTACATCTTTCATTTGTCTCATAGCAACCATGTATCAAGTACTCAATCTGCATAAGGTCTTAGTCATTATAACCTCTGGTCATTATTAATTTCTTCTTATCATTCTAGTTGAATTTGGCTATTTTTTCCTTTTTTGTACTTAAAAAATGGCATTAGAACAAAGTAATTTTTATGACATAGATTCAAAAATCATACCCTGGCATTTCCTTCTGTACTTTTACTTCCCTATTACATCTCATATTCTTTTCTGGGAGCCTGCATTGCTGATAACTGGTTCACAAATTCAAATATATTTTAAACGTGGAAACTCTATTTTTTTCTCTTTCTTTTCATATTTTTTTTGTGCTCATAACCCTTTTGAAAATAAAGAAACCTGAGAGAACAGATTTCAGAATTAAGCAAAAAGAAATGATCATTTCCTATACTCTGATATAGGTATCAAAGTTCTTGAGGTTTATATGAAAGAATCATTGGAAGTTAAAATTAAAATATGGCTTAAGTATTCAGTATATTTTAATTTAAAATTAAAAGTTAAAATTAAATATACATGGGGGCTCAGCTGGTAAAGAATCTGCCTGTAATGTGGGAGACCTGGGTTCAATCCCTGGGTTGGGAAGATCCCCTGGAGGAGGGAAAGGCTACCCACTCCAGTATTCTGGCCTGGAGAATTCCATGGACTGTATTTTCTATGGGGTCACAAAGATTCAGACACAAGTGAGCGACTTTCACTTTCACTCAGAAATCACGTAGTCATAGACATGTTTGGGAATTCCTGAGGTTTCAAATTGTTCAAGGTGGTAATGGCATTGGTAAGAATTTATATTTTAAATCAATAAACAGGCAGACCAACACTTCTGCCAAAAACAATCAGAAAGATTAGAAGCAAAAAATCAGCTAACAACTGAGGAATACAGGATTTGAGAAGACAAGATTTGGAAAAAAAGAAGTTCTTTGAGATGAAGCCAAAATTTTGTACACCAGGTTCTTCGTGTTGGGAGAAAGGCAGAGAAGCTAGAGAACTTCTAGAAAACTCAAAGGGCTGGAGAGGGACAGAAAAGTGAGCCTACTGGTATGTGCTGATGCTAAGCTGTAGGGCCTGAGAAGCCAAGCAGATAATGGCTAAAAAGTAGAGAAGAGTTTTCTATAGATTCTTGGTGCTGAGGAAACAAAAATGAAGAGTTCAGGTCCACCTAGGAGAAGCCTTACTAAAACGCCCTGGACGCTCAGCGGGGACTCAAAGGTGAATACGTATAATGGTAGACATGAGCAAAGTGTAGGCTGAACCACGTCCCAGACACAAGTCTGCAAAGGTTCTGAGCAGACTGTGGTGATGTCACCCACACTCCTGATACCTGCCAAAAGACAAGATGCATCTCTGGAGTAAAATGTCATCATCTAGAACCAGTAACATTTTTCATTCACAATGACAGGGACTCAATAAAAATTTAGATTTGCCAAAAACAGAAGCAAGAGAAAACTAGACAACAGAAACAGTCCTACAGATGAACAAAATCAGAAATGGGCTTTAAAAAAACTGTGACTTACATTATATGACTAAGGAAAAAGAAAATGCAAAAGAAAATGCAAAACTGCACCATACAACTGAAATATTTAAAAAAGAATAAATTCTAGCATTGAAAAATATAACTAAAATTAATAAAATAGTGGGTTGACAAGCAGATTGTACAAAGTTGAAGAGAAGATTAATAAATTGGAATGAGTACAAAATACCTAGACTGAAGCAAATAGCTAGATTGAAACAAAAAGAACATATGGGACATAGTGAGAAGAGCCAAATATGTTTTTCTGGAGTCCCCAAAAGCAGAAGCTAGAGAATGGGGGAAGGAAAGTTTGAAGACATAATAGCTGCAAAATTTCTAAAACTTACAAAAGAACCCTATCTACAGATTCAACAGTAATTTTACACTCCATAGAGGAACAATACAAAGGAAACGACATTATGCACATTAGAGTAAAATGGTCAAAAGCAGACAAACTTTCAAAGGAGCAGCTGTAAGACTTACACTTTACTACATCAAGAAACATGATGTATGTCGGAGAGTGTTTTGCCTATATTCGCCTCTAAGATTTTTATAGTTTCGGTCTTACGTTTAGATCTTTAATCCATTTTGAGTTTACTTTTGTGTATGGTGTTAGAAAGTGCTCTAGTTTCATTCTTTTACAAGTGGTTGACCAGTTTTCCCAGCACCACTTGTTAAAGAGATTGTCTTTAATCCATTGTATATTCTTGCCTTCTTTGTCAAAGACAAGGTGTCCATATGTGCGTGGATTTATCTCTGGGCTTACTATTTTGTTCTATTGATCTATATTTCTGTCTTTGTGCCAGTACCATACTGTCGTGATGACTGTGGCTTTGTAGTAGAGCCTGAAGTCAGGCAGGTTGATTCCTCCAGTTCGATTCTTCTTTCTCAAGATAGTTTTGGCAGTTGTTTATAATAGCCAGGACATGGAAGCACCCTAGATGTCCATCAGCAGATGAATGGATAAGAAAGCTGTGGTACATATACACAATGGAGTATTACTAAGCCATTAAAAAGAATACATTTGAATCAGTTCTAATGAGGTGGATGAAACTGGAGCCTATTATACAGAGTGAAGTAAGCCAGAAAGAAAAACACCAATACAGTATACTAACGCATATATATGGAATTTAGAAAGATGGTAACAATAACCCTGTATATGAGACAGCAAAAGAGACACAGATGTATAGAACAGTCTTTTGGACTCTGGGAGAGGGAGAGGGTGGGATGATTTGGGAGAATGGCATTGAAATATGTATAATATCATATATGAAACGAGTCGCTAGTCCAGGTTTGATGCACAATACTGGATGCTTGGGGCTGGTGCACTGGGACGATCCAGAGGGATGGTATGGGGAGGGAGGAGGGAGGAGGGTTCAGGATGGGGAACACATGTACACTTGTGGCAGATTCATTTTGATATATGGCAAAACCAATATAATATTGTAAAGTTAAATAAAATAAAATTTAAAAAAAAAGAAACATGATGAAAATCAGAAAACAATGGAACCACACATGGATATGCTAAAAGAAAATAATTGGCAACTTAAAATTCATCACTCAGTAAAAAATTCTTGAGTAATGAAGGCAAAAAAAAATCAATACAAAAGCTAATTTATTATTAGCAGACCCATACTAAAAGATATATTAAAAATAATGTGCATGGAAACATATATAAATATATTAGATACATATAAATAATTATCAGAAATAATGTTAATGTTGATTTAGACTTAAAATACTTGTGAAGTGACAATGTTAGCAATAATAAAAAAGTAGGAATGGAGTAAATTAAAGTTGCTTTAAGTTATAGCATTTTTGTGGGGTTTAAATTATATCAGCTTTTATAAGTAAAAGGTGCAGGTTGTATTGTTTAGAGGAATCACTTAGAGACTGTATAACAAACAAGATAATGGAGAAAAAAAGTAGAGTACTGAAGTATAATTAATTTTTAAAAACTAAGAAAGAAGGAAAACAAAACAAAAACAAAAGAGAGGGCAAAAATAGAAAGCAAGTATAATGCTATGTATAAATCCCAACATATCAGTAATTAATTTAAATGCAAGTTTACTAAATACTCCAATAAAAAGCAAAATTTGTTTGAATAAACCTTCTACACGCCACTTATAAAAGCACACCTCAACTATAACAATCTTGAAAAGTTGAAAGTAGACTGATGAAAAAACATATACTGTGCAAATCTAGCCAAAAAGAAAGCTGATGTGGCTATACTAATATCAGACAAAGTATACTTTAAGGTAAAGAGCATTATTATTTTATAACATATTTATATATATATATATATATATATATAATATATTATAATGTTAAAAGTCAATTTAACAAGAAGATAAAAAGTCCTAAACTTATATGCTCCTAGAAGGCAAAACAGTGCCAGACTTTATTTTTCTGGGCTCCAAAATCACTGCAGATGGTGACTGCAGCCATGAAATTAAAAGACGCTTACTCCTTGGAAGGAAAGTTATGACCAACCTAGATAGCATATTCAAAGGCAGAGACATCACTTTGCCAACAAAGTTTCGCCTAGTCAAGGCTATGGTCTTTCCTGTGGTCATGTATGGATGTGAGAGCTGGACTGTGAAGAAGGCTGAGCGTTGAAGAATTGATGCTTTTGAACTGTGGTGCTGGAGAATACTCTTGAGAGTCCCTTGGACTGCAAGGAGATCCAACCAGTCCATTCTGAAGGAGATCAGTCCTGGGATTTCTTTGGAAGGAATGATGCTAAAGCTGAAACTCCAGTATTTTGGCCACCTCATGCGAAGAGTTGACTCATTGGAAAAGGCTCTGATGCTGGGAGGGATTGGGGGCAGGAGGAGAAGGGGACAACAGAGGATGAGATGGCTGGATGGCATCACTGACTCAATGGATGTGAGTCTCAGTGACCTCCGGGAGTGATGGACAGGGAGGCCTGGCGTGCTGCAGTTCATGGGGTCGCGAAGAGTTGGACATGACTGAGCGACTGATCTGATCTGAGAAGGCAACCCACTCCAACGTTCTTGCCTGGAGAATCCCAGTTATGGGGGAGCCTGATGGACTGCGGTCTATGGGGTTGCACAGAATCGGACAGAACTGAAGTGACTTAGCAGTAGCAGTAGCAGTAATATACGGTTATATTATATGTAAAGCAAAAATGGACAGGAGTAAGAGAAATAAATTCACAATCATAATTGGAGGAGTGCATACAACTCTCAACAACCAATGGAATAATTAGAATAAAACCAAAGAATTGATAGAGATATAGACTATTTACCCATTGTAATTAATAAATTTGATCTAGTTGATGTTTACAGAAACACTGCAGACATTAATTGTAAACCCAACTCACATTTTTAAAGGGCATACAGAATATTTACCAACACTGACCATATGTCAAGTCTCAACAAATTTCATAGGACTAGAAATCATTCTATTATGTTCTCTGACCACAGCAGAATCAAGGTAGAAATCAACAACACAAAGACAGCCAGGAAATCAAAAAGTGGAAAATAATGCCCTACTAAATAACTCATGTGTCAAAGAAGCTATCAAAATGGAAATCAGAAATATCTGGAGATGTTAACGAAAATATGAGGTGCAAAGATGTCTGTGATGAAGGTATCTCTAGGGAACTTTATTGCCTTAAATGAATACCTTAAAAGAGAAGAAAAACTAAAGAAGAAAAAAGATAGATCTAAATATGTATCTCAAGAAGTTAAAGAACAGCAAACTGCTGCTGCTGCCACTGCTTATAGCAGAATAAGAGAAGTACAATACATATGTAAAGTGGAATCAATAAAGGAAAAAAATGGCTGTTGAAAAGGCTGCTAAAAATGACAAAACGTTGCATTAACAATAATCAAAGAGAACAAAAGGAAGGCACAAATTACCAGTATTCAAAATGAAAAGAAGCATATAACTACATACCCTATAGATACTGGTGGCGGATCCATCTTGATGTATTGTAAAAGCAATACAATATTGTAAAGTTAAGCAAAATAAAAAAAAAAATAAACTGGGAAAAAAATAAAATAATATATCCTATAAAAAAATAAAAAAAAATATAGAGAATATTATGAACAACTTTATGTCAACATATTAGGGAATTTAGATGAAACAAATTTTTACGAAAACACGATTTTCCAAAATTGACACAAGAATAAATAGAAGATTGGACTCATCCCTTGTGGATTAAAGAAGTTGGGTCTATAATAAGTTTCCCAGAAAGAAATTTCCTGGTCCATATGGTGAAATCTTCGTAACATTAAAGGAAAAAAATAAAACTAATCTTACACAAACTCTTCTTAAGAAAGAAAATGAGGGAAAACTTACCAAGTATTTTTAGTAGACTAGCATAACTTTGATACCAAAACCCCCACAGGCCATTATAAGAAAGAAAATCCAACAGAAAATTGGGCAAAATAGCTGAACTAGCATTTCACAAAAGAAGATACCAAAATGGCAAATTAACATACGAAGATTGCCTAATATCATAAATATTAGAGAAATATTACTAATAACTATATTACACAGCAAACTCACAAAAAATAGCAGTACACCCACCAGAATGGCTAAAATTAGGAAGAATACAATACCACATATTGTTGAAGATCTGGAGTAAGTTGAACTACCATCATTGTTGGTATAAACTGATTACAATCACTGAAAAACCAGTGGTATCTACTAAAGCTGACATATATCCTAAAATATGACCAGCAATTCAACCCTAGGTATATATCCAATAGAAAATGGCACATCAAAAAGCATAAACAAGACTGTTTAAGGCAGTGTTATTTGTAAAAACCCCAGTGAAGAAATATCCCTTATGTTCATCAACAATCAAACAGGAATGACTAAACTGTGGCTTATCTGTATTTGTTGTTGTTTAGTCCCAAAGTCATGTTGAGAGTCGGACTGCAGTGTGCCAGCCTTCCTTGTCCTTTACTGTCTCCTGAAGTTTGCTCAAACTCACACTCATTGAGTTGGTGATGCTATCTAAACATCTCACCCTCTGTAGCCCCCTTCTCCTCCTGCCCTCAATCTTTCCCAGCATCAAGGTGTTTTCCAATAAGCCAGCTCTTTGAATCAGATGGCCAAGGTACTGGAGCTTTAGCTTCAGCATCAGTGAATATTCAGTGTTGATTTCCATTAGGACTGACTGGTTTGATCTCCAGTGGACTCTCAAGAGTCCTCTTTCAGATCAGATCAGATCAGTTGCTCAGTCGTGTCCGACTCCTTGGGACCCCATAAATCGCAGCACGCCAGGCCTCCCTGTCTATCACCACTCCCGGAGGTCACTGAGACTCACGTCCATCGAGTCAGTGATGCCATCCAGCCATCTCATCCTCTGTCGTCCCCTTCTCCTCTTGCCCTCAATCCCTCCCAACATCAGAGTCTTCTCCAATGAGTCAACTCTTCGCATGAGGTGGCCAAAATACTGGAGTTTCAGCTTTAGCATCATTCCTTCCAAAGAAATCCCAGGGCTGATCTCCTTCAGAATGGACTGATTGGATCTCCTTGCAGTGCAAGGGACTCTCAAGAGTCTTCTCCAACACCACAGTTCAAAAGCATCAATTCTTTGGCGCTCAGCCTTCTTCACAGTCCAGCTCTCACATCCATACATGACCACAGGAAAGACCATAGCCTTGACTAGGTGAAACTTTGTTGGCAAAGTAATGTCTCTGCTTTTGAATATGCTATCTAGGTTGGTCATAACTTTCCTTCCAAGGAGTAAGTTTCTTTTAATTTCATGGCTGCAGTCACCATCTGCAGTGATTTTGGAGCCCAGAAAAATAAAGTCTGACACTGTTTCCACTCTTTCCCCAACTATCTCCCATGAAGTGATGGGAGAGTGAAAAAGTTGGCTTAAAGCTCAACATTCAAAAAACGAAGATCATGGCATCCAGTCCCATCACAGTTCTTCTGTGTATTCTTGCCACCTCTTCTTAATATCTTCTGCTTCTGTTACGTCCATACCATTTCTGTCCTTTATCAAGCCCATCTTTGCATAAAATGTTCCTTTGGTATCTCTGATTTTCTTGAAGAGATCCCTAGTCTTTCCCAATCTGTTGTTTTCCTCTATTTCTTTGCATTGATCATTGAAGAAGGCTTTCTTATCTCTTCTTGCTATTCTTTGGAACTCTTCATTCAGATGCTTATATCTTTCCTTTTCTCCTTTGCTTTGCGCTTCTCTTCTTTTCACAGCTATATGTAAGGGCTCCCCAAACAGCCATTTTGCTTTTTTGCATTTCTTTTCCATGGGGATGGTCTTGATCCCTGTCTCCTGTACAATGTCACGAACCTCATTCCATAGTTCATCAGGCACTCTATTAGATCCAGGCCCTTAAATCTATTTCTCACTTCCATTGTATAATCATAAGGGATTTGACTTAGGGCATACCTGAATGGTCTAGTGGTTTTCCCTATTTTCTTCAATTTAAGTCTGAATTTGGCAATAAGGAGTTCATGGTCTGAGCCACAGTTAGCTTCTGGTCTTGTTTTTGCTGACTGTATAGAGCTTCTCCATCTTTGGCTGCAGAAAATAAAATCAATCTGATTTTGGTGTTGACCATTTCTGGGCCTCTTGAGAAATCTGTATGCAGGTCAGGAAGCAATAGTTAGAACTGGACATGGAACAACAGACTGGTTCCAAATAGGAAAAGGAGTACGTCAAGGCTGTATATTGTCACCATGTTTATTTAACTTATATGCGGAGTACATCATGAGAAATGCTGGACTGGAGGAAACACAAGTTGGAATCAAGATTGCTGGGAGAAATATCAGTAACCTCAGATATGCGGATGACACCACCCTTACGGCAGAAAGTGAAGAAGAACTAAAAGCCTCTTGATAAAAGTGAAAGTGGAGAGTGAAAAGGTTGGCTTAAAGTTCAACATTCAGAAAACGAAGATCATGGCATCCGGTCCCAGCACTACATGGGAAATAGATGGCGAAACAGTGGAAACAGTGTCAGACTTTCTTTTTCTGGGCTCCAAAATCACTGCAGATGGTGACTGCAGCCATGAAATTAAAAGACGCTTACTCCTTGGAAGGAAAGTTATGACGAACCTAGATAGTATATTCAAAAGCAGAGACATCACTTTGCCAACAAAGGTTCGCCTAGTCAAGGCTATGGTCTTTCCTGTGGTCATGTATGGATGTGAGAGCTGGACTGTGAAGAAGGCTGAGCGCTGAACAATTGATGCTTTTGAATTGTGGTGTTGGAGAAGACTCTTGAGAGTCCCTTGCACTGCAAGGAGATCCAACCAGTCCATTCTGAAGGAGATCAACCATGGGATTTCTTTGGAAGGAATGATGCTAAAGCTGAAACTCCAGTACTTTGGCCACCTCATGCGAAGAGTTGACTCATTGGAGAAGACTCTGATGCTGGGAGGGATTGGGGGCAGGAGGAGAAGGGGACGACTGAGGATGAGATGGCTGGATGGCATCACTGACTCGATGAATGTGAGTCTGAGTGACCTCCGGGAGTTGGTGATGGACAGGGAGGCCTGGCATGCTGCGGTTCATGGGGTCGCAAAGAGTCGGACACGACTGAGCGACTGATCTGATCTGGTGATGTCCATGTATAGAGTCTTCTCTTGTGTTGTTGGAAGAGGGTACTTGCTATGACCAGTGCATTTTCTTGGCAAAACTCTATTAGTCTCTTACTCCAGGTGTTTCTTGACTTCCTACTTTTGGATTCCAGTCTCCTATAATGAAAAGGACATCTTTTTTGGGTGTTAGTTCTAAAAGGTCTTGTAGATCTTCATAGAACTGTTCAACTTCAGCTTCTTCAGCGTTACTGGTTGGGGCATAGACTTGGATTACTGTGAAACTGAATGGTTTGCCTTGGAAACGAACAGAGATCAATCTGTCATTTTTGAGATTGCATCTGAGTACTGCATTTCGGACTCTTTTGTTGACCATGATTGCCACTCCATTTCTTCTGAGGGATTCCTGCTGCAATAGTACATATAATGGTCATCTGAGTTAAATTCACCCATTCCAGTCCATTTGAGTTCGCTGATTCCTAGAATGTCAACATTCACTCTGGCCATTTCTTGTTTGACCACTTCCAATTTGCCTTGATTCATGGACCTGACATTCCAGGTTCCTATGCGGCCACAGGATTGGAAAAGGTCAGTTTTCATCCCAATTCCAAAGAAAGGCAATGCCAAAGAATGTTCAAACTACCACACAATTGCACTCATCTCACACACTAGTAAAGTAATGCTCAAAATTCTCCAAGCCAGGCTTCAGCAATATGTGAACCGTGAACTTCCTGATGTTCAAGCTGGTTTTAGAAAAGGCAGAGGAACCACAGATCAAATTGCCAACATCCGCTGGATCATGGAAAAAGCAAGAGAGTTCCAGAAAAACATCTATTTCTGCTTTATTGACTATGCCAAAGCCTTTGACTGTGTAGATCACAATAAACTGTGGGAAATTCTGAAAGAGATGGGATTACCAGACCACCTTATCTGCCTCTTGAGAAATTTGTATGCAGGTCAGGAAGCAACAGTTAGAACTGGACATGGAACAACAGACTGGTTCCAAATAGGAAAAGGAGTACGTTAAGGCTGTATATTGTCACCCTGTGTATTTAACATATATGCAGAGTACATCATGAGAAACGCTGGACTGGAAGAAACACAAGTTGGAATCAAGACTGCTGGGAGAAATATCAATAACCTCAGATATGCAGATGACACCACCCTTATGGCAGAAAGTGAAGAGGAACTAAAAAGCCTCTTGATAAAAGTGAAAGTGGAGAGTGAAAAGGTTGGCTTAAAGCTCAACATTCAGAAAACGAAGATCATGGCATCCGGTCCCATCACTTCATGGGAAATAGATGGCGAAACAGTGGAAACAGTGTCAGACTTTCTTTTTCTGGGCTCCAAAATCACTGCAGATGGTGACTGCAGCCATGAAATTAAAAGACGCTTACTCCTTGGAAGGAAAGTTATGACCAACCTAGATAGCATATTCAAAAGCAGAGACATTACTTTGCCAACAAAGGTTCGCCTAGTCAAGGCTATGGTCTTTCCTGTGGTCATGTATGGATGTGAGAGCTGGACTGTGAAGAAGGCTGAGCGCTGAAGAATTGATGCTTTTGAACTGTGGTGTTGGAGAAGACTCTTGAGAGTCCCTTGGACTGCAAGGAGAGCCAACCAGTTCATTCTGAAGGAGATCAGCTCTGGGATTTCTTTGGAAGGAATGATGCTAAAGCTGAAACTCCAGTACTTTGGCCACCTCATGCGAAGAGTTGACTCATTGGAGAAGACTCTGCTGCTGGGAGGGATTGGGGGCAGGAGGAGAAGGGGACGACAGAGGATGAGATGGCTGGATGGCATCACTGACTCGATGGATGTGAGTCTGGGTGAACTCCGGGAGTTGGTGATGGACAGGGAGGCCTGGCGTGCTGCGATTCATGGGGTCGCAGAGTCGGACACGACTGAGCGACTGATCTGATCTGATCTGATGCAATATTGCTCTTTACAGCATCGGACCTTGCTTCTATCACCAGACACATCCACAGCTGGGTATTCTTTTTGTTTTGGCTCCATCCCTTCATTAATTCTTTGGCACTCAGCCTTATTTATGGTCCAACTCTCATATTTGTACATGACTACTGGAAAAACCACAGCTTTGACTATATAGATCTTTGTCAGCAATGTGATATTTCTGCTTTTTAATACACTAATAGGTTTGTCATCACCTTCCTTCCAAGGAGCAAGCGTCCTTTAATTTGCAGTCATGATTGACAGTGATTTTGGAGCCCAGCAAAGTAAAATATACCTCTATTTCCACTTTTTTCCCATCTCTATTTGTCATGAAGTGATGGGACCAGATGTCATGATCTTAGTTTTTTCAATGTTGAGTTTCCAGCCAGCTTTTTCATTCTCCTCTCTCACCTTCATCAAGAGGCTTTTTAGTTCTTCTGCTTTCTGCCATTTGGGTGATATCATATGCATATCCAAATTTGTTGATATTTCTCCCAGCAACCTTGATTCCAGCATGTGATACATCCAGCCTGCATTTAACGTGATGTACTATGCATCAAAGTTAAATAAGCAGGGTGACAATAGACAGGCTTGACGTACCCCTTTCCCAATATTGAACCAGTCCGTTGTTCCATGTCTGGTTTTAACTGTTGCTTCTTGCTAGGCATACAGATTTCTCAGGAGACAGGTAAGGTGGTCTGCTATTCACACCTCTTCAAGAAGTTTCCACAGTTTGTTGTGACCCATGCAGTGAAAGGCTTTAGCACAGTCAATGAAAAAGAAGTAGATGTTTTTCTGGAATTTCCTTGCTTTTTCTATGATCTAATGAATGTTGGCAATTTGATCTCTGGTTCCTCTGCCTTTTCTAAACCCAGTTTGTACAACTAGAAGTTTTTGATTCACATACTGCTGAAGCCTAGCTTGAAGGATTTTGAGCATTCCTTGCCAGCACGTGAAATGACCATAATTGCACAGTAGTTTGAACATTCTTTGGCACTGCCCTTCTTTGGGACTGGAATGAAAACTGATCTTTTCCAGTCCTATGGCCACTGCTGAGTTTTTTGTATGTCTGCATAACTATATAATGGAATGCTTTACAGCGATGAGAAAGGATAAATTATCACCTCATGCAACAGTTTAGATGAATCTCATAAACAGGTCAAACTATTCAGTGTTGATAGAAATAAGTATAGTGATTACTATTGGACAAGAGGAATTAGGGACTAGGAACAGGTATAATGAGAATGTTCATTCCCAAGAATGAGTAATTTTTTATCTAGGTTTTATGAGTGCATTCACTTTACAAAGACAAATCAAGTTGCACAATTATAATTTACAGCTTTTTCTATTCTACAATAACCTTGACTTTAAAATGTTTAACCTCCAATTAAAATAAATAAATTTATATTTTAAAAAATAAATAAAATATCAATAAAAAGAATATCCTAACTTTCCTCAATTCTTTTTCTTCATGGGTAGAACTTATTAAGTAGACGTGAACTGTCTTTTTAAAAATATTTTTATTAAAGTATAGTTGATTTATAATGTTGTGTGGTTAGTTTCTGTTGTATAGCAATGTATATTAGTTTTACATATTAGTATACATATATATGTGTATATATATATGTGTATATATATATATGTGTATCTCCACACATTTTTAGATTATTTTCCCATATAGGTCATTACAGAGTATTGAGAAGACTGTGCTATACAGTAGATCCTTATTAGTAATCTACTTTATATATGAAAGTGAAAGTCCCTCAGTCATGTCTGACTCTTTGCGACCCCATGGACTATACAGTCCATGGAATTCTCTAGGTCAGAATACTGGAGTGGGTAGCCTTTCCCTTCTCCAGGGGATCTTCCCAGCCCAGGGATTGAATCCAGGTCTCCTGCACTGCAGGTGGATTCTTTACCAGCTGAGCCAAAAGGGAAGCCCAAGAATACTGGAGTGGGTAGCCTATCCCTTCTCCAGTGGATCTTTCTTACCCAGGAATCAAACGGGTCTCCTGCATTGCAGGTGGATTCTCTACCAACTGAGCTATCAGCGAAGCTCTAATTTTATATATAGCAGTGTGTGTATTTTTCAGTCTCAGTCTCCCAATTTATCCCTCCTCCCCTACACACTCTGCTTTCCTTCTGGTGACCATAACTTTGCTTTCTACTCCTGTGACTCTATTTCTGCTCTGTAAACAAGTTGATTTGTAAACTTTTCTCCTTTAAATCTGTATTGCTTCAGATTCTCTAAGTGGGTTTTAGAGTAAGTCGTGAATAGCCAAAGGAATTTAGAAAACTGTGTTCACAGATCCAGAGTATTGGTTGGTTTTCCCCCTAGCTGACACAGCTAGGTTCTGTGATACAAGTGTGTGTGTGTGTGTGTGTGTGTGTGTGTGTGTATTTTTACCACCATAAAACTTGAAAATGTTTTCATTTGTACTCATTGTGTTGGTTAACTTTATGTGTCAACTTGACTGGGCCAGAAATTAAGTCAAACATTACTCTGGGTGTGCCTGTGGGAGTATTTCTGGATAAATACCAACATTTTCACTGATAGACTTAGTAAAGCAGTGGGCTCCATCCAGTTGGGTAAAGGACTGAACAGAATCAAAAGGCTGACCCTCCTACAAGTAAGAGGAAACTCCTCCTGTCTAACTGCCTTAAGCTGGAACATCAGTCTTTTCTGGCCTTGACTGAAACGAAAATATGAGTTTTTTGGGTCTCAAATCTGCGAGCATTTTAAAACAGAACTTACTTGCGTCTGCAGCTTGATGGATCTGCAGATCTAGGAAAATTTGCCAGCTTCCATAATCACACGAGCTAATTCATTATAAGTAAGTAAATAAGTATACATACATACATATACATACACATATATCTTATTGGTTCTATTTCTCTGGAGAACTCTGACTCATACACTAATATGTTGCTTAATTTTTACCCATAATAGATCATTTGTTAAAGGCAGAAAACATAAGAAATACTGAAAAAATAAAAATACATAAAGACCATAAAATTATCATAATTTTGCAAATAAGTCTGAAATATCTTAAACAAACATGCAATCGCATTAATTGATCAGACTCCTTACAATGTACACAGTCTTTTAATCTTTCCAAACTTAATATTTAAAAAGAGGAAATATGTTTAATTTGCCTTTATATTGATCAGGATTTACGATTAGTTGTGTTGACATTTATTTCTGAGAATTACTTGCACTTACTAGCATGAAAGACCTTTTCTTATAATATTTAGAAACACAAGTTGAAATTGAATACTAAAAATACTAGCTTTCAATATTCAAAATTAAAAATTCCAAACAAAAGGTCATACAAGTAGATTTGGATCTAATCAGATCAGATCAGTTGCTCAGTCGTGTCTGACTCTTTGTGACCCCATGAATCGCAGCACCCCAGGCCTCCCTGTCCATCACCAACTCCCGGAGTTCACCCAGACTCACATCCATCCAGTCAGTGATGCCATCCAGCCATCTCATCCTCTGTCGTCCGCTTCTCTTGCCCTCAATCCCTCCCAGCATCAGAGTCTTCTCCAATGAGTCAACTCTTCGCATGAGGTGGCCAAAGTACTGGAGCTTCAGCTTTAGCATCATTCCTTCCAAAGAACACCCAGGCTGATCTCCTTCAGAATGGGCTAGTTGGATCTCCTTGCAGTCCAAGGGACTCTCAAGAGTCTTCTCCAACACCACAGTTCAAAAGCATCAATTCTTCGGCGCTCAGCCTTCTTCACAGTCCAGCTCTCACACCCATATGTGACCACAGGAAAAACCATAGCCTTGACTAGATGAAACTTTGTTGACGAAGTAATGTCTCTGCTTTTGAATATGCTATTTAGGTTGGTCATAATATGCTATTTAGGTTGGTGTCATCTGCATATCTGAGGTTATTGATATTTCTCCCAGCAATCTACCTCCAAATACCACAGATACAGAAACCAAGACCCAGAGCAGTCAAGCAATTCAACTAAGAATACAGTTTTGGTTAGCAGCAGAGTTAGGGTAAGCATTCAAGTGTCCTGATTATTGGGCCAGAACTCTTTGCACCACCATATAAGACACCTGTCCCTTCTAGCACAATCAGTCATATTAGCTCCTCAAAGGCTTTTTTTACATGCACAAAAAGAATCTGGTCATCTCTAGCTATTAAAAAGTTGCCATATCTGACTGAGAAATTCACAAATAGAATGGTTCTTTACATTTTCCTCCACCTTCAATAAATTTGGCTTTCACCAGCTAATGTCTGAAAACATCTTTGGATAATTTTCAGTGGAGAAACAATAAATCAGGGATGTCAGTGGTTGAGAGAGGAGAGTTTTTCCAATTTTCATAAACAAAAACTTCAGTGACAGCTGCTTTCAGGTTTTGGATGTAATTTTCCTAACTGATGTCTTCACTGTGGTGTGCCTTGGCTGTCTTCCACTTACTAGCCAATTTTGGGGGAAGCATGATTTACGCTGACGCCACATCAATGTGAAAATCTGATCAAGTAAAGTAGAACTCTGTAGCCTAACTGGAGAAAGCTGGAAGCAAGTCACCATTCACATGTGGATAAGGCAAAGACAGGGTCCATCTACAAAAGTACAAGCTGCCCTGCTTCTGGTTTACATTGGCAACTGATTAGGAGCTAAAGATACAGCACCAAGACACTTCCCACTGAAACGGCCATAAAAACTTCTGAAAAAAGTAGAAACTCTTAACAATGTTAAACTCTAAAATGAATGGGTAAACTATGGCCAAAATTCATTAGAATTTTCAAATGAACAGGAAGAGAGCAGAATTGAGAATCCCAATTCAGGGCTCATACAGAACAGACTCACCAGTCTTCTCTACTCCTATCCCCGGGTCAGAAACTAGGCTCTACAACAGTACTTTTCAACATTAGGCAATATTCTGCTATACAGATCCTTTGGCTCCATTTGTAGAGATCCTAATTCAAGGTCTGGTTTGGATAGCTGGGGAGTAGGGGGAGTTGTCTGTAAGTGAATATTTTTTATAAAACACTAAATGAATCTGATGATCTCCCAGGTTTGAAAATGACTGGTCTATAGCAATTACTAAAACTGGATACTGGATATTGCTCTGTTGCATACTTGCTGCTATTTTTTTAAAAACATAATTAAAAAATTTTGAAATACTCATGACAAGCTTCAAAAAATAATACCAAGGGTTTCGATAAACCTTTCAACCAGCTTCCTCCAATGATAATATCTTATATAACCAGAACACATTGTCAAAACGAGGAAACTGACTCTGGTACAATACTATGAGTTCAGGTATAGACCTTATTTGGATTTCACCAGTTTTCACACACATTTTTGTATATGTGTGTTTTATATGCGGCTTCCCTGATAGCTAAGTTGGTAAAGAATCTGCTTGCACTGCAGGAGAACCCGGTTCGATTCCTGGGTCAGGAAGATCCCCTGGAGAAGGGACAGGCTACTCACTCCGTTATTCTTGGGCTTCCCTTGTGGCTCAGCTAGTAAAGAATCAGCCTGCAATGTGGGAGACCTGGGTTCGATCCCTGAGTTGGGAAGATCCCCTGGAGAAGGGAAAGGCTACCCACTCCAGTATTCTGGCCTAGAGAATTTCATGGACTGTATAGTCTATGGGGTCACACAGTGTCAGACACACACTTGTATGCGTGCAGCTGCATAAAAATTTATCACATGTAGATTTGTATCAAGAATGCAGAACTGTTCTATCACCATTAAGGAACTCCTCTTTTTTCTTTCTTGCTAGTCAAACCTTCTCCAGCACTAATCTCTGACAATCACTATTTGTTCTCCATCAGTATAATTTTGTAACTTAGAGAATGTCACATAAGTGGAATTAGGCAGTATATAAAATTTGAATTTTAGTTTTGACTTAGCATAATGCCCTCAAGAGCTATCCTAGTTTTTGCATACATATCAACAGACCAGTCTTTTTACTGTCAAGTAGTATTCCATTGTATAGATGTATCACAGATTATTTATCCATTCATTCTCTCAGGTACATTTGGACTGTACATTGGAAGTACACTTTCAGTTTTGGTTATTACAAATAAAGCTGCTATGAACATTCACATACATGGTTTTTCTATTTTTTTTTTTTTTTTTTGGTAAACGTTTTCACTTCTCTAGGACAAATGCCCAGGAGTGTGACTGCTGGTTTATATGCCAAGGATATATTTAATTTTATAAGAAACTGCTAGGCTGTTCTGCAGAGTGACAGAACCATTTTATATCCCCACCAGTAATATATACACGAGAGATTCAGTTGTGCAGCATTCTCACCAGCATTTCATTTACCTCATGCTTCCTGAGGTACACAAAGCTTGATATCTTTTTCCTGAGCCCTTATGCCTTTATAACATGGCAGAAGGCAACAGGACGTAAGTGATGCAAAATACTATGGAGTCATGATGTGGGCACAAATTAAAGAGCCCAGTAAGAGGACATATTAGGGCAACAGAGTTTCCATTCATTCTCTGGTTAACATTAGAGAAAGATACAATGAGGGTATAGGTTTATGATAAATCACGTTGCATTTGATGAATAACTGCTAACGGTGAGGTACTTGGATAGGAATTGTGTATATCAATGCACTCTCCAGCTATGGATCTGAGACGAGGCTAATCATACTCAAGAATAGGGTAAATAGATGTCTGGTTTTTAAAACTGAAAGTTTGGTATAAAAATGGCTTTTGGCCTAAAAATGGCTTATGGTAACGTAGCCTATAAGCCAACATTTTTTTTCCTCTCGGCTTATAATACATGCTACTGTGCTGACTCCTAATGTCGATATAAGAACATGAACTTACTTTCCTGATATTTCTTGGGATACTATATGGCAAACAAACCCAAGAAACAGGATACGTAGTTCATATATAGTGAACTACATATCCTGTCTGTTGATATGCAGAATGCATCTAAATATTCCTTCCATGATGGATAATCAGGGGGAAAAAAAAAAAAAAAAACTACTGAAAAATACTCCAGGATCACAGAATGGACTATTATTCTTTAAGAGAAAAGGCACATTTTTTTACAAGTATATAAACCAGAAAGAAATTTAAAAAATAAAAACTAATTTGCATTCTCAATACAATGCAAGGAAGCAGAAGTCCACCATGAAAGTTCATGTTAAGGGAGATAGTGGAAACAATGCAAAAAACCCTGCAATAGTAGAATTTTCAATAAATATTGAAGGTAATGATGATCACAACTTCAGCAACTTAAATAACAGATATGAAGGCAAACTTGAATAGCTTTAAGGAGTGCTGAAATGAAAAAAAAAAAGAAAAACATAAAGAAAATGATTTGTATGGGGAGACAGGATCTAAGAACTGAATAAACAATTATTTAGTGTTTACTCTCCACAAGGTAACATTATAGTCATTCTCTTCTCCTGTCCTCAGTTTGATTCTTCATAATAGAAACAGATCGTTGAGAATCTGATAACAATTGCTTAGCTCTGGGATTTTGACCAATGTGGTTCTAATTTCAAGGTATTAAGAATTAGCAAGGTACATGTTGAAGATAAGCAATAATCACCTGTGTCTGACTTTCTTTCCTCAGAAACTTGGATATATCTTAAACAGATTTTCTTCTTCTTTCACACATTTACATACTAATCCAAAATACAATATACTTTAATGTCCAGAGAGTATATACATGTTTACTACAATGATAGACCTTAACAACCTTGCTTCATTGTTAACTCAATAACAATGTTCAACGAAATTAAATGCAGTCGCACTGTAATTTCTTCAAGTAAAAATCAATATGGTGGTGCTGAGTTGCTCAGTCATTTGGGACTCTTTGTGGCCCCATGGACTGCAGCCCACCGGGCTCCTCTGCCCATGCAATTTTCCAGGCAAGCAGAGTGGAGTAGGGTGCCACTTCCTACTCCAGGGGACCTTCCCAACCCAGAGATCAAACTGAGTCTCCTTTATTTCCTTCTTTGGCAGGCTAACGCCACCTAGGAAGCCCCATTAAAAAAATCAACATACTGACTCTTAACATGATAATCAAACTACAACTTACACTTTCCTTTAAATTGTATTTGCTTGAGTTTTTGCCTTTTATTTGTCTTTTAACATTTCAGAGCTGTTTTTCATATTTTGATATTTTTGAAAAGCCAATCTGAGCCTTTTAGTAGAAGATTTACTCTAATTATATTTATTATCATAATGAGTATGTTTGGCCTTGTATTATTTGTTTTTGGGCTTTCTGCTTTGTTTTCTTCTTTGTTGTTTCCTTTGCTACACAGAAATTTTCTTTGATTAGTTTTGGATAATGATTTAGAATGTATACAGTCTCAATTCAATTTTTAAAATATAAACATAATTATCAGTGTCAAGACTAAAGGAGCATTATTAGCCCTATACTTCTCATCTCTCAGTATGGTTGATATTATTAGGGATTTCAGACCCAGTTTCTTATTTTTAAGTATTTATATACAAAAGTATCTTAAATATTAAAAATGTCTCTCAAAATTTACTCTGACTTCATGTTTAAAAATAGCTTAATTTTCCCTACCACTCCTTTTATAAAATCACATCCTCTTATTAAAAAAAAAATTCCATTGATCAAAAACATGAGCAACTTGATTAGTATTATAGAGACTTTTATCCTAGTTTAAGTTTGTAAAGATTTTAACTTTCTTGCATTTAATTATGTTGAGCAGGAGGTGGAAAACTTTCTGTAAAGGGCCAGAGAGTAAATGTTTTATATTCCTGGGCCATATATTTATTCTCTGAATTAAGTCTTCAATTCTGCCATTGTAATGTGAAAGCAGCCCTGGATAGTAAGCAAATGAGTATAGCTATGTTCCCATAAAACTTCATTTCTAGAAATAGGCAGTGGGCCACAGATTGCCAACTGTTGCTATAGAGAAAAAGCATGGGGCCAGTGTGATTGAATTCAACCTTTTACTAAGGTTAGATGACAATACATGAAGTGGGAGGCACAGCTCTAGGTTCTCCACTTTACTATTCCCCTTATAAAAGAGACTTGACATAAATCTAGTAGATACTCAGTCATTATTTACTGTGATTTTTAAAAACCATAAAACTAGAGTGTCAATGAGTATTTTAAAACCAGAATGACCAAATATGTGCTCTTTAAAGTATGTAATCTCTGAGATGCTGCTTAATTTCTTTTGGCATGCTCATTCTATTAGTAGAAAACTTTTTTTTTTAATAAAATAAAAGCAGGCCTAAATATTTGTCCCACATCCTATTCCACTGAATGTAAAAACAAAGATTTACTTTAGGGTGAATCTTAAAGTTTCTACGATTTTTTATGAGTATGACAAATCCAGCTGGTACACAGAATGAAGAGCAATAACTTCAATCTTTGCTTCTGTAAGTTGACTGGAAGAGGCATAGAGAAAGATCTGTACGCATCTTGTAGTATAACGATATGCACGAAGCTTTCAGTGATTCTAGGGGGTAGGGCTCTCGTTTTCACTAAATTGGAACTGTAAGAAAGAAATTGGAATTGAAATTATATCAGCAAACGTATGTCTTCCAGATGGTAGGAGGAGAAAGAAGGAGAGATAAGGAGTCGGTTAGCAGGAAAATACAGCCTTGGGACTCCTAATAAATCCAGACAAAGATGCAGCATAATCTAGTGGGACCACTGATCACTGTGATCAGAGCCAAAAGGACAAAGTCAGGACAAGTCAGTGAACCTCTGTGAGCAGACATCTTGGTTTGCCTCTTTTTTCATTTCTCCTAAATTTACTGCAAATTTGCCAGAATAAAATCCTTATTAGGTGTTTATGTATATATTTCTCTTTATAAATTTAAAATTACCTAATTATTTATATATTTGAGGGGATGGCTAGGACCAATGTAATCATGTAATCCCTTTCTATTAACCAAAAAAAGAGAAGAAGATTAGAATAAGGGACTGGATAAAAATGGCTTGCAAAAAAAAAAAAAAACAAAACACAAAAATCACTTTTGTATGAAATATCTATAAAAATACCTGAAACTAAGGCTGTCAAATTCACAGAGAAAGAAAAAAAAACTTTGAGTTGAAAACTCAAAGAAGGTCTTAAGTCACAAGGTTTAATAGATAGAACATAGGTCCTAGGAGAGGCTAATGAAGCTGGAGAAGAAAGGGTGGGAGGAAAATTCCCTAACTGTATGGTACCTGTTTATGTATATACAGTGGTATGTGTGTCCATTTCCAATTGTGATCTAAAATTAATGCAATAATGATTTTGAATGACTTGTGAATTCATTCAAGGCCAGAATAATAAGAAACAGGTTTTAAGTGAAGAGTTGAAAATACTGTAATAAAGCTATCATGAAACTGCAGAACATCTATCCTCAAAGACAGTGAAAACCATTCCCTCCCACCTAATAAACTGCCACCTTAATTTCCTTGGGCTTCCCTGATGGCTCAGATGGTAAAGCATTTGCCGACAATGCAGGAAACCTGGGTTCAATCCCTGGGCCGGGAAGGTCTCCTGGAGAAGGAAATGGCATCCCACTCCAGTATTCTTGCCTGGAAAATCCCATGGACAGAGGAGCCTGGTAGGCAATAGTCTATGGGGTCTCAAAGAGTTGGACACGACTCAGTGACTTTTTTTTTTTAATTTCCTAAG
The DNA here is from genome assembly GCA_935064755.1 of Tragelaphus eurycerus. Lineage (NCBI taxonomy): Eukaryota > Metazoa > Chordata > Mammalia > Artiodactyla > Bovidae > Tragelaphus > Tragelaphus eurycerus. Next base: position 24,958,736 of record CAKXYN010000016.1, read on the forward strand.
TGGGTAAAACTTCAGTATGACCTAGAGAAAAAGTGTTTCCCCTGCTTTATTTCTCAGGAATCCCCTTCCTTATCAAAACTGAAGTGATTTGCTTTCTTCTTTCATATGTACATCTTCCAATGGTTACTGCCTGGTTCATTACAGGTAATAACTTTCAACAGGAGAGAAACAGATGTAGCTTTCAACATATATTCATCTAGTTTGAGTGAAGACGTTTCATCATCTATATAAGGTTCTGTATTACTTCTAAGACACATATGCCTCAGTTTATCTTTTATCCAACCTTTTAGGTATCAAGAGGAAAAAAGGAAGACATGAGGAGTATTTGGTTTCAAGGTTCTGTCAGGTGATTTCTGAATCAACCCCTAGTTTGAATCCTGGTCCCAGGTGTGAATTCAGCTGCCTAAAAATTGGTGTATATCTTAAATCTCTATAGCTACAGGTGAAATTTTTTGTTTTGACAGGAAACAATTGGATATTTATTGTCACATGTCTGTACATGTCAGATCAGTTATTAGCACTTCCTTAAACCCAGACTGGAGAAGGCACGGGCACCCCACTCCAATACTCTTGCCTGGGTAATTCCATGGGTGGAGGAGTCTAATAGGCTGCAGTCCATGGGGTCGCTAAGAGTCGTGTCACTTTCCCTTTTCCCTTTCACGCATTGGAGAAGGAAATGGCAACCCACTCCAGTGCTCTTGCCTGGAGAATCTCAGGGACGGAGGAGCCTGGTGGGCTGCCGTCTGTGGGGTCGCACAGAGTCAGACACGACTGAAGCGACTTAGCAGCAGCAGCAGCACCAAACTCAGACTAGAAGGAAAAAAGTAGAATATGGGGAAAGTGAGGGGATTCTGTGGTTAGGTTCCAGAAGACTGATTTCTGTTTTGCTATTATACTCTGTTACCCATTCACTTGCTTGCTCTGATGAAGCAATCTGCCATGTTATGAGATATGTTAGGGAGAGATCCATGTGTCAAGGAACTAAAGAAGGTGTTGGCTAAGAGCTCTTGACGAACTGAGGTCTCAGTCCAATAAGAAAATGGATCCTCCAACAACCAACTACTAAGTAAGCAAGGAAGTAAATCTTTCCCAAGAGAGCTTTGAAATGATTCCAGCTTTATGGGAAACTGAGTCAGAGATCCCAATTATTAGACCAGATGATATACTGAAGTCATTTCCAGTATATTTATTGTAAAACATAAGACAACTGAGGATAAAACAAATTAAGAATAGAAAAGCAGACTTACAGTATGTCATTTTTTGTAATATAGAAAAAGATACTGTATAAAGGACAAGGACCATAAAGAAGTTGGACCATAAAGAAGGCTAAGCACTAGAGAATTGATGCTTTCAAACTGTGGTGTTGGAGAAGACTCTTGAGAATCCCCTGAATGGCAAGGAGGTCAATCCAGTCAATCCTAAAGGAAATCAACCCTGCATATTCATTGGAAGGACTGTTGCTGAAGCTGAAGCTCCAATACTTTGGTCACTTGATGCAAAAGAGTTGACTCATTGGAGAAGATCCTATGCTGGAAAAGACTGAAGGCAAAAGGAAAAGGGGGTGGCAGAAGACGTGATGGTTAGATAGCATCACTAACTCAGCAGACATGAATTTGAGCAAACTTCAGGAGAGTGGAGAACAGAGGACCCTGGTGTGCTACAATCCATGGGGTCGCAAAGTGTCAGACATGACTTTGACTGAATAACAAGTTAAATCTTTATAAGGAGTTCTTATAAAGAGAATTCTGATTCATAATTTCTCTGTAAAATAAATACACAGATATACTCTTAAGGATGAAGAACTGAAGGACAGGGACGGTTATGGATTTGTCCAAGGGTACACAGAAAGAGAATCTGAACAGATTCCTGAACATGGATGTCTCCGTTTTTCAATTCAGTTCAGTTCAGTCCCTCAGTCATGTCTGACTCGGCAACCCCATGGACTATAGCAGGCCAGGCCTCCCTGTGCATCACCAACTCCCGGAGTTTACCCAAACTCATGTCCATTGAGTCGGTGATGCTATCCAACCATCTCATCCTCTGTCATCCCCTTCTCTTCCTGCCTTCAATTTTTCCCAGCATCAGGGTCTTTTCCAAGGACTCAGTTCTTTGCATCAGGTGACCAAAGTATTAGAGTTTCAGCTTCACATCAGTCCTTCTAATGAATATTCAGGACTGATCTGCTTTAGGATGGACTGGGTGGATCTCCTTGCAGTCCAAGGGACTCTCAAGAGTCTTCTCCAACACCACAGTTCAAAAGCATCAATTCCTCGGTGCTCAGCGCTCTTTATAGTCCAACTCTCACACCCATACGTGACTACTGGAAAAACCATACCCTTGACTTAGATGGACCTTTGTTGGCAAAGTAATGTCTCTGCTTTTTAATATGCTGTCTAGGTTGGTGATAACTTTCCTTCCAAGGAGTAAGCATCTTTTAATTTCATGGCTGCCGTCACCATCTGCAGTGATTTTGGAGCCCCCAAAAATAAAGTCTGACAGTTTCCCCATCTATTTGACATGAAGTGATGGGACCAGATGTCATGATCTTAGTTTTCTGAACGTTGAGCTTTAAGCCAACTTTTTCACTCTCTTCTTTCACTTTCATCAAGACGCTCTTTAGTTCTTCGCTTTCTGCTATAAGGGTGGTGTCATCTGTATATCTGAGGTTATTGATACTTCTCCTGGCAATCCAGATTATAGCTTGTGCTTCATCCAGCCCAGCACTTCTCATGACGTACTCTGCATATAAATTAAATAAGCAGGGTGAAAATATACAGCCTTGACATACTCCTTTTCCTATTTGGAACCAGTCTGTTGTTTCATGTCCAGTTCTAACTGTTGCTTCCTGACCTGCATACAGGTTTCTCAAGAGGCAGGTCAGGTGGTCTGGTATTCCCATCTCTTTCAGAATTTTCCACAATTTGTTGTGATCCACACAGTCAGAGGCTTTGGCATAGTCAATAAAGCAGATGTTTTTCTGGAACTCTCTTGCTTTTTCAATGATCCAACGGGTGCTGGCAATTTGATCTGTGTTCCTCTGCCTTTTCTAAATCCAGCTTGAACATCTGGAAGTTTGCAGTTCACGTACTCTTGAAGCCTAGCTTGGAGGATTTTGAGCATTACTTTACTAGCGTGTGAGATGAGTGCAATTGTGCGGTAGTCTGAGCATTCTTTGGCATTGGAATGAAAACTGACCATTCCCAGGCCTGTGGGCACTGCTGAGTTTTCCAAATTTGCTGGCATATTGAGTGCAGCACTTTCGTAGCATCTTCTTTTAGGATTTGAGAGAGCTTAACTGGAATTCCATTACTTCCACTAGCTTTGTTCTTAGTGATGCTTTTAAGACCCACTTGACTTCACATTCCAGGATGTCTGGCTCTAGGTGAGTGATCACACCATCTTGATTATCTGGGTGGTGAAGATCTTTTTTGGTACAATTCTTCTGTGTATTCTTGCCACCTCTTCTTAATATCTTCTGCTTCTGTTAGGTCCATACCATTTCTGTCCTTTATCGAGCCCATCTTTGCATGAAATGTTTCCTTGGTATCTCTAATTTTCTTGAAAAGATCTCTAGTCTTTTCCATTCTATTGTGTTCCTCTATTTCTTTTCACTGATCATTGAGGAAGGTTTTCTTATCTCTCCTTGCTATTCTTTGGAGCTCTGCATTCAAATGGGTATATCTTTCCTTTTCTCTTTTGTTTTCTGCTTCTCTTCTTTTCACAGCTGTTTTTAAGGCCTCCCCAGACAGCCATTTTGCTTTTTTGCATTTCTTTTCCACGGGGAAGTTCTTGATCCCTGTCTCCTGTACAATGTCATGAACCTCCATCCATAGTCCATCAGGCATTCTGTCTATCAGATCTAGCCCCTTAAATCTATTTCTCACTTCCTCTGTATAATCATAAGGGATTTGATTTAGATCATATCTGAACGGTCTAGTGGTTTTCCCTACTTTCTTCAATTTATGTCTGAATTTGGCAATAAGGAGCTCATGATCTGAGCCACAGCCAGCTCCTGGTCTTGTTTTTGGTGACTGTGTAGAGCTTCTCCATCTTTGGCTGCAAAGAATATAATCGATCTGATTTCAGTGTTGACTATTTGGTGATGTCCATGTGTAGAGTCTTCTCTTATGTTGTTGGAAGAGGGTGTTTGCTATGATCAATGCATTCTCTTGGCAAAACTTTGTTAGCCTTTGTCCTGCTTCATTCTATACTCAAAGGCCAAATTTGCCTGTTACTCAAGATGTTTCTTGACTTCCTACTTTTGCATTCCAGTCCCCTATAATGAAAAGGATATCTTGTTTTGCGTGTTAGTTCTAAAAGGTCTTGTAGGTCTTCATAAAACTGTTTACTTCTTCAGCATTACTGGTCGGGGCATAGACTTGGATTACCGTGATACTGAATGGTTTACGTTGGAAACGAACAGAGATCATTCTCTCATTTTTGAGACTGCATCCACGTAGTGCATTTTGGACTCTTTTGTTAACAAAGATGGCTACTCCATTTCTTCTAAGTCTCCATTTTACATGATATTAAATAAAAATATATTAAAAACAATAGATATGCTTCAGAATAAATGAGTATGTACTACTGAAGTGCTGAATATAAGATTATATTCATTCTGGAAGTTTCCAATATAAAACAGGAACTTTCTAATGTAATATAGTTTGAGTTAGTTGAAATGATACCTGGATATGTTTCGGGGAGAAGAATCATGGGGCATTCAGATTCTTCCAGTGGAAAATCCTTCTGAGTTGCCAAAACCATAAGGTCAAATTTCTTTAGCTTTCCTAATAACAATACCACTGTTCTCTTTAGAGCAGACATGGACAGGGAAGAAGGGGAGTTCAAGAGAATCTCTTAAATATTTAAAGATAATTCATTCAGTATTTATCTAGGATCTCTTATATGTATAGTATACATTTAAATAATAGATGAGAGTAGAGCAGATAGATGAAGATATCATGATTTATTATGATTATTTATCTATTTTGTCTGCTCTGAAAAAGTGTTCTAGGTATTTCATGATAAAAGATATGTGTACAATAATGCTTTTAAAATGAAAATAGAAAAGACATTCTATTTCCATGATTCTATGATGATTCTCCAAGTACTTAACGAATGTGACTATCAAGGAAACAGAAGTAACATCTAAAGAGACTTTAACCCTGTGTTAATGGAATGAAATTAGGCAAAGGAAAATGCAGGGTAAACAGAATGCTTTTCTGAATTTTCCTCAATTTCTACTTGTGAACTAAATTTCCTGGGGAAGACGGTGCACAATTATGTGAAAGACTGATCTTTTTATACTATTCTACAGAGAATACACCTGCAGAAAGAAGAAAGACATGAACAATATTATTCTACAGGATTTTCCAGCTTTAAATTTATCCACCTCTTAATTGCATTTTGAAAAAGTATGCAAAGAATATGTGAAAACATTCTCAAAATTTTAAAGAAAGATATCAAGTAAAAGTTGAAATTATCCCTTTTATCCCATCTTCAAGATGAAAGAATAATTTAATTGTTAACATAGAAAAATATGCACAATATAGACAGATTTTTAGGTGCAGATAGGATTTTACTCTAAGTATTGTTTGGTGATTTATCTTTTTAAACTTGGTATGTCTGGGAGATCTTTTCATGCCAATATGTATATGACTGCCTCAGCCTTTTCAAGGGATGTATAATATCCCAACTAGAAATGGTTCGTCATTTAACCATTCTTCTTCTAATGGATATTTGTTCTAATTCCTCACCCTTGCATAGAATAATGAATATTTTACACTCATATTCTTGGAAACATGACTGACTCTTTCAAACAGACTCTTAGCAGTAAAATTACTAGAGATCAAGTAGAAAGTGTAATTTAAAATAATGATATTTATTTCCAAAACTGTCCTCAAATAAGCTGCATTAATTCACATCGTAATTTACAGCTTCAAGATAGTGTCAGTTTCTTCATTCCTGTTTGCAAAGCTGCTGCTGCTAAGTCGCTTCAGTCGTGTCCGACTCTGTGCGACTCCATAGATGGCAGCCCACCAGGCTCCCCCGTCCCTGGGATTCTTCAGGCAAGAACACCGGAGTGGGTTGCCATTTCCTTCTCCAATGCATGAAAGGGAAAAGTGAAAGTGAAGTTGCTCAGTCATGTCGGACTCTTAGTGACACGATGGACTGAAGCCCACTAGGCTTCTCCGTCCATGGGGTTTTCCAGGCAAAGCTAGATACTGTAAATTAAAACTTTTTTCTAATCTGATAATCAAAAAATGGTACCTCATTATAATTTTAATTTCCATTAATAATGAAGGTAATTGTCTTCATTGTAGGGGAGGGGGACTTTTAGCTCTTTTTAAAAAGTTGTTTATTTATTTTTGGCTGCACTAAGTCTTCACTGCTGCACAGGGGCTTTCCCTAGTTGCAGCAAGCAGGGGCTACTTTCCAGTTATGGTGCAGAGACTTTTCTTGCTACAGAGCATGGGCTCCAGGGTGAGTGGGCTTCAGTGGTTGCAGCTTGCAGGCTCTAGAGCACTGGCTCAGCAGTTGCGGCTCATGGGCTTAGCTGCCCTGTGGCATGTCAAATCTTCCCTACCTGGGGATTGGACCCATGTCCCCTGCATTGGCTGGCAGATTCTTAACAACTGGACCACCATGCAAGTCTAAGTTCTTTTTTTAAAAAAATTTTTATTGGAAGATAATTGTTTCACAATATTGTGTTGGTTTCTGTCATGTATCAACATGAATCAGTCACAGGTATACATATACCCGCTCCATCTTGAACGTCCCTCCCATCTTCTGCCCCATTCCATCCCTCTAGGTTGTCACAGAGCACTTATTTTTAAAACTGACTATTGATTATTCTCTGATCACTTTTTACTGGGTTGTTAGCAATTTTTTTTATTGAGCCCTCAAAGTTTTAAATATGTTCTGAATGTTAATCAGTGTTTCATTATAGATACTACCATTATTCTCTCAGATTGTGATTGAACTTTATTTATACTGACTTGTACCATGTTAAAATCTCAAATCTTATCACTCTTTTATTGTATGGCTTTAGTTTTGTATTTCAGTCAGAAAGTCTTTTTCTACCTTAAGCATATAAAAACATTCTCCTATTTTTTTCTTAAATATCTTCTACATTTAGGCCTTTAATACATTTGGAATTTATTTTGGGCAATGCTATGAAGGAGTGATCTAACTTAGGGTTTTCCCTAATGGTAAACTCAGCACCATTTACCAACATTTTCCTGACTTATTTTAAATTGTCTGTAAATCATAAATAAGTTAAATTTCCATGGCCTATTTTATTCTACTGATTCTATTCTTATTACAAATGGGATTTTTCCCCCATATAGGTGTTTGCTATTATACAGGAAAGCATTTGTCTTAGTATATTAATTTTATGCCTGACAGACTTGCTTACCATTTTTTATTAGAATATTGCTTTTTAATCAATTCACTTGAAATGTTCAGGTTGATGATGATATACACTGTTAATAAGGACATCTTCATTTCCTCCTTTCTATATATATATATATATATATATACATATATATATTATATCTAGTCAAAAACACTGAGAAAAGAAACAGTATTCCTCCCTGTCTTTTGGTTAAGTGAAAACAGTCATTAGGCGAGATACTTCACTAGAACTTCTGCTCCATTTAAATACTGGCTCAAAAAACATACACACATAAACATTAAGAAATACATATGTAGTGCTTACTGTACGCTTGATATTCTTCTACATATTTTAAATATATTAATTCATTTAATCCTCACAGCAACCCCATAAGGGATAAGTGAAATTAGTTGCCCCAAATAGCATTTTCACAGAAAGGACATTCTGATGGTTTTCCATTTAAGGAACTTTGTAATCTGTTAGTTATATCTAAACACCCCCACCTAAGGTGAGTTAAGCAAGTTGCCACTTGTCCTCTAACCCCAAAGCTCCTTAATTTCCAAGTAAGCAAGTCTGATTATAGAGCTATAGAATCTCCTCATAAGAATCTACTTGGACAGCCACATGTACTAAGAGGAGCTGACGTAAAATCCTTAAAACTTATCACCATTAAATAAATCTCTCAAGGTCATATATAATCCCATCACGACTTATTGCCAAGGAAGTCAGACAGAAAAGAATCAGGCTATATTTCTGGCTCTGTACTCTGTAAAAAATTTATATACTCTTGAAAAAATATGATATTATAGATAATTGTACTATGAGCTACTTTCTATCTTAACAATATATTGTGGCCAATTTGAATGTAAATAAAAGTAGATTTTAAAAAATCACTTCTAGCAAGTGTATCACATTCTGTGGTTTGAATTTACCATTTTAAAAAAGCATAGTGATTGTACTAGGCACTGTTTGATGTGGTTTATAAATATCAACTCAATCTTCATTACATCTGAGGTATGTGCCATACCATATGGTATGTATGTATCATAATTTATTTAAATCAGATTAAAGAAATCAAATTTTGATTCAATAATTTAATCCAAACTTGGATTCAATAAATCAAAATGGTGCCAAATGTTTGCCATTACAAACAATACTGTGACAAACTTCTTGGTACATACAACTTTGTCAGTTGTGTGATTACTTCTTTAGCCTAAATTAAATGCGTGCCTTCTCAATGGAATGAGGTTAGTGGCAAAGAGAAGAGGCAATAGAGATATGAAATCAGAAAGTGTGCTTGGGAAACCATAACTGCAGAAAAGGGAAAAAATAAACAGTTAATGAACATTTACGATTTACCAGACACTATACTCAATGGACGTGAGTCTGAGTGAACTCTGGGAGTTGGTGATGGACAGGGAGGCCTGGCGTGCTGCGATTCATGGGGTTGCAAAGAGTCGGACACGACTGAGCGACTGAGCTGAACTGAACTGAACTGATACTAGATGCTCTGACATACACTGACATGTTTAATCTTCACATGAACTATTTGCAGTAAGGTGCAATCCCTTTGTTATAATGAGGAAACTGAAAAACAAACAGGTTAGTTACTTGAGAAGTTTACACAGCCAGTAAGTAGTTGAGGTTCTGCAACTATCAGCTAAATTATTTTAAACAAGTTGCTTAATCTTTGTGGCCACATTTTAATTCAACTGTAAAATGTGACTCAAAAGCATAACATAAATTAACATAGTATGTGTAAATTATAAACTAAATACAAGAAATAATTCAACATTTTAAATAATTTAAGAAAGACTGAGCCCATAATGGTATTTATAGTTAAACATTCCGTAAGCTGTATGCCTTTATAAACCTTCACTTTACTCCATATTAAGAGAGAGATATAAATTGGACTACATGCAACAAAAGGACTACTAAATGATGATCTGTTTGGGTGGGAGAACACCTCAAGTCATCCATGCAATCTTCAATCAGGGAGGAATTCTTCATACAGCATTCTCAAGAGTGGCCATTTGGTGTCTGCATTTTTACAGTGAAGGCTCCTTGTTCAATGATGGGAATGTTAACAATGCCCTGTTAAGCCCTTCCTCAGCTTCCCATTAAAATTCTCATGAAACTACAGCAAGTGATGACAAGTTTCAACCTGAATGAAAACTAAGAAACTTACTTGTCAAGATTCAGGAAGAATTCATATTAGTCAAAGCATACATAAGGCTGTAAAAGCATGGACAGGACATTTTAGGACTATGATTCCCTGTGAAGGGGGTTAGAATATGCTACTCCAAAATATGCCACTTTAGTATTATTTAGGATTGTTTTGAGCTGAAGGCAAAAGAGAAACAATTTATACAGAATAATACTCTGCTCTGCCACATTTGGCCCAAGAACAGGGCATACATTTTCTTTTGTAAAGATTACATAAATTTCCATTTGTAATCCCTCCTATGCTCAGAAGGCAGATATGGCACCAGATGAGTCTGTTGTATCATACATTTCCCAATCGCTGTCCCCAAATTCACCACCCCTAGGATCCCAAATTCCCTTTTCTTTATCTAGTCACTTCTCCACAATTTATCACCCTTTGTTAAAATGGTATATATAATATAATGAATCTAGCTCCTTCTCTGGGTTTCCAATTTTTTTCTGTGAAGCCCCATGTATATAAAAATGCTGTATGACTCAAGGAGCTCAAATCAGTGCTCTGTGACAACCTACAGGGGTTGGATGGTGTTGGAGGCGGGAGGGAGGCCACGAGGGGGCGGACGTACTTATACCTATGGCTGATTCAAGCTAGTGGAGGTGATGGAATTCCAGTTGAGCTCTTTCAAATCCTGAAAGATGATGCTGTGAAAGTGCTGCACTCAATATGCCAGCAAATTTGGAAAACTTACCAGTGGCCACAGGTCCAGAAAAGGTCAGTTTTCATCCCAATCCCAAAGAAAGGCAATGCCAAAGAATGCTCAAACTACTGCAAAATTGTACTCATCTCACATACTAGTAAAGTAATGCTCAAAATTCTCCAAGCCAGGCTTCAGCAATATGTGAACCGTGAACTTCCTGATGTTCAAGCTGGTTTTAGAAAAAGCAGAGGACCGAGAGATCAAATTGCCAACATCCGCTGGATCATGGAAAAAGCAAGAGAGTTCCAGAAAAACATCTACTTCTGCTTTATTGACTATGCCAAAGCCTTTGACTGTGTGGATCACAATAAACTGTGGAAAATTCTCAAAGACATGGGAATACCAGACCACCTGATCTGCCTCTTGAGAAATCTGTATGCAGGTCAGGAAGCAAGAGTTAGAACTGGACATGGAACAACAGACTGGTTCCAAATAGGAAAAGGAGTACATCAAGGCTGTATATTGTCACTCTGTTTATTTAACTTATATGCAGAGTACATCATGAGAGATGCTGGACTGGAAGAAGCACAAGCTGGAATCAAGATTGCCGGGAGAAATATCAATAACCTCAGATATGCAGATGACACCACCCTTATGGCAGAAAGTGAAGAGGAACTAAAAAGCCTCTTGATGAAAGTGAAAGTGGAGAGTGAAAAAGTTGGCTTAAAGCTCAACATTCAGAAAACGAAGTTCATGGCATCCGGTCCCATCACTTCATGGGAAGTAGATGGTGAAACAGTGGAAACAGTGTCAGACTTTATTTTTCTGGGCTCCAAAATCACTGCAGATGGTGACTGCAGCCGTGAAATTAAAAGACGCTTACTCCTTGGAAGGAAAGTTATGTCCAACCTAGATAACATATTGAAAAGCAGAGACATTACTTTGCCAACAAAGGTCCATCTAGTCAAGGCTATGGTTTTTCCTGTGGTCGTGTATGTATATGAGAGTTGGACTGTGAAGAGGGCTGAGCGCTGAAGAATTGATGCTTTTGAACTGTGGTGTTGGAGAAGACTCTTGAGAGTCCCTTGGAGTGCAAGGAGATCCAACCAGTCCATTGTGAAGGAGATCAGCCCTGGGATTTCTTTGGAAGGAATGATGCTAAAGCTGAAACTCCAGTACTTTGGCCACCTCATGCAAAGAGTTGACTCACTGGAAAAGACTGATGCTGGGAGGGATTGGGGGCAGGAGGAGAAGGGGACAACAGAGGATGAGATGGCTGGATGGCATCACTAATGTGATGGACGTGAGTCTGAGTGAACTCCAGGAGTTGGTGATGGACAGGGAGGCCTGGTGTGCTGCGATTCATGGGGTCGCAAAGAGTCAGACACGACTAAGCGACTGAACTGAACTGAAGTGAACTGATGGCTGATTCATGTTGATGTATGGCAGCAACCAACACAATAGTGTAAAGCAATTATCCTCCAATTAAAAATAAATTTAAAAAGAATATATTAAAAGAAAAAATAAACAAAAAATATATTAAAATGTATATGTCTGTTCTCTTGTTAAGTTTATCCTCTGTCAGCTTAATTTATAGGCCCCAAAATAGAACCTCAGGGTATAGAATTAAAGTACTTCCTCTTCTACACAGGGAATGAAACATAGTTTGAGACTGAAATAGTAAAGGGATAGAGCTTCATCTCTCAGTGAAAAGTTGTCTATAAGAAGGAGATGAGCTTGGAAAATCCGTAAGAGTAGTGTATCCTGTAGGCTACTGATTCCTGCTCCTACCCCAATTTTTATGGCTAAAGGAGAACTGCAGATTGTGATCTCATATAAAGATAATCAAACAATTAATCAAATGGGAATAGATGATGCTTCCATCAATCACCCCTCTAACTTGAGATTATATGTATTTTAATAGCATTAATTTAGAATGGTGCTTCTTAAACTTTAATATGTATATCAGTCACCTGAGTATCTTATTTAAAGGCAGATTCTGATTTAGTAAGTCCACAGTAAGGTATGAGATTCTACAGTTCTAATAATTCCTGGATGAGAGGTGTAAAGACCCCATGTTGATAATTACATGACAACCTTTTCACAAGCAAGTGACAGATCCAAACAGACCTTTCTTTTCAGAGTCAGGTACATAATTTTAAGGAAAAGGAAGTAAAGAATCATGGAAGACAAGGGAGGGAGTTTATAACAAAAAGTAAACTATAGAAATAAACTTAAGCATGGACAGAAATTTCAATATTTTCAATAGACTTCAAGGAATGATAGATTCTCTGGGGGAAAGAGTTGAAAGATAAAAATACTGAAAAAAACAGTGTTAGTTTCTTGGAACTTTAAAATGAGGTAGATGTCACAAGAGATGATAAATAAAAATGCAAGTAAAACTACAATCTGTCCTACAAAGTGAAAATTTAAATACCCAACAGATTTAATCCTTTGGAGATGCTTCCTCTGAAAATAGAGGAAAGGACAGAAAGAGGCACATAATAGTGAATATAAAGTTTTTTATGACATATAGATTATTCATATCTATGAGGAAGAAAAGAACATAGGAAATAAATTAATACAACAGAAAAAAATTGAGCAGGGCAAAGACTGAAGCATACAGATTGGAAAGATTCACCATATAACTAGAAAACTTTAGGAAAAGAGATCAATACCTGGATATGTATCCTGGGAAATTTGTTAAACTTCAATGATAAGGAAATAAGTTTACAAATATATGGTAAATTATTAGCAACAAAAGGTAAGAGGCAAATTTTTAGTAACAAAAATCAAGCTGATCACAAAGCAATGTCCAAGAGGATAAAAAGGATATGACCTGAGAAATTTATATTCTTCAGGTTGTTACTTTGATGTGAAACTAAAAAATAAAAAGAGAGATTTTCAAGTATATAAAGACCTACAAAATCTACTTCAAATCACTCCTGAAAACATTATCCAAAGACACTCACTAGCCTATCAAGAATTCTGGAAAAATTATGTTGTCAATGTATCTGTGTCCTGGTAGTGAACAAAGAAATCAGCCAAACGTGTTAAATCTAAAAATTGTTATAATAAATATGAGACAGGACACAAATGCCGACACTGTTCCCTGCGAGGACTCCCTTCCCTAATTCAGGCGAGGTGTGCACTTTGTGCGCTGTGCTTTTCTTTGATAGCATTTGTCACTCTGTACTGTCAGCTCCTGTTCCACCTTCCAGTTCCCTCACTAAGCTGCTGTCACTTACCTAACCTTCCTCTTCTCCATAATTCCTACTGCTAACATAGATATAGATATATTTTATATATCAGTATACTACTATATGAGGGCTTCCCAGGTGGCTTTAATGGTAAAGAACCCACCTACCAATGCAGGAGATGTAAGAAATGCAGGTTTGATCCCTGGGTTAGGAAGGTTAGGAAGATCCTCTGGAGAAGGATATGGCAACCCATTCCAATATTCTTCCCTGGGAAATCCCACAGACAGAGCAGCCTGGAGGGCTATAGTCCATGGGGTCACAAAGAGTCGAACATCACTAAGTAGGTATGCACTCAACTCCATAATACTATATGTATACTACCATATGTATACTACTGCACTATATATACATAAGTATCAATATAGCAAAAGCAGGGTTGAAAGAAAAAATTGAGAAGAAAAATAATGCTTATTTACTCTTATGGGAGTGGAGCATGAATGAATAAATAATTTGTCTCATACATGAATAAGAAAACAAAATTAAGTATGGGAAAACTAAAAACCAGTAGAAATAAAAGTGTAACATAAATCTTCTGTTTACCAGCAAAAATAAAAAACAATGAAAACATAGTAGGCCAAAGAGTAAAAGAGGGGGAAAAAAAGGAAAATAGCAAGAAAATATACAATAATACAACAAAAGCCAGTCATTCATGCACTTTCTTTCCGCTAAGGAGAGAACAGCAAAGGATAGTTATTGCCCCCTCATCCAGGAAGTTTTCTTTGTGGTTCAGGTATAAACTGAGTATTGGGCAAGAGTTGGGGGTGGCAAGACAAGTTCACCTGCCCTACTGTTGGCCAAAAGAAGCATAAAATCATAGACTCTTGCAAAGGTGGTTAAATTATCTAGACTTTGACAACTGTACCCATTTACTGACAGACTGACAAGGCTATGGAAGAACTGCTATGAACCAAATTCTCAAATTTGAGAACGCTGTTTATTGGAACACTGCATCAATTACTGTGAAGAGACTGTTTTCACTAAAACCTACAATATGTTCTACATTGTTACTTGTAGAATTAATAAGACTGCTTATCTTATTTTGCCTTGTTCCTTTTCTCTTCAGCCTAAACAATCCTGGGGAAATTAAATAAATAGTCTTGCTTAGGCTTCAGAGACAAATCAGAGTAGGCCTCTAACCTTGCTTCTAACCTGCCTGGATACTACCCTGACTGTGAGTTGACTGTGAGTAACTGCCTGCTGTGAGTGCAAGACTTCCAGCACCATAGATCAGATGGGGGAGGAATTTTAAGATTGTTGAGACCCTGGAGGGGACCTGGGCAACCAAGCCCCAGGCTTAGCAGCATTCCAAGTTTACATGACAAAACCTACAGCATTACCATGAAACCAGAGCTGCAATTATGGCAGAAAGTGAAGAGGGGCTAAAAAGCCTCTTGATGAAAGTGAAAGTGGAGAGTGAAAAGGTTGGCTTAAAGCTCAACATTCAGAAAACGAAGATCATGGCATCTGGTCCCATCACTGCATGGGAAATAGATGGGGAAACAGTGGAAACAGTGTCAGACTTTGTTTTTCTGGGCTCCAAAATCACTGCAGATGGTGACTGCAGCCATGAAATTAAAAGACGCTTGCTCCTTGGAAGGAAAGTTATGACCAACCTAGATAGCATATTCAAAAGCAGAGACATTACTTTACCAACAAAGGTTCGTCTAGTCAAGGCTATGGTCTTTCCTGTGGTCATGTATGGATGTGAGAGCTGGACTGTGAAGAAGGCTGAGCACCGAAGAATTGATGCTTTTGAACTGTGGTGTTGGAGAAGACTCTTGAGAGTCCCTTGGACTGCAAGGAGATCCAACCTGTCCATTTTGAAGGAGATCAATCCTGGAATTTCTTTAGAAGGAATGATGCTAAAGCTGAAACTCCAGTATTTTGGCTACCTCATGCGAAGAGTTGACTCATTGGAGAAGACTCTGATGCTGGGAGGGATTGAGGGCAGGAGGAGAAGGGGACGACAGAGGATGAGATGGCTGGATGGCATCACTGACTCGATGGATGCGAGTCTGAGTGACCTCCGGGAGCTGGTGATGGACAGGGAGGCCTGGCGTGCTGCGGTTCATGGGGTCGCAAAGAGTCGGACACGACTGAGCGACTGATCTGATCTGATCTGATCTGAGAGCTGCAATTTGGTCACAGATTGATGATGAAATCAGTTTGCGTCCTGGGATTATAAATGGGAATCCTGACCTGCAATCTTTGAAGTCTCACCCACAGATCGGACGTGCTGCCTGGGACCTTTTCCCAATTGAGACTCCAGATGTGCTGTGACACGGGTCTTCCCTGTGCTGGGTAAGTCTGGATGTTGGTCAAATCCAATTTGGTGATGTATACTCTGC
Organism: Tragelaphus eurycerus; assembly: GCA_935064755.1. Taxonomy (NCBI): domain Eukaryota; kingdom Metazoa; phylum Chordata; class Mammalia; order Artiodactyla; family Bovidae; genus Tragelaphus; species Tragelaphus eurycerus. Next base: position 24,974,601 of record CAKXYN010000016.1, read on the forward strand.
CGTTTCTACTTCTCTTTTCTTTTAATGTTAGTGTATCGAAAGTAAGCTCTATAATTCTCTAATAAATATTTGTATTATTTATTTTTAAGAAAGAAGAGTGGGGGTGCGGGCAGTTCTGAGCAATAATTTTGGGGAAATATATATGATAAAATGTGCAGTGGAAATATCAGGTTCAGTAACCAAGAAATTGATCCCTCCTTTATTTCCAAATTAAACCTATCTAGGTACTCTTGCCTGGAAAATCCCAAGGACGGAAGAGCCTGGTAGGCTGCAGTCCATGGAGTCACAAAGAGTTGCGGACATGACTGAGCAACTTCACTTTCACTTTTCATTTCCATGCACTGGAGAAGGAAATGGCAACCCACTCCAGTGTTCTTGCCTGGAGAATCCCAGGGATGGGGGAGCCTGGTGGGCTGCCATCTATGGGGTCGCACAGAGTCGGACACGACTGAAGGGACTTAGCAGCAGCAGCAGCAGGTTAAAATAAAATACCAAAGCAAAGAACAAAATACCCAGCATAACTCTAGGACAGTTATGCTTTATTTCATCGTGGATGAGGTGTATATCTCACTCCCTAATTTGCCAATAGCACTCCTTGAGTTCTAGACTACTGTTTTCGAGAGATGCTGAAGAGAGAAATCCAGCTGATCCAAACGAGGACAAAACAGATAACTTCTCATTTTTTTATGCAGCAAAATTAAAACAAACACACACCTTTCAGTGTTAGGTAATAATCTCTCTGTTGCCTACCACCCATCTTTTTCTAGACTGTCAGTAAGTAAGGCTCTCAAAAGTTAAGCTACACTAAATAGACTGGAGTAGATGGAGTGAACTTTACATAGCAGAGTCAACCTGAAGATGATCCCTCTAATACAAAATCCCTTTTGTGATATGAAAAGGTTAATCAGCTCTGCATTCAACAGTACCCTTATGTTTGGTCATATCAGTTCTATTATTACTAACCTCCTTTACCCCAAATGTAAAACTAATGTTTGGGAACCTGACTGCCTTTAAGGTGCAAGGGCCCTAGACAACAAGGAAGAAATTCAGTAAGACTGGGGTTAGGTTATTTGAATCGCTACCAGGCAGCTGAGACTGAGAACAAAGTTTCTTAAGAAAAGTGGGCATTCAGAGGCATCTGGGAGAGAGCCTGAGAGAACATGCATCATACATTTTTTTCTTTCAACAAATCCAATGTGAGCATACCTAAATGATAAAGGCATTTCTAAATGATACAGTAAATCAGAATAAGTACAAATCACAAACTTATTGAATGTTTATCATCTGACAAGTAGTATGTTAAGGACTCTGAATGGATTAGCTTATTTAATCGTGACAACAAGCATACGAGGTAGCTTCTAAACAGCTACTCAGCTACTGTTATTATCTGTATTTTACAAGTGAAGAAACTGAGGCACAGAATGGCTATGAACTTGCCCAGGGTTATATTGCTAAGTTTATGTAGGTAAAGCCAGGTTGGCTTTGACTCTGAGGCTGGTGGAGGAATGATTTCACAGGAATGCCTAAGACAATTAAGCTGAAAAATATATATGGTATAAGAGTGAGGGTGTGAATGCATGTTTATAGGTGTGTATATGATGCTATTTTTGTTGCTTTCTGATGTTTGATCAATTATACACTGAACCAGTTGTTCCTTTTGAACCCTGTGAAGAAAGGTTAGAATATTTGTCTTCATGGAATGTTAACTGTATCCTTGTGGATACTAAAATTATATAGTCAAATTATCCACCTAAGACTGCAGAGTAAGTAGATTACACTGCTAAAACAGATGCTGTGTTCAACATGAAAGATTTATAAGAAGATACTTCCAGCATATAGTTACACAAAGTTTCCACCTCTAATGTATTGCACCAAATTCCTTGTCTGCTCTAATAAGTAGTGAGTTTTAATATATTATTATCCTCCAGATGTTTAGGAAACTAATATCTACTACTGACTTCAAATTAATTTAGGTTTGTTAAAACTCTGAACACTAGCTGGTAAGATTCAAAAGATCTCAAGAAGCTAGTAAAATTAAAAGATTACAATTCTAAGGCTCAGAAATGTAATTTACACAGCACATGGCTGGGGCTTCCTGTCTTGTTCTTCTATTCCAAAAGGGGGAGCAAGCAGCATGGTCCCAGACACCTAAAAATTCTGAATACATTTTTCCTCTTGGGAAGAGCAGGCTCAGTTGAAGGAAAGAAGGAACTTTCCTACTCTGAATAAGCTGATTCATCTTAAGACATATCTGAAGATATACTCATATATATTGCCCACTTAAATATATTTACAAAAAGGGGATAAATATTTCATAGATCAGAATTGAGAAGAAAATGTATACATTTGTAATCCAACATCCTCATTTTACAGTTAACAAAACTGAATCTAAGGGGGTTTCCCTGGTGGTCCAGTGGTTGGGAGTCTACCTTCCAATGCAGGGGTCATGGGTTTGCTCCCTGGTCCAGGAAGATCCCACCTGCCACGGTGCAGCTGTGCCCATGCACCAGCTCTAGAACCCTCACGCCACAACTACCGAAGTCCACATGCACCTAGAGCCTGTGCTCCACAAGAGAAGCCACTGCAAGTAACGAGAAGCCTGCACACAACCAGAGAGTAACCCCCATTTGCTGCAACTAGAGAAAAATCCACGTATAGCAATGAAGACTCAATGCAGCCAAAAATAAAAATAATTTTTTTTAAAAAATTGAGTCTAAGAAACATAAATTATGTTTCCTATCTTTACTATTAAAAATACATTTTATATAATGGTATCATATGGATGTGCCATTTTCTGATTTTTTTAAACATTACTTTGTTATACATTTTATATGTATTATTCTCCTCACATGCATTAACACCATCAACAGTTCTGTGATTTCAATTACAATATTCAGTTTTGATTAACATACAACAGTCTAACACTTTTCAACTGTTAGATATTTGTACTTTTTCTCATTTTTATTAAAAAGAGTGATGGTGATGCTATAAATATGTAGTTCTTTCTAACCTCTTTGGGATAGAAAGGTTGCCAAGGAAGGAACCTTCCTTTGGGAAGAAAAGGTTGCCATTTCCTTCTCCAATGCATGAAAGTAAAAAGTGAAAGTGAAGTCACTCAGTCATGTCCGACTCCCAGCGACCCCATGGACTGCAGCCTACCAGGCTCCTTCATCCATGAGATTTTCCAGGCAAAGTACTGGGGTGGGGTGCCAATGCCTTCTCCACATCTAAGCCTACTTCTCCCCAAATCTTAGTCCTCTCTTGTAGGTGGTAGTGAGTTTCCATATGCTCTCAATATCTGTAATTCTGGGGAAATGTGATAATGGTTTCTTATTACTAGTCATGAGCTTCTAGATAATGCTATTAAAACTATTTTATTTAAGATATTTACATCTCTTTTATAAATGAGATTTCTCTCATGTTGCTTTTTTAGGTGTTCACTTTAGGCTCAGATGGTAAAGAATCTGCCTGCAATGCAGTAGACCTGACTTTGATCCCTAGGTGGGAGGATTCCCTGGAGAAGAGAATGGCTACCCAGTCTAGTATTCTTGCCCGGAGAATTCCATGGGCAGAGGAGTCTGGTGGGCTTCAGTCCATGGGGTCACAAAGAGTCGGGCATGACTGAGTGACTAACTTTCACTTTAGCACACATTTTAGGATCAGGACTTCAAATGCATGCACCTAGGGACTGACCTTCCCTCTCCTGGCTAAATTTTACTGAGCTACTCTTAAATGTCACTAAAATCTATCATTAACTTAAAGCTCCCTCACTAATCAGCTCACCTTATTCAAATTGCTTACTGAATGTCTGATCTCTCTAATGAACTGTAGAAAACTCTGTAAGAGCAGACTTTTTTCAGGTGAGCAATAAGCAAGCCTTCTTTACCTCAGGAGTTTAAGAGCTAGATATTGTATATTCTGTCTCCCTACTAGAGTGTAAACCAAAGATAAAGACTGTTTTTTTTTTTTTTTTTTAATATAAATCTATTTATTTTAATTGGAGGCTAATTACTTTACAATATTGTATTGGTTTTGCTGTACATCAACATGAATCTGCCATGGGTGTACATGTGTTCCCCATCCTGAACCCCCCGCCCACCTCCCTCCCCATACCATCCCTCTGGGTCATCCCAGTGCACCAGCCAAGTATCCAGTATCATGCATCAAACCTGGACTGGCGATTTGTTTCATATATGATATTATACATTTTTCAATGCCATTCTCCCAAATCATCCCACCCTCGCCCTCTCCCACACAGTCCAAAAGACTATACTACATATCAGTGTCTCTTTTGCTGTCTCGCATACAGGGTTATCATTACCATCTTTCTAAATTCCATATATATGCGTTAGTATACTGTATTGGTGTTTTTTTTCTAGCTTACTTCATTCTGTATAATAGGCTCCAGTTTCATCCACCTCATTAGAACTGATTCAAATGTATTCTTTTTAATGGCTGAGTAATACTCCATTGTGTATATGTACCACTGCTTTCTTATCCATTCATCTGCTGATGGACATCTAGGGTGCTTCCATGTCCTGGCTATTATAAACAGTGCTGCGATGAGCATTGGGGTACATGTGTCTCTTTCAATTCTGGTTTCCTCGCTGTGCATGCCCAGCAGTGGGATTGCTGGATCATAAGGCAGTTCTATTCCCAGTTTTTTAAGCAATCTCCACACTGTTCTCCATAATGGCTGTACTAGTTTGCATTCCCACCAACAGTGTAAGAGGGTTCCCTTTTCTCCACACCCTTTTCAGCATTTATTGCTTGTCAACTTTTGGATCGCAGCCATTCTGACTGGTGTGAAATGGTACCTCATTGTGGTTTTGATTTGCATTTCTCTGATAATGAGTCATGTTGAGTATCTTTTCATGTGTTTGTTAGCCATCTGTATGTCTTCTTTGGAGAAATGTCTGTTTAGTTCTTTGGCCCATTTTTTGATTGGGTCGTTTACTTTTCTGGAATTGAGCTGCAGGAGTTGCTTGTGTATTTTTGAGGTTAGTTGTTTGTCAGTTGCTTCATTTGCTATTATTTTCTCCCATTTTGAAGGCTGTCTTTTCACCTTGCTTATAGTTTCCTTTGTTGTGCAGAAGCTTTTTAATTTTAATTAGGTCCCATTTGTTTGTTTTTGTTTTTATTTCCAATATTCCTGGAGGTGGGTCATAGAGGATCCTGCTTGATTTATGTTGGAGAGTGCTTTGCCTATGTTCTCCTCTAGGAGTTTTATAGTTTCTGGTCTTACATTTAGATCTTTAATCCATTTTGAGTTTATTTTTGTGTATGGTGTTAGAAAGTGTTCTAGTTTCATTCTTTTACAAGTGGTTGACCAGTTTTCCCAGCACCACTTGTTAAGGGGGCTGGGTAGGGAGGTGTAGCCTGCGTTGCTTAGAGTAAGGACCGGGCCTGAATGCCCTGAGGGCAATCTGAGGGAACTAACTTGGGCTAATAGGACTGGTTTTTATATATCTCTTCCACTCAAAGTTTAGCACAGCATCTTACACTCAATTATGAGTTCAGTGGATTTATATCAAGATGTAATACAAAGAACAAACTGAGTAAAGTCTGTGTCTGGCAAATACTCTGTGATATTTCACCATAAAACGTTATAAATATGTTTATACAATAGAATATAAACTAGAAGAGGCAATCATACATCACAAAAACATAGCCATCAGAGCGTCCAGAGTCATTGTTGAAAATTTATCAAAACTCTGTGCTAAAACAGTTGACTCATTTGAAAGACTTACAAAATCAAATAAGTTGAGTCCTTTACATACTTTGAAGTGAAGAAATCTCTCCAGAAACTTCAAAGAAGGAAAATTCAGCAAAGATCACACTACCTAAATATTTTATGCTTTCTACACTTACTTTATTAAATAATCCTAAAGTCTCCAGGAAATGCCCATGTGTCCACTGGCATCTGCTCAAGCAGAATTATCAATCCTAAACACTAGCTCCTTTCTACAACAGTGGATCATCCTTTAAACATCTCACCCTTGGTTTTTCTTGTTTTATGGCATTATTAACTGGCAAAATCAACTCTCTTTTACTGTAGATACACTGAAAGCCTAAGCAAAGAGATCAAAGCAAGGTATAAAGAGGAACAGCTATGGAATAATTAAGTAACAAAATGGCTACGGAGCAGGTAAGAAGGAACACACTAAAGCAAAGTGATGTTTCTAACTGATCAACATACTACTGAGAGCACATCTGCAGTGAGAGTAACAGTAGTATCCACCTCACAGAGGTATTGTAAGAAATGAATGAATTAATCACTCGAAATGCTTAGTGCCTGGCAGTAGTATGTTATCTTTTCATTTCTCATTAGGCAGCTGGAAGTTAAGACTTTAAGTAAATAAAAACCTGAGCCAGCATTTTGGGCTTATAAGAGATGTCTTAGTTTACTCATGGCTGATGACAGTCTCTATTACATGTACATTTCTAGGGAAGTTTCTAATATCCCAACTTTGTTACTTTTCCTATCCTAATAGGAAGTTCTTCATAACATCTAAAACTATTTTAGTTAAAATTTTTTGTCTACTTTTATTTTTTACTAGTAGGAAAACAAAGGTATTTTCTGTCATTTAATGAAAATGATGACTCTAAATAAATAAGTACTTAAGTCAAAATCATTTAATTGTCATGAGAAAAAATAATTTCTACTAACATAAAAAGATGGCAAGTCTGACAGAAAAGTAATAAAAACCTTAGGAAATAAGTTATCTCAAGCAGAATCATGGAGAAGCAAGGGATAGATAACCTTACATTGTACACTGTATGTTTTGAGTCCCCCGTTAATGAAGTGATGGTATTTGGAAATGGGGCCTTTGGGAAACAATTAGGTCATGATGGTGGTGGTTGCTGTTCAGTTGCTAAGTCATGTCTTACTCTTTGTGACCTGATGGACTGCAGCACACCAGATGTCCCTGTCCTTCACCATCTCCCAGAGCTTGCTCAAATTCATGTCCATTGAGTTGATGATGCCTTCCACCTATCTCATCCTCTGTTGCCCCCTTCTCCTTTTGACTTCAATCTTTCCCAGCATCATAGTCTTTTCCAATGAGTCAGGTCTTCGCATCAGGTGGCCAAAGTATTGGAGCCTCAGCTTCAGCATCAGTCCTTCCAATGAGTATTCAGAGTCGATTTCCTTTAGGATTGATCTGTTTGAATCCTTGCTGTCCATTAAATGGGACTAGTGTCCTTATAAAGGAGACATCAGACAGTTTCCTCATTCCTTCTGCCATGTGAGGACACAGCAAGAAGACGCCCATCTATGAACTAAGAAGCAGGCTCTCATCAGACATCAAATTTGCCAATTCCTTGATATTGGACTCTGCAGCCTTTAAAACTGTGAAAAATAAATGTCTGGTGTTTAAGAGATCCAGTCTGTAGTATTTTTGTTGGGGCAGCCCTGAGACACTGAGATTCCCTCTGACCAACAGGGGATGTTGCTTTCTACAGCAGTATAAAACTGCCCTGAAGTGTTTCTGCTTTTACTTTTCTCTTTTTCTGTGACTGATCCTAAATGGCCACCTAACACTTTTTTCTATGAGAAAAGAGGGACAAAAACCAGGTAAATAGGAAAGAAATTTAAAAGGAGGAGAAAATGACCTGGCTGCTATAGGGGGTTCATTTGACTCCCACCATTTGATGCCAAGTTAATAATGCTCTTCTAATCTCTTCAGAAACTTTGTTTTCAAGTGAACCTCTGGTTTTATACCCCTCACTAAAATGTGGAGTTACTGAAAATTAGTCTGAACATTCATCCTTACATTCTTGGTTCCTGCTTTTTCTCTGTATGAATTTGGCTATTTTGGATATTTCATATAAATGGAATCATACACTTTGTGACCCTATTGCATCTGACTGCTTTCACTAAGCATAATGTTTTCAAAGT